>OZ014508.1:25937013-27239513 GCA_963966075.1 Aphodius sticticus
TCTAATACACATAATCGATAATGTGCGTTCGAATACCAAACATATTTCAATTAGTCAACTTTTGCAAAAGTTGATAACATAATCAGTTGTCACTTGTTTGTTTCTGCTTTTTTGCAATTGAACATCTATGAATTTTTATGTGTAAATTCAGAATTTTATTAATTATTTTATTATTAAGTTCTATTATTTGATTATTTTTTTCAATTAAATGTTAAATGTTTTTAACACTAGTTATAAATCAGCATGTATTTCATGATTTTTTTCTTGTTGATCTTTCCCAGCGGCAAAAAGGTGGGGGTGCAATGGGGTGCAAGTGCACCCCCTTGCCTCTCTCTGCGGGCGCCCATGCTCACGGGAGGTTTTGTTGAAAGCGAATTCGCCAAGATATTGTATAAGACAAGTGTAATATACTATTGTGTCAACTTTGTCCAATAATAATATTTAAATAAATTGTATATACATGAAGTAGTAAGTAAAATACCAGAATTTTATCCAAAATGTTGCCGTAAATGTTATGCTTATATAGCTTGCTATGTATACCTGCTTAAATATCTATAGGAATAGACATTCCCATAGATATTATATTCGCCTAAACGAGCAAATGTAGATGGCGCTGCAAAAAATTGTTATGGCCGCTCCATGCGGGATAGAATGCGTGTTTACAATAGTAGTGTTCGATTACCACTTGCTGTTCAGTTCAATTCAGTCCGCATTCAATCTAAGCCACGATCAGCTGATTTAGTGCCGTTTGATTACCACTTTGACGTCTATTCAAAAGTATACAATTCAAAAGTATACAATGAAAGTATACCCCTTCACCCCTCGAGCACAACCCTGAAAAGCCGCTCAGTTGTGTTCAGGTCAGGCTGACTAAAACGCGTTCAATTACCGTGTTCAATAGTATCCAAATTGCACTCAAAATGATTGCGCTCAATTTCAGTGCGACTGGTAATCGAACACTACTATTATCCCAATATGACTTTGATTAGTATGAGCAGCATTTTAGGTATTGTCAGAGCAAGAATGACTAAAAAACGACTGCTCGCAGAAGGTGCTAAACTGTTATTGTTTGTCGTTATGTTAGCGAGAAAAGAATCGCGATATGTTTAACCTCAAAATTGGCAGATAAGCCGCATAAGTATTTAAACATTAGTAAAGCAATTATAATTCACAAATCAATAGTTATGATAAATTGATGCCGTTGAGAGGATCGTTAAACAAGATTGAAGAAAAAAGAAAACAAAATTGACCATTGTGATAAATAATAATCAATGTTGAAGAGTTTTGTCGTGTGAAAAAACTTTGACCATTTTTGAGACAGTGTTTATAAGAGAGTTTTGATATGTGATCGTTAAACAAGATTGAAGAAAAAAGAAAACAAAATTGACCATTGTGATAAATAATAATCAATGTTGAAGAGTTTTGTCGTGTGAAAAAACTTTGACCATTTTTGAGACAGTGTTTATAAGAGAGTTTTGATATGTAGGTACTCATAAAGGATATAATAATGGGTATTTATTTTGACTTATCGCCAAATTCTGCTCATTCCATCAGCAAAATCATGCACGGTAACCGATCAGAGTCAGTTGTGCACTATTAATGCTCTGTTCTGAAAAAAAATCGCAATTACAAAACTAAATATTAAGATACGATGTTTTTCTGTCGGGGGATTGAACTATGAATAACTACGAGTGCATCATTTGACTGACTGATATATTATTTGATTCATTTGATATCATTTGGTGATTTGCAGACCATCTAAATAAACGCTGTCAGTGCATGTGGTTCATGCCAAAAAATATTTAAGGATTTCAGATAACAGTACAAATTTTAGGGTTTAGTTTGAGAGAATTTTGAAGATTCTAGGGCTTTGGGTTGAGCTGCTAGAAATTCGTCAAAAATTCACATTACGTGTTCTTTTGCATTTCGACTACATCATTTTCGAGAACCTAAAAGTAACTTACTGGCGGATTTCTAAAATTTGTATCCCTTTATTGAAAATTAACAGAAATAACTTCAACTTCACCAAAACTTCAAATAAATCGCTTAAAATGTTTTTGAAATGTGTCCACCAGTGCAGGTTTAAGTTGTCCCAATATTTATTTTTCGCATGGCAATCCGAGATCAGCAATAACTTTTTCCCCTTAAAAAAATATCTCATTCATCAGATTTGTCACGTAACGTTTATATGAGTTAAATCTTCTTTTCTAAAACATAAAACTGACCTTTCTTACTTTTTCTGTTCTAGAATCCTGCGCATTGTTTTTAATTTTTATCTTTTTGTCGCTGTTTGTTTATATACAATTTGTCCATTTCTTGTTGGCAATTTATATTCTTACTTACAGTAAAGACAGTTAGCTGTTTTTGAACAGTGGGACTAGAGTCCAGTTTGTTCAGTTTTCCACATATATTGCCTAATAAGTACAAAAAATTCATCAAATCCATTAGTTATTTTGTAAAATTGGTATTATTTCAAATATTGTATGTACCAGCAACAGTGACGTAATGTACCACCACGTAATGTACATATACGGTCGCGAAAAATGTATCCAGCTTGTATTTTTATGGTGATATAACTCAAAAACATTCAAATAAATTTAGAACTGTTCTTGAATATTTCCTAAAATATAAAGCATTTCTGGGAGAAAATTTGTTGAGTAGTTTCTGACTTTTCACCTTTCCAAACAGTATAGCGAAAGTACGTCGTGTAAGGAATCATATGATAGCTCCTTTTAAACGATTTTTTTTTAATTTGTTTCTAATTAAAAAAAGTTGGTTCTTATTAATTATCTTTAACGTTTTAGCCGAAACTTACTTTAAATAACTTATAAAGCTATACTACCTTGTATATTGGTACCATCTAAATAAATTCTCAGAACTTACTTTAGTACTTATATAACGCTCTTATGGTTACATAGATTTTGGCTTATTTTTTTTACTTATCATGATTAGTATACTAATTAACTCGCGTTTCCCGGCCTAATAATAATATGAAACATAGAATAATTGGGTAATTTAAGTACCAACCCAAATTTGTTACAAACGTTAATACAACATGTACCTCGCCAAAATTCATTACAAATACACTTTGTATAAAGTAAAAAAATAAATACAATGCTTATGTATGAGAGTCCTCAACAAACAATCGCAAAAGTCAATAGAATTTAATTTATCCGCGCAACGGACACGTAAACAATGGCACGTAAACACACCGCATTATGTAGGATAAAATTAATGTTGAAAGGTACGCCAACGTGATTATTCGAAAAATATCTGTTAACACACGTCACCGCAGATAAATAATTTCTGTATTTCCGTGCAAGTGTAAACGCAAAAGGCAATTTGCAATTATAATATCGTGTTGTACTAGTACGAGAACACAGTCCGCAATTTGAATAGCTTTTCACTGTAGGTCCGTCACGGTTGAACAATTTACAGCTGTTGCGAAACATTGTACTTCATTAGACAAATTACCACTTCAAAGTAGCATGACCCGTGCTGCCACCTATCGGAACTTTTGTCAGGCAATTTACGAGTGGGGTATAATCAGTATTTATGTCAGGTAATCATTATTTTTGATCGTTCTAAATTTGAAATGGCTTCATTTAATGTATGTAGTTCTGTTTTGTTGTTTCTTATACGTAACTCGGTACTGCCAAAATTAATCGAACAGGGATAAAAAGCGAAAATAATTATGACGAAGAATGTTGGAGAACATTTGCTATTTCTGGTAAGTAAAATAATTATCTATTTCCTTGACTTTATTATCCTTTATACACGGTGTTAATTAATGAGGGTTAAATATTTAAAGTAGTTTAAAGTGCGACCAAACACCGTGGTAAAAGTTGCATGCTGGTGCAGAATGACTAAGTGTTGACTATGTGTGAATGTGACTGAAAATTGTGCATAGGTACTGATTAGTAAAAATCGTCACAAATTTGAACTCAGTGGACAATAACTTTTGACTTATACATTTGCGCTGAAAGGCTTGCCCATTGACTTACAAACTAACTTACAAGCATTATCTCAAATGAAGCTTTAATTAAATTTGTTAATTTGTTCACTTTTATACAGAGATATACAGAGTGGTATATTTTAACCTTAACATTCAATTAACTTGAAGAAAATACGCATCCAACAAAAACAAGTACGAAACATTTCTTAGGCGAAGAGGACGTATTAATTAGTAGTTTGGCCTATATTTTTCTATATTTTTGAATTCTTTGTCCTTAAAGTTTTTGAGTTTTTACTTTATTTGTCTAAAAAAACAGAATTTTTTATTTTATTTATGATTTATTTCTATTTAGAACAGAGACCTTTAGGACGTAGACTAACTAGATAGTATACAACGTGCTTATAATGTTGATTAACATCTATCAAACAATTTAAATTCCACGAATATCATATCATCTTGGAATATGCTGTACATGGTTCCAATTCTGGTATTTTTTTCACATGAAACAGTATTAGCGTATTGACTGTTTTGACGATGATTTCATTTTTACGTCGATTATATGAAACTTGGTCGCTCTGTTTTGTTACATGGAAAGATAAATGTTCTATTAATTATTGATTATCTACCTATGATTCTACAAAAAAAAAAAGATACTTCTGTTTGCGTGTGAATATACAATCAATGCAAAAAATATTTTTTTACAAAACAGTTGGTTTCTGCACAATACTATGTTAGTACTTTTCGTATGTTAAAAACAATCTGTATTCCACAAATGTAACCGTATACAGGCTGTTCCAATAACAAAATAGGTATTATTGGAACAAAAATTGTTAGATAGAAGTATTCCAAAATTATGAACATTTATGCATTCTACCGTATTATGAAATTGATAAATCCTTAAATAAAACCCCAATAAAATTTTGTCATAAACCAGTTGGAATGCATTTGCAGTATTTAAGATATAATTTGTTTCTTAAAATGTAATTTTTATCGCCAGCTATCATCGTACAATAGCATCGTACAACAATATATTTCGTGTCTTTTTCTGTATGTTAAGATTAAAGTGGCCCAGCCCAAAAAAAATCCAAAAAATAGTTAGTCCAAACAGAAAACAAACTAAAAATGAGATTACTGAAAATTATGATATTGATGACTCTAAAACGATGTTAATCAATCAACTCCCAGTTAATATACACATATGGCGTTTATATTTTAAAACAAAGGATCCACACAAACTCGCCGTAATCTGGTCAGGATAAAACCTACACTGGCTGGATCTTGTTTAGGTTGATATATGTAATGATTATGAGTAACAGTCATTCAAAATGTCATTCTTTAATTATGGCCATAACTTCTTTATTTGTGATCCAATCAAAATAAGCGTTTTGTCATTATAAAGGCACTTTTCTGTCTACAATTTGAGTACTTTTTTACATTTGTTTAAATTTTTTTTTGCGAATGAATTCGTCAGAAACAAACGAAACTTGTTTTTTTTTATGGACGCCATATTGGTTTTATACATGTTTGGATTCAGAATTTTTTTCTGAGGAATTTGGTATACCACATGCCATATTTAGAACACAATAAGCCTACAAAATTGAAGTTTTGTTTTTAATATCTGAAAATCGCAGGGTGCCATGAAAAGCACATTTGAGTGACACAGTATTTATGTGCCCATAGTAAGTTACAGTAAAATTTTGGTGTTGTTTTTAATATGTTGTTTTTAATATGTTTTTAATACAATAAGATAATAGAATTGACTGAAAATATATTATACACTTCGAGAATTGCTGAAAATCGCATGGTGCCATGGAAGACATTTTGTGAAACAATGTGATATCTGTCCATCTGTACCCATCTGTTGATCAAAATTGGCGA
This sequence comes from Aphodius sticticus, assembly GCA_963966075.1. Classification (NCBI taxonomy): domain Eukaryota; kingdom Metazoa; phylum Arthropoda; class Insecta; order Coleoptera; family Scarabaeidae; genus Aphodius; species Aphodius sticticus. The sequence continues at coordinate 25,942,847 of OZ014508.1, forward strand.
AAACCCAGAATCTTACAAAAAAAATCTGATGTGGCCAGGCACATGACTTTATCATACTATATATAAAATTAATAGTTTAGCTACATGAGATTCTATTTGATCGAGATCGGCTATGTCTGCATTAAAATAAAACTAGTAGAACTAGACAGATATCTCGATTAAAGCTGCGTTCGGATATTGTACTCCGTTGCCACCGGGTACACCGTCCAAATGACACTTACGTGTTAGTGGGTGTAAAAAGTGTAACGGTGTTCAATATCCGAACGCAGCCTATATTGACAGTAGTATTTTCAAAACATTAGCGTTTGACACTAGCTACTGTCATTAGAATCAAGAAATCTGACATCCTGGCTACTAGTTTTAAAGCAGTACGACCGATCTCGATGTAATAGAATTTGCTGATGCAGCTAAACTATAAATTCTACCAAAAAATGTCATATACATAAATTATAGAAAATTTCCTCTCCTTTAATTTATTATCTAACTATTTTGACGACATTACACAAATAGCGGCTTATTTACAAAATCTTCGAAAAATGCTAAGAGTAAACCACCAGTTCCTTTGGCCCCTTTTCAACAGAAAGCTTTTTAGCTCTAAGTTTGGTTATGAAACTTCTAAATATGAAGTTTTGTCCCGATACCTTTAGTAGTTTCTCCGGAATCGTCGCCACAAAAACGGGTACACACACACACACACACACATACACACACACACACACACACACACACATACACACACACAGACATTTTTTTGTACCTTGGTCAAAAATGTTCAGGGGACCCAAAAAGACATATTTCCGCTAAAATCTCTAAAAAAATTTCTTTGCATGATTACAATACTTTACATACTGCGTATGATAAAGTAAAAAATCTGATGTGGCCAGGCGCATGACTTTATCATACTATATATAAAATTAATAGTTTAGCTGCATGAGATTCTATTTGATCGAGATCGGCTATGTCTGCATTAAAATAAAACTAGTAGAACTAGACAAATATCTCGATTAAAGCTGCGTTCGGATATTGTACTCCGTTGACAGCGGGTACACCGTCCAAATAACACTTACGTGTTATTGGGTGTAAAAAGTGTAACGGTGTTCAATATCCGAACGCAGCCTATATTTACAGTAGCATTTTCAAGACATTAGCGTTTGACACTAGCTACTGTCATTAGAATCAAAATAATCTGACATATCCTGCCTACTAGTTTTAAAGCAGTACGCCCGATCTCGATGAAATAGAATTTGCTCATGCAGCTAAACTATAAATTCTACCAAAAAATGTCATATACATAAATTATGGAACATTTCCTCTCCTTTAATTTTATATTTAACTATTTTGACGACATTACACAAATAGCGGCGCATTTGCAAAATCTTCGAAAAATGCTATGAGTAAACCACCAGTTCCTTTGGACCCTTTTCAACAGAAAGCTTTTCAGCTCTAAGTTTGGTTATAAAACTTCTAAATATGAAGTTTCGTCCCGATACCATTAGTAGTTTCTCCGGAATCGTCTCCACAAAAACGGGTACACACACACACACACACACACACACACACACACACACACACACACAGACATTTTTTTGTACCTTGGTCAAAAATGTTCAGGGGACCCAAAAAGACATATTTCCGCTAAAATCTCAAAAAATTTTTTTGGCATGATTACAATACTTTACATACTGCGTATGATAAAGTAAAAATATTATGGTCCGATGAAACATATTTTCTAACTGCGGTATTTTTAACTGAAAGACGCATTACTGGTTACAGTGCCTGCGAAAATCAGCACCTTTTTGTTCCGCGCCATAATCAGGCGCGGTTTGGTTTTAATGTATGGTGGGGTATAGTGGCCAATCGATTAATCGGACCAATTTTTTATAAAAAAAAATTTAACTTCGGAGAGGTATCGGCAATATTGCTCTCTGAGGACGTGGAAGAAAGAATGGACGATATACCGTTGGCCTTACGCTAAGGTGTGTGGTTCCAACAAGACGGAGCACCTGCACATAATGCCCAAATTGTGAGGAACCATTTAGATATAAACCAAACGGAGAGTAATTGCTACCTATTCAGAAGTATCATGACCACCAAGATTGCCGGATCTTACCCCTTGTGATTTTTATCTATGGGGTGACTTAAAAAATAAGATGTATGGTGTTTATAATTTTTGATACGTTGGGAATTACGTGACACCGTCATCGTCGCTTTCAATTCGATTGACAGAACCCTCGGTAAGGTCACCGCATTACGGAATACTGTAAAAAATTCCTCCACGAAAATGGCGAGAGTATTGAAAACATTAGTTAGTTTGTTAAAATGTTGTTCCTTTTTACTTTATCATACGCAGTATGTAAAGTATTGTAATCGTGCCAAAAAAAAATGTTTGAGATTTTAGCGGAAATATGTCTTTTTGGGTCCCCTGAACATTTTTGACCAAGGTACAAAAAAATGTCTGTGTGTGTGTATGTGTGTATGTGTAGTACCCGTTTTTTGTGGCGACGATTCCGGAGAAACTACTAAAGGTATCGGGACGAAACTTCATATTTAGAAGTTTCATAACCAAACTTAGAGCTGAAAAGCTTTCTGTTGAAGAGGGTCCAAAGGAACTGGAGGTTTAGTCTTAGCATTTCTGAAAGATTTTGCAAATAAGCCGCCATTTCTGGAATTTCGTCGAAATAGTTAAATAATAAATTAAAGATGAGGAAATTCTGAATCATTTATCACTATGACATTTTTTGGTACAATCAATAGTTTAGCTGCATGAGCAAATTCTATTTCTACGATATCGGTCGTACTGCATTGAAACTAGTAGCCAGGATTTGTGAGATTTTTTGATTCTAATGACAGTGGGTAGTCTTGGTGTCAAACGCTAATGTTTTGGCAATAGCTCCTGTCAATATAAGCTGCGTTCGCATATTGCATTACACTTTTTACACCCAATAACACGTAAGTGTCATTTGGACAGTGTACCCGGTGTCAACGGAGTACGATATCTGAACGCAGCTTTAATCGACATATCTGTCTAGTGCTAGTAGTTTTATTTTAATGCAGACAAGGCCGATCACGATCAAATAGAGTCTCATGTAGCTAAACTATTAATTTTATATGTAGTATGATAAAGTCATGTGCCTGGCCACATCAGATTTTTTATATTGTGTAGTTAGTACAAATAAATACATTCAAACATTTTACTGAAACTTGACTGTGGGCACATAAATACTATGTCACTCAAATGTTCTTTTCATGGCACCATGCGATTTTCAGATATTAAAAGGAAAACTTCAATTTTGTCGGCTTATTGTGTTCGAAATATGGCATGTTAAGTATGGCATACCAAATTACTCAGAAAAAAATTCTGAATCCAATCATGTATAAAACCAATATGGCGTCCAAAAGAAAAATAAAAGTTTCGTTTATTTCTGACGAATTCATTGGCGCATAAGTTACTAATACATAGGTTACAAAGCACAGTTGTCAAACTAAGTAGAATTCAATAAATAACTCAATATTTTAATAACTATCAGTTATAAAATGGTTCTATTTTGTTTAGTGTTGATTGTTTAAAAATATTTGGTTAAAAATTATTAGACAAACGATTTGCGAGGGGCCTAACACATTTTAGAGTACGGGCTTGACAACATTGATGTGAACCACTTACAAAAACAAAATCGCTCTAACCTATCTCTAACCCTTATTTTTACCACCCCCACCCTCACTCGTAAAAGATAACTCCGTTAAGATAGCAAAAATTCTTCTTTGTGTTTGTCGGTCTTTATTTAAAAGCTTCAGGATAATATCAAGATATTTCTGCTAAAGTAAGTCAACATTTGAAATGGCTTCATAATTGTTTACTATGCTGGGCGTGCGTGCACCACGTCATTGTTGACATTCCTTTCCCCCGCTATAGCCATTATTTTAATTAACTGCAAAATTGAATGCCTTATCGCTCATGCCACTAACTACCCCCAACGGTCAATTTTTCAGTTATGCGCTTACTCGCAGTGCACAGGTAATCTCGCCCCAATCACACCTCGTCGTAATTTACTCAGCGCATGCGATCACTTTTTCCCAATCCATCAGAGGAAATTTCTCATAAATGGCGGATGCGCCGGTTTTGTTCTATTTTTATCGAATTGCTTTTGCTTCTCACTCTTACGGAATTAGTTTTGCTCTTCGATTCAAGTTAACGTAATTTATCTCCGCAAAATTGATCGATGGGTTTATATTACATTACCTACGCGCTTATAGGAGGCTTACTTCATAGTGCATACTGCATTATTTAGTAAAATGGTCACTATCTCAGCGTATTATTTGATGCAGAAATGCAATACATGACCGCTTGGTCATGTATTAACCGGATGTAGAGACTAGCAAGCGGGATACTAGAGGAAAGGTACTTCAATTGTAATGTAGCAACCGCTACAAAAAAATATGAAAAATGCCTTAAGGCGTTCACTTTATTTGTCCCCGAGTATGTACGATCAGTGGCTGTGAGTCGTCAGATGAGTTAAGAAAAGGTAACTCAACAATTTTTGTTTGCTTGCCTTAATACAATTGGTTCCTTATTTGCTTTAATATTAATATTAATTTTGGAGTCGTATTGGTAATTTAAATTGCGCACCCCGGAAAGGTTCTGGGATGCACCGCCATCATAGAAAAAGATGACAGAACCGTTTTGTCGGATGTTCCGTTCCACGGCAATAAAACTTTGCATACAAAGTTGTAGAGCATAATAGTTCTTACCGCTACATTGAGATTAACAGATTATGAGTTGCATTTGTTGTATTAGCTGTCATCTTAAACTTACGTTTTATTATTTAAAATTTAAATATAAAATTGTTACAATTAAAAATCTCCTTTGACGTGCACTGAAAAATGTACCCTGTTTTTCGTTTAGGACTTTTGCTGATAAATATTTGCAAAATTAATATAAAATTAAAAATTAAATGTAGGTACACGAATTCATGAGTCCCAAAAGTGATACATTGTCGTATGAGTTGCCACAGCGTCTCTTTTTAAGAATTGAGTGCATTTTGAGTTTTGAATTCTATCGCAGTAGATAGGAACTCCTAATCATTTGAGATGGTAAATTTTATGTTGATAAAAAATAATTTACCAATTACTCTTACTTAAAGTCAGCTGATTCTACGGCACTTGTTGTTGTAAGTTCTTTTATGTCCTACATGATCATAAAGTGACATTTTGCATCTTCGATACCGGGGCGAAAACAGCTACTTTACGCGCGCGAGGGCATTATAGTTATTTAACCAACAGGTATATTAAAAAGAGCGATTAATGATAGATACTGTTTAACGCTCGAGTTGGTTACAAAATTTTTTCGTTGAACGTGTTCTTCTAGCGTCATCTACATAGATTTTTCTGCGCCATTAGCTGTTTTCCAATTATGCTCTGGCGAACCCTGGCGCACTCTAGGGTCAATAGAAGAGCGTTCCTATTACAATTTGCAGTTAGTGCAACTCGCCGAAAGTCTCCCTTCCCCCTTCCCCCATTACACCTAGTTTTCGAGTAGTGCTTGTAACACCGATCAACTGACATCAGTGACATTTGTCGTTTTGTAATAGGTTAGGTGCTTGTTAACAACGTAAAATTCGTTGTAAAAAATGGATTTGCCCGGTCAATCTTGCACATTATTGTTAAAAGACCTTGAACGACTGAAACATATTCCATATATTTGAATAAACAGGATTATGACGAATCCTTGAAGGTTTGTATTATTTTCTAAGGTTATGTCACTTCTGACTTGACGTTATGCTTGACGTATCGCATTTCCATTACGATGCCGAACTGGCCAGCGCTATTTGCCCCAGCGTACGCTAGAGTTAAACGTAGTGAGTGCGTAATACATGTAATTGGAAAACAGCTACTGTCTTTTTACGTTATATGACAATCTATCTAATTTGACACTGACAGTTCTAGAGGGCGGTATGTTTTTATTGGAAGGTTTCTTTCCACATATCGTCGGGTTAAAGGTAAAAGTCACTAACTAACATCTAAAATAATTACGAAAAACTGACTTTAAGATGTATTACCAACAAATATAATGATATTTTCTGGATAATTAATGCATTTTCGAGTACTTAGAACACTTATTGATCGCCTCCTTGTACAAGATGCGCATTTAGAAGCATTTGACCACAATTAATTCGTGTTTCAAGAAAATGTAACAAAATGTTAGTTAGTGACTTTTACCTTTAAGCCCACGATATGTTCGATTGGCCAATCAAACGACGTCTTCACGTCGTGTGATTGGCTATAACAAATCATGCATTAATAGAAATCGTGCATTAATAGGGTTGTTTAATAAACGATTTCCTATTCACTAAACTGATTCATAAATAAACGATCGACGGAAAAGGATTCTTAACGTCCGCGCGGACATTAAGCGTTGCCATGGTTTATATGTCAGATACATCGAATATTTGACATTCAACTGTAAATTTTAAATTGTCAGTGTCAATTATTGGCAATTAGGTTATTTTGTTTGACAATTAATTGTCTGCATTGTAACTCAACTCCGAATTGTTTGTATTCCTATTCAACTCCGTAGATACGCATGTCACTTGATTACGTCAAAATATTTATTAATATTATTATATTATTTAAACGGAGGAACAAGACCATTGCAGGACAATTTTGTATGTACAACGGGCATTACTTGATGTTTATTCCCTCGGGCGACATAAAACGGTCACCCTCGGGGCATAAACATCCGTTTAATGCCCTTGGTACATAAATAACTGATTTTATTCATATTCTTTCCTATTTATTTTTGTTCTTAAGCAAATTAATAACTGAATAAAATATTTGATTGGTACGGTTAGCTGTTCTTGTTTTGAAAAGATGTTTTGCATTTTCATGTTCTTATATTTTTAGTTGTCAACAATACCTGATCTTCCGCTACAAACAGTCGGTATTCCATTCTTTATCTGGTTGTTTCTTTAATCACCATTTAGTTATTTTTTTAATTTAAGCAATAATAACTTTTACCTTTCCTCAAAATTTTGATAGTATTAAAATAGGTGGACACATTTTTCTTGTAGTACTACAAAGGAACGTACAACGTCATTTTGTCTCAAAAAATCTACCATATTTTGTAAAAGGAAATCTTTTAATGGCGCATTTTCGATGCAACTGGGTATATTTGCTGGTAATCACGATTCTCTTGGAATAATGATGTATAGCCTGTACTTCATCATTGACTGGCATTTAATTGCATTAACTGTTCGTCTAATCGTTTAATGAAAATCGATATTGGAGACAGGATGGTAGGACGAGCATCAACCATGCTTGTGACATCTCGCGTGAAATCAGCTCCGTCAGTAAATTCATAAAACAAAACAAAAAAAGCAAAAATACAACGTGTTTCTAAAGCTCCCGTCTCCGACCCCCAAAACGCGGAAATAACCCACGTCCGTGCATTGCGTCAAACGTGAGAATGTATGTAATAATCCGTGCATTAATAAGCGATTTTCTATTCAATAAACTGTCATAACCCCAGTTATTACGATGTAACCGAATTAACATAACAACAAGACCTAATTTACAACTACTACAAACGATTACATAACTGTCAACGGGACAAAATACTCCGAATTCATTCCGTGTCCGTGCAGCAATTTTATATGCGGCAGACACGTTATCTGGCATCCCAATCCCGGCATGCGATTTAGGCGACCTCTATCGTGTCCCGAGCCAATACAGAATCGCGCCGTACCTCAGACCAAAGGCGCATTCCGAATAATAAGGCGGTATAACTCTTAATAAGTACGAAATCCGGACCGGATGCTGCCGCCAAGATACCGGATCCGGGAATGTTTGGCCGCAAAACCGGAACCGAAAATAAAATGTTTACGGTGTACCCCGGGAGGGATAAGGACCGGGAAAGGACGTATTTACGAGTCCCTAAACTAAGAGGATTCCGAATTCCGACAGTCCTTTGTTTTGGTTTCGGAGATAAATCTTTTTTTATATTGAAGTATCGGTGGTATCTTCAACAAATATATCATGGTTCATGACATCCAGTTAAAATTAAGTTGGTCGGTTAACTGTTAGAAAAAATTAATAGTTTTTTGATGGAACGCTCTATATTCTGGGAGTCCAAAAACAATTTTTATACCCCCCACATTGACTGTGGTAGGGTATATTCACTTTGTCACATTTGTAACACCCTTAAGGTAGGCCGCACACTGAACGAGCAAGTAGCACGCAGGCAGCAAGCAAGCAGCATACAGGCAGCAAGCAGCGTGCATTTTGCTTCCTAGGAACATTTTGCACGACGCATACCGAACGAGAGCACAGCAAGAGCACAACACTCAAACATGACGTTTGTTTAATGTGACATTTAATCTCTAAAAAATATGCATTAAAAGATGGTAATGGGCCTATAGTTCATACATAAAACTGTGGTAAGCATGATAATTTGTTAAAAAAAAATCCTCAATGAAAATAAACTTATATACATATTATGTATTTTTAATATTTCTGCATTTTATGCTAATTTATAATTTAAAGAATGTCGTCGTCATCCGAGGATGACGATTTTCTTATGAGACGTTTAATTAGAAAATGTAACAGATACTGGGTTCATCTGTATAATGGTAATTTTAATTCGTTTATTGCTATAATCATACAAATTTGGATTGTATAGAACGGGATTGTCCTCAACTTCAGCAATTAATTACACTAAAAAATCTAAGTCATTTTGAATGATTGACGATTACATCATCCTGACATAATCTGTTGCTATATAGATCCATATATAATATATAATTTATCATCTGTAAATAAACTATTGAAAATTTTAGATCAAAAGTTCATGCCAAAATTTGCGTCAAATAATATTTTATTTTTATTAATTTTTCACTGACGAGACTGTAGTTCGTTTATTAAAACAATTCTATTTTTGCATCTAATTCACATTTATGATAATGGGTTAATTGAAAAATTCAGAAAATAATTCTATCTTTAACTAATCATTTGAAGATATTAATGGAGCAATCAAAATCATCTGGCTCAAGGTTGAGTTTGTTTGCCAACCGACACATTCTTGTAAATGGTGTATTTACCCCATAGTTTGTTCGATGAAACGGTTCATTGAACACATTACTATTTCGGAGACCTCTTTGAGGAACATTGAAGCCAATTTTCCCTATCAATTCTGGGCAGTTCAGTTTATTGTTCAAAATCTTATGTAAAAAGGCCAAGTCTTGAATCATTCTCCTATTCTTAAGACTTTGAATTCTAATAATTTCCATCAGATGACCCAGCTGATCCTTATGATAAGGCAGTCTCATCTTGTAAGAAATAAATTTGAGAAATTTATTCTGCACGCTCACCACCTTATCCACAGATATTTTATAATAAGGTGCCCAAACCACCGAGGCATACTCAAGCTGCGAACGAACATATGCGCAGTAAACATTCTTTAGGCACTGTAAACCTGTGAAGTCCGCTAGACTCCTCTGCAGAAACCCCAGCATCCTAACCCCTTATTCACAATATTATCCACATGGACTGAAAAATCTAATTGACTGTTCAACGCAACTCCAAGATCATTTATATGATTAACCCTATCAAGGTGCGGCTTGGATGCTGCTTGTGTGCGGTGCAGCAAAAACGCAGTCCTCGTTTACTGCAACGTAAAACTTTACAGCGCTCTCCATTATACCAACTCTCCATTATCGACGTCATAACTAGATTGGCGCTTTTATGGTTTCCTACAGTACCGACGCGTCACGTCTGAAGCTTTCACGTTGACCAGCAAATTTTTATATTGCTTTTCATCTCATATACATGCATTAATTAACTTTCCTATGGATGAAAATGGAGAGAGAAGTGGACAGAGAAAGTGGGACGGAAATATCTGCAGGGGCGATCCCGGAGGGATCGTAAAATATGGCGGCCGGAACTGTCGCGCGGCGAGGCAGACCGAGGCGACCTCTACCGCTCTACGGCGTTAATATTTCAGGAAGTACGTAAGTACACGTTTGTCCTGAATGGTGTCCGTGAGGCATTATTCATGTACACGATCTGGGGGAGCAGTTAATTATGGGTATTTCTTGAATTTATGGGGTGGAAAGTAGGGTACCTTGGTACAGGGGATCAAAATCCAATTTGATCGAGTTTTAAGAGAGTTCCTTTGACATATGCCGTATGATGATTCAGTGATTTTAGCTGAATCAAAAAGTATCTCGATTGACCTGACTGCGGACAGATTGACTGACTCAAGAACGTCCAGATCAAACCTTTAAACCTAGACCCGTAATTTTTCTAAGGCGCAAGTATTTTGACGGTAAATTGCCTTATTGTCTGAAGGTAATTACAACAGAAACGTATGAAACTATTTTCGTTTATAAATTTCCTATATTTCGTTTGAAACTGAAGTTTGAACGTCAAACTCATTGGTTATTCGAAAGTTTGGTTATTATCAAAACATCGTTGCTTTAAAACTAACAAAAAATATTTTTAAGTGACAGCCGTTTGAAATAGTAACAAAGCAAAAAATAAACAACAAAATACGTATCAAACAATACAAAATCGTAATAACAATCAACTCATTACTATAATAAATGGCAAATAAACTTAAGTAAAGGGTAAGTTTTTCTTTTCTAGAAAGTAAATAAGTACAAGTTTCTTAATTACTTGGAGCCGTTTCAAATACGTTTTTGTTAATATTTCAAACGGCTGTAACTTTTTAATGAATTGAAACACTAATTAGTTGACCCTGCATACATTTTAGAGAAGAAGCATATTAACAATTAGGAACCTAAGGTAACTTTTTTTTTGTGAACAGACGGTTTCTTCCCATTTGTGCTTGCTTTGAATACAAATGCGGTATTTAAATTGCATATCACACTGGGCTTTGCGCTTTTGGAAAGCATCCGCATACCAGTTAAAAAATTGATGCCGATGCTACAAAAACTCGTGAATCAATTCTCAGGATTTCAAATTAAAAAATACTGTAAAAATACTGTAAAGCACAAAAAAATAGTTGCAGTTGCAAAAAAAATATAAGACACGCTGTACAGAAATTAAGGTGGTTGATCAGGTTCTGTAAAGTACTTTCATGCAAAGCAAAAATCTGAGTGTTTGTGTGAGATGCAAAATTGAAGAATAACAATGAATTTTAGTGTTTTTTTACTTGTTATACACGATTTGTGAGTATTCAGACCTCGCACATTGACTAAACTTGGCTAAATTTGTCAAGATTGCCGTTCACTGAGCAACATTGCAAATGTTCAGATATTGGGAGAAATCAAACATCGATTTACATTCAAAATTGTAAAGGCATGTGATATTCCAGATCTTTCCAGAACGCTTAAAGATTGGAAAGGTGGTGCCAGTCTATAAAAAGGGAGATCGTGGTGAGCCTTCAAACTACCGACCTATCACTATACTGCCAGTGTTTGGTAAGGTTATTGAGTCAATCCTGACATCAAGAATTGTGGACTTTATCACATCCCGAAAGCATATCAACCCCACCAGTATGGTTTCCAGAAAGGAAAGGGGACGGCGAATGCACTAGAACAGCTAGTGCACTTAATCCAGAAGGCATTTGAGGAGGGACACCAAGGTCTGGCTACCTTCTACGACCTCAGTAAAGCCTTTGACTGCGTCTCGCATGACATCCTGCTTCGAAAGCTAGAGCGCTACGGTCTGAGAGGTGTAACGCTAAGTATAATTGAGTCATACCTAGGAAATCGTCAGCAGTTGGTGGTATGTGGAGGAAAAAAGAGCAGCTGCTGCACAGTTCGACATGGCGTTGCCCAAGGATCCCTAATAGGATCACTACTGTTTGTCCTATACATAAATGACCTTCCAGCAAACATAGAAACAGGGAATCTAATACTCTATGCAGATGATACAACCTATTTCACAAGATGCCGAAATAGAGAAGATGGTAACCAGGTTACGGAGAGAGCCACTGCAGACCTGAAAGACTGGTTTGAGTCAAACAAGTTAGCACTAAATGTGGACAAAACTACTACAGTTCACTTCTTCACAACGCGGAAGCAGGTTATAGATACAAATTCTGGAAAGTTCCTGGGAATAACCCAGGACTCCAGGCATACATGGCTACCCCACATCGAAAATCTTGCAGCAACCCTATCATCAGCTAGCTTTGCGGTGCGGAAGATTAGCCAATCTATAAACCAGTCGGCAGGACTCTTGACATACCATGCGTTGTTCCATTCCCGTATGGCTTACTGCATACGGGTGTGGGGGTTCTCCTCTCATGCATCCAAGATCTTTGCCTTGCAAAAAAGAGCAATTAGAGCTGTCGATGGGGCTGAATTCACGGCACACTGTCGACCTATCTTTAAAAAATGTCGGGTGCTTACCCTGCCATCCGAGGTGATCCTGCGTACCACAACGGCGCTGCATGGGCGAGATCTTATAAAACGAGGCGACAAACACGACCATGACACCCGCGACAGAGATCTTGTAGCTACCCCATTCAACAGACTACAGACGACTAGCAGCATGGCAACAGCAGCAAAACTCTTCAACAAGCTACCACGAGAGATAAAAAGTCTACCGCTTCAAAAGTTCAGGACATTCGTGAAGAGTTTTCTCCAAGAAGAGGCTTTCTATGACCTTCACGAGTACCTGAATCATCAGTGGAAAGTTTGATATCTATGTGAATTTATTTGAAATTGATTAAACTTTTCTGTTCTTTATTTTGACATGTAACTGGAAATTTTGAGTTAATAAATGAATTATTATTATTATTATTATTCTAGCTAAACTGAGAATATGTCCAAAACATCATGCTGTATAATACGTTGTATAATATAATACGTTCAACGAATTACTTTTTCAACTTTGCAAATGCGTGTGATAATCGTAATAAATTTGTTTACAATATACACCAAAAACAGATGTTCACATTCGATTCACAAACTCCATGTTCGCCAGTGTTATCTATATTTCACAAATTTCAATATATTTCCATTTAAAGAAGTATATGCTACGATTCAGACAATTAAAAGTTCCATCAAATCAGTAAGTAAAACATGGGGTTGCCTTTAAATAAATGCTGATGATGTCATAAGTAAAAAACAATTAAGGGCGGGTTTTTCAATAGCAATTTATTTCTGACTTCTACCGAACGCCGTTCTATTCTTGATCGCCGTTCACAGTAAGGGTTTTTCAATACCATTTCTGGAGCAGTTCAACTAAACTGACAGCACACGTCCGACTGAGCATAATTCATACGGAATGACATTCATCCATGTAAAACGCCAATATCACAGCGGTTTGATTTCCTTGTAACCATCAAAAACAGAATGTCACATAACCTAGCGTACTTTGTGGTCGAAATTGTTATTGCAATAGACCACAGACAGCAATGGAGAACGTGCAACAGTATATTGTGTACCCGCCTAGAAAGTGATTCTTTTCCGAGCCGACCGAAGGAAAATTCCACGTTCCGTTCCGTTGGGCATGGATCAGAACGGGCAAATTTATTAAAGAATCATAATTCATTTTTCGATCATCCCACCTATCGAAATGATTTGTTCTGTCCCGTATCATTCGTATTCGCCTGTGCCCTCTACCGCCATTAACGTACAGAATATAATCCGCATGGTGTTCGCCAGCGTCCGAAATATCGTCGATAAAGTCTATCACGTCCATCGTAAAAATGGATAGCGAGACACAGCAGCACCACAGCAGTAAGATTAGGCTATGTCAACAAAATTTCCCATGATTCCTTGATAATCTCTCCTGAATGGAATATAAACGGTCGACATCGACCGTTCATTGACGAACGCCGATCAAGGATTGAAGTCATTGAAAAACACTCAAGTTCCTTGTACAGAGAAAGAATGCCGTTCAATAGTGTTTCGTAGTTTAAACTGTTATTGAAAAATCCGCCCTTAAGACCCAGTTCTACCTCTCCTAAAACGCGTTTGCAAATAAAAGCGTTATTTATTGTTCAAAGTTTATGAAATTTTTTATGTAACTTCTTAGATAAATAACGAGTTGGGCTGGATGAAAAAAAAATTTTTTTAAAGATAAAAATCAATTTTGCTTCTACATCTTTGGTTTTTTTCAAATATAAAACATTTAGCCCAACTCATGATACAAAAATAGATTTTTTATTTCAGTACAATTTTAATCTAAACATTATAATTGCGATAACAAAGCGTAATTGCCAGAAATGTATGTAATTTGCCTATATTACGGGCCCGGTGTAGACAGCAGACGTTAGGAGTTTTAAACACCGCCTATAACTACGCCACGCCTACTGCTATTTTTAGATTAGACTGTTCACAAGTTATGACCGTAGCGAATATTGAATCGGGAGAACCGAGTTCTCGCATTTCACATTTATACGCACGGTTTACAAATTTAACACACGATAAAAGTATATACTGTATGATATTGTACTTAGTGTAGTTATACCTGCTAGGTGTTAGGTACATTTGTTTAATAATGGGTAGAAGTCGTGGCAAAATACCTAAACATCCGCATCTGTCCTCTAGACGAATTTGTAAAAGACGACTACGTGCCACCTAAGTTAAAATATATGTAAAAATAATCTAAAAGAACAATATTATAATTATTTAATTACAAATGAGACAAAGAGACCAGAACAGGACTCAAATGAACATTTTATTTAAAATGTCGGTTTTGTGGACAGGAAGAGACAATTAGCAGTGACGAACTTGGGTCGGCTCTAATGGATATTAGTTCAGCGACTGTATTGGGCAGTATTACAGCGGGAATTGGATATAGCCAATGCCAGAATTTGTTTTCATTCATGAATCTTGCATTCATAGAGCCCAAAACGTTTATATAATATAGCGAACTTGTAGGTGACAACATATTTGGAATCTATATAAATGGTTTGGGGAACTTTGGACTATGTACTATGATTTTACTTTATCATACGTAGTATGTAAAGTATTGTAATCGTGCCAAACAAAATTTTTGAGGTTTTAGCGGAAATGTCTTTTTGGATCCCTTGAACATTTTTGACCCAGGTAAAAAAAATTCTGTGTATGTGTGTGTGTTTTTTTTTTGTGGCGACGATTCCGGAGAAACTACTAAGGTGTCGGGACGAAACTTCATATTTAGAAGTTTCATAACCAAACTTAGAGCTGAAAAGCTTTCTGTTGAAAAGGATCCAAAGGAACTGGAGGTTTAGTCTTATAGCATTTTTGAAAGATTTTGCAAATAAGCCGCCATTTCTGGAAATTTGTCGAAATAGTTAAATAATAAATTAAAGTACCTACAGGAAATTCTGAACAATTTATGACTATGGCATTTTTTGGTAAAATGAATAGTTTAGCTGCATGAGCAAATTCTATTTTATCGAGATCGCTGCATTAAAACTAGTTAGCCAGGCTTTGTCAGATATTGCGATTCTAATGACAGTAGGTAGTGTCAAACGCTGATGTTTTGACAATATCTACTGTCAATATAATCAAAATATCCGTCTAGTTCCAGTAGTTTTATTTTAAAGCAGACATGGCCGATCTCGATCAAATAGAATCTCATGCAGCTAAACTATTAATTTTATATATGGTATGATAAAGTAATGTGCCTGAACGCATCAGATTATTTTTTTTTATTTTTGTCTTCGTGTGTCACTGCCGTGCGTTCGTTCGATATCCAGCATGTTTATAGATGTATTGGGTCCTCATTGCTCGATTATAATTAATTCCTTTCTAAATTGAAATCCATAATTCACCGATGAGTTATCATGAGTTAATACATTTTTGTCAATTTACTATACTGTATGTATGTCACCCTGTTAAAAAGATTAAATATTATAATAGCAAGCGCGCTCTCTCTACATTAAATCAATATATTTTCTTTTACCGCCTGGCGGCCACCAGCCAGCTGTATGCATCTGCGACCGTGATGAGTGAGAACACTAATACATTGTAACTTGAGCGAAAGCGAAAGCGCCGACACGCGGCGACAAACTGGCTGAGTACTTCCCCTTCGAATGTACTCGCGTCGACTATGCTCCGCCTTTGCCTGCTTCCTCTAAACCCCCCCAACTTCCCCTTATCATAAAACTGTGGCCTGGTTGACGTTGGTGGGGGCCAGGCAGACCACTCCCAGCAAAAAAAAACATCGCAACGAAATATTTCGTTTGGAAGTTGCGATGTTTTTAAAACGGAGCCTTAAGCGTCTTAAATTAACTTTCATATAAGAATGTGCATTTTGAAAAGTTAAGAATCTGTGCGAAACCATAATTTGGATTGTAATTATATATCGAAACATTTAAACATAATTTAGTATACTGAGGCAAGTTGTAGTGCACAATTAAAAGAAGCAATATAATGTGTTAACAGTTACTTTTTTGTAATTAGATTTTAAGTTAAATTATATTGGGTAAACTTAAATTTATGAAATTTCGAATAACTGGCTTACTATTCAATTATAATTGTTATCTACGCAACAAAGCTCACGTCATTTTTCACTGTAAATTATTTCTTTTCCTGTTAAATTCTATTGAATTATTAAATTACTATCAAATTAAGTTTCATCTTTCTTCCACTTTTACCCGGCCTAAAGTGACGTCGGATAAAAGTGGGATTCGTAAATATTTTGATTTCATGTTTCCGTTTCATTATCGTTATATGATTATCTTTTACATTTTCCGTTCGATCTATTTTAATCTACTATAGAGAACATTGTTTTCCGTGCTTATAGAAAATGCCTTGTCTACAGTTATTTTGGTGTATAAATATTGACACAATTTTGGAACCTCTCAAACCAGAATTTACGAATCTAAGGCCCAATTTACATTGGTAGCTAAACAGGGTAAAGCCTCATTTACATTGGTAAGTAAACAGGGTAAGTAGCACAGGCCACTACCCTGGCCAGTGGTAACTAGCTGATTTAGTAGCCTGTTCACCAGGGCAGTGGAGTCGGAGTGGTGGAGTCGGAGTTCAGAGAAATTTAAGAGGAAAAAATGTACCGACTCCGACTCCGAGTCCATGTTTAAATAATGTAGAAAAAGACTTGCGAGAAAGGCCGTTGCCTCAATAGATAGTAAACGATTAACTAAACATATTAATAGGTCTTTTACAAAGTACCTGCCTACATATGTAAATATAATTTAACTACAAAACTTCCAGGTTGGTGGTGAGTGGTGATTAGCAAAATGATTATTGTGAGTCGCTTGCCGCGTCGCATGTATAGTTTATTTCCAATTTCCAACAACCAACTTCAATGTGCTAATTATGATGGCTCGATCATCTACAAATAAAAAAATCAGACTTCGAAGTATACTTAGACGAATTAGAACTTTCCAAAGTGAAGCGACAACGTGTTGTTTTCCTTATTCATCAAAATTAAGAGAATTTGCTCCTATTCGTTCGGTCACAATGAATAGGAGCAATATCTGAATTGTAAAAGATAAATAATGCTTTACTAGTAAAACTTTACAAGTTTAGCTTATAGTTTGAACCTTTAACCTTTAACCGAAATTGATCCGATCTTTTTTTCGGCACATGAACAAATTTATCAAAAGTATCACATCCCTTTGTCTTTAACAAAATAAGTAGAGTTTCAAATTATTACTGAGATTGTGAAATAGGACCCTTTATTTAAGGTTGGCTTCGGATTGAGTAAGCAACCAAATATACATCATAATATTGTAATCAGATTTAAACCGAAATGATTAGGTAATTCCATTTAAATTAAAGGTTAACGTGAACTTGGAAAATGTGCCGATAATATAAAAAAATATCCGGCTGAATTCTGTCGAGTGTAGGTGACGGATTTTAACATTATTGGTAGCTATGTCGTAGTTTTCTTGCGATTAACTAAAAAACACTGATACTCGCAGAATTCGTCACAAACTAGTTCAGAATTATGCGCTCTCTAATGAGAAAAAAATTGAATTTCTAATGATTTCAGAGACACTTAAAAAAAAAATTCCTTTTTATATATGATCATAATATTGTGGTCCAATCAACAGGCCTTTTCTATTTTATTTACAATTAGATTATGTCAGTTTAATTTTTTCGTTGGAAACAAATAAAATATTGCCGGAGTCGGAGTTGGAGTCGGAGTCGGACTACGAAAATTATCTGGAGTCGGAGTCGAAAGTTTTTTTACCGACTCCACAGCGATGCTGTTCACACGGGATTATTTTGGGTTAGTTACCTGTCCTACCTCACTAGCAAGGCTAGTACTAATCCTCCTACTTACCAATGTAAATAAGGCTTTAGTAGTACAGGCTACTACCCCAGCTAGTGGTAACTAGCTGAGTTAGTAGCTTGTTCACACGGGCTTATTTTGGGTTAGTTATCTATCACACCTAGCAAGGCTACTACTAACCCTCCTACTTACCAATGTCAATTGGGCTAAGACTTATTTGTGAAAACCAATATGTCAGTGATTAGTCTTTAGAAACGGGTGAATTTATTACGATATTGTTGTGTAGGATAAAAAAATTATTTGTGCACCATGCCCAGAAAGTGATTTTGCGGGCCTCAAGAATCACTTTCTCGGCTTGCATGGTTTTTCATGGTTGACACCATTACAGGACACATTGTTTTAAAATCAAATTAAACAACAGAATAACGTTTTCTAAGATCAGGAAATACATTTCTCACATGAGTCTGGAGTAGTGATTAGGTCCAGTCGGGTGAAAATTTCATAAGAAATTTTGAAAATGACCGACGTAGGGCACTACTCGTTAAATCAACTGAACTTAATTTCCTACTTGAATAGTAAATTCCTTGAATTTTTCCAACATCAGCAAATTTTCATTGAAAGCACAATTGGACACAAATGGTAGATCTGAATTTCAAATTTCGCCAGGCTAATTGGAATTTTTAACAGGTGATGAATTCAGATCTCGGCGATATAAACGTCACCATTTCCTCCCATGAAAGAATTAATTTCTTTTAATAAAACCATCCATATTCATTTCTCTGCAAACTTCTTTACAGGCTTCAAACTTTTACATTGTAATCGTTATTTGTCATAAAACAGTTGAAAGTATGCATAATGAAGACAGATAATTTCAATAACAATATAAAAAAAAATAATGCAAAGGCATAATTTCGGTTTTTTAGATAGGTTAATTATTTAAAACTGGTATCATCGTTTCACTTTCAGCATTATTACAATATTTATCTTTACTACCAACTTCTTACATCGTTTTATTTTTTTATAACAAAAATCCCAAAGAAATCCTTATCAATATTTAATCATTATCTACTGCGGGCTTTTGGTAATGATCGTCGAAAAAGTAAAGTTAAACACAAGTGGGTACAATTCTCTCGTTATACACAAGAAAACCTGTAAAGAGCGACGGAAACAGCGTAAATAAATAAACCGGTACAAACACGGCTGGGATAGGGAATCCTTGCTACAGAACAACTAACAACATCCCCAATGCGGTTATATGGACTTAACGGACAAAGCTTCGTCAATATTTTAATACCGTTTCCTTCCATGGAAGGTAGTTGTCTTTATCTGTCTATCGCGTAAACAAGAACATGTGCTAGTTTGTACTAGAAAAGGGACATTGTCATGCTTTTGAAGAAACAGTATAGTAGAGCGATAATAAAAAAAATTATTGAATCAAATATAATACAATTGCTATTTTTGGATCTAACGTGTAAAGTGCTGGGTTTCAACATTCTATGGCGTCCGCTAATTTTACCAGAGACTCTGTCACCCCTAAAAGCCACCATCTAACGTGTACGTTTCGCATTTTACCGCAAAACAGTCATTTGCTTATGATTCAGAAAATTTAGGACATAGGGGCACTCTTTTTGCTGATTTTAGCCCACTATCATGGAAATAAGTTTATGAGTTTTGAAAAAGAGTTGGACAGATGTTAAATATATAATGAAAAATATAATTTTTGACGAAATTAAATGTAAACATAGAATTAGAAACAAAAGAAATTGTTGATACTGGAACACCCCTGTATGATGGAGCCTGGAACTGGCAACTACTGGCATATTACGAGTTTAATAATACTGAAATAATAAAGATATTAGATTATTATAGTATTATAAAACCTGATTTTTAATACGAAATGACAATATTACCAATTATTAAATTTATTTCATGCACTTGACAAGGAGGAATTAAAGAAAAAGGAATAAAGATGAAAACAAGATGTTTGATGTCCACCATGTTAGAATGGATACACAAATACGTTCAGTTTAGGAAGTAGAAGATTATTGTTCTTCATCTGCGCAATAAGTGTATGCAAGGTACGGTATTTAAAATGTTCATTGGAATAACTCAAAACCGAATAGTAACAGACGAAAGTATTTGAAAAATCTGTTCCTTAAAAAGAGTACAAAACAGGTGTATTTAATTTCCATTTTGTCAACATTTTCTAGATCAATGGAGTTTTTGTACAAACGGAAAGCTATATGTTTAGAACGCAGTGTCAGTCTCTAGGCAAATTATAGCTACTGTTGAACAATTTTTACGTTTATCTACGACTCACGTATAACAAGTTCATAGCATACGTATCTATGACTATATAATCCCCATCATGATACACGCAAATGATTATAATGAGCTAGTTAATCGACGGTAAGATATAAAGGAGAAAGGTATTTGTCGGGCAATTCCGTCATACGAAGATCGAAGATCGAAGAAGCAACCGTATACACATGTTTCGGACTATTAGTCCTCGTCACTACGGTATAGCCAAGGAGCAAGATGGACACTCAATGGAAAAACACTCAAATGGTTCCCTACAGGGGGTGACCACATGTCGCCAATTTGGTGCTTCAGTCCCAACATCTTCAGGATTCGAAGACAAGAAGTGACGTCGCGCCGGAGGTGACTGGTACACCTCAGGTACACCATAGCCCATGGAAATTAAAGGAAAGCTGGTTAATCGACGGTAAGATATAAAGGAGAAAGGTATTTGTAGGGCAATTCCGTCATACGAAGATCGAAGATCGAAGAAGCAACCGTATACACGTGTTTCGGACTACTAGTCTTCATCAGTACGGTATAGCTGGGGTGTATACGGTACTGATGAGGTACTGACACCATAGCTAGGGCTATGGGGTACCTGGGGTGTACCAGTCACCTCCGGCGCGACGTCACTTCTTGTCTTCGAATCCTGAAGATGTTGGGACTGAAGCACCAAATTGGCGACATGTGGTCACCCCCTGTAGGGAACCATTTGAGTGCTTTTCCATTGAGTGTCCATCTTGCTCCTTGGCTATACCGTACTGATGAGGACTAATAGTCCGAAACACATGTATACGGTTGCTTCTTCGATCTTCGTATGAATGAATGACACTAGCGTTGTATAATAATGACAGTTCGTTCAAATAATGACTTCATTATTTGAACAAACGTCATCATTATACAACGCTATAAGTAAACTATAAGTTTATGGGTTTGTGATTCCAAACCTGTAGTCATAATTTAAAAAATAAACATAGCAGAGATAATTGATCATTGTGATTACACAGCTAAGAAGTTATCATATCTGGCCTATCTGTTCCGTAACATGGTAGGAAAGGTATCAAGATCTGTGCTAATGAGGGTATATTACAGTCTGTTTCAGTTTATTCTATCGTATGGAATTCCTTTATGAGGACATGCCCCATCAGCGGATCGACTTTTTGCTGTCCAGCGAAGGGTTACAAGAATCCTGGCTGGTGTACACTATCGCTACAATACCAAGCCACTGTTCAAAAGCTTGAATATTCTGACGCTTCCAGCACTCTACATATTCCATTGTCTGCTATATATTAAACAAAATCCGTCACCGTATGCAACGGATGACACTGTCCATGATTACAATACGCGAAACATTTTAAATTTATACCAGCTATTTTGTCGCCTACATAAAACAAAAAACAGTGTCAATTATTATGCCATAACTTTTTTTTAACATTCGGTGCGTCTGTATCCTGCAATTAAATTTAAAGTATTTATCCGCAAAAGTCTTATTTCTCGAGCGCCATTTAATTTTAATGAATAGTTAAACTCCAATCTAGAAATTAGTTAATTCCTTTCTGTAATTCTTTCTTGTGTTGTCTAGTGTAAGCATATTGTAATGTATGTATGTATTTCCACAATAAATATTATTATTATTAATATGGTGTCAAAAAATGTTTGTACATTTTTTGACACTTTAGGGTGTTTATGAAACTTATTTGCGGTGTAAATTTCAAGAGCCTAGATTCCAAATCTGTTTTTCAAATTTCAAAAAGACAGTCGGAGTTAACGTGTAGTTGGCAGGAAAGGCTTAATCGATGAAAATGCTACATTTTCGTTTAGATGATGTAAACAGCTGCGAACCAAAAAACTAATTCAATAAAAAATACAAAAAAAAATAATTGAAAACAAACAAAAAAAAACCTACCACAGGAAGCTGGGTTGGTTGTTGGTTCGCGCGAGTACGCCATGTGGTATTTTTCATTTAATTTTTTTTATTTTTATTTTTTACATCCACCTGGGATCTAATATATTTCATCCCTATATATCATCGAGCACAAGCTAAAACAGAAATGTTCAACATTTGGACGTTTCCTATAAAAGTAACTACAATATGGCGACCAAGAATGTACTAATAATGTATGGATTGTATATTGGATCTACATGAAATCACGTGTTTGCGTCGCATGTTACGCCCCGTGTTTGCGTCGTTTACCAAGAATGTGGACTGCTTTGGTCTCTCGAAGACCATATGATGGACGCCGCTGTTTAAGTGCAAATTGGCAGTACATATGTTTGTCTGAAGGCAACTTTGAGCAATCTGTTTAATTTTTTCGGTAAGTCACGGAACATGTCGATATTTATTATCAATTTCGTAACGCTGCTAGTGATAGTTGCGGGACAATTTTTGCCTTAGTACTCACATCGTGAAAACATGTGAGTAGCGACAATTAAATTTTCAACTGCTAAACATTCTGTATATATACCTCCGGCTCCTCCACCATACTCGCGATTTATATCCGTTATGTGCGAGTTAAATATACTTTGTCCGACGACAGGAGAGAATTACTCATCGATTTCAGCTGTTATCTTCCTCATACGTTGCAAACCATCCTATGCATTCAAACGAGACAGCACGCCTTTTCATGCATCTAATTCCCTCGTGTCGTGGGACAAAGTATATGACGTTTTATCTACGATTCATACATTCCATTTTATATGAAATACTTTAAAGAGTTTTGCCAATGGTGGTAATGTGAACCATTAATCTACTTTCGCCACGCAGGTTGTTGACAGTAGCTTTGAATAAGTATAACTGTCATTAATTATTATTCAAAGCAGTAAAACGCACATAAATGTGTGAAATCTTTAATTTTCAACCACCAGTTTACCATTCCACAGCTCTCCACATAATTTTAAACCATTTACAAGTGGCGCCAATCCCTGTTCTCAGATGGAGATTTAAGAATTTCTCTAATTAGTTTCATAGTCGACATCGGCAGTAACAATGATTGATCATCTTTGTTATTTTATTCAATCTTCGCTCCTGACATCTCAAGAAGAAACTTGACTCCTCAAGACAAACAACAAGTAATAATTGAATAATGACGACAAAATTTTACCATTAAATCCACTCGTTCATTACCAAACTTTGCGAGAGAGATTATGACGAAATAGTTCGTATTTTCTTTCTTAGATTGTAGTTACAGATATTTTATTTGCTATAAATCTGATAGCAGAAATTCTGAATATGAATGCGGTTTTTGAAAAATTGCGGTTATTGGCGGTTTCTGACAATTATTGGGGTAAAAAATTGGGGTAAATTTATTGCAGAAAAAAAATGTTTTCTTTTTTCTTGCCCATGCTTAGTTACTCTAAACTGGTTCTATACGAAGTGAAGAGGAGTGTACAGGTATCTACCTACATCGTTTTCTACAATTATTTCTCTGGTAGGGTATGACGTCGAAGGAAACCTTTATATCTAATGCCTGATCGTAGACTTTGGTCTCCGGTTGATGAAAGTTTCTGGTGATAAAAGCGAGCCAGAGCTTTTGTGCGTTTCTTTTGAAGTTCTTTCATCTACCGTCGTCGGCCTTTTTTCAGCGGGATCCCAACGGAACTTTGCCTCAACCCACTCGAAGTTCCTTCTGCCCGAATTAATACATATTTTCTAACAATGGGCTTTAAAATAGCTGCCGATATTGAAAAAGTTCGCACGTTCCCGTCATCAGGCCACATTTGGTGCACTTTTCTTCCAGTTTTAAACTGAGATGCTGTATAATGTAATATGGAATCCGCAACTAAGTACTTGAGTTTGGAATAGTATATAGTGCGTTTGTTAGCCATTGTTGCCAGATTGGAGGATTTTCCCCTACTTTTACGGGGGTTTCCCCAAAAGTACCTTGGGGATGTTTTTGGGGTAATCTAAAGTTGTAATGTCAGCATATTTAAATGACAATACAAATTAGATAAAGTAAGAGCCACAAATTCGATACGGAAACATGGATTGGTTTCGTCTGTTTCTGCCGTCGTATAAACAATCAACGGATAATTTTATACAATGTGACATACTATGGGAGAAGACACCCCTGTAGTTACTTTATTTGCAGGGGTAGATTTAAATTTTGGTATAAAAGTTCAAGAGTTGTATTTCATAGTACAATAACTCAAAAACTAAATGATTGTACTGTTCGTGTTGCGGGTCCTGCCATCGTTGAATGTATAATATTGAAAAAAATATGGAAGATTTTTTCTTATAGAGCTCTTATAGTTAACGAATAAGTATCAGCATATTATCACGAAAACAACCACTTTTTACATATTAATAACAGAAGTAACAAACATATATTTTTCCGACGATTGTTTATTTATGAATCTGTTTAGTGAATAGAGAATCGTTTATTAAGCCTGTTTCAAAAATCCTCCCGAACAAACTAAAATAGATAGCGGGCTGTAATTTTCAGAATTAATTACCCAATGTATCTGCGACCTAAACGTGTATAATAATAGTTTTTATCACGGCTGCTTTTCTCGTAATCAAAAACATGAAGCAAGATGTTAGCACCTAAAAAAACGTGAACTCTAAGTTTCAAAACTCCTCCTGAACAAACTAAAATAGATAGAGGGCTGTAATTTTCAGAATTAATTACCCAATGTATCTGCGACCTAAACGTGTATAATAGTATTTTTCTACTTTGCATTCACAATCCACACATTGTAACACTGTTTTCGGTGTTACAATTAACACATTGTAATACCGAAAACAGTAACATTTTTGTCTGATTGGTACACAGTGATATCAAATGCCATATGTCAAACGTACAATACATAACCCAACATAACCACACACTGCACCTTCTTAATCGCTTGCAATCACATAAACTGCGAAATATCAATATTCTATACATATTTAAACATGGGTGTAGCCTGCTATAGTATGGCCAAAGGATTGGGGCTTTCTTAGTTTTGCTGTGTTCATCAAAATACGCTAGCATGACGTTTACGGCGATGTTTTACGACTCTAGTAAGTGATCGTTGTCATTCTTTTCAACTAAACTTCAAATCCCCTTTTCAGATATAATTCAAGGACCACATTTACTTTAATAAGGTATTATGCGAAGATCAAACCTACATCGTAGATACGAACGATTTTAATTACTGCTGCGAGATTGTATATGCGCAATAAATGGTTTATCAGCATACACGTACGAAGCTATAGTACATTTAAAGTGTAGAGGTTTTCTTAGTTTATGTAACATATAACTTTCGGTAATATTTTGGACGCTTGGATGCTCGGTTCAATTCATATTCGTTTTTGTCCGTCGCTTTCGACTTCGTCTTAGTTCTGGTTGTGTGCAACGTATTTGTATTACCTCCATCACATGTAATTTTACTAAGTATAATTTATTCTAATAAACTACTTTGCCGAAATTAGAATTGGGTTTCAATTATAAGTGCTTGTAAACATATAAGCCGCAACGGCTACGTAGCGGAATTAGGTAGACACCGCTATTAAAAGTTAAGCCTTATAACAATTCTTTAGTAAGTTCTTGTTCTTCGAAGTAACTAATCAGTCACCGCCAAACACTTCTATTCTGATTATTATACTTATGAAACCACTATTTTAAAATTGTTAACTTTTTAGGTTAAGTTTCATGTGGGTTAAAAGTGTTGCCCCAAGCTCCATTATGATCATCGTTGCGACCTCGCTGAATATTTATTCAAACTTGTAGGCTAAAGTAGAGTAAAATTATTCACAATTAGATTTTGTCATGATTTTATCTCATCGATATCATCCTTAACGAAGTTGACAGTTACTACAGTGCTACGACGTGGTACCCGCAAAATACCCTAGATTCTAATTTAGCGCGATATAGTAACCACAATTTCTAAACTTATATAAAATTAATGACGCAAAGTAGAAAAAATAGTATATTACACTCGTTTTATAAGACGTATTGGTGCACTCGTTCCATTTGGGCACTCCTCGCTACGCTCGTCGTGCCCAAAACAACTCGTGCGCCAATTTGACGTCTTATAAAACTTGTATAATAATATACTATTTTATCACGGCTACTTTTCTCGTAATCAAACATGAAGCAAGATTTTACTATTGATTTTATTATTTTATCGATCTCAATAAAGTTTTGAATAACTTCCTTTTTGACTACCGGAACACACCCCATTGCACAATGGGAGTAACTTCGGCGCAACTGCTTTTCAACCGTAGACTGAGAACCCGATTTGACACATTATTACCTGAGATAAACGTAAATCCTCAGAATAAGTGTAAGGTATTACAGGAACAACCAAAGCAGAAAATGTATCATGGAGGTAATAGATTTATAGAATTTAATAAAGACGATTTAGTTACTGTAAGGGATTATAGACGTGGAAACCAAGTTTCTTGAATCAAAGGCTATGTTGCCGGGAGAGTTGGCAGATCTATTTATTTAATTAGGATTCCGGAACTAGAAAATATAGTGTGGAAACGACATTTGAATCAGATTAAAAAATTGCACGTCAAAGACGCTTGTTTTAGTGAACCGTTGCCGGCTGCTCTAAATAATGAGGTGGAGGAAACAATAGATCTGACAACTACTCCCGATGATGTTGGTAGACCTAAACGAGATGTAAAGCCAGTCGAACGTTTGCATTACGATGTGGTGAATAAGTATTATTATTTTTTTAAGAGGGGAAATGTGATATAGTTTAAGTTACTGAAGAATTGAGTTTTGGTTGTGTACGCAGGCGTCACTATTTTTTGACACATGTATAACGACACATGTATGTAGACTGTGAATGAATAAAGATATGAAAGTGAAGTTATTTGTTCTTTATAAGTGTAATGCCAATGTAATGCCAAAGACATTACACAATGTATCTGCGACCTAAACGTGTATAATAATAAATTTTATCACGGCTACTTTTCACGTAATCAAACATGAAGCAAGATTTTACATCTAAAAAAACGCAACCTCTAAGTTTAAACAATTTTCAAGGTTTGGACAGAAAATGTATCCTATTTCAGCTGTTTCTAATAAACGCTGGTCTTTCCAATTTTTTTTCTCCTAAACCGCTTGCCAAAAAAATTCAAATTTAGTATAACTCAAGATGTTGTCTACAGATTCGCATGTGTATTTTCCTAATTTTCCTTGCAATAAAGGCTATAAACAAGATTGTCATGAATGCGGATATCTCGGCAACGAATATTAGCACGACAAAGCAACAAGAACGAAAACAATCGCAAAATTTTGTTTAATGAGACTATTGAAATAGAAACACATTTCAGATGTTCATTAATTTTATAAAGAGATTTAAATATGCAATATAATTTTGGTATACCGCGTCACGGAGCCGAACGGAGTCACTGGCTCGATTCGAGGTCGGCTTACAGCGTGCACCGCAGGACCGTACTTAGAATTAACACAAACATCGTACATATATATTGATGTATGCAGAATTGAAGTTGCATGTTAGAAATGGTCGTCTGTCGATCGGTTGGCGCGGTGGTGGGGACTACAGTTTGCGATCTCCAGATTACAATACATTCCTGGGCGCCTTTTGAATTACAGATGACCCGAGTAAAAAATAAGTCTATAATAGCAGAATAGAAAATGTTTCGAATATACAGGACCTTATTGTGAACTGGTTGCCCTAAAACAAAACTAACCCAAGATGTGCTTGCTTGTTTTATAGAAAAACCTGACAAACTATAAAAAAATGCAAATATTTCATAGTATTGATCCATCAATTCGAAGAGACTGATTTTGATCACAAAAACAAAAATATTCTGAAACGGTTCTACTTTTCCCGGTTTCAATCTCCCATATCTCGGTATTCCATCGAAATTACTATATCACACTCACCCATAAATCACAATTTTCCCCACAGGACTTACAGCACCAATTCAACTGCAGGATTTCCCGCAAAACTGCAACACATCCTTCCAAATTTAATTCACAACAACGTAATGGATTTATATATCAATGCTCTTTCGCGCATCTACCGTCCCGATGCTACCAACTGCACGTCCGATATATCAAGAGCTGAATTTTTACGTCAGACCGCAATGCTGAAAGAGAGTTAAAAGATATGCGGCCTGAAGGAGACGACGACGTCGCAAGAGCGGGGATATAAAAATTGGATGGCGCCGTTTTGCTCCCTTTTTGCTTCCGGCATTTGCCACCATTGATGAAAAATATCTGACGGCTTGCGGATCTCTCGGATACGATACCATACGATTTATGGAAGTGATTACGTTAGAACGACTTAGATGAGCAATTTTACAGTGTATGGGCGATGCGGGGAGTCCAGGATGTAAGCAGTTTCTTAACGATATCATTCTGGGTTTTGTACTATAATTTTCAAATATGGGGCTTTATCTATTGCTGACTATCAGTTTTATTGCTCCAGAGATTCTTTGTTGTTGTTATCTTTTTGTATGATATTTCACGACGTTCTTAGCTCCATGGATACACCGCCATGTTCTCATGCTTTGTTATTCGTAATCCCATATTTTCATATAGATATTAACAAATTCTGGTTTATCATCAAAATATACCTGGAGATAAGGCAAAACATTGCCCCAAATGTCACAAAGACTATTATTTTACCCACCTTCTGCCTCGCCTTGGTATGGTCGATCGATTTCTCCAGATTGTTGGTATCATTTTGAAATATTACCCGATACATATTAGACATATTGACATGGCACAATGTTAACAATGTCTTGTATAACCAGTTTAAAGATGTGCAAGTGCAACATGGGGTAGACATTATCTTCCTGAAAAAGTGGAGTTTCTTATTGCAGAAAGAAGAAGGTCCTACCACTTCCTGAATGATTTACTGATTTTTTTTTCTAAAGAGGCCTTCTACCATGAGCTATACTGCCCAACACAATAATAAACTCTATATTCAGTTACTACACTTCGAATATAGCCAACTATTAAAACATATATTTCTGACAAATACTTCCAGAGAAAACAAGATAATGAGTACTCAACTCTCAAAACTACTACAAGGTAGTGTACTTGGTCCAGTTTTATACCTTTTTATACACATGACTTTCCTCAACCAGAAGGTGTTACCGTTGTTACGTAAGTTTGCTATCATGGCAGTATTGTTGCAACAATATTAGTACTTGGATGCAATGATGGCTAATTGCATTGAACAAACATGAATACGCTCACATAACTTTTACCAACAAGAAAATACAATACATTCCAGTGCAAATAAATAACATCACCTTACTCGTACCTGGGTATGACACTGAGCACCAAGCTTCTCTGGAAAGCACACGTTAGGAAGAAACGAGAAGAATTGAGCATAAGATACAGAAAAGTACTGGCTTATTTGGTAGGAAGTCAGCATTGTCTTCATATGTATCGAGTGAGGATATTGTTATGTATGACGGAACAATAAGTTCCGTCATACGAAAATAATATAAGTTATAACAGTTAGTACCCTTCCAGTATAGCTATTAAAATCATATCTTTCCGGCAAGTACTTTTAAAATTCCAATTATATGACATCTTTGTACACATGATCTTATGCAACTTGATGGTGTTGTTCGTTGGTTGTCATGTTTGCTGACACTGCTGCTATCATGGCAGTAGATAAAAATTTTTAAGGAACAAGACTAAAACTGCAGAATGTTATCTATTGATTAGTGATTGGTGAATATTGGGTGCAACGGTGGCTAATTACATTAAACGAAAGCAAATCTGTTCCCAGAATATTTACGAACGAGAGTGAACACTGAACACAATACCTTTCAGTGAGCATATATAACACCATGGTTCCAGATACCAAGCTTGGCCGGAAAACACACTTTAAAAAGAAACAAGAAAATGGAAGAATTAAAACTGTGTCTTCAATATAAAGATTTTGGGAAGCACTATAAGGGGCAATGAAGAATTTTTTAACAATATTAAACATTTTCATATATTTCCTGTTGTTCCTATCCATCCTGCCTAAGATCTTATATATTTGATATGTCTCATATATTGGAAAATAATCCATACCTCATATTGAGTTATCAAAATCTCTAAGCTCCTCTAAGCTCATCCAGAAACATTCACAAGTGGTCTTAACCAAAATTGTATGTTGCTCTTCAAAATTTGAGGCCACTTTGTTACTTTTGAGACTATGACTATAATATATATTGATACCAAACTTCGATACCGATACTTGAAAAAAACGCATACTTGATAATAATGAGTCATCATTGAGAAATTTGTATAAATGAAACATCTGTATGTTGGAATTTATAAATCAAGTGTTGTTAAAGACCACCAATAAAAATCACTTACCACGGTCTACTACACCGGTCTGCTCACTTCGTGTCGCAAATTCGTTCATTTCTGCGCATGACGTCACTGCGAGAAGGATGTTGACACGGACACCTACGCAACCAAATACATCCTTAGTTTTTGACTTTTGTAGGTGATTTAGGTTAACAAGTTGACAACGCTTTAATTGTCAAAAAGGTTTGAACGCCACAAACGATTGGACCATGGCAACGAACGCTACTTTTCGCAATGACGTCGCCGCATAAATGTCATTACAACCGTGACAACAACAATAGGCTACTGAGACAGCCATGGAAATTTACGCCATATTAACGCTACTTTCACTTTTTTCTCGCACTGACGTCACTTGTAGGCATGGCCGATGCGCGTGAGCAGACCGTGGTGGACCGTGGGAGTTACTATAAATTACCTTGCTAGGGAATGCATATGGTTTGTATAGGTTTTATAACTTTCCTTCATACCAAATGGTGTCAATCTGGTTCGATACAATTCTAAACCGTTTTTTGCTTTACTGTACATTCTATTATTTTGGATTTAAGCCATTTGAGTAGTATGTCGATGTTGTTCAACATTCAAGTGGGAATTGTTAACTTCTATATTTATTTTATGCATACAGTAAGCGCGTAAAGTATGGAAACATGAGAAGATTTCTGAGAAGGTTTGTTATTTTACAAAATCCTTGAGCGGGTTGATTTTTACTATCAAAATACACATTTTTATGTAAAATTTATTTTCGACATTCAGTTGTTTGTGGCGTATGACATGATCCACATTATTTTAAATTTCAACCCCATGTTGTCTTGGTGATTTTGGTGGAGCATTTAAAAGTCTTAATGGTACCGTAAGTATTTCATAGCTTTATATACGAAATTTTTTGAGTAAAACACCATTGAATATTGAAAAATATTGATATACCAAGGGGAATTTTGACAGGGCCAGCGGGAGATCTGTGCGAAGTGTGCGGGGCACACAGGCGCCGTAATAAAAGGGCGCTAAACGCTAGATTTTTCAATGCCAGTTTAAATCTAAACTGAATTGGAATATTCAAAATCGGCATTAAAAACCTCAGTCCAAGAGAAAAAAAATAAGTGAGAAATGTATTTATATTAAAAAGCAATGATGATTATTAAACAATGATTTTCCCAAATTCAGACTTGTGCTGACTTTGCCTGTTTTAGTTGCTAAGCCTAGGCGCCCAGTAAGGATTTTTTTATCGCCACGGATAAACATTTGCACCACGGATATGGGCGCAGTTCTCGACAAACCGTGTGTTTCATAACGGCGGATAGAAAATCGCTGTAGGGAAAAGACAAGTGGCGCCTGGGCTAAGAGCGATAGAAACTTTTCCAAATTTAAAAATGACGTAAATGTACCAGGAAAAATATAATAGTTAGGGCAATTATTTTAGTTAAAAAGGCGACTGCACTGTCAAATATAAATGACAAACTACCACAGTAATTTTAAAAATTAAAACTGGATGTGTTCCTTACAAATAAATATTTAGCATATCTCCACGGATTGAGGTACACAAAACAAATTTTTAATGTGATTTTTCAAAAAAGCAAAACTCCTAGTAGTGCTTATACCGCAGTAGCGTGTCACACCCGTCACGCCAGTGTAACGACTATACATAAGCAATGGGGGCTTTTATTATTATTTTGATGCAACATTATAACAAAAAGACGACTCCTCTTTTAGAATTGTTGTAGATAGATGTTCAAACTAATAAGTTTTATGAAAAACCTTTTTGAATAGCCGTGACGGTCGTTACCAGTACAGCGACGTCTTTTGGTAACCTAAAATTAAAAATTCGCGGAGTAACCCTAATGGTAAGTTTCTGCTCTAATAAAGTTTATAAATAATTCTAGTTTTAATGTCACACAAACATTTTCCTAATTATATGTAGATATTGTGACATCACAAGATGCCAACTTGGTATTTTTAATTTTAGAAATATGCATTTTGGATAGAATTTGCTGCTGTGATTACGAATACGGAGTCTCGCGTAAGGTTTTCGCAAAAACTGAGAAACAACATCAAAAGAGTTTAATGCCTCATAAACCTGAAAAGTTTAAAGTTTCAGTAATTTTTTTTTCATCACAGTTCAGTTTTCATGGTGAATTTAAATCAGAATTCCTCGTAAAGATGCAAACCCGCATATCGAACGCATCTTTCTTTTCCGTGTTTTCCTCGTAGAGAAGTTTATCCCTTTTCGTCCTATAAGGGTGCCGGGGCGTCACGCGTTTATCTCGCTGTTCCAGCCGGTTGGACTTTCGTAATTTGGTCAGCGCTTATGGCGCCAACTTAAGACATTCAATCGAGCGTGACGCCTCAAGTTTCCCAGGCACTTCTTGGCCCAACTTTAGACCGAGTAGTTAACGTTGCATTCCCGGAACAGTTTACCGATAATGTAACTGGCTAGCGATGCGATTACGGCAAAGGAAAAACGTATTTGATGAGCATTAGGCCTCCAGGTGTTATCCTGGATGAAATTCTGACGAGCTTAGGAGACTAAATTCTATTGCAGCATTTCACCACCCATTTAGCGTTATGGAAACCCCGAAATTGTGCTGAAACCTTGAAATTGGGTTAAAACCCGGAGAAATCCCGACCATAAAAAATGTATTATACAAGGTGTACTTTTATTTCACATTTTTTAGAAAGTAAATGTCTTTCTGAGAAAAATATTTTATACCGTTATGCATTTTTAACTAATTTAAAGTCTTTTGTAAAAGAACACTTCTACTGTGAAATAACTTTTATTAAGTTAAAATATTACAACAGTTTATTTCCATTCGTATAACCCAAATTCGTAGAAGGTATTATTAAAGTTTTCTTTAATAAATAATTGAAACAAAATTCTGCATAACTTCTTACAACAATTGTAACATCCGGCTGATTATTTTTAAACATAACCTCACCACACTTAGCAGCAATCGTCAGAACTCACATAGGTCAATTTATGAATGAGAGAAAAGAGATAGCAATATGTGCGCCTCGCGCGTGTCTACAAACTTTCGCTTTCCGCCGGTATTTACTATTCAGTCATTTGGGTCAGATTTCAAATCGTATGTACAGTATCTTCGAACTAAACTCTTCCTACTCCGTGAAAAAAATACATTTTTCTACTCCTATTGATAAATGCATTCATTGTCATGGCAATTTATGATAAGTATTACTAACCATTCCCCACACACATGGGAAATATTTCATTCCTGGCTCCTCATGCCTCGCGAGTCGTGAGAAGTAATTCACTTCTCACTGCTCTAGAACCAATCACAGCTCTGGAGTTTTCATTTCCATCGTGTTTTGATACACTGCTTAGCAACATTGTCAAGTCGTTGATAACGTCGCTAAGTGACAAGCGCACCAAACAATTTTAATCTGTCAAAATCATGTAATCCGTCATAGTGACATACAGCCGTCCCTATATGCAATAAATTAATTTTTCTACTTTGCATTCACAATGCACACATTATAACACTGTTGTCGGTGTTACAATTAACACATTGTAATACCGAAAACAGTAACATTTTTGTCTAAGATTGGTACACATTGATATCAAATGCCATATGTCAAACGTACAATACATAACCCAACATAACCACACACTGCATCTTCTTAATCGCTTGCAATCGCATAAACTGCGAAATATTAATATTCTGTACATATTTAAACATGGGTGTAGCCTGCTATAGTATAGCCAAAGGATTGGGGCTTTCTTAGTTTTGCTGTGTTCATAAAAATACGCCAGCATGACGTTTTCGGTGACGTTTTACGACTCTGGTAAGTGATCGTTATCATTCTTTTCAACTAAACATCAAATCCCCTTTTCAGATATAATTCAAAGGACCACATTTACTTTAATAAGGTATTATGCGAAGATCAAACCTACATCGTAGATATGAACGATTTTAATTACTGCTGCGAGATTGTATATGCGCAATTAATGGTTTATCAGCATATACGTACGAAGCTATAGTACATTTAAAGTGTAGAGGATTTCTTAGTTTATGTAACGTATAAGTTTTCGGTAATATTTTGGACGCTTGGGTGCTCGGTTCAATTCGTATTCGTTTTTGTCCGTCGCTTTCGACTTCGTCTTAGTTCTGGTTGTGTGCAACGTATTTGTATTACCTCCATCACATGTAATTTTACTAAGTACAATTTATTCTAATAAACTACTTTGCCGAAATTAGAATTGGGTTTCAATTATAAGTGCTTGTAAATATATAAGCCGCAACGGCTACGTAGCGAAATTAGGTAGACACCGCTATTAAACGTTAAGCGTTATAACAATTATTTAGTAAGTTCTTGTTCCTCGAAGTAACTAATCAGTCACCGCCAAATACTTCTATTCTGATTATTATACTTATGAAAGCACTATTTTAAGTTAACTTTTTAGGTTAAGTTTCATGTATTTAGCACAGTAGGGTTAAATGTGTTGCCCCAAGCTCCATTATGATCATCGTTGCGACCTCGCTGAATATTTATTCAAACTTGTAGGCTAAAGTAGAGTAAAATTATTCACATGTAGATTTTGTCATGATTTTATCTCATCGAGCTCATCCTTAACGAAGTTGACAGTTACTACAGTGCTGCCACGTGGTACCCGCAAAATACCCTAGATTATAATTTAGCGCGATATAGTAACCACAATTTCTAAATTTATATAAAATTAATGACGCACAGTAGAAAAAATAATATATTACACTCGTTTTCTAAGACGTATTGGCGCACTCGTTCCATTTGGGCACTCCTCGCTACGCTCGTCGTGCCCAAAACAACTCGTGCGCCAATTTGACGTCTTATAAAACTTGTATAATAATATACTATTATAAAATTTTATTGCATGGTCGTAGAAAAAGTATAGTATTCCATTCGCAATTAATGGCAATTTCTCACTCGAACGTTTTGCAGCACTCCCCTACGGCTCGTGCTGCAAACTTCGTTCTCGTGAGAAATTGCTTACATTACTTGCTCATAGAATAATATACTATTTTATGAACACTTATCTACATTTTCACTCTTTTAAAAAATCGCGAAATATATCATTTTCATAATAAATTAAAGAAAATTGCTTTTTAGTGTTTTTTCTACAAAGGTATAATAAGTAGATCCATCACTAAAGAGTATTTACCTGGCATTAAAAACATTCAATTTAATATTGTCGAACATCATTGATAATGTCTGCGTATCAAGAAAGTTACTTTATGCAACAGTTGAGGAGTTTCGATAGACAAAGAATGGTAATATAATCAACTTCCGGTTTGAACCTAAAGTTTGGTGATATCAGTACCAACTTTTTAAATATTATAATGAATGTAGATCGTGTAGGAGCATCATAGTATAGATCTTTAAAAGCCAAATAAATTTTGAGTAAATCTTTTTTCTTGTTTAACTTCAAGGTACAGAGCTAGAGAAAATTGTGTCAGTTATCATTAGATCGAGATTTAGCTATGAGATTTTACTAACTTGAGAAACGCGAAAAACTAGATTATTTTTAACTTCCTTCAGTTGATATAAAACATGGCAACAAATATAATACAAGCGGGTTACTGTGTATTATAACTATGACAAATTATATATTTTTAAGGAACATTGATAAGGGCTTTTTTTTTCTAATTGCCTATGAGCTGAAGGTTTAAAGGTTTAAGTTTCAAAAAAGTTTTATCAAGTCGCCCCATTCTCCGGTAGCAATTGAGCACAATCCCTGAATCACATAGCTGCAATGCTCAGTTTACAAAAACAAACAAACAAATGAAACAAAAACAAAATAGCAAATGGCGTTCTTGGAAATATGCAATGCCTGTATCCCTCTAACATGTTTCATTTTGATAATTAAAAACCCAGAAAATACCAGAGAACGTCATCCCTTTTAAACTGTGTTCTACACAAAAAAACACACTCACATTTGCATAAAGCGACTTGTACTAATTATACTCCGACAGGAACACGACAGAATAACGTCGCCACATTCGAATTTTACAACCGCAACGGCTAGAGCCTGAATACGGTACCGTTGTTTTAAAAATAACATTGTGCCAATGTACGCAAACGACACACCACCGCTAGAAACACCCACATACGCAGATCCAACTACCTGAGTATGTATGCACGGTAGGAAAATGTTCGTGACTTTTGTAGAAAATTGCACGTGCGAACCAGTTATTAACGGCTCTTCATTACTGGACGAAAAGCTGCGAGCGTTCTGAAGCTGCTTGTTTACCTAATCCAAGCGCGAAAGAGTGGGATATAGAGACGAGAAAGAGCTAGGCAATATTGTTCGCGTATCCATGACACAAGCTTCATTAGTAGCTACATGTTTTAGAGGGCCGCATCCCTCTCTCTCTGTTTCCCTCCAAGATGCCAACCCAACAATACGTATTGTTCCACATCGACGAAGTTATATAGCTACGATACGTCTCGAGTCTAGATGAAGCGGTTCATTTACTCGTAAACAGAAAATTAAAGAGGTTATAATGAATCTTAGTCCACTGTTTACTTCGCAATACACTCGAAATTGTCTAAATGTCGAAATGTTTTACGTTTTGATGATTAATTTGTCCTGAAATGGCAAATGCCATAATTTTTGACAAGATCTGACCTTTTAAGAGTAAATGTTAGGCACCGGCCTCAAAAGTTCGACGAAACTGAGGCGCGAGAGGAGGGAACAAGCCGCGCCCACTGTACACTCCGCAGAAAATGCAAGCAACGCACGCACTGATTAATTAGGGGAACGGCGCCGGCGGTATCGTTCTTTTGAGGCAAAGATCAATGGGGCCAAACTGGCGACTGGCGCCGAACCGTTTCCTAATAATTTTGTGTATGTGACTATCGCATGTTCTGAAATGCTTTTCTTGTATATTTTAAATGCAAATACAATTCCACAAAACAATACAGTGATACAAATTAATTAATTACTTTATTGAACTACTCGCTATTATTGGTGGCTGTAATGATACCACATATAAATGAATTTGAATATTTTAGTCATTATACATTTCAGTAGGTACATATTTACTTACGTTTTCTACTTCCATTCCAATACTTTTGTTTTCAGATCGTTTTGTTTTAATAAATAGATGCAACAATGATACTTTTATTGAATAAAAAATTACTATACAAAATCCGAAGTATTCTTATAAGTAAATGCTAAAAGTTTACAAGAAAAAACATATTTTGGGTATATTTTTTCTAGAAAATTGATATTTTTTTATTTTATTGTATTATTTTTATATAAATATGATTGCGCATACAGTAAACTCTCCTATAACGCGGTTCCTACAACGCGAATTTCTACCAACTCGATCAAAATTTTGCGACTACAGCTTCATATAACGCGACTATCGTACAATGCGCATGAGTCTAAATTTGTGATCCTCAAATTCCTATAACGCGTTTTCATAAAACGCGTAATATTAAACCGCGTTGTAGGACAGTGTACTGCGTACATACGTTGTGCAATTTAAATTTTACTCTTCAAATATGTTGAAGTATCTTGTGAATAGATAGATAGATAGATAGATAGACTTTATTATGAAAAACCAATAAGGTGTACATAATTACAACATTTACAACTAACAAAATACCTAATACATGAACCTTAAACTCAGCATCCGCAATATTTACATTTACATTTAAATTTAAAATCCGGTTGAATATCAATACGCTTGAAGCAGCCCAGAGCAACAATGGCAAGGTGGTACAAACTTGAGCTATAGCCGCTCGTCAAAATACTCTTGGAGTGAGTAAAATACTCTGCCCAAAAGTAGCTCACGCAGACCCTTTGTAAGTGTCTTAACCCCCCCCCCCCCCCTTTCTGAACAAAGAGCGCGTTCTGAGGGAATCACCGCTATACCTACTTTCCCAGATAGACACTCACGTAGTAAACCCAATTTTCTGTGTGCTAATAAAACAAATTCCCCTAAACAAAACCAGAATATTTAGCTATGGCACGTGATCAAATGAAAAGATAATAAAGAGGAGTGAATATTACGAATAGGACACCCTTGTTATGTACGAATATAGCACACAGAACGTTCAGGATCCAGCCGATGAATGTCAAAAGAGATATACTCGCTTACCTTTTGGGAAAAATTCACACACAATAAAATATAAAAGAAAGACAAAGAAAACAATAATTTATAGTTATATATGATTTATTGAAGAAGTTATCTTTAGTTGTAATATTTAATTATAGTCGTTGAAAAGGGGTATTTCATGTTTGTGGTAGTCAAAACTTAAAGAATTTTTCTTTAGTTGAACTAGTTGATTACTGCTGTCAATATCTTCTGGATACATATATTTGTGATTTCAGTTGTAGATAATAGTAGTTTGTTAATTTGGGATTTTTCATAATTGTAAAAGTTGGTATTTGTTTTTGTAGTTTAGTTGGCTTGTTTTGCCATTTATGTTTGATCGGATATTTTGTATTTGTGGGTCTTGATGTAGCTGGAAAAAGAACATTGTA
Organism: Aphodius sticticus; assembly: GCA_963966075.1. Lineage (NCBI taxonomy): Eukaryota > Metazoa > Arthropoda > Insecta > Coleoptera > Scarabaeidae > Aphodius > Aphodius sticticus. The sequence goes on from OZ014508.1 coordinate 25,982,066, forward strand.
CGACAACACAAACTAAATATGTTCGACCTTCAAACATAAGTGTATAAATGAGTTGATAAAGCAACAATAACGAAACTTATAAATGAAAAACGTCGCAGAGGTACTGACGGTGTCAGCCCGCTGGGTATAGCTTTTAGGTGCTTACGTTTTCCGCTCTTTTCGCCCTACAACTCTTCTCATTTGTTGTCCTCGTTATTGTATATGAACGAAAAACAACATTATTCAAAGGTCGAATGTAATCAACAACTGATAATAAATTAATAAAGCATTACCAACACCAAACAAGCAGCAAAGAACCAGGTAAACACAGTTAAACCATAGGTAAAGCAAGATAAATGTTAGCCAAACCACAAACAAGCAACAACAAACAATATAACTATATAAAAAAAATAAGGTGGGGGCGCTCTAGGTGTCAAAAACCCCACAAAAACTTTATAATCACCTAGAACCCATTATGACTGTTATAAAATCTTTTCTCAATAACAAAACAAATAACAAAGTTAATACAAAATAACAGTCGTGAAACTGAGCAAAAGGACACAAATCAAATAGGAAACATATCAAGAAATGCAATCGAAATAAAGGGACTATTTTGATAACGCTTATTTGTGGGGTCAACTTCGGGCGCGAACACAGATATCAATCCTGACGCAGCACAACTACCCGGTTAAACAATGAATACAAATTCTGAACTATGCCTTAGGATATGCTTACGCCGTAAGATACAGAAACAAGAGAAAGAAAAAGAACTACGACGCAACAAATTCGTGTCCTTTAGACATGACGCAATAACGGTTCAGAGATGAAATTAATAGTGTAAATTACAAACTAACATGACCCAACACGTTATCAAAATAGGATAGACATACTATAACAAATATAAATGGTATTACCAGTAACGAAACACAACACAAACTTTTAAACAGAGATTTTCAGCAGCTAGCGATGCACGCAGTGGTAGGTACTTTCCAACGGCTTCACCACGAAATGATCCCCGGTACCATCCCGCTGCCTTGTTCTCTACGGTCGCAGTCTGAGCTGGACTTCCCCTATTTAACTCACAACGGTAAACAACGTTTCGCGCAAAAGATTTAAATTTTGAATTTGAATTGGGTTCTTACACCTTCCTGAATGGAACAACACTGTTTAGCTCCTTCAGGTGATTTGGCAGGTTGTTAAATATTTTAACCCCAGTAAATAATAGGGAGTGATGGAACTTCGCAGACCTGGGCAAAGGTAACCGCAAATCACCGGCAGCGCGCGTTGGGTGCAAAACCAGAGGACGAAAAAACCCGACACGAATCTTAAAAACCATGACACATACCTCAAAAATAAATACATTAAAAACTGACAAAATCTGCAATTTTTCAAATATTGGTCTACAGCTATCTCTCTGTCCAGCCCCAACAATAGATCTAATTGTTCGCTTCTGAAGCTTAAATACCAAATCCATCTCCCCAGCCGAACAAAAGCCCCAAAACATTATACCATATCGCATCAAGCTTCCGAAATACGCATGGTACACAGTGGCCTGATTTAGCCAATCGGATGTCAGATTTGGGTTCAGCGCATAAAAATACTTTGGAAATGATGTACCGCAAGCAATCAATCAATACTGTGGAGTCGTTTTTGTCACATTTACATACTTACTACATGACATGACGTATTAGGCGCAAGAGTTTCGGTTAACGGACGTGTAACACCTTTATAAACGTTTTTTGCCATATATGGTAATCCGGCACGCTTACACCTATAAGAGAGTATTGCCCAAATTAACTAGCGAAGTTAATTAGCGAAGAATTACACTACACGTATAATATCTACATGTTGTACAACAAGTCGAACTAAACCCAACCCTACATAGATTGCGATTGCCCTGAATGCATTGCCAAGCGACAAGTGTTTGGTATTAAGATTATTTTCTAAATCTAAATATAATATATTTGAAATTCTATGACGAAAAATAAATGACTGATTAAAAATTAAATTACTTGTATGTCCTTATTAATAATTTATTTAACTCCTATTAATTATTTAGTAGTTGTAACATTGTAAGTAGGTATTGCGGTTGTTGATTATTCTTCGTTCCGTGTGTCGTACGGGGACTGCACTATAAATCCTCGCGGGAACATGCGCTCCTAATTTATAACTCGCTCTTTGCGTCTTCGTAGAGTCCATCTGTCCATCAGGACGGCAAAAAATTATTTCTCGTATTCGGTTTCTAGCCTATTTTGGTCGAAATTCAACAATTTATGTTGCTCACATACACTTCCGCAAGAACATGCTGTCCTAATTTATAAGCGAGTGGCTGCTATGTACGTAGCACCAGCACGGTAAAATTTATTTTTCGTGTGGCTTTCGTTTGCCGGGCGCGGCGCCCTACACCTCCCGTGTCAACATGCGATCAATATTTTTGTTAGGCCGAAATTGTTCAATATTTGTGATTCCCCTGGCTGACGTATTCATGCTGCTGCTTCAGACTGTACCATTTGAATTTGATTGGTCGAAGAAAATGATGTGGTGTTTATCCAACAGATGGCTGCACCGTACGACGATAAAAAATATGTTATTCTCGTCTCATTCACATGTTCAAAAAACCAAAGGTTAAATCATTACAACATTCATATTTTGTTGTCATTTTTTTTACACAAGTTCATGAAGGCTCAATACAAAATGTTGTAATATTGCTTTTTTGATATTTGGTTCTGATTTGGAAAAAAAAATAACAAGAATTACCAATTATTGGTGTCTTTAGCAAGGGTAAAAAACAAAACAACAACGCAAATGAAAAAAAGTGGCATTCGTACCCGGTGTAATACACCTTTATCTATAATTTAATGTTTTACACGTGAGTATTAACACATAATTAAGCTCAGTATGTTTGGTTTTATGTAGTGTTGTTTTGTAGTACGCTACTACCTCTAGTGATTCCTCTTAAGGTAAGGTTTAATCTGAACTTTTAAGGTAAGGTGATCTGCAAAGACTTTAACTTAGAATCTAATGTACTTCTTTATGACTGTTCATATCGAAACGTCACTACCATTTATCGCATTTAAAAGACATTACTTTCAATTTTAAAGAAATCGGTCATTTTGATCAAAATGAACGAACATAAACCGCTAAATGAACAGAAAATATAGTCCAATTAAAAAATATTGTATGGGTGAAGCAATCGTGGTCGGAAAAATAGTTCGCATAAACAAACCTTATTAAATAGCTTCGAAATTTACAACCATTTCATCGAAATCAAACATGAGGAAGTAGCGCACACAAGTAGGATCAAGATTTTTACACGACATACTTTTAGAATCTCGTTTATTTGAAGAGTTTCTAATCTTCAAATACGAGTACCTCACTCCAGACAAAGTTGCGCAGTTTTGTGCTGATTAATTTTAAAAAAATGAATGTTTTTTACATTTCAAAATATCATCCAAACGCTAACACTTACATTTTTTTTTGTTTAAAAGGTATCTTAAATCGGATTTTTCGTAAAAACCTATCTTCATAATGTTTGGATACCAAGTTATAGTTTTAGTTAGTCTTTTTATATCTAAATAAATAGGGTACATTTATTTGTCCAAATCTAACAATTTTTGTATATGTTCAAATAATTCATATCAACGCAAAAAGTACCGACTGTTTATTCCAATTATTTATTTTCGACTTTGAGTTTTATGTTCCCCAAATATTTTACATTTCTTTTGAACCCCTGTTGCTCCGTACATAGGAATGGTTTTAACTGTCAACAAATTTTACACAAATTTACGGTAATCTTGCTATGACTTCTTGTGTGCTATAATCTGGACACCAAAGAGACGACCCGCGTCATCAATTTCACAACAATCCACTAATGTGTTTACTGTTTCGTCCGAAACACGTATGGACGCATGCATGGGCGTCGGTTAGGGGGTCAAGCCCCACCTCCCCTGCTTTTTGAAATAGGTGTATCTCTTTTATATGAAGAGATCCAAAAATTAGTTCAAAATTGCGCAGTTTTGTAGTTTTTGTAAAAAGAAATATATCTTCAGGGCTAAAAAATAGGTACCTATACTTTTTTAGCCCTAAAGATCTGCTGCTTTTCATAATAGGACGAATCACTTTAGAAGATTCTTATAAATCAGTTTATTATTCTTAGTCCTTGAGCAAGTCTATTTTCATATAAGACATCAGGAAAACAATTGGAAACTCATAACGTTGCTTCAAACAAAAAGCTTCGGAAAAGCACTGGAAAAAATAATACGAAAAGATATGACCTGAAATATTTGAAATCTAAAATAAATGTAAATTCAACAAGATCCAAAATCTATTATGAGATGATAAAAAGTTAAAATATGGAAATATAGTTTTTATTCAAACTGATCAGTTAATGATCGATTTTGAGACACCTGGTCTCATCTTCAGATCTAGAGACTAGTTAATTACTGTGTGGCACAGGATAAGGTCATAGCGACGAGCATTTTAAATAGAGAGATATAATATCTCAGGCTCAAAAACTGAAGTATCATGTGGTTAATATTTGGGGTTATGTATTAACCACATGATACTTCAGTCTTTGAGCCAGAGATATTATATTTCACTATTTAAAATGCTGATCGCTATGACCTTACGCTGTGACACACAGTAATTAACTAGTCTCTAGATCTGAAGATGAGACCAGGTGTCTCGAAATCTATTATCAACTAATCACTTTGAATAGAAACTACATTTCCATATTTTAACTTTTTTATCATTTAACCACATTAAATATGGATCAGGTGGAAATTTTCATCAATCGAAAAATCTATTATGGTTTGCTTACATGAAGACAAAAAGTTGTTAATGCTCCACCATCAACTTATAATTACTTCTCTATTCCATTACTCATAAAAAAGAGTAGCAATACTGCTGTTATAAATGTTTAGTTCCATTAACTTTTTAGTACACAAATACCAAAAATAAAATTTTTTGTATTTTGTTGGTCTGTTTGGACTCAAGTACCTATCCATATAGTATAGAACAGAATAGAATAAACTTTATTTCAGAATAAGCAGCAAATACAAATTAGAAACAAGTCAACACGTACATAATAATAATAGGCAAACAAATATAATATACAAGTAAAATGAAGTATAATACAAAACTTAAACGTAGTTTTACCAAGCTGTTACAAACTCATCGATGCTATAACTACACACAGAATACAAAAATTCCTTCATCAAAATTTCAAATTTACGCGCATTATCCAATGTCCTCAACTGAGCAGGCAGTACATTGTACAGTTTACAACCCATATAGCCCAAACTTTTCTGAAAAAGGGTTCCTTTATAAGGAGGTGGTAACATATAACCAGTAGTTGTCGTACCATATGGATGCTGTATCCCGCATTCGAAACATGACATATATTTACGAGCAAAACATAACACATTAAAAATGTACAAGTCATAGACCGTTAAGATCCTATGCATTTTGAAAGTTTGCCTGCAAGATTCTCGGTAGCTCAAAGCATACATCAATCTAACTGCTCTGTTTTGGATAATAAACACACGTTTTACATTTGCGCACAGACCCCAATGAATCTAACCGTACCTCATTCTTGACTCGAAACTTGCAAAGTAAAAAGTTCTCACAACAAATGGACTGCATGATTTTTTTAGCTGGTAAAGCGCAAAACACAGTCTGGATAGGCTACTGCACACAGCATAAACCTGACACTCCCAATGCATATCTTCGTCCAATATAATACCCAAGAAAGAGCAAGTCCGGCTAAAAGGTACTTGCCCTACGTTTGGCAACGTTAGTGCGGTCAATATTCCACTGTTCTTGTATAAAATACATTTTGTTTTATCCTTATTGATGAACAATCTATTTGATGCAATACAACACCAGGCATGTTGAGCTAGCTCTTGTAGTCAAACCACCGATGGTGTGATCAGTGATGAATATATTTATGTCATCCGCATACAATACAATCTCAGACTCAATATTTAGGGATCTTGGGAAATCGTTTATGTAAATCAGAAACAAAGTAGGAGCCAACACCGAACCCTGCGGTACTCCAGCTTTCACAGCAATATCGCCAGATTTAGAATTTTCCATTGATACAGATTGTAATTATGTTTGTAAGGTGTGAGCGAAATCAATCAAATGCAATTCCATTCACTCCATATGCTTCGATCTTGTGCAACAAGATTGAGTGATTGACACAATCGAAAGCTTTGGAAAGATCTATAAACAACTCCAGACTTGGTTTCTATAACGTTTATATTTTGCACCCCCATGGTACCTATCTACCTACGTATTGATACAGGAAAAGCAGTGATGACTCGAGTCCTGTGTTCAGGTGTCCAGACAATATAACATGCACTAAAATTACAAACTTCCAAACCCTTGATTTGCAAGAGTTGGCAGTGCGGAATGACTAAACAATCGTTGTCTGTTTTTCAACTGTAGCGCTGTCAGTTGCAAACTTTCTAACAAAATGTAATGTTGAATAATATATTTTGCATACAAAAGAAAACATTTGATTGTCAATAAAAATATTAAATCAGCCTTTAATTTGAGACACACTGTATAGTTTTCAATCACATAAACTCAACATCAAACAAAACTTACTTTTAAGCACTCCTTCCGTACTATACCACCGTATTTTAAGTTTAAACTTCCTAGTCCCGCACAAATATCCACAGTAACACCACTCGCATCTACTACACAATCTTGCTATCTCGCCTGAACACTCGCCCCGAACAAACTAAAATCCTTTGCACCTAAATATTTCGTAGCTAAACCCACCGCAAACAATTGCAACAAGAACAAATGGAGTCTAGCGTAAATATTGTGCCGATATTTCCGAAAATAGGAGCGAAAAGCGGCGTCTTTCAACTATTATAGATGAAAGAGCGACTCGCGGATAATTTTGAGTTTGGGACACGTATCTAGTTGGATTGAGATATGAATTAATATAGCTTGGACAGCTAAGAATATCAAGGCAATCTGGATGGACACTTATTTTTGTCAAAGGAAAGCGATATTGCCAAATTGCACGCACGGTTCAGGGTCTGCCAAAATTCCTCTAGGTTTCCGTGCCAAGTTCAGAATAGGCCTCTGATATAGGTCTAGGTCCGTGAAAAATTAGTGTTGGTATATTAATTTAGGCACTTTTAGTTTTTGTATTCTATTGTTACCATCGACCGCACGAGATATAGATTAGGGAAGCATAGATAAATAGGTTAATTGATAAAAATAATCTAGAAAGAACATTTATGGACATTAGATGGGATATAGATTAAATACAGATGGAACATACAATACAATACAATACAATACCATTTATTTTCAGAAAAATACAAAATACAACAATATATAACATATGAAAAATAAATTGCACATTAAGGAAAGTAAGTCAAAACAAAAGAAAATAAACGCATCTATCATTGTAAAACTCTTCCACCGTGTATATACACTTGTCAACCAGATATTTCTTTATTGAACATTTAAAAGTTTGTAAGTTTGTCATATTTTTCATCTCAACCGGCAAGGCATTATAAAGTTTGCATCCATTGAGCAAGGCATTATAAAGTTTGCATCCATTGCATCCATTCATAGATGGAAAATAGATAGAAGGTAGAGAAAGATATTTGACAGCTATAACAAGGAATATAGATGCAAGAAAGATGGAAGATTTAAAGGTTTATCAAGATAGATGCTGGGTGGATGGAAGGTAGATGGAAGATTAATGGAATATAGATGGAAGAAAGATTGGAAGATATGAGGAAGATTAAAAAATGTATGCAAGATTGATGGATGGTGGATGGAGGTTAAATGGAAGATAGATGGAAGATGGATGAAGAAAGATGGAAGATAGATGGAAGACACATGGAAAGTGGATGAAAATAGATGACATATATCACATATATGATAAAGAAGATACATGCACGAAATATGCAAAAAAAGATGGAAAACAGATGGAAATGTGATGGAAGTTTGAAAGATTTATCAAGATAGATGTTGGGTGGATGGAAGGTAGATAAAAATATATGAAAGAGACGGAAGTCTAGAATCTACAATCTATATACGGAAGATAGATGAAAAATGGTGGATGAAAAATAGATGAAAGAAATAATATGGAAGAAAGGATGCAAGATTGATGCAAGATTGGTGGATGGAAGATATATGGAAGATAGGCCCAAGATAAAGGATAGATGGAAGGAAAGACTAAAAACGTATTATATTGCCTGTAGATAAATCGAAAATGTATAGATCAGAGAAGCATAGATAAATAGGTTAATAGACAAACATAATCTAGAAAGAAGATTGATGGACGATAGATGGGATATAGATTGAACACAGATGGAACATATATGGAAAATAAATGGATGATAGATAGATGGAAGATGGAGAAAGATAGATGACATAACAAAGAATATAGATGCAAGAATTATGAAAGGTAGATGGAAGATTAATGGAATATAGATGGAAGAAAGATGGAAGATAGAACGAAGATTAAAAAATGTATGCAATATTGATGGAAGGTGGAGGTTAAATGGAAGATAGGTGGATGATAGATGGAAGATGGATGAAGAAAGATGTAAGATAGATGGAGGACACATGGAAAATGGATGAATGATAGATGACAGATATGATAAAGAAGATAGATGCAAAAAATATGCAAAAAAGATGGAAAAGAGATGGAAAAATGATGGAAGATTGAAAGATTTGTCAAGATATATGTTAGGTGGATGGAAGGTAGATAAAAATATATGGAAGATACGTGTCTAGAATCTACAATACGGAAGATAGATGGAAGGTGGAGGAAAAATAGATGAAAGAAATAATATGGAAGAAAGATGGAAGATAGAAAAAAGATTGATAAATAGATTCAAGATTGATGAAAGATTGGTGGATGGAAGATAGATGGAAGATATACGGAAAATAGGCTCAAGATAGGTGAAAAATAGATAAAGAAGGATAGATGGAAGAAAAGACTAAACACGTATTATATTGCCAGCAGATAAATCAAAAATGTATTAAATGCCAAAATGGGTAGAAATAAAAGGGAGACCAATATTTAATTCTCTTCAGTCGACTTTCGTGCAAATCCACCTAACGATTTATTAATCAAATATTGCACAGGGCGTTTGATCGCATTAAATTGTCAGTAGAGTGCTCTGCATTAATTAGTGTTCAAAGCACATACGAAATGTAACAGCGTGCCCTGAATGCGAATAGAACTTTTAATTTTGGGGAACCGACATCGAAAGCAATCGTAGATTAATGGAATATATGCTTGTTATCGAGTTCACCTAATGAGGTGAATTTGTGAATGTCACTTTACAATAAACAAATCAAACATTAACTTAAACTAGGAAACAACGCCGCGCCGCGCCGCGCCGATTGCAATTTAAAGTAGCGTTCAAAATGGAAATGCAATCTTAGAAATGCAATCGGAGGATTTATTGAGTCCTACTTAAAAGGCTCGATTACTTCGCACTTCTTTTTGGACTGCAGGCCCGTATTCAACGTTCCTGAAGGTATTTAAAGATAACCTAATATTGGCTTAAATTGGTTCTAAAATTACAAAACGTCGGATCTCATTACCGCCTTTCAAGGTGTTAAATGAAAACAAGTTTCACACAAAAGTTTTTCGTTTTAAAATAGGCATCCTATGATACCTAACACAACTACCTCCTCCATGCTGTTTCTTCTGTTGGTGCTTTCTGTTGGCACCATCTGCCAACGCTTGTCCACTTTTTCTGTATTTTTAATCATTGTTTCTCATTTATCCGATAAAATTTAAAATGATATTGTCGCGTTTCTATTGTTTATAAATTTTTTATTAAAATTTTTTATGGGCTGCTTGATGGACATGATAGAGATTTTTTTTATTTGTCCATTTCGTCTATGTATTTTCGGTTTAAAACTTTCTCTCTTGATAATCTGGTGTATTTATAATTTTATTTTATTTTAGTTTGGTATTATTATTATTATTATTATTTTATTAAGATTGTTATTGGTTAAAGATTCTCTCTCGATAACTGACCGAATTCCTACTAATATTCACGTAATACTAATTATTAATTTGCTATAAGAATGGTTCGCCTGTGTTCATCGACAACAATAGTAAAGCGACAATATTAGTTGAAATTTACCCGAGTTATTGAGTGATAATGTTTAATACCAAAAATAAACAGAAAATTTACGACATGGGCAAAATTGAAAAACGAATAATCGTCTTTACTGGACAACCGATAAACATTATTTTAACAATAATAAACAATAGAAATGCAATAATTGTTAATTTACAAAGTACATTGACCCTGGGTTGATGAACACGACCCAAAATAACAAATTCACAAGAATTACTCCTAGCATATTAAGAAGGCAACAGTATTGGTCAAATCCTGCCTTAGCAAATATAGTCATTGTTGTAGGTAATGAATACATTGTTGCCAGAATTTTGCAATAATTTGGATAATGTTATCGTCAAAATATCCGTCAATTCCAATGTACTGATGTCTTCGGAAACAAAACTTTGTAGTTTGTTCAGCTCAAGATTTATCAAAAAACTAGTAAATACAAATTTCGCAGTTATGGTTGTAATATATGTCAAATTGGTCAATCCCAGAATGAACTCATTAACCATAGGATTGACTGTGTCCGGGAGGTAGCATATGCAATACTAGTAATTGCTACATTAACTTAATTATTCCATTATTCCAGAGCCAATAAAATCCCCTGCAAACAAAATTACCAAAACGCCGTCAAACCTGCTCTCGTCGGCTGAAATCAATATCAGTCCCGTTTATTATTCTGCCATAACATTACATAACACCAACCGTTCATAATTAATTTCAAATTTTGTCGATTCGTTTATCTAATTCACTAATTTTGAGAGGGACGCGAACACATCATCCAACAAGCCCGCTACAACTAACTACAATACTGTTAACATGTTAATGTAATTCCATTGTCCTGAATGACTGCCCTGCCGATCCTATGCGGGTTCAAGGGACAATTACGTCATAATAAAGCCCTAGGAAAGGACTGGAGGACCGGCGGGGTAGTGAAGTGACGAACAACGAACGAAGTGAATCATGATCATCATCCTCGCTGATAGGCTCCCTTCGATAATGAACCATTTTGGTCTTTCACAATGCGCTGAAAATTGTCTTGATTAATGGCGATGCTGGCGCTAGCGAGAATTCGCGCTGTAATAGTACGGCGAGTTCTGTTCGACTTGGTGAAATTGCAGCCGAGACGATTTCTTTTTATTGAAACGAGATTGCGATGAATAATGTAAGTTAAACTAATTCCAAGTAGTTGGAATCGATGTAGATTAAGTTGTGCCCATTAAAAAAGACTGGCTCGCAAATAAAAGATGCATTAGTGCACACAATTTCTGAAAATGGTGGATACGCAAAATATGTTTTGGAAAATTCAGCTTGACATAGATTTTTGCCCATTTAACATTGCCTAATATTTATTTTTTCAATTATTTTACATACTTTTCTTAAACATACTAGGCACTATGTTTAAAGAATGTTCGTCGAAATATACCTTTAAATATTCCTAAAAGTGCAGAAGTTATGACCGTGAGAGTTGCGGGCCAATAATGTTTAGAAAATAACGGGTCTCAGTAGATTGCATGTATCTTCGCCAATCTAAAATATTTTTGCTGAATTTTTTACGATTTATACTCAATTAGTTAGACATTAAGTTGAGTATTCATATTTTTCAATAACAAATGATCTTTGGTTTAATATATTTTTTGTCTCAAAGAAACTCTGTAAGGTTTACGTGGCCACTTAAACGCGCTTTCTTTTGGAGAACTTGGAGAACCTGGATATGTTACTGTAAAAGCCCGAAATACGGTCAAACCTAGGATTAACGCGTTCGTCCTAGGTTTGACCAATGTAATTTGGTAAATGTCCGAAAAGTCTATTATGCGTTTAATTTTGGGCTTTTACCAACCTATGTATGTCAATCCTAGGACTTACCTCATGATATTGGTATAAGCTAGTTTTAATAATTCACCAAACCCAAAGTTACAGCAAATGTTTTATTACCTCTGTGAGGGGAAATAGTTTTGTTATGAGTTTGTGTACTATAATGAGTAGGTAAATTACATTATTACTGTGTGTGGGTACCGCAAGAAAATATATGTACTTTTATTTTATTAAATACCACACAACAAACACACGTTGATTCTTAAAATAAAAGTAAATATTGCGTAACATTAACCAGACATAACCCTTTTTTATTTGGCAGTCGATAATATTTTAGATATAATATACCTAAGTATTTTTTAAGGAATCGAAAGTCAACACTAAAACGACTTGAACACACCAGCATTCAAACAAAAGCAACAGCGATTACGCAATAGAATAACATCTTACCTTATACCGGCAATTTGTCGCTTCAAAATCGACGAAGAATGATCAAAAGTCAATGGGAATACAACTAACACCAAATGTCACATTTATCACGTTTTTAAATCAATACACCGATAGCTTTGATAGCAATAATAGAGAGACGCGTAAAAATTGTAAGACGCTATCATTTTACGGTTCATTTACGGTTAGCTTCCGTAAAAGTTCTTATTCATATCTGTGGCCCGTAGCTAGATGTGTTTCATGTAGGAATATACTGATTTTTTTATTACAGTAAATTACAGCCTAAATTATAAAAGGCAATTTACCGTTAATATCTATTACCGTTCGTAATTTACTGTATTTATAATAATAAAAGAAACATTAAACAATGTACTTTATTTTTGTTTCTTTATTATTTATTTGTATTTTGTGCCTGGTTTGACAAACAATAATCATTTTTTATCCGAATATTATTTTAACACCGGGATATTTGTTTATTGTTTTTTTGTTATCAAAGCTTCTTTCCACTCCTCAATTCACCTGTCAAATGATATTATTGATGGAAACGGGATTTGGCCATGGAGATCGATTCAGTGGCACAATAACACAAATTTTAAATCAGAACCCTACAGTTGAATTTACAAGTTAAAGAAATGTTCATTGTTTGTAAAACCAAGCGTTGTTTTGTGAGTCGGTAAAGAATTCAATTATTTTATACTATAATTAAGATGTTTGACCGCCCCCTTTTTAAATTGCTGCTATAAATAGGATTTTTAGTACCTATAGTCCTTGGTCTGATTTTTATAATCAATTACTACTATCAAATTAGGGAAAGCAGAGATTGGTAGATATCTACAAAATACATGGTTACGTGGTAAATTAATATTTGAAATTAATAATTTTTTAAGTTTAATGCACCTATTGGCTTTAAAAATCTTTATAGCACACAAAATAACGTACGACTTCACATCCTGGTAAAAACGGTGCGATAAGTTTTTCCTCACCACCAATACTCAAAACATCAAATCGACTTAGACTTCTCTAATGTACAGATTTTTTGCACTGAGGGCTGATTTTTTACATACCTATCAGATTTGTTGCGCTATTTTAGCTTGTTAAATAAGAAGACGTAGCGGCGGCGGTGACACATAGTGAACACAAGGAGCACGATACGCGACCCATCCAATGCCTCCGACATATCTTCTAATTGAACAGGCTTAAATGACGCAACAAATCTGACAGATCTGTCTTATAACCATTGATGACCCTGCAGGTAGATGAAACTACCAGCCCTTAGACTCTTGAAACAGCTGTTGATAGCGTTTCTAAACTGCCATTTACTCCTGGGCTACAGTAGGCAACATGCAGCGTGCGACATGCTAGTTTTGGATGGATCTTATCTGATCAATGATATTTTTATTTGAGTTATGTATTGGTGAATTCTAGGATTAACCGCTATGTCTTGGTAAAAGCCCGAAATTATATTGATAAATACCATGTTTCGGACATTTACCAATTCATATTGGTCAAACCTAGGATAAACGCGTTAATCCTAGGTTTGACCGTATTTGGGGCTTTTACAGTAACATATCCATGTTCTCCAAGCCGATGCAAAAATATCTCGAAGACTTCTCGACTGATCTTGCTGTGTTATTTTATCAAGTTGTTGCCTATACTATTATGTAAATTATATACAAGTTGTAATAGGATTGTATTCTGTTCAATGAACAGTTACTTTCCCATGCATATAGATTTTTTTTATTTCGGTCTCAAAAATGCAAAGTAAAATGTATGTATGTTGCCGCTTAAGTAATAATGGCAAGTAATAATGGTATATTACGAAAGAATGACAGCAGTAGACGACCAGGCGAAAAAGTGTAGGCCATATTTTATAGTCAGATGTCATACAATTTCTGTCCCATGTTTGATTACCAAACTTTGATGATTGATTCAGTAACGAAAACGCATTTCACACAGTTGTCACTAGTTGTTGTCTTTACAGCATTGAAGTTCAACGTGCAAACTTTTATTTCAGCCGAGAAGTATATAATTACACACTTGTCACTTTACACAATTTTATGGCAAAAATGACGTGGTTTTGACATATTTTTTCGTTTAAAATAAAAAATTTGTTTTATTATAACAACCCTGCACACATGTAAACACGAACGTTAATGTTTTGAAGCTTAAAATCATAAAAACTCAAACTGTGCAAACTGGTATAGTTCGGTTTCTTTTTAACAGACCGCATTCTAGTTTTAGTTATTATTTGATAGTAAGGATGTGCCAATTAAAAAAAAAAGACAAATTGAATCTACAAGGAATAAGCTACAGAGTATGTCATTTCTTTTCAGAACCAACCGTTACAAGTCGCAGCTGAATTCTGTATTTAACGCTGCCACCTTTCGAAAATGATAAAAGCGGTCTATTGGGTTGTGTTGCCGCCAATGCAAACACACCCAAGTTTGACGACTGGTTGCGCAACAGAAGTGTTTTAACCTAATATACCATTACGGTGTGATTGTTGTTGAGAGACAAGTATTATTGAAAATAATTTTGATAACAGGTATTTTATAAATGGAACGTGAGTAGGAGTTTGCGATACATTGTATTGCGGTGAATATGAATTCGGGCTCAAATGCTGAATATTACGTCACGATTTTGAGACAAAATCAAGCAAAGGCAATAAAAAAGAAAATTTGTTTATGGCAATGGCTTTATGCATTTATAGTGAACGATCTCAACGAAGAGAGTTTTTATTTTACTTTACAAGACTAACCAAAAATGTGTCATTGGGCGCATACAGACTGTCCCAAAAGTGTGCCATCGGCGATGAAATATTTTTGAAAGAAGATATTTATAATCTATTTTTCCAGATATGCAAAACGCCTTGGCGCAAATTTTATTGTTACATTTTCATAATTCGATTATTTGTTTACCCTGAATCCGATACCGGACTCTAAAGTTCTTATCACGTAAGTTTTTCAAACAAGTTGCCTATAAAAAAGTGTGATTTTGACAATTCTGACAAAGGATACGTGCCTTAGCGGCGACAATTTCCAATAGAATCGGCCTTTAACAGCTGACATGCCGAACACAAATGTGCGAATTACATGTATGCCAATCGCAAGGTGACATTTCACATCATACAACGGAAATAGTATATTATTACACAAGTTTTATAAGACGGCAAATTGGCGCACGTGTTATTTGGGTACGACGAGCGTAGCGAGGAGTGCCCAACGTGGAACGAGTGTAATATACTATTTTTTCTACTTTGCGTCATTATTTTTATATAAATTTAGAATTTGTTGTTACTAGATTGCGCTAAAGAATCTAGGGTATTTTGCGGGTACACGTGGCAGTACTGTAGTAACTGTCAACTTCGTAACGATGGGATAAAATCATGACAAAATCTACATAATTGTGAATAATTTTACTCTACTTTAGAGGTCGCAACTATGATCATAATGGAGCTTGGGGCAACACTTTTAACCCTACTGTGATAAATACATGAAACATAACCTAAAAGGTTAACTTTAAAACAGTGGTTTCATAAGTATAATAATCAGAATAGACGTGTTTGGCGGTAACTGATTAGTTACTTCAAAGAATAAGAACTTGCTAAAGAATTGTTGTTACGGCGCAACAATTATTATTTAGTTAGTTATTTGGCCAGAATATTGGAAGCAGGTTTAGTGTTTCCCCCCTCTCCTGTGTCCATATATTTCCCCATTTTTTCAACTCCACCGATTACAGGATATAGTGTACATTCGTCTCTAAGTGTGACGAGACGCAGTCAAGTCTCTCTCTCTCTCTCGCTCGCGAATAAGAAATTAGTGTTATTCGCCCCAAAAGTGCATCCAAGATAGACATTGGATTAGCCAACCCCTGGCTCCCGTCTCTACTTACAAAACCAGCTGG
Source organism: Aphodius sticticus (assembly GCA_963966075.1). Taxonomy (NCBI): domain Eukaryota; kingdom Metazoa; phylum Arthropoda; class Insecta; order Coleoptera; family Scarabaeidae; genus Aphodius; species Aphodius sticticus. The sequence continues at coordinate 25,998,337 of OZ014508.1, forward strand.
TTTGGACAGCATCCGGCGAAACAGCAACCTTTGGACGTAAGACGTAATCGGTGAGTTTTCCGACTATTCCTTTGCGCCCTCTTTGCGTTCAGTTACAACATCAAAACTGCTCAAACAATTGTTATAATGGTTAACGTTTAGTAGCAGTTTCTACCTAGTACCACTGGCTTATACAAGTTTACACGCACATATAGTTGAAACCAAATTCTAATTTCGGTGTAACAATTTATTAGAATAAATTATACTTAGTAAAATTACATGTGATGGAGACAAATACGTTGCACACAACCAGAACTAAGACGAAGTCGAAAGCGACTGACAAAAACGGTATTGAACCGAGTAGAATTCGGTCCAAAATGTTACCGAAAACGTATACGTTACGTAAACTAAGAAATCCTCAACACTGCAAATGTACTATAGCTTCCTAAGTGTATGCTGATATTCAATAAACCATTTATGCGCATATACAATCTCGCAGCAGTAGTTAAAATCGTTCATATCTACAATGTAGGTTTGATCTTGGCATAATACCTTATTAAAATAAATGTGGTCCTTGAATTACATCTGAAAAGGGGATTTGATGTTTAGTTGAAAAGAATGATGAGGATCACTTACCAGAGTCGCAAAGCATCACCGAAAACGTCATCCTGCGTATTTTGATGAACACAGCAAAACTAAGAAAGCCCCAATGCTTTGGCCATACTATAGCAGGCTACACGCATGTGTAAATATGTACAGAATATTGATATTATGCGATTGCAAGCTATTAAAAAGAGGCAGTGTCTGGTTAGGTGTTGTACGTTTGACATACGTCATTTGATATCAATCGATATCAATGTGTACTAACCAATAAGGAAAAAGTTACTAAAAACGATGTTACAATTTGTTAATTGTAACACCGAAAACAGTGTTACAATGTGTGCATTGTGAATGGAAAGTAGAAAAATACTATTGTAAATGATTATGTATGATCACTATTGGAATGACTTTTCATTTATATTATATAGCGTTAAGAGTCGACGCCATACGTGAAGAATTACTGAAAATAGGCAGCAATGCTTTTATCGACAAATACACCTTGTCAAAACAATTAAGCAATTTTTAATTAAATTATTTTTTTTTCTATGATGTTCTGTTTTCTGAATATTAGTAGTTATCTTCTATCGTTTTACGAATATGTAAATGAAATTTTCAGGTAACATTCTTGGAACATAATAGTAGTAAAAATAGAAGAAAAATGGTAAATAGTAAATAGTGAAAATTTGCTGATTTGTCAAATACATCAATTTTGTATTCACAACCGTTGATAATGTAAAATCCATATTTAAAGCCCTAGTAATATGCAATTAGTTGTAGTAAAGGCATTATTCGTTAAATAAATGTATGAACAACTTCAAAACCAAATATGATACAGTTCTTATTTTGGAAAATGTTGATCCTATAGTAATTCCCTTGCATGAACGTTGCTTTGTTTCTTACCAAAAATCATAACCGACATTAAAAGCATGTTATGAATTAAAAGTAACTTCAAACAAATGTATTTATACCGAATAAATTAATAACGGTAAGGTATTTTAAAACTATTTTGTACAAATGAGCCATTTAAAACTCAGCTTTTGCAGCACTCCGCGCTCAGGGAAAACGCAACCAGTAATTCGTCAAGTGCTGTCACGTATAGATACCGTCATGATGTGTCATCAAAAGGAGATTGTTGCGTTGTTGATTGTTTCGTTTAGTGGGTGTGTTGCCAAACGTCAGAGAAGGTAGTGAGGTGAAAATTCCGATGTTTTTAGATGACTACCGTATTAAGAAATTATTTTTTTCATTCTTTCCATATTTTATTTGTTCTTTAAAAAGAAGTTGATAGCTTGTGAAAAAGGAATGTGTATGGCAAAGCCTTAGTAGTATTTTGACTATAGCTCTCATTTAAAAATTATTAAGCTACATAAACAATTTTTACGCAAACTAATGTTGTCTGGTTGTTGTGTTTGTGTAGTTGCTACCAAGAACAACATAATTGTATCATATTTCCATCCATTACACCTTAACTTATATTCCAGTAGCAATAATAATCTACATTTCGTTCTCATTCCAGGAGCGTAATAACCGTCGTACTACAAATTATTTTCCCCAGGATAATTAGTCCTAATCGCAGAAAGTTTCCCGGCTCGATTTGTTGTAACGTTCAATTACACGCAAATTACGGCGCGGCGAGAACTAAAATTAACTTCGCAGATTTATCGTTTCGAAAAGTTGCTAGCTGCGCGATATATCAGGTAAAGTGTATACAAACACACAAATGCACGACTCTGAGGTCTTCGTAAATGTATATGTGCAGTAGTGCAGTAGAGTGGCGTACGCTAGATTAAGACCCAGTTCTACCAGTTCTACCAGTTCTACTCTAAAGTTTATGAAATTTTCGGTGTGACGAACAACTTCTTAGATAAATAACGAGTTGGGCTGGATGAAAAATAATTTTTTGGAAAGATAAAAAATAATTTTATTTCTACATCTTTGGCTTTTTTCAAATATAAAACATCTAGCCCAACTCATGATACAAAAATAGATTTTTTATTTAAGTACAATTTTACCCCAAACATTATAATTGCTATAATAAAGCCTAATTGCCAGAAATGTATTTAGTTGCCCATATTACTGCTGCCCAGTGTAGTCAGCAGACGTCAGGAGCTTTAAACACAACCTATAACTGGTGACTACGTATTGACGTTGGTGGGGAACAGGCGGAGTTGCGATGTTTTCAGAACGGAGCCTTAATGGCATAGGTGCGCAGCAAAGGTGAAGTCAAGGGTCAAAGTTATAAAATATTCGTTTGAAATGCTTTCCCGAAATGTGGCGAAGCATTTTGCGGATTTTATTCCACTACAACAAGACATTTAGGTTAGGAATGAGTATTTTCCCTTTTACAAGGAAGACAGTTATACTAGACTGAAAAACAGTATATTTCTAAATTCTTATCGACTGGGCGATTTGACGCATTGATGCACATGATGATATTACCTAACGCCTATTTTGCATACGTAAAACCATTCATACGGAAAAACACAACAGATGTACAACTCAGTGAACATTTGGTGTGTTGAGGAGGTTACTGTGATGTTCCAAGCAGTACCCGAACCAAGTACCTATATTGTTGTGATAAGGAACGGACATGAACTTAAAAGCGCTGTCAAACCTCACATTATTTGAAAATCCAACACTATGCTGCCTATGCGCACTGCCATCTCCAGTTTGTCTGAAGGCGCACATTTCACGGTCACTTGCGATTACGTTTACACTCTGTTCGCTGAAACAAGTCGCTTGCGTCATCATTTTTTCACTGTATGAATCAATTCGAAACAGAAGAATGAAAAATTATTGCTGCCATGTGCATGGCAATCGCATGTCATCCAAAAGTTTTTCTTATACAAATGAGCATAACCGACCGAGAGGAAGGAAGATAGACGCCATTAGTTTATGACACTACTGACTTCTCTACCGGTACGGAATGTGTTTTAGCGTAGCGAAACGTGACCGATCGGTTTCTAAAGAAAATGCTATTTGCCTAACATCGGCTTTGAAAATACATTTGCCTAGGCAAATAGCTTTAAACATATAAATGAAGACTCAATATCTATTTGCCAGGGCAAATAGCTTTTGCCTAGGCTAAGGCCTTTTGCCAGAAATAACCATTTGCCTACGACATACACCACAACAGATGATATCCCCACTATGTATTTCATCTAATTGACAATATTTATGATTAAAAACTCCACTCACAATGTTATCTCAACAAACATAATTAAATTATTCTACAATGCCTGCTGGTATCTCCGTATTGTCCTCCATATTTCGCTAAAAACAATCAATATAATTGGGATCTAAAAAAGGAAATCTAATGAGCAAATATGTGAACTTATTATTGTTTGATTAATACCAGTTTCCACCATTATAATCCAGGCAATAGACAATTTTGGTGGAAAGTCGAAAATTGGTATTTTAATATATTACGACGTTCTGAATAATATACTAAGTTTTCGACCATACGAGCATACGAGCGCGCTAGCTCTTTCCAGTGCATTCTAGCCAGAAAATACCGATTAGCGCAATTGTAGACACTACAAATATCTACAAGTTAGTTGTTGTTAAATTTTTTTTTCAAATTAAAAAGTTATAATGATAAAAAGGTATAGTTGAAAAACGCATAAATGCTCAATTAATATCCAAAATGAACCATCATGTGTATTAGTTGTTAATTTTATGATCATACTGTCAATAAAGGTTTTTATTTCAGAATTGTTAGCGGCAGAATTGCTTTTGATGATTTTATGTTATATTACATTATTTGAATTCAGCTTGAATTCCGGCTTTTGATAATTTAATACAAGATAACTAAATTACAGAGAAAAGTAACCAACAATTTATCGATAAACTGAATCTTCTATTACTGTATTAATTAAGATAATAATTTGTATGACATCGTAAAAGTCGAAAAGCGACAAATTCAAGGATTTGGATAAATATCACACAAAAATAATATTTATTATTTACTTAAATTAAATTAGTTGTATATTATTATTATTGTATACAAAAAAAGGAGTATATCGTTATTGTTTCGTGTATGATGTAAATTTTAACTCACTTTTCTTTAACATAAATTCAGAAATTCTTCAAATGTATGTCCTCTCTACGAAATAAATGTTGTGAATAAATAAGTTTTGGTCAATTAATTAATCAGCCCCCGGACCCCAATACCTCGACCACTCTCCCTCGACCACTCCCCCTCGACTTGCGCGATCTCCGCCCTTACACTTCCCCCCATCAACATTGATATTTTTTGTAAAATTTTGGATCAATCCAATGTTTAGACCAATTCAAATTTGGCCTGTTTTTAGTACTCTTACCACCATTAGATATAAAATTATTTTCCTATAATTTGGTGAATTACTTGGTTTCTGTGCATAAATTCAATATAGTAACTAATTTCACTTGAAACTAATGAAATTAAGTGAATGAACTTAATACAAATTGTACGTACATATTATCAATGGAATTATTATTGGTAGTGCAGGCAAATTAAGTTGAGAGTGGGTATTAATTGTAGACAGGACTTTTATTAATGGAAATGGTAACCGGGCTCATAGTGAAAGTAAAAAAAATAAATGCAGGTCATGGGGTGGTATAGTGTTCATTTGGGGGGGGGGGTGTTGAAAGCGGGTGCAAAATATATTATTGCGTTTTTCGGCAAAACTTGACGTTTTATCCAAAGATGTCTTATACTAAGTTGGAGATCATGAAATAATCTACAACATACATAAGGGTCACTTTTTACTATGACCTCAAAATTTCCGAGAAATATGTGAATTCCAATGCAAAAACGATTTTTCTGTTTTTGATTTTTCATTGTCGCAACAATAATTCAATTTTGATGGAATTTTGTGAAAGCGTGCCTTTTTATGTCTTAAATAAGCATACATTTTTATTGGCGTTCTTCTGGTGCTCATTGTTGTTGTTTTTACATGTACTTATTGACACAATAATAAAAATATTAGTCCCTATTTAATAACATGCTCAAAAATTGAAAAAACTCAAAAATGACTTTTGCAAGAACGGATTTTTCAGTAATTTTTCATAATTTGTTTAAATTTTTAAGAAAATTGCAAAGTTGGTTACACCACTCAATCGTACGGAAGAAAGTACAAAAGAAACACTCTCTCATTTCTTCACGCTATAACTATTAAATTAGAATAATAAAGCTACAGATAAGTAAGCAAAATAATGTTTTTGTTTTACAATCAAATAGTATCTAATACAAAAGTTGTAGATCATGAAAGAAGTTACTATTTTTGGAGAGGTCCCTACATAACATAAGAAAGAGGCGAAAAATCCATTTTTTTAGTATTTCTAATTTTTATTATTGCATAAATAATTTAGTTTTTACGAGAAAAGTATATTTCAGTTGAATATCGAAGAATCATTTATTTTGTTTTTGAATATACAATCTTTGGTGTACGATTGCTTTCATTCTTTATACAGGCAATTTGATTCTTGAGGTTACTGCCCAATTATCTAAATTTTGTTCTATTTTTACCGATTGTCTGAATAGTTAGACCTCAATTTTTGTTTTTTTAGATAGTTTTGAGATAGTTTAAAACAAGCGCTGAATCATGCCAGAAAACCATTATAAAAAGAGAATTTTCAGTGAAAGAACATTATTCATTCGATTCAGCACGCCACTTCCAAAATCCCACGGATTTTGTCGTTCGTCTTTATAATCAACGTGGCGATTCGCCGGCCATGCCATTAATCCGTCGTTCGGGGCTCAGGTGGACCACATTAAATCCGGAAGAATCCGTTTCGTTTTTGTGGGCGCGTTTCGTACGCCAGGAAAAGGACCGACGGCTGATAAAGTACAAACCAGTTTATGGATCGTAAAAAGTTGCCTATTTTTTATTCGCGCTCTGTTTATGATTCGCCAGGCGAACTGTCAGTTTATGTACGCGGCCGGACGTGCCTTCCTTTTTCTTTCGCCTTCCCCACGCTTCATTGTTTCCAATTTCCCGGACATTAATATCAGTGTCGACCGGAGAAAAACCCAAGGAAAAACGCACGCCAATCGGTAGATTTTTTGTTCAATCCTATCACTGAAATAGTCAGTTTCTAACTTAGATACGAGAGCAGAAAGTAGTTCTTTACCTCACTCTGTAATAGAAATGCTTAGGTGAACTGTTTTTCCACTCCATAATAAATCAGCCCACAAGTTTTCAGCGTTTCAATTCAGATACTAAATGATACTTTTTTTTATTTCACTGGCAGTAAATTATATGTGGCCGCAATAGCGTCCTCTAAAATATCGGCTATAAGCTTCAAATTTATTGATCAAAAACTTTGCACAAACGATGAACGTCAGTAATAAACAATTTGACACATAGTTTGTTTATGTTAACCTGTCATAAACTGTCACCTACGTTGATAGATATCAAAATCAACTAATTTTAATAACGCTATCTCTTTAAATTTAGTGGCATATTTGAACAAAACGCTATACTGCACTCGTGAGACATCACTTCAATCACTTGTATGTTTTTCCGACATTTGCGTCAGTTAAAACACGTGGTTTTTTAACTTCCTTTTAACGTCCTGTAATCACCTGTAATATACTATTACCTGCGACCGTATGTATAAATGTCCCAAATATAGATCCATATTTTCCTAGTTATTATAATTTCCCTCTTGTCACAACAGTTCAAATTCAGTTGAAATTGATGTCGCGCGAATCACTAGCAATAGATAAAATATATTTTTCTACTTTGCATTCACAATGCACACATTGTAACACTGTTTTCGGTGTTACAATTAACAAATTGTAACATCGTTTTCAGTAACTTTTTTTTTCTAAGATTGGACACATTGATATCAAATACCATATGTCAAACGTACAACACATAACCACAAACTGCCTCTTTTGAATCGCCTGCAATTCGCATAAGCTGCGAGATATCAATATTCTTTACATATTTTGCGTGTAGCCTGCTATAGTATTGCCAAAGGGTTGGGGGCTTTCCTAGTTTTGCTGTGTTCATCAAAATACGCCAGCATGCCGTTTTCGGTGATCTTTTGCTACTCTGGTAAGTGATCGTCATCATTCTTTTCAACTAAAAATCAAATCCCCTTTTCAGATATAATTTAAGGCCCACATTTACTTTAATGAGGTATTATACGAAGATCAATCCTACATCGTAGGTATGAACGACTTCAATTACTGCTGCGGCATTGTATATGCACAATAAATGGTTTATTGAATATCAGCACACACATAGGAAGTTATAGCACATTTAAAGTGTTGAGGATTTCTTAGTTTATGTAACGTATAAAATTTCGGTAACATTTTTGACCGAATTCTGCTAGTGTCAATACCGTATTCGCTTTTGTTCGTCCCTTCTGACTTCGTCTTAGTTCTGGTTGTGTGCAACGTATTACGTATTACCTCCATCACATGTAATTTTACTAAGCATAATTTATTCTAATAAATTATTACACCGAAATTAGAATTTGGTTTCAATTATATGTGCCTGTAAACCTGTTTAAGCCAGCGGCACTAGGTAGAAACTGCTATTAAACGTTAACCGTTATAACAATTCTTTAGTAAGTTCTTATTCTTTGAAGTTACTAATCAGTTACCGCCAAACACGTCTACCTGATTATTATAATTATGAAACCACTATTTTAAAGGTAACTTTTCAGGTTATGTTTCATGTTTTTATCACAGTAGGGTTAAAAGTGTGATCATAGTTGCGACCTCGCTGCTTATTTATTAAAACTTGTAGGCTAAAGTAGACCAAAATTATTCACAATTAGATTTTGTCATGATTTTATTCCAACGACAGTTTACTACAGTACCAACAGTACTACAACAGGTACCCGCAAAATACCCTAGATTCGAAATATAGTAACCAGAATTTCTAAATTTATATAAAATTAATGACGCAAAGTAGAAAAAACAGTATATTACACTCGTTTTATAAGAGTAGTATTGGCGCACTCGTTCCATTTGGGCACTCCTCACTACGTTCGTCGTGCCCAAAACAACTTGTGCGCCAATTTGACTCTTATAAAACTTGTATAATAATATACTATTTTGTTGAACTGTCAAATATACTAACCTAACGTAATACATCTACTTCTGTCGCAATATTTCTCCTTTATTTAAAGTACGTGATTGGATCTGTAATTGTCGGTCGTAAGTAAAATTATGTACAATACTTGAGCTGTACGCATGTAACGTGCTCGTAAAAAATAACAATAGAAGTGGCTCGTATATTAACTCGTATATTAATATTTTTCCACTAGTACGTAATATGCTAGTTACAGCTCTTGTAATGTAATATACCATTAAACATATTATACAGTATCGGGCAAATCAGTTTTTCGAATCACTATCTGCATTACTTAGCAATCAAAAGATATGTGTGTCTAAATCATTTGCCGATATTCCTTTTTGTCACCAAGATTTCCTATGAAAACATCAATTTTTTATCCACAGGGTGCCCCTTTAAATGTCTTGTTTCTTGGTAAGCTCGTAGATGCCGCTGGTCTATTGATAAACTTCTCCCGTCGCAAGGGCATTACAGCCAGTTGCCTTAGATGTATGCACTGCTCTCCATGCATCTTGAATTTTATAATAGCCAGTTATACGTCCGGAGCAGCTGCGCCACATAAAATGTATGCTTAGAGTACCTTATATGTAGTTCACCTGCTGTGGGGATGCTTTCGCCAAGTCGTCCGACATAAACTAGACCTTTCAGCCGCACCTCCAATGGTACACATCCCCACTGAGACATGCTTACTGCTTACGACCTTTCAGGAAATGTTTCCCTTGAAACCCGTTGTCAGTAAACCAATTACTTGCTCAAATAGTACGCGGCCAATTATTTTTAATTAAATTGGAGGATTTCAACGCGCACTACAGGCTCATTATATTTAGAAAACATAATTCGCATCTTTGTTATTGATATTGTATACAAGATGTTGTTAAGTAACTGGCACAATAAACGGTGTAATTAACAAAATAACAGCAACCTAATCTAAAACATCTGCGTACATAGCTGCGCTATACAATCTACCCATATTTGTATAACTCAACAGCAAAGCGTTGCACAGAAAATTATTTGAATGCAAATGGTATGACTGGGGAAACATGTGTACAGTAGGACCCCCATTATCCGTGCTCATCGGGAACAAAGCTGGCACGAATAATCGAAAAATACGGATAATCGAAAGTATGTTTTTTAACGAAAATAATAAACACATTTATGTTTAACATTTATTTACTAATAAATCAATGTAGACAACCGCTCGATGCGCTTGCCTCCTTAGATTTTCAATTTTAGGTGAATCTGCTTGGCTTCATGTGTGCATAATGCACATTGGTCCAGAAATTGGCACGCCTTCTGATCTTTTTTGTGAAACAGTTTTACTATTGTACGATTTTAGTTTTATATTACAGTGAAAGCTCCAATAACCGGACAAGTCTTCTGGAACTTAATTCGGCTATACGATTATATCTATAAATGCTCTCATGACCGGACACGGACACTATTTTCGGACCACAAGCTGATGAAAATCTCCTTTAATCGGACGCGAATCTCTAATAAACGGACAAACATATACGCAGACTTGTAAAAAAACGCACCCGTTTCTGTCACAGATTGTAGGGGAAGATACCACTTTTAATTTAAATGAGCATATGCATAAGGCGAGAGGGAAGTATCTTACACTAGGACCTTCTAGCAAATAAAGAATGAAAATTGACTTAAAATTGGATTTTTTTTTCAATCTTGGTACTATCTATATTATTTCATTCATGTTTTATCTATAGACATTTCAACAATTAATATTCGAGGATCTATCAATGCAGTAGAATTTTTAAAAATTAGGTAATTCATTAAATTATAAAGTACCAGAATTATTTGTAATGAACCAGTTGAGAAGCTGTCACTGTACGTTGGAACGGCATTCTATGTACGTTACATGTCTCGGTTTGCCGATTACCCGCACAAACTGTAATATGCACGGATAATCGAGACGCGGATAATCGAAAGCATACGGCGCGGCGCACGATTTATTCGCACCACGGTTAATCCGCACACGGATAATCGGGGTTCTACTGTATTTAATTTCTATTTTGATAGTGTTCTCATGATCAATCTGTTATTTTTATATCGTAATAATTAATCCTCAATTATCAAAGTCAAAAAGTTGAATATTTTTTCGGCATTTCAATTTATTCAACATATCTGGTTCCAATGTGGTCCCCCAATGTTTTTAAAAAAATGTGTTGTTGCGCTAGAACAGTTGTTAAGAAAATAACAATTTTTTTCTTTTATTTTCATTAAGTTGTCCTACCGTATTCTACATAAATAGTAATTAAAATATCTCACCAAAGCTTGGTATGTGGCATTTCTTTACGATTCGCAACGACATTTGTAAATCCCTACTATATACTAAAAGTCTAACACAGTCCGCCCAAGAAGTTTACGAAAATCGGCGAATAGGGGGAAAGGTCTGCTCCTCGGAGAAGCGAAAATCGGCGCCTGCGGCGCCGATTTTCCGCCTAAAATTTGATTCTACAGCGCTTAGGCCTTCGATTTCGTCCATTTTCGGCCCAGTTTTCGTTATTTTTTACCTCGATTCGGGTAAATTTATGGATTATGGTTTAGGAGTGTACAGGTCAGCCCGTCGCCATGGCAACCGATCGAGGTTGCTAGGCAACGGCCGCGCGCTTCGCGACGCGGTCACCAGACGGCGGCACATCATCATGTCGCTGTTGGCATTACGCTACGAAGCAATAGATGGCGCCCCGTAACCGCTTCGAACGTACGAGCTAATCACGACGCGCGTGTAGCAGCATCCGGGCTTTTTGTTTCCCTCTTAACGCTTCGGCGATCTACCTAGGTCGACCAGCAGGCCTATTAGGCCTGCACATTCTCCTAGTACTTGACTAAATACATCATTTTATTTGAAACACAAGTTTTTATTTTAACTTATCACCCAGACATTCATTTTAAAAACATTCTTCTTCCGCAAAATGATGTAACCTAGACAACTGAGTTTTAAATACAATCATTTATTTGTATAAACACTCAGTAACTAACACATAATAATAATAATGACTCTCAGTTCAAGGGTTACGAAGTTAGTGTTATTAGATTGGCTACAGTGGATTTAGTGGCGTCGAAAATTAACTAAGATGGACCTAGTGAATCTATAGCTACTTTTAGTTTTAAGGGTACAGTAGAGCGTCGATAATCCGAACCTCAGTAATCCGAACGTTCGCCAACCCGAACGCCCAAAAAGAAATAATAATGAAATAAATCACTGAGTATCAAGGGAAAAGCCATTTTTGTCGATTCCTGTGTACAGAAAAATATTGCTTTTGTATCTATCTTGTATCCAATACTCGTTTTTTCTACTATTTAGCTGCAATATTTGATAATCCGAACAATTTGATAATCCGAACAATTTGATAATCCGAACCACCTTTGGTCCCAATTAGTTCGGATTATCGACGCTCTACTGTACTTATTAAACTTAACTTTTATTGTTTTCCAAAATTATGCATTTTATTAACACATATTTTATTTAAATTTAGTTTGGAATAATAATTTATTATATAAATCCATAGACTTTTTTATTAATACGCATAAGATGCGTAATATATTGAAACTAATCTTAAAGATTAACCATCAATGTGGATCTAAATTCTTAAAACTAGGTACTTGTCTCTAATAGGCTATCCACTGATGTCCTATATTTACTTCGTCATAAACAAGAAGCACTAATACTTCCCTCGCTGTGCTCTGCTTTTTACACATTTCACTGATTCACTATTTCGAAGGGTTTAGTTCTCTTTAGTCTGCTCGCTAGATTCTGATTGTCCAGTAGCTGCAGGGCCTCTACGTTGACGTGGTGGCTTAGGCTAGATTCATGCTTAGCGGCGAATCTTTTTATCACTTGGATGACTTGCGGGCACCAACATCACGGTGAAGGTGAAGGTTACTGTTCCGTATGTACCAAGAAGCGTTAACCATATTCCTTAATACTTTAGTTTTGAAAAGCACATTAGCCTTTCTTCTAATGCTTTCTCTATAATATCCGTTATTCTATGGACTTGATCAATAGTGGAATGATTTTCTGTAAACCCAAATGGTTCTCTCAATGATAGGATTCCTTCTCTTTACAAGCAGTTTTTCAAAGAGCTTTTATATCATTGGTAACAGTCATATGGGTCAATATGATTTGGCCTCATTTTGAGGTTTGCCTACTTTTGGTATCATGATAACTTCCGCTACTTTAAAGACTCTTCTGATATAAAAATTAATTCATGAGGAAACAAAGAAACACACAACACAACTCCTGAACACATCGAGGTAGTGTAAAGTGCAAAATATCAAACAAAGATGCACAGTACTTTTTATTATAGAATCGAGTAGATCTATATTAGAAATGGTCTAAGGTAGGAAGGACTAAGGAAGCGGTAGGGTGGAACTGGTTTGCATATCGCTTTATTAACTCTTGGCCAGAGTCCTGCATACAATTGAACTCGACGATAGTACGATTTTATTAACCCCCCCCCCCCCCAGTACGGGGCTGGAATACGAATCCTCCAAATCGCGGAAGCATAGGCCACTGGAAGAATCCAAAGTGCCTACTGAGATTTCTCGCATAATTTACTTCATGCATTGAGCCATGGTTTTTATAAATAATTTTTAAACGGATTTTAGTAACTGAGCAAGAGCACGCTAAAAGAAATAGAGCAAGATTTTTTTATTTTCAAATCTATGGGGATTTTATTGAGCTTCTATTGTTTTAAAATAGAACATCAATTTTGTTATTCTATTAGGACAAAAAGTTCTTTATATCATGAATCATTATACCAACGGACGTTTGGTTTACTGCCTATTTTTGCATAAAAGCATGATGGCAAACATCTGGATCATTAACCTTTACCTGTACAAATGGAATAAATCACTCCAATTTGCGAATGGCTTCGCAAATAAAACTGCACTATGCTGGTAAGGTGTGCCGCTGCATTCGCATGCCATCGGGTAATTTTTAGATCATTTCCACAGAGCATTCGCCTAAAAATATACATTACCGAGTTTTATTTAGTTCAGGCGCGATTGACATATTTATTTAGAGTACACACGCGGATAGTACGTAAATATTTATAGATAAGCAATAGTAGTCGGTTAGTTGAATAAGATTTTAGAGTGCAATTGGCAATTATACTTCGCCCAAAAATTCGTATGCAAAAATGTTAAAACTCGGAAACTTTGTATATTGTAACGTCGTAAGATTACCAATCAGGAAGGTCAGCAATGATTTCACGTATAGCCTTGGCCAAGGTTGTAATAATAATTTGTTTTAAGAAATTAAAATAACAACAAACACAGAAACTTAGCCACTGGACGATATTCGCAGATTTCACCTTCAAAGCATATTATAAAAGATGGAACCATTTTCTGTTGTAGTTATTAATGAGTTGTTCGATCGAATTAATTCTGAGACAATGTAAAATAACGATTATACTGAATTCATTATATAACCCATTTCGAAGCAAGCATCTTAATCCCTCTAGGAGGGAATGAAAGGTGGTTACCCATAAAGCGGTAATCACCACCAAACGTCACAATTTTATGCAACTTGTAAAAGAACGTTGTTATGTACTGTAGTTTTCATTATGCGCTGTTTTTAAATGGCAATTTCCCATTTATGTTTATGGGGATTGTACCAAGGCTTGCCACATTTCCAAAATGATTGTGTTGGGTTGGGTAGCCATCAATGTAAACATAGTCCATTAAGTACCATTAAAATATACCATTAAACAAAGTTTTTACATACTGTAGCTATTGTTTATAGCAATAGGTAAAAAATATGACATTTGGAATTTGTTGCAGTACAAGTTTATAGAGAATAAAAGTTCAGAAGGGTCTTGTAAACCAGGAACCTAAACCTTAGTTTTACACGCAGTCCTGAAAATATCAAGGCTGTCCTCAAAGGATTGACAGCGTTTCCATAAGTGGTTCACATGTGCTACCAAAGAAGTAAATGACAAAAACATTCACAAAACCCACTTTCCACGCATCAATAAATTTTTTTGAATTTTATCTGGCTTTTGTTCGTGCGTTCCATACTTTTGACGCGCACTATTTATATTTGCATGATGAATCTGTTACTTATCGGTTATTTATCTGTTACGTATCTAATAAATTTGCGCCGGTAACTAAATTTGTTTAATTAGGAATTATTAAGGTTTGTAATAATAGTATGTTATTATACGAGTAGACTAATTAATTGGCGCATGAGTTAGGCGAATCGAGATGTCTTATAAAACTAGTGTTAGTTATTATATTGATATTAATATTATATTGATTTAAATTAGAATCTAGAGTATTTTTGCGGATACCATGTGGTAGCACTGTAGTTACTGTCAACTTAGTAAGGTTAGGATAAAATCTTATTGTGGGTAATTTTATTGTACTTTTAACCTACATTTTTTTCTAAAGAATCAACTGGGTCGCACTATAATCATCAATAGAAATTGGGGCAACTATTAACCCGCAACGGTTACTGTGATAAAAACTTACATAACAGTTAACCTTTACTACCGGTATCAAATATCGCTAAACGTTATACATTATATAAACTAAGAAATCCTCAACACTTTAGATATACTATAGCTTGCTATGTGTATGCTTATATTCAATAAATAAGCTGCTAATTTACAATTTTCTAATTGTAACACCGAAAACAGTGTTATAATGTGTCAATTGTGACCGCAAAGTAGAAATAATATTTTTTCTACTTTGCATTCACAATGCACACATTGTAACACTGTTTTCAGTGTTACAATTAACACATTGTAATACCGAAAACAGTAACATTTTTGTCTGATTGGTACACAGTGATATCAAATGCCATATGTCAAATGTACAATACATAACCCAACATAACCACACACTGCATCTTCTTAATCGCTTGCAATCACATAAACTGCGAAATATCAATATTCTATACATATTTAAACATGGGTGTAGCCTGCTATTGTATGGCCAAAGAATTGGGGCTTTCTTAGTTTTGCTGTGTTCATCAAAATACGCCAGCATGACGTTTACGGTGATGTTTTACGACTCTAGGAAGTGATCGTTATCATTCTTTTCAACTAAACATCAAATCCCCTTTTCAGATATAATTCAAGGACCACATTTACTTTAATAAGGTATTATGCGAAGATCAAACCTACATCGTAGATATGAACGATTTTAATTACTGCTGCGAGATTGTATATGCGCAATAAATGGTTTATCAGCATACACGTACGAACCTATAGTACATTTAAAGTGTAGAGAATTTCTAGTTTATGTGACGTATAAGTTTTTCGGTAATATTTTGTACGCTTGGATGCTCGGTTCAATTCGTATTCGTTTTTGTCCGTCGCTTTCGACTTCGTCTTAGTTCTGGTTGTGTGCAACGTGTTTGTATTACCTCCATCACATGTAATTTTACTAAGTATAATTTATTCTAATAAACTACTTTGCAGAAATTAGAATTGGGTTTCAATTATAAGTGCTTGTGAATATATAAGCCGCAACGGCTACGTAGCGGAATTAGGTAGACACCGCTATTGAACGTTAAGCGTTATAACAATTCTTTAGTAAGTTCTTGTTCTTCGAAGTAACTAATCAGTCACCGCCAAACACTTCTATTGTGATTAATATACTTATGAAACCACTATTTTAAAGTTAACTTTTTAGGTTAAGTTTCATGTATTTATCACAGTAGGGTTAAAAGTGTTGCCCCAAGCTCCATTATGATCATCGTTGCGACCTCGCTGAATATTTATTCAAACTTGTAGGCTAAAGTAGAGTAAAATTATTCACAATTAGATTTTGTCATGATTTTATCTCATCGATCTCATCTTTAACGAAGTTGACAGTTACTACAGTGCTGCCACGTGGTACCCGCAAAATACCCTAGATTCTAATTTACCGCGATATAGTAACTACAATTTCTAAATTTATATAAAATTAATAACGCAAAGTAGAAAAAATAGTATATTACACTCGTTTTATAAGACGTATTGGCGCACTCGTTCCATTTGGGCACTCCTCGCTACGCTCGTCGTGCCCAAAACAACTCGTGCGCCAATTTGACGTCTTATAAAACTTGTATAATAATATACTATTTGCTACTTCCGTTCGTTATAAACTCATAACGAAACCGATCTCGGCGTCATTATGAAAACACTAAAGAATTAGCTTTTAGGAACTTTTAGTTTTGTAAGATTCGTCATATTGATGCCAAGCGTCAAATAAGGCTGACATCTCAATCAATACTGCCTCGCCATATAGTATTTTTCAGTTTTACCACAACTTCCAACTGTTGAAGATAAAACTACTCTGGATTGTAAGATGACAACCGCAATTTTCAGAATTTATGTACTTAACTGGCATCACACATACCTTGATGTTTTATTTTAAATCCTAAAAGACTTTTGATTACTCTGATTAAAATTAGGAACGCTTTTCGTAGCTTAAATGTTGTT
This sequence comes from Aphodius sticticus, assembly GCA_963966075.1. NCBI lineage: Eukaryota > Metazoa > Arthropoda > Insecta > Coleoptera > Scarabaeidae > Aphodius > Aphodius sticticus. The sequence continues at coordinate 26,015,441 of OZ014508.1, forward strand.
TAATTTCACTTAAAAATACAGTTGATAGGTTGTAACATCACATTTGAAGAACTTTATTTCTACCTTACTTTCATAAAGAACACATTGTGTCTGTTTTTGGTTTCATAATAGATGATTTTCATTATTAAAACCATACCCACGCAAAATTTAAACCTATAAAAATTAATGTACAATAAAATTAAATATTACATATTATGTACAGAAATACCGCATTACACTCGTTTTATATGACATCGTTGCGCCGTTTTTCTCGCCACTTTGCTTCTCGTGTCCCAAATGAACGAACCTCATTATGGCATAATCTTGTAGTATTTAGATTCTAATTCGTGGTTGCAAAATGTCACACCTCTGTATTTTTAATTCCTGAAATGCCTGAACAGGGTTTTAGCTTCACATATTTATCCTGTATAGATTAATTTAAGAACTGCAGCCAATTATACCAAAACTAATGACATAGATAGGTAGGTACTGTACGTTTCGATATCGCTAACAAATCTCTTATATCTTCTAAAATATTTATTTGTTTAATGTTATTGAAATGTCGGATACGTTAAGTCGTATATTCGGACAAGAAAGCTTTCTTTTGATAAACAGTCGGTTTTGAGGTATATAAAAAAATGCACGCCCTCTATACTTGTACTTGTGAAAAAACGTAAAAATATTTTAACCGAAAATATAAACACACTTTCGTTATTTTTCCTATTAACTCACTCAAACAGGTACTTTTAATTTGCCCATCAGCAACATGTTCCGGATTTTATAAAATAATATTTAAAATAAATTATACGGAAATTCTATTTAGTTCTCGTATGCGATTGACGTACGTATTTATTTAAAATGTAATATATTTTCGGTTTGCGTTAATCCGTAAATACTATAGATAAGCAATAGACCGGTTTAATTAGGTTTCATGTGGCGTGTGTGGCTGGTAGAATAGCGTGTAGTTGTAACAGGCGGTGTTCGGTTAGTGGCAGTTTGTAATTTTGGCCGAGCGTGACAACGCTTACCAATAATCCAATTAATTGTCAACAATATGCACATGGTCAGATAGCAGCTAAAGGGAAAACCACGCGGAAAATTTATCGTTAACGTATTGTATACGCTCGCTTGTCAACTATTTCTATTACATTGTGCATTTGTCTCGATACTCTATATATGTCCATTTGAATTCCATATCAAAGAATACTTTGCTAAATATATTTGTACGTTGTAATAATGTATTTTCTGGCAAATATCTATTTAATAACCAGAATGCAACATACGCAAAATTAAAATAAACTCAATTCTAACTTATATTTAATTGTATAATATTTCCTTCATTGACTGTTTTATTTACGTGAATTAAACAAACAATTGCGGATAATAGTGCAGGCAAATTATGTTGAGAGTGGGTATTAATTGTAGACAGGAGTTTTATCATTGGAAATGGTAAAGGGGCTCATAGTGAACGTAGAAAAAATAAATGCAGGTCATGGGGTGGTATAATGTTTATTTGGGGGGGTTGAAAGCGGGTGCAAAGTATATTATTGCGTTTTCCAGCGAAACTTGATGTTTTATCCAAAAGCGTCCTATACTAAGTTGTAGATCATAAAAAATCTACAACATTCATATGGGTCACTTTTTACTATGACCTCAAAATTTCCGAGAAAAATGCGAATGCCAATGCCAAAACGAATTTTGTGTTTTTAATTTTTTGTTGTCGCAACAATAATTCAATTTTAATCAAATTTTGTGAAAGCGTGCCTTTCTATACCTTAAATAAGTATACATTTTTTTATTACACAAAAACAAGAAGTTTTTGAGATATTTAGTTTTTTCCGTCAAAATCAGACCTTTTTTAAAACAAAATTCTGTGGTGAAAAATCGTCGTACAGAGTTCTTCTGGGACTCAATTTTGTTGTTTTTACATGTACTTATTGATATAGTAATAAAAACAATAGTTACTATTTAACAACATGCTCAAACATTGAAAAAACTCAACAACGACCTTTGCAACACTGAATTTTTCAGTAATTGTTCATTATTTGCTTAAATTTATAAGAAAATTGCAATACTTGTTACGGCACATTAAATTGTACGGAAAAAATACAAAGGAAACTGGCTCTAATTTCTACACTAATGCTATAACCATTAAATTAGAATAAGAAATCTTCAGATAAGTAAGCAAAATAACAGTTTTTGGTTTAGAATCAAAAAGTATCCAATACAAAAGTTGTAGGTCAAGAAAAAATCCACAAATTTTGTAGAGGTTACTATATAACATAACCTCAAAACTCCCGAGAAAAATTGCGAATAAGGCAATGATTGGCATAGTTAAATAACTATGCCAATCTATAAAAATCAAATAGAAAATGATAAATAAATACTTTTCATTTTTTATTTGTAAATCTGTAAATATATATTGACGGGGTGGGGTCGTTCGGAAAAAGATATTTGAAAATGCAAGTCGCGGTAGGTGCAGCGTGTCGTATACTGACGATGCCTGTCTCTCCGTCTGGATTCCACGTTGTCACCAAGGCCCTACGAGGTGCGCCAAGTTAATAGTTTCCTCCAGCCCGGTGAGCGAACTCATGTGCCAGGGTTGCGTACCGTCCTTTAATCCTGCTCGGTCCAGGTCGTGTGTCAACACGTAGTGGAAGGGGGCTCCTACGCCCTCGCTGGTCATGGAGCGCACTCGTATTAGGGGCGTGTTACAATATTAACTTTTGTAATTTATTATTATCAATTATTAAAGTACTGTTTCACATTAAATGTTATCACATTTTTAACTAAAGATTTTTTCATAAATAGTTTGTGATCTTTTAAGACATAAATAATTTACTTTCAGAAGTTTCGTCACAACTAAATTAAATTATAAATTCTAAAAAAAATGAATTTTTCGCATTTTTCTCGGAAGTTCTGAGGTTATGTTATATAGTAACCTCTACAAAAGTTTTATATTTTTTCTTGACCTACAACTTTTGTATTGGATACTAAGACAAAAACTGACTATTTTGGTTACTTATCTGAAGATTTCTTATTCTAATTTAATGGTTATAGCATTAGTGTAGAAATGGGAGAGAGTTTCCATTGTATATTTTTCCGTACAATCGAATGTCGTAACCAGTATCGCAATTTTCTTAAAAATTTAAGCAAATAATGAACAATTACTGAAAAATTCACTATTGCAAAAGTCGTTTTTGAGTTTTTTAAATTTTTGAGCATGTTGTTAAATAGGGACTATTATTTTTATTATTGTGTCAATAAGTACATGTAAAAACAACAAAAATGAGACCCAGAAGAACCGTACGATGATTTTTCACCACAGAATTTCTTTTTAAAAAAAGTCTGATTTTGACGAAAAGAACTAAATATCTCAAAAACTTCTTGTTTTTTGTATAATAAAAAAATGTGTGCTTATTTAAGGTATAAAAGGGCACGCTTTCACAAAGTTTGATTAAAATTGAATCATTGTTGCGTCAGCGAAAAATAAAAAACAGAAAATTCGTTTTGACATTGGCATTCGCATTTTTCTCGGAAATTCTGAGGTCATAGTAAAAAGTGACCAACATGAATGTTGTAGATTTTTTTTATGATCTACAACTTAGTATAGGCCGTTTTTGAATAAAGCGTCAAGTTTCGCCGTAAAACGCAATAATATGCTTTGCACCCGCTTTCAACCCTCCCAAATAAACACTATACCACCCCATGACCTGCATTTATTTTTTTTACGTTCACTATGAGCCCCTTTACCATTTCCAATGATAAAACTCCTGTCTACAATTAATCCCGGTTTTGGATTATAATCAGTTAATTTGCCTGCACTATAATGTAAGACTTGATCGAAACTCTGCAAGTTTGCAAGAATTATTAGCGATGTTTACTATCAAAGCCCCTCATTTTACTTCTATGGTTATGTTGTTACCCAAAATTCTCACAGTCTCTATGGTGTAGTGCCCCTATGAGCCGGTAGTGGAACTACTAACACTCTTTCATACTACGTTTTGTTTACTTTATAAATGCTTGCTTGTGTCTTTATTGGTTCCGTATGGCTTACAGTTAGGCCTTCGTGATCTCCGTTTCCGCACATAGTAGATACGTCTAAATTTAATTTTTGCGTCCAGTTTCTTAAAATTTAGTTGATTCTCTCAGCTTCGATGTAGTTGCATATTTCTTGTGATGTCTGTTTTAGAAGTATTCTTAATTCATCTTGGTCTCGCAATTTTACCCACTAATTTCAGTTATTTTTACTACCTTATTACAACGCTTATTACAACGCTCATATTAACTTCACTTGCTTGTTACGTTGCCAGTGTCCAATCGAGTTGAAATTTTGCATGTGGTCAGATTTCCTCTGACAAGGCATAAATAAATAAAAAAAAATTGAAAATTTTCCTAAATTTGCTAAAATTTGTCCAATCGAGTTGAAATTTTGTAGGTGGACAGATTTCCAATGGCAATGCAATAAATCAGTAAAAAGAATCGGAATTTTTTAGGAAATTTTCCAATATTTTTGGAACTTTTTTTATAAAACGTAGTTTTTAAAAAATATATTTTTTACATAACTTTATTCTACATATGACATAAAAAGACAAATAGTGGCCGTTAGGTCGTTATGCTGAAGTCATATGACGTTCTTGCGTTCAACATCTTTAGGAGCAGGCTCACAAATATAGGGTATTTCAGAAATATCAGCTAACCTTGAAGGAATATATCCGCCAAGGACAGAGAAGTAGTTTTGGTCAAATAACGTATAGTGACCTGCACAAAAAACCCGCCGCTTGCAGTAAGTCTAAAAATTAAAAATTAATTCGCTATATTAGTGCCAAACGTATACCAGAACTGTCCGCAAACACTTTTCTTTAAAGAAAAAATTCGGTTCGTACACAATTAATAATATTTTTCTACTTTGCGTTCGTTATAAACTCATAACAAAACCGCTTTCGGTGTCGTTATGAAAACGCTAGATAACATTGACATCAAGTGTCAAATGAGGCAATCGCTATTGGCTTGCGCCTTGCGTATATCGTATTTGTGAATTTTTCCATAAGTACCAACTGTTGAAAATAAAATTACGCAAGATTGTAACATGACAACCACAATTTTCGAAATTTATGTAAAATTAATGTCGCAAAGTAGAAAAAATAGCATATAACACTCGTTTTATAAGACGTATTGGCGCACTCGTTTCAACAACTCGTGCGCCAATTTTTGTCTTATAAAACTTGTATTATAATATACTATGAAATCGGTAAATATGAGTCTGACCAGAACGCGCTGTGATTGGTGTGACGTACATGCTTGGTCGAAGGCCACGTGACATGAGATAGTTACGATGCGATTGTCATGCCTTCACTCTTTCTACAACATTTGAAAAGATTGACATTAACTTGAGTTTGGGGATGTCTTGGGTTTCTAAGGGCTTCTAATCAAAACTCTTGATTGTCGAAGGAAACTCTCAGGAAACTGATCTACAACACAAACAATAGCAGAAGAATAACCGATTTGACGGCTCCCGTTCTTTACAGGAAGCTCCCATACATCCCGGGCCTCTCGCAGCAGTTGAGCACACTGTTTAGAATTAAAAACCTTCGAATAGCTTACTATAACAGTTGGTGAGTTTTTCACCAATCTAAAACAGAAGACTCAGATGGAATATCTGTCTGGTGTCGTTTATAGGATCCCAGGTGGGATGTGTGAGGCTAGTTATGTGGGACAGACCGGCAACTGGTTAAGAACCAGGTTCAGGCAACACCAAGATGACATAAAGGAACAAGAAATTGACAAGCGCACTTGCCCAGCATGCCATAAACGGCGATCACCGGATTGATTTCGAGGCTGGCACGATATTATACCAAAAGAGAAATCTGCGTGAGCGTCTGTTTTTTGAGATGGTTGGTATAAATGCCACGAGGAACACCATGAACCTGCGGTCCAGCTACTCGTACCTCCTAAACATTGACTATGACCATCAAAAAGTTTTGAATGACACAATCAATCAACTTAGGACATATCAGTGAGTTAATTTTCTGATAGTTTCTAGTTTCCAAGAAATCATGTTTAAAAACATTTTTCCCAGGTTGTACAACAACTGTTCCCTCATGTTTGGTGCTTTTGCGGCTAAATTCACGGCCGACACAGTGTTTACGTTATAGCCGCCGATCTCATTGCCTGATTTTTCAAGGGAGTTTTAAGCGTGTATCGTGTTGTATTAGTGCAGTGTAAGGTTTAGTTAAGTATTTCTTGATGTCAGTTCAATCGACAAACACTTGTGAGACCAATGTTCAGGTACATTTTAGTGAATGTAGCTTGTGCTTAGATGAAATGGAGGGGGCTTTTCGTAATTGTTCATTGTTTCTAATTCCAGCTCCTGAAGAAGCAACAAATAGTTGCGAAATATTGAGCGTAATAAAAAGGTCATCACCAACTTAATCAAGAGTTTTGATTAGAAGCCCTTAGAAACCCAAGACATCCTCAAACTCAAGTCAATTATCAGCAGGGCAAGAACACTCTAAATTAATTTTAATTGACATTAACGTTGGACGTACGTCTTCTCAGAAGACTGTCACCTTTGACACGCAAAGATCCCTTGACCCAACTATAGTTATTCGTTAAAAGAACGCACACAACGTTCTCCAAATACTATACATTCAACTCGATGCCGTTCTCGTGCCCCGAGGTCCTATTTTTCGGCCGCTCTCTACGGCCTAGGCTCGCTGAGCTTCTCACCAATCTTATGACGTCACGGAGTGTTTTAGCGCGTTTTAGTCCGGTTTAAACTTTGGTGGTCAATAACAAGTGAGTGCAACAATATTAAGCGGAAAAATTTTACACACGGTTTTCTTACCACCAGGATTTTATTTGTTAAGGTAGGTAAAATTATGCAAGACCTCTATTGTCATGCGGCCGTCTCTGGTACTACACAAACACACCTATATTAAAATAGATAAACCAACAAACCGTCTAACTACGATGATATGAACAGACTAATGAAGGTCAATGCGCGGGAAATATAACTAAGCGAGAACCGATAGAAAGGAGGGAGAACGATATTTCGTCGGCGGCGTTGGTTTGTCACCAGTTACAACAGAACTGCAGTAGCATGTTGACAATTTTGTTGCGCTGAACAGGTTCGGGCTCGTTTATTTGACAAAACATGTTTATTACGTCCTTGGGCATATATGTTCCTTCATTGTTATCTGTTATTTCTGAAGCACCCTGTATTGCGACTTGTTATATGTTGCTTTTACCGCGGGTGGAACCTCGCAAAAATCGATCCACGCTGCAGATTGCAGATTCCACCAATTTCTAGCGTCGTATTGCTGTCAACAACGTCATCAATACTATTTCTTGTGAATGTTTAGAACTGTTTACTTAACGGGAGGTGCTCATGTAATCGGTTGGAACAACTGGTTTTTTTCTTTCATATTTTGGAACCTTGGAGTGTATAAAATAAACCCCTGAAACAGTTTTTTAATTCTCTCAAGTTTAACGGTTTTATAGCCTATGGCTATGGTATGCTCCGGTCAAAATTTCCCACATTAAGGTGGCGCAAAGAGATGTGTTAATGAAAATGACAATTTTCGCTAACGCTTTAAACTGTTAAACTGTTTAACAAATTATTATATTTCGATGAATCCTAGAAAATGAGTTTTAAAAAGTAGTTTTTCTAGAAACATTATCTTTCAAACTCGCATGCGCAATTACTTTTGAATCGTTTAGCGGATCGAGTCATTCCTTTTTTCCCTTAGAGAAGAAAGTTTTTATTGGAGGCTGGATTAGCCTCCAAGTAGTTCTCTAGTTTCACAGCGCTTGATTGAAATTTCGATTTTTGTTTATTTTTATAGGAGCTATCGTCGTGCACGTCGTTGAGGCAAGCATGCCGCGCAGGACCTGATACTTCCTACAGCAGTATCGACTTCTTGCATATAGTTTGTTATGGCACAATTTATTTTCGAACACTAAAGTGTAATAAATATATAGCAAAAGAAAAAATATTGATACCTCTTGCAATTTGTTTGAAAAACTGTACCAAAGTTGAGTTGCCTTTTAGGTCTTTACGATATAGGATATGGAAGAAGTTGCGCTGAACGATTTTATCAAACATACATTTATTTTTTTCTTTGTTATGAAGGTTTTTCCAAGAAACTGTAGTAGTAAGACACTGTTAGTAGACACTACTAACTTTAAATGTGTAACGTTCCATACTTGCAAATAATTTTAAATTGGTGAAGTAGAAGAAATAAGTATTTTATTTATTTAGGGGACATTTTTCGGCAGTTATGCCATTTTTAATCCTAAATTGTCATGGGGGATTCACAAGTTATATTCCTTGATGCAAGACGTCATCGACAGAGAATATTTTAGAAGAATTTACAGAGACTGACAGAGACAGTGAATGGCAGCGACATGATTGATTTAATTGTGTTACAATGAGAAAGGTCACGATATAAAAAAAAAAACAACAACAAACACACCTGCAGATCCACCTCCCAGCACAAAACTGGGCAAGAGAAAAATAATTATATTTTTGTCATAAAAGTTTCAAGATTAGGCCATTCATCATTGGATCCGAACATATTATTTTTTATAAATTTTAAATGCACTCTTCACTTTTGTGTTGTGTTTGTAATTTAATTTGAATTTGTTTGTAATGTGGGCTTTACTTTGAATCTCGAATACTTTGGGAAGTTTTCCAGAGTTTATAGGTTATGTTTTGGCCACAATTACAACTAGGTGCGCAATGTGTTTATGTATTTTATGTCAGTTGAAATTTCCAATGTTAATTAAATATTTATTTCCTTCCTTTAATTAGTTAATTAAATATATTAACAGCATGCCAGGCATATATGATAAATAATCGTCTCTATGCCAACAAATTTGTTCGTAACTCTACATAAAATCTTATCATAGCCTCACTCGAGGTAGTTACGAAGGCACAATAGTTCAAAATGCATATTTATTGATATTCATACCCCGATTGCGGAGATGCGACAAATATTCAATTTCTCTCCAAAGTATCTATCAATTCTATCTATCAAACGGTATAACGCCGCTGATGAGCGGCTTTGTAGCACGGCCGTTTCAGGACGAACTTTATTACGGCAACCGAAAATGCGCCTGGATCACTTCCAAAGGCTTTACGATGCACTTTGAACCACTCTGCGCGAATTAATTATTCACCGGCCATTATGGTCGCATCGTAATATGCGAAAGGCAAGTATTTAAGATTTTACGCTGTAATTCCCCACGTGCAATTACACCTTACGTCTGTATTGTTTACCCAGCTTACCGGCACTCTCAGAATTCCTATAAAGTATAAAGGACTAGATCTGAAATAAAATGCTTCATTGTTATTAAGGAAATGGAACACTTTATAAGAATAATGGCATACGATGTTAAAATCAATGTTTTAATTTTATGTTTTAGCGATTCTTAAACACTCTAGAGAGTGTGTTCTTTAGAATAGAATGGCACTACAGATAAACGCTGACAGTGCTGCAAGGAAACGTGTCGTGCGTACTTTGTTGTACTTTGTAAAAAAGTGCAATTTTAAAGTTGTTGTGACGTTTTTAAACAAATTACTTCAATGTCTGTATTAAAATATAAGTCAGACACAACGATATTAGCGCATAGGGTTTGTTTACGCACGAAAAAATGCATCGTACGAAAAAAGTGTTCAGACAAAATATTGTTCTTTTTTAGCGTAAAATCATAATTTGATAAAAAAATTGGGTATTCCCATTTAAAAAAATTAAGTTAGCCTCATTTTCACCGATTGCAGCGCCATCTGCAATGAAACTGATATCGTCATCTCATTTCCCCCTTTGAGTCCTACAAGTTTGTTTAAGACACTTTTGTCGTACCATGCATATTTCTCGAGATATTTAGGAGTCTCAAGTTAAAAGGACCATCCGGTATATGAGGCCATAGAAACAACTTTATATGAACTTGACAGCTTGATAATATGGTCTGTAATATGGGTACATACAGAAGGGATGTAAATTTTAAATAAATCAAAAATTACAGCCACAACCTGGATTTGAACCAGGGACCTTAGCGTTTCTAGCACAGTGCTCTCCCATCTGCTACTGATGTGGCTGTAATTTTTGATATATTTAAAATTTACATCCCACCTGTATGTCACCATATTATTAACCACATCCTATAATATTACTTTGACAATATGTCGTTAAACATTTTCAGTTTGAAAGTTTGATTTTGCAAAACAAAAGTAAAAAAGTATTTTTTAAGACAGCCAGTGTATATGTTTGTCTATCGATTTCTGCGATGTACCGATTAACTGATCTACCTACCCAATAGGCGGTCTATAGGTCCACTAGTAGCTCTGTATATACCGAAAAGAAAATGAATAAAGTACGGGCCATGAGCCCGATGCTTCAATCACGAGCCGCTCACGAGTCAGGACCTCATCCGACATCGTGACGTGTTACGGAGTGTCCCAAAATTATATCGCACATTTATATCGCTTTATAAAATTAATGAACAACTCTGGTATGTTTCTACTTCAATAATCACATTAAACAATAATTTACTATTGTTTTTGTTGCTACCGAGTTGTCGTGCTAACACTCATTACTGAGATATTGGCTTCCATAAAAATTTTGTTTCGAGCCTTTATTGCAAAGGAATTAAAAAAAAATAAACAAAAAAGCAAATCTGTAGTGACATTTTGAGTTATACTTGATGTAAATTTGAATTTTTTTGGGCAAGCGGTTTAGTTGAGAATCCAATATTTTATGTAGAATTGAGGACACTTTATTTGAAATGTTTCCGTTTAGAGGTTGCAAAGTTGCGAGCCATCAAACACAAGGTTCAATATTTTTGCAATCAATAGTACAATGCATTGTGGTTATCAGGCTACAGCACTACGTTCTGGCCTAGTACAAGGGACTTAGTCATGATGCGAACAATGCTATAACCTAACACCGGTTTTTGGACGTTTTAGTTAATTTCTTAGTTCGTTCAGTGATGATGAGATGGCAGTTTTGGGCAATTTCTGAGCATCCATGATGTGTGACCGGCTTCATGAATCAGTCTTACCGCACCGTATTCCAACATTGATCAGCTTAAACGGTATCTTATCTCATACCATCCATCAATCGGCTTTAACAAATTTAAACTGCCCCTCACTGTTGAAAGGTGCCCATCCTCCGTTTCCGATTTTTGGGTGTTTTTCAAAGCTAGTTTAGTGGTTGCTTGCCGTTCACTGCTGAACAGTCGAGGTTAGCCGTTTATGTTCCGTTCAAGAGAATTTACGAATGAATCTTGATAGACTACATCGACGCTACTGACGTTTTCCATTGTCGTACTAACATGATAGCTTGAATGTAGATGGAAGGTACCTTGAAGACCTAGTAGCCCTTCAATGATCGGAGTTTTGCCCCATGAACAACAACCTTTAAATGGCGATAATGTCCGTTGGAATAAGAAACGTATTTCAAACAGTTGCTACAGAAAAATGATTATAACTTTTGTAAAAATTATTGCATAAACTTGTATCATACCTCAAATTGTAGGTAATTAAAAGATCTAGTAGTCCCTCGACACTCGGAGTTTTGCCCCATCGACGTCAACCACTGAATGGCGATAATCTCCGTTCGAATAGCAAACGTATTTCGATCAGTTGCAGCAGAAAAATATTTATAACTTTTGCAAAAATTGTTGCATAAAGTTCTACCATACCTCAAATTGTAGGTAATTAAAAGACGTAGTAGCCCTTCGATGCTCGGAGTTTTGCCCCATGAACGACAACCTTTAAATGGCGATAATGACCATTCGAATAACAAACGCATTTCAAACAGTTGCTACAGAAAAATGTTTATAACTTTTGTAAAAATTATTGCATAAATTTCCATCACACCTCAAATTGTAGGTAATTAAATGATCTAGTAGCCCTTCAACGCTCGGAGTTTTGCCCCATAGACAACAACCTCTAAATGGCGATAATGTTCGTTCGAATAGCAAACGTATTTCAATCAGGTGCTACAGAAAAATGTTTATAACTTTCTATTATACATAAAATTGTAGGTAATTAAAAGACCTATTAGACCTTCGACGCTCGGAGTTTTGCTAAATGGCGATGATCTCCGTTCGAATAGCAAACGTAGTTCAATCAGTCAACTGTTGCAAAAATTGATAACATAATCAGTTATCACTTGTTTGATTGTTTTTTTTTTGTAATTGAACATCTTTTTTTCATTTTTATGTGTAAATTCAGGAAATTATTTTATTATTAAGTTCTAGTATTTTATTATTTTCATTTTCAATTAAATGTTTTTACACTAGTTATAAATCAGCATGTACTTATATCAAGAGCCAGGGGGGGGGGTGCAAGTGCACCACCTTGCTTCTCTCTGTGGGCGCCCATGCTTGGTGTATGTTATATTTATGATTCCGTTTAAGTGCAAAAACAGAACAGCATTTTGATTCCGTTGTGTTTTCGCTTCAACGCTTTGGCGTTGAGATACTGGCGTTTCATTTGCATGGATTGCATGTATTACTCCACATGGATTAGGTATGTTCAATCGCACGTATGCTGTCAGTTTAGTTGCACTGCTGTATTGAGAAACTCATTTCCCATAAACGCCGATCACGAACAAGACAGCGTTACACCTCAGAAATTAACCTCAATTCAAATACGTGACAAAGGTGGAAACAGATAACAGTGGCACTAACCTAACGGACGGGCAATATAACACCGCTATCTGACAAGCAGAACTGAAGTACGGGTAACTACAACGGAGTACACAGAACGAAGGTAGGGAATCGTAATGCTGCGGCAAGATTCGTCATTTTTTCATTACTTTAAACTCATTATAAAATTAATTATCATTATATTATCCAAAATAGTAGTTGTTTATTGGGTTAGCAGGGCTTCAAATCAAAAATTGTCGATGGTTTGACCTTTTTATTAATCCACAAAATTCCAGATTAGATTAGATTATCCCTTCATAAATTTATTCATGATAAAAAGCCTTTGGAATGAAAACCCGCTCATACGTGACATCACTGGTTAACTGAGGATGAGAAAGCATCGCTTTCCATTTGAGCTTCACAACCTCTTGCCACCACCACATGAGGAACCTGCGCCGGAACCGCCTCACAGTGTGATATTTAAGCAATCTAGGGGACAGTTGGGGACAGTCAAATTACTGAATGACACAGATGTCCGCGCATGGGTAATATAACAATTCTTGACTATCTCTTGTACAAGTGTGTAAAAATATTTTTCTCAAAAATCGCAATGCTAACTTGTAAACCGATTCTAAACATTTTCCCCCTGCAGTGTATCATGGACCGTCGAGTAATTTGGCTTAACATGTTACCAGCACACTAACATTAATATAAACAATAATAACCCAATAAACTTAGTAATTAAAAGTTAATTATGTCAGTATATTAAGTAAATCTTAAAGTATGTTTGTAATACTCAATAAATTCTAAGTTTATCTGTAAAACTTACATTCCCCTTTCACGTTCCTTTCTGACATGTGTGGCAACCAGGGCTGTGGAGTCGGTAAAAAATCTGTCGACTCCGACTCCGACTCCAGATAATTTTGGTAGTCCGACTCCGACTCCGACTCCAACTCCGATTCCGGCAAAATTTTATTTGTTTCCAGCGAATTTAATGGCAAAAATAATAAATGTGACATAATCTAATTGTAAATAAAATCAAAAAGGCCTGTTGATCGGACCACAAAATTATGGCCATGTTTAAAAGGACGCTTTTTTATATTTTCAAAATATCTCTGAAATCATTAGAACTGTTTTCTCATTAGAGAGCACATAATTATGAACTAGTTTGTCACTTGAACCGATGTTCTATCTTTAATAATAACAACAATAGTATAGTATAACAATATAGTACAACAAAACCACTGTATAGTACAAAATAAAATTTATTTCAATGAATACAACATTAAGTGCAAAATAAGCTGAAAATAATCTCAACTCTTACTTCTGTTAGTGGTAATGACGTCACAATTCTGGCTGCACTGAGTATGACTTGCATACATGGATATTCCGACATTCAACTTAAGGTAAAGTTTAAATCGGAAATGCAGTTATAATTTTTAATCAGCTATTATACATATATTATGCATGTTTAAGTTTATGCATTAAAAATTACGTTAGAGTGAAGTTTGTACATTTGCTAAGAATAAAAATATATCTGGCTCAATTCTGTCAAGTGTAGGTGACGAAATCTAGCCACCAATAATCTTAAAAGCCGTAACCTAAACTCGACAGAATCAGTAACAATAAAATCTCTACATATTTTGTTAAATACAAAGGGATGTGATTATACCATAATATTGTATAATCAAGGGTGATACTTTTGATAAATTTGTTCATGTGCCAAAAAAAAAGAATCAATTTCGGTTAAACGTTTAAAGTTATCAAACATTAAAGCTCAAATTGTAAAGTTTTCCTAGTAAAGTATCTTTTACAAACATTCAGATATTAGGACAAATAAAAAAAAATGTGGAGAGTTGATAATACGACTGTGATACCATCACGTAGTTTCTTCTGGTACAAAAGCTGTAGGAAACTGTATTTTCTTTTTAAAACTGCAAGGGAATATCAATAAAATTCTTTTTGTAATATTTAATGAATTGTTCAGCTGTTCTTTGTGGCTGAACGAATAGGAGCAAATTCTCGTAATTTTGATGAATAAGGAAAACCACACGTTGACGCTTCACTTTGGAAAGTTCTAATTCGTCTATAAGTATGCATCGAAGTCCGATTTTTTTTATTTGTAGATGATCTAGCTATCATAATTAGCATATTGAAATTGGTTATTGGAAATGGGAAATACATAAACTATATATGCGACGCGGCAAGCGACTCACAATAATCATTTTGCTAATCATCACTCACCACCAACCTGTGTGTTTTGTAGTTAAACTATATCTACTTTGTAAAAGACCTAATAGTGTTTAGTTAATCGTTTACTCTCTATTGAGGCAACGGCCATCTCGCATGTCTTTTTCTACATTATTTAAACATGGACCCGGAGTCGGAGTCGGTACATTTTTTCCGACTCCGACTCCGACTCCTCTGAAATTTGTCTGAACTCCGACTCCGACTCCACGACTCCGACTCCGACTCCACAGCCCTGGTGGCAACCGACAATACACTGCGATAGCATCTCGACTCATAATTTCGTTAAGATGCTGGTTTTATGTTGAAAACCTAGGTACTATTACTTCTTTGCCGCCAGAATTTTGACAAAATAAGGTCTGCACAGTATTTAGCAATTTGTTTCATACGTAAGAAAATTTTAAATTTGATTTTTAAAAAGCATGTTGATTGCTTGTGACGTAATATGTGAATTTAAAATATATTTTTATGACATATTTTAAAGTTTTGATTCTAGTTTCTGATTGCAGATATCTGTCATTCTGAATAAAGGAAATAAGTGCCGCTTTCCAGAATCACCCTGTATATATACGTATGTATTTTACTAAGATTTACAATCATAATATTACTTTAAAAAAGCACATGAATCTTGAGTCAATAATAAAGTTCCGCTAGATCACGAAAATGCCACACAGTGCGCCTGTGCTCCTAGGGATGATGCACACGAAGCGGACGTCGATGTAGAAGAAGATGCTGATGAAATAGACAATGGGCAGAGGAGTTGTAGAAGGAGGTAGCGATACCTTCAGCGACGTCCTCGTGTGTAGAGTGCGCGAGTACATTTGTGTTATTAAGTCAAATTGATAATTTTTGCTCATGCCATTTTTATCTATTTTATTCTATTCGGTAAGACATTATGTCGCTTGGTCGTCGTTTATTTTAATAATTTGGCCGCCAAGCTGTTAACTTACTGTTTTTCTTCGTAGGAAATTGATTCCTCTTGATAGGAATCATAAACTGGCACATATGCTATCAAAATGAATAATTTTTACCAGTGGAATTACTAACTATCCTAGACCTCATGCTTGAACGGTATTGGAGTTCGTTATTTTAAAAAAAATAGATCTTGTTGACGAGGGTTAGTGTTGCTCATATATGTATTTTTGTATGCTATTTATGTTTCTGAAGAACAAACGTTATTTTAAAAAAATTATACGTTCCGTTACGAGATGTCATGTTAAAATTTTTTAATTGGAATTTAATTTTTCTAAATATAAAAAGATGTCTAAATTGCTTTTAAAATACTATTCATAATTAGTAAAAATTTGGATGCCATTTTTTAGTTTTTTTTTGTATTTATACTGTGGTTTTCAACTCTTATGTAATCCTCTAAATGTTGGAGGAATAACTTCTGTACCGTCGTATCCCAGGATTTATTTAAAAACTTTATTCAGAATTATTCGATTTTAATTAGAGAATAGTCAACAGCTTGTGTTGTACATGTAAATGACAAATATAATTTTGATCAAATAGTTTCTTAGTATTTTGATATTGGTTCCTGATTTAAAAATATTATATCTCTACCATTCTTAGTTCTTGCGCATCCTATTAGTTTGTCGATCCGTTTCAATAATATAGGTCTGCCAGTATATCAGGTAATCTAATGAGGTACATAGTCCATAATATATATATAATAATAAGCAAATATAGGAAATACAGTAGAAATTACAATGGGACGATAATTTTCCAAAAAGTGTTTTTTATACATTTGAATATTCCGATAAAATTCGGGATATCTACTGTTTTCACTCCCCCTCTACTGTTTTTAATATGCATCTACTGTTGAGGTCCAAATAGCATCTGGCAACACTGCTGGAAAAAAAGTAGTTTCAACTTTTTCTGTTACGTTGCGATTCGTTACCTCTATTCTGTGCGATTAGATCTAAAACCATTGTGGCTACAAGATTTTACTTATCAGAATATATGAGATCATGGAAAAATTTATAAAATACTGATCAACTTGATCACGGTTTGTTTCACGGTTACACAGAAACACATATTTTTATTTTTGATAATGATAACTGCATCTTTCACTTTCGTATTCCATCTTTGTTGTGCTTCAATTTTATATAGGGCGTTTCAGAAGGTAAGGGCTGGTTATTATGTATTACTTTTCTTACTTGCCTTGCGTATTGACTTTTTTGTTATTTCTTAAGAACTATACAGTGAGCGCGCAAAATGTGGAAAAGTGGCAAATCTCTGAAACGGTTTGTTGTTTACAAAATACAACCCCATATTTTTCATGTTGATTATGATTATGACCATTCATCAGAAAATGTTTGAGAAAAAGACAAACAATGTTGAAAATTAGGAAAAGTTGATAACTTTTGTTTGTGAATGAAAAGTGAAAATGAAAATGAAAATGAAAAGTTTTTCACTAGATTTCTTCGCATGTCACGTTTTCGTTGTTTCATTTATTGAAGCTCCCGAACACTAGTCAAAGAATTGCTGTAAATGATTCAAAAATAATTTGTGAACAACATTTCAGGTAAAAAGTTTAAGGTTTACTATGACACTCTTTTGAGGTATCTAAGTTTCCTTTTGTATTCGTATTCAGGGAAACTAATTCTACCCAAAATGCTTTGTTCAGGTTCAGGTCAAAATATCTATTTTCCCCAGAGTTATCAATATTTTGCAATTTTTCGTTGTTTTCTAAAAAAAAAATAATATAAGGCTATAAAATGTTTCCGCTACCATTAAGATAATTAACAAAATTACTAAAATAACTAAAAAAATAAGGAGAATTTCTTCAATTACAAACTCTTTCAGAGACCATCTCATGTTTCCATACTTTATGTACTCACTGTGTACATAAAATAGGTGGAAACCAGCTACTTACTAGTCACATACAGATTTATACAATAAATTATTATGATAATTATTATTATACTTTTGCGTGTTTTAATCGATGGGAAAGATTATGGAATTGGAATTAACACAAAGGTCATTTGGGCAAAACATTTTTGTTGCCAACATTTTTTGCACGGCAGTATCTACTATTTCGACAGTCGTCAAATAGTTCAATTATCAACAGCATAGTACAGTACGTGTATTCATTCTTAGTTATTTCCAATGAAAGTAAAAAAATAGGCAACACAATCATACTTTTAGTGATGATGAGAATAAATCCTCCACGTTGTACATAACCTTTGGTAAACTGTACTAGTTCAGCTGATGGAATGCGACGCGAAAGTGTTTGGGGTGGGTATGGGAGGACAGTAGTAGGTTCCAGGATTTCGCACGCGTACGCAGACGGCGGGCATCTGCAGGATGACGGAAGGTGCGGATCCAAGTTGCCGGGAAACGCGGCTCGCCGGATCGATACACTCCCTCTTCATGCTTCGAACACTCGAGGTCTAGCAAAAAATATACTCTCTCTCAGCTGAATCCTGCGTATGAAGGTTACGCACACTCCATCTCTCTGTATCTATGGACCTAATTCCACAGTCAACTGTTTAACTGGTTACTATATTCACTACAAAATAGTAGATACATTGCAATTACAACGAACTAATTAAAAGAGATAATAGTAAGAATTATATAGACTTCAAAAATCTTTTCAATAATTTGGTGCTTTTAAATTACGTTGTCAGCCATGTTTTGAAGCAATTCATACCAGCTTTATGTATCTCTAATGGCTATTGTTTAACATCAATAGTGTTCAATCTCAGATCTGCTCGATGTATGAGATGGGTGACAAGAGTCTACGTACAACGAGGAATTTTAAATGAACAATAAAGTGCTGACTTACGAGTGACAGATGCACGAATCAGATTTTTTACTCAGGATGGCTATGGAGAGTTGTTTTGTACAACATCGTTCTGCATCAAGTATTCATGGAAACACCGGAAAAACTGATAATCTTGGTGGAGATAACACCATAACACCCAAGGATACTAGAATGTTAAGGATTGCTCAATTGCCAATTTCTACCTAAATGGCAATGACTTTTTTTACAAATTTACTGAATTCATTACTGCATTGCCGAGAAGTGATTTTAAACATTATAACTTTAAGAATTAAATTTGTTATCTCCCATAGTAGCTTTGTTCGCTGACCGCGCTCGGAACGTGTTCGGTAATTTTTGTTGTGTGATGATGGTAACTCAATCATAGCATATATTGGACCAATATAAAAAGATGCATGAACTAGTCCGGGATTTGACAGCCATAGCTTGGGAGTGTGTTGCTGGGGTGATTTCAAGTCAAAAATGTCTAATGAACATACACCCAAAACGCTGAATGCAACCATCGGCATCGGTCGAGTTTTGAGACACTGCTTAGCACTCGCTCACATGCGACGCTCCGCCTTCAGCGCCGCGCCGCATTAACGCTTGTCGCGCTATTCCGTACTTTCGGCACTTGTAACATAAATAACTATTATGTCGGTCATATCTTAGCGACGTTGTCAACACCATGACAACGTCTCTACGCAGTGTCTCAAAACTCGGCCGATGGTTGCGTTCAGCAGATCTCACCGGTTGGTACCGTGACGTCATAGGTTAATAAAAATATAATAATAATATAATATAATAATTTTTTTCGTATCACCAAAATTTTATGGTACGCCAGTAGCGGTGGATTGTATCAGAATGGGTATTAGGTGGGAGAACTGTCAGCACTGTCAGCTTCAAATTCAATAATGGAATATAACTTATCTATAAAAAACAACGTTGCAACAACGACCAAAAGTCAACCAGGAAAGAAGGCAGATTTGTAATTGTTACGGATCAGTATCCAAACCGGTTAGTACCGGTTTGGTAGCGGTAGCGGTACATTCTGCTGAATGGAACCAAAGAATATCCACAGCTGTTATTGGTTTTAAAAAGTCGTAGCGAATATTTTAATTTACGACCCTTCGGGTATGAATACCCAGGAATGAAATATTTTTCATGTATGTAGGAAATGGTTAGTATTACTTACCATATTATGTTGTTAATGAAAAATGAATAGAAAATTAATTAATTATAAATCTATTCATATATTCCATGTTTTCTGCCGTTCACTGTAGGTACACTAACATTAGAGAAATAGCAATAACAACCTTAATATTATTAATATCCATTAATAAAATCCATTAATTAAATGTTTTTTACCTGTTTTGGTCCCTCGCTTGACAGTAAGATAACCACTGCATAAAATTGTCATATAGGCTATTACTTTAATGTTTAACGTCCAAGCGTTTATTTGAGCCTACCTAAAGAAACCAATCATGTCACTATTTTTAAAGACAAAATAGCAGTTATTTTGCGCTATTTATTGTCATCTAAATCAAACCGACAGTTTGAAATGAATGCTTGGATCTTTACTCAAAGCTATGATGCTAAAAACTAGAGCAAACTCAAGTGGCATTTCATTATCAAACGTGGAACCAAAATTGTCCTGTGCCATGTTAAGCCTGTCTTAAGATGCTCCCACACGCAGTGCCAACGGGGGCCATCATTGGCCTTCGGAGTGATTCGCGTAGCGAGACCCAACTGTGCCAATGCACATCGCCAATATGTCGACCTTGTCCGCTTTATTTCATTCTGTTTTAGCATTGTACGTACTACCGATGAAAAGTTTAGTTATCTATCTATGTTTTATCATATATACTGCATTATTTACGTTTGTACGTACTTTAAGGACAATGATGATTTATTATTTGTCCAAATGCCTGATTGCCCAAATGTAAAAACATGAAAACTTTTTTTTAATATTTTGTAAAGTTATTCACAATAATTATGGTTCTTATAAGCATTATATTAACCTTACAGTTACAATAAATTAACAAGCAATAAATATTCTGAAGACGTTACGGGTGACCCACGGCATAGGTACGTTTGTTTATTTTTTTGTGTTTTTGACGCCGAAGGAATGAACGTTGTGTTAATAGACAGAAAATGCCAATTTATGGGATGGTCTTGAGGTTAGTATGACTTCCGGGTTCTCCAGAAATGACGTCATCATTAAAATTTTAAAAATGAATTCGCACACAATTGGGAGGCATACGGTATTTAGGTTCTGGGATTGCGGTCAACCTTATTCGCTAGGGTGGGGTGGGAAAGGTAAGGGAGGGGGTTGAAGAGAAGCGGGATATGAATCTACACACGAAGGGGAGTCATACGGTATAGGGGTCCAAGGACTGCGGTCAACCCTCTTCCCTACAATCTTGACTACAATCAAACAAAGTTGCATTTATATAATTAACAACAATTAACTATTTATTATTTAACAAGTTATAGATTAGTTTTAAGCGGCAAATTTAAATAATCTGATGTATTTAATGTATTCAACACAGTTAAAAAACTATACTGGATGCATAGCCGTTACTAAAAATATTGGGTTGATAATAAATATACCTACATAATATACATACACGGAGTTTTAATATATATAATTATAACTCCGTGTATGTAAGGGTTCTCAATTTTTCTTTGTATCTTATTATAAATAATTTCAGTTTTATTATATAAATTATATTTTAAATCAAAATTATGAATTCATCGATTTGACTGAAATTAAATATTTATATAAAGAAACAACACAAATTAACAGGGCCCTGCATAAAAATATAGACCACTCAGTGTATCAGATCTTATCCCATCTTATTCCGCATTTGTTGCTTGAAACAAAGAAAATAAAAAGGGAGATTTTTTTTAATGTCACGTGGCAAATATAAAAACTAAATGATTTTGTTTCCTGTATTGCTGTATATTTGCATTCCTTAATGTATTTAATATTTTCGAACGTACTGTATAAATAATGACTGAAAAACATGTTTAATAATTTAACAACCTTATTAAACAGTGTCCTCTTTCTAGGGTCCCTTTTTTAAATTCTAAGCAACAATGCACTGCTAGGAGCTGCGGCAACATGTTGGCGAAGTGAATGCACGCACTACGCGCAGCGTGTCACATCACCAACGTTGGCGAGACGTTGGCACTGCGTGTAGGAGCTCCTTTAAAGTGGTGTATATCACACACCACTTAAGAGAACTCAGGTTGATTTTTACGCACCAAGAAGTGCAAAAACGACAATAATTCCTGACATTGTGAATATCAGAATCATTCGAATGCTAATAAATCATTCAATTGTGCCCATTACTAAATGGCATCAATTTAAATCAGGTTTACCCACTGATCAGAGCCAAGATCATCCGTGAAGACTTAGGTATGTCGCCTCTATGGCGAAACTTCAAGGATTATTTTTCTTACATTGCCTCTAGAATCATTAATTCTACATTCATTTCTTTGGGTCTTCAAAATAAAACCAAAACGAAAGCTATTATGAGGAGAAATTCTTAATAGAAGCTTAGAAGTTGGAAATGATCTGTTTTAATTACTGTATTTACAGCTGAAAAGCTTTCTGTTGAAAATGGTCCAAAGGGACTGGAGCTTTAGTCTTAGCATTTTTGAAAGATTTTGCAAATAAGCCGCTATTTCTGGAATTTCGTCGAAATAGTTAAATAATAAATTAAAAATGAGGAAATTGTGAATAATTTATGACTATGACATTTTTTGGTACAACCAATAGTTTAACTGCATGACCAAATTCTATTTCATCGAGATCGGTCGTACTGCATTAAAACTAGTAGATTTTTTGATTCGAATGACAGTAGGTAGTGTCAAACGCTAATGTATTGACAATAACTTCTGTCAATATAAGCTGCGTTCGGATATTGTATTACACTTTTTACACCCAATAACAAGTAATTGTCATTTGGACGGTGTACCCGGTGTCAACGGAGTACAATATCCGAACGCACATCGACATATCTGTCTAGTTCTACCAGTTTTATTTTAATGCAGACATGGCCGATCTCGATCAAATAGGATCTCATGCACCTAAACTATTAATTTTATATATATAGTATGATAAAGTCATGTGCCTGGCCACATCAGATTTTTTTACGTTGACGTTAATAAACCCATTTATACAATATCATTTCAAACGCGATTTATCACTCCATCAGATCAAATCATCCACTCACCCCCAACAGAACGGGCGAATGAAACTGAAACTCAACAAACTGTCTCCGGCATCTCGCGTTCCCATACTATATATAAAACCGCCTCCGAAAAGTCACCAAAGTATCTTTAATATTTGAACTGACTTCCTGAGCTGAGCACAACCCCTCAGACGACTACGACGACAAAAAAAAACTGCCTTCCGGACGTCGCAAGGTGGCAGCAAAGGGGTTGGTCGTCCCATCCCCGCCCCCTAACTTTGGCGCTCGCATCGTTACTGTTCGCTTTTGTTTGTCCGTTTTTGGGTGAACTGGTCGCGTTTTTGCTTGCGACGACAAGAGATGCGCTATATACAGTAATACGTGTGTGCAGAACCGAGAAAAATGTAAACAAGCGGAGAGCGGTTGTCCCAGGGGCTCTATTTAATTTCCGAGATTCCTCAACTGCATCCGAGCGTCCTCGGCTACTCAGAGCTTATTCTGAAGTGGAATGTGAAAATCCTAAAGCGTAATTGATGTGACTGAGGAGCGCTTGGAGTCGCTAGTATAAAGAGGATTGTTTGCTTTAATGCTATTTAGTTGTTTAGTAATTCCTAGAATTCTAGCAATTCCCCTGTGCAGCAATGACAGACCAATCAGTGCAATTACCTATATTGTTATCCAAATACTCGAATTTGCTCAAATTACTTATTACGCGTTAGATTTAAATTTAGAAAGTATGAAAGTAAAGTAAATGTCAAAAGTTGACCAGAAGCAAAAGTTTTATACCCCAAATTCAATTCAATTATTTGAATCTTGTGAACAACATAATAAGTAACAAATGTCTAACTCCCACTAGTTAATTCATAGCTCCTACTGTTAATTTGGTAACAGTTTGAAATCATTTGATCATTCATAATTTTTTAACTTAAATTTAATTGGTGGATTTTGTACTGACTCACGGCGACCCACGCCATAGATATGCTCATCTATTTATTTTGTTTTATTAACGGTTGGCGAATTAAGTTTCAAGAAGTACTAATAGACAAACAGTACCGTGATTGGGATACTCTTTAGGTCAGTATGACTTCCGGTTTTTTCCGGAAATCAGCAGATCATGGGATTTTTAAATGGCACCCTATATTATTTGTGTGATATTTTCGAGGATGACGTTCTGAACACAAAAACTCATTTGTCAATTTTTATCACCAAGGCTACAAAAAATAACTTTTTTGTTTATTAATAATGTAGGTGGATATGAATTGGTAAAAATAGTCGAAAATTATCAAATAAACACTAACTCGATTTTATTGCTGATTGTATTACTGGCGTCCTCTAGCGTGACTTAATTGTTTTGTTGGCCAATCAGTAATTTTGTTCCCGTGTACTTGAAAACATTTTTACGATTACAATGACACCAGATAGTTTATATTTTGCTGAAAATCGTAGAGTGGAATTATAGGGAAATACAAACATTTGTGACATTTTACATCTTAGTTACCGGGACGAAAACAGCTACTTTTTGCGCCCTAGGGCGACAAAGATTCTTCATGCGCTCTAGGGCATAAAGAATTGCCATGGTTATAAGTCAAATATATCAAATATTTCTCATTCAAATTGTAAATTTTAAATCGTCAATGTCAATTATTGGCTATTAAGGTTATTCTGTTTGACAATTAATTGTCGTATTGTCACTCATAAATGTCAATTATTGGCGATTAAGGTTATAAGTTTAACAATTAATTCTGTATTGTCACTCAACTCCGAATTGTTTGTATGGTTACGCAACTCCGTAGATACGCTGTCACTTGAAACGTCAAGAAATTTATTAATATTATTCCATGGTATTCAAACGGAGGAAAAAAACAGTGTAGGACATAAAGCTTTGTATGTACTATGCGCGCCAAAAAAAAGTCGTACACCTTGTAGCTTTGTAAATGGTTCTTTTATAACCTATTCGCTGTCATTCTGACATTAATCATAGGTATAAAACATCATCGAGCTTATATGACTAGAGGGAGCGTGACGGGCTTTGTTTGTGGCCAAAGATAATAAGGTCGAAAGTCGTATATTTTCTCGTTCCCAATGTAACGCACCAATGAGCGGTCAGATTAAACTGGCGGCTATATGTCAAATTTGAATTTGGTAGTCGCGTATGGCGTGAAAGGTAACCTCACAAAATAAAAATCCTTTTCTGTTTTTGAATGTACATACATTTGTAGTACCTGTTATAATTGTGACATTTGTTAAAAAAGCAATTAAACCATCCAAGAGCAATTAATTCGCTATTCCAGTTCTCTGCAAAAATCTTTTTGAGTGACGTTTGTTCAACTTTTATATAGTAACAACAGAATCCATTTTTTTATAGGTTTGGACAAAATGTATTCTCGCGTGTAAGATTTTATTTGTTTCTGTATAGCTTGACCAGCGAGTAGTTGCATCGAGAGCGTTGCGCAGTACTCACGTCACGTACTCTCGCTCTGCGCACCGCTGTCGAGTCAAGTTCAAGTTGGTTGTACTATACATGATTTGTTTATTTTCTTTAATAGGAATATGGGTAATAAACTACAAGCAAAATACAACTTATAATAGGAAAATATTTTATTTGAACATAATTTAACTACTGGGTTTTAAACAAAATGGTCTTGGTGTAAGAACTTCGAACTCTTTTTTCTGATTCTAATAACATGGTTTTACACAAATAATGCTCCATTAATGTTGATAAATTGCACACTTTTTGTCTTAATCGCATGTTGTAAGGAGACAATTGGCGAATTCGAGCAATTTTCTTGCTTATGGTAGTTCTTGCTAATGCTAAAACTGCCCGTGCTTGAGGAGACGAAGATAAGTCTGAAGTATGTACGTCACCCATATATCGCGGATTGTACCTACAATAAAATAACGTTAAAATATACCTAAAACAAAGTTACATATTACATAAATTTTCTCCTTTTTCTTGGCAGTGCTGAAGGATGTTCCGTTGGTGTTGCGCTGTGTGGCACTTTCAAAGCTCGTAGCCGTGGCAGTGATTGTTGATTCTGTGTGTCCAGTAGTGTCTGCTACAACTGCATCGCTCATGCTATCTGTGTCCGTATTTTCATTTGGTAGATCACTCGTAACAAAAATACTTGGCACCGCACTACGGGAGAGTTATGGTCTTCTGTCTTTTCCCAGTTTATAATCGCTATTGGAAAAGTGTCTTGAACACAACACAGTTGTTTTAAAACCCCGACTTTTTATAGGTATAGCTTCAATCCGAGCTTGTTTTGAGTCTTGAACTGTTGGAAATCTACGAGAAGGTATATGTTATAATTTAATATTTCTGTATTGCGGTAATAAAGGTCATACCTGTGACACGTTATATTTTTTGATGCTGCCTTTTTACAAAAGCAGCAGTTTCGCCCCATTGTTACCTCTTAACCATCCAAGGTACCATCCATGTACCATCTACATGCAGTCATGCATCTACATAGGTAAACAAACTCATAACCTCGATGTAAACATATGTTCAAAATAATGGCGGTATCTAGCATCTGTGCGCATGCGCGAACAATGTGCACGAGAATCTACACGAAATTCGACCTTATTGACAAGGTATGTTGGGCCAAAACAAGCCAATGCATTGGGATAGGCCGTACTCCGTCTAGTTATAGATGGTCTAAGTAAAACATGCACTAACTGTCAAGTTGGCAAGCCAGAATTACATGATGACAAACATAGCTGTACGACTTTTTTTTGGGGATAGTACCTCGGGCATTACTTGATGTTTATACCCTCAGGCGACTTAAAAAGCGCGAGGGCCGATAGGCCCGAGTCACGCTCGGGGCATAAACATCCGTCTAATGCCCTTGGTACATAAATAACTATTATGTGACAATTTTCATAGCCACCTAGCTTTATAAACAAAAATAGTAGTTTATGTTACGAGTGCCGAAAGTACGGAATAGCGCGACAAGCGTTAATGCGGCGCGACGCCGCTTCGCATGTGAGCAAGTCGTGCTAATAGACAAACAGTGCTAATAGACAAACAGTGCCATGATTGGGATACTCTTGATGTCAGTATGACTTCCGGTTTTTTCCGGAAGTCATCAGATCATAGGATTTTTAAATGGCACCCTATATTATTTGTGTGATATTTTCGATCAGGATGACGTTCTGAACACAAAAACACATCATTTGTGAATTTTTATCACCAAGGCTACAAAAAACTTTTTTGTTTATTAATCTAGGTGGATATGAATTGGTAAAAGTAGTCGCAAATTGTCAAATAAACACTAACTCGATTTCTTGGCTGATTGTATATCTGGCGCCCTCTAGCGTGATTTAATTGTTTTGTTGGCCAATCAGTAATTTTGTACTTGAAAACATTTTTACGATTAGAATGACACCAGACACTTGATACTTTGCTGAAAATCGTAGAGTGGAATTATAGGGAAATACAAACAGAAAACTGTAAAATATTTAAAAAAAAAAAAGAAAAGAATAGGTGTACAAATTTTGCTCATTCACGACCTTGTCTTTACTTTTTAAGAGATAAGCTTGTATACCAAATTTCAGATCAATTACTTCAAAATTACGGCAGTTATCGTGTACACAGACGGATAGGCGGGCAGACGGACAGGCGGACAAACGGACAGACAGACGGACATAGCTAAATCGATTCAATTTTCAATTCTGATCAAATCTATATATATATAAGTCTATATATGCCAAGCCTCCTTAAGGGTGTTACAAATGTTGAATCAAACTCAATATACCCTCACCACATTAAATGTGGGGGGTATAAACATATTGGCCAAAATCGAGTTAGTGTTTATGTGACAATTTTCGGCTATTGTCACCAATTCATAGCCACCTAGATTTATAAACAAAAAAGTTATTTTTCGTTGCCTTGATAATAAAAATTGATGATCGATATGCTTTTCTGTTCAGAATGTCAGCCTGATTGAAAATATCACACAAATTATATAGTGTCATTTAAAATTTCATTGATGACGTCATTTTTGGAAAAACCGGAAAGTATACTGACCTCGTTTTGTTGTGTACTGCAAGTTTGGAGTTGTGCCAAATATACAACCTACATTGGATCTAATGCCTAACGAGAAGATTAAGTAGGATTGAACTTAATACCTACAGTTTAATGTGTGAAAACGGAACAGAGCCAGTGTCGCATGTAAAATATTGGGTATTAACAGAATATATCAGCAAATGCAATGAGTCGTGCGGTGACAAAATGTAGTTAAAACATTTCCGTACAATGATCTGTAAAATGAAAAGTAGCCCCCCAGGATCTTGCAGCATTTTTGTCAAGCACACTGATTCTAGAGAAATCCCGCAAAACTCGGTTTTTAAAACATAGGTATTTTATAAAACACTTCGACTTAACTTATTCGACTCAACGTATGACCTTTGCAATCAAGTCAAGACTTAACTACATGTTTATTGCTCTTTTTCTCATATATGACCACTTAAAATATTTGGGACTTTTATCAAGCGTACACGCCGTATGTTGAGGTGTGCTAAATATACAAATTCTGAATAAATGCACTCACCTAAAATTCCCAATAAAACTTCACAAGAAAGCAAGCATTTCAATTAAACCGAGTAACATTCCGACGATTCCACTCTAACAGGATGAAACGATCGCGCAACACTTGGCGAATTCTTTCCTTCGGAATCGAACAAAGAATGGAAACTTTAATTTGAACGTGGAAACGTAGAACTAAACTGGAAACCACTGTAAATCAAAGCGGACTTTAATTCCGTGAATGTTAAATGCAATTCTGACTGAAATATGGCCCCCGGCCATTGAAATTTACGCTTGGCGCCCCTTACTCACTCCTAGCCTCTGCCCAGTTTGTTCCTGAAGAGTTATTAGCTCGAGGGCTACTAAAAAGTAGGGGAAAAGTTTCATGGGTACTCTGAAACAAGGTCCGACAAACCAAGAAGACTTGAAATTACATAAAATAAGTGGGAAAAGGTGCAGTTTAGTCATTAGGAGAATGTTAATTATAAAATTATAAACTGACTGGTGCTGCCTGAAAAGTACTTGTGTTGTAATACGGTTAGTTAGATATAATTGTTTTAGTTGTGATCAAAACCTGTTATAGTTATTTAACCAACAAATATATTAAAAACGGCGATTAATGATCGATACTGTTTAACGCACGAGCGATTAGCGAGTGCGTTAAATGTCGAGGTCATTAATCGCCGTTTAATATTCGAGTTGGTTACAAATTTTTTCGTCGATCGTATTCTTCTGGGGGTATCTACTTAGATTTTATTCGTCGATGTCGTTTGAGGTCATATGACCATTTATGTAATTTGACACTTACAGTTCTAGGCTGTGTGCCTGGATAACGGAATCTTTTGATTGGATGGTTTTATTTCACGTATGTTCGATTGGGTATAATGGAGTTGTTTGATTGGCTATAGCAAATCATGTATTAATAGAAATCGTGCATATATAGAGCTTTTTAATAAACGATTTTCTATTCAGTAAACAAAGTAATAAATAAACGATCAACGGAAAAAATGTTTTTGTCGAAAACTTGAAACCAATTCACTTGAGATGCACTGAAACGTTGAATACCATTTTGTCTAGTATTTAAACCATTTAAAATATCTTTGGACGTAAAATAAACTTAAAGTTTGAACAAAATGAACACACAGTGTATCCACATCACGTATTGGGCACATGATCGTGTAGTACAGAAAATAATATCACTCAAATTCGCCATGTAAAACATGAATATACAGGGTGTCTCACGGAACTGGTACATTAGAAGTTTCTCATATTCTACTATTTCTGGAAACTTGAAATTTTGGTATTAGAATTTACTCGATCTGAGCTCTTCAGCTAAAATATTCTCAAGTTAACTGACACGTCCGGTCACCGGAAATCGGTATCAACTGTGTTATTTTAAATGGAATGATATAATTTTTATTTTATTTTTGGTTTCTACGTATCAAAATACATTATTTTTGATAAGGTTTCCTTATACCTAAATATCACAATTTTTGAGTTTTTTTGATTTGACTAATTTTTTGGTGATTTTTGCGGTTACGTTTAAAATTTAATATCTCGGTTATTATTGAAACTAGAAGTTTCATGATTGGTGGTCCAAAACTAGAAACATAACCAAATAAGACGATGTTTAGTACATCATGACATCTTAGACAGCGTGTTCGAAACTTACCACACAATAATTGAATTTTCAAACGTAAAAAACTCACTTTTCTCAAATGGAACAGCCTGTATACCGATACGCCATTCGATAGGAATTCTTATTCCCTATCAATCAATATTAGGATTCCCTATATCTATCTTTAATAGTTTTTGAGATATTGTCACTTTTTCTTTAAATCCATTTTGAATATTCCTGGGTTGTAATAAGGAGGCCTTCATATTTTGGCAGATAAAGTATTTCATTATCGATAACCTTTCACAACATCATTTTATAAATTTTCAACACAATTTTAGTCTCAATGTTTTTGCTGTAATAATGGGGACGAAATTAGATTCGAAATTAACAACTAAAATTTAAATAGTGAAAGATATCTAAAAATTTTGCGAGGGTGTGTGAACAATTTTTGCGATAATCTTCCCCTCAATATTTTACGCGGCTGCTTTTATCAAATGGATTCGCATGTGGTATCCATTCAACTTAATCAGATGTTTGACGATAGGTGGTTCGGAAATAGGGGACCCTGGCAGTGGCCACCAAGGTTACCAGATTTAACACCATTAGACTTTTATTTCTGGGGTCATGTAAAAAGTCAGGTCTATTCCACGCCAGTTAATACTCGAGAAGAATTGACAAACAGAGTAGTAGCCGCCATTAATGGACTTCAGCGACAAGAAATCCGAAGAGCGACGATGACAGAAGTACAGCAATGAGTTTTACAGCGTTTGGAGCAGAACAGGCAGCATTTCGAACAAAATAATTAAGTTTTAATTTAAGGCTCCGTTGTAAAAACATCGCAACTACGAAATAAAATGTTTAGATTCGATGTTTTTCTATCGGGGTCCGTGTCTATGCTGTGGTTTACGTATCGATTAAAGCTTATGGTGTCTGCGATGAGCTGGCCATACGTAACAGCCGAAATATGGCCATTGTTTACATATCTGACAATTATCGCATTTCTCGGTTAGCGGAAAAGTTAGAATGTTTGGGCTGAAATTGTACCTAGATACAAAATCTATTATTGTATTGTGACT
Organism: Aphodius sticticus; assembly: GCA_963966075.1. Classification (NCBI taxonomy): domain Eukaryota; kingdom Metazoa; phylum Arthropoda; class Insecta; order Coleoptera; family Scarabaeidae; genus Aphodius; species Aphodius sticticus. Next base: position 26,046,510 of record OZ014508.1, read on the forward strand.
TTGGCTAGGGGTATTATATTTGAAAAAAAGAGAAAGATGTAGAAGTAAAATTCATTTTTATCTTACCAAAAAATTATTTTTGGCCTAGCCAAACTCTTTATTTATCTAAGAATTGACACTGGGGATTTCATCAATTTTGAATCATAAATAACGCCGTTAATAGAAAACGCGTTTTAGCACAGGTAGAACTGGGTCTTAAGTTAGATATCCCAAAATATTTAATATTAGTTTTAACAAACCTTTTCAATATTTTTTTAAATATAAGTTAGATATCCCAAATTAGTTTTAACAAACCTTTTTAATATTTTTCTGTTTTCCTGCTTTTCCAAAGTTGTTACATTCTCTATAAATGAAGAATAAATCGTTTTGTATTTGGTAGCATTCTTTTATACCGACAATATTTCAAAAATTATTAAAGATTGATATAGGGAACCCTGATTGATAGATTGACATTGATTGAGAGAGAATAAGATTGCCTATCGAATGGCGTATCGGTATACAGGGTGTTCCATTTGAAAAAATGAGTTTTTACGTTTGAAAATTCAATTATTGTGTTGTAAATTTTGAACAGCCTGTATAAGATATCATAATGAACTAAAACTCAAAAACTATTAAAGATTGATATAGGGAACCCTGATTGATAGATTGACATTGATTGATAGAGAATAAGATTGCCTATCGAATGGCGTATCGGTATACAGGGTGTTCCATTTGAAAAAATGAGTTTTTACGTTTGAAAATTCAATTATTGTGTTGTAAATTTTGAACACCCTGTATAAGATATCATAATGAACTAAACATCGTCTTATTTGGTTTTGGTTTTGGACCAATAATCATGAAACTTCGAGTTTCGATAATAACCGAGATATTCAATGTTAAACGTAACCGCAAAAATCGCCAAAAAATTATTAAAATTAAAAAAACTCAAAAATGGTGATATTTAGGTATAGGGAAACCATATCACTAATGATGTATTTTGATACGTAGAAACCAAAAATAAAATAAAAATTATATCATTCCAATGATACAATGATACCGACTTCCGGTGACCGGACGTGACAGTTAACTTGAGAATATTTTAGCTGAAGAGCTCAGATCGAGTAAATTCTAATTCCAAAATTTCAAGTTTCCAGAAACAGTAGAACATGAGAAGATTCTAATGTACCAGTTCCGTGAGACACCCTGTAGATCAGAATCAGCGAAACATGGGCGCATATTGCAAAGTGTTACACACATATTATAATCGGATAGTCGGGTCCTACAGTATGCACCGCGCTGAGAAAGGGGAAAGTGGCTATCTTATTACGTTATTGCAGTTTATATGACTATATTAAATAAATCCAGAACCACACGGTTTATTGTTACAGATATAACTTATGTTTTATGTAATAATTGTTAATATCTAGTTAAAATAAACGATTTATAGTGCATTATACTAGATGATGTTCATGTTATCGCAAACTTGATGTGTCTGAAGTTACAGTTAAACCAGTTTGAGTTAATTCGAAAATAAAGAAATGCAATTATAATTTACTCCTAAAGTGTTAGAGATATTTCCTTACCATAATCGAAAACTGAACCTTTCGCAATAGACCGCTTACCTGAAACAAAAAGAAATCAGGATTAATATGACATTGTTTGAATACATTATTCAAACACAATTTTATTAGTAATTTATTTATCGTTAATAACATATTTGAAATTACCTACTCACAGTATCCATTGGTCGAATTTACTGTGGGTAACATCAACAGTAATATTATTGGTAATATTTACTAATAATATCCGTATTTTTTAATTTACGGCTAATATTAAATTTACAATAATAGAATACAATAATACAATATATGTATATAATATTAAAAGCAACCAATTAACTACTAAATTCAAAATCATCACACTCCAAAACAGTGTAGGATGCATGGCTCAGGAGGTGTTTCTTCAGTATATTCCTGAATTTCATACTTGGTAATATTTTATAGAAGTTTAGAAGATGGTTCTATATCTTTAGTGTCTGTGTGATAACTAGATGGTGATAACTCCTCGGTGGAAATTGGCAAATACTGTCTGTGGCATTTTTTTATTTGCTCGGATGTCATGGCGATGGCCACTTCATACACTGCAAAGATAAGGACTTGATCTTTGTCGGGTTTTTGGCTACTGAATATGCGTGCTTTCCAGTCTTGTAGAGGTATGTCTACTAGATAAAACAAAATCCTATCAGTGATCGGACTGTATATCTTTGACAGCCGTATATTCGGCATGGGCACAAGCTCTGCCTCCAACAAAATACATCATATTTCTGACAGCAGACACAAGTTAAATTATTGTTATGCGATTCATCGTTTAACATTGAGTGAATATGGTCCCACTTATAAAACAAAGACCTACAACTTCACAACAAATCGCTAATTTCTATTAACAGTATGACGAGCTTAGGTATAGGATTGAAAACATGTGCACCTTGCTCGTAGAGATTGACCCGTAATCGTTGTCAGATTATTTTGATGCTGTGGAGAGACTCGTCATCCTGGCCTTATTATGTCTTTACTGTACTTTGTTATTGCTGCTGGCTATTGATTGTTGTTATTATTACTGCTAATTTTCGTTAACATGGAATTCATAACACCGAAATAATAAAATAATAAATAAACTTACATCAATCTTCAAAACTTCTGCTTGATTTGCAAATTAATTAAAGATTACATTACTTTTTTCTGCATATTTGCTATAATAACTTCGTGCTATACTTCCTCAAAAGCACACATAATTAAAGAGCAAAAATGTTTGGAGAGTTCCATAGCGGATGTGAATCCATTTACATCCGTGCCAGGTATTGGGAACACGTTTAATGGAAATTTTAATTGGTTTCCTCTGAACGGGTTGGGATTTGTTTGCGTAGCGGTTGACCAAAGTCGATATTCTGGCGGTCACTTTATCCAACAAATTTAAAATCGAACCGTGCGCTGGCACAGCAACTGCGACGGTTGACCCAGCATAACCTCACTCGTAACGTAACTAAACCGCAAAAAACGACATACCAGACAAAAATACAAATAAGTCACCAGGGGGAAGTTAGCCATGAAAGTTATCCATAATATTTTTAATACATAATACGTTTTGGATAGCTCGCAAGGTTACTGAGTCTGCAGTTGTTATTGCAGACGGGTCAAATCATAATTCTTCCCCACAAAATTTAAAACAAAGTAATTTTTTGTTTAAATAGTATCATTTTCACAATCTCACATAGTCCCCATAAGTCCCTTTGTTCATTCGATTGTAACCAAATTTTCACCAAATAAAAGAAGAAGCCTCCACTTGTGCTAGTAATTGCACCTCTGTTCGGTATTGCGAGACTTTCACCCTTTTCAAAATCGCTCGTATTTCTGATCCACCCTGTACTTTCAATATTAAAGCTATTAAGCGAAAACCGATCTAGCAACTCATTCATGTGGTATTTCCAGTCTGTCAAACGCGGCTCCAAAGTTAGTTCCCGCCCGGTTAAGAAAATTTTACACAGTAAACCCATAACTTTTAGTGAAGAATCTAAGTTTTAAAGTTACAGTTTTCATTTCAGCCTACTCAGAGAATTGTACCAGCTCGCGTTATTTTTAAGTGTCGTATGACTTGACAATGTGTACTTTTTATTCTCAAAAATATGACAACAGCATTTAGTAAGTAGGCTCATATGAAAGGTTATACGTTTTTTTTTTGCATGAAAGCTTGTTCAACCGTTTTGGTCTCGCATTTGACAGTTCGGAAATATCAATTCAAAGATTTGTGTTTGAACTTCAATGTTTAAGTTATGTTTTAAACCTTGTTACAGAATTATATCGACTCGATTAATTGTTTGGAGAACATCAAAAATAGAAAAAAGATTTCTCGACATTTTGACCACATTTCTTTAAAGAAGAATGGTTTTGATGGACACTTTTGTTTTCCAGACTTGTGGCTATCTAGACATCGTAATCATTTGATTTACCTGCTGGGTTGGGTTTCCAGATTTCATTTATTTCACATAAGACCAATAATTTTTAAACAAATCTTACACCTCATATTGAGTACACTAAGTCTCATATACAGTGTCTCACGGGACGTTGGATTGTATGGGTACTTTTGTTATTATTAAAGATAGAAAGTAGTGCATATTAGGTGCTCTTTCATAATCTGTTCAGAAAACAGTTGAATTCAAAATGGTTTCCAAGGTATTTTGAAAAAACCAAAAAATGATTTTTTTTTAATTATGGTCATAACTTCGTTATTTGTGACCCCATCAAAAATGCATTTTGACATTATAAAGGCAATGTTTTGTCTACAATTTGATTATGCCAGTTTAAAATTTTTTTCGCCAACGAATTCGTCAGAAACAAACGAAACTTTTGTTTTTCTTATGGACGCCATATTCATTTTATACATGTTTGGATTCAGATTTTTTTTCTGAGTAATTTGGTATGCCACATGCCATATTTAGAACACAATAAGCCAACAAAATTGAAGTTTTTTTTAATATCTTAAAATCGCATGGTGCCGTGAAAAGCACGTTTGAGTGATACAGTATATAAATACTGTAACTTGACTATGGGCACATAAGTGCCCATAGTCAAGTTACAGTAAAATTTTCGAATGAATTTATTTGTACTAACTACACAACATAAAAAGTAACAACATTTTAACAAACTAGATAATGTTTTAAAAAATCTCGCCATTTTCGTGGAGGCAGTTTTCACAGTATTCTGTATCACGGTGACCTTACAGGGTTCTTCTGTCAATCGAATTGAAAGCGGCGATGACGGTGTCACGTAACTCCCCAACGTTTCCAAAATTATAAACACCATCATACAGCTTATTTTTTAAGTCACTCCATAGATAAAAATCACAAGGGGTAGGATCCGGCAATCTTGGTGGTCATGATACTTCTGAATAGGTAGCAATTACTCTCCGTTTATGTCTTATATCTAAATAGTTCCTCACAACTCGGGCATTATGTGCAGGTGCTCCGTCTTGTTGGAATCACATACCTTAGCGTAAGGCCAACGGTTTATCGTCCATTCTTTCTTCCACGTCCTCAGAGAGCCATATTGCCGATACCTCTCCGAAGTTAAATTTTTGTTATAAAAATTGGTCCGATTAATCGGTTGGCCACTATACCGCACCATACATTAAAACCACACCGCACCTGATTATGGCGCAGTACAAAATGGTGCTGATTTTCGCGGGCCCAGTACCCAGTAGTGCGTCTTATTTCAGTTAAAAATGCCGCAGTTAGAAAATATTATTTTTTTTATAAGTTTCTGGGTTTTCACCAATTTTCTTCTACAGATGGGTACAGATGGGTAGATATCACATTGTTTCACAAAATGTCTTCCATGGCACCATGCAGTTTTCAGTAAATTCTATTATCTTATTGTATTAAAAACATGGCATGTGGCATACCAAATTACTCAGAGAGAAATGATGAATCCAAACATGTATAAAACCAATATGGCGTCCATAAAGGAAACAAAAATTTTAAACTGACATAATCAAATTGTAGACAAAAAAGTGCCTTTATAATGATAAAACGCTTTTTTGATTGGATCACAAACAAAGAAATTATGACCATAGGTAATTAAAAAATGACATTTTTTGTTTCTTTTCAAAATAGCTTGGCAACCGTTTGGAATTCAACTATTTTTTTAACAGATTATGAAATAGCACATAAATATTCGCTACTTTGTCCATTTAACCGACTTTCTATCTCTAATAATAACAAAAGTACCCATACAATCCAACGTTCCGTGAGACACACTGTATTTTAACCAAAACTAACTATAAGTGTATTATTTAGATATCATAACGGAACAGTACAGACGGAGTATTATTAATTCCTTTGTATGAGTAATTTCCAAGTTAACGTTATTATTTTGAATAATAAAACAGTTTATCAAAGTAAGATTCGGTAACTGTTGAGCATAAGATTATTAGCATTTGTGATAAAAAAAATCACGTACGACACAATGTGTTTGTGTCCTACGTTGTGTATATTTACTTTTTTTTTGTTTTTTTTCAGTCAAAACTAATGTTAATGTTGTTTTGTGCAACCTATCTCATATGTATTTTTTGTAGTCCCATATATTTTTACTAGCAGTCTCATATATTCGGAAAACTTAAATCTAGCAACTCTAATTCTGAGAGAAAATCAATTTTGACCAGTATAATAATGATCGCCCGGCATTTTTGATGTTCTTCTGTGGTGTAATCTTCTCTATTTTTGATCGAATTCTAATGCGATACCTATCGATAATTTTTGTTGAATGATTGTATGTATGTTTTATGTTAGTTGCTTTTATTATGTCATCTTTGTTGGTTTATTATGTCGTCCCCGTTGGTAACTTAGATGGTTTTTTGTGTGTTGCAATCGCAAATAAGCAACACTTATTTTTCTGATTGTCTCATTATTATAAATCTTTGTTCTGTAGCAAAAACGTAATAAATATCCTTGTAGCTTTAGTTACCTTTAAGAGGAACTTCGAAAGTTTGAAATTATTTAGTACAAAACAACAGCATTTCTAGTAAAATCCGTTCCATATCGCGTGTCGGAGATTTGTCGTGCCTCTCACCCTTTAATTCACCATGGCAGTTACGAAATACTCAACATACTTCAGCAAAATTTATTACAAACATGTGTTCGAACGAATAGGGAGCAAGCCAAATAGTTTATCATGGAATTTATAATATCGCATACTTTCGTAGTAGTAGGTACGTGTTTACGGCTAAATTTTCATAACCTTAATCCGGTTATCACCGTAATAAATTGTTCTTGCCCATACCCGAGGTATTACGTTTACGTTTGAGGGATTATGTATTCTAACCAACGTTATTGCGTACTGTGCAAGTTTGTGAATATATATGACCGATAATGAGATGGCATAGGTGCAAATTTCCCACGCTTAAATATGATATAATGAGTACTACGACGATAGAAATCATATTTAGAGTTAATATATAGGGAGTATTCTGAAAGGAATATATTAAACTAATCTGAATGAACTTACTAGGAGAAAAGTAATAGAATACGTTATTAAATTAAGCAAATATAATGTGGTATACAAATAGACTGATACATTTAATCTGGATCATCAAACATGCAGTCCAGAACGTTTAATATCGTCGTTCGGCTAATATATTGTATTTCCACTATTGGAAAGCAATACGATAAATTCAAACTAAAAGTTTAACACCCTTTACTGCAGGACAGCACATCAATCTTGCTCTTAAACTACCCGCCATTAGTTTCATGAAAATGGTCGTTTTTGTGACTTCAAACTTTCAACCAATAGTGTTTTCTAGACCCCTATACTAAATGTTTTTTGCAAATTATTATCGTGAACGGACGTACTGAGTTATGCTTATGTGTCAATAATATTTAAAAATGTTAAGAGCTTATACTGGTGCTTGTATAGTAAGTAGTAGTAAGTACCTAACATGTGACGTAGGTATACGGCTGCACCTAATGATAAAATTTTGTACAGGGTCCTAACATACTTCCTATAAACTTATCTTTTCATTATTTTCATCTTGTGTTATAAGTGCAAATAAATTTGTTAATATCTATTTTCCGGAAAACGTCCACATAAACATATCACCACAATAATGCAAACAACTTTTATGTTAACTATTTTTTTCTAAAATAAACTAAAAAACTAAAATGTTGAGTTTTTAAAATTTTGTCAGTTTAGAAAGTTAGGTATCTGATTGCGTATTGAGTAGGTATTCAGTTTTTATTGATACGTTTAATACTTTTCTATGTCAGAAATTCTATTTTGCCAAATTTATCAGCATGATAATGCGGAACTTCTCCATACTTAACCGTCCCCCCATATTTTTAAATAAACTAACATCGTACATTCTTGCTAGAAAACGGACACTCTGTATAGAGTATTCATAAATTGGATCTTACAAAGATCTGGACATAATTCTCTATTTGTACTTAATCGAAGAGGCGATTGAAAAATACTATACTGATTAATGTATCCACATATGAAAATTTGTCTGTAACAAACTCAAATGCATGCAAAGATTGCGATATACAAATAAAGAGCAACATATTAGTACATCTTCTTTTAATAATTTTCTGATTTTAGCAGAAAAGGGCGTTACTCACAAACAAAAATAGCCTTTTATAGTTGTCCTGGATATCATCAAATAGTGAATTCATACTTTCATGAAGGACTAAAAAAAAATATGCGTTAATTATTATGATACCTAGCATTTTATTAAATAAGGTTTATACGATATATAAAATTTATATGACAACGTTTAAGACATCATCACATTTAAGAATATAACATCTACATAGCGTAGATTCATTACAAATATTCATAAATGAATAGTTGAAGTAAATAACGAGCAATGTGGCAAAACCATTGTTCCGAAATATTTAGAAAGTAGTGTCTGGCAAGCTAAATATTGAATAGAAAGTTCACAATTTTGTTGTGCTTACTAATGCAATTATTAGATAATATTCTGGTGGTCTTTTTTATCTAGTTGGTCTAATGAACAAGCAGTCAAAAAACAAATTCAATAATTTGTAGAAGGTGATGTAACATATATTTCATTTACAGAATATAGTGTGAAGATGATAGGTTTGTTAACAGAATGTGACATTTCATTAAAAAAGTCATTAAAAAAATAATATCATTATTCGATAAACCAAAAAGTATAAAACACGTCAAAAAAAAAGAAAAATATTCTTTACAACTTAATACATAATACGCAAAATACATAGAAAAATTACAAAAACAAGTGACATTCAAAATAATCTTTCACCGAGTAGAAGCAGTTCGTGAGCAAATGGTCTTTAACATATTTTTTAAACACTTTAAAAGTTTTCTATATCCTAAAGGAAGATGATTGAATATCTTTATAGTTTGAATAACCACTCCCTTCTGAATAGTGGCATACGTTGTTTGTGTCACTTTCAACATCACATCCTCACGACCCCTTGTATCATGAACGTGGTTTGTCTCAAGCATGCAGAAGAATTCACTGTAGTACCTCTTCACAAAACAAACACATTCCATGATGTAGATACATGGGAAAGTAACTATTTTATTGGTTTTAAAAGACATAAAACAAGATTCTCTTCTCCTCAGGTGACAAACACTTTTTATACATGACTTTTGCAATTTAAAAATTCGAGGACTGAATGTTAAGTTGCCCCAAAAGATTACACCATACCGAATTCTTGCCTCAACACAGGCACGATAGCTCATGAGTGCAGATGCTTCACTTACAACAGTTGTTATTCTTCGTAGTGCAAATGTAACTGGAGATTTTACTGGCCAGATCATCGACATGTGGTTTCCAAGTTAAGTCGAGGACTACCCAGACATTTTGCATGAGATGATGAGGCAAGCACGTCATTGCCCATTCGAACGCTCATACATTCCTCCCTCCTAAATCCAAAAGTTAATATCTTTGTCTTTCCAATGTTTAGATGCAGATTATTTGATTCAAACTAGTTTTCCCATTATATAATGTTTTCTTTGGTTTTCTGGCACAATATATATATATATATATATATATATATATATATATATATATATATATATATATATATATAGATTCCTGTCCTTCAACACCGCAGCTGTGTCATCAGCAAACACAGGTATCTTGTGTGGTGAAGTATGCGGAAAATCATTTGTATATAGAATTTACAGTATTGGTCCCAAAATGGAACCTTGTGGAACACCCATTCTTGTTTCTACCCATCCCGAAGCTATCAAATCACCAGTTTCTTCGTCGGTGTAGACAACTCGTTGTCTTCTGCCGGATAAATATGATTTCAAAACATTCAAAATTGAACCTCTAAACCCCATACGACCCAACTTGATCAGTAGAAGATCAGTAAGTGAGATACTATGTGACTTAAGTGAAAAGAACAAGGTGGTGGGAATTTTCTTGGATGTCTCTAAAGCCTTTACTACTGTAGACCAGAATACCACGGTGAAGTGAGATACTAGATATATTGCTAGATATATTGATCTTGTCGTTGATCTCCCCTTAATCTATGCACTCTGGGATTCGGTTATCAGGTTATATTTTTCAATAATCGAAAATTCTATTGAGCAGGACTTTTTCAAAAACCTTTGCAATAATCGATGCCAGTGACATTCTTCACGTCTCCGTCGGATCAACAATCAACATGCGTCCGTCATGTATCTTCAAACTGAATCGAAATTCATCATTGAACACTCCGTGCCACTTGATTTTGTTTGTAGATGTGCAAAACGTCGCGATCCTTATTTGTTTGCTGACTGTGGGGGTTATAGCTAGGGGCTGTATTCTTGATGGGAGTAGATCGCACTTGGTGTGCCTTCGATTTGCACTTTTGTACTTAAAACTTAGCAAGGAAATACAGTATAATACAGTAACATAGAGTATAACGTAGAGCGCCTGTTTCCATCAGCTTTATATTGTTTTCCACACCTTCAATTCCATCAACAATATTTTTTTGTCAAGTAAATGAATGGTGGCACTTATGGTGGCTCACTACTGCACTTCCCGCCATATTACCACGTACCCAGTTATTTATGTTAATGCCAGTAGTGCTTAGATCAGTTTAATGCAATGAAACACTTTTTTTTTTAATTTTTTGCACTTACCTCATTATTTACATTAACTCTTCAAACATGTCTGTCGATTCGTAAATTTGCCCCAAAAAAAGATTTCGAAAAACACTGTTAGGATTGTAATATATACCTATAAACATGATATACATAACGATATAAATCAGGGCAATACGTAATAGTTGGTAGGGGTTCGATATTATTCGGGGAGTATTTCATTTAAAACAATAAATATCGCCGAATGACCGTGGAAACACAAAGCGAGCAGTCCGACGCCCAGCCTGAAAAAAAACAGCTAAAATGGCCACGAGCCAAGTTTGCAATGGTAGAAATTTACGGCTACGTCGATATAGTCAATGATAACCTGCCTTTCCATGCCTAGTTTTTCGAACGTAATAAGCACAATTTATGGCATTACTCTATCGATCGGTTATCTATAACGAATAATAATCAGTCATTCGTATGAAATTTTGAGGTGCCCCCGTTTTTCGACTGTCACCATGGGAATCTCTTATCTCAAGAGATAGGGAGTCTATTAAATTAGGGCCAAGTTGGGATACTGTTATACAGAAAGCCAAATCCCCGTCAAAACCTTGGGTGGGCGGGAGTTGTTTAGTCAGCAACTAATACAGAGGAAAGAACATGAGTGAAAGATGAATATAAGCGACAAGAAAAAAGCATGGGGTGAGCAATGTATGAGAGAGATGAAGGTGTATATAGTTGTTACTGTAAAAGCCCGAAATACGGTCAAACCTAGGATTAACGCCTTAGTCCTAGGTTTGACCAATTTGATTTGGTAAATGTCCGAAAAATTCTATTATGCGTGTAATTTTGGGCTTTTACCAACTTACATTGGTGAATCCTAGGATTTACCTCATGGTATGGTATAAGCTAGTTTTAATAATTTAGCAAACCAAAAGTTACCGCAAATGTCTTATTAGCTCAGTTCGCGGAAATAGTTTTGTTGACTTTGTGTACTATAATGAGTAGGTAAATTACATTATCACTGTAAAGTGGGTACGAGTGGCTACCGCAAGAAAATAAAATAAAGATTGCGTAACATAAACCAAACACAACTCTTTTTCACAAGTAAATAAAATAGAACGCTCGTTCAGTCTATGGCTTTTTGGTCCTTTATTTAAGACATTGCCGACGTTTCGCTGCGTATCTTCAGCTTCATCAGGGCTAGTGATTATAAAGGACTCTCGTCAAGGAAACATGAATTACAATAAGGTACATCAAATGAAAACACTACTGACAAAACTCTTCAACTTGTAAACCGCCACCAATCCTTATTAATTTTAATAAAATTGAAACAGTAGGTTCGCTTTTGGAAATGGCCGACATCTGCCAGGCAGATAGGGCCATTTCCAAGAACGAACCTACTTTTTCAATGTCTTAAATAAAGGACTAAAAAACAATAGACTGAACGAGCGTTTAATTTTATTTAGTTGTGAACAAACACGCAGTCGATAGTAGCTTTCCTTTCAATAACTCTTTTTTTATTTCGCAGTCGATAATATTTTAAATATAATATAAGTATTTTTTAAGGAATTTCTTTGGCATGGCTCACACAACTGCAGATATACCACAATCGATTCAATAATTTTTTTTATTTAAAGTTAGCTTCCTTAAAAGTTCTTGTTCTACATCCCTGGCCTAGCTAGATGTGTGTGTCACGTTGGCATATACTAATTTTTTTATAACAGTAATTTACAGCTTAAATTACCAAAGGCAATTTACCGTCAATATGTAACCGTTGGTAATTGTAATTGGTAATTGTACCGGCAATTGTCTTATACAGTAAAGTATGAAAACATTAAAAAAATCTCTGAGACGGTTAGTTATTTTAAAAAAATCCTCGAATACATCGATTTTTAACAAAATACACACTTTTTTTATGTAATGATAATAATGTAATGATTTCGCAAATATATTGCGAAATATTGAAAACATGGAGTTTGAAAATTGAATATAAAAAGTGCGTTCTGGATAGCATTATTTGTCCTGAACACGAATACAAACTCAATAATCACGTAAGGTTTCGGGAAAAGTGTGGTAAAAATGTCAAAATGTCTGTCCCACAACAAGGGCGTATCACTCATCGTCTGTTCTTACGATTTAAGCGACGCACTTGTCGTTGGTCACACTAGCTGACCTCAATCTCCTAGAAACCTTAAAAGGGGCTCATAGTAAATCTGAAACTTTTTATGTTAACTTTTTACGTGAAATTCTGAAAGTTTGTTCACAAATGTTTTGAAACAGTTACAGCGATTCTTGTGGTGTGCGGGCGATTGCACAACATAGACAACAACAAAAACGCAATGACCTGATCTGTAAAATAAGTTGAATAGCATTGAATTCACTGAAATCGTTCGCCGTTCCACCTGAACAATATATGGCAAATTCAACCAAAAAATGCGCAGATATGCGTCTGTATATATTACCTATTTATAAGAATCTAAAGCTATGTACTTTCTTCATGTTTGATTTTGCCGAAGATGTTTAAATGCCTGTTGGAGACCCCAGATAACCCTCAAATGCTGCAGACTCCGGCGCAATCCCGGAATGCTTTTTGAGGTATAGAAAAGCCGTAAAGAATTTGGGTAACGAATTTGATTAATAAATTTCTAAACCATTGTTTACCATTTACTTATTCGTTTTTACAAGCTGCAAGCTACAGAGTCACAGTGTGCCAGGTAAAATATTAGGTTTGCGGTAGGGAGCTTGCAAAAGGGCGGTAGATTTGAAGGGAAAAACGGTAGATGTTCTTTTTGTAAAATATAACTGTATTCTTTTAGGGAGAAGTCCATATTGCAAGAATTGTTAAGATTGGAAAAAGAAAAGTCTCTTTACTGCAATAGTGTTTTATTATATACTTCGTCGAAGTATATAATAAAAAGCAACTATTGCAATAAAGAGGCTCTTCTTTTTCCAATCATACTGTATTTACCACATCGCCAAATTGTAACCGATCTATTTCATTCCAAAATTGATCTATACCTGCATCTCTATTATAATTTCTATCAGAATTGCGAAGTAGGCGTCACTCAGTGTTCAGTTGTTGCACATTCGTCGCTAAATGTGTAAAATGAATTAAACTAAATGTGGAACAGTAGATTTTTTTCAGAACTTAAAATTACTTCTGGGTCTATCAAATTCATTGTTTGTAAAACGTTATTGCTAAAATCAAACCTTTTTTTAATTTGTTCTGCCCCTTCAATATAAACTTAAACAGTTGATTCTAAATTGATTTAAATGGCTAACGTTTACATTAATTTGCAGTAAGCGTTCAACTACCTTGCTCCAAGATAAATATTTTCTTGGTTTTTAATATTTTCCTTGTTGCTTACGTCTATTTGTGACAGTGGCGTTGTTTGTAATACTGACTTCTTTATAAAAAAAATCTAACAATGTACGAAATAATGTACGAACACAATAGTGTTCGTTACCGTTATTCAGCAATTTAAACAGAAATGCAATCAACAATGCTTCAAATCCATAAATTATACGATAGTGTAATAGACGTTTTTCGTTCTGGTTTTTGATCTCACGATGTGCGCGCGCATTTCTCCCAGGACCACCCAGGACTAAATTAAGTTGGCAACTGTGCTTTGTAAAAAGCCTAATTAGTATCAAATGAAATGTAATTGATAAAAGATAAGTGTGAGAATGACATGCATTCATTGAAAACTGAATAGATATATGGAAGTGAACATGATAACCAAAATACCTACTGTGTTTTTAGGTTAGGACAGTTCAGCAAATTTTCCAAAGTACATAAAACAAGTACACCAAGCTTCCTGAGTTCCTTGAGTTGGGATACGTAGATACAGAATATGTACTTCATATTCATGATTAAAGCCGAAATTGGTAATTTTACATGGAATGCGTGTTTTCTGTGGATTTTAAGCAATATTATGTTACCAGATTTGACAGCGGCTACTATGGATTTGAAGCATTGTTGATTGCATTTCTCTGTTTAAATTTGTGAATAAGGGTAGAGCGTGTTCTAGTTCTACTCTCTCGTAGATGTCGCTGGAGATCGACATTCTAACAACAGAAAATAGTAACGTATGATATACCTACTTCATAATCTATTAAATATGTCAAAATGTCACCCTTTCAGTGATAACAATAAAAACCGTAGATTTCAACTACAGAACGGTAGAGCGGTAGCCTGAAGTGAAAAATAGTAGAACTTCCGCTAAGACGGTAGACCTGGCAACACTGTGCAGAGATAACAATAAATGATCGAGTATCTGGAAATTAAGATAGGATTTCTTCGAGTTGACCCAAGTTTTTTCTAATAATTCCGTGACCTGCATACTACGTTTATGTAATATTTCCGAAAAACTCACAAACTTTTAATTTTCTTCGAATACAAATAAATTTAAACAAATTTCCTCAAAATTCCTACGTTGAGAGAAGTTGTAGGCGTGTTTATCAGCAAACTCTCGACGAAACACTCGAGCGATATCGAGTAGACGGAAGAAAGGGGGACAAGGCCTTCGCCAGTGTAAATATTTACACTGAATCAGAAGGTGGATAAATGCCGATCCGAAGACACCTGAAGACCTGTTAAATGTCTCTTGGAATGGTTAGTAAATAATCAAAGTTTCCCGCTGTTTAGATTGGTGCATGTTGACGTACACCTTGATTGGCGTGTCCATTTAAAAAACGATATCTTTAATTTTCTTCGTGCTTCTGTCGTCGACTTCTAATTTTTCTTCATTCATTTCCTCTCGGACGGGTTATCAATTAACACTACGATTTTCGTGAGATTCGAAGCTAAATTACTTAAATAAATATTTAAGCTTCTAACTAACTAATCAATGACAATTAAGATAATTTCATCGATGGTTTCTTGTAGAAGGTTTTACAATAACACCGATATTATTTTGAATTAAAATATAATATAGTATAATATATACAGGGTGCGTCAGTAGAGTCGCAGTGATCGATACAGGATTTATAATTAAGATATAAGAAATAAGTTGCCTTTTTTTAAAACTACGTGAATAGCACACTTCTGCCCATATGTTTATATATTATTCAGATAACAATTCAGTCAGATAATAACTAAAACCATCGCTAGATGCTGATGTCATGAAAATTTAAATGCGCTATATAGAGTGATAGTAGTAGCCTGTAGTAATTTTTGAGCTTTTTAAATGGAACACCTTGTATGTTATTTGCTAGCTGCCATGTCCCTTCAGTTCTTTTTATATTTCTATTTCGTATGTTCTAAGTATATCTATGTATATCTAATTTTCGTTATAGTTGCAATTTAAAGGATAGTACTTTATTTCTCTGTTTACCGTGAATAGTGTTGCATAGTTTCATGTAAAACGTTTTAAAGTTTGTGGAATAGGTCATTTAAAACCAATTTAACTAGATCTATTCATAAACAAAGTACCTATATATTACGCAAGATTTTACGAAATCTTATAAGTATATTTTACCATGTGTGCAAACGTACAGCAAGCGCACCTGGAGACCTATATAAACTTCGAAGGAAACCTCAAACAATGTACTTCTAGGTGAACCCTGGTGAAAACGTTTCATTGTATGTGCTCATACACAGACACAAACAGAAAACGCTGAAACCTAGGTTGATAAGCAACTTTTGAGAACGTATTTGTATTCAGTACATAAAAACAACAATATCTACTTACTGTCATTGTTAATTGGGTTATTTTTCAATTCAAAGTTGGAATAATATTAATAATATGAGCAATATTGATAACGTGAGTAGAAACTGAGTTATTTGGAGGTGTCTCCGATAGATTTTTTTTGCTCTGATTAAAAATCCTAATCTTTAGATGCTTATCAGATGCTTGTTTATTTCTGCATATTTGGTTTTTCTGTGTGAGCATTAAGCACAGCAAAAAGACGCCGCCTGCTCAAGACAAGTCACCAAATGTTCACGAGAGTTAACCTGAAAATACAGGGATTAGGGTTAAATTTAGCAGTAATTTGAAGTTTTATGTTCCGGATTCGTTTGTCATACGACTGAAAAATGGTCGTATGACCATTTTTAATACACATACTTTAAGAATTTCATATAAAATTTTTAATACGTTGATGACCCAGTGGCGTAGCGAGGGGGGGCAAGGGGGGGTATCATGCCCCGGGCGCCGCTTGCAAAGGGGCGCCAAATGGTCTCCCTTTGACTGGTCTGAATTGAAAGATCGGAAATTGTTAACAGTATTGAATAGAATTATTGAAGAAACAGACAATATTCAAACTTTATTACTATATTATTTGCAGTTTGCAAAAAACTGTAACAGCTTTTCCAATAGCACTACTCTTAATCGTTATAACGTCTAAGGAGAACGATACACACACTAAGAATACTATCTGAACAGTAATAAATGTGAGCTACGAGTGACTATGTATACATGAATGAATAATAATAAAAGTATCCCGGGCTTGGACCGACTGTACGGGTACTCTGCCGGGGAATACCCGTGTTTCCTAACGGCGCGCAACGGTACCATACAAGAAGGGTACAAGGTTCGTCTCAACTGTTGTTATCAAAACTATATTGCCCTCGCACGTTCCAAAAGTAAGTTCTCCTTTTTATACTTTTTACTGTTGTGTTCTTCGAAAGTAATATCTTAATCGACCGTTTCCGTTTCGACAAAGCTTGCGCGAAATTAAATTTGTGAATAGCCGTGTTTTGGGTGGTGATACTTCTTAGTGGAAGGCAATAGTTTGACGCATGACGTAAGGTTTATTACCAACGGTTACCACTAATGGGCGTGAAATACGTCACTGTGGTTGCCCTTTCTAAGTATTTATAAGATTGATTTAAATTTACAATTTTCCATAGAATTCTTGATTTTCGGGCGAAAAATGCACGGTGACACACCAAAAGGCTTTACCTTCGTGGCTCTCTGCGCCAAGAAGTCCGTCCTGAAGATTCCTCTTGCAGTGGAACGCGAAACGTCGGCCTTTGCGGTGGTACCGACGCGGTTTCCGTCCAAAAATAACGAATTCATTAATTCATCGTGCCCCATTGTACTCAACACACAGCTGTATTTACTTACAGTAGTACCACTGGCCGGACAAAAATGTATAGTGCACAGTATATTACTATATGTTTTCCTGGAAGGGGGGGCAAAATAGTAGCGTGCCCCGGGCGCCAGTTTTGCTCGCTACGCCACTGTACAGATGACCATACTTTGTTTAATGATAAATCTGCCTCAATAGGCTCTAAATTACCTCTTCTATCGCCTTCTATCACCTTCTATCACCCCTTCAACACTTTACATCCAACTACCAAATACCTTGTATACAGAACAATATTAAGGTTAGTACTTACAATACATTTTCGTTAAATTGCAGATATCACAAAAACAGTTAATGAAAATGTTAAAAAAATAATACGGAGTAGGATGACCATGTATAGCTTATAATTTTTTTTCAAAATCGGCCTTTACCTACTGAATTTGGTTATGTGCCTGACGAAGTTTAGTGTAGTATAGTGCCTACAAAAACTAGTTTTTAAGTAGTTTCTAAGGTTGGCCTGCAGTTGCACTTTTTTGACACAGATATGAATATGTCATAAACTTTTTACTTTACACGGGTACAACTTGATACTGTAGGAAAGGCATATTATTAGTCATAATACACATACATGCAACATCCAGTATAAATGAAAATAATTCTGCGCTGTAGTAAATGTTGGGCCAAACAACTTGTATTAAATATTTTCTTTATCTATCTAAAAAACAGAAATCCACTCTAACCACTGCGACTCTAATGACTTACCCTGTATAATGTATACTCGAGAGTACCCTGTACATGATTACGTAAGTATTGATTTCTTGTATTCTGTGTGGTCAACGTCCAGATAAATACGAAGGACCGTGAGAAAAGGAGACGAAAACGACAATGAGATACATGTTTTGGCAAAGATTCAGAAACGTAGATTAAGGGCCGATTTATGGAAATCAGATGTCTGGGACAAAACTAAGCGCACTTATTGACAAACTCTCCTGGGCTACTATGGTCACGTTGTGGTTTTTGCGTCATAAGCGAATTGATTTTTAATAATGTCGATTTCTACTTGATATTGTCGTTTCTTCATAGGTTCATAGGTTGACAACTGAATAACTCGTGCCTGTACTATGTTTTCACTTCAAAAGTCTAAGGCCACTGCTTTTCAAGTAAAAAATAAAAGATGGTTCAAAATTTCACGTGTTGTTTCCGACAAAAAATCACCCTGACTACGATGATATAAAATTTATACTGCTTTTATTTTACCAAAACCAATCAAACGTTATTTATTACCTACTAGTTTTAACATACATTTTATTTCACTCGATATTATCAGAATCAAAATAAAATTACATTATATTTGATTGAAGTGTTCTGTTGAGTGAAGTGCGTAAATGGTAATATTAAGTAGCTTTATTTTATTAAGTAGTATATAGTATTAAATATTAAAAATACTTTAAAATAATATGTATGACACGAACACAACTAAGTAGGCATACGTAATTTTACTTCATATAGTTGGCTTTCACTTATCTACATATCAGGTCTTGGCTATATCGTAAAAATTACATCTTCTAATGAAAACTATCGAATGTCACAGTAGAATACCAGTATCACATAAAAAAAATGGAAAGTGTTACTTGAAGTGATGTGTCAATACAAAAAAAAACGCTAATTTCGGCTCCTAACCACTCAACAAAAAAAGTGTAAAATGTGTCTAAAGTTTGCAGCTAAACAACAAGTAAGTAATGCCTCATAAATATCATAATAGGGTATTCCGGTGTTTTTGAAATTGTCATTTTTTACAAAGTATGGGTGCTACTGGTTGCTACTTCACAAGTAAAATATCAAACATTGTTTTAAATTAAGAGAATCGTTGTTTGAAGTTTGAATTAGGATTGTGACGTCTTTGTGATGTCTTTGTGACGTCACAAAGACCGCTCAAAGTGAGCGACTTGACAACGTTGCTATATCTAGGGTGCACGTAGTAAATTTTTGTCTTCTGTTGTGTCAACGTTTAGAATCGCTCGTTTGTTGACACATGCTTTTGGTATTGAGGTTATATCAAACACTTGTTCAAAATGTATAAACTCCAACGCCATCGTTGTTCTGTGCCGGGCTGTAACAGCAGTAGAACAGTAACTCCTGATAAGATTTTCTTTACATTGCCGACTAGCGAGATGAGAGATGTTTGGCTTCAAATTTCAATGATCAAATCATCTCTCAAAAAAGTTACCTTTATTCGTTTAACCGTCAACCGTCAACCGTCAACCGTCAACTTGGCCGATCAGCTGTTCGAGAGCTGTCCGCTGTTGCCACCGCTACTAGGGATCGGTAATCATCGTGTATTTCCGAGGGTGGTCGGTGAATTCAAACGAAATGCACTTTTAATTGCAATTATCTCATAGAAAAACTAAATAAAAAAGCTCATAGCTTAACTTTATGAATCCTCATAAATTGTACAATAGGTTAAACCGATTATCTGCTTAAATTTTGACATGACCGGAATACCCTATTGAAACCGAAGATCGTAATCTGAAATATCATAATCAAACCAGGCGCCCCACAGAAGAGTATTTGGCCCAATTATTCTTTTGACCTAGAAAGGCACTAGATGGGTTGTTTCATTCACGTAAAGCATTTTATGTTTATTCTAAGTATTTGAAAGCGAGTAATTTAATTTAAATTATAAAATGGTAAATAATCGACCTTACACTAATTGTAAATTAATTACTACAACTATATTTGTTGTCGATATTCCTTTTGTGATTTTATTTCCATAATGCTATATTGTCTGAAATTTTCAAAAAAGATGCGTATTGTTAATATTATTTAAAAATGGTCTAAAAATAAACCTTTAACATTCTACGTTTACGTAAAGGCCTTGGAAATTTGATCATCCTTGAAGCAATAACAGTGCTTCCTTATTGTGGTATGACCCTAATAGGTACGTGTTGAGCCCAGATTCGCATTCACGCCTAGTCACTATTCACAAACTTTTGTCCCTCTACAAAAACATTTATCTCTCTACAAAAATAAGCAATTTGAAATAGGCGTTTTCGATAGATTTCCTTGCACTGAATGTGAATATGTGCTCCAAAGGTTCGTATCAGGGGAGTGCTTTTTTCCGAAAACAAAACAAAAACAAATTTTCAAGGTCAGAGTTTAGGGTTTGAATTCAGACCATTTTGAAGTAGTTGTTCAAGTTCTAAATTACCTTTCCTATCACATTTTCAAATGATTGTAGCAAATTACAAATAAGCTGGTATATCAGTTCTTGTATGTTCCTATACAATGTGATTGAAAAAAAG
Organism: Aphodius sticticus; assembly: GCA_963966075.1. Taxonomy (NCBI): domain Eukaryota; kingdom Metazoa; phylum Arthropoda; class Insecta; order Coleoptera; family Scarabaeidae; genus Aphodius; species Aphodius sticticus. Next base: position 26,067,439 of record OZ014508.1, read on the forward strand.
TAAGAAAAAACGTAGCCGCAGCCACTGCAAATTGCTGTAGTTTTGATACGTAAGTATTCTCAATTTAAAATCCGATTGTTTTAAATCTCTTGTATTTGCAGGAGGGTCTGATGATGTAAAAAACAAAACCGGTTACCCTTTAGATATTCTACATAGAAAAGTGAACAAGAAACAAATTATATCAACTATTATTTCTAAACTTGATTACCTACAAATTTGAATACACCTTTCATTTCACATTAAATTGACCCTGTATTATCAGAAACTCTGTATAGCCACACAAAGTAATATAACCTTAGATTGATACGTTATGTTATTATGGTATGTTTTTAATCATCACAATATAAGTAATACATATTTTTACGAAATATTTGAATTGACTAAATATCGAGTATGTAATTAAAAATGTGTACCTCTTTTTTTGCCCACAGTGTATACAGGGTGTGTCAACAGTGCTATCTCTGAAGATTGTGCCTCTGTTAATGAAGCTATTTTAAAACTAATTTGATTCATATATACAGAAAGCCGAGGCGAACATTTTAAAATTATTAGCGTGTATAAGTGTGTTCCATAAGGTAGTACCAACCCAAAATATGTTGTTTTTTAAATGGAACAGCCTATTTCGGCACAATTTTGAATTCTTCGCAAAATTTTACGAAAATGAAAAATATCATTACCTACCCTAAACATAACTTTTTGATTAATTGGCATTTTTATGGAAAAACAGCAGTCTAAGAAAAATTGTCTCAATACCTGTTTTTAATTTTATTACGCACGCTTAGATTATGATTAAGTAAGAAGCGTTCTATTAGCGAGATTACCTACCATATCCAAATTGTGTACAGGATGATCATAATCTGCAACAAAATATAACAGTTTTCCTAAGGAAGTTAATTTTTTTAAATGGAACACCATGTATCTAATTATGTTTTTTAATAATAATTAGTTACATTGTGCTTTATTTAAATAAGTTGACTTTCTTACGAAAAACAATTCGCTATATTTTGTTGCAGATTATGACCACCCTGTACACAATTTGGATATGGTAGGTCATCAGGCTAATAGAACCCTTCTTACTTAATCATAATCTAAGCGTGCGCAATAAAATTAACAACCGGTATTGAGATACACAATTTTTCTTAGACTGCTGTTTTTTCCATAAAAATGCCAATAAATCGAAAAGTATAAAGTTTAGAGTAGGTAATGTTACTTTTCATTTTGCGAGGAATTCAAAATTGTGCCGAAATATAGGTTGTTCAATTTAACTAAAACATAAGTTTGGTTTGGTACTACCTTATGGAACAGCCTGTATACATGCCAATAATTTTAAAATGTGCGCCTCGGCGTTCTGTATATATGAGTGAAATCAGTTTTAAAATATCTTCATTAACAGAGGCACAATCTTCCGAGATCGCACTATTCAGACAGCCTGTATAGATTAATCTTAATATTTTCATTATCAAAGTATATAAGAAGTACTATTTTGAACAATCTGCCTTTTTCATAATTGTTGATATATTTACTCTTAAATTGAGGTTAACGTTAACCAATTAAAACCAGTTTGTTGTACAGTAGACATTTTCACCATACGAATAGTAAATCAGCATAACTAGCAATTCTGATAAAAGCCGTGGCCTATTATTAACTATGAGGGAAGTGGTTAATTATCGAAACAATCTGTACGCATTAAATATCCATTTGTAAGGATCAGTTTTTGGATCGTTTATAGAGCGGCAGCAGCGGCGGCTTATCGGATTTCTATATAACGAGTAACGTATTTCGACTATTAAACGCCGATTAGTCGAGTGCCTATATTTAAACTCTCCGCCAGCGGAACGTTGATAGAGCACGGAAAGGAAACTCGCTAAGGAACTAATTACCTAACCTAAAAGCAATCACAATGCCAATCTGCCGGTGCAATCTGCCCCACGGTTATTACCGGCGCTAATAAGCGAAATTGAGTTTTTTTCTTGACGTAGTTTGTCTCTATGATTGCGTCGCCTGGTGGAAGAAAATGGAATGGGAAATTTTGTGTACAAAAAAGTTTCTATGTAGGCCATGATGCTTTTTCCTGTGTTCACTTGGCTCCATATTTGTGTATTCAATTTTTCTTATTGGCCTCTTGACTATTTTAATGTAAGTACATTTTAATCAATTACTTATTATTGTCGTATGTTTTGGTGATGACGCCACTTACAATTTGAAAAAGTGTAATTAATTATTACACATTCTAAATATACGCATGTTGAAGTTACACGTCTATGGTCTTTATGGCTTGCGAAATGACAGCTTTAACGGTCGGCGTCACAGGGAAGCTTACCACATACGCAGAAATCTTGCTCGCAACTAAAACGTATACAAGACATTTGATAGAGAGGATTAATTGAATATCTGAATTTGCAAGATTATAAATAGAGATCTCAGTTTGTCTCTATAAATTTATTATTTGTTATGCTCAAATGGCCGCAATAAGAACATTTAACGGAGATAAAATAGAGATAAAAATCACCATGTCTTCTGAACCGAATGGTATATACAACCATAAGAAAATAAATTGTAATTTAGTCTTCTACTTTATTAAAAAAAAACTGATCGTGTAAAATAATTGACACATCATTGGTTCTCTCGTTCAAGCGTTTGAGACGAGATGTCGCTCCTGTTTAACCCCTTGATGTAGGCAACCCAAATGAAAATATGTATTGATTTTTGCTTTCATTCATAGGGATTCAATCTAATTCATAAATAGTGTCAAAACTGCAATGGCATTATTGAGGTTATGTTTCTGAAAATTATTCTTGAAACTGTACTGTTTGCTTTTTTTATAAGCTGTGAAATCATGTGTAATCAAACTGTGTTTATTTGAATAAGTGAATAATGGTTATACAATTAATGAAATGTGAAGTATTTATCGTAAAGGTTTAACCAGTTTAACCGATGTATAACGGATTATTAGTAGCGTAACAAGTGTTACCCTCTATGACTTGGGGTTATACGAACGGAAATAAAAAATTTGTTAGTCAACAGAAGCTTCAGGATTTTTCTGTCACGAATTACAAGTAAATATACAAGTAAAGAATGGCACGTATCGATTGATTCGCTGCAGACCTGATAGCATCAATCGCATCTGCATTTGAGGTTTGACTACTTCTGTACAACCCCAACAATATAAAATCACACAATGAAATTAGCTGCAGTATATATGTTTCATAGTTTATTATTATTTTCGCATTTGAAACCATTTGATAGTGGTATATCTGTAATGTACCAAGTTTCGAATGTTACATAACACAATTCAATACTTCTTCGAAAAGAATTAATAAAAATAATGAATGCTATTTAGCATGGGTGTGCTTGAGTTGAGTACAATCCCGAGCATGAAACAATTACACAATGAAGTTAGCACCAGCAAATACATTTTATTAGTTATTATTATTTTCACATTTGCAAACCAAGTTTCGAAATTTGCGGATATATTCAAGCTATACAGTAGGTACGTATGTATTATAGATATGTATGTAGAATACATATAATATTTGTACTTACCTATAAATTCTCATACATAACCTAGCACCAAAAGAAAATATTAAAAACATAAATCTGGCCCATGCCAAATTGTATGTCATTGTATATCACGAAATTCTTTGAGAAAGCAATATTATCCTACGTATTGCACCGACACTAGGCAAAAATGATTACTTATGTATATGTACTTTATTAGCTTGCAAAAAGTTGTAATAACACAAAAAGTTGTAACTATTACATACTTATTCTAAAGTAATAAGTATATCTGTAGACAAAACTAGGTATAGGTATAGAGCCTAAGTAATAACACTAATAACCAACCGATCGGTACCGTAATTAGTCAATAAAATAAACTAAATACCTATGCGCACATACTAAATGTAACTTTTTTGCTCACTTCATTTTATTACTCACGATATATAATTACACTTTGTGCAAAATGGTTCAAAACAAACGTGTGGCCGGCGCTCGGCAAGAAAAAAACATCCCTGGACGGATATCAGGATATTCAACAGATGTTAACAATGTAGTAGATTTCGTAGTAGAAATGTGTCTGCTTTCCATCCCACTTTGTGCCATTCGTCTTTGTGTAGTCACGTGATCCAACGTTCATATGTACGGTTTCAATTCTTTACTACAAAATTCTGATATTACTGCATCGTGTATGCAACCCAACTAGCACTTTTTTACCGGTTTAGGATATTTTTTTCGTTTGGTGCCTACCCTTAAAGAAAACATCTTAACACTTATTTCTAAAATGTTCGACTTCTTTCAGAAGAGACTCAACATTTCCTGTTAATACCAATCGATATGCTACATCGATAATATGCAATATTTTATTTCGTGTGCCAATTCACTAAAATTTGAAACTAATTGCTTTGGAAAAACATTGTTTAGATCAATGGTCAACCAGGGCGCCACCGACCAGCCCCCAGCTCATATGAATTACACGCTAGGGGGCCGACCCAGGTTAACAATCTCTGGTTTAGACCGTCAGTTTCAGGAACACCTTCAATTAATAATTGTGTTAAAATGTCACACACAAACAGTATCATTCTCAATACGCCACTATCCTGTTAACAAGTAAATAATAAGGCTGATTACTGATGTCAATTTCATATGGGTGTACCAATTAGTCTATTCAATATGGCTGTACCAGAACACCAGAAACATGTTGGTCCTCTATCCAAGCACTCAATTTTTTATCCAAAATTTAATTGTATTGTTTTACATTCAGAGATGGGATTTATAACAACCATCTGATAAAGATTTACTTATCCCCTTATTATGAACAAAGCCATTCAATGAGAAATTATTGTCATATGTTATAAATGTGGAAAGAATAGAAATATATTAGAAATTAAAATTCAATTATTGGAGTATAAAAAAAAGTCAAAAATGCGATTTGGAAATATACATTTGAGACTATGCACTGACAATGACAAACACGATTCCATTACAATGAACAAGTTGGGATTCTCAGCTCTAAAAGCACAAAAAGTGAATATATAAATTTTATTTATTTATCCCCATAATTTTCATTGACATTCTGATGTAACGCGTTGTTCAACAAACATTTAACATGTTACCTGCTTTTAAATCCAATACTCAAGTGTTCCATTTACTTTCTAATCTGCGTAAACTCATTAGACCTACTCTTTGTGAGGGTGGTGTATACTCGGTGTCATGTATAAACTGCAATTCTATCTATGTTGGTCAAACTGGTAGATCTTTGGCGAGGTGAATCAGAGAACATAATAATCAAAACACTTCAAATTTGTACCAACACAAAGTTCAGTCTGGTCATAACATCGATTATATCAACATTAAACTAATCCATAAATGTGAAAAGGGCTATACTATTTGCGAATTCTAGATTTAGTTCTTGTCTACTATCATACCTATCTTACACATGCGCCGTATTTAGTGCTTCCAATCCCGGATTGCCTTTTCAGAACCGGGATTACGGTGTTGGAAATTTTCAATCCCGGGATCCCGGTTCCAGCACCGGGAATCTCGATGTATAGAAAAAATGAAAATAAGTAGATATTTTCAATACGGATTGTATTTTTAAAATATAAATAAGTGAACGGAACAATATACAGTATCCATAATACAGCAATGTACATAAACAGTAAAAAATATGGCTACAATATTAAATAAATATTATTATTTTCTGCCTTAAAATGAGATCTTAGAAAACTCAAAATATTCAAATTCAATGTTTCATCGTTGAGCGATGACCTAATTTTAGTCACTATCTTAGCTAAGGTGACCAGATTTTCATTGTAGATAATCGGGACAGTAACGGGCGGGGCGGGGGGTAGTAATTAAACCAAACGTCTTTTCCAAAGATCGTACTCGAAAATAGACAAATTCTAGGATTTTGATAAACACAATATTTATTCTTAGTTTTTTTTTTTTTTTTTAAGTTTGGTTGCTTACACAGATTTTTTTTATTTTAAGCAACATCATTACATACTCCTTAAAATTGTTGTGCTTGTGATCAAATCTTATTTGTTTAAACAAAACATGCTTCATTGCATATTCGACATTATTTGCATAGCGATTAATTGTTTTGCCATTTTTATTTTAAATAAATAAATATCGTTTGATACAAGAAAAAGTTTATTTCATTATTAAAGGGATTAAAATTGTATATATTAACTCTCTCCTACATAAATTCTTCCAATATATGCCCTTTGCACGAAATAAGTTTGTCATATTTTTTAAAAACATTTTTATTAACTATTGAATATAGTAGGAAGACTAGGAAAGATGAATTATCTTCTTATGGTTAATAAATAAATCTTAAGGTAAAACCAACAAGATATGCCAAGTTTCAGGTACAGTTTTGAGAAAAATACGCTGACCGGCACAATTAAAGGAACGCTTATCTTGCTAAACTTTTGTAATCATGACTGGTTTTCATTATTTTTCAATGCATTTTAAAGAAATTCATTGAATTTCTTAGAGATTAGCACATACTATTGCAATTTTTGAAAAACAGACGATAATGACGTTTTTGATCTGCATCCGATAGACGCTGTGAAAAACTGCGCAGCATGAGCAAGTTTTAAAGTACTCTGTTACAAAGACATCCATCCATATTCTGAACATTTTATTTTTGGTTCATTCCAATATCTGAATTTTATAGAAGATAAACAATTTCAAATGAAACTTTTAAATTTACCCTTAAACCTTGCAACAAATCTGACTTGATTATGAGTGAAATACAAAATCTTGCATAAAGCTGTGTATATTCTACACACATTCAGATATTGTGATGAATTAGAAAACAAGATGTTGAGAATTGTTATGGTTTTGTAAGAGAGTACCTAGTTGCCAACCTGCGAGAGAACAAGTTCCTTAGTTATCCCACAGGATGTCTCAAACATGACCAAAAACAAAATGTTTGATCTCCCTGTATTCATAATCAGCTGGAGCATCTTATTTTCTTTAATTATCACAGTATATTATGTATCGTAAATTTGATAAATTTTCTTAATTGTCTCGAAAAAAATAATGAAAATCGGTCAAAGTCTACAAAAGATATTGAATATCAAAGTTTAGCTAACTTAGTTTAAGCCGGTTAGTCGACATATCAAATGTAGATAGTTATTTTACGTCCTGTCTCGTTCTTACTAACTTTCTGCCGGCACCAAAATTCTTTGAACCAAATATAAACTACTAGGCCGCAGAGCACACATCCTAGCACTGGATAGTTTATGCCCTATTTAATGGCATTAACCATTAATTTAGTATTCATTTCTCTTAGTTTGTTTGTAAAAATAATATTTTCTATTAAAAATCTATCAGCACCGTAATCCCGGTATTCAGACTAATCTCAGCACCGGGATTACGGTACCAGAAAAGTACGGGAATACCGGGATCCCGGTTTCCGGAATCCCGGGATTGGATGCACTAGCCGTATTCAACTGACCTGCATCGCTGCAGTCTTATTTGCTTGCTTTTTCCGTTTTGACCGCCAATGCGAGCCACATGCTTAGTACTTATTCGTATCCAGGTCTAACACGTATATGTTGTCCGTCACCAGTAATCGCTTTGAACGTAAGTCATTGTTCTTGTTATTTATAGTATTTAAACCTTATATTTCCTTTGACAGGTTTTCTACATTGTTAAATATTTTTTGATGTTATATGTACTTGATGTTAATGTTATTCTGGATGTAGAATTTTTTATTATCTGACTGTGAGTTTCATCTTAATTGTTGTCCTACGGTTTCCTTATACCTTTGTTTTGTAGATTATACTACTGATGATGACCGTGAACTGTTGAAACTGGTATAGTAAATTAAACTACATATTCGCAAAGAAAAGAGGCCTTTTATTTGAATACATTACTACTTTGCAATATGGACACTTTTTTATTATATTAATAAAGTAATATTAATGGCAAATTAATGGCAATTTATTTGTATTACGATTATTAAGAGTATTTTTTAATTAAAAAATCTGATGTGGCCAGACACATTACTTTATCATAGTATACAGCAGTGTGAAACTGTGTCAAACTGAAGTTTCGACAATACTGCCAATCGAATCAAAATATCTGTCAAATCCTGGCTAGTTTTAATGCACTACGAGCGATCTCGATGAATTAGAATTTTCTTGATGCAGGTGAACTATTGATTACTTTATCATACGTAGTATGATAAAGTAATATAGTAATAAAGTTCAATGTTAGGTGGTATGCCCTCACTAGTACACACACTACACAATACATAAGTTTTCGTGTACCACTTAACCTTTTTTATGCAGTTAACATCAGGGCTGTGGAGTCGGAAAAAATGTACCGATTCCGACTCCGGGTCCATGTTTAAATAATGTAGAAAAAAACATGCGAGATGGCCGTTGCCTAAATAGATAGTAAACGATAATCACTAAACATATTATTAGATCTTTTACTAAGTACCTACCAACAATTCAAAATTACTTTTGGGGATGGCAGCCAAACGGAATGGCAATTAAAACAACCCGTTCATTTGTTCAATCCCTAAGCTTTCGGCAAAGATTTTTGCCTTCTTCAGAGCGTACGCTATTCGCCCTGTGCATACACGGTGGAGGGGACTTGAAAAACCATCTAAGAGCCCGTACCGGAGAAATACCTAACTAAAATGCCTACAGTATGTGCAGTAGTTCACGGCGCATTATGTGATCCAATCCGTCAGAACCATGTCAGAACTAATAACATATCGTTGTTATAAATAATCATAATGGGACACAATAAGTGTTGCGTTAGCAACTGTAATAATACAGGAAGAAGTATTAACAAATGCAATATTGTAATAAATAATATAAATTTGATCGGCCCACTTATACAGTACAGGTAACTGTAACATTTATTAGCAATCTGCACCATTTACGCCTCGTGGACCTACTACCGCCTACTAGAGGTGGCCGGTGTTCGTATGATTCGTTCAAATTGAACGAATCTTTAAAAGGAACCGTATGATACGAATCACTAGGTCCGTACTGACTTCGTTCGTATGACTCGTACGTACTGAATCGTTCACACCGGGATCCGTATATGGGCCAAATCGAACTAGTTTAATGACTCTGAACGAACCGTTCCGACTCTTGACTCGCACAGTACCTACTGTCGTACTATGTAGCAGTTAACTGTACAGCCGAAGAAAAAAAGATCTTTACATGAGCGCGATACTACACCAAGCGTAGGTCGGAGATTGTCGGTCGTCGTATATACCTGCTAAAGCCATAAAACCGACGGGTTACTTCTGTTTCATTTCATTTTAAGTTTTCTGTATACATATAGATGGCATAAAATTGAGTTTCGTATTAATATAATATATTTTCGATATTTGGAACGAGCGAAACTGCCGCTCGTAGCTAAAGATTGTTATTCGTTAATATTTTTGTTTCGATTTGCAATTGCAATATTATTTCATTTATACTCAAATACATAGTAACGTTAGTTATAATTATAAAAATTTGAATTAGGCACATATTAAAATACTTTATCATCATGGCTACGTCGCCTAAAGGCAAACCGATTACTACATCGGATATCCGCTGTCAATAATTTTTAAAGGAAGGTAAGCCCAGATAGGAATTTCATGTAAGTGAAAAAATCTAACTCGGTTTCTACTTCGTCGCAGACCGAGATAATATACTTTAATCTAAAGAAACTTTTATATTTATTTAATTTAAGTTATGATAAGTAATTGAAAAATTGCAACTCCGTAAACTACAAAAAAATTCACTTAGATGGATATTATATATTTTATTTATGCATATAATTATGTATACAACAAAAATAATATAAATATAAAATGAGAATAGTATAGATAAAAATAATAGGTAGATATATAACAGTAAAATATAATATATGTAATAACTTGAAATAAATATAGGTAATAACATAAAAACAAAAATTTAATAATATAGTAATAACATAAGCATGTATTAAATAAGAAAAGTGTCTGTTAGGTTGGAGGTGATACAAATTTGGAGTGCCTTTATTTCATATTTGTTGAGGCTGCTGTTTTAGGAAATGATACATTTATGACAATCTAAACACAGAACACATGTATCGTCAATGTGTTGCACTAAGAAAACAAACAAAATCCTTTGTTGTTGTATCAGCCAAACTTGATTTAATTGTGGTTGTCCAACAAATTTATGATTCTTAATCAAATAGCTGCCTAGATTAATAATTTAACTGCTTTTTGTTTGTTTCCTTGGTGTTTTAATTACACTAATGGACATTTTTTAACGACCTTTTAGCTGATCATTATAATTTATAGAGGTTTTGACTGTATTGCACATTTATTTCCTTAAGTGTTTAAAATATATTATAAAAGTAACATTCACATTTATTATATGTCCCACATTTTTCCCACATAAATTATTTTTAGAAACTAAATGTCTCAGAGCAAAACTTTTCATATGGACCTAATTGTTTTTCCAAATCCTTAAAAAGTTGCAGCAAACTTGAAATATTAGCAAAATAAATTTTTATATAATATATAATTCCGGGCCTTTAATTTTGTAATTTAACCGAGTTTGTATTACCAATTGTTATGCAGCAACGGATAACTTTGAATGCAACCATTTTATGTTTTTTTTATGTCAATTTTCTGATGTTCAGATAAAAGGTTCAATGTTTCAAGGTTTCTAAGGTACCCTTTTGAGGTGTCTAGAATATTGGAGACAGCCAGTATAAATTTTTTTATCATTACAAAAATCAAATTAGCGATGAATTGACTGCTCGTCTTTTCCACAAACATCAAAATTGAATACTTGGAAAATCAAATATCTCACAAAATCTCAAAATCAAAAAACTCACAAAATATGTTATCAATTTCTTATAATTTTGAGTAAATTTTATTACACAAGATTATAAATGTATTATATCGAGACAATTAAGCGATACATATATCAAAATCAGTAAGAAAAAAGGAAATAGCCATTAAAAAACTATCGATGACGTCATAAGTAAAAACAATTGAAGGTTGGACATTGAATTTAATATAGCTATGTATATGTATGTATAATTACAAATTGACAAGTTGGAGGACTTTTAAAATAGCAATCCGTTCCAGAGATTTTGTCGTTTCCATACCTTACACAATAAATAATAAAATTCAATTGATTAATTAATATTAAGGTAAATAACAATTTATTGATAAAAAATTGACTAACATAATAGATTGAAGTTTAAATAAACATATTATAAACATATATTTATAAACATTATAAACATATTATTCTGATGTGACATCATTCATATTGGATTGTAAATCCTCCCCTTACATATCACACATAAGAAAATGCGTATGGATGCTATTATAGAACGTCAAAATATAATTTTAATAAACAAAAAGAACAAAATTTTTATAATTAAACTAAAATGCTGAACAACAGTTCTAAAGGGCATATCTGCAGCAAAGTAGAAACCGGGACAAATAAGATTTTCAGTTACATGTGAAATTGTAGAAATCTTTTAAAAATTATTTACGCCGAATATAATGATCGGTTTTGTGTTTCAGACATACGCCGGCCAGCGGCGCCCTGATGATCAAGGACTTAATAATGTGCTTAACACAATATTCAACAAATTTGCAGATACGATCTTTAGAACTATAACAGCAGTATACCGACTGAAGCTGTCGGTATACCTACTTACAATAAGAATTAATTTACTGTATATTTTAAAATACATTAAATATTACAATGCACTATTGTCAGTTTCAGATATCGGAAACATATATAAATAGACGAAATTCGATTTCATTCCATACATACAGAGAAATAATACAAAACGAAACAAAAGTGACCCTTTGGCTTTATGACTTTAGCAGGTAGGTATCCGACGACCGACGACCGACAATCTCCGACCTACGTTTGGTGTAGGCTAGCTGCGGTCATGTAAAGATCTTATTTTCTTCGGCTGTACATAGTGGTTTTTTATGCTTTGTTATGTAACTAGATTTAACGTACAAATTTTGTTAATATAGGGTTAAAAAGGCAAAATGAATAAAAACAGAAGCTGCAGTTGGTTATATTTTGAAAGAGTTTCAGAATGCAAAGCAAAATGCAAGTATTGCTAATCAATTATCAGCAATAAAATGTGCGGTAAGTGCGATGTAGCTGTCGAGCTGTAACTGTTGATAACCGTTTCTTTAGTTCACATACCACGTTGTTATACAGTTGTGGCAATAAGTTATTGGAAATTGATTTTCGTGACGGCATAATATATGTAGGATTTAATGGTTTTAAAATTCTTTAAATTCCTCATTTTCAACGATACTAAAGGGATAATATTCATTTACTATCATTTTAACAATTTGCCAATCAATCAAATTGCGCCTTGTTTGGGAAATTGGGTGACTTCGATATTTACTGTCAGAATAAGAGCTTGCTGGTACCTTGAAGTGTCTATTCTGTTATTAATTACGGTGGTTCTAGATGGGTGTGGTGTTACTGATGTTGATACTTCCGGCATATGTTTTCACTTGTTTTGGTCGTAATGATGTCCTGCGTGGTGGTGGCATTGGTTACAACATCGGGATTTAAGATTACCGTAGGGTGATTTGAATGAATATGACGACGTAAATTTGTCGTTGAGCCGCCTTTTGTTAATAAAATACACCAGCAATACTTGCATTTTGCTTTACATTCTGAAACTATTTCAAAATGTAACCAAATGCAGTTTGTTTTGATTCATTTTGCCTTTTTAACCCTATTTCCTTTTGTAGTCCTTTTCCCTTTCATATAGAGGTGAACGTACGCTTTGCTGCAAGTATATAATGCAACGCAACTGAGCCAGTGTCAAACTCAAACACAGGGAACAGCTAACCGTCACCGAAAGCACGCAGCCAGTCACAGCGGCTGCGCGACTAGTCAGATCCCCATTTGACTGAACGAATCATTTGATTCGTTCGTACTGAACGAATCTTTTGTCTGTACGAACGGAAGGAAATGAACGAATCTTTTGATACGAATCTTTTTCTGAATTGATTAGTATGATACGAATCACCTAAAAGAGTCGAACTTCCCATCAGTACCGGCTACACATGTAGAGGCGCTTGCATCGCGCACCCGGCCAATATGTAATAACAAAACCATTCAAATAAATACAGTGCCAACCCCCGTTTGACTGCAATCCCCAAAAGCAATTTTGGATTGTTAATAATAACTACAGCCGAGAATACATTTTTACCTATCTACATATGAAAATATAATTTAACTACAAAACACACAGGTCGGTGAGTGATGATTAGCAAATGATTATTGTGAGTCGCTTACCGCGTCGCATATATAGTTTATTTTCAATTTCCAACAACCAACTTCAATGAGTTAATTATGATAGCTCGATCATCTATAAATAAAAAAAAATCGGACTTGGATGTACACCTACTTAGACGAATTACAACTTTCTAAAGTGAAGCCACAACGTGTGGTTTTCCTTATTCATCAAAATTAAGACAATTTGCTCCTATTCGTTCGGCCACAAGCTGAACAATTCATTAAATATTGCAAATAGTATTTTAATAATATTCCCGTGCTATTTTAAAAAGAAACAATAGTTTCCTACAGGTATTGTACCAGAAGAAACAACGTGATAGTATCACAGTCCTTTTATTAACTCTTAACTTTTTTTTATTTTTATTCCCCACAATATCTGAATGTTTGTAAAAGATAATGCTTTACTAGTAAAACTTTACAATTTTTGCTTTAATGTTTGTTAACTTTAAACCTTTAACCGAAATTGATTATTTTCTTTTCGGCACATGAACAAATTTATCAAAAGTATCACATCCCTTTATATTTAACAAAATATGTACGGATTTTAAATTGTTACTGAGATTGTGAAATAGGACCCTTTATTTAACGTTGGCTTCGGATTGAGTAGGCAACCAAATATGTATCATAATATTGTAATCAGACTTACATCGAAAATTATTAGGTATTTCCATCGAAGTGAACTTGTTGCAAAATTTGCCGATAATATATAAAATATCCGGCTCAATTTTGTCGAGTGTAGGTGACGGATTTTAAGATTATTGGTGGCTATGTCGTAGTCTTCATGCTATTAACTAAAAAAAAACGATATTCGCAGAACTCGTCACAAACTAGTTCAGAATTATGTGCTCTCTAATGAGAAAACAGTTGAATATCTAATGATTTCAGAGATATTTTGAGAAAATAAAAAAGCGTCCTTTTTAAATATGGTCCGATCAACAGTCCTTTTTGATTTTATTTACACTTAGATTATGTCAGTTTAATTTTCTTTCGCCAACAAATTCGCTGGAAACAAATCAAATTTTGCCGGAGTCTGACTACAAAAATTATCTGGAGTCGGAGTCGGAGTCGGAGTCGAAAGTTTTTTTACCGACTCCACAGCCCTGGTTAACATACACTTCGGAGTAATGTAACAAAGGCAAATTGATCTTGATTTTATGGTTAAAAGTCAAAAGTCAAATAAAATTAATAAAAAATCAAAAACTAAAATTATTTTTTTAACGCAACTGAATGGAGAGATGGTAACATTACCAGTGATATTTAACTGTCTTACGGGCCGACCTTGCAGAACACGTTAAACGCGTCATATATATTGGTGTAGACCACAAGTAAAACACAAATACCTAAGTGGGAGGCCGCAAAGGTTTACTTACTCTGATCATAGCTATCCTACAAGTTATACCGGCCTACGCCGTTCTTTCACCAACGAAGGATAAATAGCTACCGATAGAGCAATCCATACAAACCTATGCAACCTAACAAAACCTTCTTTCCCTAGGATATTTCCAAGTATCGCTCCAATATCACCTTCTTCTGGTCAAACTGTTAGTGTTAGGGCTTCCGGTTCATACCGGAAGTGAATAATATTACTATGGTTTATCTCCCTCAAGCACTGTGAACTTTTGTCCCAAATATTTTATCAGTGCAGCAAAACAAGTTCTTGTAAAGTTTAAACTTTAAATACAATTAGAAAAGATTCAGTTAAGATGAAATAATTTGTAATATTTGTTTTGTCATTTAATGTTTATTTACTAAAATTGTTCTTTTTTGTTATTAAAAAAACATTTTCAGTGAAATAAACATGTTTCATTGTGTACTACGACCTGTTCAATGCTGTACCAAGAGTGGCACACAATAGACCGAACAAGATGCTGCTACATATTCAAATTTATTTATCCAGCAAATGTTTGTTTACTTCAGCTTAGGTTATACATTTTTATGGTGTATATGCCGCAGGCAGGGGGGGGGGGGGGCGCTTGCCCCCCCCCCCCTGGATTTCGAACCCAACTACCGCTACGCGAAGAACGAAATAGATAGGGGTGGGCGAGAAATTTGTGATCGATCTTTGATCACTATTGAAGACCGATAAATAGATCTGATCGATAAATCGGTTATTATCATACCAGATGGATCTTTTAATCATAGATCAGGTTGATCTTTTTCATCAGCTCGATCTCGCAAATGTCAAACCGAATTGAAAGCTATGTATTTATTGGACAGACAGGTCGGTCGCCGCCCGGCCTGTGTGTAATATATTTTCGCGGCTAGGCTTGAAAGTTGTTATATAAACGCCTAGCGGGCAATTAGCATCTTTTGTGTCCACACAAACAAACAAAAATGACATTTTCGAGTGAAAAAAAAATACTAGATAAATAATGACATTGTCACCAATGTCAGTTTTATTAGATATTGCGATATTGCCCTCTCGTAACAGTCGCGAAGGGGCCACAAGATGACAAGATACGGTATCTAAATTTTGCGGTGTAGTATTGTTGTATGCGGCAATTAGCATCTTTTGTGTCCACACAAACAAAAAAAAATGACATTTTCGAATGAAAAAAAAATGCTAGATAAATAATGACATTGTCACCAATGTCAGTTTTATTAGATATTGCGATATTGCCCTCTCGTAACCGTCGCGAAGGGGCCACAAGATGACAAGATACAGTATCTAAATTTTGCGGTGTAGTATTGTTGTATGCACTTTTATTTGATCGTACTTATTATATTCCATTACTTCGCAATTTTTGGCACTGCTGAGCAGTTTATCTTAATTACACTGGGCGTTAAACTAATAAGCGTAGAATATATAGATAAGGTATAATAGTCAACTTTTGATAGTAGACCAACTTTTGATAACGAACTCATGTCCAGCTAGACGCCGTTTAGGAACTGCGGAGAGCCGGAATATTGTACCAACTTTAAAAATTGCTTTAGTAAAGTAGGTTGTATGAAGTATCATAAAATGACTTTTTCAAAATCATATAATTTAAAAAGATTTAAAGATCATTATTGGCCAAAATTGGTACTAAAATTACAAAACTTCGGTTAATGAAAAGGGAACTTCAAAAACGTTAAATAAAAAAAAAATTCAGACGAAAGTTATATGGTATTAAAAGGGCCATCCTATGATACATGACAATAGATTCTCTATGCAGTTTGTTATCTACTACTATATACTAAAAGTCTAACACAGTCCGCGCAAGAAATTTACGAAAATCGGCGAATCGGGGAAAAGTCTGCCCCTCGGAGAAGCGAAAATCGGCGCCGCAGGCGCCGATTTTCCGCCTAAAATTTGATTGTACAGTGCTTAAGTTTTCGATTTTGTCCAATTTCCGCCCAGTTCTCGTTACTTTTTACCTCGATTCAGCTAAATTTATGGATTATGGTTTGGGACTGTACTCGTCAGCGCGTCGCCATGGGGTTGCTAGACGACGGCCGCGTGCTTCGCGACGCGATCACCAGACGGCGACACATCATCATGTCGCTGTTGAGCTTACGCTACGAAGCAATAGATGGCGCCCCGTAACCGCGCCAAACGTACGAGCATAATCACATCGCGCGTGTAAGAGCATCCGGGCTTTTTGTCTCTCTTAACGCTTCGGCGATCTACCTAGGTCGACCAGCAGGCCTATTAGGCCTGCACATTCTCCTAGTATTGGTACTATTTTCTGACTCTTTCCAGCGTTGACACATTTTTGACACATTTCCGTACATGAGTTTCGTTCCAAAGTTAGTAGTTGACCTAACATTGTCGTGTGTTCAAGTGTTCAAGTATAATAGTAAAATAAAGAAAAAATGTTATCTTAATAATAAATGACCTGCAATTATATTAGCTGCTAGCCGTACATTTAGTTATTATTTCTCATTGTCGGGGTAAATTTAAAAATAATATTGTAGCTTTTTTATTGTTTATCAATTTGTTATTAAGATATTGTATCAAATGCTCAATGACCACGAGCTAGAAATCATTATAGGAAATTAACAACAATTTCTCCTAGCGTATTAAAAAATAATAAAAAGGCTACAATATTGGTTGCAAATCATACAAAACCTTAAATACAAGAATAAGAGTTCAATGATTCAGAAACAAAATATATTTACAAACAAGTATTAATTAAAAATGTTAATCCCACATTAATAAACGATAGAAAGACGGGAAATTGACTTGAAATCGAATGAATATGAATATATAATAAGTAAGTGTTGTCGAGCATACAGGGATCACGACCATGGATGGCTATTAGTACCCAAAAATGTGAACAAAAACATTTCACTACAGCAATAGAGATTTTTCAGAGTGTATGCAAAATAACACAAGACGAAAATGCTGCAAAACAGTTAATGGCATAGACCTTAATATTACATCACCATTTAATACTAAAAAGAATTTGGCCCCCCTGGAACATTTTCAAACGGCGCCCATGGGCACAAGGTGTGGTCAAATAGATTATAGAGTTCTTCATTTATATTTTAAAGACATTTGCCTAGGCAAATGCATTTGCCAAAACCGTTGTTAGGCAAATACCATTTTGTTTAAAATTATGTAAGGTTATGTGCAATCCGTGCATGTTTCTTAACAAATACGTCATAATTAAAATTCAGTCGTTGATTACTTCTATCTCTATGTCACTAAAAAGGACTTTTTAGATAGAAATGTTTACTTTCTCTTTTACAAGGAAACAAAGTCATTCTAGACTGAAAAACAGTAAATTGCTGTGTTATTATCGACTCGGCGATATTCGACGTATCGATGCAGAATTTTAAAAAATTTACGGTTTTCCAGTTTTCCAACAATCCTAACTTAAAAGTCTTCTTTCAGTCGCTGAAAATCCGAATAAAATGTGTGCACTCAGTATTGACGGTTGTCATAGTCATTAGAATACCATATTACCTAGAAGTAATCAACAACAAATTAATTTAATTTAAATTAAGACGTATTTGAAGACAAACATGCACATAACCTCACATAATTCTATTACAAACGCGATATAAAACAAAATGCTATTTGCCTAACAACAGTTTTGGCAAATACATTTAACTAGGCAAAGAGTTTTAAAGGTGTAAATAAAGATTCCATATCAATTTGATCAGGCAAATGGCTTTTGCCTAGGCAAAGGACTTTTGCCAGAAGTAAGTATTTGCCTAGGACATATACACCATGTCACATATCACTATTCTGATTTCTGATTGTGTCCCATACAACTTTATTCAAATCTTACACATTCAAATATCCTAAACATTCAAATATATCAATATCAAGTACATGCTCTATTCACCAAAGCTGTATTCAGTCTCTTCTTTCTTTTATCCTCGTGTACAAGGATACTGGAAAGCTCGGCAAACACGAGTTGTTCACTTGTCCGCAGCAGTAAGTGACACGTCGACGTGCAATTATATTTTCTCAACTCGTCAAGTGCTATAATCCTGGACAAAGGGGGAGCAGCGAATCGATGACATGCCCCGGCGCCGCCTCTAGATGCGAAAAGAATTGACAGTTGAATCGGTTCTAATAATAACCCCCGCACAGCCCAATGGGGATTTTTATGTCAACGGAAGGGCTATTGCCTTAATAATGTTCCTTGCGAACCTTTGAAGCGATTGTCCTCACGGTCGGATCGCTTTCAATGTTTGCCATTCTTTTGAATCCGCTCATTGATTATATTGTTACAGTTTTTTTTCTGAATTCGGCGTCTAACAAATTTTTTAAAAGTAAAAGTAATTCTGTGCAACTTATTGCATACTTATTGTTCCTTTATCAATTCCTTAAGAAATTTTGGTATAAAAATAAATCTTCCTGAAAAAAAAAACGGGGAAAATTGAGGGACAAAAAAAGTTTATGTCTGAAGTCTGACCGAACCAATTTGCAATCAACATTTGTCCAGATATAAACCGTTTAAACAGGGGACCGTTTTTCAAAGTCGGTTATATTTAGACAATGTTGTGCAATTGTTTGCCGATTAAGTATTTCTTATCCTTTTTTAATTTTCATGGTAACAAAAAATTGAAATTATAAATTTTGGTTTCAAATGTTCCACTGTAAAAACCACTTGAAACGCAAAAGCTATTACAATAAGTTTTATCGAGGAATCCGATAGTACTGACAAATATTCTTTTAGGTAATTGATTATTATTTTAAAATGTGCTGCTCTCATTTATATGTTCTCCAATAATTTTTATTTATTTTCATCCCCTTGTATCTAGGTTTTACATTCTAAATGCAAAACTGAATTAGTTTAAGGTTAATTGTAACAAAAACCTCTTTAATGTCAACGTGCAAATATTCATTAGAAAAGAAAATATAAATCTTCTAACACAACCACTTTCAGAAATTACCACAAAAAATTTTGTGCCCCTAGCCGCCCTATAATCTTTTATTTGTGAAGAGATATTGATTTGGACTTTTGATATATTAATTCAAATATAATAGTAAAGCTGTGTAAAAGAATACAGCGTGCTTCTATTTTTTTATTGAGATTGTTTTTCATAACTTCATTCAGACACCCGTATCTATGAAACGGATAGTTGCATAAAGAAATACGTTGAATCTTTTAGTATGGCAAATTTACGAACTACATTTTTGACAACCACCAACTTATCCGAAAAGCTGATAGTTGTAGAGAAATCGCAAAGAAGCAGTATTTTACACACCCTAAAACATTGTTTTGCAGTAGTCGTATGGTGGAGACTTAGGATATATTAAATACGTAGGCTTTCACGGCCAGAATCATTTAGAAAATAAACTGTAAAAATCTTGACACACGGCATAACCCGGAAGCAGTTTATTTTCTTAGGATATATTGTTTAAAACGTTTACATAAAGTTATACAGAAGAAATCAGCTTTTAACTAATCGTTTTGAACTCAAAACCTAATTTGACTCTACCATATGGTCGCGTAATGAGAATATTGTAATATCACACATCCAATATAACAAAATACCGAAAACCAGATATATCCAATAAATACTAATAGGGTATGTATTTGACTGTATTAAAAATATGGCTTGTATTATAGTCATCGTAATAGATTACAGTTTAAGAAAACTATTTGTTATTACTTTTCTGCGGAACAGCTACAAATAGTTTATCCGTACTTTTTATTGACGTATTTCTGCATTGTGGATTTACACACCATTTATAACCCATTTTTATGTAGAAATTGTGAAAACAACACATCATACAACACAATTACCAAAGAGCGACGATGCCGATGCTGACAGACATGGGCCGATTTGACATCTAGTATCGTGTGACGTCACACAACAGAAAGTATCGTTTTGGCGGGACTTTTTGTGGTTCAATTTTTAACGCTGATTTTTATGAAATATTGAGGAAATCATTACGAAAAATAATGCATTTACAATGTAGAGTGAAGGAATAAACACACTAAGATGGTTTTCCAATAATAGTCAAATACCCTATTCTCAATCTCATTTAGCAGTTACCTCGACACCCATATACGTCGACAACCTTTAGGCGGATTTGCTTAGTAACACTATCGAAGATGATTCGTTGACTCTGAATCCGTAAAAAATCATATTTCGACAAAATGCTGCATGCCGAGTTATCAATCGCGGTTATCAATTTTTTTATTGAAGCAAAGACTATGACCGGCGCATCCACCAAAACAGTTTATTACAGTTCTCTGCTTCAATCAGCAAGCAAAATTATTAATTAACGAACAATTAAGTCTTTTCTTCAATCACTATTTGTTGCCATGCTTGTATAAAAATGCCATCGAAATCTATAAACATCGCAACAATATCAATCGTGAGGACGGCATGTTGCTTTCGAAACGATACGTGTTTGTTATCTAAAAGCTTTTAGTAGTTTAGTAGTGGTCTTTGAAGAGGTTAACATAATATATTTCTCAACATCAGAAATGTAGAAACATTACCTACGCATTCTTTTGAGTAAAGTGGTGAAAGATATTAAAACTTTAGGACACTAAAACTATCTATTTAATAGCAAAACATTTAACAGTTGCATTTGCTTTCCGAGTGGTTTTTACTGATCGGTCGTAAAAATGTTAAGTGGTGCCCTCTACATCGACGTCAATATTAATTTTACGCGCAAGCCGACGCAATTAAGCCCATAACCAGTGACATCTAGCGGGAGACAATAAAAAGGAGGCGGAAGCAGGAACAAAACAACGCGCGATTAATAATGCCACTTTAAAAAATGTTGAAATTAATTTTCTAGAGCGGGAGCGCGAGCAATTATGCAATTTCTCTGTTAATTCGGGTGCTTTTTTCCTCTTGGGGGTTGTTTTTCTTTTTTTTAATTAATAAAGGGACGATGGACATTTACCGGCATCAAAGAAGTTATTGCCTTCTTTGATGTAAACATTTGTTTTCGTCTTTGGAGAAGTAGTTTAACAGATGTTAAAACGCAATGACTGCCAAACTCAAGAACGCGCGTACTCTACCGGCAGCAAATGAAAAGTAGCTCACAATCCACAGAATACGTTTCCAACAGAGTGTTGTCGCAAATAACCCCATACCATCTCACACGACCCCGCGACTTTAGGGTGTTTACAACTGACATAGCCCTTTCCGGTTATTGGTATAAAGTTTAACATCTAATAACTGTTTATTTAACATCTCTAGTATAAGTAGCAAAACCTAGGAAATCCACGGCGAATCCACCAAAACTGCTCATGACATTTTTTTTCTGAGAACAAACATCTCAGTACAGCATAACAATAGATTTGATTGATTATTTGTGACGTTGATTAAGAAATTGTTTGCGTAACGCGAGGAGGTGGGAGGATATGGGAGAGCAGGGGTTGGAGCACACCCTGCTTCGCTAATTTCGCGTTTTACTGTTTGCTTGCCGAGTTATGCAACCGTTGCATGCGTTCGTGACGGTAAATTAGAATATTAAATTTACGACTGTGTAACACGTGTCGTAGACTCGTACGAGGCAGTTATACGCAGTGCCGTATATCATTAAGCTTGATTATTCGAACGTTTATAGGTTGCAGAATTTTGTAAACGACTTCTGGATGTCAATATACAGGGTGTCTCACGGAACTGGTACATTAGAAACTGTTGCGGCTAGGCTTGAAAGTTGTTCATTACACGCCTAGCTGACAATTACCATCTGTCCTGTGTCGATAGAGAAAAAATGGTCAACGCACATTTTCTTCTTTTGAAATTTATCAGATTTGTTGCTGTATTACTACCCTTTGACAACTCGCGAATAAGTTCCGTAAATTTAAAAAATATCCATTAAACAAGTTATAAATGAAAGTACATATTCTGAAGTATCTTCGTAGCACTTGGTTCAATACTTAGTCCTGAAGATGCCTCTAGCAACAGAGTGCGAAACGTCGACTATTTCAAACAGCGATTTTGTACTGTTTTGTGCCGCTTCTTTCGTTACCGAGTTATTAACCATTTTTGTTTGCGGCGTCTATGGACACAAAATTCAGTATTAAAGTTTAAATATTTTCTAAGCAATAGCTTTTTGTGACTTTTGTGCAATTTCTTGCCGTAAACCAGGAGTTTTCTGCTCCTTGCACCAAAATTCCAAATTTTAAATAAAATATTTTTGTATGTAGAATTTTTGTACCTACTAGTTTTGTGTACCAAACCAGAAGCTTTTTTTCTACTTTTGTTTGAGGGTTCTACCATAATTTCAAGTTATAAATAAAATCATTTTTGTATGCAGAAGTTTTGCGTTAGTTTTGTGCTGTTCCTTCCACCACCGATTTGTGCTCCTTTTGTTGCCGAGTTATTTACAATTTTCGGTTGGAGGATGTAAACAATACAAATGTTTATTATAATATACAGGGTGCATCACGGAACTGGTACATTAGAAGTTTCTCATGTTCTACTATTTCTGGAAACTTGAAATTTTGGAACTAGAATTTACTCGATCTGAGTTCTTCTATTAAAATATTCTCAAGTTAACTGTCACGTCCGGTCACCGGAAGTCGTTATCAACGTTGTTATTTTAAATGGATTGATATAGTTTTCATTTTATTTTTGGTTTCTACGTATCAAAATACATCATTTTTGATAATGTTTCCCTATAGCTAACTGTCATCATTTTGGAGTTTGTTTGATTTTACTATTTTTTTTGTGATTTTCGGGGTTACGTTTAAAATTGAATATCTCGGTTATTATTGAAACTAGAAGTTTCATGATTGGTGGTCCAGAACTAGAAACATAACCAAATAAGACGATGTTTAGTTCATCATGATATGTTATACAGGGTGTTCAAAATTTACAACACAATAATTGAACTCATTTTTTTCTAATGGAACAGCCTGTATACCGATATGCCATTTGATAGGAAATCTTATTCCCTATCAATCCATATTAGGGTTCCCTATATCCATCTGTAATTTTTTTTGAGATATTGTCAGTATAAAATAATGCAAACTAAATACAAAACGATTTATTCTTCATTTATAGGAATGTAACAACTTTGGAACAGCAGGAAAACAGAAAAATATTGAAACGGTTTGTTAAAACTAAAATAATCTATTTAGGATATCTAACTTAAATTAAAACTTAATTATGTTGTTCGAAATGCTGCCCGTTCTGCTCCAAACATTTTAAAACTCTTCGATGTACTTCTGTCATCGTCGTTCTTCGGATTTCTTGTCGCTGAAGTCCAATTATGGCGGCTACTACTCTGTTAGTAAATTCTTCTCGAGTATTAACTGGTGTGGAATAGACCACCGCCAGGGTCGCCTATTTCCGAACCACCTATCGTCAAACATCTGATTAAGTGGAATGGATACCACATGCGAAGAATGAGCCGGTGCACCGTCCATTTGATAAATGGATTGGCGTAAAATATTGAGGGGAAGAATTTCGCAAAAATTGTTCACACATCCACGAAAAGTATCTATCACTATTTAAATTTTCGTTGTAAATCTAATTTAAATCTAAATCTAATTTTGTATAAGACATCATGATGAACTAAACATCGTCGTATTTGGCTATGTTTCTAGTTTTTGACCATCCGTCATCAAACTTCTAGTTTCAATAATAACTGAGATAATATTCAGATTTAAACGTCACCGCGAAAATCACAAAAAATTAGTAAAACCAAAAAAACTCAAAAATGGTGATATTTAGGTATAGGGAACCCTTATTAAAAATGATGTATTTTGATACGTAGAAACCAAAAATAAAATTAAAACTATATCATTCCATTTAAAATAACAAAGTTGATACCGACTTCCGGTGACAGACGGACGTGACAGTTAACTTGAGAATATTTTAGCCGAAGAGTTCAGATCGAGTAAATTCTAATTCCAAAATTTCATGTTTCCAGAAATAGTAGAACATGAGAAACTTCTAATGTACCAGTTCCGTGAGACACCCTGTATACTACCATGATTTACATTGGGCGTGTATTTTGATTTTATACAAATTCGTTGGTATGAGACAATCTTTATGGATTTCGAATTTCAAACATTTGTCTAAATATCTGCTTGCGGTACCTAGTTGTATAAACAGTTACACTTGAAAAACTTGCATGGTAGCAAAGTCACAAATTACTAGAATACAGGCTAGTTGGTTAAATAGCATAATGGTACATACATTAATAGATATTATCCAAAGCACCCATCAATGATTAATTATATTAGACGACTTTTCGGAGAGGTAATTTCGACCGTACCATTGGAGATCACAGTTAAAGATAGTTCAACAGATTTCTTATTATAATTAAACGGAATTGAATATCTTCGATAATTACGTTATTACATTTTACTTGTTTTCATGGAAACCATGGTTCGCTAGAATTTGGTTGAATAGAGGTTTCTTTTCCTCTTTTCAAAAAGATATATCATACTTAGTCTAACGTTCTTTTCTGTTACCAAAACATTTATTCTCAAAAGAAAAACACTAAAAAACAACTACTAGTTATTTTTCCAGTTTCCCCATACTTTCCCACATACTTGAAAGCGATTGGCCCTACAACCGTTCAGTCATGTGTCATTTAGGGATTTTAAAGGCAATACGAGAAAAGATAATATAAACAAAGACTACAGGGCACTTAGAGATCTACCAAGGGATTCATTTTTTCTTATGTAGACAAACAGATTTTGTCTAATTTTAATGAGTGAAAACTTAAGATACTATTACTCAGGGCTGCGTCTAGAGGTTTACGGGCCCTAGGCACTTGTGAAACTCCGGGCCCCTCAACCTACATATCGTATATGATATAAGAATAATACCAATAAGAAAAAAATTAAAGAAATAAAAATCGCATTTTTTTAATTGTTAATTTTTATTACAGTTTTTAATGATAATATGTTATTTCACAAACCTAAAATGTTCTTTTTGTGATTTTGGCTTCAATAAATCTTTTGATGATATCATCATAGTAGAGGGTTTTTAGAAAATCCTTTTCAAGGTTTGCAAGCGCATTGAGGTTTTACTCCGAAACCGCGCAAATAATTTTTTACCAGCTTAAAATAGAAAATGAACCCTCGGCATTGCTGAGGGTTCGTCGTGTTAGAAATAATCTTAAAATTATTTTGACATTAGGAGAGGTGGCTAAAATTTTATTATCTAAAATAAAATTAACTTCTCTGAACCAAATACTATTCTCTCCGATTTTTAATAATAAGTAAAACTGTTCTATTTATATTTTTTGTTCATCATTATTTAAATCGTTGTCAGAAGTCTATAAAATTTGGGAACTGCAATGAAATAAGTTTTGTTATTTCTATAAATATATGGAACAATAACTTACTAAGATTATTTTATTAAAACTATAAACAGTGGCTTTATAAGTTGACCTACACTCGGCAGGTCAACTAAAAAGTTGGCACTTCTAAAAGCTACAATTTCTTTTTTGTCATTTTCAGTTTTTTTTTTAAACTCACTGAAAAGTGTTGTGGGTTCTGCAGTTTATGTTACAGTTTTCCTTATTTTTTTTATCTTTAGCATTAGCATTTGTGCTATCTTTAAAATAATCTAGAAAAATTTAACGAAAATCTTAAATACGGATGGTCGCTTTCTTTCTCGTTTATTTGAAGAGATACAAGAGTTAAATTCGGGCTAACGCATTTTTTGCTGATCAAAGCAATTTCCAGATATCAACAAAAAACAACAATTTGAATTTTCGTTATTAATTTTGTACATAATATATGAATATTCTTGAATTTACGTTGTTGTCTACAAATTTCATTGACGTCATGTGAATTCCCCTAAGCATATAAAAACCTACTGTTTGTAACATTAGAAAATAAAGCGTTTGGTATATTTCGGTGCACACACATGACAACATTTCATTCCTGGTTCCTCATACACCGCGAGCAGTGAGAAATATTTCATTTCTCACGACAATATTTCATTTCTCACGTCGCTAAACGACGAGCGCTACAAACAATTTTAATCTGTCAGATATTTTAACGAAATACAGTGCACACTACTACATACCATCTACATACCACCACATATGTACAGTGTACAGTAATTACTGTAATTCGTTAATCATAATTATAAAAAAAAATGTATTCTGAATGTGTACTCCACCTGATGTAATGCAAGCCGCGGAAATCCGCACATTAAGTTTATTGCCCGAAAAATCGAGGACAAAATACGAAAAAACCTACAAAGCGTTTATGGATTGGCGAATCAGAAAAAATGTAAGCGCATTTTCCGAAAATGTTTTGATAGCCTATTTTGGTGAGCTTGCCGACAAAGTTAAGTCGCCCAAAAAGTGTAATAATGTGACTTATTTAATACATTAATACGCACCAACAAGGGATAGTAGTTATCTGTCATTTTGTAGGTTAGATACCTTGTTATCTTTTCTTCGCTGTCAATATTTGACACTTTTAGAAAAAAAATCTTAACGGACATAATGTCATACATCAGAATACCTATACGTACCACCGCGCCGCGCCGTCACAATGCGGACAAAACTAATTTAAAAAAATATTGTATAGTAGAAAAAGTATAGTATTCCATTCGGAAGTAATGGCAATTACTTGCTCATAGAATAATATACTATTGTAGCAAATAAATATATTTTTGCCTCTCGTCACACAAATGTTTATTTGAGTTAAACAAAAATTTCTATCTGTGTACCCTACGCTCATAACATATCGCAAATTGGCCCTATTCGCCCAGCCGCAGTAGGCTGGGTTTACACCCGAGATTAACTTACGTACTCTAGGAAATAAGCTTCCAACTATGATCTCTGCACAAAAATTCAAACCTTTACCTCTTAAAATAAATAAAATCGCGGATGTTGTTTCATCAAAACTGTGTCGCACTTGCATGTTTTTGATATTCTTTCCCATTAGTTTTTGTTTGATGTGCGTTGCAACAAATCGAGTGGAAACTCTTTTATGTTTGTTTAGTTATGTTTTCGTTATGTATATGTTTATAACCTAGCTGTTCCGATTTTTGTGATTTGTTGGTTATGTAATTATGCACTATCGGTAATTAATTAATTATTTGGCTCTAAAAATTTAATTTTATATAAAAGCATGCTACTTGCCTAATAACGGTTCTGGAAAACACATCCGTTGAGCGCGTAAAGTATAGACAGAAAATGTCGCAGTAGGTATATTATTTAGAAAGGTACATAGTAGGTATATTAGTGTAAAAAATCCTCGCACACGTCGATTTTCAACTATCAAAATACACATTCTCTTGCAAAATTTAATTTCCGACCTTCAATTGTTTTTGATTTATGACGTCATCAACACTTTGTTTTTAAATGGCTACTAATTGGTATTAGTAGAGCTTTTAATTGTATTAATGGTAGCGGAAACATTTTAAGGTCTTACATAAAAGAAACTTTTCGTAAAAAGCGCAATTGAAAATGGCAAAATACGAATAACTCTGGGGAACATCGAGTTTGTAAACGGAATACGAATATGCATCTTGGATAGAATTATTTGTCGAATCATACGATACTTGGTGTGATGTGCGGGTGTTTTTATACAAGGTGTACTATATATCATGTAAATACGAAAAGGGGTAATTCTTTGGCTTATTTAATGACTAAAAATTCATATAAACATAGGTCCGCAAACGCTTCGTTGTCGATCTACAGGGTGTTGAAATTTCAAGATTTTTTTAGTTTTTTCTTTATAGCTCTTGTAATTTTTGAGATATTTAGCTCTAATTTAGAATATGAGTTACGCTGTAGCACTTACATCATTGGGCATACCAAATGGTTTTAAGAATCTACAGGGAGATATTTTTTCAGGGGTCATGCCCCCTTTTCTCCCCATGAACTTTTTTTCGGTGCGCCGCTGGTGGATTCTAAAATACAAAATGCATTTTTTGTTTTGTTCTAAAGCATTTTAATCTTTTGTAATTTTTTCGTATTTACCACCGTTATCGCGAAAAAAAAATAAAAGCTTTTCTGTGTTTCGCTAGATGAAATTAATTTTTTTTAAATAATTGGTCTAGTATGCCTTGACTTGATTTAGATAACCTTTTGTTTGTATTTATTTTGACCTTTTATTCGCCACCAACAGTTAAAAATTAAAACTAGGATACAAGAGCTATAAAGAAAAAACTAAAAAGATCTTGAAATTTCAACACCCTGTAGATCGGCAACGAAGCGTTTGCGGACCTATGTTTATATGAATTTTTAGTCATTAAATAAGCCAAAGAATTACTCCTTTTCGTATTTACATGATATTTAGGAACAGCATGTATATAAAATAAATAATAAAAAAAACGCAATTAAGACGCAGAAAATACAATTCAGAGAACTTTCAAAACTACTAAGAAAAATATGGACTAGTCTATATTAAGTAAACGCAATTGAACGATTTTAAATCGGTGTTTCACCTGCCAAAAAAATCCATTCTTAATTGCTTATGGAAAAAATGGGGAAGGCATTTCAGTCGCGCGGAGCGCGACTGTCCCCCTAAATGGACCATTCTACGTTGCGTGAGTTTTCGAAATCGACGAAAAACGACCTCTCGGGCGTTTTTGCTTCAAAATTTTCCGAAACGCGAGCGATTTTGGTGAAAGGACCTCAACATTTCAGTAGCTGTTTATTCCGCGTCGTCATGGCTGCGAGCTAGAAACGTCAAAAACTCAACCATAACCTATTCACATTGGTATGTACAAAGCTAAGCGATTTCATTATCTGCGGGGGCCTAAAGCACAAACTCCGTAGTCCGTACCCACAAATAATGTTTGAGAAACCTATAACAATGTTGTACGTATAATAATAATTATTAATTCGTGATTATTTGCCTTTGCGTTAATATTTGTTCGAAGAATGTGTATCGATCCAATGAATGTTATTTGTGAAAAGTTCGCGTCTCAAACCCAACGTGAAAGCACCGCTCAGAACCTATTTTAACCGAATACGAATACAACTCTTGAGAGGTTACATATTAGATGGCACCACAAGATATTTCTGCTACTAGCGCCCCTAGCGGGCGTGAAATATCGTTATATAACCTATAATTATACATAAGTTTGGATGAACACATGGAGGAAGGGATGAACACTATACAAAATTTAGCTGCAAGACCAAGAAGTAGTAGAAGATCAATAGGGTGTGGGATTGATAGAGGCGCCTGAAAAAAGCCTCCAATGGCTCGGAATATGGTCCCCAGCAAAATTTTGTTGCAAAGGCTGATCACCCGCTTCAAACTACTTTGAACTGCCCGTGGTTCTTTCTAATGGTTTCTCCAGATTAAACTAAAATACAGTAAGAGAATTACATGGAATTCATCAATTTGTTGGCAATATTGAGGTTAGTTTTGAGTTTAGAATGCGTAGCTTTTGTTAATTTAATATTTTTGCAGGTAACGTGGTATGATGAAAAGAGTACACACGCAGTGGAAATGGTTCAAGGTCTTTCCGAATAACAGCAACTTGCTTTGCGTAGACAAGCTACCATAACAAAGTGGCAAACAATTATTTATTTAAGAAAAAACTTGACCCAAAAGATATTGGGCGTACTAAGGGAGTACCGGAGAGACCAAGGGGCCGCAGTCGATAATAATCATTGTTGACAGTAAAGGGATATATTTTGCCTACCTGTACTTTAGATTTGGCTATGACGCAAGGTTACTAAAAGTAGATAGGTCTGTCTGGTAACTTATAGCATACGTCACTCAGTTTACCACATGAAGTTAACTGGTATGGAATTTAATGTTTACGTGAGCGTATAAAAAAATACTAATAATTTTAGTTCATTGTTTTCTGAATGATTTATTGGAGATGGGTGATAAAGCCCTCTAAGCTGCAAGCCTTCTAATACCTATGAATTCAAATAAATTTGAATGGGCATATCAAGTGGTATGCAAATTTTGATATCTTTCGGTATGACGTTAAATTTTTGTAAATATGTAATAATTTAGTTCATGTGGTCACGGCAACCAAATGCATTTTTGTCAGTGAGGTGCAGGCGATAAATCTTAAACAATTAAATGGGTTAAATCATCTCAAGATTAGATAATATTAATTTTAGGTATTAGTTTTGGGTATTATATACCTATTGTATTATTACTAGATCTATCATTAAGATTTCTATCAATTTCATTTGTTAACTAAATTGAAAATTATGCATTGAATCCAACTTTGTTCTAAAATTCAAATATGAATATTGTGTTGTAAATAATACTATTTAGTTATAAATACCTATTGTATTATTACTAGATCTATCATTAAGATTTCTATCAATTTCATTTGTTAACTAAATTGAAAATTATGCATTGAATCCAACTTTGTTCTAAAATTCAAATATGAATATTGTGTTGTAAATAATACTATTTAGTTATAAATACCTATTGTATTATTACTAGATCTATCATTAAGATTTCTATCAATTTCATTTGTTAACTAAATTGAAAATTATGCATTGAATCCAACTTTGTTCTAAAATTCAAATATGAATATTGTGTTGTAAATAATACTATTTAGTTATAAAATAATTAATTAGGGTTCTTCAATGATTACTTTAAATGTTGATACTTATTCTTGAGTTTTTGGTTTATAGTAGACATAAATAAATTTTAAATTAAATATTTTCACATTATTTTATTATGTGCTCTTGCTTGACGAGGGTACTCTAACATACTTTCCGTTTCTTTTACGAAGGAGGAAAGGTAGACACTGGTATACAAATTTAACATTTTATGTTTTATTTTTATTTAAAAATTGAGCATCTGGCTGTATAGTTTTTGTCCAATATCAAAACAAAAACCAGAACTATAAAGTATCAAAAATTTTATGCTATTGCAACGTTTAGGTCTTCCGCACTTCATAAAATTGAGTAATTTGAACAAATTTAGCTTATTTTTGTAGTTCATTTAAGTCAAGGTTCACGGTATTGAGAAAAATAAATCTAACATTTTTTTTTCTTCAAATGACAAGCATCTTTCATATGAACTGAAAGAAAAAAAATAACAAATCTTTTAATAATTTTTTCAATAATGTTATCTATATACGGTATACTGTAGTTGCTTCGCCAACCACATGCGTTTATATAAAAAAGCAGTGCACTGTTGCCAGATTGGGGGATTTTCTCTCACATTTGGGCGGTTTCCCTCCAAAAATAGTATCTTTACCTTAGGGATAAAGGAAAGTTTTGAGGGTAAACTAAAGATTGTAGTTGTTAGGCTGACACATGGGACAAATGTTTATCACAATTTATTTTGACGACAAACTCGCCAAATAGTGAGAAATTGGTACCTCATGGCAGGTTATGTACCCAATTTTCAACATTTATTAAGCCTAATTTTATTGGCGGTGGCAACTGTGTTTTTTTGAGACATCCTTCTACATATGCTGTCAATTGATTCCTGCGATCTACCCAATTAACTGATCTACCTAAATAGGCGGTCTATAGGTCCACTAGTTACTACTTTAAAAGCAATTTTGATGACAACGTCATAAGTCAAAAATAATTTAAGGTAGGAAATTTAATTTATTATAAATAATCTTATATTATTGATAATTCAAACTCGACGTGTCCGGGAATTTTTTTAAACAGTCTTTGAGTAATCTTTCGAAAATCTCATTGCAACAACGGGGGCACTATGAATAGCTAGCTTATTCAGAATGAAGGAATCCAATTTTCCAATACATACAGAGTGTCCTATTAACAGTGTGCTTATAATATTATTTATAATTTATTGGCATAGAATATATTTTCTATCATTTCATAAATTGATGGGTAAATGATGATAGATATCTAATGAACTGTTTATTTCATCTATTCATCCAACCCAGAGGTCGCATTATCTTTTGATTCGCATTAACGTCGCCCATTTTGAGTGGCGGCATGGTGTTCAGAAAAACAGCATTAAATCTTTTAGATAATTTGAGTTTTATCCTCTAAAGTTATTTTTCTGTATGATTTCTTCTGTAATTATACAAAATTAACGGAATAAAGCCGATGGTTGTTAGATAATGCATTACAAGCGGTAGTAAACATCAAATTTCTGTAGAAAAACTTATGAAAAATTTAACTACCGCTTGTGAAAACGTTTAGTAACAATATGTAACTTTCCCATTTGCCAACTAAAGCATAATCACGGTATTATATTACCAAAAATATTACCAAAATTACCCAGCTTATATCCAATCAAACCTTTCCGCCATCAAGTAAAACAATGGTTATACCCTCGGACCCACAAAAAAGAGAAAGTATTACCAGCACGGGTACATACGCATCTCCCATCTCTATCGCCGGATCTCACTCTCGTTCCCTTCTTTCCCACTCGGAATCGCTACCCTCGCATTAACCCTATTCCCATCTCCCATCACATGTACAACTGCCAGAGGGACACCTTAAAACACCTTATCCTCGAAGGTCGTCTCTCGCACCGAAAATCCGCGTACCTTTATCTCGGTCCTGCTGGGGATGCTCTGGCCTGGGCTGCCTTCTTCTCCACCTGGGGGCCTCCTGAGGATGATGTCCACGGTGGGTGTCACGGGGTACGAAGGCACTGCTGTCACAGCGCCAGTTAGGCATAACTGATCGTGGGCCGAATCACTGAGCGTAGTACCGGCCTCTGAGGATCGGTTTGCGATTTTGAGATGGCATCGCGCACCATATCGTCGCGAGTACGTCCCGTCTACTGCAGTCGGGCCGCTGCCCGAAACGGAACCGGGATTCGGGGCGCAGAAGCGCCCCCTAACGGACCCCTACCGAACCAATGGGAACTCCTTTCTCCTGGCCTCCCTCGCGGTGGAGCTTTGAGACGTTGAGGCATTCACTTGAAGACGTGCACGCGACGAATTTGATACGATTGTTTCTGGAGATGATCTTCGGGTCTATTTGCTGGGTGTATAGGGGGATTGGGGATTTGGGGGATCGATTTAATTTGGAGGTGTTTCGGTTGATGCTCTGGAGGGTCGGGTAGTAGGAGCAAATACGCAGTGGAATGCTGAAGTAAGGCGAAATTTGTTTTAGTGATATACAGGTTGTTCTAGGGTCCGTTTGAGTATGTTTACATAAATTTGGAAACAATATTCGGCGACTCCGCCATTTATTAAAAATCTTTATTACGACTTTTATACTGCACGATTTATTTTCAGAAAAATTTCAGAAATCACGCATTTCAACAGTAGCTTTCAATGAGAGAGATATAGAAGAACAAAAAAGAGAATAATATGTATGAAAATACAAAAGATTATAGATCCTCATTGTATTATTCTTGTGAACAGAGTACATAGTCATATTTGTGTAAAGGAACTCGGTAAATGAAGTGTCCTACTTAGGGTGTTTCGCTCTTACATTCTTATACTTGACAACCAAAATCTAGTGAGAAGACTGAAAAGACCCTAAAAAGAATCGTCGTTTGTGGCGACGATTCCGGCGAAACTACGAAAGGTATCGGCACGAAATTTCATATTTAAAAGTTTCATGACCAAACTTAGAGCTGAAAAGCTTTTAATTCAAAAGGGTCCAAAGTAACTCAAGGTTAACTCTTAGCATTTTTCAATGATTTTGCAAATGGGCCGCCATTTCTGTAATTTCGTCAAAATAGTTAGATAATAAATTAAAGTGGAGTAAATTCTGAATGAAATTTATGTCTACGACATTTTTTGGTATAATTAATAGTTTAGCTGCATGAGCAAATTCTATTTGATCGAGATCGGTCGTGTCTGCATTCATATAAAACTAGTTAGCCAGGATTTGACAAATATTTTCATTCTAATAACAGTAGGTAGTGCCAAACGCCGATGGTTTTGACAATACCTACTGTATCAAAATACCTACTGAATCAAAATAGCTGTCAAATTCAGGCTAACTAGTTTTGTTTTAATGCAGACACGGCCGATAGACCAAATAGAATTTCACGCAGCTACACTATTAATTTCATATAATAGTATGATAAAATCATGTGACTGGCCACATCAGATTTTTTAGATTAGTTTCAATATGTTCAGCAACTTCTGCTTAATAATAAAAAAATCATATCACCAAACCTCTATTTTGTATTACTTTTTATTACTAGATAATTCACATCACATTCACATCAAATTCCTAATCCGAGGAACGGATACGCTGTTTTGTCACGTATTTGAGAGTTTGTTTCTTGACCTCTTATGCAGAACAAATTAGGTTCGAAAGGCGTTTAGCTATTAATGAACATTGGGTGCGTGTCGGTATGCTCACACTATTTCTAAATGATTTTTTTCTCAATTATAGAAGAATAATTGAGAGTACACGGAAGATTTGTTATTTTCAGCTGAAGATATTTTGGCGCAAATCGCTCTGTCACACTGAACAGAGTTACGACATGTATAATGGCTACGAGTGAAATTCGCCGAGCGGATCGTCGAGGTGTAAAACCGCAACACATATTGTACAATGTAGGTACTTACATGGCTTTAAAAATTCTTCAACTACGTGTTGCGGACGCTACACGATATTCGTTTCGGTCATCACGAATAACCCCAAATATCACGACGAATGGTGGAAGATAATAGATTTATGGAAAATTGCTTCCAAAATTATTTAACTTTCTTGCAAAGCATTCCAAATGCGTGGAATATCGGTCGATAGAAACGAAAATCTATTAGCCACGATTTGACAATTGGGGTTTTTACTTTGAGTTTTTTACTTTCATTACTGAAAATGTTGCGATAATCTGATGCAACGTTTGCTAATGCAGATTTAAATAACTTAACTGGTATAAAGAAATTATAAAATAATTATTTGTCCAAACATTTATTTTCAAATCGTTCGATGAACGACAATAGAAGTATGTGTTTATAATTTTAAAACATAATTTTGAAGTCGCTACAGTCTTTAAAAATTAGTAATTTAGTAGGTTCTGTTTCACGTTAATGTCTTGAATGTTCTAAAAATGATTAAGTACCAAATTTCATCAAATAATATCAATAATTTTATTGATATATGCAGTGACCGGCACAATTAAAGGAATGCTTAAATTAATTTAACTAAACTTTTATGATCAATATGGCATATTAGACCAATTTTCATTATTTTTCCGCGGCATGTAAGGAAATTTATCAAGGTTATCGCATATATTTATAACTAAAACTAAGTCATTCCAGATGCATATACTGGGAGACCAAATGAATCGGTGAGTGGAAACACAGAACAAGTCCAAAACTTGACATTACCAAAGGAGATAGCCATCTTCTAGAAAATTTCTCGATCTTTTCGAAAATATTAAAATTATTATTCTATATATTGTTAACAACGGCGCAGTGGAAGTGTTCATAAAAAGTGTCGACTTTGATGTATCACATACGCCACCTTGGAAGAATGTCAATAGGTCTGCATCTAAACGGTAGAGCAGTGGTTCTTAACCTTTTTGAAGTCAGGGAGCACTTTTCTTCATAAGAAAAGCTCGCGGTGCACCAAAACGAAAAAGTAAAAAACCATACAGACAACTTTTATTACAAAATAAATTGCTTAGTACATGACAGGTAAAAACACCATTAATTAAAAAGATTATTCAATGAATTTATTTTAAGACATAAATTTAATATGCTTGTCGGCTTTTGCAGATTTCAGCGATATTAGGTCTGATATTTGATATAGCTACCCTCAACTCTTCGTCCAAATTGATAAGTCTTTCGCCTTTCTTAGTTTTTATAATCCAAAATTCTTCCAAAGTTATTTCTGAGAATTTTTATTTTAGAGTACGATCCGTTGACAAGGTAATCAATTGTTCTTCTTCTTGATACGAAAATTCACAACTCGATGTATCAATCGTGGCAAAGCGATTTCGTATCCAGTCATAATTCTCTATATGTATTTACTGAAGGAAAGTACCAAACAATCTTTTCTTCCAATACAGGTAAATGTTCTGTTATAGCTAAAAATATTTCGTCAGCAGTGTTATCTTTTAACGAAAGAAACATATCTAGTTACCTTTTTTCTAAAGCAAGAGTTTTCCAAAAAGTTACTTTTTTCCGAAATGCTGTCAATTTGTCAGTGGATGTTAAAAAATTTTCTTTTTTTCCTTGAATGCTGGCATTAACGCTATTCAAGTAATCAAAAATATCTGCTAAATATGCCATTTTAGCACACCAAATATCATTTTGAAGGCATTGTACAAAATCACCATACGTTCATTTTGGAAAAACGTCAGCGATTCATTCTTAAGTTCCAAGAATCGGCATAGCACTTTTCCTCAGTTTTCTTCACCTCAGTACGCAACAGCAAACATTCGTACTTGGGTTCCATAGATGTGCAAGTTTTTAAAAACCGTGTTTTTAAAGGTCTTGATTAGATGTAGTTTACTATATTTATAACTTTGTCTAGTACAGGTTTTAATACTGCTGTTTTAATACACTGTTTTAAACAGTGTGTAGATATAATATTAGAGCTTTTTCTCTTTGCGAGGGTCACAAATCCTTTAAATGAGCCTACCATGGATGGGGCACCGTCCGTAGAAATTCCTACACATAACTCCCATGATATTTTAAATTACTCTAAATATGACGAAATAGAATCAAAGATATCTTGTCATGTCGTACGCTCGCTAAGCTCTTGGCAGCATAGAAATTGATTCACTATTTCGTTTTCATTAATGACACGCACTAACCCTACTATGTGTGCTTTGCCGCTAATGTCAGTGGACTCGTCAATTTGTAAAGAAAAATGTCGGTTGGAAAGCATATCTGTGACTGATTTCTCGATATCATCCGACATATTTTTAATTCTATTTTTTACCGTATCTGAACGAGGAATTTTCCTTATGTCCTTTGTTGCTTCATCGCGAAACATAATTCTAACTATTTCACAACATGCGGGTATAATTAGATACTCTGCTATGTGGTTTTAACTAAACAGCAATCAACTCAGCAACCTTATATTATGACGCCAGTTATGTGGAAGCAGCGTGCTTCATTCAATGAGTGGAAGAACAGAATATGTCCAGGACATACTCTGGTCTTCAATAGGCAATGCTTTAAGGTAATTAGGCGGATACTTTTAAGTGTGAAAATAACAAGAATAAATAATAATTAATCATTTTCTAAATAAGTAATAATATTTAATATTAATAATTATAGTATTCTTTTGCTGCTGCCAACAGTTTATAATTTGCTTATTTAGTTAAGGACCATTGAAGTCGAAAAATAATTCATTAAATTGAATTAAAAGTTCAAAAATCAGTTTCATTAAAAATCAAACATATCTCTGTTTTACACAAGTCTTTTACTTCATTACCACGTAATGAAAAAAAATCAATTAAAATGGCGGCGGCGTACCGGTATTTCCCCTCAGGATTATTTCCAAATTTTATTACAGTCATTTATTTACAAAATTGTCAACTAAAAACTGTTCAATGACGTGCCAAATTTCGAAAAATAAGAGTGTCGAAAAATTCCTTCGTACTCGACTTTTTGATGATTTTAAAACTACACCTAATATGAAATGCCGGTGTGCCACCACTTTGATCTTTGTTTATTCTGTAAGTACGTAATTATACATTTAAATACTTGTGTAAAACAGGAGAATATTTATATTCTAAATAAAATTGATTTTCGTACTTGTAACACATGCTTAAACTGATGAACCATATTTTGACTTCCAGGGGTAGCGGTTCCCCTAAATAATTCTAGGAAAAATGTGAACCTGTTATTTAAATTTTTTTGTTTCATTTAGAAACAGTAGTTCCTCACTTTTAATTTTTCTTTTCTTTGAAATCCACAAGTCACCTGCTACACGGAATCATTCAAAAACTCATGAAGTGAGAGAACAATAATGTCTGTTTATTTTGCTTATGTTAAATTTAGTTCCAAATATTAAAGTGTTTTTTTATAATTCAATTCATTCTAATAGCATGATTTTTGTCATCAAATAAGTGATAATTACTTATAAACTGTCGTTGAGTGGAAGAACAGAACTAGTCCAGCCGATCTTTTAGCTAACAGCTAATTAATTATTTCTTGTTGACTAAAAATGTAAGTTCCGAACAACTACCAATGACATTTTACTGCAACTTTTCTGTTCTGACCAAATCTGTAAAATGTAGAGTTGGCAAATTATACAGTTTTCTTCAGCTTTCCAAGAACCCCCGATTTGGACTTACTCTGTTCTTCCACTCACCGGTTCAAATATTGTGCGTTTCGTTTCAGTTTCAGATATCCTGTGTAGCAACTAAGGAACTTGTGTAGGTTTGTAAGTACTCTCTTACAAATCCATATCAATTCTCAACATTTTGTTATATCTTTTATATTATTGTCCCTCTATCTGAAGTTTTGTAGAAGATTCACAGTTCCAAGTAAAATGTTGCAATGTTTGCAAAATAACACCAAAACAACGCTGGTAAAACTATATTTTAATATTTTTGAACACAAAAATTTAATGTTTCTTAAAAGAATTAAATCTGTGTACCTTTCCCAACATATTTTTTTGTTATTTATCAATAGACCAGGCAATAGAGATTTTTGCGTGACAAAAATACTAGCAGGAAGCCTACGATCCCAGGTCACTTGGAACAGTCCATAGATGTATTGTGATGTGTTTCCTACTCGCAAATATCATTTCTTAATTTGTTATAAACAAAAACCTCAAAAAATCGTGTTTCTCTTTGTTTTTCGCTTGTAAAAACTGAACCGACGGAGCAATCTTGATGCTTTTCACAGACGAATTGTAGAGAATCAAAAGACTCAAATAGAGAATCAAAAATGTACCCTGCACGTACTCGATTGAACTAATTTTAACGGAGGAAATTCGTAAAAACCGGAAAGATCTGCGTTTTTCAAAACTTCATAACTCCGCCATTTTCAAAGTTCAGCGGAGGCTTTTCGCGTGAAAGTAGCGATTGATGGGCACTTGGAGTGTGGACAAACCAGGCATTGCCCGATGATTAGTTTTTGCACAATTGCGATTTGAATATTTTTATGCAATATGATTCGGCGAGCCTGGATGCGTCGGAGGTGGCCAGGTTTTAATTTTTTTACGTATTTCGAAAGTGGAAGTATTGTGCTACAAAACGTCTATTCTGATTTTGCGTCAAAATGTTGCAAAATAGGTGAAAAATGCTTGCGAACATGACCGAAAACTGCCGCGCGCTCCAAACCGGTCGAGTAGTGGGTTAGGCGGTCGACGTGGGGAAGCGCGTATCTATAGTAATACAAGCGCGCCGCGCGCGCGTGTTACTATATATATAGGTACGTTCCCCTCTAATCTCACCCTTCCCCCATCACTCGACCACTCTAGCGGGCGCGGGCGTTTTTGCTCATGTTCTCAGTAGTTTATTCCCCCCT
Organism: Aphodius sticticus; assembly: GCA_963966075.1. Classification (NCBI taxonomy): domain Eukaryota; kingdom Metazoa; phylum Arthropoda; class Insecta; order Coleoptera; family Scarabaeidae; genus Aphodius; species Aphodius sticticus. Next base: position 26,107,419 of record OZ014508.1, read on the forward strand.
TAAACGGGTCTTCGAAAAATCAGAATAGACGTTTTGTTGCTGATCACGTCTAGTTTCCAAATCCGTTTTTTAAATTGCAATCGGACGACCTCAAACGCATCCAGCTCTCCGCAAAAATATTGCCAAAGAGAGTTCAAATGAGGATTGTGCGAAAACTATTAATCCGACCGAATCCAAGTTTTGCACACTTAATAAAGTACATGTGAATAGCTACCACTGTGCAAACTTTCAGCTGTTAATATTAATGAAAAATGGCGAAGTGATGAATTAAAAAAAAGCTAAATTTTTCGGTTTTTCCAGCTTTTCTCCGGTTCTAATTATCCGATCGGATCTTTTGACCTGTCAAACGTAATTTAATTCTCAACAGTTCATGCCGTTGCACCATTAAGATTGCTTCCTTTTACAATAGAAAAAGTAAAAAACGCGATTTTTTTTTGTTGATAATTGTTTATAAAAAATTGAAAAAATGGCAATTTCGAGTAGGAATCATAGTGGGAATATACTACGGACTGTCCTGCACAGGATGGCACAGGCGGCTTCCTGCTAGTCTTTATGTCAAAAAAGCAATTATTTGTAGCTCTATAGCTTGGCCTACAAAGTTTACAATGATGCTTATGGAGCAAATTGTTGGTGCGACAATTCTAACCCGAAGTGCATAACAGGCTATATCCCATCATGATTTATCTATCACACTGTGTACTTTTTAACGAGGTGGAGGCTCTTATAATTGCTTTGTCTATGTAGATGTTTAAAAGTTTACCAGATCAATTAAGAGTAACAAAATTCACCATGTTTTTCCCTGATGTCCCAATTCAAGTCGTCATAGTTCCGTGCAGTAACAACGCGGATATTCCCAGAGTCTAACCCAGTTTATGGTACGACAAAAGCAACACAGTAATAAATTAACAAGATTAGTGGTGTATGAGTTTTGCGCTATCTGATCCAATAATGCATCTCGCCAAAATCACCCTAGCTGCCCCGCTGGTGTACTATCAGCCGGCCATCTATTTCAGGTTTCAGCCCGGTCCCGCTGAGAGATTCCCATCGCATTTGCATGTTGCGTGACCAGACCACCCTGCCACCTCCCCAGGGCGCATATAGAAAATCACCCCACTGCACCTTATCTACATCGAAGCCAGCTCGAGTTATTTAAGCTGTTAAATTGGTCGAAATATGCGGGCTGCTATAAGAAAAGTTAATTTGTTAGGTACCTCTTCGAAAGTCAGTGTGCTCCTATTCAATAGTAAGCATTGATCAGCCAACATCGATGAAAATTACGCCTAAAAGCGGCTTAAAACCTACGTGATTTTGTCGCCGCGACAGCGACGCGAAAATTTTGCCATGTATTTTAAATGGGGTGCGATTTAAGCGTGCATTATTTAAATAGATATGAACAATAAAATAAATACTTTGAGCATTAAAATAATAAATATTGTGCATTAAATAAATACATACAAAATTACATACTGTGCGCTAGAATGGATAACTTGTGCATTAAAAAGTATTGAGCACTATACCTTTTCAACTTCAAATTGAGATTAAACAATTTCAAATTGGGAATAAACACATTCAAACTGGGAATAACCAATTTTAAATTGGGAATAAACAATTTCAAAATGAAATACACATTATCAGATTGGGAATAAGCAATTTCAAATTGAGAGTAAACACATTCAATTTGGTACTAAGCAAATTCAAATTGGCACTAAACCATTTTATATATAAAAAATAATAATTTAGGTACTATAAGATTTTCATTTAATAACTGATTATATTATTATCAACTACGTATTACATTACACAACTACAATTAAAATAAATGTAATTTATTTAAACTACCATGTTTGCCAGATTCAGAGCGTCGGGAATGAAGATTTGGATGTGTGCAACATATCTTGCACAAGGCACTACGGTTATTTTGGTCATAATATTCGGTCTAATTATTTCCTCCAGCCACCGTAAGCGATATTGAGATTGTGTGATGTTTGCCCTGCCTTCACCGGCTATGATTTGGGGCAGTTGAGCTGCTAGGTCAGTTTTCACGCCAGCTTTAAGGGCTGACCAAGCAGCTCCAAATTGGGTAACATGGGACTATACGGCGCAAGCCTCAACAAATGATGATCGTTAAATTCATCTTCTTGAAATACTTGTTCAATTGTTGCATGACAAGGAGCATTGTCGATGACCAACACCACTGCTGACTGATACATTTCCTGAGCAGTGCGTATGTTCTGCCTAACAAATTCATTGGCTTCTGACATCCGTAAGGCGCCTCTTCTTTTTTCGTGGTGTATCAAACCTATGTTTCCTATAGCCTATACATGGATGTTAGATCCTTTTACTGCCTGCAGCAATATGGGAACAGCGGGTCCCTTTTTTCGATCTTCCTTTCGTTCGCGATATATACAGATTGAAATTGGTCTCGTCCATGTAGACAATAGGAAGATTGTCGGCCTGATAGTGCAGGAGCTGCTGTACATAGTCTCGCCTTTTCACTTTATTTTCATCATTGTTTGCCCTTTCAAGCTCTTTTCGAGCGTCTTTCAAGGTATACAATAAGTTGTCTAAATGTTTGCGCACACATTCCGTGGATACCTCAATATGATAACGGTTATGTATTCGTAGCTTCATTTCATTCAAGGTAATTTTAGGATTTTCCTCAATACGCTCTTCCATGAATAGGCGATGTTCATCCAGTAATTTGCATCTTCTGTTTCCTCCACGTTTTTTCTCTTCTTCCGCTGCTTGATTCTTTACCCATCGATAGGCCGTCGATTTCTTGATATTCAATGTATCTGCTAGAGTTCTCCAGTCTCCGTTGTTATTATATAACGCACAAATCTGTTTTTTTTTACATTGTCTGCATCTACTTTTTTGATGTACGGCATTATTTTTATATTATAATATATAAAAACCAGCAAAAATAACACCAGCAACAACTGACAATTAAATCGGTCACAACCATGCAACCATCATTTTTTTTCTCAATCTGAAATTGTTTAGTGCCAAATTGAATTTGTTTAGTACCAAATTGATTGCGTTTATTCCCAATTTGAAATTGCTTGTTCCGAATTTGAAATTGTTTATTTCATTTTGAGATTGTTTATTCCCAATTTGAAATTGATTATTTAATTTTGAAATTGTTTATTCTCAATTTAAAATTGTTTATTCCCACTTTGAATATTTTTATTCCCAATTTGAAATTGTTTAATCTCAATTTGAAGTTGAAAAGGTATAGATCTAATGCGCATCAAAATTAACGCTGATCTGATTTTGACGATTCGTATGTTAATGATAGCGCGTACTTTCAATAATATACGACCTTATTAATTAATTCAAATGGCTCACCCTACATATTATGTTACATGAAAATTCTATTGTTTTCGACAATGACGTCATCGACACTTTTTTGAATAGCAACCCCATATTTTTTGTACTGATATTGATAGATTTATTACTTGTTAAAGGTAATTACCAAGCGCATGGCCTTACATAACAAAATTTTCGAGAAAAAGACAGTTGAAAATTAGGGTAGTATTGATAACTTATTTGTTTATGGAATGCGAATAGGCGTTTTCGATTGATTTATTTGCGCTGAATACGAATGTGAGCTTGAATTTTGCATATCACGTCAGGTTATTGCGTTGTTTACGTTTCTTTTAGGTAGCTGCTCGCACCCCGGTTAAAAAATTGCTGTAAGTGTTTCAAAAATATTTGAAAACAATTTTTTGGGACTTCAGGTAAAAGTGCAAAGATTAAGTTTACTATGAGACCATTTTGAGGTTGGTATAAATTTGTCAAAATTACCAAATCGCATTTATTACATTTTTCCCTTATTTTTTTCGAAAACCTTGCACGATAGAAAATTAAATTGTTTTATTAGATTCGTTTTCAGGGCAATTAGTTCTACCCAAAACGCAATTTTATATTCAATTTATTGATTATATATTTGATTATATATTGATTATATATTTTTCAATTTTCATTTGTCTTTTTGTCAAAAATTTTCTTTTGTAAGGGCGTAAAATGTTTCCGCTGCCATTTACACAATTAAATGATCTACCAGTTTCAGTAAGAAAAAAAGGTGTCGACATTTAAAAAAAACTCTGATGTGGCCAGGCACATGACTTTATCATACTATATATAAAATTAATAGTTTAGCTGCATGAGATTCTATTTGATCGAGATCGGCTATGTCTGCATTAAAATAAACCTAGTAGAACTAGACAGATATCTCGATTAAAGATGCGTTCGGATATTGTACTCCGTTGACACCGGGTACACCGTCCAAATGACACTTACGTGTTATTGGGTGTAAAAAGTATAACGGTGTTCAATATCCGAACGCAGCCTATATTGACAGTAGTATTTTCAAAACATTAACGTTTGACACTAGCTACTGTCATTAGAATCAAAAAATCTGACATATCCTGGCTACTAGTTTTAAAGCAGTACGACCGATCTCAATGAAATAGAATTTGCTCATGCAGCTAAACTATAAATTCTACTAAAAAATGTCATATACATAAATTATAGAAAATTTCCTCTCCTTTAATTTATTATTTAACTATTTTGACGACATTACACAAATAGCGGCTCATTTGCAAAATCTTCGAAAAATGCTATGAGTAAACCATCCGTTCCTTTGGACCCTTTTCAACAGAAAGCTTTTCAGCTCTAAGTTTGGTTATGAAACTTCTAAATATGAAGTTTCGTCCCGATACCTTTAGTAGTTTCTCCAGAATCGTCGCCACAAAAACGGGTACACACACACACACACACACACACACACATACACACACACACACACACACACACACACACACACACACACACACACACACACACACACACACACACACACACACACACACACACACACACACAGAGACATTTTTTTGTACCTTGGTCAAAAATGTTCAGGGGACCCAAAAAGCCATATTTCCGCTAAAATCTCAAAAAAATTTTTTGGCATGATTACAATACTTTACATACTGCGTATGATAAAGTAAAAAAGTGGATGACGTTAAAACTCAAAAAATGTAAGTAAAAATTGACGTCTACAAGGATGTTTTTAAAATGACACAACTTTTCAGAGATTTTTCCATGTTTCCATACTTTACGTGGTTACTGCATGTGCACTACAGGTTGCAGAACTTAATGCACATTATATTCTTTCTAGGGCGCATTATAATTTTCTCATAGTACAGTTTAGATTATTAAATGCGCTTATAATATTTTCAAATGCTGATGTATTTAAACTATTGGAAATATATTTTTTCAATGAACAAGTATTTTTTAAGCTGCTCATTATATTTTTATAGAGGTAACGATTGTATTACACATTTATTTATTGAAGTGTGCAAATAAATTATTAAAGAGACTTTCAAATATATAAATGCACAATTATTTATTCTGATGAACATTTATATAAATTTATTGCACATTTATTTTTTTAATGCACAAGTAATTTTTTGGATTGCTGAAATATTTTTTGTATTGGACAAATATTTTTGGTATTGGTCAAATATTTTATCAAATGCTTACAATAAATGCACTTTTTATTTTATTTATTGCGCAAATTCATTTGTACTATTTTAAATGGGCGGCGACAAAACCACAAATAGATTTATTTTTAGCCTTTATAGTACGCATATTGTATGTGAATAAAAAGCAAAAAATAAGCAAATCATGTGTACACTACAAAAAATCAGCTATTTGTAAATTTTGAGCCCATTTTATTAACAAATGTACAGTGACTTTTGATTGCTTGTTTCATAATCTACATAAAAAAACTGTCGAAATAGCCTGTCATACATTTGAAAAGCGTGTAAAACTCTATCTCGGCCAGTAATATTCAAGCCATTTAAGCATTCCCCTGTTGATTAATTTGCAGCAGATTATATGTTTGTACACATCTTTATTAAGTCGTTTTAAATGCCAAAAATCTTCATCGATGACATGCGACCTACAGCAGTTTTAAGAAGTGGTGGAAGGAGTAGGACTTCCCACACGATGGGGAGTCTTATAGAATAGGGGGCTGTGGCGTGGAGCGCTGGGGCCGATACGGCATGTACATTGAAAAGAACGTGGCAGCTCTCTATGGTTTAGCAATCAGAAGACAACCAGACTGTAGATGACATGTAAGATGTTGTGTGGGCTACATAAGACCTCGATGATTGAAAATCCCCAGCATATGTACTGCCCTGTGGGATCACAGAGTTGGTGCAAATGGCAAAAAACTGAAGCCGAGAAAACTCTGGATAAGTTCAATAATGAACTGTCACTTGATAAAATTGTCGAAAATGCCATCAAGCCGATTTACGACTTGTCGTCGAGAGAGTTGCTAGAACAGTGTTTCGGTGGCGATACTCAAAACAACAACTAAAGCTTCAATTCTACTGTCTGGCGCCTCGCACTCAAACATCATCACCGTGGTTTAAAACCCAATAAAATTTGATGTTTAGTTGACAGAAATGATGACTATCACTTACCAGAGTCGCAAAACATCACCGAAAACGTCATGCTGGCGTATTTTGATGAACGCAGCAAAACTAAGAAAGCCCCAACCCATTGGTCATACTATAGCAGGCTACACGCATGTTTAAATAAGTATAGAATATTATATTAGGATATTTCGCAGTTTATGCGATTGCAAGCGATTCAAAAGTGGCAGTTTGTGGTTATGTGTGCTACGTTCTTCGTCTTCTTCTTATTGCGCAGGATATAAATGGTGTTTAAGCCAATTCAGGCTCCTATCTGACACCAGTCAAAGTCATTTTTATAGAATTTGGAATTTATATAAAATACAAAAAGTTCTCCCAATCAACGCGGACCACGCGTGAGGGGAAATCACTCGTAGGTACAGTAATTATCGGGGAAAAAAGGAGTAACCTCCAGTCACAGTCTTTCTATTATTTAGAAAAAGAAAAAGAAAGAAGTTTGAGTGGAATTTATTCAGAGGCGACGCGTACTGACACGGCCACAGTCAAACTCACACTTATAAGGTGTGTTTTATTGCCACTGGTAATCAGTTCATTTCATTTTGAAACGTATTCACTTGTCTCAAAAAGCGTTTTATTGCGCATTCAAAATGAAAGTGAATAGATTTCAACTGATCATATTCAGTTCCCCCTTCACCCCTGAAGGACAAGCCGGCAAAGATGATCAGTTGTATTCAAAATGAATTGAAATTAAATCAGCCAATAGGAGGAAGGTATCAGTCTGCAGTTACATGCATGTCACGATTGTATCTCGGAGAGGTTATGTGTATTTGTTTTCGTTGGTGAGACGGCTTCATATGCAATTCGTACTTAACTCCTTGCATAAGTCTTATGCAAAATGTCCGATACAAACATAACCTGTCGGCCTAACTACACGTAACACGAATGCGTATGCGCGCGCGCGATAGGTACACTCAAATGCGTTTTATTACTCGTGTTCAATTCACTTCAAAAGAGAATCATTTTGAATAGATACGAACTGCACACGGGTGGCAATAAAGCACACCTATTGTTGTAGTTTAACATATGGGATTTGATATTAATGTGACCAATCTTAGAAAAAACTTACTAAAAAGGGTGTTACGATTTGTTAATTGTAATACCGAAAACAGTGTTACAATGTGTGCATTGTGAATGCAAAGTAGAAAAAAGTATAGGAACAATTATACCCCACCATAAAAATGTTTTTACTTATTACGTGACAGCGTAAAATTAATAATAGATAATCAAGCTACAATCATCCATAGCAAATACTCACAAAAAGACGTACATATTTAGTTAAATTACTCGTTAAAATCATTAAAACATGCGAAAGATTACTTTACCGGTGTGAGTTTTGCATTGTCTTATCCTTGTTGATAGATACGTTGTTATTTCAAGAAATAATACCGAGAAAATAACACTTACCAGGTAAAGAAAGACCAGTTTACAATAAATACAAACGTCTAGTGGCAAATTTACACTACACTTGCACTTGAAATTACTTGAATGTACTCGAAAATTAGCAACATTTCGACGGAGTTATCAACCTGTGTACGGACACGACGCGTATATTTCCAAAACTGAATCACGTCATAGCCTGAGATCGTATTGCCTTTGAAAAACAAGTTTTTTTGGGACGCTGATAGCGGCGGGGCGGGTCGCACGCAGGTATATAACGGTAATTTGAAATGCGAATGTAGGAAATTACATACAGAAAATTCTTTTAGGATGTTTTGAGATATTTTGGGATTAGAAGTTGCAGAAGCGAATAGTAGGCATTATAAGGGAACTTGATGAGATAAAAATTATTCACTGTGCAGCAAATTTAAACGTTTTGCTTATTCATTTCCTTATGGTGGTATATTTCTATTGGTCTATGGCCACTGATAAGTGATAACATGATCACCCAAAACCAAACCGTTTGTGTCTATAACGTCTCATTTAGAATTAATAAAATAAGTCGTTTCTATTAATAAACAACTATTTTATATGACTATTTTATATTATAGAATTACATATTGTTAAATCTACAGGAATTTCTGAAGGTTAATTTTATTTGAAAACGTCAAAAGGGACTCAAATACTTGCTCAAATACTTGACTATTATCGGTTGCAAAAGTATTGATCCCTGTGTTTCAAGGCTAGTAACTCTAAAACGGCTGAACAAAAAAAAAATCTGATGTGGCCAGGCACATGACTGGATCATACTATATATAAAATTAATAGTTTAGCTGCATGAGACTCTATTTGATCGAGATCGGCCATGCCTGCATTAAAATAAAACTACTAGAACTAGACAGATATGTCGATTAAAGCTGCGTTCGGATATTGTACTCCGTTGACACCGGGTACACCGTCCAAATGACACTTACGTGTTATTGGGTGTAAAAAGTGTAATGCAATATGCGAACGCAGCTTATATTGACAGAAGTTATTGTCAAAACATTAGCGTTTGACACCAAGACTACCTACTGTCATTAGAATAAAAAAATCTGACAAATCCTGGCTACTAGTTTTCATGCAGTACGACCGATCTCGTAGAAATAGAATTTGCTCATGCAGCTAAATTATTGATTGTACCAAAACATGTCATAGTGATAAATTATTCAGAATTTCCTCATCTTTAATTTATTATTTAACTATTTCGACGAAATTCCAGAAATGGGGGCTTATTTGCAAAATCTTTCAAAAATGCAGAGACTAAACCTCCAGTTCCTTTGGACCCTCTTCAACAGAAAGCTTTTCAGCTCTAAGTTTGGTTATGAAACTTCTAAATATGAATTTTCGTCCCGATACCTTTAGTAGTTTCTCCGGAATCGTCGCCACAAAAAGCGGGTACACACACCGTCCAAATATTACCGAAAACTTATACGTTACATAAACTAAGAAATCCTTTACACTTTAAATCTACTATAGCTTCGTACGTGTATGCTGATAAACCATTTATTGCGCATATACAATCTCGCAGCAGTAATTAAAATCGTTCGTATCTACGATAGAGGTTTGATCTTCGCATAATACCTTATTAAAGTAAATGTGGTCCTTGAATTATATCTGAAAAGGGGATTTGATGTTTAGTTGAAAAGAATGATAACGATCACTTACTAGAGTCGTAAAACATCACCGTAAACGTCATGCTGGCGTATTTTGATGAACACAGCAAAACTAAGAAAGCCCCAATCCTTTGGCCATACTATAGCAGGCTACACCCATGTTTAAATTTATATTTATATCTTTATGTATAGAATATTGATATTTCGCAGTTTATGTGATTGCAAGCGATTAAGAAGATGCAGTGTGTGCTTATGTTGGGTTATGTATTGTACATTTGACATATGGCATTTGATATCACTGTGTACCAATCAGACAAAAATGTTACTGTTTTCGGTATTACAATGTGTTAATTGTAACACTGAAAACAGTGTTACAAATGTGTGCATTGTGAATGCAAAGTAGAAAAGAGTTATTTGGGAATTTTAAATAGGGAAAATAATGTGATCGATGCGGTGCGCAGGATAGTTCCTCTCGGGGAAAGGGGATTATGCGCGCGAGACGGTGTGACGCTTCGCGCGACGATTTCAAACGAATAACACTCAGGACCGTATTCAATATTTATGTCATTTTCTCGTTCAGTTTTATTTTTGAAAATAGCATAAGTGATTTTTTTTATTCTGGAATTGTATACATATTCTGTTTTGTGACTAATTATCATTTCACGACATTATTTCTGCCAAAAATCAGTAGTTGATGTTTCAATTGCGACAAGTATTTGTCCTAAACTTTGAACGAATTGTGCAGTTTCAGAAGAACCACCAACATTGCAACAATATTGCGGAAACTTCTTTATCATTATTTGTACTGTTGTCGCTGCAGTCTAATAAGTCATCACATCATCATCTTCATGCTATTATAATTGATATTATAATTCTTTCTACAATTGAGTCAAACATATGATCAATATCAATGTATTGGTTTTGATTTACAGATTAATTCAATTGCAATGGGCTACAGGTAACCACAATAATTTTACTTCATTGCGTCCGATTTATATAATCCCGATAACGTCTAATAGAAGTACCTTCTCTTGATGGTGATTTTTTGACAGATACAACAGCTCGTTATTTGAGAAAGGAATTTCTGACATTGATAATTAATTGTTTTACTTCCTTGGAATAATACTTCAGCATTCTTGCTCAATACTTGCAAAACACGTACGCACACAGCGCAGTTACTCAAGAAACTTTATTCAATGAATATTTATGTATTTATGTTATCTTGATTTTACCCAAAATCATATTATTGGGGCCTGAGAAAAATATTTGGTTTTGTTATTTTATTTGTTTATGCTACCTGATAATATTTGATTGCTGCTGTTGATTCAACAGCTCTTCGTTGTACACTTGCAACCTATTCTTTCATTAAACAAAGAGTCCACCATTTCTAACCTTCAACTTCAATGCTGGTTACAATAATACGGGCCTGTGATACATGCTGTAGTCGACCTCAAACCAGAGCCGATGATGACTGCGTTGAACGACGTGACGTACTTGCGCGCGGTACCAAAATTATATCGAATATTTATGTAGCTTTATAAAATTAATGAACATCTGAAATATGTTTCTATTTCAATAGTGTCATTAAACAAAATTCTGCAATTCTTTTCGTACCTGTCTCGTTATCGTGATAATACTTGTTGCCGAGATATCCGCTTCCATGAAAATATTGTTTATAGCCTTTATTGCAAAGAAAATTAGTAAAATACAAAAGCCAATCTGTAGACAAGATCTTAGGTTATACTCTGTGTAAATTTGAACTTTTTTGGGCAAGCGGTTTAGCAGAAAAAAAATTGGCAAGACGAGCGTTTATTAAAAAGTGCTAAAATCGGGTACATTTTTACACTTCTCTCGCACTTCTGCCCAAACCTAGGGGCAGAAAATTTTGATAGTCAATCATGTTATGTAGATATTATCCAGGAGTATAATACACTTTATTAAATTTTTTTTGTTTAGTCGTTGCAGAGTTACGAACCTCCAAACACTGGGATCAATACTTTTGCAACCGATAGTAAATGCTTTGTTCAAATAAACTCTCAGAGTTAGACCATTATGGGAACTGGCAAACTGCCCGAATGAAATCTTTATAATCAAATGTCTAAAATTATAAATCTGTAACATTTTATTGAAAAATATACGTAGTATGTACTGGGTACTATTTTCTTAGTTAATTTAAAGGGGTAATGTTATTACCCCCGCGTTTATAGGAACTCTTTTGCTTTGTGCTGATATCTGGTTTCAGCAAACTTTTAACATCTTTAATTAGGATGATTGATAATTTGTCTCCAAACTGCACTTCTTTAATTTGTAATATTAGAATATCAATGTCATATTTTTCTTAAATACAAAAAGAATATTTAGTGTTTGCTATCGGCTGTAAAGAAAAATATTTGTTTAAACACAATAAATTTGCAGTCCACAATTAAACACCAATTATAATAATTATATACAATTAACAATTATGTCTTAATAATAAAATAATTAAAAAACTTGGAATTTACACAGATTTCCAATTTAGATAACTATCTCGTAAAAAAATACAATTATTGAAAATAGGTTACTATTCTGGAAAAAAAAAGGAAAACGAAACAAACAAGTAACAACTGGTTATGATATGTGTTGATTATATATATCCAGAAGCTTAATGATGATTTTTTATTTATAAAGACATTAAACATTATTATGGAGTACGAATTAGAGGTTAACAAATAGAAACTTTTTAATACAAAATTAATTAATTTTTATTATCTTTGAGAGCCGTTAGCAACCCCTAAATGCTTTTTAGTTTCTCATCAATATCATTTTAAAAAGGTACCGCTTGCAAACAAGATTTTAAAAAATTCATATTTTCGCAGTTTCGGGTACTTTATCACATAAACAATTAATGACTGAGTATTTCTTTTGAAATGCCTTTATAAAATAAAAACACAACAAGTATATCACTATCAAATTAATTAAGTTGAAACTGATTAAGACATTCATGATGCAACTAAATGCAGCAAATATCAAAATATCATTTCCGATCTAATATTACGACTAAATATATATATATATATATATATATATATATATATATATATATATACATAAAGGAAAGCTGGTTATATATATATATATATAATAAAGGTAAATTAGCAAATACTACTCCAGCATACTTCGCGTAATCAGTCATCTTTTGTAGTTTTTTACCCCTCAACCCGTTTGGGAGTCAAATTCATCCCCCATCGACGGGAGTAGTTTTACTGACATGCAGACGACCCCTGACCTTCTACCATGATTTATTACAATGTAATCATTAAATAGGGTGAACTCGATGAGGGGGTGGTTTTTCGATGCGCCAACCAAGATATATGATGCAACCGCCCGGCTGAATCTATATTTAGAACACACGGCTGGAAAAATCGCAACAAATGTTTTTCTTCCTCATGCGAAAACATCAATTCGTCATAACGTCCCAATATAGTTTCCACGCAAAAATTCGTCACATTCGTGAATTATTTCCAAATAGTTTCAAGTGAATTTATGTCCATATGAAAATGCTCCAATTACAAATAACTTGTGTAAATCAAGCCAATAAAAGTTAGAATTATCCCAGTTAAATTAGGATTTCAGTGGCATTACAAATATCGTGCAAAAAGTCCATCGATGTCGTGTCTGCTATTCACGATTAAAGATGACTACTTTTTCTGAAGAACACATATCGAAAACGGCCAAAACTTGTTGTGTATTGGATTTTTGTATTGCAAAATATGATTCTTCTTTAAATTTCCTTGTAAATTTATATGTATACTATGTGTGCCTTGTTTCTCTTACTTGTAGATGATGCCTATCACCAGGAATCCCAATGACATTTAGTGTAGATGTTTAAACAAAAGAATAGCAATTTACCATGGGAAGGCAGATATCGAAGAAAGCGATTTTCAAAAATGGGCAAGTTCGTGTATGTGACATTAGCTTACTCCCTATTGGTCTGACGACAATGAAGATAAGATTGGGATTGGTAGGTCTTTTACTTGTCTACTTAATAAAGGTTCTATTCATAACCGATCTTACGTTATATGGCTGAAAAGCGTTAACAACAAGTAGCAACGAACACATTATACATATTACACAAGGAATTACAAACCTCGTCTCTAAAATGTACAGTCATTTTAAGTAGCATCATATTTTATGAAGAAAAGAAAACAATAAACATGTAGTCAAAAGTTTGTTGTTTCTCAGAAGAAAAAAGTGTTTTAAGTAAATACCTCCCTTGTTTTTATGGGATTTTTCCAAAACTAGTATCCTTCAATAGTGTACATTTAAATACATACAGGAGTTTTCTCCATTTCCGATAGAAAGCAAGGTGGGTATTACAAAAACTTGGGTGGCTTTTGCCATAGATATAAATTATCATCTAACTTACATTAAGTACCTTTGTATTAGGGATGTTCGATACGATACGATATTTTTAAGTACCGGTACTTTACATTCCGATACCCGATATTTTGTACCGGTACTATACTATCCAATACGGTACGATACGATACGTTTTTGGACGATATTGTATCGCGGTATTTCTTGTTGCCAACAACTAGCGTACTAAAGCGTGTGACACTGATTACAACGAAGGAATTTGTATATATGTTTTTTTACAGTGTCAGTAAACGATCACGGAAATTCCGACTAAAATTTAACCTAACTTTGGTGTGAAAATCTTTGACTGCCAAAGTTATTAAATCCATTAACCATAGTGCTTTTTACAAGCAAAATACATACAAGCATGCCACGTTCGTCGAGTAGCGTATGGAAAGTGTTTATTAATAAAGCAAGTTGAGTGGAAAATGCGAACTTTGTAACACTGACGCTAAAATTGCGGAATTTACGACAAACTTGAAAAAACACCTTCAGCGGTGGCGTCCAACATACAGATTAGAAACAAAGGAAACACTGATGGTTCTGTGTGTGGTACTATGGTGAAACAAGTAGCTCCGTATGTCATAATATAGCAGTGTTTAATATTTTCTTGGGAAAAATACATTCATAATGCATTTATATATTTTGTACAAAATCATAATTACAAAGCCCATTAATTTCTGGAAAACACTGGGGGTACCATGGTCAATCAAGTAGTTCCTATACCATGGGTGGTACGATACATTACATATTCCTATACTTTTAAGGCGAGAGTTGTGCAGTGTTATTTTGACAATAATTGCTAAATTTTTGCGGTTTTTTGAAGTACTTCAAAATGACATCTATCATTTGGCATGTATTATGAACATTCTATTGAATGTAAATGCACATGTAAATGCACAATACAGTATAATGAATGATCTCCATTTTCAGCATTGTGAAACATTTGTAATCCATTTCTACAATAACAAAAAAAATAATAGAATTAGATGATAGACCACGGATAACCGGTGCTGCACTTGATTTGCGACCATATAAACTATTTTGTTACGTTTTTGTAGGAGGCAAAAAAGCAATACAGAGAAAAAAAGTTTCAAATATTTAATAAAAACCGCGCATGCGTACTATATTCAGTTGGGTTTTTATGTATACCTACATATGATATATGCTATTTTAAAATAAAAAAATATATTTATTCTACTATTATTTTATTTCAATGTGTGTAGGTATCTACCGCGACGCAAAATATTTTTTTTTATTCGGAATTTGGTGTTGAAAAAATGTACCGGTACCGATGTACCGGTACTTTGTGCTCCGGTATGGTACAGAACCGGTACATTTGATACGATACAATACGATACGCGATACCGGTACAGCAAGGTGTATCGGAACATCTCTACTTTGTATACAGTATAGTATCTAAATAGTTATTTAACCAACAAGTATATTTAAAAGAGCGATTAATGATCGAGACTGTTTAACACACGACCGATTAGCGAGTGCGTTTTTTGTTCGAGGTCATTAATCGCCGTTTAATATTCGAGTTGGTTACAAATTTTTTTCGTCGATCGTATTCTTCTGGCGGCGTCTACATAGATTTTATTCGTCGATGTCGTTTGAGGTTTTATGACCATTTATGTAATTTGACACTAACAGTTCTCGGTTGTGTGCCTGGATAACGAAATGTTTTGATTGGATGGTTCTATTTTACGTATGTTCCATGGACTATAATGAAGTCGATTGATTGGCTATAACAAATCATGCATTAATGGAAATCGTGCATTTATAGACCTTTTTAATGAATGATTTTCAGTTCAGTAGACATACTCATAAATACACGATCGACGGAAAACAATAATAACAACCAAAATATACTCAATGTTTGAAATATCAACAAAATCTCAACAATACAAACAAATTTCTAACAATGGCCAAAGCCACCCAAGGTAACTAAAATGCCTTGCATAAAACATAAAATACATTGCGAGATGCAAGATTTACAAAAGATATCGAAAAAATAAACTAAGGTGGTTGGAGTTAGAAGTTAGCATTTTTAGAATGTTGCCCTTTTTAGTTTAGGTGTAAATATTGAAACAATAGGTACCTATTTGAAAAAAAGTAACAATATTAAAAAAAAGCTAAATATTTATTATTACATAATAAATAGGTTCTTGATCTTCAAGCGAAGCCTTTTTTGTACTGTTTTCGTGCGACTGGGAACCATACTGGGAACTGGGAAGCAGTGTTGCCAGATAGATTTTACGGTTTCCCCAATTAACAGTGAAGATTCCCCCAAAAACAACTGCTTCGGCAGCAAAACCCCCAATTTTTTCCACTTTCTCGAAGATATGTCTCAACATATGTTTTTCAATTTTTCAGTGGTCTAACGAAAAAAAAACCCAAAGAGGAATGTTTAAGGATAAAATTGGTTGGAGTTAGTTATCAATATAATATAAAACAAATTGATAATAAAATAGCCCCAAAAATCCCCCAATGTAAAAGTTTGCCCCCAGAAAATCCCCCAGATGTATACCCCTAAAACTTCCCCTAAGCGTTTAAAAATCCCCCACTTTTCGGGAAAATCCTCCACTCTAGGGGAAGTTAATGAGTCCGTTAATGATTTTAAAGTTAACTTAAAAGTTAATTCGTTAATGAAAAATTTAACTTCGTTAATTAACGATTAACGGATTAACGCTTTTGTGCCCAGCTTTGCAAAAGACACTTCTTAACCTTCTGAACGACATATCCCGGAAATGATCAAGTGTTAACTAAATTCTATTGGCTCTTTGTTATAAAATATGATGCTCAGTCATGTTTTCAAATACTTGGGACGCGGAATGGATCACCCAGCACAAGCGCGTGGAATTTTTTGAAGTTGCCGCTACGTATCTCAGACCAATCTTCATTTTCCCGCTATTTTGGAAAAGATTTTTAAAGTTTGAAGTTTATTTTGGCGTATTGCTTCTTTTGTTCAAAATATCATATTGATAATGTATAATTTTTGTACATCTCGTAATAAATCACCTTGTAGATCACAATGATGCAATTGATTCAACATAGGTGGAGGCGCTTACATATAATACTGTAAGACATGGTAGGTGTTAATTTTTTCAGTTCCAATCTTTATTCGGTATTATTTTACAAACCATCAGCGTATTGTTATTTTAATCTTTTTGGGTGTACCAGACAATCGTATCTAGTGAATACCAGTGCCACCAACACATCAAATACAATATGGTGTGCTATCAGAATCGGTTCCTCCCAAAATAGGTTTTCCGTCGTATTGAAAAGGCAGACAATCGAACAGCGGCAGAGTATCGCGTAGGAAAAACTTCTTGCATACGTAATCGAGATGAAAAATGCGATATTGACGTGCTCGCTTCACTGTGTTCCGTTCTCATTCCTGCCGTTCGAAATGATACACGAAAACGGACACGAATACAGATGCGATCGGGCAAAATTCAACAAACAACCCGATAAAAAGTTTCGGAGCCTGTTCATCAATGGCTCGGGGAGACAATAGCGCGCAATTGTTTTTTGCCATGACGTATCTTGCGCTTCCTGTGGTCGCTAAACGGAAGTCGGGTATCTTTTGTGTGACAACTTTATTGCATTATCATTGTAGTTTTTTTTTGTTGGTGGTATTGCAAGGCTGGCAGGTTAATGGTGGAATGTTATACAGGGACCGGCAAAAGTTATCGTACAGTGGGTTACACTTTTATGAAAACATTCAATGCAGTCGGCATTGACTACTGAGTAATAGCCCTTTTACACCTGTGCAATTTTAACCTGCAATCTCAATCATGCGACAAATCGCATGCGATTTTTCGTTTTACACTATGCAATTTTTGTATATATAGGTTATATGAAAAAATCGCATGGGTTTAGAATCAGTTTTAAATCCACGCCATTTTTACGTGCGATTTTAGTAACTTTCTAGGAACTTAAGCCAGAAAACATAAATGTCGTAGTGGTACCATTGCTGATAGACACGTAGCGTAGGCCCAAGCGAAACATAACCTATTCCGCTAATTGTTTTTGTTCGTGCTTAGTTTGAGAAGAGTTTGTTAAGATGTCGAAGGAGAATCAAGAAGATAGGAAGGAAAACATTGATAAATTCGTGTGGTCGAAATCAATTACTGAAGACCTAATCGAACTATATCAGAACCAACCAGTACTCTACTGTTCTTCTCTGCCAGAGTACAAAAACAAAAATATAAGGCTAGATGCGTTAAATGTAATACAACGAGACATGGTGGCGAAAATGCCTCAGCTGCTGCACAAGTCCTCACAGTTGAAGCAATTAAGAACAAAATACATAATCTAAGAACGCAGTTTTTTAAGGAGTTGGGAAAAATTAAAATTTGTGAAAAAAGTGGTGCCGGCTTATCGGAGAGATACACACCAATATTGTGGTATTATGAACATTTAAAATTCCTTCAGGAATCCAAGGCAAGTCGGAGTCAAACTTACCAGAAGTTACGCTACAACCGGAATATATTATGGATAGCGAGGATAGCCAGCCGGAGGTCATATTTCATGGCACGGTTGAAGATTTCAATTCTTCGGAAATTTTGTCACTGACGCCCAGTAGCATATGGAGTAACCCTCTATTGTATTTTGTTTACTAGAATTTTTGTATATTAACTTTTTTAAATTTTTTTCTTGAAAATAAAATATTGTATTAGCAAGTGTATTTTTATTTAATATAATGAATAATTAATAATGATTTTAATATACTCTAATAACTGTACTATAAATAATAATGATAATAACAGAATTAATGTTAGTTTATGCCAAAACTCCTGCACTTCTGTTTCCAGCTACAAAATGCATATTTAATGACGTATCACCTATCGATGTCACTTTCATCTCGTATGCCATACGTATTGGGGCATTCTGTTCGTAGAAAATTATGCAAAACTATACAAGTCAAAGTTCATTATTTTTTAAATGTAGATTTCCCCGATCTTTTCGCTAAGCCGTGGATTAGTCTACCAACGCCGTTCCGTTCTTTGTCTTAACAACAAACTCGCAGCTCCAATTATGATGCTAAGGAGCGCAATTTCCTCTAAATCGACGACGTTAGGCATTTTAATACATATGTATATCAACAATCGATACTAGCAAGGTTTCTTATACATATAAATGATAGTTTTGGTGCTAAGAAGGTTATGTTTATGTATAAATAACAAAACAACGAGGTTATGCGATGCGTGTTGATGTGTGTAGCACAATTGCCAATCAAAGAAGTTACAGTTGTTAAAAAACAAAATCACTGATGCTGAAGCCATGCAATTTATTAAAGTTGCACAGGTGTAAACGGTCTACAAACGGTGAGAAAATTGCATGCGATTTTGAAAAATCGCATGGTTGAGATTGCAGGTAAAAATTGCATAGGTGTAAAAGGGCTATTAGTTAGTTCTAACCATCGAGATAGTATAAAAGAGGAGGAGTCATATGAGCTTCAAATTGGGATCACTTTGTGTTAAATCATATCGTCGGTTGTGGTCCTTTACGTCAAATTGACAAGCCGATACATTATATAGGTGGTTTATAAGTGGTTTCTAGTACTCTATAAGTATTGTTTTATAACTAATTGGCATGACAGTATGCGATGTAAGAAGCTGTAGCGGCAGAAAAGGTCCGATGCATTAAATCAGCGGGAATTACGTTTCATCAGGAAGTGACGTTAGATGTCACTCAAATGCCAATGAACAGGCCCGTATTCAATAAAATTTTACTTAATATTTGGTTTATTTAATAATTAAATGTAGGTTTCCAAAGATTCCTGTCCAGTAGAAATTATGGATACAGTTTGTAGACCGATATAACTGGAAGCCGACAAAGTCCTGTGTTGTTTGTTCGAAACATTTTGTGGATATATGTATAGACAGAACATCACCAAATCGCATCAAATATATTTGATGTCCTACATGATCATAAAGTTACATTTTACATCTTAGATACGGGAGTAAAAGCAGCTACTTTATGCCCGCGAGGGCATTAAGGATTCTTAACGCCCGCGCGGGTATTAAGAGTTACCATGGTTTATGTCAGATACATCAAATATTTGACATTCAAAAGGTAAATTTAAAATCGTCAATGTCAATTATTAGCGATTAAGGTTATTCTGTTTGACAATTAATTGTGTGCATTGGCACTCAACTCCGAATTGTATGTACTATTGTAATTCAACTCCGTAGATACGCATGTCACTTAATTACGTCAAAATATTTATTAATATCATTCAAACGGAGGAACAAAACCATTGTAGGACATAACATTTTGTGTGTACCACGGACATCACTTGATGTTTATACCCTCGGGCGACTTAAAGAGCACGAGTGCCGATAGGCCCTCGCGCTTATTAAACTGTCACCCTCGGGGCATAAACATCCGTTCAATGCTCTTGGTACAAAAAATAACTATTCTAGTTTAGTAAAACATAGTTTCGATCAAGATGTGTTGGATAGTCACAGAATATTATTAATTAAAAGTATTATAATCAGGAACACAGATATTCGAATTTGTTACATCGAAAAATAAAAATAAGTAAATCCGCCAGCATTCGACATCAAAATAATAAAATGGTTTTGTTTAATGGCCAGTAGGTTACAAAGTGTATAATACTTATTTTGTTGTTATTCATATTCATATTTATGTTACTTACTTAATTTAACTTACTTTAACTTAACTTACTTTATGTTACTATTTAAGTTTTTTTTTACATCAAGTTAAACAAATATAAGATTTATTTTTCATTATTTGTTATAACCTTAATCCAGAGTATTTTTTTGTTTATTCTATATTTTTATTTCTTAAGTTGAACAAATATAGTTAATGTGTGCTATGTTGCACTGTCTGCAATATTACAGAAAAAGAATTATAATTAGTCCGGGCCTGTGCTGACCGACCATCGTATAGTCCCATAAGCCACACCTACTGACGCATTTTTCAGTATAAGAAAAACGTCGTCATGGCGTCTCCTTTCTATACTATCTCGATGGTTCTAACTTATTTTATTATTTTGAAAAACTTCCAGACATTAGCGTAGGTACCTATATACATTGAAAAGTTGTAGCAAGATTCTATTTTTAAAAAGTAAATCGAGTTTTAACGTACCCTAAAGTTCAGGTAAGGGGTACAAATTCTAGGTTTTTTTATGACGATTGGCACATCATGTTATCAGAGACGTAAAAATTGGAATTTTGATTCTCCTTTCAGATTAAAAATTAGGTATAGATTACACGATAGCTGCAAATTACTCATCACTTAAAAATTTACGAACCAAGATTTCTACGTGGCGCGCAGCTTGTTCAGTAAATAGGCAACCGAACATAGATCACAGCAAATGCGTTGCCTACCGAGACGGATATTACCGGAATTAAATTGAAATAGTTATTATCTTTACTAATTAAATAACCTTTAGGGCAACGTTTATCAACATTACCATAGATATTTTAATAAGCGGCTTACCTTTCAGCGAAACCATTTTCTGTGTTTACTGTCACGTTCGATATTGTCATTCAGTATTTGAGGTTAGAAATATCATTCTAAGAAAAGACGTACCTTTTCGCTCGGCGCATTTAATTTGTACAGCAGGGGTATAAAAATAATGTTGTTGCTTTTGAACACGTCAATTTCTAGGAATGATATGTAACGTAGCGAAAAATAACAGCAGAAAGCGATGAGTAATTTGAAGCACTCGTAAAATCTACTATAATTAGGCTCGTGTTTTACCATTTCGCAAATATCTTACAAGGGAAGTGAAAGCAAAGGGTGAGATTGTGGGGAAGGGAAAATATATCATGTAATGGAAAGCAAAGCAAAGCAAAGCAAACTAAAGGCTTATTACGATAACACATCACAGCATGTAAATTATATTTGATAGAGTTTGAAGGAAAGCGTTTCTTTTGAAAGCATTTGTGCCATAACCCAAGTGAGTGCAGCCGCGGAACCCCATATAGTCACCCATAAAATAAAGCCCAATTAGATTTATATAAAACAGTTTATTTCTTATATTTTATGTTTCTTTATTTACAACAAAAACACTTTAGGTCTTACATTCTACAACATGGCTCAATCCAATTTCCTATATCTAGGATCAGGTAGCCCAAAGCAGCGAGCCCAATATCTGTCGATTGTATGATACAAATGTGGGTAAACATTACCCAATGAATGATTTTCATCCGGATAACTCTACAAGAAAGACAAAAAGAAACAGTTTAAACAAAATCCTTATAACTTATCTAACGAACATACCATTTGATAAAACATAACATCAGCATGTTCCAAAGCCTTCGCCAACAACATGGACTGTTGATAATGGACATTATCATCAGCGTTTCCGTGAATCAAGAAGAATGATTTATCTCTAAAATCTTCAGTTCTTCTGGTTAAATCTGTATTGTTATATCCCAATTGGTTGTCTTCGGGTGTTACCAGCCCCATGTATCTTTCAGTGTAGATAGTGTCTTCAAAATAACACAAATTAGTGTATTATAAACGAGATGTTTTCAGTTTTTCTTACCGTATAATGTAAAATCGGTAACCGGCGCTACTGAAAGACCAAACCTGAAGACATTTTCAACATCTTGCACCAAGGTCCAAGCTGTAGCAAACCCTCCATAACTCCAGCCCCATATGCCAATTTTATCACCATCAATAAAGCTATAGTTATCCCTCAGAGCTTTAGCTACAGCAATTTGATCTTCAATCTCAACAGTGGCCATCTTTTTGTAAATCTGGAAGCGCATAGTGTCACCTTTACGGCCACTACCTCTGCCATCGATATAGCAATAGATGTATTTCTGGTTTGTCACTATGTAATTTTGAAAACCAATGGAGAACCTATCTGAGATTTGGTTTGAGTCCGGTCCTCCATATCTAAAAGTTTGAAGGTATTAGTCGCGGATTTCATTTGTTTGTACTGTTTTCTTACACATTCACTACCATTGGGTATTTGGTTGGGCTAGCTGCGTCAAAATCTGGTGGAAGTAGCAGCCTGGCTTTAGCGACAAAGCCACTTGGTAGGCGAACGTCATAATCACGTACTAGTGGGAATGCTTTTACTGATAGTTGAACCCTTAGTTCTTCGTTGGGTTCATACACATACGCTGACACCTGTGGTGCACCCAGAAATACAAAAATTTTACTTCTGTAGTTTTACTAATTATTATTACAGAAATAATAGAAGTAAAGATTAAAAATTAACCCCATACTAAAAATAAATGTTTAGACGTTCACATAGCAATACATGACATTTGAGGTTGTCTACGTGTCACTTTTGAGCATCTATAAGGTGCAAAATTTACAGGTTTGGCAGAACGTTTCAGAATCAAACAGATTTGGTTGATCATTTTTTTGCTTTAAATTAAATAGAAGGTAAAGGGAACTATTTTAACAATGACCAACTGCAAAAACTCGAAACATTTAATCTGGTCTTGGTCAATGTTGTTCCATATTTAGGCCAGGCAATAGAGCAGAAAATGACTGAGTTCGTGACAATAATACTAGCAGGAAGCCGACGGTCCCAGGTCACGTGGAGCAGTCCGTAGATTGTGATATTGTGATGTGTTTCCTACTCGCAAATATCATTTCTTAAATTGATATAAACAAAAAACCTCAAAAAATCGTGATTTTTTTCGTTTTACGCTTGTAAAAATTGAACGAAGGAGCAATCTTGATGCTTTCAACAGACGAATTGCAGAGAAGAAAAGACGAAAAAAATGAACCCTGCACGGACTCAATTTAATTAATATTAACGGAAAAATTTCGGAGAAACCGGAAAATCTGCGTTTTTTTCAAAAATTCATAACTCCGCCATTTTCAAAGCTGTAGCGGAGGCTTTTCGCGTGAAAGTAGCGATTGATGGGTACTTTCAGTGTGGACAACCCAGGCGGTGTCCGATGCTTAGTTTTTGCGCAATTGGTCATGTTTGCAAGCATTTTTATAATAATAATAATAATAATAATAAATTGCCTTTATTAACCTCAAACACAAAATGATACATAGTGCAAATAAACATGTTATCATGATGAGGTTAATTGGTGTGGGTTCAGGAAGTTAACCCTGCTCTTCCACCCAAACCCAACAGACCGAACAGAAAAAAAAACAAATCGAATAATAAAGTACATACGCGAACAAAAATTAAACACAATGCAAATACAATCATCAATTTGAGAGAACATAGCCGCCAGCGGAGTATGATGGCTCACCCACGCGCGCACAACACCCCCTATCCCACGGCACCAACCTGCTCAGACATTAGAACAGCCCTACAGCGAGATACCAAACGGACCATCCCACCAGACCACAAGTCCACCGGCATGGCGTTCCATGTCCGCGCGAAAACGTATTGAAACGACCTCGCCCGAGCCGCCGACCTGCAAAGAGGTGTCTCCATAGTTGTCTAAGGTTAAGGTGGTGGACATCAGTTCTAAACCTAATCTTGCAGTGCAAGTACTGGGGTGCTTTACCGTTGACAACGTTGAACAGCAACCTGCAGCGGTGCAAGTGCCTCCTATTTTTCATGTTCAACCAGCCACACTCCACCATCATCGCGGAAACATGCGAACGCCTTGGTAGGCCGTACACAAACCTGATGCATGCATTCTGCACCCTCTGTATGCGACCAGCGTCCACAGAACGCAAACACTGGTCATAAACCGTGTCACAAAAATTAAAGTGTGACAACACCAGTGCATCACTCAGCATACGCCTCGTTTCCAGTGTAAGCACATCACGAAAACCATACAGAGCTCGAAGACTCAAAAAAGCAGTCCGGATCTTCCTGTTAACATGACAGTCAAACCGCAGCTCACGATCAAGATATAAACCCAAGTCTCTAGCTTCGCTTACAAATGGAATAACCTGGCCATCAATCTGCAGATCAATCAAGTGCTCAACCGATCCGCGCGCCTCCACCCGACCGAAGAGCATAGCGCAGGACTTCCCGGGATTCACCGCCAGTGAGTGACTCGACGAAGCATGAGATATGCGCCGTAGATCAGCATTAATGTCATGGCAAGCCCCATCTACAGCGGCGGGGGAAAATGAATGGTATAGTTGGCAATCATCTGCATAGAAATGATGCCCGCAGTGCACAATAGAGTTACCCAAAAACATACTGTACAAAACATAGAGAAGAGGGCCGCAAATACTTCCCTGAGCAACACCCGAGCAAAGATGGCGAGGGCCAGAGGTCACACCAGCAACCCTAACAGACTGCACACGATCCCTCAGGTACTCAGAAAAAAATACAATCGCGCCTGCATCAAGTCCGATGCATCCCAGAATGGCCAGCAAAAGCTGGTGGTTAACGGTGTCAAATGCTCTTGAAAAGTCAAGAAGCACCAAAATGGTCAACTCCCCGCGATCGGTTGCAGTGAGAATATCATCTACCAAATCAAGCATAACTGTCTCGCAACCATGCGCAGCCCTGAACCCCGACTGTCGACTCGGAAGCACATCGTGGACACGCAGATACTCCCTCAATTGCCAATCCACAATCCTCTCCAGAACCTTAGATAAGGCCGGCAGTACGCTAATAGGACGCAGGTTCTCCGGACCTGCGGACAGGTTCACCTATTTCGGAACATTTTAACGCAAAACCAGAATAAACGTTTTGTAGCCCAATACTTCTACTTTCGAAATACGTAAAAAAAAATTAAATTCGGACCACCTTCGACGCATTCAGACCCGCCGAAACATAAAAATAAAAATATTCAAATCGGAATTGTGCAAAAACTAATCGATTTTTTGAGGTTTTTTGTTTATAACAAATTAGTAGGAAACACACACATCACAATACATATACGGACTGTTCCACGTGACCTGGGACCGTCGGCTTCCTGCTAGTATTTTTGTCACGCAAAAATCTCTATTGCCTGGCCTAATTTATTACTTATATGTTTTCATCATCGGTGTTGTCATAGAAAGCAAGTTGATGAGAAATATGTTTGCTAGCGTGACTTGCTATTGCTGTTCTTCTTGTCTCCTTTAGTATCAGAGAAAACGTTCGTTCCTATTCTGGGCATTTCCATCCCACATACAGCGTGCTTATGTTGTTAGGTCGCCCTTTCAACTAATTTGAAGCATTCCACTCATTTGGTTCATATGGACGCTTCAACTTTTCCTGTTATGCGTGTATTGTTGTGTCATCTTTCATATCTACGTGATGATTCATTCCATTTTATTCCATAATATGAACGCTTTCAACTTCCCTTCAAAGCCACTTGAGACCTTCCTCTAGATTCATCCATATAGGCTCTTGGACTCTTCCTATTCTGGATGTTATATCGATATGAAGGAATGAAGAAGAATTTCCCAAACGATATGGATAGGCGACACAACAACACATGTGTACATTATATGTCGCTCAATAGCCCAGAACATGGAGGGTTTGAAGCGTCTATATGCAGAAATTGATACGCAGGCTTTATGTGGCATAGAATAGTCCAGAATAGTAAAAGTTGGAAGCGTCCTCATAATGGAAGCATTTATGGATTATTACCGAAATGAATGTGAAAGCCTTAACATGCACAGACTTTATTACATGACGTATTCTAGCCCGGAATTGGCTTACAAGTGGAAGAGTTCGAAGCGTCATTCATGAGAAAGGTCTCAAACTATATAGAAAGACGACAGAACAGCACACCCAGACTGTAATATTTGTTTGTTTCATGAATAAATATGTTTCCCTGTGATATCGGAGTTTATTCGCGAAGCGTATTGTTGTTATCTGATGTATTAGTAACATCATTATGAATAATTTTTAGCCAAAATATTTACCAAGTTAGAAGCCTCGTTGATCGAAATATAGTTTGGTCCTGGTCCGCTACAGATTTCAGCAAAGTAAGAAAACTTTTTGCTGAAGGAAGCGGAACCATATCTGCATAATCCTTCAGGTATCGCGTAGGAACAAGTGATGCAGACATTGTCTCCTGACGTTAGATTCACGAAATATACGTGCTGCTGTTGCGGGGTCTCTTCCAAAGATCCAGAATAGTATCTAGAATTATATACGTTATTCTAGTTCCTGATGAATATGAAACACTGCCTGTGTCTCTGAAATAGTGGCTGAACTAAAGCAGATTGCTGAGGAAACTTTCTTTTTCATAATTTATTTGAAAAGAAAAAATGTTGTACCCTTTGGTATCAAGATTCGCAGTTATTATTATCGCGATATTATCGCAGGTATAATTAGGGTTACTCACATAATGTCTCTTTCTTCATCCCATCCTGAGATACCAGTTACTACTCTAGCTCCATCAGTCAACCTGGTAGCAGTTTTACTTTCAGTATCGAACATCGTCAAATGAATGTAAGAGTCTGTACCAACTGGTTGAGACAGCAACATCAAACATTTCGTACCATTCGCGTTATATTTTGGAGCTGAAAGTTCTATCCAACCAGAATCTTCTCTGTATTCATTCTCCTACAACCAACCATAGAATTATAATCAGCTGACCAGTTTTATGACGCAACTCACAATATCGCATGTTGTTTCCGATAATTTGCAACGTCTGACGGTAGCTTCGTTTTGTATCCTATTCTCGACGACAGCGACGACTTCGGCATTTGTAGCCCACGTGACATCGAAAAGGACGTAGTCCCGTGAAAGTGCGCCAGCTGGTAGTATCGGCAATGATCTAACGTTACTCGGGTTGCTGAATGAGACTACTCTCAACTCAAAATCTGGATTTCTTGTGCCAACCTAAAATTAAAAAGTATCTGAGAATTGATAATTGTTAAACAATGAACGCAAAAACTATGGAAAGAAGGATAAAATCTCTGTAACGGAGTAACCAAATTGTATAGCTTATTTTTTTCTGTGGGTAAAAAAATTGAATTATCTCTAACCAGTTTTTGCGAAATGCAGAAAATGGCAAATATATTCTCGGAACTCTTTTTGCTTAATGTTTTTTGCTTTGAACTTATTCCTTGAGCCATATATGTATTTATCATACATTTCTTTTGTGGCTATATAACGTAGAAACTACCCTACGAATCTTGATGAGACTAACTTCTTGGGTTTGTGAAGCCAGTCATTAGCCTAAGTTGCGCAAATACACTGACGTAAGATCAACCAATTAAAAGGAAAACCCTATCTGAAGATGTAATGATTTTAAGTTTTTATTCCGGTGTAAACCGGAGCGCACTTACGACAACTTCCGGTTTATTCCGGAAATCAAAATTAAATCAAAACGTGAACGTTTATAACAATGCAACCACGAGAAAAGCCTAGTACAGGTTGTTTGATACCCCGATACACCGAGGGTTTTTATGCCAAATGAGTAGCTTCTTTTTAATTAAAAAGAAATTAAAAAATGTCTTGATCTTTTCGAAAATAATAAAAAGGTAATTATTACCAATATTGATGTGGATGCACCGTGCTTCATGCAATGTTAAACAACACAAACAAAAATGTAGGAAAGGGCGTTTTATCTCATCAACTAATCATTCCTATGGAAGAAATCTTGCCAGAATCGGTGGTATCTTGTTCGTTTTATTTATTCATATACAGTGAGCCCGTAAAGTATGGAAACATGACAAAATCTCAAGAACGGTTTGCTATTTTAAAAAATCCTCGAACGCGTCGATTTACAATAGGGTATTTGACTGTATTAAAAATATGGCATGTATTATGGTCATCCTAATAGATTACAGTTTAAGAAAACTATTTGTTATTACTTTTCAAAAAATAAATGCTTTATTTCTATGAAAAACCAAAATTAAAATTGAATTTTATTCACGTCCTATCACGTGATTGAAAACGCTCTGTAATTGGGTCAGTCTCCAGTGATGTCATTCGTTAGTCAGCCTTAGAGCGCGTTCGGTTTGTCAGGGTATGGTGTGGGGAGAGCAATGCTCAGATAACTTGGGTCGGCTGTCTCTCTCTTATATGCAGATAAACGCCGTATGACGTTAGTCCGCCTATTATGCAGCGCGTCACTCTCACCGTAAAATACCGGGTTATCCGAACGCGCTTTTATGCTTCTCCCGTTTGAATTTAATAGCACGAACGCGTCATGTAAGCATAACTTTGTAGGTTAGGATAGCCCTAACCTTCAGCTGTCAGATCAGATAATACCTTTCGAAAATACGATAGATAACTTATTCTAGTCAGTTTTACTTATGTCGAAGTAATCTTCACAACAGAAAACACTTGTATTGGCGGCTATTTATTTCATTTGGATTTCTACAAGCCAACCACTTTCTTCGCAGTTTCAAATCTTGCGGAACAGCTACAAATAGTTTATCCGGAGTTTTTCTTGACGTATCTCTGCATTGCGGATTTATACACCATTTATAACCCATTTTTATGTAGAAATTGTGAAAACAACACATCATACAACACAATTACCAAACGGCGACGATGCCGATGCTGACAGACCATATGGGCCGATTTGACATCTTGACATCACATCATCTTGACATCTTGACATCACTAACCGGTGACGTCACACAACAGAAAGTATCGTTTTGGCGGGACTTTTTGTGATTCAATTTTTAACGCTGATTTTTATGAAATATTGAGGAAATAATTACAAAAAATAATGCATTTACAATGTAGAGTGAAGGAATAAACACATTAAGATGGTTTTCCAAAAATAGTCAAATACCCTATTATCAAAATACACCTTATGATATCAAATTAATTTGTTTACCTTCAATTGTTTTTAACAGATGACGTCATCGACATTTGTTTTAAATTACAACCCGACATTTTTTTAATGAATCTGACAGATCTTTTAATTGTCTTAATGGTAGCATAATATTTTTATGGCCTTACGGTGCTCTTACACGTAGCCACTTTTGTTGCGCGAGATTCTATTGCGACACTATGAAATGGCATGTTGTGTACACACGTGAGATAAAATCAGCCAAAAGTTGCGCTACTTTCGACTAGCGCCAGCGCCAAGTGGCAGCCACACATTTTTAAGTTGCGAGGCTATTCACACAGTACACGCCACTTTTCATTGCTGCAACTTGTAAAAGTGGCACGTCGTATGTCAAGAATTGCTCACGGAACGACTGCGCTCCCTCGTACTTGTAGTGGTTGTGTTTATATTCTGCCTCATTAAGTTTAAAGCGGCGATAGTAATACTGTGTTGTTGTTTATTCCATAAAAAATGGATTCAGATTCTGATGCCGATGACAGGACTAGAGCGGCTGCGTGTTATGAGCTAATGTTCATGAGCTATTCAAGGCCGCTTTTGTAGGAAAAGGCTCAACTATAGCCTATCGCAGAACTTGAGGATAAAGTGAAGTAGACTTGTGGATTTTTCTACTTTAACAGCCCTACTGTACTTATTGAAATTTTAACGTTGCCGCGTATTATTGCATATTTTGTCGAACCTACAGGAAAAAGTTCCCAAGAATGATTGGAGGATCTAAATGTAGAGAATTTTCATTTTAAGTTTAACCTAATATTTCCATCAATGTCAATTTTTACGATCGTAAAAAAATTATTCGAACAAAAAGTCTCGTCTTGAGTTGGGTTGGGAATTACTTTAACAAGTAGAATGAAAATTTTGCTAAATGTGCATTATGCGGAAAATATAAAATCAGTTGATTATTTACGAGGACTTTAGTTGGAATATTTATTGTAATATTTATTTATCTTTTTTTTTAGAATGACATATTTATTCGAAATTCTTTTCAGAGAAGAAGGATTTACTTTAACTGGTTTCTGTTGTTCATATTGTATGTTGAAATAATAAATATTTATTTATGTTCTTTTTTGTTTAGAGAATTAGTATTTATCGGTTAGCATCCTTTATTTACAAAATATCAATTTGATAAGATTTTTTACTTTGTTGAAGTTCGATAGTTATCGATAGTATCGATAGTTTTAACGATACTATCGATAACTATCGGACACGCCAACTATCGATGTTTAGCCAACACTACCGTATATACATCTACTAAATGTTGCGCCACTAAAGTGGAAGTGGACCAACACGTCGGTCCATTTCTGTGTGGCGCTAGTACCGTGTTTATACCTGTTTACACGCAGCAACATTTTAGCTATACGCAACTATAAAAAATTGCGCCCTATACTGAAAGTGTCGCAATATTTATAGTTGCAGCGTTGTTCACACATTGCAATATAAGAATTACGCCATGTTTTAACTTGTGCAATACGAAAAGTGGCGTCGTGTAAGAGCACCTTTACATCACAAAATTTTCGAGAAAAATACAGTTGAAGGTGATGAAATAAAAGTGACAAAATCTCCGGAACGGCTCGACCAAATCTAACAAAATTTTGGTATTTAGTATTTTGCAACCATGTGAAGTCACTGGCGTTATTATCGTTGATGCAACGTATACAGTTTCTGAGATATAACCTCAAACTTTTGAATTTTAAATAGAACACCCTGTATATTTTGACATTTCTGTTACAGTCTTCCATTGCCTATTCAACGTCACTACGCTTGTTACAGTATTATATAAAAAACATCTAAAAATTAACAAAAACCTTTATTACTTAGGTCTAAAAATTAACAAAGAAAAAAATGATAACAAAAATAACAACAACGAAAACATAAACCGGTCAAATTTAAAACAATGTGTTCTTGTCAATGGTTGAGAATCCTCATAAACCAACTAAAGTAGTCGCAGTAGAAAATGTAATAATGTTTTGTTCTCAATTTTGTCATTGTTAAATTTTAGACCTAAGTAATGAAGGTTTTTGTACATTTCTAGCTGTTTTTGATATAACAATTAGGACTGTAACAGAAAATGTCAAAAGATACGGGGTGTTCTATTTCAAATTCAAAAGTTTAAGTTAGATCTCAGAAACTGTAAACATTGCATCAACGATAATAACGCCAGTGACTTCACATGGTTGCAAAATTCCAAAATTTCGATAAATTCGGTCGAGCCGTTCCCGAGATTTTGTCACTTTCATTTCATAACCTTCAATTGTCTTTTTCTCGAAAATTCTTTTATGTAAGGCCATAAAAATATTATGCTACCATTAAAACAATTAAAAGATCTGTCAAATTCATTAAAAAAAAATATAGGGTCATTTAAAAAAATGTCAATGACTTCATGTGTTAAAAACAATTGAATGTAAAAAAATTAATTTGTTATCATAAGGTGTATTTTGATAATTATAAATCGACGTGTTCGAGGATTTTTTAAAATAGCGCAACCGTTCTTGAGATTTTGTCATGTTTCCATAATTTACGCGCTCACTGTAAATCGAAACTAATATTGTCTTTTCGACTGATGTAATTTGAAATCTTGTAATTGCTGAGTCCTCGGAATCGGATTTCAAAAACCTACCGACTCCTATTCTTGTGTAAATAACGTAGAAAAGAAAAACATTGCGCGGTGTCCGTCAGTAGATAGTAATTAAACAAAACTAGACCCATTATTAAAAATATTACAAAGTGAAGGTACATATAATTAAGTATAAGTAATATATAACAAGTATAATTTGTAAAATCCCTATTTTGCATTCAATTTTGTTTTTTGTAGAATACAGTTGTAGGGCACTTTTTTATTTACATTCAGATTACGTCAACCGAATTTTTTTTTTCTCTTATGGATTAGCTGCTAACGAATAACCTTTTTGTTTTTATTATATGTATTATTATTTTAAATTCGAACATCTTTACTTTCTATTATATCTTTTCATGCCATAAAAGTTCCTTGTTTAAATAATCAGAGATATGGCTTTCACCATTTCAATTTCTTCTTGTGATTCAACCACACAGACTGATTTAAGCACGTAATAAACAACATTCTCGTCGAACCGCTGCGTAAGCAAATTTCATCTCTTAGTGTGCGGTATACATAATGGAACAAAAAATGGGCAGGAGCCTAAGACAGAATGTAGCCAGTTCGCGTATATCTACATCCCCTAATCTGAGGCAATAAATTTGGGGAACTTTTTAAGCCCGCATACCCTATATTTCATTACCGAGGTTCACTGGCCCCTGAACAGTTCGCAGTTCGATTTTGTGCGTTGTCTCTTCTATCCGCCTTCGGGTCCACTTAACGAAAGCGGTCTTTAAAGAAAAAAACCGAGAGGTTTAAGCAACTGTTATGAGTTGAGGGTGGATCTGTTAGCCTGAGGACAAACCCATGACTAAAGGCCTGTTTATACTGCTTGAATCCAGTAGTCGAATGGTTGGGAAAAATAGTTGAGAAAAGAGTTTGGACATGTTCCTCTTCATCCCCACCTTCAGAACACACATTTACAGAGGTTGGAATTTTGTGTTATGGCTTTAAGAAAAGAATAAAGTGATCTGCAGGAGTGAGAGCGCTCCTTGTTCAGGGAAGAAACCTAGGTTTTGCGTATACAGCTACTACCGACTAGAACGGGGTTTCTGGCGACCAAATGCGATTTATTCATGCAACATTTGCTACATTTGCCACATGCCACATTGCTCATTTAATGTTGAAAAGCTCATTTGGCCGAAAGAGAACGCTTTCCTACCGGTCGGGGATGTGTTCAAAACACATGGGTTAACATGGGTCCCTGAATAAGAAACGCAATCCACACTGAAGATTACCCCAGCATTGCTGTATTTCGCTCATTATAGTGGTAATGAAATAAATCAAAGAAAATTTAAATTTTATTTATAGCCCAGTCAATAGAGCAGAAAATAACTGAGTTCGTGACAAAAATACTAGCAGGACGCCGACGGTCCCAGGTCACGTGGAACAGTCCGTAGATGTATTCTGATGTGTTTCCTACTCGCAAATATCGTTTCTTAATTTGTTATAAACAAAAAACCTTCAAAAAGTCGTGTTTTTTTTTCGTTTCTCGCTTGTAAAAACTGAACCGATAGAGCAATCTTGATGCTTTCAACGAATTATAGAGAATGAAAAGACGAAAGAAATGAACCCTGCACGGACTCGATTTAATTAATATTAACGGTGGAAATTCGGAAAAACCGGAAAAATCTGGGTTTTTTCAAAAATTCATAACCGCCATTTTCGAAGCTGTAGCGGAGGCTTTTCGCGTGAAAGTAGCGATTGACGGGTACTTTGAGTGTGGACAACCCAGGCGTTGTCCAATGATTAGTTTTTGCACAATTGCAATTTGAATATTTTTATGCAATATGTTTCGGCGAGCCTGGATGCGTCGGAGGTGGTCCGATTTTATTTTTTTACGTATCTCGAAAGTAGAAGTATTGTGCTACAAAACATCTATTCTGATTTTGCGTTAAAGTGTTGCGTAATAGGTGAAAAATGCTTGCAAACATGACCGAAAACTGCCGCGCGCTCCAAACCGGTCGAGTAGTGTGGGTAGGCGGTCGAAGCGGGGAAGCGCGTATACTACATATAGTAATACAAGCGCGCTGCGAGCTTCCCCGCGTCGGCCGCCTGCCGTCACTACCCGACCGCGCTGGAGCGCGCGGCAGTTTTCGGTGATGTTTGCAAGCATTTTTCACCTATTCGAAATCCGTAAAGAAAATTAAAATCGAACCACATCCAACGCATCCAGGCTCGCCGAAACGTATTGTATAAAAATATTCAAATCGCAATTGTGCAAAAACTAATCATCGGAATACGCCTGGGTTGTCCACACTCAAATTACCCAATGATCGCTACAATCACGCGAAAAGCCTCCGCTACAACTTTGAAAGTGGCGGAGTTATGAATTTTTGAAAAAAACGCACTTTTTCCGGTTTTTTTAAATTTCCTCCGTTAATATTAATTCAATCTAGTCCGTGCAGGGTTCATTTTTTTCGTCTTTTCATTCTCTACAATTCGTCTGTTGAAAGCATCAATATTGCTCCATCGGTTTCACGATTTTTTGAGGTTTTTTGTTTATAAATTAAGAAATAATATTTGCGAGTAGGAAACACATCACAATACATATACGGACCGTTCCACGTGACCTGGGACCGTCGGCTTCCTGCTAGTATTTTTGTCACGCAAAAATCTCTATTGCCTGGCCTATTAGTATGAAATGGAAATGGCGTTATCTCAAAAATTTTAAAACGCTCCTATACTTTGCTTGCGATATCTTCAATTGGGTGATATTCTGAATACAACAGCATACCGATCATCGCATTTTATCACCAAGTCAACGAAAAAGATTATGTGACGACATACTGATTTTCTGGAAAACAGGTCATCTTTAAAATTATAAATGACATTATGCATTTCTGATCTATTAACATTACTCCAAATTTCATTCTTATTCCAAATCTGGTGTCTAATTTTCAAAATTCATAATCGCGTACCCAACATGGCGACAAAAATGTATACAGACTATGTGATTTGTATGAATCATATTTCCTGTAACATTTGAAACTGTCTGATTGAAAAAGTTGATGTTCAAATTTTAAAATGGCATAGACAGTTTTGGCTATTATCGTGATAATAACGATTTTCAGAAAAGCTGGAAAGTCTCGTAACCTTTAGTTACAAAATCTGAATTTTTCCTCTTAGATTTTCCCCTTTTAGAACTTATTCACCTTGATTTCGTTTATAATTTAAGTTTAATATTACTAGCATACTAGCACACTACTATTTTATAAAATACCGTGTGTTCAATTTGATCGAAAAATGATGTAATAATTGAAGAAAACTCAATTTCTTATGGGAAATAATTGATTTTTTTCAATAATTCATGTAAACTATAACAGCTTAGATCAAAAGCAAAATTTTATCAAATTTCACTACTACCACTTTGACTTTTACATTTCTTTATCACTATTGGCCATATTGAAAATACATTATTTAATTCCAACCAAATTGTAAGTGTACTCACTTTGTCACTATTGTACTTACAAATAAGGAACTAGAATAACATTGTACTTACTAACAGTATCGGTAAACAAAACAAATAATAGTCATTTCTATACCAACAAACCAAACCAGGAAGAATATTCCATACCAGGAAGAATATTTCATACTCTCCAAAAAATATTAACACAATAACACATATACCACGATGGCGTAACAGTAATGCAAGAATCGTTGACAGTGTTTTTCTTTTCTGACATTTCCATTCTCTATAACCAATGGTGAAACTTTACTAATTAGTGTTTCAGAGGATGAAATGCAAAAAAAATCGAAAAGAGCCTGTGGAGAAATCGGTACACAAAGATAGATGTAAAATGTGTACTTTCACACTTAACATTGAACACAGATAAATCAAGTGGGGTACTCAAAGGTCCGGTTTTACAAAAAGGAGATAAAAGTTTTAGTACCTATGTAGTTTTAAACCTTTATTGATGCGAGTCCTTTGCTATTGATGTAATATCCCTTCAGCTGTCTACTAATTAAACACAAAAAAGTTAACTACATTTTCAGCGCTAGTGTTGTTGTTAACCTTAATATTTTAGAGAATCTTCTTCTATCAGTAACAAGCCAAATCCTAGAGGAATCCTGTGGAAATCAGGATTTTCGGTGACCGAGTTCGCGCGTCGGAATGCGTCGGAAAAACATCGATATGAGTACCCTTAGGGCAGCGAAAACACCCCATTTCACCCTCCCGACTCTCTCCTGCTGGTGCTGCTCCTGATCCGCTTCTGGTCGCGCGCCACACATTCTGTTTTCCAAATTGGCGCTGCGCCAATCATCCGACTTCGTTGTCGTCAGAGAACGGGCGGTGTCCCCCCATTACTTACGCTCAAGGCCTATTCACACTAACTAACGTAATTCTTTACGAAAAGTAGTGTGTAAGTTGAATACACTATCGGCCTTTAAAGTAGTACTGATAAAACATAAGAAAGTTTAAGGAAATAAGTCGGTCAAAAAGCCAGACATTTCTGAATCACCTTCTTAGTCCATAAAATTTGCAGGGGAATATGAAGGATTATTATATTAAAATCAATAAACAAATAAAAGGTTCCGTTTTCGATATATGTTCTTCAGAAGAAAATAGTATTTTATATAAATACCTCCCTTGTTTTTATGGGATTTTTCCAAAACATAATATCCTTTACTAGCGTACATTTGAATACATAGTTGAAGTTGTGTTGCATTTCCGCAAAAAAAAAGCAAAATGAGTATTACGTAAGATACTTCTTAACCTTCTGATAGTCATATCCTGGAAAAGTTTTACTGGATGCCATTGCCTTTCTTATAATAAAATATGAGGCTCTATCATGCCTTCACCGACTTAGGTAGCAGAAAGGTTAACCCAGCTCACAATTACATTGTTTCTCTTATGTGCTTTTGTTGTTTTTCTAGACCCATAACTGGAAAATGCCAACTCGTACGTAAACTACCTTCAGTCAAAGTCATCTATAACGTCGTCGTTTATAGCGTCGAATCGCTTATAACGTCGAAATCTGATTTTAGTTGGTCTTCCATATAAACTAATACAAACTAAATCCGGGTTTAGCGTCGCCGGATATAGCGGTGAAGTCACGAAGACTTGCGTACGGGTCACTGAACTAGCGCTTTCGGCTTTGGTATCGTTAAATAGGGTAGGGTGGGGCACATTTGGACATGGGGCACTTTTGTACAATTGCAATTTATATCTCCATTTGCTAAAATATTTAAACACAAACGTAAATATAGGTACCACATGAACGAACGGTTTCTATATTTACATTTGTGTTGAAATATTTTCGCAAATGGAGATATAAATTGCAATTGTACAAAAGTGCCCCATGTCCAAATGTGCCCACCCTACCCTACTCATGTTAGTTCAAGATCGCGGGACTTCTCAGTCGCCGTGGTTTTGTTTGTACGGTTATTGTGCATAGTGTACGGTTAGTGTGCATACTAATACAAAATATTCGGCTACAAAAGAAAAATATTAACCATTCAAGACAAATGTGCGATCATTAATAGATTGGAAAATGGAGAAACAAATGTCGCTATCTGCACGTCTTTTAACTTTGCACAGTTGTCAAAACGACAATTTGGAGAAATAGAGACAAAATAAAAGCCGCTTATGATGAACATCACGTAAAAAATTGCGTCAATCTACACACGGCCTGCACAAACCTAGCTATACAATGAGCTACAATCGGTTGTGAAAAAGAATCAGCTACATAACAATGTATAATGACTGGTTAATATAATAATTGTTATAACCAGGACCGGCGGGAGGTGTGTGCAAAGTGTGCGGCCCACAGGCGCCGTAATAAAAGGGCGATAAAGGTTAAATTTTTTTCAATGCCAGTTCAATCCATAAACTGAGTTCAAATGTACAAAATCGGCATTAAAACCCCCGTCCAAGAGATCTTAACAATAAGTGAGAAATGTATTTATATTAAAAATCAATGATAATGATTAAACAATAATGATTTTCCCAATTTCAGACTTGTACTGACTTTGCCTATTTTAGTTGCTAAGCCTAGGCGCCCAGTGAGGATTTTATTATCGCCGCTGATAAAAATTTGCACCACGTACATAGGCGCAGTTCTTTACAAACCGTGTGTTCATAACGCCGGATAAAAACTCGCTGTAGAATAAAAGACAAGAGCTCCTGGGCTAAGAGCAATAGAAATTTTTCCAAATTTAAAAATGACGTAAATGGACCAGAAAAATTGAATAGTTAGAACTATTATTTCAGTGGAAAAGGCGATTGTACAAATAAAAATGACAAACTACCAGGAAATTTTAAAAATTAAAGCTGGGTGTGTTCCTTACAAATAAATATACAGTATATCTCCACGGACTGAGGTAACAGAGAAAACTAATTTTTATTGTGATTTTTCAAAAATTCCAAACTCCTAGTTGTTGGTTATTCCGCAGTAACGTGTCACACCCGTCACGCCCGCTTAACGACTATACATAAGCAATGGGACTTTATTATTATTTTGATGCAAGATTATAACAAAGAGACGACTCATCTTTTAGAATTGTTGTAGATAGATGCTGATAAGTTTTATGAAAAACCTTTTTAAATAGCCGTGAAGGTCGTTACCAGCACAACTATCTCTAGGTTTTGTAACCTAAAATTAAAAATTCGCGCAATAACCCTAGTGTAAAGTTTGTATTCCAATAAAGTTAATAAATTTTTATGTGAAATTTAGTCTACCTACTATTATATTTATTGCATCATGTGTGGTAGCTAGAATAAGCATATAAATAAGCCAATAATCTTGTCAAAGACATTAATAACGATAATGTCAGTTAAACCCAAAGTACTACCTAACAATGTAACAAACATTTTCCTAATTATATGTATTGTAGATAGTGTGACATCACAAGATGCCAACTTGGTATTTTTAATTTTAGAAAAATATGAAAATCTATGAAAAACGAACTTCTAAGCAACTTTTTTGCCAAAATTTTGATGGTAGTTTTTGTAGCTCAGCCATGCTTTTTTACACAGCAAAACTCCGAAGTTAAAACTACGCCATGGAATAAAAACTCAACTATAAAAAATTTAGTGAAGTTTTTAAGGGGGTTTTACATTATTTTGTGCCATCTCATATTGATCTAAAAAAAAAACAATTTTTATGATATTGCCTTGTAGTATTTCAATTCTACAAGCAAATTATAAAAGTTCAGATTATATTTTAGAGCCGATTGATACCAAGTATTAAGTATTTTAATCGTGCCACAAAACCGGTGGATTAGCAATTGAATTTTTTACGAAAGTCGCCAAAATTTTTTTCGACACACCAGAAAAATATCACCTGCCGGGCCTAGTTATATCACATTATATACAATGTGTTCTTATTGTAAGAAAACTTATTATATGTTTGTCTATTTGTACGAGTATTAAATTATTAAAATATTAATGAATAAATCTGACTACTGTGAACATATTTTGAATGAATATTGTTTACTTTAAAGTTCATGTAAAAATATTACAATTTTTTATTCTTTTCGGTTTTAAATCAAAATTTTATTGCGTCAGGATTTAGCTTCCAGTCGCATATAGCGTTCAAATTCCGCAGTCCCTTCGCTGACGTTATATACGACTTTAACTGTATAGGCATTATTTGTAGAAAATTAAAACATTTAGAAATTCCCATATAAAGCTCATTGTGTCGATTGATCAATAGAAGTCAAGATGTTGTTAAAAACCCAATTTGGTCATCTTTGGTGTATACAAAAATCCAGCTGGGTTGGTTTTTCCGAAGTGAAATCCTTTGACTGGGCTAAAAATGACAAAAGTAACACTCACCTTTGGATATCTCAATTTTACCAACTCGGGATATTGGTCAGTAATTGGATCAACATCGCCATACAAGAAATACGTAAATTCCTCAACTTCAGTATCATCGAAGTGCGCGAAAGCGATGCTGGTTCCATCAGGAGACCACCAGATAGCAGAACCAGATCCAAATACTTCCTCTATAATACAAAAACGGAAGAATAAATCAACCATTAGGGTAGAACAAAACCACATAATATTACTTGCTTATGTTTTATGTATCAAATACAATGATATTCAATGATATGGTAAGGTTTGCCATGGTCTTACCTTCATACACCCAATCTGGAATGCCATTGTATATAACGTCCGGAACGCCATCTGTTGTGATTTGAACGGGACTAGCAGCGTTAGAAGGAGTTGAGATGTAATAAATATTATTGTCCAAAACGTAGGCAATGCTGTTACCAATTGCCGACCACTCCGCATAATGCAAATGCTTGTCCTCAGCAACGGAGTAATATTGACTGAAATAATAGATAAATAATATTATCTATAAAGATTCTGTACTATGTATTATGATGGCCATTATTGTTGTGTATTATTGCAATGAATGTAAGCACGCAACAGGAGGATCGTCAGCCTAAAAAAATCAAAACAGCCAGGGCCACCAATTTTAAGCCCGGTCTAGTCTATGATCAGGGTCCAATAAAAAACAGCATCACGTATGTGTAACAAATATACCCCCGTTTATATTTTTTGTATATAAAGCTGGACGAATGAAATTTGGTAAAGTTTTAATAGACAAAAAATGCCATTACTTGGGATACTCTTGAGGTTAATATGACTTCCGGTTTTTCCGGAAATGACGTCATCATTGAATTTTTTAAATGGCATCCTATATTTTTTGTGTAATATTTTCAATCTGGATGTCATTCTGAACACAAAAACATATCGATCGTCAATTTTTATCACCAAGGCAACGCAAAAATAACTTTTTTGTGTATTAATCTAGGTGGCTATGATTTGGTGAAAATTTTATTGATAAAATGGCACATTCATACCATACACAAGTTATATAAAAATACAAACACAAAATTAAAACATCCTCATTTTATGGTTAGCAAAATAATTAAAAGCACAGCTTTAGAGAAAACATTTTGACACTTATTTCTACAAATCTGATGTGGCCAGGCACATGAATTTATCATACTATATACAAAATTAATAGATCATGTCTGCGTTAAAATAAAACTAGTTAGCCAGGATTGTCAAAAGATCAGCGTTTGACACTACCTACTGTCATTAGAATGAAAATATCTGTCAAATCCTGGCTAACTTGTTTTATTTTAATGCAGGCACGGCCGATTTCTATCAAATACAATTTGCTCAGGCTGCTAAACTATTAATTTTACCAAAAAATGTCAAAGACATAAATTATACAAAATCTCCTCAACTCGCCAGAAAAAAAAAACGGGTAAACACACACACATGCACAAACACAGACATTTTTTTGGACCGTGGTCAAAACTGTTCAGGGGACCCAAAAAGACATATTTCCGCTAAAATCGCATTTTTTTTGGCACGACTACAATACTTTGTCATAGTATGTATGATAAAGTAAAAACAGCATCACTTTTCTATAATAAAAAGTCGTATATATAAGAAAAAATTTGCAAAATGTGCGCCTCAGCGTTCTGTATATATGATTGAAATCAGTTTTAAAATATGTTCATTAACAGAGGCACAATCTTCCGAGATCGCACTGTTGAGATATCCTGTTTGTTAATAACATGCTAATATTTAAGGAGGTTATTCTTGGGTCCATTTTGAGGAAAAGAATTCATATCAACATGTGTCCTAAAGGTCTTAACTTTTGAAGTACAGGGTGCTAAAGTTTTAAGAAAAAAAATTTAAGTTGTGAACAAAATACTGTAAAGTTATCGTTTTTTGATTTTAGAACATTTTGAAAAGATATTTGAACCAAATAAGAACCCCTTACTCTTCATGATTGATTAAATAGTATTACCTACAATGAGAAGGATAGTGATATAAAAAATAAATAAAAGCAAAGAAATCTACAAGTCAATCTTACAGCACAAAATTCGACGAACTCATCCTCTCGATATTTCTTATTTGAAAATGCAATTTTTACGTAAATCAACAGCAGCGGTCAAACAATTTCATTCATCTCATTTTGCTTCAAAAGTGATTCGTATAATGTAATCCAAACATTCATCCGAATAGGAAAACATACCTCCATTTTGGAATATCCATATTCAAGGTGGTGAGTTCAAGACCATCGGTTGTTAAGTAAGAAAATGTAATTCAAGTATCCGATTTTTAGTAAAAATATATTTAAGATTATTTATAAATATGTAAGTTTTTTTAATTAATTCAACATTGTACGTATTAATTAAGACCTCTGTTTTAAACATAGTTATGGATAAGGTCAGGGGCCGACGGTCGGCCCTTATCGACAACGGGCCAGTGACAAAAGTATCAGATGTCTCCCATCTTCTTGCAAGCCCTGAAGACATCAAACATTTTTACGATAAATCTAATAACTTTTCAATGGGATTGTTTAAAGTAACTTTCCGATAAACAAAAAACATAATTCCATTTCTTGTTTTTATTTTTTTTGGTGTTACGGCAGCGATAGACTTCACATTCAGAAAAGCCGTGAACATTTCCATTTTTTAGGTTAGCTTTACAAAAAAGATTATAATTAAATCTAGTTTGTGAAACAATCACAAGTCACAACAAACATATTGCAACCCCATCTGCCAATAGCATTTCTAATTGAAAAAACTGAAAAATTTTAATAAAAAGAACAAATGGCATATTTAACTTTACTGTACAGTTTTAAGAAATGGACATTATTAATTCGATGATCCCAGAGCGACAAACGATCTACTTCGATATGATGTATGATGAATAAGATGATTGATGATGTATAATGCAAACGATTCATTTAGGGCATATAATAATAATAATAATATGTTGATGAAAAATGTTCGATGTAATTAAATGTCTGAAATCTAAAGAACTAATTGCAGAGTTACGAACAATTGTGTATTACAGTGTTATCTACAAAGGCATTTAACATACTTTATCTTTATTTTAGATTTTGTATCAACGATTATTAACAAAACCTTTTCTTACCCAAAACTAAATGAAACTAGACATATGTAAAGCAATACAATATATAGGTATAAAATATTGCAAGTGGTTAAGGTAACTTAACTTTATTGTAAGATTACGAAGAAATCATCATAGAGTTTCGGTTTTCTCTTTGCTTGTGCGATCTTGGATTTTATACTTGATCATATCAAATGTATTTTATATTTATAATTGGAATGATCTACAAGACTATATTTTTAGTAGGTAGGTTTTATTAATTATCTACTTGTTCACTAAATATGTTCTATGACCAATAAATTAATCATGGGTTGTTAACTCGGCCATAAATATTGTGTTTATTTGTTGTACAATTTATTAAGATTAAGTTCATTAAGCTCATATTACTTATTCATGTAGTGTCGTGGCAAAACTCGTACAATCGCGATGCAATAGTCATAAACCCCAAATTATCTAGGTTATCATTAACAGTTAATCCAATAATTTTTAGATTACAAATGTTTTATTGTAGCAATTGTTAAAAATACATTACTTCAATTTCAAAACAATAGCAGCTATATAAACTGTCTGTATCGTTTTGCAATATAATATAATAAACACTTAAATCACTCTTGTGATTTCATTGATGTATAATGTATAATAACTTGATAAAGCTTACCTAGTGGTTATATCATAAATACTAAATTGTGCAACAATGGAATGTCTGAATATCTAAAAAAAAATAATTGTTTACAATCAACAATGCACTTATAATAATTGCAACTAGCTTACCGCTTTGAGATTATATCTGATAAGGACAAAGTTTTGATCCGGTGATATTG
The DNA here is from genome assembly GCA_963966075.1 of Aphodius sticticus. Lineage (NCBI taxonomy): Eukaryota > Metazoa > Arthropoda > Insecta > Coleoptera > Scarabaeidae > Aphodius > Aphodius sticticus. Next base: position 26,151,361 of record OZ014508.1, read on the forward strand.
TGAAACTGCTCCCAGTGAAATTCGCCTAAAAAAAGTTTACACATTTTGCAATAATTCATTACAACCTAAAAGTTTAAATAAAAAAGTAACGCATGACCTGGAAAAAATAGTATACTAGGTACTTTGATATTTACACTTACCAGCACAGAATTAGAGAAAAGTAAAGTTGGAGTCCGTGTCTGCACGTTGTATTTCAACACGTCACGTGTATCTCTGTCTTGATAGTAGAATTCGTTATCTAAAATAAAATAATTTGTGTTACAGTAAGTCCTCAATAAATAGAAAGAAGTCAAAGCTAAACAAAATTATTAAAATAAAAATAAACAAATTATTTAAAATTACTGCATATTTAATTTATTACTACATTCAAATCGATGTTAAATTATTACCTATTGCAGCTGATATCATTTAAAACTACATTAACATCCGTGTAATATTCCGGCCAAATCTTGTAAAATCACAGTGTGAATATACAATAATATACACTATTGGAATGTAAAATTATATTCTCACAAAGCAAAAAACTACTATTCCTACTGTAAATTTACACCAAAATTTGTGTATTTATTACATACGATTATACGTACACATTTCCTAAAGTCTTGACCAAGACTATTTTGTACTAACTGTATTTGTATGTAAGAATGTTGCTTATATGAATTATTTAAACAATGAAATACTTTCATTTAAAAAAGGCTTTGTCAAAACGGTTTTTCATTAACTCCACGATAATATATGTACAGCCTATTTAGTATTTTGTAGAACACTTAACAAGTTATCTATGGTAATATTACGCATACAGGAAATTGAGATGGATGATATTTAAATTTACGTAGATAACTACCTATTTGACGAGTTCTATTTTTAAACTGCACACTCTGACATATAAGTATATAACATTAAAAGCGCAACGGAATATGTGCTACAGTTTACAATAATACAACCTTGCCCAATTTTCTTATTTTGGGCCGAAAGGTGATTGAAACCGATGCCGTCAATGAAAACCAGTCCGATATGCTAATTAAATCCGCAAGTATTTGTTTGCCGGGTCACTATAATAAATATTATATTTAAAAAAAAAACTATCGCACAGTTCTTAAAGTAGGTGTTACATATTTTACGTAATATATTCTGTGGTATCGGGCATTTTTAGAATATATTTGAATAAATTGAGCGATTATTTTGCAATATTTGTAAAATTTCACTGGATGTTACAGGAAACTTTGAGAATCTGGATCATATTGCGTAAAACACTTTCGTTTTGAGGACAGTCACGTGAATTTAGATGTAGAAGAAACTTTCTAGAAAATAAATATTACGGAAACAGTATTTAAATTTAAATATCTCGCGTGAAAATGATATAATTACTGCAATAATTATTAGGATGATTTGTGGTTATTATTTCTGTCATGGCTGCATAACAATTTCTGCGCCAAATTTTGACGGGGAGACCTGATCCTAGATTTTATTTCATATATCTACACTTATGTGCAGCATTGTAATCTTAACATTAGATTTTTAATAAGTTTGTAACTTATTATTTTTTTCGCTTATCTTATTTGTAAAAAAACAGCTAAAACTGCAAAAATAGTATGCCATATTGCAGAACAATATTGTGCTGTGCTGTGTTCAGCAACGACGACTAGCCACTCGAGATTGATATATTGACGCCATGCTTGGCAGAAAATCGTAGGGCTTCCATGTTTCTTGTTGAAAATTTACTTTAAAATTAAAGGTTTTTATAAAAATTATTTAAGATAACTGTATAACATTCAATATTATATTGAAATCGATGTAAAATTATGACGCATTACCCCATATTTAATTTAAAATTGTGTTAACATGCATGTAAAATTATTACGCATTACTCTTGTATACATATAATTTAAAATTATATTAAGATCGGATTAATATTCCGGCCAAATTGTTGTAAAATCACAGTATGAATATACACGACAATTTAGAAACACGATTGGACTGTAAAGGAACACTTATTCTCGCAAGGCATAAAACTACCATTCATACTGTAAATTCACATAAAAAATTTCTCAGTGTACGGTATAAAAAATTCCTGCGTACGCATGACCTGTAATTTTACAGAATCAGGTTTATTACGTTTATTGCGTTTTTTTACCTTAATGTTGCTGGTATCAAATAACAAGCAATACATCTGTACACATTTTTCAGTGTATGTACTATGCCCGCCAAAAAAAGTCGTACACCACATATGCAACCAAATATACTGTACATATTTTTGTTGGCTTTCTAAATGGTTCTTTTATAACCTGTACACTGTCATTCCGACATTAATCTTGTACGAAACATGCATCAACTATCAAGTTGACAAATAAAAACAAGCCATTATTAGCTGCGTTCGGATATTGTACTCCGTTGACACCGGATACACGACCGTGGGGTACACCGTCCAAATGACACTTACGTGTTATTGGGTGTAAAAAGTGTAACGGTGTACAATATCCGAACGCAGCTATTGCATTATGTAAAAATTAGCTGTACGACTTTTTTTTGCGCGCATGGTACATACATCTATCAAACAGTTCTTCCCAAGAATATTCATTTTATGAATTTTTTGTATATGGCTATTTTCTTAATGGTCTGTATATATATGTAGTTACATTTTTTAACCTAACAATCTTGGTACGATTGATCCGCATTCATACTAGCGAGTAGCGACGTACTATGATGGTACTATGTGCGCCAAAAAGCAAGTCGTACACCTTGTAGCTTTGTAAATGGTTTCTTTATAACCTATACGTACAACTTTTTTTGGCGCGCATAGTCATTGCAATTATCAACAAAATAGTTTTGTGTACATGATAGTACTTTTTGGTGCATAAAAATACTATCCCAGGCTGTTGTTCTATTATAAAAATAGATTTCCTCAAACATTTGGTAGTGCATTTATTAACATCTTTTATCTACGACTCACATATAATAAGTTCATCATTATAGTCATAGATACGTATGCAATCTATGACTATAATGATTATAATGACACTAGCGTTGTATAATAAGGACAGTTCGTTCAAATAATAACTTCATTATTTGAACGAACTGTCATCATTATACAACGCTAGTGTCAAAGTCTGTCAAAACCTACGTGGATGACAGTTATGTGACAGTTAGCCTCGCCATCATAGACAAACACATTTAAAATGTTTGATATAAAATGGAATGTATGAGTCGTAGATAAAACGTCGCATTCGACTCGCACACAACGGATATAAATCGCTGGCATGTTTACACGCTCGTCAAATAATATACTAATTATTAGCATTTTCTTTACATCAATATATACAATAGTGCGCACGGCTCGTCAAATATAATATACTATTGGTGGTTCATATAAATATAATAAGATAATAATAAAAACCAAATATATATACCTATTTGCTATTTTTGAGCACAAAATAATCAAGTAGGTACTCTACTCTACTTGCAAAATTTTAATCGTTGTTGGCAGTGGCGACTCGTGAGCGTTTGCAGTGAGGGGCAACAGTCAAAGTAAAAAATCAATAGGAATTGAAAGAACATTAGCTGCTTGTTGGTGTTCTTACATTTTGTTCTTGGTGAACATATTGCTCTAGATAGGTAGTAATTAAATTTCAACTAGCATCAGACAAAACATTGAATTTAAACGGTCAATCTTCAAAAAAAGTAATCGGTAAAAATTTTACCTATTATTTATTTTTTCACTTGTGATAAACAACTGAAACTTGACATGTTGTTCTTAATCATAGGTATTACACTATTTTAACTATTTTTTAAGAGCATGATCTGTTATTGTTTCGTGCTTCGTTTTCTTTTAACACCCAGACGTTAAAGATAACATACAAATGGATCTGATTGAAATCTACTAACACTCTATGACAGAAGCTGAAATAGTACCGGCGTTATCAAGAACAAATTTCGATATCGTGTTCATAAATCTTGTAAAACGTAAAGAAATTTTAAAATTGTTTAATAATAGTCTTATTTTTGTTGCTCGTATTTCCAGAATCCTACGTACAAAAATGTACTACTTTAATCAGTTATCTATAATCTAGTTTACTTTTACATTTTAAGTAATTAAAATGTTCGACGAAAAACTTTCCTGTCTCCAATGTTCATATGATAAAAAACTAGAGAGGTTAGTCCAATGACTCACGTTTTCATGAATTCTGTTTTAACGTAATTTTTAGAATTCCATCTTACAAAAGGACAACATGTTGTTTCCTTTTGCGGTAATGTCGTATTGCTATATTTTCTTCAACCATTCATCACCATTCATCTTACAATGGATGTACTAGTATGCTGCATATAGATGTGTAATATACTGATAGGCACCATTAGAGGAATGCTTAAACCAATTTTGCTAAACTTTGATATTTATCTACTGGACATTGTAATATTATCACAAACAATTTTAAAAAATTAAAAAGGATGTGTCACTTTTGCTTTTAATGGGAAAACCAATGGGGTTTTGGTCTACATCAAAGATAAACAGTTTCAAGTAAAATTTTGCAAGGTTCAACCGTATTTAAAATTACAAATGCATACATGAAATTGTGTATCTTCCACCAAAATGCAGATATTGGAAAAGAAACAACAAACAAAATATTGAGAAGTGACGTGGATTTCAAAAGTCTACATTTAAAGAACGCCCAAAAGCCCAATATCTGCTACACCCATAAACATAATCCAGAAAATGGCAAGAAATAGGATTCATCTGATGCACGTAAACGGAAATGTCATTATAAGCCACCTACAATGAAAGTGGTTTGATGGTCCCATAGATCTCCAAGCAAATGACCCTGACATTACCGTGAAAAATCTCAAAAAAAATTACATTTTACAATTCATTCGTTGGTTCGAGTTCGTTGGCACAGTTGAATTTAAGAGTTTTTATAACACAAGTTTTGTAGGACAAAAATAGACGCTCGAATTGTTTTGGAACGAGTGTGCTATATACTATTTTTTCTACTTTGCGACATTAATTTTACATAAATTTTGAAACATGCGACTGTCATCTTGCAATCTATAGTAGTATTATCTTCAACAGGTGGTAGTTGTGGTAGCGATTGAGATGTCAGCATCATTTGACACTTGTCATCAATGTCACCAATCTTTAAAAACTAAAAGTTACTAATTTAGTTTTTCTACTTTGCGTTCGTTATAAACTCATAACGAAACCGCTTTCAGTGTCGTTATGAAAATACTAGATAACAAACTTTCAGTAACTTTTAGTTTTCCAAGATTGATGATATTGACGTCAAGTGTCAAATAAGGCTGACATCTCAATCGCTATTGGCTCGCGTCAATCATATTTGTGAATTTTACCACAACTACAACTGTTGAATATGAAACTACTCTAGATTGTCAGATGTCAACCGCAATTTTCGAAATGTATGTAAATTGAATGTTGCAAAGTAGAAAAAATAGTATATAACACTCGTTTTATAAGACGTATTGGCGCACTCATTCCATTTGTCGTGCGCCAATTTTTGTCTTATAAAACTTGTATTATAATATACTATAGTGATCTAGTATTTTCATAACGACACCGAAAGCGGTTTCGTTATGAGTTTATAACGAACGCAAAGTAGAAAAAATTAATAAAATGAGTGTATCATAAAAATACACCAGTTCACTATAGCCAATATCACAAAAGCTTTAAGTAAAAACCATGCCGCAGCAACACTTCCATTTAACAAACTCTGTAAAGAGAAAATAGTATCTGGTAGAAATACTATGTAAGATAGCGTATGCAAAATGGATGTAGTTAGGGCAGAATTTTGTCCAGATTTTTGAAAATGTTATTGTAATATCCATCAAGACAATACCCGTCGAACTCAATCAATTAGTATAATATATAATAATCAATTAGTTAGTATAATAAAGTATAACTTCATACACTACCTTTGTATTAATATGATAGGTTGGGCTATTTCCATCTGTGATATATATTTTAATCGCGACGTTTTGAGGGCTAAGTCTCAATAATCTTCGTCAGATTTTTTTTGAAAACAGTTTTGAGAAATTGTAAGAACACAATTGGTCCTAATATAAAATAATATTTACAAAATTTGAGGTTATCGGTCTTCACATACGACAATCGTGGACTTGTTCAAAATGAGACAAAACATTTCATTTATACAATTAATTGTTACATTACAAATTTTCAAGGCATTTTTTTTTGTTAAATATTACAGAAATCATGCAATAGGAGAAATTGGTAAAGAAAGAAAAGTGCTCATAAAACAACAATTTAAGAAAATAAATCGCGTTATTGCTAAATATTGGGAAAAATTCTAGTGTAATCTAACATCGAACAGTTTTCTATCGGTAAAGACAGAAATAAACAAACTACGGAAACAAATCATAGGAGCATCCGTTGAATCTTTTTTGATTTTCGCTAGGTAGTCATTTAGTTTCGATTATTATATTTTTGACAAATTAAGTACATAATTGTCCATCTACTCAACAGTTTACCGAATATTGTTTTTATTAAGATAACAATTATTGTTAAATAAACATTAAAATGTTTTTTTTTTATTTTTAAAAGAAATGTTTTTAATTTATTTTTAATTTTTTAACTTTGACAGCCAGTAGCATCTCTAAAATTGTATTTAAGATTATGACGTTGAAAATAAAACCGAAAATAAGAAGAACCCCTTTGCTTCTGCTTATAGACAAAACTTGGATGACCATTTTCGAAATATGTCCGTCAGAAGGTTAAGAACAGTCTTATGTTCCTAAAGGCCTATCTTGCCTTTTTTGTGGAAGTGAACCTAAACTAGTGTAATTATGTGAGTACGAAATCTTTCACGGTCAGAATCATTCAGAAAATAAATTGTTTTCGTCCAATGTCTGACTTTATTTCTGACGTTTTGCAAATCATGTTGTTCGTTTCTTCAGATTCTAGTATTCAATATTGAGTTAGCTTTGATGATGCGAACAACATGATTCGCAAAACGTCAGCAATTGCTAACTTTGACACACGGCATAACCCGAAAACAATTTATTTTCTAGTGTTTTTGTGGAACTCGGAAGTTGGACACTTAAAGTCTCTGAGACACCTTTTTATGACAGAACCTATAAAATGTTTGGTATACGTATGGTAAAGACCAAAATAAGTAAAAAATTCAAAGTACATTACTCTTCAAGGACTATCTTGCATACCGCTAACAAATATGAATTCAATAATTTACCAGCTATATTTTCAATAAGACAAAAATAATACATAACAATATAAAGGTACTAATCGTTGTAGTTTAGCTTCAACAATCAATTAAATTACCACCTAAATTTCCTAGAACCGAAAACAATTTAGGATAATGCAAACTTAAATTAATTTACAGTTTTTTTTTGTGTTTACTACCATGTTTTCGTCCAAAGTTAATGCATTGTTACGTAATTTTGTTTTTGTCATATAATAAAATGACTACATAATTATTTATATCAATAAAAACCAATATTGACGTAAGAAATACCTAATCGATACCTTTAATTTATATTGATATTTTAAATATCACCGGAAACATTTTGAGAGCACTTGCTTGCGTACCACAATATTTTTAAATGTCAAGATCGTAACAATGGCAAAAAATCAACGGCCTTAACAATTAATTAGTATATCTGTACTATACCGGACAGGTTATTTTGTAGAATGTAGTTTACTATCTAGCTACCGCCGTTTATTTCATTTTAATAAATTCCTAATTTTAATCTTACCTGATATCCAAGTTCCATGGAATCCCCTGTTCGAAAATACACCATTTAAGTATTCGTCTAGTTCGAAAGGTTCCAACTGGCACTCGGATAAACCGAAAATACCAAGAAGCAAACACACAAACACAAAAATCTGAAAGGAACGTATAAATCAAATAAATGTTGATGCGCTTCGTGCACTTTCTCTTTCAAGATCGCCGGACCACACTTACTTTCGCCTTCATACTTATTTATTTGACGAACCGGCTTCCACTCCACAAGCCTATGGCACCCGACTGGAGGAAAAATTCGGCCACCATTTGGTTTTATATCGAACGGATCTGCATATACCTTAGATACACGGTATACTCGATTATTTTATGTCAGATTACATAAAGCATTTATTGTGAGGATTACTATTGGTTATAATCTCCATTCCATAAATGTCGAAATGAATGATTTAATACGACAATCGAATCTTATCAGTTCAAAATTGTACGTGGGATGCATTGTCGTAGGGATTTTTGTATGTACGCACTTGCGTAATTGGTAATGTATTGGCGTTTTTCTTACAAACATGTCTGGATCCTAGATAGACGAAGTAAAGAGAAGAATGTTGTATTCAATTTTCATATTTTATCTTATCGTAGCATGTCTTAAGTCAACATTTATTATTAACAACAATTTTTTACAGCTGAAGTTGATTCTGTGATATTGCCACTGTTATGAGTAACAATAATAATAATAATAATACAATAATAACAATAATAATTATTGTCAAAGCAAGCTTCCAAATTATTTTCTTTTAATAAAATTTGAACCTATCAAGAAAACTTCCAAATAACGTTAGGAATACGGTACAGTACTTATTTTGTCAAAAGTTTGACTCGAAAGTCGTTTTTCTTCCTATGTAAGAAAAACTACTTTAGCGTCGACATTTTTTATAGAAGTATCGTACTGTATTATATGTGTAATATAGAAAATTTGTTCACACATTCATTTTCCGAATTTCGTTTACGAGGATTAAGTTGTGAATAAAAATATTAAACAATAGCCATTTGCATTTTGAGTCTAATTCCTGATTTCAAAATTTTAAATCTCTATTTGTTTTACCAATATATTATTTTACATCTTAGTTACCGGGACGAAAACAGCTAATTTTTGTGCCCTAGGGCGATAAAGATTCTTTATGCGCCATACGGCATAAAGGATTACCATGGTTATATGTCAAATATATCAAATATTTGTCATTCAAATTGTAAATTTTGAATCGTCAATGTCAATTATTGGCGATTAAGGTTATAAGTTTGACAATTAATTGTCTGTATTGTCACTCATCAATGTCAATTATTGACGATTAAGATTATAAGATTGACAATTAATTGTCTGTATTGTCACTCACCGAATTGTTTGTATTGTTATTCAACTTCGTAGATACGCATGTCACTTGATAACGTCAATATATTTACTAATATTATTCAAACGGAGGAACAAAACCATTGTAGGACATAAAATGTTGTATGTACCTCGGGCATTACTTGATGTTTATACCCTCAGGCGACTTAAAAAACTCTCGGGCCTATCGGCCCTCGCGCTTTTTAAACTGTCACCCTCGGGGCATAAACATCCTTCTAATGCCCTTGGTACATAAATAACTATTATGATCCTTTAATACGCTAAATGAAAATTTTAACCATGGCTATGACCTTTTTGGGAGTTTTAGGACATCCAAAACTTTTAATAAAGAATGAGTTTTTCTGAAAAAATTAAAATGTTGGCTCAACGTATGCTTACTATACCTCCCGGTTATAACTCGGTCCCGACGCCGAAAGTGAGTAGGCATTTTTGGGAGATTTCGTTACTGAATATAAGTCGGTGCTCAAATGTTGCTTATCACGTTAGATTTTTGGATGATCAAACATTCAGGATTTCGGGAGTATGAGTATCTACAGAGTGATCTAAAATGACAAAGGACAGGTTGAATTTCCCGCCACATTGAATAATTTGTGATGTTGGAAATGGTTGCAACTGGTAGCTGTTATTTTTGTTCAGTGGCGTAGGTATTCTGTCTTGTATAGGGATTCATTCTCTGATTATAATATAGGTTGAATTTCCCGCCACATTGAATAATTTGTGATGTTGGAAATGGTTGCAACTGGTAGCTGTTATTTTTGTTCAGTGGCGTAGGTATTCTGTCTTGTATAGGGATTCATTCTCTGATTATAATTAGTATAGTACAAAATAAACTGCTTCCGGGTTATGCCATGTGTCAAGATTTGTTAATGCTGACGTTTCGCGAACCATGTTGCTCGCTTCTTCAGAGCTACCTGAATACTGAAGAGCTACCAAAGAAATCTTCCTTATATACTTAAATTTAAACCTCACTGCGCACATCTGGAGCTACCGCTCCCATGTTCTTCCACCTGACCGCATTATGATCGATTTCCAGACCCTACTAATGTCAGTGCCGTCCTCGCGATTGATGCTGTCAGGATGTTTGTAAATTTCGATGGCGTCTCTAATAGGCCTTCCATGATAATTACCCACCGTTGCCAACATCTTCACGTCATCGAAATCCATTGTGTGTCCCGACTCGTGGCAGTGTTGAGCAACAGCGGACTGCTGAATCTTGCCTAGCCGGGTGTCTCTGCTGTGCTCCTTGATTCGAAATTCGACATATATTAAATTTAAACATTTGAAACAATTAAGGTTTTGGAAATTTAGTTACTCTTAAAGACATTGGACATGAATAAAACGTTAACAAGACAGCATATTAAAATAGAAATCAAAAATTTATTTAGCGCCCTGCACAGGACAAAGTCAACAAAGATTCAAAAATAAGTATGTATATATGTATCATATTTCATTTCTTCTTCACTTCTTCCTTCAGCTGGTTTGAAAATTCCTCGTGCTGTATGGTGCCGTGCTCAGCAGGTGGTCCTTGAGAGTGTTCCGGAAACTTCTGCCCGATTTAGTTTTCCGTTGCGATGGAAGGACGTTGTACATCCGGATATTTGTACCATAGTGGGCCGTGGCTGATAAGCATGCGAAGTCTGGTCTCAAGTCATTTCTGTTTCTTGTTGCATGTGTATGCTGGTCTGCCTGCTTCGGCATCTGTGGGGGTTGTCTACCCAGTGAGCACAAAAACGTCTCATGGAGATTGCTAAGATGTTAAAATCACAACTGTAACGTTCTATAGTAGATCCCAAAAACATATCTGGGATGTCATATAAACCTCCTATGTCGCTTACTTACAATCAGAAACCGCTAATCGCATAGATGTTTCAGAGGGCATCTATGCGATGTTAACTGAAGACATCACCGCAACATTACTTTCAACGCCTTTGCGATGTCTGCTAATAACCTCGCATGGATGTATGCGGTAAACGACTATGTAATATTTTATTTTAACAGTTATGCGAGTAAGTAAATACCAGCAAATAGATGTGCATTAGAAGATATCGCAGTATACCTGTAAAAAGGGTAATATTTTGTGTTAAAGTGACAAAAACCTCCTAACTTTGATTTTATTCTATGTCAGGTGCGCTTTTGCCACTTTAACACAAAAATGTTAAAACTTTTTACAGCGATATACGAGGATGTCTTCTAATGTACATCTATATACTTTTTACACAGTATGCGTATGCAAGCGATACCGTTTATTATACCTACCGTTCGTTGGGCTGGTGAATGAGATGTTAATGCATACTTACCTCTACTACCGACCAACCTTACGATTTTGACTGTTCAAATATTACAAACATAGGTAATCACAAAAATACCACTAATACAAGAATAAAGCACAAATTCACAAACTATAATTTATTCTTAAGATAACGTAAAAAATATAAGATTAAAAAATATAAAAGTTAATAAATATATATTTTTATAACTATATACGATAAAGTATATACTTTATACTATCTTCATCCCTCTTCATTTGGCCCTTGTGATGTTTGTCTCTAAAAAACAAAAATGACATGGTCAAACATTGAAAAAGTAAAATAACATAATAAAAACAGTATTTATTGGTATCACAAAGATTACTTGTTGGAGACACAGCTATTGTGTGTGATTTGCTTATGTTCATTTGCCCTAAATAATATGTAGGTCTGTATGTATATCAGTTTTGCTTCGATGTTACGTCCATAGAAAGAGTATTCAAGAACATAAAATAATAATAAAAGTATTAATTCGTATTTGATTATACTGAATAACATATTAAACAAACGTTTTATTATGAAAGTACAATGGATGGGTATAGATAAAGATTGATAGAATGCAAAATTACGTTTCAAATGATATGTATTAATATGCTTGTTTGTATAAAGTGAGTTTTTTAAAACAAACTTTTCAACATTTTTGTTATCCTTTAACATTTATATTAGATACGAATTATATTTAAGGCGCAATACTTGCTACCAGGGTTGTTATAATAAACGTTCATATTTATTTTACTTGCTACCACTGATATTGTATTGTAATATTTTATATATAGTAATATTTTATGAAAAACAAATAAAGACTGTTCAATTATTAGTAGTTTTAAAACACGTTAAAAATACAATATTTAAAACAAACTGTTTAAAACAAAACAATTGTTTTAAAACATGTCTAAAACACTGGTTTAAAAGAAATTGTTTTAAGCATATACCAACCCTGCCTGCTACCCGCAAAAGCCGGCGTCGGCACGTATGCACATTTATGCACAACCAACAACGGTAAACGGGTAAACTGGACCGCATGAATAGTCATCCACTCTCGACTTCCTGACTCTGAGTGGCGGGGAGTGCAGGCTACAGCTGTGCAACATATATAGCTTTCAAAACATGCGTTTCCGTCCGCCCATTGGTGATGGACACCTATAGAAATTTTAACTTAAAAACAACGAAATAGTAAATACGTACCCAGTCAGCACAATGGGACATTTAACACCGCAAGAACGTTGACTTTTGTTCCATTATGAACGTTAAATTTTGATGTTTATGTAACATGTAACGCCGAGATGTTTTTGTGCTGGCTGGGTACATATTCCTCATATATGCCTAGACCATTGAGTATAAAGAATAAAGAGAGCCTACAGCATAAGTTGACGAGAATAGTAACAAACAGGTCCAATAGATGGCGCACATATGCGGTATTGGCGAATATTAAGTTGAGTCTCCAACCAGTACGATCTTCTGAAACTTAGTCAAGTTTCCACTAGATGGCACTATACAGATTTTCCATGTTCCCTCAAATTTAACACTACGTATGTGTTTCTAATTGCTGCTGGGGACGTAAAACGATAGAGTTTAGTCCTCCGGCAAGAATAATGTATTTAGCCTTCCGTTACAAATTATTGATAGCTTTAGGTTTTTACAAGGGTGTATGGCACATCTAATGTACTATTACTTAGTAATTTTCTATGTTAGTAATTTATTAATTTGTATTGGTTAGGGATGTGAATAATGCAAATCAATGTTATATGTAAAATAATTTATTACAACGATATTTATATAATTGAATATTTTTGAAAAAATTTATTCCAGTCACATGTAACAACACTATGGGTGTTATTGAAAAAATCTGATGTGGCCAGGCACATTACTTTATCATACAAGATATAAAATTAATAGTTTAGCTGCATAAGATTCTTGATAGAGATCAATCGCGTCAGCATTAAAATAACACAACTTAGTAAGGATTTGACAGATATTTTGACAATATTGACAGTAGCTATTGTTAAAAATTTTAATGCAGACACGATCTCGATCAAATAGATTTTACTCATACAGCTAAACTATTAATTTTACCAAAAAGTGTCAGACATAAATTACACAAAATTTCCTCTACTTTAATTTAGTATTTAACTATTTTGACGAAATTACAGAAATGGCAGCAGCTCATTTGCAAAATCTGTGAAAAATGATTGGACGAAACAACCAGTTCCTTTGGACCATTTTGAACCAAAAGCTTTTCAGCTCTGAGTTTGATCATAAAAATTCTAAATATGAACTTTCATCCCGATACCTTTAGTAATTTCTCCGTCGCCACAAAAATCGAGTACACACATACACAGACATTTTTTTGTACCTTGGTCCAAAAAGACCTATTTCCGCTAAATCCCATTTGTTTTTTCGGCACCATTACAATACTTTATCATACTTCGTATGATAAAGTAAAAAATAGTAGTGCTAATTTGGATTTTTATCACAAAAACAAATAATGTTCACAAGTTTTTATTGTTTGTTCTCTTATTCATACAAGTAAAACTACAAATGTTTTACAGTTTTCAGTTTTTGACTTTCTTTTCCTTTTGTGGTCTTGTCACTAATATCCCTAGAAAACTTATATATAAAACATATACACAAATGATCCAACAAAAACATTCTATGGTCTCTGCACTGGTCATCCAGGAATTTGCAATTTTCTAGCTTTGCAATAATCTTTCTTAGAATCCTCTTCCGGAGTAGTGGTCTGTGTTTGTAATTCTCAAACGCTAATTTCACAATTTTTATACCTCTTGAAACTATATTGACGAGAAGATCACTTGGAGCTAGTAAACTGACAGGCTTATCCTCATTGGGTGATATATATAATTTGTGGAGGATGAATAACTCCTCTTTGCTTGTTAATGTGGAATTACTATCAATATTTAAAGAGTGGCAACGATCACATTTATGTTTTTCATTAACGATATGTGCTAGATATCCTGAGAAGTACCTTATACTGCAGTCCTCTAAACATACTTCTCTGACAGGGTTTGTTCGTTGTTCTAGATCAGAAACATCTGAAGATGACGCAGTGGTCAGATCAGCAACTTGTTCCTGCACCAACTCAGTAATATTGCTTGAGCCCTGTTCTTCGGTAGACAAAATGTCATCCAAGTTTTCGTACTCTTCACAGTTGCCTTTTTCAGCAGGCGTCAACAGCGAGTTTATCGCATGGGAACGAAATGTCATGCGGAAAGTACGTACTGTAGGATTATGGTTATATCCTCCCTTTTGCCTAAACACTGAAAATAATTGTTCGAGACTGTCTTGGTTCAGTTTTCGTGTTAAAATAAAAATATTCTTGTTGGTACTTATTTCGTTTTCAAAAATTAACAAAACTCCTTTTATAGTTTGAACCAAACCGCTAAAACAAGGAGGACGTACAAGTTGCTGTTTATTATTAATTTTTTGTAGGCCCTTTATGTATATAATTGCTTCCTCAAGCGTTGTTTTTACATTTGGATTGCTGTGATGTAGACTGCATTTGAGTTTGTTCGGATGTTTGAAGTTACTGCAGTTTAAGCAGTCAAATATATCGTTAATTTTTGCTATGAACTGTGCAGTGTGCAAACCAGTAGGGGACTGGAGCTCACCTGTTGCAACACATGTCTTGATTGGACTCGAAACCGTGTGGCTAAAAATTTGCGTCGCATATTTAACACACATTTTCTGAAACCCTTTGGGGTTTACATGATGTTCTTTAATTTTAACCATGGCTCGGCAGCTTTTTGATGAGTCTATTTTATATACACTGCGCACATCTTCAAAACGGATTAAATTTTTATCGCTATCCACAAACGCATTTTTTAATAAGTTATTCCTAAAACTTTTTATAAGGTGTGGAGTATCATACAGAGCAACAATAGTTTTATCATTCACTTTAAAAAAAGGCCTATCCTCGTTGACAAGCAACTTCTTGTACACGCTTTGGTTCGAGGTCCCCTGGTCACACACAACCGCAATGGGATGGAGCCCTACGTTGAAACATTTTTCAAGTACGTCTTTTAATATTGTTTTCAGATCGTTGGAAGTAACGCCATTTAGGCTCACATAATACGACAAAGAAATTTTCCACTTGCTGACGACACCACTTGCCAAAAATAAAAGTGCAAACCTTGCCTGTCGTGGGGCTCTTCCTAAATGTCCCAAATCTTCATAGCCTTCGATAATGTCAAAATGCTTATTGTACTCTAAGGCTGCTTTCAAAGCCATCTCGTCAAAGCTGACGATGCATTTTCGATCATCATCAGATCAACTTTCTACTTTCTGTTGAATCTGTGCTAGTATTTTTTTATTGAAACCTGGCATGAAACTAGAAGCTCCAATCCATCTTCTAATTGAGGATGGCGATGGCAATAAAATTTTTTTGTACAGAAACTTATAAGCTGATGGAGACTTATAATACAAAGCCATAGCAAAGCGCTTTTGGTCTAATGGCCATTTCTTTCTATTTTGTGGCCCTAATTGCATACTGACAATGGTTCGGCTACACTCCTTCTTAAACGGAAATTTTTGTATCTGCTGGTCCAAAGTGCACAGCTTACGATATTTTTTCAGCTTGCATATTTGTGTACGTTTACTGGCAATAACTTTACTTTGTTTGTGGATATGCTGTTTCAATTGTTCTTGGGTCTCCATCTTTCTCCGTTTCACTTCTGGAGATGGCATATTTGTAATATCCCTTAACCACTGCTCATCACTGTCTTGCAATTCATCTGCTTCTTCCCCTTCTAAAGTTTGTGATATGAGTCTCTTCCGGTACTGCTTTGGACACGTACTGCTCGACGGTGTGTTAGATGACCCTGCCTCGCTAGTTGATATGTTGGATGTCGCTGGCTCGGATGTCGATTGCACATCATATCGTCGTGGAATAGCACGTTTTGTAAGTCTCGTCTTGAGCATAGAATCTACGAAGCAATGTTCTTCAAAATGTTCTTCACATATGACACGATGTTTTAGGTCTGATGCTTCCATGTCTACTAAAGTGATGTTACCTGAAAAATTATGCCTTGCTTGAAATCATTACACGATAACGAAATATTAAGCTCGGGAGCAATAAAAAAAATTCAGACACATGACTTTATCATACTATATATAAAATTAACAGTTTAGCTGCCTGAAATTTGATCGAGGTCGGTCGTGTCTGCATTAAAATAAAACTGTTAGCCAGGATTTGACAGGTATGTTTAAGCATCGGCCTCACCTGCGCGACCATGCAACTGCGAAGCGGAAGCGTGAATTATTTCCGTTCTACAAGTCGCACCGGACCACTGCGCCCGTCATTACTGTCATTTTGGCGCATCCGTTGCGACTTGATGTAGAACGGAAATAATTCCCACTCCCGCTTCGCAGTCGCGTGGTCGCGCAGGTGTGGCCGATGCTTAAACATATCTGTCAAATCCTGGTAACAGTTTTATTTTAATGCAGACACGACCGATCTCGGGCAAATTTCATGCAGCCAAACTATTACTTTTGTATATAGTATGATAAAGTCATGTGCCTGATCACATCAGATTTTTTTTCGGCACGGTTACAATACTTTATCATACTGCGTCTGATAAAGTAATAATAATTTACAATATTGTAGCTATAATTTTGTTACAGTTATTTAACTAACTAAATGCAAATATTAGCTGCAAATACAAGTACAATATGAGCATTTTTTTGAAAATTTGTTTTATTACGTTAATACTTAAAAATTTATTAAAATTAAATTCATATTTAATTTTAAACTATTATGACCTGGTTAAATTGTGTACAAACTTTATACTCATGATTAAAAATTTGACTCTATCATTTTTCATCATCTGCGTCTCCACAAATTATAGTCACAAGTATTTTTTAAGAAATATTTTTTAATACATACCAGAATTTAAGATCCATTGCTTTGTTACATCAGGATCACGTAGAGGAAACTTGAAAAATGTCAGTAGAGGAAAACGCTTTTGGACTTTCCACAATGGAAATATTGACACGGATTTCCTGCCATATTGCAAAAGCAACCCGCAAAATGCCTTTCTCTGTTTGCTCTGTAAAATGTTTTGTATTAATTTTAAATATTGTTAATAAAATATAAATTATTAAAGATCAAAACAGCACGAAGAAATTAGCAAGTAATGCTGACAAATGAATTTTTTTTAGGTATGCCTTATTCATGAAAGATCATGATCTCCTGATTCGACTACAGTTTTATAAAGACATTTCAAATTTTAATTTCTCATTTTAACAGTTATTTTCTAAGTTGATATTTCCAGTAAGAATAAACAACATAAAATCGATGTAATAACAACAACTTACGTACACCAAAACGCCAATAACTGATACGTTTTTCGTCCGATCTTAATATTTTTTTGCCATTGTATAGTTAAAGCAACCCTTGATTCCCCATAGCGTTGACCGCAAATTCCAATAATTAGTACTTGTAATTAATTAAAATACTCTATCACACCGAGGGAAGTTGGCCATAAAAGTTATCCATAAAACACGTGTCTGTATGTGCCGACGGCAGCCGGGCCCTGACTTTGTTCAATATTATTGAAAGAATAATATATCAAAGTTAGTTTCAATGTCATTAATTAATGTGTGTTTAAAAAAATTAATTCAGACCACCAATTACCAGAATTTCAATTTGTCAGAGTGTCATAGGTACCTAGGCTATTTCGTCCATCTGGTATACCTAAGGTGGCCAGAATTTGATTGAGGCAAAGCGGGACAGAAGGGTAGTGATTAAAACCAAATATCGTCATCGTAAAAGACGAAAATCAACTATCCAACTATTGCATTAGACAAATAAGTATCAATAGAGTTTTGAAAAGTCTATTTCGTTATCTTTTCAAGTTGTAAATTTAAACTTTTTCCTTTAGCCTGAATTCTAGTCTGCATTCTTCAAATATTTGTCCTTTGTACGTAATAAACATTGCAAATAAATGAATTTTTAGTAACTAATAAATATATTAATAAGGTTACTATGGATAATAACACAAATCTCAAAGTCCAAGACGATAACAAAAATCGTTTGTATTCAACGGCTCTGTATAATACAACCAAATACGGTTTGAGAAAAAAATAAATATTGGTACTTTCTTTCGTGTGGGGTTTTGTACACGTCTAGAAGAAGATCTAGATCATTTCGATTTGTTTTCCAGTACGAAAACGTAAAAATTCGTCAGTTATTTTTTCTGATTACATTAAACAAATTAAAAAAAAACTAAGAGAATATCAAATATCCACCATTACCTATAAGAAAATATACGGTAGGATAAATATAATACAATGATTTGTTCACAGCTAGTTTATTACAACCGCAGATTTGGTTTTCCTTAAAATGTCAAGAAGATTCGCAGAGAAATGTTACATTGAATAAAAAAAAATATGCACTGCGGTGCAGATGTTTAGATGGTGCAAAGTATGGCTTTTCAACTATATCATGTCAATACAAATGTACAAATGGCAGAATGGACTGCTTTTGTAGTCGTTTATCTGCAGGTTTTATTGCTCACAAATTAATCAATATTAAGTTTATAACAATTGGGGTAACTAAGTTAGCTAAGTTACTTCGTTCTTTTTGTAAAAGTTACTAATTTTTAACCGGGGGGGAAGTTAGCCATAAAAGTTATCCATAAAATTTTTTTTCTTCAATTTTAATGAATGGCACATTTTTGGAAAGCCCTTATCGTACTGAGTCTACAGTAGTTATTGCAGAGGGCGCAATTCAAAATTACTACCTAAAAAGCTAAAAGGAAATTCATTTTTTGCTTAAATTGGCACTTTTTTACAAGCTCATATCTCCGTTAATCCTTTACCAATTACAACATCTCTTACAGCAATCGAAAGTACAAATATAGCCCATACTTCCATAGTTATTGCAGTCCAAGTTTCCGCTAATTAGTGGTCTAAAAAAATTTATAAACTGAATATTTTTACTTTCGAGTATAGTAAAATACATAGTTTCGGAAAACCTCTATGCATAACTTGTTTTTATCATCCGATTGTAACAAACAACACACCAAATGAAAGAGGAAGCTTGTCTCGCAAACTTTCAAGATGTGCCTATTTACGCAAATAATGACATTCATTCTTTTTATTTTGTTAGGTAGCAGTTAAGATTTGATGCCTCTGCAATAACTACAGTATAATCAGTACGTTGCGGGCTTTCCAAAAACGTATCATTTATTAGGATCGGTAAAAATTAAAAAAAATTATGAATAACTTTTATGCGTTGGGCTTTCTGTTCCGATATAGAAATGGCGCCACAACCATACCGACAAAAGGCGCTTGACTGTGACTTTTGCCGCCCGCAAAAAACACCGGTCCCTTTGTCGGCTTTGAGCCGAACTCTTGGGATACGATGTTGTTTTCACGATACGATGTGTAGGTATGGCGCGGAGCGCAACGTTTTGTGTTATATTTAGACGATATTAGACGCAAAATACGAGTAACATATGCACGCTGCACTCGATCGAGCCAGCTGTAGTTTGGCTCCAAATACACATACAGAAGGCGACGTTGCTAGACCCCCGCTCAGCCGCGCCCGCACCGCGGTTGTCCTAACTCTAACTAGCGCCACCGAATCGTAACTTGCGCCTATCTGAATGAAGCTTAAAGGCACGCCGCCGCCGCAAAGACATAATATAAAAATGTGTGGTCGTACAATTTAACAGAAATTTTATATTCCTTTAAGCACAACTGTGTATAAATTCAATTACATGGAGATGCGCTTAGAACATGCATTTTTGTTATGTTTACACATTTACGCACTGCTTTTCGTTATGTTTAAGTTTTACTGTTGCGTAGCCGCAAATCCTACTTGTAATGCAGTAAATTGTCATGGACTAATTAACTCAAATGAAGTATAAAACATATTTACCTACCTGATTATTACTGCTTTGCCTTCACTTCAACGAAACTACACTTCAATATCAAATACTTAATAACTAACAAACAACTAATAAAAAAAACAACAAACAAAACTTTAATATCTTTGTCAGTAATATTCTTCAAATTACGACGTTCGTAAATGACGGATGGCTATCGTCTGGTTTAAAGTTCCCCGAGTCCCGACGCAATTGCGTGAAAGCGCTCTGTAATTTGTGTTGCCAGCGCCCTCTTTCAACCAGTAGCGAGCAATAGTACTGGTTCTGATTCCAACTAACTTATAAAATTGTGGACGCAGTAGCGCAGCGCCCCCTGGTTTCTGCGTCCATTTGACCGTTGCCAAATTTTACATGGTGACGGTCAATCTCTTTCTATTTCATCAATGGCCTAGACACGTTGACGAAAGACACGTTATCCAATCATAATAAGCATAATTACCGTACTCATTGGCATCATGCAAACCGTACCGTACGCATCGTGTAAACAAAATCAAATCCGAAATTTACGATACCGAGAGATCAACGCAGTTACATATATTAACCTGCTGCCTAATGTCTACCAATTAATCGAAGCTCTTATAAGACGTTCTTACCTTTTTAGACGCACTTGCACTTGCACTACCACTGGGCAACTCCGTAGTAGGTAATTGAGGTAATTGTGTTTAAAGATGCGAAACAACAAGCTCATACAACCGTCGACTTTACCAGCCAGCGAACTACCGATTGCAAAATGCAAACTCGTAAACCGACAACGCATGCGGCATGTACCACCACCACCACCCAACCATCCCCACAACTTCGTAGATGGTATCGCCCAGTCGCGAATCACAAATAGGTATACATCACGTCCCAACACCTCATAGATTTATATTTTAATATTTTCAACCTACCTTGTATATAACATACATGCAACATCATATTGATGTCACATTGTAACGTTACTTTTGTAACATTAATGGGACGTCAATGTATAATTTGCACCCATATGTA
The DNA here is from genome assembly GCA_963966075.1 of Aphodius sticticus. NCBI lineage: Eukaryota > Metazoa > Arthropoda > Insecta > Coleoptera > Scarabaeidae > Aphodius > Aphodius sticticus. The sequence continues at coordinate 26,172,689 of OZ014508.1, forward strand.
ACGTTACATAGACATCAGATATTGAACGTTCATAATGCAACATAAACGGGACGAAACTCAACATCCCAACGACGTTTGTGCTCACTGGGTATGTAAAACTTAAAAATCAATTTTCAAATATAATATAAAAATAATATAACAAATAATAAAATACTCATGTCATCATCATCTCTCATATCTTAAATCAAATAAAATAAATGTAGTATTTATAACAAATTAAATCTCGAACATATAAAATATTGTTGCAGAGGAACGTAACCCTTACTGACGAGTGACGAGTCCACTATGGTATCTGACAGCGATCATAACCTGTATCTTGCACGCATACCATCTTAGTAACACTAAATACGTTCAAAACTGTGGCGGGAAATTCAAAATGTCCTTTGTCATTTTAGATCACCCGTTACATATATACATAGTTTCATGTTTATCGAGATTCTTTTGAAGATACTAGAGTATTTTGGTCAGCCGATATAAAGTCACAAACATTGCCAAAATCACGTTTGGCATGTTGACATCATTTTTTCTAAAGCATTTTAAACTTCAACGTATTGAATCCAGATTCGTAATTCCGCGCAAATAAATCTAATAATCTAATAAAAAAATCATTTTGAGCATTCAGAAAAAGACACACATTTCTACGACAAAACATTCTGAGATACAATGACATGTTAATATATTTACTTTTTTGTTAATTTGTCAAAATAACACCCTTGAATCCTTGATTATTGCCATGCAATTTTTAACCCTCTGGATGTTATCATGTAGGTAATATAAAATTTAATCAGTGAGCACTATGGTAAGTTTCATGAGATAAGTTTCATGCTTTTTCATTTTTGATAGACATATTGGATCCGCCATTTTGAATTTGGACAATAGATTTGGAATCTGGACAATTCAAATATCACTGCAAATAAGTTCTGTGCAAACCCCACATTTTCTAATTTCTTTTTGTCGACACGGAGTCGCCATTTTCAATATAAGAATATTACAATTGATATTTTGACCTCTTGGCTGGAGGTGCTTGGAAAACCGTTTTGAAGTTTGCCAAAACTGGGTAAAATGCAAGATATGACAGTATCTTCATCAAATATCACGGTAATATTGTGATATAAAGTTTTATACTCAGTTCTCAACCAAAATACATTGCTGTGCCAAAGCGGAAATGACCGGAAATATGTGGTAGGCAATTTTCTTTAATGACCCTATTAAAACATCTGAAAGCACATGCTCTCAATTTTCCCTCGAATTACCTAATTGGGCATTAGTATTTTCTGTTCTCCATATCTCCATATCCATTTTATATCAATTCTAAATGTTCTGTTGTGATGTTTTATGTGGGTATAATTTTGTGGCGGGCTTTCGTGCTAATATGAAATGGCAGAAGGAAGATTTAAAATTAGGATATGGAACAGGAAACTCAATTTCTTAGAATAATACTTTATGCTTACTTTAAACCTATGCCTAAAATGTAAGAGTAAACTAGATAGATAATACTTGTCCAAGATCTCAGATTAGGAATAATTTTCATGTGAAGTTCATGATTGCACGTATACAAGCAACTCGGTGATTTTACTACATTATTCTTAGTTCGAGTTCCTCATCCTTTTTGCTTGTTTTTTATTAATATTTTAGAGATACATTAGGCAACACTAAATTACTTCGCTGTAACGCAGTTTATTCCAAAACAAAGGACGACAGCAGTAATAAATAGCTCATATTAAAAACAAAAACGTTGGAATTTGAAATATAATCCCGTGATAAATATAGAAATATATATACAGTTTATGATTGAGTACAATAATAAATTATATGGTTGAGTTTGTTAATCGTATTATCAAATTTTTATACTTTCAATAGCATTTACTAGTGTCGACATCTATTAACTGCCAAACGAATGGATTGCTGTAATTACGACTACGACAGTGTTTTATTTCAGAGATTCCACGCCAGATGGTGGTATTATAACTTGCAATTTAAATCCGGAGCTACACTCTGCGTAGCAAACAATGCGCTTTGTTTGCAAATTATTTCTACGCACTAATTAATAAAGATTTTGCGTAGTAACGCATCCAAGAATTATATCGGTCTATTCCACGCATTCCACGAATACTACATTAAAATAAAATCAGCAATAGGGCGCTGACGAAAGATAACCTTGGTGGAATAAAAATAGTAACACGCAGTGTATTGTCAGACGTGCGATGAAACGTCATTCATCTGACGTTTATTTATTTGTGATATCATCGCGTGTTTATTATTGTTGTTACAGAATAAGTAAAAAATTACAACGTAAATCAATAATATTCGAATCATATCTCTCGTAAATTGTAGTCTAAGTGACATATTCACAATTAACTCTAAAAACAGGAGGTGACAGTGTAGAAAAAACTAGAAAACTAATATTTATTACTAGAGATGGATGAGGATATTCTAACCACGTTAAAAATTTTAATAATAGGCGAAAGCGGAGTTGGAAAATCTAGGTAACTTTCTTAAGGATTACAAAATTACAATTACAACAAAACCTACTTTATTTTGCAGTTTATTACTTCGATTTACCGAGGATAACTTTGATCCGGATCAAACTTTAACGATAGGCGTAGACTTTAAAACAAAGAAACTAACCATCGACGGTAATACAGTGAAGCTGGCAATATGGGACACCGCAGGTCAGGAACGATTTCGGACCCTAACACCTTCGTACTATAGAGATGCCCAGGGTGCGATCTTAGTCTACGACGTCAGCAATTATAACTCTTTTGCTAGGTTGGAAACATGGTTAAACGAATTAGATATCTACTCGACAAAGCGGAATATTATCAAGATGGTTGTCGGCAACAAAATTGATGTGGTAATGCTTTAAAATTTTCCTTAATGTGTTTCAATAATCAGTAATTTATAACCATTTAATACTTGGCAGTCGCAATTAGGGCTGCCTAATTTGCTACTTTGATACCCTCAAAAAGCATTAACGTTATGTTTAAAAAAGAATATTAAACGGCGATTAATGACCTCGACAATTAACGGTCTCGCTAATCGCTCGATCATTAATTGCTCTTTTTAATATACTTTTTGGTTAAATAACTATTAAATAATTTAGAACATTACATAAATAAATAATAAAAATTTTAAATAATTTTTGACTGGTACTATAAAACTAATTCTTCGATGATCAGAAATTGTTCGTTTGTGTAATTCATAGTAGCAATTTGCAATGACTGAAAGTTGCTGCATGAACGGAAGAATCATTACATTTGTGCGATTGTAGAATTTCATCGTGGCAACTAGATACATTTTTTTAGTTTATGAATTGTTGTGCATGGGTTATAAATGTTAAATTAAATGCTTGATAACTTTTTAGCTGTTGACGATAGACCTACCGAGTTAGACATTTTAGGAAAGTTGCTTTATCGATCTTTCGAGGGTGTCAAGATATACAGGGTGTTTCATTTAAAATTCTTAAATTATTTGACATTTAGAAAATCTCCAGTTATTCGGGATAAGTCACATTTGCAAATCAATAATAACTGTCAAAAAGCGCGATACTTTACTATCCAACATAAGTTCTTTTGTTTCTTTATCGTTGTTAGTTACCCCAGAATGATTTTTGAAAAATGCACGTTGTTGACATTAATTTTACAATATCTCAGAAACAGTTGATAATGGCCTAATACAAGTTGATGTCAAAACAATTAGGATACAAATATTCTTCAAAAACTGCAATAATATACCTGGTGTTCCATTTAAAAAAGCAAGTTTGTGTTGGTACGTTGTTGTGGGACATCCTGTAAGCATGAAAGTATTTTCTGGCTATAGAGCCAATGATTATCTACAACTTTTATATATGGATGAAACGTGTATTTATATTTCTTAAGGTCATTAATGTACTTTGTTTCTAGCGTGGTACAGTTGTACACTTGATGAAAAAAAAACGTATCATATTTAAATTTTTCGTAGCTATAAAAAACCAACAAATTATTGTTGTACATTCACATAACTTCTGTAAAAACTTCTTAGGTAATTTTATAATTATTTGGCACGGATGTTGCTCAATTTGTTCTACGATCGAGAAAATAAAAAAAAAAAACTGCAAAACAACAATCGTTTGATTATTTTTAATTGCGGTCTTCAGAACGCCTTTTTTTGCATATCCATTTATGTACATTAGTAACAGTTGTAGACAGCTTACTTTTCAGCTCACAAAACCAATGTTTGGGTTTTTTGCACTTAAGCCTATACTTTGCTTCACTTGTCAATTTAGGAAATCTACGATCTATTTTATCCATTGTCTAACGTTCTTTTTTTATACGTAAACTAGGAGCACAGAGAAGTCACCAGAGAACAAGGATTACAATTTGCCAGACGTAACCAGACACTCTTTATCGAAGCAAGTGCAAAAACGAAGGATGGTGTGCAAATGGCTTTTGAAGAGTTGGTGCACAAAATCATTCAGACTCCAGGATTATGGGAAACTTATTCCGATGGGAGCATTCATGTGAATGACAAGGATCATCCACCACCATCTAGCTGTACTAGTTATTGTAGTTTAGTTTAACATCTAAGTGTACAAGTATGCAACAATAATAAACCTGTATATTTTTTACACTGACTTTTCTGAGTCATTTTTATTGCTGGGGGATTAACACTCACGTCTATACAATTTTCTTCTTCTTGTAATGTAAACCTAGATAGCTATTGTAATGTGATGTTTTAATAAATAGTGAAGGCTATAATTGTATTTTGATTTTACATTCAATTTATTTGAATTTTTGTATTTGAAAGGTGTTTATTATGCTTTCTTAGAAAACTCGCATTAGTACATTAGCGAGCGAAAAACAACGGCCGATTAGTTTGTTTTTTGCTGGTAATTATATTACATTTACAGTATTTTTACTTTATCATACGCAGTATGTAAAGTATTGTAATCGTCCCAAAAAAATTGAGATTTTAGCGGAAATATATCTTTTTGGGTCCCCTGAACATTTTTGACCAAGGTACAAAAAAATGTCTGTGTGTGTGTGTGTGTGTGTAGCCGTTTTTTGTGGCGACGATTCCGGAGAAACTACTAAAGGTATCGGGACGAAAATTCATATTTAGTAGTTTCATAACCAAACCTAGAGCTGAAAAGCTTTCTGTTGAAAAGGGTCCAAAGGAACTGGAGGTTTAGTCAGCATTTTTGAAAGATTTTGCAAATAAGCCGCCATTTCTGGAATTTCGTCGAAATAGTTAAATAATAAATTAAAGAGGCGATTCTGAATAATTTATGACTATGACATTTTTTGGTACAACCAATAGTTTAGCTGCATGAGCAAATTCTATTTCATCGAGATCGGTCGTACTGCATTAAAACTAGTAGCCAGGATATGTCAGATATGATTCTAATGACGGTAGGTAGTGTCAAGTGTTTTGACAATACTACTGTCAATACAAGCTGCGTTCGGATATTGTACACTATTAAGGTGCGTTTTCATTAGTGCTAATGGCAGTGGTAGGAGACGCCATTATAGTATTTCTAATAGAAATTTCTAGTGACTCAAGTTTATGTACATGCAAACTAATATGTGTCACCATCACGACATGCCACCATTACTACCAATCGGAACGCACCTTCACACTTGTTACACCCAATAACACGTGTCATTTGGACAGTGTACCCGGTGTCAACGGAGGACAATATCTGAACGCAGCTTTAATCCAGTTCTACTAGTTTTATTTTAATGCAGACATGGCCGATCTCGATCAAATAGAATCTCATGCAGCTAAACTATTAATTTTATATATAGTATGATTAAGTCATGTGCCTGGCCACATCAGATTTTTTTTCTTTTATATGATAGATCTTTCTGTATACATTACAATTTTTAAATGAAAGAAATATTCTAAATTGCCACTTATGGCAACTGTTAAAAAAAATGCCCGTTTTTACACCTGTACGGCTAAATTATTTGTCTGAAACAAAAGAATGAAACACCATTTTAATGCTTAGATATAAGGCTACAAACTGAGATGCACACATTTTTAAATTTCAAGAACAATAAAATGGCGACCATATAAATGAAAACTGCTACATATTACCGCTTTTGCACATTCATTAAAGTCTAGAAACAAGAAAAAATTAAATAAAAATCTGGCCGGCTTAATTTTCATTTTAATGTACCCGGTCCCTCCCCATAAGTTATAATTCAATAGTTTATTTAAAACCAACAAAATTCAACCATAGTGGATCATATGTCAGGGATATAAAATATGTGGAAAACTTTAATTTGAAAAAAATTTATGGCAAATGAGCAAGTACTTTCAAAAATAATTTACGTTTATTCATGGGTTGTTGAGTAAGGGTATGTCCATGGTATTGTAACGAATTAGGAAATGTAATGTATGGGTACACATGCCACTTGAGGAAGAAAATAATTAGTTCAATTCAAATGCTATTCTTTATCTATCAGTGAACGATTTGATAAAAATGCTAAGCTGGACAAAACTTACCGTAATCTTTCTGCTGAATATAATAGATAAGGTTTTCTTCTGTTAGTAAATATTAACAGGGTGGTAATTAGATAACAGAAATAAAGATAAAGTAACTATAAAACTTTTATTAAAATAAAAAGTTGCCTAACAGGAAATAAAACTACTAAGACGAATGAACAAAATGAAACTGCAGGTTCAAGTATAACAAATATAATTAAAAGTACAACAGGTAAAAGTTTCACAACTTTTGAAATTCTTCAGTAGAAAAGTGACGACGAAATCAGATCGAGGCGTACGAACGGCCGGCACGAAACACCCAAATGCATCGTCGGCGAATGATATAAAAAAAAAATCGAGAAATGCACGCGCTCCACCGAAAAATCAACGTTTCGCGCTTACGTCGTACCCGATACATCCGCGGCAGCATCGTTGGTCACCAACGTTCTCAGCACTGAACACTACATCATCCTATTACATATATATATATAATATATAAATTTCTCACATTTTCAAAAAAGTTCCAAGTGACACTTGGGCTCAAACATAATATAGACTAGGCACCGAAGTGTTCGTTAATTCTTTAACGCCATGGAAAACAAACTGGCAGATTTTGGCGGATAAAAAATCACCAAACGTGTTTTTTTTTTGGTTAGCTACGTTTCTCGTAATTTTACATCATGCCTCCCATTCCTCCCATTCCACCCATGCCGCCCATGCCACCGGCAGGCGCCGCAGGTTCGTCCTTCGGAATGTCCGTGATGACAGCTTCGGCTGTCGTCAAAAGCGACGCTACTCCGGAGGCGTCTTTGATGGCTGTGCGGACTACTTTCGTGGGGTCAATGATGCCCTTCTCAACTAGGTTTCCGTACTCGTTGCGAAGAGCATCGTAGCCGTAGTCTCCAGATCCAGCCTCAACCTTGGCGACGACTTGATTGCCATCTACGCCGGCGTTGTTTGCGATGGTCATGCATGGGACTCTCAAAGCTTTCCTGACGATCTCAATACCTGGAATATAAATTACGTTAGAATTTCTTTGGTTGAATTCCTTGTTCTAAAATTTTAAGGAGTATAGGGAAAAATAATGTACAGAAACCAATTTAAGATGATTTCAAAGAGAAAAAAACATCTTGTAATATCAGTAGTCATTAATTTTGCACAATTCCGACACCTACAAAATTACATAGTAACATTCTGTAAGCTCTAACATGTGCTGTTGTGATGGGGCGGACACCCTTCTCAATATTTACTATACTTTAATCAACTCTAAACTGAAGGGGGCCCCTGTGGTAACTCGCCTCAAGCGACGCTTGGTCCGCCATCTTCAATCACAGGTACTAACTGATTTAAACAAACTAATCTTACGGTAGCGTGAATCAATTATCTCTCTTACGGAGGCATCAAAGAGTTCTTTCTCTGAGACTTTGTCAGAGACGTTTGAACTCACTAATTATTAATCACCATATGCAGGGCTAAATACTTTACTATAAAAGGGACAGGTTTATATTATTCTAAAATGAATATGCCCAAGAAAACCACAATAAAATCTATTAACAAAAATATATACAACAATGCAGAACTGCTTACATGGAATTTGAATATGTTAATCCTAAACAAAAATATTCTTTGGCAGAGATGGACAAATCAGCAAGTACAGACAACAAATAAATACCTTATTATTTTGGTGAGCACAAGAAACACGAGACAGCACAGTTTCTATAACTTGGCCCCCATTGGGGCCCTACGCTTGGGCGCGCGTTTTGACGCACGACCGTCTACCTTCAAAGCCCGATGCAAAAGAGAGCCTGTTTGCTTGTCTCTTTACCAGTTCCTCAAGCTTTTCGCGCCAAAAGCTTGCGTGGTAACCCTGACGCGACTGCAGCGCCACTCCGAGCGTCTATTAAATACCAACTCAACACAAAACATGGATGTTTGAATTTAAACATCCATCCAAACCCGCGCGCAAAACCTCGACTTATCACACTGTTATAAGGTTATAGTTTTTCTGCAAGTATATAAGTATGCAGAATATTAGAATCTTACAAGGATTGCTCAATCCCTATCTTCCAATGTTACTAGCGCAATGACGTCACGCGCGTCCCTTGTCAAATTGTTGGGACACACGAAACAATGATCGGACGATTTCGCAGAGTCGGCGTACCGGGTTGCCTACCCAGATTTGTTTCAACTGTCACTCTTGACACGTAAAACCGCGGGGATTTCAAACAGACCAACAGTGGCGCAACAATCAATGTTGTGGTTATGTTTGTTTGAAACGTCAAAAGCAGACAGTTGACACGAAAAAGTGCGGGAATTTCAAACAGACCAATCAAAGCGCAATAATACACGTTGTGATTGTCATTATCTGAAACTTCAAAAGCACACCTTACACATTTGACATTTGAAGCTTGAAATGTTTGTATTGCGGTAACCCAGGGATGATGACGTGAATGCGTTCATTGTCAAAAACCTAAAAACATCGATTGAACACTCCTTGTAGATAAAGGGCCGATATATTCACCTATTGTGAAACTGTTCGTCATCTAAACGACAAGATAAATGGTAAAACTGTGTCTATTCACCTATCGTTAACGTTACCGACCGGATAAATACGCTTAACGAACGAATTTATTTAGCGATCGAATGAACTTAATGAACTTAACGGGAAACTGTTGACGAACACTTTGAACCAATCACAGAGCATGAGCTGAATGTCAAACAAAAAGTCAAACTGACAAATATTAAGTACGTACGTGGCACTGTATTAATTGAAGTCATTATTTAGTTATTTTGGCCGAATTTGGTCAATTTTTGGTTTGGGTCTTTTTTAATTGATGCGGTTAGAAATGGGTTCGAGAGGTTCGAATTAATTTTAGTTATGTTTTGTCAATGTCATTTACGGCGCTGCATCTAGCGGCAATTAGTCCAAGTTATGATCCAAGTGTTGATTTAGTACACCTTTTTTACCGACATTTGATACTATACTGCCGAAAAACATTCGTTAGCGATATTTACGTCCTCGTTACCTGACGATAACTTACAGATCGGTGAAAAGACAGAATCATTTTTAATGCGAACGTTAGCGTAATCTGTTCGTTGGCTAACGACAACTTTGACGATAGGTGAATATATCAGCCCTTAGTATTCTTGTATAAGTATAAGTTGCCTGGACTCTATTTGTGTGCCTACTCTTTTGCTATACTTCTAGTTAGTAACAAAAATCTAGGCATAGAAGTGAAATGGCATCATATCGATGGCTTAGCTGCAATAGCACCTATGCTTTAACCATGATCTGTGGACATGTAGTATTGCAACTAGGCCATCAATATATACTTTTTATAGTCACCACACATGCAGATTGGTGGCACTTATAACAACTACTGAGAACTACCAACTTATTGAGATAACAATAAAAAGACACCTAACGTATAATGCAGATGCCATACTTGTTATGGAATCACAAAACAACATATTTGAATTAAAACGACTAGAAAATGGTCATCTGATAAAATAAAAGCCCTTGCGAGTTTATCTGGACTACCGCAGAGATAACATAACAAATAAGGAACACAACGTATTATTCAATGCCCAAATTTGGTTGGAACATGTTGGCTATTCTGGAAAAGAATAGAAAGTAAGTCGATCACTTTTTACTTCAACTTTTTTCTAGATATTAAATAGAAGTATAGAAAAAGACAAAACCACTATAGTGTAAATTAGCCATTATACAAAAAAAAATACATGTGGCCCTACTCCTTTCAAAATGATTAAAAATTAAAAAGAATGATTTGAAGTGCAGTTTACGCCTAAAGCACCGTTTAGAGCAATTTTAGTGGCGGCAAGTGCTGTCCGCCACTAAACTGACCATGTCTAAACCATATAAAGCTAACCGTCAAGTAGACAGTCTTCTTCTCCTAAGTCTTCTTTTCCTACTACAAAAAATGGGCATGTTTCTGTATGTTTAATAAATAGAAGTAAATACTTCAAATCCTAATCATAAAAATCTGGGGCTCTTTCTAAGCAAGTATTTACTAATTGTATTACGGATAAAGCAAATACAGTCCTACCAGGGTAAAGGAAATTGAGGAAATCATTTTAAACGCAGTTGAAAAAATTGACGAAATAACAACGAGAAACATTACGAATAATTTAAATATCACGCACTTTTTTATCTGGAGAATTCCACGATTATCTGTTATCATATCACATTCACTGGTGTAGACACCTCTGGTGGCAGTATTTTTATGCCTAGTTAGACCGTAAAAAAATCTAAGGTGCTTTTTTAAATATTATTGAAACCGTCTTTTTTTAATCCATCTTAACGTCCTATTTATAAAAATAAAGCAACTTCAAAACTATGTTGACAAACTTTCAGGATTAGCATACTATTATGAAACACTTGTATAAAACAGCTTTGATTCATTTGGGGAAAAAAAACTATATCGTATAAGTTATAAGTAAAGAAATAGGTAATTGTTTTGATATTTTTGTATTACTACTGTCTAGAAATATGAACATCCTAATTCTTTATTAAAGACGTAAGGATATAGAAAGTAAAATATTTTAACACTAGTTTACCAACCAAACAAAACAAATGAATTATGCTAATCAAAAATCAAAAAAATAAAATTAAGTAAAAAACAATGCACTTTAAAGTAAGTTTTTTTCACTTACCGATTGCTTGGTCGCTATTGACAGCCTTAACCTTGTCCAAACTTCCAATGCACCTCAACAGTGCGGTACCACCTCCGGGAACGATACCTTCCTCGACAGCGGCCCGTGTAGCGTTCAAAGCGTCGTTAACCCTGTCCTTCTTCTCGTTGACCTCCACCTCGCTGCTTCCACCGACCTTCAAGACGGCCACTCCGGACGCCAATCTAGCTAACCTCTCCTGCAATTTCTCCTTCTCATACTCGCTCGTGGTCGTCGTAATCTGCTCGCGAAGCTGGTCGGCACGCCTATCGATATCGTCCTTCTTTCCCTTACCCCTCAACAATAGAGTGTCATCCTTTGTGATGACAACCTCGCCAACTGAACCCAAGTCGGTTAATTGCACGTCCTCGATTTTCGTAATGCCCGAATCGTCACCAATGACCATGCCTCCAGTAGCAATGGCGATGTCTTGAAGGGTAGATTTCCTGTTATCGCCAAAGCCTGGCGCTTTGACGGCGGCAATCTGGAGACCAATGCGGAGCCTGTTCACGACGAGCGTGGTCAGGGCTTCTCCATCGACATCCTCGGCGACGATAATCAAGGGTTTGCGTTGAGAGTTGGCCAGTTCCAAGGCGGGGACGATGCTCTGTACGGAGGAGATCTTCTTTTCGGAGAGGAGGAGTAACGCGTCTTGATATTCGACCTTGGCACCTGCGATCGATAAATTGGGTAAGTTGAAGATGACAAGATTAAATTTCATTCTTATGATTGGCAAAAATAATTTCTTTTTTACTTTAATTAATTCAAATAAAGAAAAAATTATCTTTACAGCAGGAACAACCAAATAGATAGTTTTTAAATAAAATCTTGTTCAATCGGACTTTGTTTTTAAGATATGTACCGACATTTATGTCCATTTCAACCATTTTTTCGTATAATATTGCAAATTTTCAGACTTCTTAAAACAATTTAAAATAACTTATCAGAAAAGTAATTGCAGTAATTGCTTAAATAATAGATATAATTGTTAATTCAGGGTTTAAACTGTAAACTGCACATAACCTAGAATAATGCATTCAATTTTGTTCTGTTTTGATATGCTTTTATCTATGGTAGACATCATCATAAATGATTGTAGTCGAAGTCTGCCACACCCATGTTAATCATTTTTTGCCGCTTTACACAAACAACTGTCAATCTTGAAATAGGTTTGCAACCAATTTGACTTTTACGTGTAGAACAGTCGGACTCCATTCAAATAGAGCAGCTACCAGAAATCTTTACATTTGATATCATGACTTACTTCGACTACAATCATTTATATGATGACCCTTTATTATGAATAGTTAGCGAAATGTAGGCTGATATTATACCATTATGATGTGATGATAAAGATTACATATATCAACTATATGTACCATCTTAGTTTGGCTATGAATATCTCCATGTCAGAGGTTGATTTAATATTATATCAAAGGATAAAAACTTCTAGCAGCTAGCACACACATTCCGTTGTCAAATTATGATGGAAGAGAAGACGACTCGTCTTCTCTTCCATGATAATTTGACAACCGAATATGTGTGCTAGCTGCGAAAATGAGAAAAGTTAATCTCACCACCGTTTGCCAGCATTATTGTTTGTTACCCCCCCCAAAAGTTTTCGAGACGTGGGAATGAATATCTTGAATATACCAACTACAGATAGAATAGAATAGAATAGTTTAGAATAGTTTATTTTACCCTGTACAGGGTCCGTCATAAGTACAATTCAGATAAGAATATTATATAATGACAATATAATATGTAAAAATAGAAAAGATAGAAAAGGAAAAGATAAATTAAATAATACTGGCCATTTGTATGTTTTTTTAGAATCACTGTTCGCACGCGAAGTCTGCAGCATATATTGTAAATAAAACGAACTTGATACACCCAATTCATGCGACAGAATACCAAGTTTTTGTGATGTACTTTGAAATATAGCGCCTTATATAGACGTTTGCAACTGATGACGAGAAATTATCTCGAAATCCGGATATTGTAAGAAACCTAAATATAGAATTTTCACCGGACTTTTGAAGTTTTTATCCTTTGATATAATACCACCTTAGTATTTAACAATCAAGACCAAATCATTGTTCAGCTTTGATGGAATGTTGGGGTTTTTAATAATTTAGGTTATCAAAGACTACAGTGAGTTAGTTTTCATTATTGAAGATGATATTGCTACTACAACATCACGGAAACAATTCAACCAGACTTGCATTAATATACACTGAGCGTCAGAGAAAACGGGCAACCCGAAAAATGTTCATAATTATCCACCTTTTTAAATTTTGCTTGTTTTTATTGCAATTATTGATTCAGTCATTTTTTTAGCATATCGTCCGACGTTTTCATGAGATACGAACGGAAACTCATAGTGTTTTCATTTGGTAAACTCGGGGCCACTAGCCACTAGTTCGACCGCACTGGTGCAATTTTTCAATTAGCTCGCTTCTTCAAAGCTAATCAATTAGCTTTGAAGAAGCGAGCAACATGGTTCGCGAAACGTCAGCATTAACAAATCTTGACACACGGTATAACCCCGAAGCAGTTTATTTTCTAAATATGGTATATTATTTAAAATATAACTACACAATGATCACTTAATATACAATTGCAAATTTGCTATTCTTTTAAGCCCATGCTCTCTTGGAGTAATGGTTTTATTTATTACGCAAACCCATGTTATATACCTACCTATTATAACTATTGAACGTGTTGTGATTATTTAATACACTATTCATACCAACCAAGCTACTTACAGTAGCTTTGCTTTAAAATGTCAATACAGCCAAAATATTGCGCAAATTTATTGGAAGTTTTGTACTATGTAGGTTATGTACTAGAATCTAGACTAGGGGTAGGCGATGTTGGAAATTTGTGATCGAACATCGATCTGATCGATCTTTCAAATAGGAAGATAGAACGGTCGATCTGATCAAACAATCGAACTGATCGATTCAATCAATCAGAGCAATCAATCGATTTTTTTGCCCAGTCCTAATAACTCTAATAATTAGTGATGAGCGCATTCGGATTACAAAATCGATTATAGTCGATTCTTGAAATAATCGAGATATCTCGATTATTATTTTTAAAAATTGATTCTTAATAATCGATTTTGAATAATTGATTTTAAATAATCGATTTTGAATAATCGATTTTGAATAATCGATTTTTAATAATCGTATGTTAATAATCGATTTTTAATAATCAGTTATTAATAGTCGGTTTTACACCCCCCCCCCGCGCCACCAACTTCGTCGCTCAACCCAACCCAAAATATGCTTTTATTACATCATTGACTCTCCCTATCCATAAGCGATTATTAAAAATCGATATTAAAAATCAATTACTAAAAATCGATTATTAACATACGATTATTAAAAATCGATTAGAAAATCGATTATTCAAAATCGATTATTAATAATCTATTATTAATTGAGAACAACTCGAGAACCAAATAATACGATTATGCAAATCACTCGAATACTGAAAATCGATTCTTGAAATAATACGATTCTGCCCATCACTACTAATAATGCGTTTTATTAGCATTTTCCTTACATCAATATATTCCAACCCACTGCTGCCACACTTAAAGTTATACTGACATTACGGGGGGTTTAGTTAATCTCAGATTTAATCGAAGTGAAAAACGTAAAAACTTAATCTGCGGTTTAATCTTTTGTTTTTTGTGGAGTAAACTTCAGTATAAAGAAATATGGAACAACCGAACAATAAATATCTTCCACAAGATCTAATCCAAATAATATTCATTGTGCAATAGGGTATCAGAAGAGAACAGAAGTAAGAACTGCTTTAGACAACAAGAATTCCACAAAAATTAACAAACATTTTTGTTAGAAAAATATTATGTACTTGATTTATCCAATTTTATTGATGGAAAATCTGAACTATTACAAATGTGCATGACTAGAAATATGTATAGTGAAATTCATTGGCACAGCAACGACCATTATATACCAATCCAAAGCTATGACTATATCACTATAGTATGTATTTTATCTATCATTTTTATTAATCAATTAATTGCTTAGAACGATTTCATGACATATACAGCTTACTCTTCTATCAATGAATCAATGATAATTATTTAATCGTCAAATTTGTTACGCTTCCATAATATTTGTTTCATGGACTTCAAAAAGTCTTCTAATGATAAATTTGAAAATTAATGACGCAAAAATTAAAATAAATATAGATATTAAATAAAAATTTATTACCAATTACTTGCAAATAAAAAAAAAATTTAATATAATGTACGAACATCGATTCAAAACTCAGCAATTGAAAAAATTGCTTTGCAAAAACCAACATTCGCTAATATTGCACAATTCCGACACCTACAAAATTACGTAATAACATTCTGTAAGCTCTAAGATGTGCCCTTCAAACAACAACCAACCAACCATAAAAAAGTCCTCACCTTTGGTGGTATTAACAAAATACGGAGAGATGAAACCGCGATCGAACTTCATTCCCTCGATAACCTCCAACTCGTCGGTCAAAGTCTTTCCATCCTTCACCGTGATGACGCCGTCTTTTCCAACCTTCTTCATCGCGTCGGAGATCAAATTTCCAATCGACGTATCACCGTTGGCGGAAATGGTCGCGACCTGCGCAACCTCCTCCGGGGTGGTGACCGGCTTCGAGAGGGCCTTGAGCGTTTCGGTGATGGTCTCGACGGCCAGCATGATGCCTTTCCTAATCTCGACGGGATTGGCGCCCTTGCCCAAATTATCGAAGCCCTCCTTGGCGATCGAACGGGCCAAGACGGTGGCCGTCGTTGTGCCGTCACCAGCCTCCTCGTTCGTGTTGTTGGCGACGTCCTGGACGAGACGGGCGCCGATGTTCTGGAATTTGTCCTTGAGCTCGACGCCCTTAGCGACCGTGACGCCGTCCTTGGTGATCTTCGGAGAGCCCCACGACTGCTCAATGATCACGTTACGACCCTGCAGAGATTTCCACGGTTAGCAGTCATTTCATAAAAAAAAAATTTCGATTATCCCGAAGGATATTATACATTATTGTCGTAATAGTGATAAGACCAGAGACCTATAACGTTAAAAGAGGATTTCTAATGGCATTATTATTATTTTCTTTGTTATCATTCGTTTTATGCTAGGAAATTAAATAAATTTACTATTTAAATAACTAAATTCACACTGACGTGCTAACTCAAAAGGTCGTATAGGTAAAACTACGAGAGCTGAACGTGAGTCATCGCCTAGAAACGTAAGAATAGACGCATGAAAAAGCACTCTGTTTCTTTCTAACGCAGGGGAATGGTCTGTAACGTATCAGCAAAATAACAGCTGGAATCGATAACTCGCTTTCAGCTCTCGTGGTTTTACCTATATCTACAAATTTTTACAATTTACTTGTCTTGATAAAGTCATAAGATGGAATGACTTGTTGATCTATTAAAGTTAAATTATAGAAGAACACAACAGAGCTTAAAAAATCATATTAGAGCACTTCTATCTGCCCAGTAAAACAGACACATTCTAACATGTCACAACTTTTCACAAACGTAGATATAACCTTTAAAAAAAGATTCAGTTATAACATTTTTTGTAGCAAAAAGGTCTTGGTGACCATTTGATTAGAGCGTACATGCTATCAATGTAGACTTTTGATACTTTATTTAACGACAATAAATGAAGGTGTGTGCAAAAATAACCTTGCTGCTAATTAGCTACCAGATTGGTGGCTTTTGTAGCTTAACTGACTGAACTAATATGTTATAATGTGAATACAAAAAGCTACAAAGAAAAAATTAACTATTCACAAATATAAATTAATAAGAAAAAATTAGAGACATTGCAAATATTTTTACCTATGCTTGTCAATATATGAATGTCATTCACTAATACAATAGGGTATTTGACTATTTTTGGAAAACCATCTTAATGTGTTTATTCCTTCACTCTACATTGTAAATGCATTATTTTTTGTAATTATTTCCTCAATATTTCATGAAAATCAGCGTTAAAAATTGAATCACAAAAAGTCCCGCCAAAACGATACTTTCTGTTGTGTGACGTCACCGGTTAGTGATGTCAAGATGTCAAGATGATGTGATGTCAAGATGTCAAATCGGCCCATATGGTCTGTCAGCATCGGCATCGTCGCCGTTTGGTAATTGTGTTGTATGATGTGTTGTTTTCACAATTTCTACATAAAAATGGGTTATAAATGGTGTATAAATCCACAATGCAGAGATACGTCAAGAAAAACTCCGGATAAACTATTTGTAGCTGTTCCGCAAGATTTGAAACTGCGAAGAAAGTGGTTGGCTCGTAGAAATCCAAATTAAATAAATAGCCGCCAATACAAGTGTTTTCTGTTGTGAAGATTACTTCGACATAAGTAAAACTGACTAGAATAAGCTATCTATCGTATTTTCGAAAGGTATTATCTGATCTGACAGCTGAAGGTTAGGGCTATCCTAACCTACAAAGTTATGCTTACATGATGCTTTCGTGCTATTAAATTCAAACGGGAAAAGCATAAAAGCGCGTTCGGATAACCCCGTATTTTACGGTGAGAGTGACGCGCTGCATAATAGGCGGACTAACGTCATACGGCGTTTATCTGCATATAAGAGAGAGATGGCCGACCCAAGTTATCTGAGCATTGCTCTCCCCATACCATACCCTGACAAACCGAACGCGCTCTAAGGCGGACTAACGAATGACATCACTGGAGACTGACCCAATTACAGAGCGTTTTCAATCACGTGATAGGACGTGAATAAAATTCAATTTTAATTTTGGTTTTTCATAGAAATAAAGCATTTTTTTTTGAAAACTAATAACAAATAGTTTTCTTAAACTGTAATCTATTAGGATGACTATAATGCATGCCATATTTTTAATACAGTCAAATACCCTATTGTACAGTAAATTATTACCAAAAAGAAAAAAATGTTTGTATCCAAAACAAGTGCTTATTTTTAAGGAGAAAGGTATTTGTCGGGCAATTCCGTCATACGAAGATCGAAGGGCTATAATTTATTTTTACATCTATAGTCTAGTAAATTTAGATTTGGGTAGACGTATAAAACGCATGCGTATGCAAAAAATTCCATTAGATTCAGAAAAATTTTTTGAACATCATATCGAAATGTTTACTACATGTTTGATGATATTATTATTGAAATTAATTAGAAACTATCAGTGATTACGAGCCAAAGCCAATAACATTGATAAGTTCAACTCAATCCAACAGATAAAAAAACAAAAAAGAAACGGTGCACCTGTAAAAAAAATTGCGATATTTAAACCCCAAAAATCGTCAAGTGACGAGCTAAGGCCCACACCTTTTGGGCGCGCAGTAAAATCAAAGATAGTAATTTTGAACTGACCCTTATCAGTAAAATTTTCATGAAGGATTTTCAATTTTATTACTATATTTCCTGAGGATAAAGTGGATTCCTTCGTATTTTGAGTAGGATGAGAAGGCCACAAAATAATTTGTTGACAATACATTAAATATTAAAAAAGTATATTTTCAATCACAGCAAGTACATCCATTCGATTTTTTAAATTCAAATTTGTATGAAAATTGTACTAACTCTTCAGATATCACTAGAAATAAATGATTTAATCATAGAAAATATTGCTGAGTAGAACATAATGTTATAATAATTGAATTAACTATAAATCATTGAAATCAAAATGAGATAGTCATCGTGGTTTCATCCTAATTGAGTTGTCAGAGCCGTACCATTTATTTTCAGGGTTGTTATAAAAAAACGTTTTTTTTTAATTTAAACAAAACAAACATGTTTTTTTTTAACAAAACAACGCTTTTCTATACACTTTGCAAAAAAACTCGTTTTAACCATGAAATAAAACATGTTCAAATCACACACAAAAAAATGTTTTAACCGCCCTACCTTTGGGTTATTATTCAAAAAGTAGGTAAAACAACATTGTGGGCGGTTAAACACGGAATAAAACTTGTTTTAAACATGTTTTAAATTATGCAATTATTTTATATGTAAGGATTTTAATCGGTGTCTTTTCATTCCTTATTTTACGTGCTACCACTGATAGTGATTGCTATATGTTATGAAAAACTACAAAAACTGTTCAAATATTGGTAGTTGAAAACACTTTTAAAACAATATATTTGTTTGAAAACATGTTTAAAACACTATTTTAAAACAAACTGTTTTAAACATAACAACCCTGTTTATTTTATACCAAATGTCGTTTTTAGCAACAGGGGCCTCACAACTTGTGTATTATAGTCATCCTAATAGATTACAGTTTAAGAAAACTATTTGTTATTACTTTTCAAAAAAAAAAATGCTTTATTTCTATTAAAAACCAAAATTAAAATTGAATTTTATTCACGTCCTATCACGTGATTGAAAATGCTCTGTAATTGACTCAGTCTCCAGTGACGTCATGAGTTGGTAGTTGAAAACACTTTTAAAACAATATATTTGTTTGAAAACATGTTTAAAACACTATTTTAAAGCAAACTGTTTTAAACATAACAACCCTGTTTATTTTATACCAAATGTCGTTTTTAGCAACAGGGGCCTCACAACTTGTGTATTATAGTCATCCTAATAGATTACAGTTTAAGAAAACTATTTGTTATTACTTTTCAAAAAAAAAATGCTTTATTTCTATTAAAAACCAAAATTAAAATTGAATTTTATTCACGTCCTATCACGTGATTGAAAATGCTCTGTAATTGACTCGGTCTCCAGTGACGTCACTCGTTAGTACGCTTAGAGCGCGTTCGGTATGGTAGGGTATGGGGAGAGCAATGCTCACATAACCTGGGTCGGCTGTCTCTCTTATATGCAGATAAACGCCATATGACGTTAGTCCGCCTATTATGGAGCGCGTCACTCTCACCGTACAATAACGGGTTACCCGAACGCGCTCTTATGTTTCTCCCGTTTGATTTTAATAGCACCAAAGTGCCATGTAAGCATAACTTTGTAGGTTAGGATAGCCCTAACCTTAAGCTGTCAGATATAACCTGGTTCGAAAATATGATAGATAACTTATAACGCTGATTTTTATGAAATATTGAGGTAATAATTACGAAACATAATGCATTTACAATGTAGAGTGAAGGAATAAACACACTAAGATGGTTTTCCAATAATAGTCAAACACCCTATTGTCTCTGCGTGGATGAATTGTTAGCGTTGCTTGACCATAGCTACAATGTGGTGATTTTTAGTGTTGAACTTATCAATGTTATTGGCGTTTGCCCCTAATCACTGATAGTTTTAATTAATTTCAATAATAATATCATCAAACATTGAGTAAACATTTCAAAATGATGTTTACGAGACTTTTCTCAATTTATTGGTATTTTGTTTATAAGCGGCCGTTTTATTTATGATTTCAATGATTTTGCATCTAAATTGACTAGACTACTAGCAAAAGTGCTACCGTGAATCAGTTGAGTTTTGCCGTTCGTATACCAAGCAATTTGACAACCGTCTTTACCAGATTTATTTTTATGTTATGCTTTTTACCACTCCAATTTGATAATTGATATGACATAATTGAAAATCAAAAATCCAACAAAAGCTAGAATAATGATGTCAACAGAAAAAATTCCTTGTGATTAATTTTAGATACTTTAGATTACGAAAAACATGTGGCATGCAAAAATTAATTTTTTAGCGGGTTATGGAAAAAAATCAGTTTTTTTGTTGCCTTAGAGTTGCATCACTTGTTAAAATTAATGCACTTTCTTCTGATACACCTTTATAATAATTTATTGCAGATGATCAGATACAGTAAACCAAAATAATTGTACAGACATCAATTATAAAACAATTTCAAAGAAAATTGCTTTGCAAAATCAATGTTTGCTACTATTGCACAATTCCGACACCTACAGAATTACGCAATAACATTCTGTAAGCTCTAAGATGTGCCTGTGATACAAAAACTACAGTAAGACTCTCGCTAATGCGAACCCGTTTTTGCATACCCCCATTCGGACTAATGAGTTGTTCGGAGTACAAGGTTGCCCATTGATAGCAAGGGCATACTGATTTTTCAGTTCGAACCAGGGTTAAAAAGCAGGTGGAGCGTTCGGATTACGAGGTAGTGCAGAGTTGTAGCCCGTTCGGACTACGGGATAGTACGTATTAGACCGTAGTCGGATTAGCGAGAGTGTACTGCACCTATGTAAAAAAATATGTTATTAATGAAATATCGGAAGATAAAAGTAAAAATCACACCTTCTCATATTGAACGCAATAACACGTTCACATAAACTAAAATTACTCTCATATTAAACGCCATTTCTATCTGACACTACGGATTTATTGATTTTCCTTCAAAAATTGACGTCTATAATACTTTCTATTTCCAAATCAGAATTTTGAGGATATGGTTGGAAATTTAAGAGTTACGTAATGAAATATGGTACCACTGTTTAAAAGAACTAACCCTCAAATTAAAAATAAGGTTAGGGAATTTACCTTTGGACCCATGGTTACAGCTACAGCATCAGCAAGAATGTGAACTCCCTGTAGCATAAGGGCACGGACCTCCGATCCGAATCTGACATCTTTGGCGTAGTAGCACCGTTGTACCTGAGCTACCTGGTTTGCTTGGCGGAGAGCAATGTTTCGGAGGCTAGACGGTAGACGATACATCTAGAAAATCAAAGATCTACGTTGTAGTCTGCAGCAGAACTTCAGAATGGAACCAGTTCCTTTTCAAATTACTTTTTTTTCGAAAACGTACACCTTTTTCTATTTTGATAGCTGACAAACAAACCTTGATGTTCGACTGTTAATTTAATTCAAGGCACACTACATATCTGTGCTGCCTGCCGGTTACGCAAAATGGCCGGTCCATTTCATAACCTTAATTAGAATTTCGACATTTATTCCATTACGGACTAAATGCCAAAATAAATTGTATCGCAAATCAACAATTCAAACATCAAACTAGTCTTACTTTGGAAAAATATCGCTTCGGAGCCTAGTTATAATTAATAAATCGCAAAATCAAATATCGAACATGTGCATGCTTTTCGACAATGACATTTACCATTAAAATATCAGATTTTTAATAAGAATTACGTCGCTAATCGATAAGTAGATAAATAATTACTTACTTTTAGTGTGTAGTTTGCTCAAAATGCTCAAGTTTTTCAGATATTCGGTTGCCGGCTTCTAACTGCCTGCTGTACCACACGCTTTCCAGAACTTTTCTGACCCTCTCACACCGGATGAAGACAGAGACGTCCTATCACGTCCTATAATAACCTATTATAAAAACTACCGAATACTAGATGTCGCTACGCAACCTCACTTTTGACATGTCAAATTATTAAAATATCTGCTTGTAACATTCATAATACAATCAAACTTAATCATGAATTTGTTATATTGAATCAATTTATACTAAATATATTGATATATTTGAATAATTACATGTTAATTAACTAGTGTTCCTGCTGCCATCTACAGGAGAAGATAACAAGATAGTGTTTACTTATCACCGGCGAGTCACCGGCTTTATGGAAAGAGATGGAGGTAAAGATCAAAGTCTTCCTGGAGCGAGATAATCTAGAATGTTCTACAATAGAGTAGAACAACCCATAGGATGTGATATTTACATACATATTTTTGCTAATCAATGAAATCTTCCTTATGTGCAAAAAAATATATTTGCAGAGGATACACTCATAATTTCCGGGGTGCGCTCAGAGCCGTGTGAAGTTAGTTCCCGCACGGTCTGTGACCAAACATTTTGAAAAAAATACCATTACCTATCGTTTGCCTCCTCATATTTTTCGAGAAAATTGAATTTTCTTCTATGGGGGCTAACTTCACGCTGAGCCTTTTTATTATACCCCCCACATTTAATGTAGTGAGGGTATATTGAGTTTTATTCAACTTTTGTAACACCGTTAAGGGGGCGTGGCAGATATAGACTTATTTATATGGATTTGATCAGAATTGAAAATTGAATCGATTTAGCTATGTCCGTCTGTCTGTCCGTCTGTCAGTCTGTGTACACGATAACTCAGTGGCGTACCGTGGGGGGAGCGGTGGGGGCGATCCGCCCCGGGCGGCACATATTTTGGGGCGGCATGTTTTATATTTCTGATTAATTTGTTTAAATATAAAAATAGTATAGTAATGTTTTTATCAACAGAATCAATGATTATAAACAACTCTGCTAATAATCTCTTTAATTCTGCATGTAGATAAGCATGTACAAATCATTCTTTAAACTTGATATGTGTACATGCAGCTTCTGCTACCAGCTACAGTAAATTCCACAACAATTTTTGGGACTATCGACCACTTGTTTTCGTTTTTTCGTCTTCCACTCATTGATGAGATATTTTACTTTCTGTCACTGGTCTCAAAGCGTTAAGCATAGTATAGAAACTCTAAGTTCGTGATTGGGCAAAATCAGTTCACTTGTTTTTTTTTAATATTTTATGATGGGGGGTATTTTAACTTCAGCACGGCTGAAGATAATTTTCTTACTAGTTGTTATCTCAATTGCTAGAGGGTCCCAAACAACAAAACTCTACAAACATGTCTCTTCCACCATCCTGAGCAAATTTACCGTTTGTCTCCTTCTGAGACAAAAATGATAAACAATTTTATTGAACTTATAAAATACGCAAAAATCTAAATATTTTGAGATGTTTTATTTTTTATCGCAATTTCTAGAGGGGCCCAAACAACAATACTCTCCACATATGTTTTCCATCATTTGTTTAGTCGAAAAAATTTGGCGTTTGCCTCGTTTTGAGTCAAAAGTTATAAACAATTGAACTTATGAAATGCGCGTGAATCTAAATATTTGTCTAGAAGGGTCCAAACGACACAACTCCCTAAATGTTTCTTCCATCATTTGTTTAACAATACTCTCAAAATTTGGCGTTTGTGTCCCTCTGAGGCAAAAGTTATAAATAAACATTGGATCTCAAGGTTTTGGGCGCTATACTTGTTGTATTGATGAACAGATATAAATACCTATTCTGTTTCTATGTATGACAAAGTATTAAGGTATAAATAAAGAACAATTAATGATTTTGAAAAAAGAAATGTAGGTATGTATTTGCAACAGAAAGTTAACAAGTGGTGATATGTATACACAAAAAGCATTATACAGTATGCCCCACTTAAAGTTGACTCAACTCTACACCAGAACTGAAAAATACCCAAACAAACCGACTTTCAATAAAATATTAAAATCTTTAGGTTTATCATCGCAAATATGAAATTTTATCAGAAATAAATATATACCTATCCCAGGAGATTTTAATTTTGCGCTAGTCGGATAAAACCCTGAACATTACTTAAATATACAAAGTAATGTTGTAACTCCATACTACCAAACAATTTTTTGTAGGTACATTACTGAATATTCGCGGCTTTCATTAGTTCAGATGTTTATAACTTTTGTCTCAGACGGAGACAAATGCCAAAATTGCTCAGGATGGTCAGGATGGAAGATATATTTGGACAGTTTTGTTGTTAGGGCCCCCCTAGAAACGGAGGAAAAATAAAACAACTACAAATATTTTTGCAGAAGGGCTTATTAATGCCGCTCTTCCAAGCTTACCGCAAAATGGTATAGTAATAGGGTATTCCGGTCATGTCAAAATTTAAGCAGATATTCGGTTTAACCTATTGTACAATTTATGAGGATTCATAAAGTTAAGCTATGAGTTTTTTGATTTAGTGTTTCTATGAGATAATTGCAATTAAAAGTGCATTTCGTTTGAATTCACCGACCACCCTCGGAAATACACGATGATTGCCGATCCCTAGTAGCGGTGGCAACAGCGGACAGCTCTCGAACAGCTGATCGGCCAAGTTGACGGTTGGCACCCTGTTGTTTGACAACGAACACACAACGAATAAAGGTAACTTTTTTGAGAGATGATTTGTTCATTGAAACTTGAAGCCAAACATCTCTCGTCTCGCTAGTCGGCAATGTAAAGAAAATCTTAGCAGGAGTTACTGTTCTACTGCTGTTACAGCCCGGCACTGAACAATGTCGGCGTTGGAGTTTATACATTTTGAACAAGTGTTTGATATAACCTCAATAACCAAAGCAGGTGTCAACAAACGAGCGATTCTAAACGTTGGCACAACAGAAGACAAAAACGGTAGCTACACCACTGCCCATATCTAAATCGATTATTATTGCTCTAAGAAATGATACAACTATTATATAAATAATTATAATCCTTTTATTTAAACGTAATAAAGTAACAATGCCAAATTTTATTAAGTACACAGTTGCCACAGTATTCCTATATTTTATTATTGCTATTCGACGAAGTCTTATACACGTGTTAATATTAGAGTATTATATAGATATTATATTATTTGAATAATTATTACTACCTACTTAAAAACATTGAAACTAACACTAATACAAGAACTGTCCTTCCGCTTAGAACAAGTTTCTCGCATTACCCTAATTATTGGACGGATTGATGGACATAATCAAGAGATTCGAGTCTCGAGATAAAAAAATAAACAAAAAATAATAAAATAAATAAAACTACGCAAAACTAAAAAAAAATTAAAACTAATCAATACTATATCTATAATATGTTTTAAAATATAAATACATATCACTATATCAAATATACATAATACTATATACAGGCTAATACTAACGTGCATTTTTATCACAAGTTACTGTGAAAAAAAAACTATTGCACAAAGTAGCTGCGTTAAAATGACAACATATCTTACCGAAATAAGTATCTAATATGTGTAATACTAAAATAATCGCCTAAAAAATAAAATGGAATGTATTGTACGGACTTATTCTTACCACTAACTTAATAATATCGTAAAGTGATTATATACAAAAATAAAAAATAATAATAATAACAAAACGAATACTCTATAAATCAATAAAATTTTAAAAGTGATAATAAACAAACAAAAAAATATATAAAATGGAATGTTCTAAGTACAAATTCATCTGTTAATTTATTATATACATAATAAATTGAACTTATTACTCACTGCTATTAGTCAATTCACTATTGCACGGGGTCTGTCAGTGAAGCCTGACTGTTTATGAAATGGAATAATTCGCTGAATGTTCAAGATATTTTACTCAAAAGACTCTTGAAGAGCAAGTATACCCCACTAATGAAAATTTTTGTTAGTGTTTTGAGAAAAGCTATTTGCAATGGAAGCTAACCACAGGTGATTTAGGACGTAAAAAAACGCATGAAACAAACGCTAACGTCAAAGGTGTCTTAGAAAAACTAATTTTTTTCTAAATCGCGGGTTCGAAATCACGTACAATCAATAAATAATTCAAGCTAAGTTCATAGGTAAAACCTTTCTATTCTTTTATGTTCTATTTTGGAAAGTTATTTTCATAAAATAATAATGCATATTGTATACCAAAAAAATGAATGACGTTATTTAATATTTTATTACTTTTATATACTTTCCAATATGCAATACTACATCAGAAAACCACTGTAAAAATTTCATATCTCTACAATGCGTATTAAAGCTAGGATTTCGAACCTACGGTACACTTCCGGTAGACTACATCGTTAACACGTCACGTGTGAATAATGTGTCCGTAGCGAAATGCTAACGGACTTGAGCAGTGCAGAGAAAATGGAGGTCATCATTTGAGTGGTGTTATTTTTGCATCATAATAATTTTTCAAGTTTTTTTTGTATACATCTTAAACTTCTACTCTATCCTTTTTAAATAAAAAAAAAAGTAATTATAAAATATCTGGACAATTCATTGAATTATTCCGTTTCAAAAGCCGTCAGATTTCACTGCCGGACCCTGTATATAGCGATAGACTGACTGTTTTAAATCGGTAAATTTTAAAACAATAACAAAATTAATTTGTAGTTTTCCTTTTCATGTTGATCTTGAGATTTGTTAAGAAGACGAAACGGCTGAAATAAAAAAAAATAACATAAATTTACGTACAATAACCTTCTGATTTGTATGAAGTGATATTCTTTATTATACCAATGGCTTTTTATATTATTTGTTAGCAGGTTTTCTTTCCATAATATATTTTTATAAATGGCTGGGTGTTTCAGAAATAACGGCTAACCTTGAAGGAGCATATGCCCAAGAACGTAATAAAGATGTTTTGTCAAATAACGTATGTTCTAACTTAACGCATTCCCGAGAAAATTAATAAAGAAAAACGGAGTCCGGCCCTGGATGGTTATTATCATACGATCGCGGCCTACCGTAGCTAAGCGTCGACTGAGGTACCAGGAGGTACCAAATCCAACGGATGCTTATCCACTAGAACGCCTACCTTTTTCTACTAAAATTCCACTAGATGTTCATTATTTCCACTAAAATGGTCTACTAGATTTTAATAGTGGACAAAAAATTCATGTTTCTTTTATTAATAATTCAAAATTTTTTTTATTGGACATTCTAATAGTTCAGTTTGTTTTTATACTTTCACTAGACTGAATTCAGCCGGGGACTTTTTATTATTGGCAATTTAGTTTGAATACAAAAATTTTGTTAGTTTTAATCTAGCTATCGTTTCAATATATTTTTAATATACAGGCGTTCAACATTAATTCTAAGAATTTTTCGTAGGAATAATTCTTTTTATAAAATACATCATTCTTGAGCTGTAAGCAATTGTAAGCAATTAGCATCAACAGTAAAAAATTTTTAAAATTTTGTTTAAACAAAAGTTTTTTTTGTTCTAAACAAGTTATCGTCCAAAGTTTTAACATATAGGTTGCTCATTTTATTATAGAAACTTGGTAACCTTTTGATTTTCTAATTGAACACCGTGTATATTTTCTTTTTTATTCTAAGATTAATTCTAAGAACATTTTTTTGTCGGAACCATTTTTTTAAACGCATCACTTTTGAGTTATCATTTATTTTCTTCTCTGTACAGAGGTACGTCAAAATAACAATATAATCATATTTAGTTCATTAATTTTATTGCTTCTTCAAATTCTTGGATTTTGTACGGGACCATCTCCACAAGTTCTTTGTTTAGGATCAGAAAATAATAATCAATTAATCAAAACTTCTGAACTTCAAATTAAGAATATTTTCCAACAAAAAAATCTTAGAATTAATCTTTGAATAAAAAAAAATATAAAAATAAAAATGAACATCCTGTATTATAAAAGTATTCTTCAACGAGAGATTGTTTAAACCCAAAGAACTTTTGTTTGATTTTTTTTTGTAATTTTATTACGGTGGGAGAATTATTTAGGTGTTCCGATAATTTTGACTAACCCTGTATAATCTCATCCAATAAGTTAAACAATCGACACGACTCTCTGTTAAAAATTCCACTAGCGACTAAAGTCTAGTTTTCTCAACTAGCTCTACAGAAATTCTACTAAATCTACTAACATTACAATCACCTATGCTTATCCTACAATGCGGTATAATGTGTAGACGTAGTATAAATATTTGTTATAGAAATATTAAAGGTTGTATAGAACAGAACATTATTGAGTTATGACTTATGACACTAGATTTTCACTAAACATCTCTAATCGATACACCAGATCTAGTGAAAAATCTACTGTGGCAACACTGGCCACATTTGTTAAGGAGTAAGGAGTTCTGTAGGTATATTATTATTAGTATGTTAAGTATAACTTAAACTAATATAAGTACAGAACGGAAAACTACTCAAAAAATATGTCAATCTACCAGATTTTCCACTACCTACTAGACTCAAAATTTGGCCACCAGATCAATGTCTCATTCTACCAGATTTAGTAGAAATTCTACTAAATTGGTAACCCTGCTCTTCAAGATACTTCACCCCGCAACTTTCTGTTCACCAGTTCACGCGTAAATGACATTGACGTAGGTACTTAGATCGCAGTTATCAGCTGTTTCTTGTTCTTTGGAAATTCTTCTCAAAATTCAGTAATAGTTTTGTTAATGTATTGTACCAAACAATGTGTATTGTGGGTGTAAGTGTAAGTGAATGCTCCAAATGTCAGGTTTTTCTGGCCGTACGTTAATAACTAACCTACGTGTTCGCCGCGTATCCTGCGAAATCACGTTGTAATCACAGTTTTGTAGAAACACTTACTATTGTTTAGGTGAGTACTTACAACTTACAATTAGTGAAACACATTCGCGCAAATGTATGATCAACACATTCATATGCGTCATGCGCGATCGGCTATTGACCAGGGTAGGCCTTAGACGATATCTTTAATACAATTTTGTTAGTACCTAAAACTTTTCTTAAAATATACATGATGTTATTTGAGCAAAATTGCTTCTCTGGCCCTGGCGCATATGTTTCTTCAAGGTTAGCTGTTATTTCTGAAACTCCCTGTATATATATATATATATATATATATATATATTTTTATTTTAAAATAGTGGAGCAATTAGTCTTAAAATAGCAAAGCTTCGTAACCATAATATGCGTGGACTTTTATGAAGCATTCTGCACTGTTTCACTGTGGTTTTTGTAGATAGTCCAAAAAGTTTACCATTTTCTATTACACCCTTTTTGGTAAACTTTCTTTATGTTAAAAACATTCAAGAACTGTAACAAAATAAATTTGAAAAAATAGCTTAAATAAATTTAGGCGTAGAAACACAAAAACACTCCATTTACATATTGAAGCTGCTTATTATAAATGTAAGATCAAAATACATGTAAAATATTTCATATTGATATACTGTGTGTCCCACTTAAGAGTGTAACACCTTCATATCTTTTTTATTTTTAGTCCAATTTTAGTAATTTTTTCTCTCAAATATAGAATACATATTGCTCTATTTACTGCCAAAAAGCCAATTGTCTTCTTAACATGCAAAGCACCTTGTGATGGCAAAATAAATGGCAAAAATCAAGAAATCGCTTTAGGGATTTTTTTATCGAAAAATTTTACTAGTAATAATTGTTCAAAATTGCCCAAAGACCCTAAATCCAAAATTTCATGAAAATTAAAAAATATTCAAAAATAATTCCAAGTCCGTAAATATTATTTGCAGCTGTGCTTAAAATGTGTGCTGTGGAAACTTTGTTTGAAATAAAACCTGAACTGTCAAAGTGCTTCAGCTGCTTACCTTGCTGATCGCGCATTATCACCGACTAAACTTATTATTTTCACCTTTTCGGCAAGTATAAGCATTATTATTCAGACAATAATTAAATACGACAAAGCACTTTGACAGTTCAGGTTTTATTTCAAACAAAATTTCCATAGCACACTTTTTTTAAGCGCAGCTGCCTATGCAAATAATATTTACGGACTTAAAATTATTTTTGAAAAAAATTTCAATATTTTTTAATTTTCATGATATTTTGGATTTAGGGTTTTTGAGCAATTCTGAACAATTATTAATAGTAAAATTTTTCAATAAAAAAATCCCTGAAGTGATTTCTTGATTTTTGCCATTTATTTTGCCATCACAAGGTGCTTTGCATTTAAAGAAGGCAATTGGTTTTTTGGCAGTAAATAGAGCAATATGTGTTCTATATTTGAAAGAAAAAATTACTAAAATTGGACTGAAAATAAAAAAGATATGAAGGTGTTACACTCTTAAGTGGGACACTCTGTATGTGACACCGCACGAGAGAATCGCCCTAACTGGCATCTCTCGTTTCGATAGTATTGACTCCTGTGTTTGAAGGCCCATAACTCTAAAATTACTGAACAGAAGAAAAGATTGGTTTTCCTCTTCGGGCAAAAATCTATAGTGAATTGCTGATATGCGGTACAAGGAAGGTCCTATGTAAGTAACAGGATCAATCACAAAAATACCGGCTTTTAAGACAATTGCTCCAGATCCAGCAGTTAAAAATAAACAAATGCCGACTAACCGCGTGCAAATCGGCAACACTATACCGAAAACTGTGCCACAATGAGTCCATTATGAAACCAGATTAGAATATTAAATTCAAAATAACGTTGGTTGCTACACTTCATATTTTCAATGTCGAACCATATAAAATACACAATTAACATACTGAAAATATTTCAGGAGTATTTGGGGCAAACCTGAAAAATGAAACCTCACTCACGTGACACAGTAATAATCCTTGCGAGGTTTCGGTTTTCTTTACCAGTTATAAATCATCCTGTGTAATATAGAGGGAGTGAAATTGAGAAACCAAGGTTGCTTAAAACTTCTTGAAACATAAAAACGTGACATGCTATATGATAATAACAAATTCCAAATAATTTTAAAACAAACACACAATATGAGATGATAAATGATGATGAACCTTTTCAAGCAAGTGATGATGCTTTATGAGATATGTCGCGGCTTACTCTTTGGACTGTTGGACATGGCCGGATTATCGTAAGCGTAGTCGATGCTGTCTTCAGCAGGAATCCTGCTGATTCCGGTCGTCACCGTCGTGGGACTTTCCGATTGAAGCGTACTAGCTGGAATTTGGATTTTAAGGTCCGCCTTTTTGTCAGTCTCGTCCGCCATTTTGTTACCCTTTTTTGAAACACCATTTGATTTATTTTCCCGTTTCTGAAAAAAAAAAATACGTAGACATATAAGTTAAGGTGCGGCAGGAATTGAGTAGGCTACCAAATATACTTCATGATTTTGTAATAAGATTTAGGATTTCAGGTACATCAAATTATAAGTAAAGTGAACTTGGAACCTTTGCTGATAATACAAACAAATCCGGCTCAATTCTGTCGAGTCTACGCTGTCGGATTTTATGAATAGTGGCGGCTATATCGTAGTCTTCTTGCAATCAACTAAAAAACACAGATGTTCATAGAAATCGTCACCTACACTCGACAGAGTTGAGAAAGGTATTTTTTTTTAATTATTAGCAAATGTACAAACTTCCCTCTGACGTACATTTTTAATGCACAAACTTGAACATACATATGTAATAGTCGAGTGAAAATTACACCTGATGTTTTGGAAAGACTAGAAATATCATTTCTCTGTTATATCCTACAAAGAAAAATCCTCATCTTTATACCCATATTGTAGTAAACTACTCTTGACAGTTTCAAAAAATCGTTAATTTGGATAGTTTATTCTTTTTGGGGACGCTGAAAGTCCCGTGAGCGCTTGACATCGACCCAAAATGGCCTTTATGCGCATTTGTTTTAGTTATTTGGCAAAATGTGAGTTATTTTTGTTAACAAGAACTTTTGATGCGTTGGGCTGGCCACAAGGACGTGTTACTACAAGGACGATTTGTTACAGATGGCACTAGTGTAGTGAATTCGAGGTCCTATATATACCCCCACATTTACTGTGGTAGAGTATATTGACTTTATCACAACATTTGTAACACCCTTAAGGAAGCGTGGCAGGTATAAACTTGTATATATATTTTTGATCAGCATTGAAAACTGAATCGATTCAGCTATGTCCGTCTGTCTGTCCGTCTGTCTGTGTACACGATAACTGCCTTAATTTTGATCTGAAACTTGGTATAGGTACAAGCTTATCTCTTAAGAAGTAAGTGAACAGGCAAAATCGGCTTACTCGATTTTTTAAATTTTTTTTTAAATATTTTACGGTGGGGGGTATTTTAACTTCGGCCCGGCTGAAGATAATTTTCTTACTAGTTAAATTGGTTTTTAGTTAAGAATATCATTCCGATTGACAATATCGTAAGCAGATAGCCTGCAGTTTCCTATGTAACAGATGTCGTCATTTCCGGACAACCCGGAAGCAGTAAAAAATTGACAGTTGATGTGTTTCGGTTTTAAAATGTCATTCCGATTGAAAATATCGCAAAAAAAGTATAGCGTGAAGTTTAGAATGTCAAAGATCATATCATTTCCGCAAAAACCGGAAGCCATAGAAATTTACAATCGATGTTTTATGTTAAGAATATCATCCCATTGAAATTATCACATGTAAAGTATAGCGTTCTAGTATACTAGTTGTGCCTAACGCGCTTAGGCCGAACTAGTTTTGCCTACAACAAACTGGTTCGGCCTGAAAACAGGGTTTGCCGGTAACATACTTATACAGTGTGTCCACGAAAGTCCGCACCATATGGAAAAAATTCTTATTGTGTATTTCTCAGAAAATTTTATTCTTTATAAAAGTTGGTGGCTCGTATGAAACCAAAACTGCAACCGTCAAATATGTTAATTTTGGTGCCATATACCAAGCGATTCAGAATATATGAATTTGTGATAAGAGTAAAGTACCTGTATTTTCATTATTATCGATAAACTTTGTTTGGAAATGTTGTTTAGAAGTAAAAATTATATTCAAATATGAAGTCAGAGCCACCTACCTTGAAAAAAAAATATTTTCAGTTTTTTTCTTAATTATTACTTTTGTGACAAATATTAGTAAATGCCAGTGATACTAAAAGGTTCTTTTTAATCTATTTTTTGGAAATTTGAATACATTTTTTATACTTTTTGTTATTTTGGTATGATAACTAATGTTTATTTAGAACTAACGCAAAATTACTTATTTTCTTGGTGCGAAGTTGATATTTCACCCTGTAGATATTAATATATCATACAATAACTAATTCAGGAGCGTGACTTACCTTTTATTCAGTTAATATTATTGACTGTGGATAGGTTTATAATAGTAGTTATCCATCTACACCAAGCGATTCTCAAGTGGTGGTACGCGCGGTACTACCACTTATGAAATTTTATTTTCA
The DNA here is from genome assembly GCA_963966075.1 of Aphodius sticticus. NCBI lineage: Eukaryota > Metazoa > Arthropoda > Insecta > Coleoptera > Scarabaeidae > Aphodius > Aphodius sticticus. The sequence goes on from OZ014508.1 coordinate 26,206,513, forward strand.
CTGATAATATCTTAATAAACATAACTGAAACCTCAATCAATTGTGTCTTGAATCAATTATTTTATGCAAGAATGTATCTTCTTATGTACAGCAGCACAAAACGCCCGAATAACCACCTAAGTATAGGTTCTTGTATAGGCAACCCAATGATACAAAAAAGAAAGAATATGAAACAAACAGTTTATTTTCTTTATGCAACATTGTTTAAATTTTAAAATCAGCATACACCACTATCACAGGTGGATATGAAAAACAAAAGCATTATCCAAACATTATCCGTTTAATCGTACTCACTGCAGTATACGTTATTTTATGTGCTGTAACTTTTAAAACCATGCTTACACTTCAACAAAAAGTTGAAATTCTTTTAATACATGGAGAAAATAGACCGCACCGAGATGTTGCTGCTATTTTCAAGACATCCACACAACCAAATTGCCCATTCAACCATTTCCAGGATAATGAGAAAAATCAAAGAGACTGGGTCTGTTGAAAATAGCTTCAAGAAACCCCACAAAAATATGTTGCCAAAATGAGGAAACAAGTTTGCCAGTGTTGCAAAGAAGTAATCGAGCATAAAACGATTTCTGTTCGACAAATTGCTTCACACAGCCAATGCAGTAAATCAAAAGTACATAAAATAATAAAACTAAACACCCACCCTTATAAACCAAAATTTATAAGCCTACACTAAAAGAAAGAGACTTCGACATCAGGTATGACTATACCATCTGGTTTGAGGTGAATATGAAAGAGAACATAGTTTTTTTTTAAATATTCTTTGGACAGATGCGGCAACATTTACATCAAATGAGACAGTTTCTTCAGAAAATTGCCGGTGGTGGACACATGAAAACCCGAACTTTACAATAGAATGCCGAGATCAGTACCATTTTAAGACTAATTTGCTGTGCGGTATTTTGAATAATCAAATATGTGGGCCTTTTTTTTTCATCAAAATATAAATGGGGAATTATATCTTCAGTTCCTCAACAGAAAGTTGTCACCTTTTTTGCCGTTAATTCAACGGGCGTTAATTTAGTTCCTGCTTGATGGTGCGCCCATATACACAATATAAACTCTGTCTAGAACATTTTAAATCATAAATTTGGCCATCGCTGGATAGGCAGAAATTCGGAATCAAGATCCTGGCCACCTAGATCCCCCGACTTTACCCCGTTAAATTTGTTTTTGTGGGTTTACGTAAAAAATAACGTATACAAACACCGACCATTTAGAGATATAAATCATTTAGAGGAAACTATACAACATTTTAACTAGTAGAAATAAAATAAGTTCATAGATAATAAATTAGCATTAATAACATATTCATAATAGTTATTAACTTAATAACGGGCAAATCAGTCATAATTAATTCAAGAAACAATAGATGTTTGATGCTTTAGTTATTTTTATTAAAATATTATCAGTGAAAATAAAATTTCATAAGTGGTAGTACCGCGCGTCCCACCACTTGAGAATCGCTCGCTGTAGATGGATAACTACTATTATAAACCTATCACAGGCATTAATATTAACTGAATAAAAGCTAAGACACGCTGCTGAATTAGTTATTGTATGATATATTAATATCTACAGGGTGAAATATCAACTTCGCACCAAGAAAATGAGTAATTTTCTGCTAGTTCTAAATAAACATTAGTTATCATACCAAAATAACAAAAAATATAAAAAATGTATTCAAATTTCTAAAAAATAGATTAAAAAGAACCTTTTAGTACCATTGGCATTTACTAATATTTATCACAAGAGTAATAATTAAGGAAAAAACCGAAAATATTTTTTTTCAAGCTAGGTGGCTCTGACTTTATATTTGAATATAATTTTTACTTCTAAACAACATTTCTAAATAAAGTTTATCGATAATAATGAAAATAAAGTTACTTTACTCTTATCACAAATTCATATATTCTGAATCGCTCGGCATATGGCACGGAAATTTACATATTTGATGGTTGCAGTTTTGGTTTCATATGAGCCGCCAATTTTTATAAAGAATAAAATTTTCTGAGAAATACACAATAAAAATTTTTTCCATATGGTGCGGACTTTCGTGGACACACTGTATAATATACATCTGCAAAATTTTAGAAAACCGGAAATATGAAATATTACAGTATTTTTTGGATATTCGACGCTGCAAAGTATGTAAAAGTAATAAAAAAAGTAATTAGGTATTTTTTTTTATTATTGATATCTCAACATTGTTCTTTTTCTCTGTAAATAACCATTCATTTAGTTTCAATTTCTATTAAGAACAATATTAAATCGCAAGTTGTAATTTATTAAAATAAAATTATAAAAAATTTGTTAAATATTCAAATAATTATGAATTATAGATTTGGAACAAGTGTTTTAAATACTTGTTGCTCTACCTTATTCCCTGACATGAAATTATTGGAAATACTTGATATTTTAATCATAATTTGCCAGACTTTTACATTAAAGGTTTCTACTTTTACAAACAAATCGAGTAATGCATGATGCACGAAATCAAATAAAGAAATTTAACACCGGAGAAGAATTTTATTTACTCGATTTGTTTGTAAAAGTAGATTAACCAAAGACATCTGATGAGAATGGAGAAATTCCTTGCTGAATTTACAAAGATATATCCACCAGAATGGCCTTCATAACTGAAAAAAAAATTATTGATTTTTAAATAAAAGAGTGGCAGTTGCAAATTATAAACCATAATGAAAGATTGTTGACATTCATGAAATTATTGTAATATAAGTAAGTACGTATTGTATCATAATTTGGGAAAATATGTGTGTATCTTCCCAAAATGGAGTTTTGGGACAAAATCGTAGAAATGAAACCTATAGTAATTTTCATTAAGCAAACATCAAAACTGTAGCTTTTGATGTTTGCTATATAGTATATAATGGAATAAACTTTTCCATTTAAACTTTGGTTTGAAATAATTAAAAACGAGTGCGACTTATGACGCTGTCTTATCGCATTGACGTTGGGGGCCTTATGACGAAAATATTTCTCGAAACCGGTAGCCAGAGAAACACAAATAAATAAACTTTATAACAGTTCACACTAGTTTTGAATTATTGCACAGTGTACACTAGAAAATGTAGAAAGTGTAGACAATTGGTTGAGACATACCTTAAATATAGCGCGAATCGTGGCCAAACTTAAGTTGTTCTGTTGCCTTAGTACCAAGAAAAATACCGTAGATATCACTATCAGAACTAAGATTACAATGAGTAGAAGACCGAGCACTACGTTGAACTTTAGCTGTAAACCTGTAATCATCGCTAGAAACACAAGAACGCATAATAATTAGTGATTAATTAGCTACTTATTTGTGATATACTTACACAAAGTATTGGCAGTATCGTCTTGCTTCTTATAATATCTTTGATCGAATAGGTAGACTGAAAACAAATGAATAGATCAGGCAGTTGTTATGGTTTTTAACATGATTTTATATGACGGTATTCTAGTGGTTGTAGTGAGAAACCATACGCATTATTCAATATCAATGATTTTTTTATCAACGAATGTGATTAAACATTATGATTTAATGAGTAACTAATTTGGTGAACGATGACTAAGTAGAAATTTGTTTTTTAAGTAAAAATGCACAATTATATTACGTGTTATTTAAATTATTCATTTTCAATTCTTTGAAACTTACGCAACCATTTATTGTTATCGATATTGAATAACTGTAATCAGAGCCGGCGGGTGATTTTGCGGGGCATCGTGGAGAACCTTTTGCCATTTTCACAGTTATTCTTTTTTTTTTTCAGGTAAACTTTGTTCTGTGCTACCACATTTTGGTTAGAGAATATCTCAATGCCACCTTGAAGTGCGCTATTGCGCCCAGTTTTTGAAAATAATAATCAAATGAAAAGCAAAGATTTTTTGAAAATGTAGTCATAGGGGATGAACCCAATGTTCTTAAATATCCATTGACAATTAACGGTAATATGATGTATTTTACAGTACTTACTTCGTAAAAATATAACATTTTTCGAACGATAATTGAATTACTTTTTTGAATTCTTTCACTTAAATTGATTGATTTGTACGTACTGAATGAGACGTTTCGTTTAAACAATCTAAAATTACAAATTGTAAATCATTAACCTCGGCATTGAAATTAATATGAGAATCCCACAGAAAATCTGACTTTTTATTTTTTTTTATTAACCTTAAAATTTTATATAATTTTTGTAACATAGAATGGCATGCCGCCTATAGTAAATAGAAATGTAACCTACCCCGCCAAAATTTTCCTCGGATATACAAGTTTAGTGTGTGGGCCCTTAGATTTTGTAAAATTTTCCCTGTCTGCTATTTGGTTTTAACTATTTTCCCTCGATAGGTAATTCAGTAATTTCCGCTTAATATTATCGGCTTTTTATTGTTTACCAGTTTGCTACTAACATGACACCAATTTTCTATTTTATATTTTTTTCTGTATTTTCAGTTTTAAACATTCTGCAAAAACATTTCCTCTCAATAACGAATTAATATTGTCCCCATTGTAATGTTACAATATGAATAAATATGTCAGAGGTGTCATAGGTACTAATCTGGTAGTAATGGGGAGAGTCTACGTCTTCAGATCAGTGATCACTCGTCTATGACGTGAATGCACATTTTATCAGATGATATACAATATACCCAATAATTACAATATAACTACTGATTTTCGTGATATAATTTCCGGCGGTAAAAAAGAAATGCGTATGTTCGCTTCATTCATAAATTGTGAAAGAAATTAACCACCGCGATAACACCGGCTTGCTTCGAGATTCTTTGAACAGCGGTCAGCTTATGACGATTGTATGATAAGGACAAGTTAAAAATAGTTAAAATTACGATTATGTTTCCTATATAATCATTAGAGTCGCTGCTTACTCATCTCTGGTTCGATGCAAAACAAAATTAATATTCACAGAGTAGCATTCCTCAATTTTGAGGTCACTGTGGCTTCCAGTTCTTCAAACTGATGTCTGAAAACATGTGTTATGCGCAAGTCTATTACGAAATTTAAGGTGTAGTTATGTGGCATTGGACAAACATACGTATTTACTAAACAATCGACTACGTTGGGTAATATTGCATACGAAAAAAAAGATTATTGCAACAATGCAATTATCTCTGCTCTCTGTAGTTATTGCTTTACATGTGAAGCCAGAGGGAATATTTCTGGGATATAAGTATGCATATCTAAGCTAAGAACAGAAGTCATTATTCTTATAGACGTAAGTGTTATTTTTTTTTTCGCGCAAATATTATAGTCAGGAGGCCGAGTAGAAAAAGAAGATTATGGAAAGGTCACGATCTATTATTACAGTAAGTAGCAAATAAAAAATATCAAATTAAACCACGGTCCGAGTTCAGATATATAAAATTTATGAGACCTAAACTCGGTTCGGGGTCTAAACAGGCATTAACTTTGAATAGGGTATTTGACTATTATTGGAAAACCATCTTAGTGTGTTTATTTATTACTCTACATTGTAAATGCATTATTTTTCGTAATTATGTCCTCAATATTTCTAAAAAATCAGCGTTAAAAATTCAATCACAAAAAGTTCCGCCAAAACGATACGTTCTGTTGTGTGACGTCACACGATACTAGATGTCAAATCGGCCCTTATGGTCTGTCAGCATCGGCAGCGTAGCCGTTTGGTAATTGTGTTGTATGATGTGTTGTTTTCACAATTTCTACTTAAAAATGGGTTATAAACGGTGTATAAATCCACAATGCAGAAATACGTCAATAAAAACTCCGGATAAACTATTAATATATATATACAGGGTGAGTCACTAGAGTCGCGGTGGTAGATATAGCAATTATCTTTAGAGATGGAAAAAAATATTTAATACAAAAGTTGTTTGGCATATCATTTTCTACAACGTAAAATTATTTTCATTTATACTGGGTGTTGCATTTAGGCGTAGCAGAAAATAAATTAACTTTTTTAAATGGAATGCCCTGTATATTATAACATATTATGATTGCGAAGAAAATTGTCTTACTAATTGTATCAGGTGATATTGACGTAAAGCTAATAGTTTCTGCAATATTCAATTTTTTATTAAAAGAATGGCCGTTGCAGGCCTTTTCCGAAAACTACGTAATTGCGTCATTTTTGCAGATATTTTCTTACAACTTTGTCAGAAAATAACCAATACTAATAGGGAGGTGATAGTGCCCAAAGAAATTTGATGCGCTATACAGGGTGTTCCTAGCACCTAATCAATTTTGATATGTTTCAAATGGCTTTCTCTTGAGTTTTTTAAATGGAACGCCCTGTATATTATTTGCTGGTTGCATTTCCCATTAAGTTGCCTTTAATTTATATTAAGTGTGGCATATACATATTTGTACCCGTTTTCGTGATATTTGGAATTTAAAGAAAATGTGTAATAAAGTATACCAATACAGTGCTTTAATATTACACCCTGTATAATTGAGTTAGTTTTTTCATGTATTTTGTTATAATATAAATAAATTATAAATGTTGGTAAAGTTAAAAATGCTATTTTTTATAAAGATACATTTAAATAGCAGAGTTACGCTAATATTTTAAGTTAGCTTAGATTTACTTAACCTCGTTGTCATGGAAACAAAAACAAATAACAGACGTGTAGTTATTGCTGTCAACAGACTTAATATAGCTAACCAACATTTGTAATCTCTGTTAACGATGAATTTTAATTATACTAAAGAGGAACTGATAAATATTATTTACATCTATGGAGAAGCCGGCAAAAACGCTCTACTGGCCTCAAGAATTTACGCTCAGCGATATCCCGAAAGACGGCATCCCGATGCAAGAACAATTATTAGAGTTCTGGAACGTTTTTGAATCAACAGGTACTATTACTTACAAAAAAAGAAAAAGAACAAAAGCGGCGACACATGAAGAGAATGAATTTCTGGTAGTTGCTAGTGTGGTAGAAAATCCATACTCAAGCACTAGACAAATAAGAAATCAAGGAATAACCCAATCATCTGTGTCCAGAATAATACGGCGACACAAGTATCATCCATATCATGTGCAACATGTACAGGAATTGAGCGAAAACGATTTAGAAAAGAGATTAAATTTTTGTAATTGGGCAGCTGCTAAAATTCAACAACAAGCAAATTTTTTTGACTTTGTTCTTTTTACTGATGAAGCTACGTTTCATAAAAATGCGTATGTTAACCAACATAACTTCCATTTTTATGCAACAGAAAATCCTCGCGTTATCAGGCCTTTGGACCATCAACATAGATGGTCACTCAATGTATGGGGTGGAATAGTAGGTACCAATTTGCTAGGGCCTTACTTTTTTGAGGGTTCCGTAAATGGTCAAAGGTACGTACATTTTCTTAACAACCATCTACATGAATATTTAGATGAATTGCCGCTTAATATTCGCCAAAACTTAATTTTCCATCACGACGGAGCCCCACCCCACTTTAGTCTAAACGTAAGACAATTTTTGAACAACCAATACCCCAACAAATGGATTGGAAGAGGAGGCCCTACGTTATGGCCGCCAAGATCTCCTGATCTAAATAAGTTGGATTTTTTTTGTGGGGTCATGTTAAGGAATTAGTATACCAGACACCGCCTACCACACAAGACGATATGAAGATTAGAATAAGAAATGTTTTTGCTGACATCAGAGAAAATAAGAGAGAGATGTTAAGAAATACTTCGAGATCTTTTACCCATCGGATTAATGCTTGTAGAAGACAAAATGGAGGGCATTTTGAACACCTACCAAATCAATAACTACTTGTTGTTTTATCTTTAATTGTTATAGTTTTTTACTAGTTTTATGTTAATGCTTATCAAGTGTAAAAATAGTTTAATAAATGTTATTAGTTGTGGTTTCTCTTAATTATTTGTTTTTATTTAATTTTTAGTTGTCTCAAATTATAGTAATTTTTCATATTGAGTAACTAAATGGTAATTCCATGTACTTTTCAATTTATTTTGAGCAATTCTGTCAGTTTTTTAATTCAACAAAAGTATTTTTTTCCTTTCTATGTTCTCTTTACAAAAAAAAATCATTAAAAAAGAACCATGTTATGCAGGGTGTAATATTAAAGCACTGTATTGGTATACTTTATTACACATTTTCTTTAAATTCCAAATATCACGAAAACGGGTACAAATATGTATATGCCACACTTAATATAGATTAAAGGCAACTTAATGGGAAATGCAACCAGCAAATAATATACAGGACGTTCCATTTAAAAAACTCAAGAAAAAGCCATTTGAAAAATATCAAAATTGATTAGGTGCTAGGAACACCCTGTATAGCGCATCAAATCTCTTTGGGCACTATCACCTCCCTATTAGTATTGGTTACTTTCTGACAAAGTTGTAAGAAAATATCTGCAAAAATGACGCTATTACGTAGTTTTCGGAAAAGGCCTGCAACGGCCATTTTTTTAATAAAAAATTGAATATTGCAGAAACTATTAGCTTTACGTCAATATCACCTGATACAATTAGTAAGACAATTTTTTTCGCAATCATAATATGTTCTAATATACAGGGCATTCCATTTAAAAAAGTTAATTTATTTTCTGCTACGCCTAAATGCAACACCCAGTATAAATGAAAATAATTTTACGTTGTAAAAAATGATATGCCAAACAACTTTTGTATTAAATATTTTTTTCCATCTCTAAAGATAATTGCTATATCTACCACCGCGACTCTAGTGACTCACCCTGTATATATATAAACTATTTGTAGCTGTTCCGCAAGATTTGAAACTGCGAAGAAAGTGGTTGGCTCGTAGAAATCCAAATGAAATAAATAGCGGCCAATACAAGTGTTTTTTGTTGTGAAGATTACTTCGACATAAGTAAAACCGACTAGAATAAGTTATCTATCGTATTTTCGAACCAGGTATTATCAGACGGCTTACGGTTAGGGCTAACCTAAACTACAAAGTTATGCTTACATGGCACTTTAGTGCTATTAAATTCAAACGGGAGAAGCATAAGAGCGCGTTCGGATAATTGGGTAGGGTACGGTGAGAGTGGCGCGCTGCATAATAGGCGGACTAACGTCATACGGCGTTTATCTGCATATAAGAGAGACAGCCGACACAGGTTATCCGAGCATTGCTCTCCCCATACCCTACCCTACGAATGACGTCACTGGAGACTGAGCCAATTACACGTGATAGGACGTGAATAAAATTCAATTTTAATTTTGTTTTTAATAGAAATAAAGCATATTTTTTTTTGAAAAGTAATAACAAATAGTTTTCTTAAACTGTAATCTATTAGCATGACTATAATACAAGCCATATTTTTAATACAGTCAAATACCCTATTGTCCTTAATTGGTCATAATTTATAACATATCAATTCCATATTGACGACATAATAATATGATGGTTCATAGGGACTAGTGATGTTATGCATCTAAGGTCGATGTTTATGGTATAGGTTTGTCCCAACACAAAGGTAACACTCTTCAAGTACCTATCGTTGTTTTTGTGATGCACCATGTTATGATGAGAACTCAATGATAAAAATTAGCGCTGACACATGTGGTTTAACAAATTGTATCGTACCTGAACGCTATTTAATGCCTGTTGGGACCGACTAATTCAATCGTTTGCAAAAAATTAACAAAAAAATCGACAATAAGGCCCTTATTGTGCACAGACTGTCACATTAAATTTATGTTAGAACAATTTTCTTTATTACCTAACTTACGTTTTATGGAAATTACTTTAAGCAACTTATTATGATAATTGAAATTATGATATTATTGGAATTAAAAGTGACTATAGGCGTTTTGAATACGAATCCGGTCTAAAAAAAATGGCCAAGTTTTTGTTTATTTTGTTTCTGCAAGACCGTAAACAAGTACCAAGAAACTTCGTCCATGTTTCATGCTCAGTTAAAGCCTTTCAGTAAGACTTTATCAAGGATTCTATGAAATCCAGTTCATCCGTTGTATATTTTATAGCTTCTCAAAAAATAGCATTTCCAAAATCTTAAAATCTTACAAAAACCTGCGACGTATATTAGGAGCATCTGCTCAACGCATTAGTAGCATCTGCTGTGTATTAGGATCATGTACTTATCTAAGCTAATTCGAATTAATTCATACAAACTGGAGCATAAACTCAATTTTATTCATATCACCCATGGACTCGTCTCATTCAGTTATATCTTTTCAATTATTGTTATGCAAAGTTTTTCCACTTAAAATATAACATCGATCCTATGTTTTCATAACATCGATAGTTTCTATCGATGGAAACATCAATGGTGACCATTGATATTTAGCATCGATATCCCATCAGTACTGCGGACTTTCTGACAAGCTACACGCATCTCTTTATCTCAAGATAAACAAAGATTATTTTCTGATTTCCAAATAAAAAACGCAATAGTGGAATAGAGTATAAATCATAAACTATTGGTATTTTTTACTTTATCATACGCAGTATGATAAAGTATTGTAATCGTATCGAAAGAAAGTTTGTGATTTTAGCGGAAATACTATGACCCCCCTGACATTTTCGACCAAGGTACACAAAATGTCTGTGTGTGTGTGTGTGTGTGTGTGTGTGTGTGTGTGTGTGTGTGTGTGTGTGTGTGTGTGTGTGTGTGTGTGTGTGTGTGTGTGTGTGTGTGTGTGTGTGTGTGTGTGTGTGTGTGTGTGTGTGTGTGTGTGTGTGTGTGTGTGTGTGTGTGTGTGTGTGTGTGTGTGTGTGTGTGTGTGTGTGTGTGTGTGTGTGTGTGTGTGTGTGTGTGTGTGTGTGTGTGTGTGTGTGTGTGTGTGTGTGTGTGTGTGTGTGTGTGTGTGTGTGTGTGTGTGTGTGTGTGTGTGTGTGTGTGTGTGTGTGTGTGTGTGTGTGTGTGTGTGTGTGTGTGTGTGTGTGTGTGTGTGTGTGTGTGTGTGTGTGTGTGTGTGTGTGTGTGTGTGTGTGTGTGTGTGTGTGTGTGTGTGTGTGTGTGTGTGTGTGTGTGTGTGTGTGTGTGTGTGTGTGTGTGTGTGTGTGTGTGTGTGTGTGTGTGTGTGTGTGTGTGTGTGTGTGTGTGTGTGTGTGTGTGTGTGTGTGTGTGTGTGTGTGTGTGTGTGTGTGTGTGTGTGTGTGTGTGTGTGTGTGTGTGTGTGTGTGTGTGTGTGTGTGTGTGTGTGTGTGTGTGTGTGTGTGTGTGTGTGTGTGTGTGTGTGTGTGTGTGTGTGTGTGTGTGTGTGTGTGTGTGTGTGTGTGTGTGTGTGTGTGTGTGTGTGTGTGTGTGTGTGTGTGTGTGTGTGTGTGTGTGTGTGTGTGTGTGTGTGTGTGTGTGTGTGTGTGTGTGTGTGTGTGTGTGTGTGTGTGTGTGTGTGTGTGTGTGTGTGTGTGTGTGTGTGTGTGTGTGTGTGTGTGTGTGTGTGTGTGTGTGTGTGTGTGTGTGTGTGTGTGTGTGTGTGTGTGTGTGTGTGTGTGTGTGTGTGTGTGTGTGTGTGTGTGTGTGTGTGTGTGTGTGTGTGTGTGTGTGTGTGTGTGTGTGTGTGTGTGTGTGTGTGTGTGTGTGTGTGTGTGTGTGTGTGTGTGTGTGTGTGTGTGTGTGTGTGTGTGTGTGTGTGTGTGTGTGTGTGTGTGTGTGTGTGTGTGTGTGTGTGTGTGTGTGTGTGTGTGTGTGTGTGTGTGTGTGTGTGTGTGTGTGTGTGTGTGTGTGTGTGTGTGTGTGTGTGTGTGTGTGTGTGTGTGTGTGTGTGTGTGTGTGTGTGTGTGTGTGTGTGTGTGTGTGTGTGTGTGTGTGTGTGTGTGTGTGTGTGTGTGTGTGTGTGTGTGTGTGTGTGTGTGTGTGTGTGTGTGTGTGTGTGTGTGTGTGTGTGTGTGTGTGTGTGTGTGTGTGTGTGTGTGTGTGTGTGTGTGTGTGTGTGTGTGTGTGTGTGTGTGTGTGTGTGTGTGTGTGTGTGTGTGTGTGTGTGTGTGTGTGTGTGTGTGTGTGTGTGTGTGTGTGTGTGTGTGTGTGTGTGTGTGTGTGTGTGTGTGTGTGTGTGTGTGTGTGTGTGTGTGTGTGTGTGTGTGTGTGTGTGTGTGTGTGTGTGTGTGTGTGTGTGTGTGTGTGTGTGTGTGTGTGTGTGTGTGTGTGTGTGTGTGTGTGTGTGTGTGTGTGTGTGTGTGTGTGTGTGTGTGTGTGTGTGTGTGTGTGTGTGTGTGTGTGTGTGTGTGTGTGTGTGTGTGTGTGTGTGTGTGTGTGTGTGTGTGTGTGTGTGTGTGTGTGTGTGTGTGTGTGTGTGTGTGTGTGTGTGTGTGTGTGTGTGTGTGTGTGTGTGTGTGTGTGTGTGTGTGTGTGTGTGTGTGTGTGTGTGTGTGTGTGTGTGTGTGTGTGTGTGTGTGTGTGTGTGTGTGTGTGTGTGTGTGTGTGTGTGTGTGTGTGTGTGTGTGTGTGTGTGTGTGTGTGTGTGTGTGTGTGTGTGTGTGTGTGTGTGTGTGTGTGTGTGTGTGTGTGTGTGTGTGTGTGTGTGTGTGTGTGTGTGTGTGTGTGTGTGTGTGTGTGTGTGTGTGTGTGTGTGTGTGTGTGTGTGTGTGTGTGTGTGTGTGTGTGTGTGTGTGTGTGTGTGTGTGTGTGTGTGTGTGTGTGTGTGTGTGTGTGTGTGTGTGTGTGTGTGTGTGTGTGTGTGTGTGTGTGTGTGTGTGTGTGTGTGTGTGTGTGTGTGTGTGTGTGTGTGTGTGTGTGTGTGTGTGTGTGTGTGTGTGTGTGTGTGTGTGTGTGTGTGTGTGTGTGTGTGTGTGTGTGTGTGTGTGTGTGTGTGTGTGTGTGTGTGTGTGTGTGTGTGTGTGTGTGTGTGTGTGTGTGTGTGTGTGTGTGTGTGTGTGTGTGTGTGTGTGTGTGTGTGTGTGTGTGTGTGTGTGTGTGTGTGTGTGTGTGTGTGTGTGTGTGTGTGTGTGTGTGTGTGTGTGTGTGTGTGTGTGTGTGTGTGTGTGTGTGTGTGTGTGTGTGTGTGTGTGTGTGTGTGTGTGTGTGTGTGTGTGTGTGTGTGTGTGTGTGTGTGTGTGTGTGTGTGTGTGTGTGTGTGTGTGTGTGTGTGTGTGTGTGTGTGTGTGTGTGTGTGTGTGTGTGTGTGTGTGTGTGTGTGTGTGTGTGTGTGTGTGTGTGTGTGTGTGTGTGTGTGTGTGTGTGTGTGTGTGTGTGTGTGTGTGTGTGTGTGTGTGTGTGTGTGTGTGTGTGTGTGTGTGTGTGTGTGTGTGTGTGTGTGTGTGTGTGTGTGTGTGTGTGTGTGTGTGTGTGTGTGTGTGTGTGTGTGTGTGTGTGTGTGTGTGTGTGTGTGTGTGTGTGTGTGTGTGTGTGTGTGTGTGTGTGTGTGTGTGTGTGTGTGTGTGTGTGTGTGTGTGTGTGTGTGTGTGGTGTGTGTGTGTGTGTGTGTGTGTGTGTGTGTGTGTGTGTGTGTGTGTGTGTGTGTGTGTGTGTGTGTGTGTGTGTGTGTGTGTGTGTGTGTGTGTGTGTGTGTGTGTGTGTGTGTGTGTGTGTGTGTGTGTGTGTGTGTGTGTGTGTGTGTGTGTGTGTGTGTGTGTGTGTGTGTGTGTGTGTGTGTGTGTGTGTGTGTGTGTGTGTGTGTGTGTGTGTGTGTGTGTGTGTGTGTGTGTGTGTGTGTGTGTGTGTGTGTGTGTGTGTGTGTGTGTGTGTGTGTGTGTGTGTGTGTGTGTGTGTGTGTGTGTGTGTGTGTGTGTGTGTGTGTGTGTGTGTGTGTGTGTGTGTGTGTGTGTGTGTGTGTGTGTGTGTGTGTGTGTGTGTGTGTGTGTGTGTGTGTGTGTGTGTGTGTGTGTGTGTGTGTGTGTGTGTGTGTGTGTGTGTGTGTGTGTGTGTGTGTGTGTGTGTGTGTGTGTGTGTGTGTGTGTGTGTGTGTGTGTGTGTGTGTGTGTGTGTGTGTGTGTGTGTGTGTGTGTGTGTGTGTGTGTGTGTGTGTGTGTGTGTGTGTGTGTGTGTGTGTGTGTGTGTGTGTGTGTGTGTGTGTGTGTGTGTGTGTGTGTGTGTGTGTGTGTGTGTGTGTGTGTGTGTGTGTGTGTGTGTGTGTGTGTGTGTGTGTGTGTGTGTGTGTGTGTGTGTGTGTGTGTGTGTGTGTGTGTGTGTGTGTGTGTGTGTGTGTGTGTGTGTGTGTGTGTGTGTGTGTGTGTGTGTGTGTGTGTGTGTGTGTGTGTGTGTGTGTGTGTGTGTGTGTGTGTGTGTGTGTGTGGTGTGTGTGTGTGTGTGTGTGTGTGTGTGTGTGTGTGTGTGTGTGTGTGTGTGTGTGTGTGTGTGTGTGTGTGTGTGTGTGTGTGTGTGTGTGTGTGTGTGTGTGTGTGTGTGTGTGTGTGGTGTGTGTGTGTGTGTGTGTGTGTGTGTGTGTGTGTGTGTGTGTGTGTGTGTGTGTGTGTGTGTGTGTGTGTGTGTGTGTGTGTGTGTGTGTGTGTGTGTGTGTGTGTGTGTGTGTGTGTGTGTGTGTGTGTGTGTGTGTGTGTGTGTGTGTGTGTGTGTGTGTGTGTGTGTGTGTGTGTGTGTGTGTGTGTGTGTGTGTGTGTGTGTGTGTGTGTGTGTGTGTGTGTGTGTGTGTGTGTGTGTGTGTGTGTGTGTGTGTGTGTGTGTGTGTGTGTGGTGTGTGTGTGTGTGTGTGTGTGTGTGTGTGTGTGTGTGTGTGTGTGTGTGTGTGTGTGTGTGTGTGTGTGTGTGTGTGTGTGTGTGTGTGTGTTGTGTGTGTGTGTGTGTGTGTGTGTGTGTGTGTGTGTGTGTGTGTGTGTGTGTGTGTGTGTGTGTGTGTGTGTGTGTGTGTGTGTGTGTGTGTGTGTGTGTGTGTGTGTGGTGTGTGTGTGTGTGTGTGTGTGTGTGTGTGTGTGTGTGTGTGTGTGTGTGTGTGTGTGTGTGTGTGTGTGTGTGTGTGTGTGTGTGTGTGTGTGTGTGTGTGTGTGTGTGTGTGTGTGTGTGTGTGTGTGTGTGTGTGTGTGTGTGTGTGTGTGTGTGTGTGTGTGTGTGTGTGTGTGTGTGTGTGTGTGTGTGTGTGTGTGTGTGTGTGTGTGTGGTGTGTGTGTGTGTGTGTGTGTGTGTGTGTGTGTGTGTGTGTGTGTGTGTGGGTGCGTGAGTGCGTGCGTGCGTGCGTGCGTGCGTGCGTGCGTGCGTGCGTGCGTGCGTGCGTGCGTGCGTGCGTGCGTGCGTGCGTGCGTGCGTGCGTGCGTGCGTGCGTGCGTGCGTGCGTGCGTGCGTGCGTGCGTGCGTGCGTGCGTGCGTGCGTGCGTGCGTGCGTGCGTGCGTGCGTGCGTGCGTGCGTGCGTGCGTGCGTGCGTGCGTGCGTGCGTGCGTGCGTGCGTGCGTGCGTGCGTGCGTGCGTGCGTGCGTGCGTGCGTGCGTGCGTGCGTGCGTGCGTGCGTGCGTGCGTGCGTGCGTGCGTGCGTGCGTGCGTGCGTGCGTGCGTGCGTGCGTGCGTGCGTGCGTGCGTGCGTGCGTGCGTGCGTGCGTGCGTGCGTGCGTGCGTGCGTGCGTGCGTGCGTGCGTGCGTGCGTGCGTGCGTGCGTGCGTGCGTGCGTGCGTGCGTGCGTGCGTGCGTGCGTGCGTGCGTGCGTGCGTGCGTGCGTGCGTGCGTGCGTGCGTGCGTGCGTGCGTGCGTGCGTGCGTGCGTGCGTGCGTGCGTGCGTGCGTGCGTGCGTGCGTGCGTGCGTGCGTGCGTGCGTGCGTGCGTGCGTGCGTGCGTGCGTGCGTGCGTGCGTGCGTGCGTGCGTGCGTGCGTGCGTGCGTGCGTGCGTGCGTGCGTGCGTGCGTGCGTGCGTGCGTGCGTGCGTGCGTGCGTGCGTGCGTGCGTGCGTGCGTGCGTGCGTGCGTGCGTGCGTGCGTGCGTGCGTGCGTGCGTGCGTGCGTGCGTGGGTGTGTGTGTGTGTGTGTGTGTGTGTGTGTGTTTACCCGTTTTTGTGGCGACGATTCCGGAGAAACTACGAAAAGTATTGCGACGAAACTTCGTATTTAGAAGTTACATGACCAGCTTAGAGCTGAAAAGGTATTTTTTGTTCAAAAGAGTCCAAAGGTACTGGATGTTCCCTCTAAGCATTTTTCAAGGATTTTGCAAATTTATAATTTCGTCAAAATAATTAAATAATAAATTAAAGTAGAGGAAATTTTGTATAATTTATGTCTATGACATTTTTTGGTAAAATTAATAGTTTAGCTGCATGAGCAAATTCTGTTTGATCGAGATCGGTCGTGCCTGCATTAATATAAAACTAGTTAGCCAGGATTTGACAGATATTTTCATTCTAATGACAGTAGGTAGTGTCAAACGCTGATGTTTTGACAATACCTACTGTCAATAGCAGGGCTGTGGAGTCGGAGTCGGAGTAGTGCAGTCGGAGTCGGAGTGCAGACAAATTTCAGAGGAGTCGGAGTCGGAGTCGGAAAAAATGTACCGACTCCGAGTCCAGGTTTAATTATTGTAGAAAAAGAAAAACATGCGAGATGGACGTTGCCGCAGTAGACAGTAAACAAATAAAACTTAACATTCTATTAGGTCTTTGACAAAGTACCTACCTACATACATATGTAAATAATAAAATTACAAAACACACTGTTCAAGCGAGAGTGAAGACGATTAACAAAAGTAATCCGGCAGAAATGTGATAAAGGTAATTTGAACAAATGATTTTAAATGAGATTGAGAAAGTAGGGCTGTAGTTCAATGTAGTAATAATCATTTATCCAGATTACCTGTTGCAGCCATAATAATGGTGCTTTGACGTCAGCTTTGAAAATAATTCAAAATTTATCCGGGCATCCTTGCAGGATGGTTGGAGCTGTTTGTTGTTCCTCACAACAATTTTATAAACGTATTATGCATTTATTTCATTTTTATTAAAAAGAATTTTATTTTTGAGGTTGAATAAAAGACGCTTGTCAGTCTAATTGGTCTTTAATCTTAAAAATTGCACATGTGCCTACGTTTCGCTGGTAAGATCTCCAGCTTCATCAGGGCTAGTGTGAAAATTAAGACAGGTCAAAGGGGGTTGTGCGGATGAGGCGGCAATTAAATTTGTTTATTTTTCCTGGTAGTGCTTTTGTTTTCATATCAAATTTAATGTTGCTCGGTTGTATTACTCTGCGTCAAATTTATGATTATTTACATATGTAAGATTTTTATTACACATAATTATTTGAACATATTTTTGTATGCAATTTTTCTGGAGTCGGTCCACGAAAAATATCTGGAGTCGGAGTTCGAGTCGGAGTCGAGAATTTTTTTACCGACTCCGCAGCTCTGGTCAGTAGTAACAACATATCTGTCAAATCCTGGCTAACTAGTTTTATTTTAATGCAAACACGACCGATCTCATGCAGCTAAACTATTAATTTTATATATAGTATGATAAAGTCATGTGCCTGGCTACATCAGATTTTTTAAATTATATTACATTTTTGTATTATGTAATGTGATACCTACACGATATTATTATGTTGGGCAAATTATTAATAAACCCAATAACCGACTTAAAATGCAACTGTGCAGATTCAGATTGTCGCGCGTCGCGTCGCATAATTTGGAAATCTGTGCCGTTCACCATTTTGTTTACGCATTACTTTATTTGTTAAACTGACAAAATTACATATGTGACTCTACCAAATTTACTAGTAATACTGTATTCCTTCTCAAAGCATTGTTTCAATTGTCAATTTTTTCTATGTATTCTCAGTTTAAATTCTTTTGAGATTGTCGCCTTTCTATTATTTAATTAATTTCTTATTGTTGATTATACTATTATTTATGTTTTTCGCAAACAAAGAATCACTCTAGCAAATTAATTGTTTATTTCATATTAAATTAATAACACTGGTTTACAGATTATAATCCAGAAATGTGCCAAATAAAATCCAATGCCAATTTTAAAGATATTTAACTGACAGTTAGTTAACATGTTTCCTCTACTTTTTTATATTAACTTTTATATTAATCTGTGATAGAAACTTTCCAAACCACAGTTGTAACTTCATAAAATACAATAAAACATACACATAGATACTAGTTTGGTTAATAGTATTTAAAAAAGGTAAAAAATTGTCAACAAACTGAAATTTAAATTATATATGCAATTATAATTATTTAGAAATATAGAAAAAGCTGTAAGCCTACCTGTGTGTAATGAAAGTCTACTTTAAAACTGATTAAAGATCAGGTACCTAGTCATTAAGCTAACACAGGCGTCTTACGACCTGTATTGTATACTGTACACAATAAACATACCAAATTAATGAATCAGAAATCATTTAGTTAAACCGCCATCATTAGGGTTTTGGTTATTACGTTTAGACATCATCAATAACAGGTTTAAAATTACGCGGTATACAGTATCCGTCATTATCGGCTATTTTATATTCGATAATAGTGGAAAATAGGTGCGCACCTGCAAAGCGTATCACTGTTTATTGTCTCTATTATGGTTATTATGAAACACAATATGTAACGTGCGATTCTGGGCAAACATTATGTTTCAACACGAGCATTTTTTCGGGTTTGCCAATCTTATCGTATTTGTTTAAACCGTTCTCGAGCTACAGTTAGTTACACCGTCCTATCTCATTTGTTCGATTTACATGAATAAGAATGAACAATAATACGTAGGTACTACTATTACGCTTAAGGTACGCTTTGTACTTAGAGTTTTGATATTTAGTTTAGTACTTATAAATTTATGTCTAGTTTTTTCTAATATGGGTATAAATACGTGACTTTTGGGAAGAAACTCACAATTGAGGATTGTTTATGCAAAATCATGGTATGTTTTCTATGGTTGCCCACAGATTTAATTCGGCCATATACGTACTAATTTACATTGCGTGCCAAAATTAATGCACCACTAAAAAGATTGTCAAAATTTTAAGTTAATTTTCTCTCGATCCGCTGATCTGATTTTTGCTATTCTATTGTTCAGTTGTAGGTTCAGTCTTCAGTAACAATACATCGGTAGAAATTTGTATTAAGATTCAAGTTTTGAGCATATACATTTTTGAGAGTTATTCTTTTGTTCAAAGCTCATTTGGCTAAGATATATCTGGTCCAACATATACTACCGTTTCTGAACGGTATTTGGTGCATGTTGAAATAGACACATATTAATGTAAAAAGTATACTATAAGTACTTTGTTGTGCTAAATAGTATAGGTCTGACAGAGGAATAAACCGATATAAGGCTGCATAATGTTCTCATTCATGTTTTGTCTGTTGTCTTGTATGACAGAAAGAACGTAGAAAAGTAAGCACTGTTCGAAGATATGTTCAAAATATAATATATATATATATATATATATTGGCTGGCATATGTCACATTTTATTTGCTACAGAGTTGTAAACTTAAGCATCTGGCTTATTACTAGAGAAAGATTTTTTTTTATTAATAAGCATAAGATGCCAAACATATTGAAACTAATCTCAAAGATTAACCATCAATTTAAATCTGAGTTCTTAAAACTAGGTACTCTAACAGGCTATCCACTGATGTCTTATATTTACGTTGTCCTAAACAAAAAGCACTAACACTTCACTCACTGTGCTCTGCTTTTTACACATTTCACTGATTCACTAGTTCGAAGGGTTTAGTTCTTTTTAGTCAAACTAGAGAAAGATGATTTTTCTGTTAAATTCGGTGGATTCACATTTTTATGCTGAACAATTGGGTGAACCAATATCAACAAAATTAACAAAAAATTTGGAATTTTGGTTTTTATTTTTTCTAAACCAATGAAATTGAACATTAGTAACTCAAGCACTTTTCGATGAATCAAACAGAGTAATACTTTTAAGTTAACTTTGTCACAGACAACTAATGTTATCGTAATGTGAGCCATATTGAAATTTATGTGATGTTTGATATTCCAGCTCTGATTCCAATGATTTAAAATACTTGACTGTTCCTGTAGAATTTAAGTAAATATAATGGGGTGTTGTCTCTTGTGTTTTTGAAACGCAATAATTGTATACCACTGCATAGAAAATATTATGATGCAGGGTATGATAACGATATAAAAGAACAAACAAAACAACAACGTAAACATACAAATTTCAATAAGTGTTAACAATTTGTATCCCCAAACAGATTTGAGGAGTCATGTCTACAGTCCAGGTGTAAAGCCTAGTTTAGACCAAGGCAACAGATAGCGACAGTAGCAGGCAATAATAGCGAACCATATATAATAAATTAATACAGTACTGGCAACTCAAACAAAAATTCCAATTTGTATTCTTACGTTTCGCTTTTTCCGTATTACAATATTTTCTGTGAAGTAAGTCATAAATTTAGTGAAATCAGGTTTCAAAAACTGAAGAGATGTGACACAAAAACTATAGTTTTGATCCCAAAGCACTCCTCGTAAAAAGCAATAAATTATAATTATTTGCTGAAAATCTATGGCAAAAAATGACAAAGTTACAATATTACAATTCTCGAGAAAAGGGTTTAAACATGCTTTTATTACAAAATATTTCGCGTTCTATTGTTTATTTTTAGAGAAAAATAAAAATGGGGAACTGATCATCAATGTGAGCGACATTGTCTAATATTATAGTAGGTTGTGTTAAATTTTTTGTATTGATAAAGCTTCAAGCGGTGATTATTGGCTACATTGTCAAAACAAGCTTTTACTAATACAGACCAGTAAATCCTAAAATTGACTAATATGGCACGGTAAGAACGAAAGTAATACTGATTATATAATTTTTTTCGGTCATCAATCCGTCAAATTGGTCAATCCAAGGTTTTAAAATGCATTAATCCTAGGATTGACCCTGTTTCAGGATCAATGCCAAGTAGTTTGAGATTATTAATAAGAAAAAAAGCAGACTTTAATCTAGTAGATATAAAATACCTCATTAGGGATCGCATTAGAAAAACCAATCAGCACATATTAGAAACTTGGAGTAACGATAGAATTAAAACTGGCTTACTTATAACGAAATTGGTACAATTGTTCGTAAAGAGAATAGTAGCACCACTTTCTACCAATAGTATTTAACCTTCGAGAAAATTCTCATACTAAAAAACAATTGTTCCTCCGTTTTTCTATGTAATCCATCAACGCATAAACAAAACAAAACAATTAATTAGTAATGAAACGTTACCTATGACGTAAATTCGACATATTTGTTTTGTTTTGATGATACATACACACAAAATAATATTGGAAGATTGACATACCTTGGCATTTCTGCAAGCATTGCTCCAGGTCAAAATTGTGATCATCACTGCATATCCTACTGCATGGTTCGCAGCTTGATGTGTGAAGATTGCAGTAGTTGAATTCTGGACATGTTAGCGTACCGCAATGTGGTCCTTGGGCTGGATAATCGCCATTGCCATGGCTAACCCAGCATAGGAAGGCAACACAGAAGGTAACGAACTGCATCATTATCATCGGCACTTTTCGACTACATGGCGGATATGCAACAGGTGAGCCGGTATGGTAGTATGGCGTTACCTGTGTGACTCACTCTATACTGGTGCTACTAAAGTCGGCGACGCGTAGCAGCTACGTGGTGGGATATCTGGCCGGTTGATTGTGGTCGCCAGATCGCAAGAATGTTACCGAACAGGTAGGAGGAGGTAGCGCGGTGCCCCACCTGTTATTTTAATCGTGGGTTACCTGTGAACGGTTTTTCAAATAGTTAAATTTGGCGCGCGAATTTTTAATTTGAATAGTGTACACTGCCGCTCATGGAAGTTCGGACACATAGTAAACATATAGGAAATAATGATAAAAGCACTGATAACGTAGCAATAGGCACCTCTATTTCTACCAAATAGCGAACACATTCTTAACGTTGATTTCCAGTAACATAGGACATCATTAAATGTGCTAACTTAAAATAATTTTTATATTTAATTATTATGCAACATTTATGCTGGTACTTTAACTGGTTGTTGGGATGTTGTATACCTTGTATACCGTGCTTCCATAAAGACTATATTATTTCTTTGTGTATATATTTCGTGGTTTAATATTGGTAAACGATTAGTTAGTAAGTTATGTTATTTTGTCAATTTGTAAATAGTATTGTAAATGTGCTTTCACTAGTTCGACGCTGGTAAAGCAATTTAACCACTTTCTCCTTGTTCTACCATTGAAGTACTTAATAATGGCCCTTGCCTTGGTGGCCCTTGCAGTCGAAGGTTGAGTGGGAGTAGACTTTAGTTGCGACCAACAACCGTTAGCAAGGGTCTCTTCGATATCCATAAGTCCAAGTGACAAGCTGTGTCCAATCCTCAGTATAAATTTCAACAATTGCAACTATCAAAGAATCGCCATCATCATAACTAGGACACGCCAATATCTTTTCTATTACAAGTATCGAACGAGCCTTATAAAATACTAAATAAACAATTAATGGTTTCTTCGGAGTTTCATTACCAAACTTAAGAGAAGGAAGTGACCACGAATTGGACCGTTTAAGCAGCCGCTTAAGAAGGAAGTCCAACAGCTGATCGACAGCAGCTGGGCTGTTTAGGATGAGTTTGGAAAATCAGTCGAGAATTGGTCTTTGCGTGGGGATGTCGACGTTTTCGCTAAGCTACTTTGGAACAAGATAGACTTCGCCGACGTGCGGTCAACATTATATGATCTAACGTCTTTAACGCTGTTTCAATTTATTTTTGCACACGTAAGCAGGCTGTCTATTGATTTTACAACGCTTACCAACATAAGATGGTAACTCTAAAAATTACTGTGATAAATTGTTGACATAACCGTGACATAACCTATGTGGAGAATGTGAGATATTTATCATATATTTATATGATAAATAACTTCAACATTTGTCTACGGTTTATGAAGTGATATCTGCAAAAACACACGTACTATGAATACACGCACACGTACTATGGATAGGTGGAATATTTGAAAGTGTATTGAGATTATGCGCCCATAGACATTTATACCTCCTAAAAAACAAACCCCGTACCAATAACTTTGGTCACAGATTATTTACTCTTGGTACGATAGATTATGCACTCATTTCTCAGCCGATAATACACTTATGCCTAGCTACTGAAAAACAAATACATATCGACCCATGCAACGAAGACTATTGTAATTAACAAGCTAAATGTAGTTACTATAGTCTTCGTTGCATGGGTCGATATTACATACGTATGTATATCAACAGCACAGGGATCTGATGTATAAGAAAAACAAAACACTTAATAAGTTATTCTTTATTTACCAATTTGTAATTTATATATTATTTATAAAAGACAATTAGACAACATAAGCTTTATAATATTATATAGCTTTATTAATACTATATTATAATATCAAAATCACAAAAATGTTGATCCTCGCTATCATCAGACCACACGCATAGGGGTCGTAATGCTTGTTCGGTTCTTCGGGGCTAATTGCAATACTATCTGCGGTTTGTTGTTTAAACGTAATTCTCCATACACTTGCACAAGTTGACTATGTCCCATTATACATTTCTCATATAATAATGTTATAGACGTCTTCCAGTAATATTATCAAAAAATTTGATAAAAAATCGGTAATCTTCAGCATACCTCGATAATTTTATTGTCAGTTCATGGAAATTATGAAAATTAGTAATCACATCTCTTGTCTAGAAATCCTCTTCGATCAACAAAATAGTACGTAAGGATTTTGATTCCTCGTAATGTGATTTGAATCCAATTACAAAACCCGTAATGAGCTTCTGCATCATACCATACTTTGAGCTTGAATGCTCTGGTAGTAGAATGGATAAAACAGCACTGTTTATATGTATATTCTGCTAACTAACCTAACAATTGACAAGGAAATTTAAAACAATGCAGTATACTTCCTTAGGCACAAACCTGATTGATGTCTGATATAATAGCAGAATTTTTATGTAATCTCCTAATTTCGATTAGAATACTTCTTTGTGCAGTGTTCCCAAGTTTTCTACATTTTCAGATTATATCTGATTTGTAGGTTAGAACTCTCGAAATCTGTCCCAGTAAATATAAATGTGAATTTTAGCGAGTAACAGCCTTTTCTTTGTGGTATATGGTAGATAGAGACAGACCCATTACTATTATCTTCGTCTAATGACGACTAGTTCTCGAGAACATCGTAGATGGACACACTGTTCAGACTCGAACGTGGATGGAAAAATTGGGAAAATACGACACCGATTCTTCAAAGGTGTGGCTTTATTTCTTTTCATTTATTAATTTTTTTCAAATTGTACATTGACGTAAAGTGGAACTACCGCGGCAAATCGCAAAAATGCATAATTGAAATGTTATTCCTGAAATCAGGATATTACCCGTCCTCCAATTTTACGTCTATCTTTGAGCAGCAATTGTTTAAAATTTGGCATGGGTATAATAAATATGGAACTTTGGCGCACTAGAATAGTTAATTCAGATTGTTGTCATCTTATAAGATGCTATCATTATTCAATAATTAACCCACAGGAGCATTGAACAGTTTGAATAATTGGACCAATAGGGGACCACCAGAACTGACCTGAAGTTAGGCTGAACCAGCCTCTTAAACAAAACCACGGTAGGGAATACAACATTGACGCAGCCGGTAGGATTACAACAGGGAATTTTCTAGTTTCCATTAGAAAGGATTAAATACGAAATAACAAATAAAGTCATAAATACTGCATCTCAGACACATGTTGCGACCCCATTTTTACCAGATTTTTGCATCAAATGCTCGAATTCGTATTCAAACGAGTCTGTGCCTGCAATCTGTAGTTTGCACAAGATAACTCTGTCACGCGGAAGACATCATGCGACGCGGGATGCCAACAAGCAAAGAACAGCGTTCTGAAATTATCGCTTTTCATCAGGAACGATTGTCAGTTCGTGAAAATGCAAGAAATAAGTCAACGATAAGTGAGTCAACGATAAGTGACACTCTTCATCAATATGAGGAAACATGGAATTTGGATGACGTGTTCGCCCGGGATTATCACGAGTAATTTCCCAAGCGGATGAACAACGATTAAAATTAATTTTTGAGCAAATCAGAAAATTGACCGCACCTACGAAAATTGGTCTTTACGATCGCGATTGACTTCAGAGGTGATTTTAGGTGCGGTCAATTTTCTGTTTTGCTCAAAAATTAAGTTTAGTCGTTCTTCATCCGCTTGGGAAATTATTCGTGATAGTCTCGGCCGAACACGTCATCTAAATTCCATTTATGTCTCTATTTGTTTATTCGTATTTAATCATTTTTAATGGAAACTAGAAAATTCCCAACAACCAGTTACAAAAACAGCATAAATGTTGCATAATAATTAAACATAAAAATGATTTTAAATTAGCACATTTAATGATGTCGTATATTACTGGAAATCAACGTTAAGAATGTGTTCGCTATTTGGTATAAATAGAGGTGCCTATTGCTACGTTATCAGTGCTTTTATTATCATTTCTTATATGTTTACTATGTGTCCGAACTTCCATGAGCGGCAGTGTACAATACTCTTTCTCTACTGTTTTGTCCAAAGTTCTTAACTCGCAACCAGGGTATCCACGTATATCGCGGAGAAGTTAGCCATAAAAGCTATCCATAACTTTTTTATCGAATGTATAAAGAAAACCCATCCCAAACAATAGGGCTGCTCAAGTAGTATACGCTAGAGTTTTGAACCGAAAATTTAGTTGACCGTTTTGCCTAAAATTCATTTTAATTAAGAGAGCGTTATCTAATAAGAGCGCCGGACGTCTACTTAAACAATTGCAAATAATTCCAAACGCCGTCATCACAGAACATGGACGTCAGCAAATTTACAAAGCACATGAAATTCTGCATCCGAACTGTAGCGAACTTCTCTCCAAAGCTTTGAAATAAAAAATCACCAGATGTAGATGGCGCTACTATAAACATGTCTGTTTTTATACCAAATTTATTACATTTGACGTATGGTATAACCTAAAGAAATAAATGTATTGCCTTCTATTTGTAGAAATATTCAAACTGGACTGTGTTTGAGTTTTCTAGTCTATGATATGTGCTTTCAAGTAGTCGCTATTGTAAACATGATTTCCAAGTCACTACAAACACGCACTACAATACTCCAGAGTGCAAGTCTAGAGAAGTTCAGAAGAAAATAACTTGTGCTCTATTAGTTAACATTTAATTATATTTTATAATGTATTAGAGCGGACAATAATCAGACGCAACTGCCATCGGAAAATATTTCAATATTTGTAGTCCACATCAAAATTTGAATAAATAATTTTCATAAATATTGAAATTCCTTTCCGATGGCAGTTGCATAAGGACCTTCAGGATCGAATGGTAGCGAGCATTTCACGATTGGCGCAATAATTATGACGTGGGTTATTTTCGCGTTTTGGGGGTCGGAGACGGGAGCCTTAACATTGACAGACTTCTGACTTTCCAGAGATATCTCTGAAAACGGTAAAGTTTTAATTGCATGCTATTGTTTTTCTTATTATAAAACATGATTCTCTATCATGTTTTCAAATATTTGGGACCCAGCACATAAATACGTTGGCTATGATTTGAAATAGTTGAAAAATAAACACATTACGGACTGAAAAGAAGCGTTTTTATTCATCAGAATCATAAATACGTTGTTACTCTTATGTGCCTTTGACGTATACTTACACGTATAACTTGAAAACTTGATTTTATTTGTAGAGATTTAAAAGATTGTGAAGTTTAGTAATAACGTCCATTGTCGTCCGATCAATAGAAAGAAAGATATTGTTAAAAATCCCTATTCGATCACCCCGCAATTCGCGACGTGAATAACGCAGACACGTTATCAATGGGGACTTTTTGCACGTTATTTGTAATATCCAACCAAAGGTGAACAATTCAGCTGGCCAGTTTGCCATTTCTCTGTGTAATTTGACTCAGCTATTAATTTGCTACGTTGACGATGATATAAATTTTAAATTATACCAACTTAAGTTGAAAAGTAATAATAATAAAATGCTTTATTGTATATAAATAAATACAAAAGGTACCTATAACACCAAGGTGATTTAAAATGGCATCATTCGAAAATAAATACAGAATAAAAACTGAAATCAATATATCATCTTCAACGCTAAGCCTCCCTCAAGAATCTCCCTCTTCAAAATAGCTTTGGTTTTACTTTTGCTATTAAGACCGAAAATAATGAGAGTCGTATTTAGGAGTCTTGACGCGAGGTACGAGTTGGATCAGTTTATTCACAATATCTAATGTTTTACCTTCACAGCTTCGCATCTCATCGTCCCACCTTGGAGTATTAAAAAGTTAGTTGTCCTTTTGTACATATATCGGGTACATACCATCACAAATCAGCAAAAACAACAAACGTTGTAGTGTTTCGAACTCTTTTGCCAATCTCAGTTTCAGTTTCGAAACGCTCTTCAAATTTGAAATTCATCTGGAATTGTATTTCTAAGAATCTACAATTGCAAGTTGTAACAACATGTTCTGAAGTGTTTGTTTCCCACAAATCATATCTAAACATTGGGAATGGACCAAAAAAGGGCGACAATGTATTTTAAGGGCATGAATCGAGGAAAAGCTATATACTCTCGACACTCTCGCAAGAAACGGAATAGAAAATTAGAAAATGTACCATATTAAATTAAGTTTGTGAATTGAGAATGATAATGCATACCATCCATCTGTCCAAGAAGTTCTTTCAAGAAGTGTGATGAACACAAAGTATGGGTTCGTGTCAAGAATAAAAAAAAAATATAAATTAACTGTGACAGATTTTTGTGTTTGGTTCCAATACAGATATTCGGCATTAAATATCGTGAAAATAAAAAAAAATCAAATTTCAATAGCATGTCATCAAAAAGGGGAAGGTATAATTTTTTATAACAAACTCTTTTTTATACAAGGTTATAAAATATTGAATAAACAAATTAATTAATAAACAAATCTGTCAAAAGTCTGCAGTGTGCGATGTCTCAATACTATTACTAAAATTTCAGGTTGCCAAAACTATCAAACAGAACAAAACGAACATAATGAATATATTTTATTGACATAATAGTTATCGTTTATTTTATTAATTATACAAACTTAATTAAAAACTTAGGTAACTTATAAAAACATGTACTTATATATTTGCTATATTTTATATGTTTGATATGTTATCTTTATATAAATGTAAGTGTATTATCTATTCATCATTCTTGACGGATGGATTATATGCTGGATTTTTGTAGGAAGTTGACGGAGCTCGGAATATCGGGTTTTCAACGATATCCCATTTTTCACGTTTCGTCTTCTCGAGGAAAGCCTTATATTCCCTTTCATCTTTTAAGTTAATCAAAGCCTTCCATGCTAACAGCCCCACGAGTCCCCCAAATACTCCCCCAATGGTGCCAATAATTATAGCGGTCACATCTAAGAAATAAAATAAGAGATACATTAAACGCCGCACATATACAAGCTACATATAAAAGACAGAACAAGCCACAACGTTGTTGTCGATTATCCGATTTGAATGCTTATTTTGTAGTTTAAAGTAGTGGTGGTGAAATCCACTCACTAGCCACCATATTGGTTGCCAAGTGTATATCAACTTCTGCTTTTCAAACGTAACTGTATAATTGTTTGCTAAAAGTTTGGTACACGAACTTTTCGGAATTCATAATTGAGAAACACAAAAGAAAATCTTAAAATATATTAAATCCTGGTTCACACCAACCGGATGATTAACAACATTCTCATGGCTTGGTCACTTTTGTATCCATTTACAACATTTATTTAAGGTAAAGAAAAATAGGGAATCGAAATAATTTTATCTACGACTGACAGTTCTTGTGAAGATATAAGGAAATAACCCATTCATTATGTACGTAATTTTGAAGACATAATTTCCGCCGTTGACTTTATGGTGGTTGATCAATCGTGACATTTCGATGGTTTATGACAGTTTCACCGAACTCTCAACATCGTATACTTATAAATATAATTTATAAGAAATGTTATATGAGTCATGAGTCATGAGTCGTAGATAAAACGTCGTATTTGACTCGCAGATAATAGCTACAATTCAGTCGCTTCGCTCGTGTATTAATTTTATGCACGTGGATTATAACTTAATTATATACCCGTCATATAATATACTGATACCTTGAATAACTGAAATTGGACATTGCTCTGGTCCAACCACTATAGTTATACCGGTTTCGTTCGACTGAAATCGGAATTTCGTAACGCATCCTGAGTCGGTAAGAGAACACTCTTGCCATACCTGATCTACAAATTTCAGACGTTCATCTGACATCGATTTAATGGTAACAGCGGAGCAATTTATTTCATTATTAATGATAGTTTTGTTTGTGTATAGTTTGACACAATCCGAGAGTTTAGCACATCTGCAAAAAAGTGAGAATGTAAGATGAGAATGTGAAGGTAGAAAGGAGGAAGGAGGAAGGAGGAAGGAGGAAGGAGGAAGGAGGAAGGAGGAAGGAGGAAGGAGGAAGGAGGAAGGAGGAAGGAGGAAGGAGGAAGGAGGAAGGAGGAAGGAGGAAGGAGGAAGGAGGAAGGAGGAAGGAGGAAGGAGGAAGGAGGAAGGAGGAAGGAGGAAGGAGGAAGGAGGAAGGAGGAAGGAGGAAGGAGGAAGGAGGAAGGAGGAAGGAGGAAGGAGGAAGGAGGAAGGAGGAAGGAGGAAGGAGGAAGGAGGAAGGAGGAAGGAGGAAGGAGGAAGGAGGAAGGAGGAAGGAGGAAGGAGGAAGGAGGAAGGAGGAAGGAGGAAGGAGGAAGGAGGAAGGAGGAAGGAGGAAGGAGGAAGGAGGAAGGAGGAAGGAGGAAGGAGGAAGGAGGAAGGAGGAAGGAGGAAGGAGGAAGGAGGAAGGAGGAAGGAGGAAGGAGGAAGGAGGAAGGAGGAAGGAGGAAGGAGGAAGGAGGAAGGAGGAAGGAGGAAGGAGGAAGGAGGAAGGAGGAAGGAGGAAGGAGGAAGGAGGAAGGAGGAAGGAGGAAGGAGGAAGGAGGAAGGAGGAAGGAGGAAGGAGGAAGGAGGAAGGAGGAAGGAGGAAGGAGGAAGGAGGAAGGAGGAAGGAGGAAGGAGGAAGGAGGAAGGAGTGGAACCCACTAAAAATATTATTTTTGGTGTTTACATTTACCTATCTCTGCAATGTTTGTTATCAACCAGGCATTCTTCGCAATATCTGCCTTGGTATCCTATATTACAATTACAAGTTCCGCATTTGCATGTACCATGATCATCGCATTCGCCAAATTTAGTTTTGCAGGATTCTGTCGAGTTCGCGCAACCGCAATCGGCTCCATCCCAACCGGAAGAGCACTTGCATTGACCGCAAACGCATTTTCCGTTTCCTGGACCGCTGCATAGGAGGCCATTATATTCAGGACATGAACTCTTCTCGCTACCTACAATTAATACTTAGTAGATTCCAGTTTTATTAGCTAACATTTACAAATTCCACACATACCGTCAGCATAAAATACGTACCTACACATTCGCAATGTTGGCCATAATATCCTTCATTGCAAGTACAATGTCCGCATATCAGAGACCCATTGTGGCTACACTCTTTAGCATCGATTTTGCTCCCTACTAATTCGCAAGTGCAATTGCATATCACTTCTAAATCAACCTGGAGGAAGTCATTGATTCCAGCTGCATGAATTCTATATGACTGAGGGCGTGGCAAGCACTTAACAGGGTTCAGAATTGCTTCAAATTTGACCGCCTGTGACAGGTTTAGATTTGAACAGGACCCCATCTCCATCCATAAGTTATTGCACAGAACTCTAAATTTTATCTCGACATCAGGAAGGAAGTTGTGCACCATATGAACGGAACTTACAATACTCTAAAGAAAAATTGTTATTTATGATTCAAATCATTTACCAATCAAATCAGAATATCATGAGATAAAGACAGAATATGTAATGGATACATGCCTGGTAATAGGTGGATAATATATCAATCACACTCTTGGAATCTGAGTCTAACATAGCGAAGCTGGTAAGGTTGGGAAAGTGTTTGGTGAGATTGCTGTAGGTGGAACAGATTTCCATCGAATCACTACTGATGGCGAAAATCACGTACATATTGTTCTCTTGCATTAAGTAGTTCACTTGAGAGACAGACGGATAATCCATGTCTCGGTCCCTCACATATTTCCCGCCGGACATGTAACATTTTCCGTCGTTGGGTACAGCAATTCCCACCAGCTTTCCATCACCAGCGACGTGGAATTCGTTGTCAGTTGACAAGACGATAATGTGGGTGCTGTCATTTCTCCAACCTATTTCCTCTGTACATACCAATGCTTGTACTAACGCATCTAATCCACCTTCGAGAAGGTCAATGTTGCAGGTACTGTTTGTTGCCATAACTTTTCCTTTAAAGTCAGTTGTGTTATTGGTCAAAGGTACACCATTGGCAAAGCTGTGGTGATGTCCCTTAGAGCAATGCCTATAATGTATGTACATTACGTATTTTCTAATAAAAATTAATCACAAAGGGCTGCACTTACGAAAAGTTACCCTGGCTTTCATGAAACGCAAAAGGAAACAAACGTTTCTCGGAGAAACTGCCAAAGCCAAATTTGAAATCTCCCGTTATCCTTCCTAACGTAGTCACAAGTTTATCCGCAAGGTTGGAAAGCGTAGTTCTGTGTTTTTTCATCGTTTCGGAATTGTCCATCAGAAAGTAAACATCCAACGGGTTCCAAGCCCTTGCGAACTCAAATTTTAACGTATACGTTCTATTTATAGGTAATTTTAATGAGACATGTTGCGGCTTCATTTGAACTGGATTTGACGTGTTCGATGATAAAGTTTCGTTCTCAATAAAAGAAATTGTGGCTTTTCCTTCTATTGCCGATTCACACTTGTCTTTGTTTTTCTGTTTCATACAATTCGTGGGTTTGTTCTGAAAGAATAATCACTAATTGCTTCTGTTTCATATTTTTCAGCTGCTTACGCGTATCGGTAACGTAAGCATCGACAGAAGATGATTCCAGTGTTCTAGGGGCTGTATGTTGTAACATGATGTACTACCTCTAATAATGAAAATATATGTTTAACATTACCGTATCTTGGCACCAAAAGCAGTGAGGCATCAGTATGCAGATTCCGCATCTCGTTACATTTTCGCAATTCATTTGTTGATTCATCACCAACAAAAAGAACAACTGCAGAACTACAATAACTGAAAACACTTGAAAATACATTCCTTTTCCAGTAGACTCTTATTGCCAACTATTACATTCTGATTAAAGACAACTTATTTTAGTTCCTATTACAATATTTATTTGTTCTATGCTATAAATATTATTGCAGAGCACGCATCCGTTGTGCGGTTAAACTATATAAGCATAGATATTATTATACTAATAAGAAAGATTATAACAATAGTGATACGTACTGAAAAAAACACTGTGAAGTACGTAAGGACATCATCTAATTTAATACACTTTATAATGACTCATTTGTTCTATGTGAACAATGTAAACTATGTACACACCAATTTCATTCTCTGTTTGCAAGTTAGTACGTTCAAATTAGGAAAAAGAAAGAAAATAAATCCAATACAGTTGCCCTTTTGGTATCCGGTGCGGAAAGTGTTGAGTTTCAATATTATATGGCGTCCGCAAAATTTACTGGCGCCCTAAAAAGCACCCCTAACGTGCACGTTTGCGGTTAATCGCATTTAAACGCAAAACGGTAACAATTTCGCAATTTTAGGATCACTACAAAATTAATCCTTATACAATTCCGCACAAAAAAAGGTACATTCGACTTTTTCTGAAATACAGTGGTTCTGAAACAGGGGGCTTGCATCCCCATTATAGGCGTGTCCGGTTTAACAACCACACTATATACGATATTATAATATTTGTTTATTAATTCAGTATTACTAAACTCATAATATGCCAGCAGCAGCAATTTCCAGGCTCCATCCTACAAGGGCATTCCAATATCAATATTTCCTTTCGTTAATGATTCTATATTTACATTTAATTCCTCCAATAATTATAGTTTTGTATTAAATATTCAACGAAAACATCTGTCAAACTTTTTTTGAGTACTCATAACATTATTCGTGCGATATTGGGCTAAAATGAGCAAAACAAGAACTCATTTATTGGGATGCTTGTGTAGTAAGTCGAGGTTTTGCGCGCGAGTTTGTATGGATGTTTAATTTCAAACCTTGGCGTGCTTTGTGTTAAGTTGGTATTTAACAGACGCTCGGAGTGGCGCTGCAGTCGCGTCAGGGTTACCGCGCAAGCTTTTGGCGCGAAAAAGTTGAGGAACTGGTAAAGAGACAAGCAAACAGTCTCTTTGGCATCGGGCTTTGAAGGTAGACGGTCGTGCGTCAAAACGCGCGCCCAAGCGTAGGGCCCCAATGGGGGCCAAGTTATAGAAACTGTGCTGTCTCGTGTTTCTTGTGCTCACCGAAATATTAAGGTATTTATTTGTTGTCTGTACTTGCTGATTTGTCCATCTCTGCCAAATTAAGAATATTTTTGTTAGTAGGGATTAAAAGTCATATTTCATGTAAGCAGTTCTGCATTGTTGTATATATTTTTGTTAATAGATTTTATTGTGGTTTTCTTGGGCATATTCATTTTAGAATAATATAAACCTGTCCCTTTTATGGTAAAGTATTTAGCCCTGCATATGGTGATTAATAATTAGTGAGTTCAAACGTCTCTGACAAAGTCTCAGAGAAAGAACTCTTTGATGCCTCCGTAAGAGAGATAATTGATTCACGCTACCGTAAGATTAGTTTGCTTAAATCAGTTAGTACCTGTGATTGAAAATGGCGGACCAAGCGTCGCTTGAGGCGAGTTACCCCCCTTCAGTTTAGAGTTGATTAAAGTATAATAGTAAATATTGAGAAGGGTGTCCGCCCCATCACACTTGCAGTATGGAGAACCACGTATAGAAGAAAAAGTGGTAAATACTGCAGAATTTTATACACATTGTTTTTGTACAGGAGATAAAATTAAAAAATCGTGACGGTTTTTCGGTAAAATCTGAAAAACCGCTAACGTGCACGTTAAGGAGTCTTTTAGGGTTGCCAATACTGTATTTAAGAAAAAGTGGAATCTACCGTGCAGAATTTTATAATGATTAAATTTAATGTTATAATATTAATTAATAAAACGCGAAAAACCCCAAACGTGCACGTCAGGGGTGGTGTTTACGGTGCCAGGCTCTTGCGGGCGCCATAGAATATTGAAACTCAACATTTTCCGCGTCGGATGCCAAAAGAGCAACGGTATTGGATTTATTTACCTTCATAGACCATTTTACTTCTAATTTGGCGTTTTTTACTCATTGGCGTCAATGTTCAAATTTGTTTTTCTTTGTTTTCGCTCAAGAACAGGTCAAGAATGGTCACTCTTATTGAGAAATAAGTTGATTTGTTTTGCTAGTTTAAGCAATATCTCAAATTTTATCGTTTTTTTTTTGTGATTATAAAATCTGGTTATCATAAAATTATAAAATTTTCTATAAAAATTAGCTTGTGTTATTTATAGAGTGAAAAAAAAAATTGGTACACTGTGACTTTTAATAATCAAAATACTCATTTGTATACCAAATTAATTTAATAACAAATCAAAGGAAAATAAAAACAAGAATAAAATAATAATTATTTATTATTGTGTAATCTAGAAGCGTCTGGTGATGTAGACGTGTGAGAATTATTTGATGACTACGAAATACTACAGGTTGTTCCACGGAACATGATGTACCTACGGGGAAACATCTGAAACTGGTAACGCCTTTCGCACACGGTGAAACTTTATTTAGTCGTGTGGGAGACCAGAGTAGTCAGCACGACGTGACCCAAGTCGGACGCAACTCGGCAGCCGCGTCGCATGGGATTTTAGTTCTGTAGGTCGTGAGGAGAACACGCGTTGAATATATACATTTATGGCAGAAGTGGTAAAACATACAATATTATATAATCACCAGCTCCCAGCTATAGCAAGAAAGACGAGGTAGAAAAGGCACGGTTTGAAGTCGGAAGAAATTAAAAGGTTAGGAAATAAATCAGTCTTCTTGGTCTTCTTTTTTTCTCTCTTCGGCTATCTCCGCGCTAATGCCTTCGCTAATCTTGATTGCATTCAAGGGCGTAGCCAGAAGGGCAAGGAGTCAGAAAAATACCAAAATTTAAGTAAATAAATATTTCTTATCGCATATCTTTTTGTTTATAAAAATATATGTATGAGGTATGTACATAATATGAAATATGCTAATAAAACATTACGTAATGTTAAGTTTCCGCTTGTTTACGGAAAACTTCTGCAGGACAGATTCTTTGAATTGCTCTTGGTCTTCATTTGCAATGTTGCGATGAACGCTGAGCATGCTACCGAAACAAATATTCTTGGAGGACATGTATCAAATGTATCAAAATGTACATATAAGTGTACAAGAACAGTAATACTAATATATCATAATTTCCAAGATATTTGCGAACAGCGAATTAATGCAAGAACCGCCATAGCGCCATCTATTGCTTAAAAGACAAACTATAGGTAAACGGGTTGACATTTGCTAAACGAGACCAAACTCGAAACTCAACAAAATTAGACTAATCTAAAGTAATATTTAGCTATATGCACTTAAACTGCAATAATTACGTGATTACAGCGTTACGGATACAGTGATAACACCGTAATCACGTAATCCTATAACTGAAATACTCTTTAGGACCAGTAATCCTAATCACCCAATCATACGACGATAT
Source organism: Aphodius sticticus (assembly GCA_963966075.1). Taxonomy (NCBI): domain Eukaryota; kingdom Metazoa; phylum Arthropoda; class Insecta; order Coleoptera; family Scarabaeidae; genus Aphodius; species Aphodius sticticus. The sequence goes on from OZ014508.1 coordinate 26,242,206, forward strand.
AACACTGGTTTCCAAATAATAATTAATACTTAGTAAAATAGTTTCTTAGGTATATCCATTGCAAAAAAAAACACTGCTCTATTATCGCGTTCAATAACTACACATCACACAGACTCCAGTAATATACCCAGATAACAATCGTGCGACGCATAATGATGCAATTGCAACCGCACGTGCGTTCATATGATCACGCAGATGCGTCATCAATGGAGGTTCATATCGCCCGCATTCTCACTCGAGTGGCGATATGCGGCGCATATCACTCACACCCGTGCGTTTTATTCGTCACGGACGACGCATCGTGCCGAACGTGCGAAGCATTGTGTATTGTTTTGATCGGCACTCATGCGTGTCGATACAAAACGCACGCGTGCGAGCGATATTGCACTCATCGCACCGAAAAATTACGCGTGATGATTTCGTGCGTCGCACGATTGTTATCTGGGTACAAAGTAGATATGTGGTTTTGGTTGCCAAACCGACAAGTAAATTGAAGATATAATTTTATATTGCTTTATTACAAATGACATTATATTATTATATAAGGTTATTTGTAATAAAGCAATCTAAAATTTTTACTTCAACTTACTTGTCGGTTGCATAAACAATTTCTCTATTAATTCCCAATAAATCAACTTAACAATAAATACCTCACACTGTATTGAGATTTGAAGTTAGGTACTGGTATTTGAGTTGCATACTCGACGGTAATTTATTAAATTACATTTTCTCATAAAATAAGCAGAACTGGCTTTTGCAGTACATGTTATGTGTCTTTGTAAATTTACTATGTACCTAATACAATTTGGTGCATTTTTATTTTGAGCGCCAGGGGGGGGGGGGGGGCAGGTGCCCCCCCCCTGCCCCCCCCTGGCTACGCCCTTGATTGCATTGACTATGATGGTTCTTCAACGAAAAAGACCTCTTTTGGCTCCATTCATCCTTCGAAGTATCATCTTCTCTTTCACGGGTTCCAAAGGTCTAATCTTCTGAGGTCTTCTGAGGTGCATTCAACATGCATTCTAGCTATGGTTGATATATCTAAACTCAGCACACTTGCCTTGGACACTTTGTTTTTTCTTTTGGTTCGAATGATACATGACATTTGTTCTGGTTATATTTCAATTGGAAATTAGTTGACAATTCAAGCTCGGCCAAACACTGATACAACATAAGCTGAAATTGGTTAAGTAAAATTGTAACACCAAAACGTCGCGCCAATGAGACTTGATTCGCCACATGTGCGAGTAAAAGAATCCTAGGAAGTCTGCCGCATTACTAAGAAAAGTTCAAAAAAAGCTTCAGCTTTCTTACATTATGAAAACGTGAGGATTGGAACAAATAAATTTTCAACTGCGAGGTTGTCGTTATTTATTAGTGTTTTTTTTCTATTCCTCATATTGAGTAGTATAACTATTTACAATTAATCCACTTATTTCTGATACACCCTGTACAGTTAATTGATTTTAAAATGTATATCTCACATATTTCTAGTTGACCGTTTTTACTTATTCCATATTAATCATATCTGATGACCCATGCAGTTTTTTTAAGCAACAGTAGGTTCATCATGTTCCGTGAGACACATTGTAGATGTATGTATATTATGTATGTTTTAGCATAGCCTTGCCAGTGTCTATGGTTCAGGCTGAATGTACATCGGATTCTTATACGTGTGAGACGGATCTTTATAGATCGGATTGTGGTCGTTATGCCACTTCTCCATTTTTCTTTTCTCCAGGAAAGTCGCAAACTCCCTTTTATCATTTATAGTAACCAGGAACTTCCAAATAAATAGCGTTGCAAGTGCAAACAGCAGAGCAGCTCCAATCATTGTCAGTAAACCTGCAGAAAAAATAGTAATATTATAACTAGAAAGAAATAATTAGAATTATGTTGGAAACGGGATTACTTGGCCGTTTACATAAGGGAGAAAACTAAATCTGTAAAACTAAAAAAAAAGAATTAAAATTTTTGTTTTGCGTGTTCTTCAGTTGGTACAAAAAAAAAATTAATGTATTTTTTACTTATGTGGCTGTTGAAACTACCTGTCTATTTATTAATAATTTTTATAAAATGTACTTAATTTATGAATATGAGTTCCGATTTCAGCAATATAAAATAAATAGTTGGTAAATAGTATTTTTGGCATTTTTTGTATACAGTAGACTCTCCTACAACGCGACTTCCTACAACGCGAATTCCTACAACGCGCTAACGATTTTGCGACTACTTTTTCGTATAACGCGAATTCGCATAACGCGTGATCTGCATGTACACTCGGCCGCCAATACAATGCTAACTGCGCATGCGCCATTACAATGACGACGGCGCAGCTGTTTCGAACTGTCACCGCGCTTAGAAAATACTGAACTAAAATGTATTGCAACGGTGCGATGAATGTTGGACATATGAAACATTTTAAAAGAAAATGTATTTCTATCAGGGACAAACTTTCTATATTAGATCGACTAGGCACTGGCGAGAAATTAAAGGATATTGCCAAGGAACTTAATTTGAATGAGTCAACCATTCGAACAATAAAGAAAAATGAAAATAACAAGATTAAATGCTTCTATGAAATCAATAGTTGTTTTAAACAAAACTGCGCGCATAAAAGATCCATTGATGTCTAAAATGGAAAACTGTTTAATAATATGGGTGGATGATTGCAATCACAAGAATATACCGTTAAATAATAATATCATTACACAAAAAGCAATCAAAATTTACGCGCATCTAAAGCAATGTAGCCCTCCCGTTGCCGGAAATAGTTATGATTTTAAGGGTTGTCAAGGCTGGTTTGACAAATTTAAAATCGATTTTCTCTTCATAATATTAAAATACAAGGAGAACGGGCATCTGCTGACGTAAAATCAGCGCGTGAGTTTAAAGAACAATTTCCCAGTATTATAGGAGAAGGAGGGTATACCTCGGATCAGGTATTTAATGCTGACGAAACAGGTTTGTTCTGGAAAAAAATGCCAAACAGAACATATATTTCGAAAGCTGAAAGATCTGGTCCTGGATATAAGGTAGGTAGCGAAAGATAGATTAACATTACTGTTATGTAGTAACGCATCTGGGGATTGCCTTATGAAGCCCTTGGCAATTCACAAGTCATTAAATCCCCGTGCAATGAAGGGGCATGATAAAAATACATTTCCCGTTTACTGGAAGGCAAATAAAAAAGCATGGCTGATAGCTACAATATTCCGGGAATGGTTTTTTGAACATTTTGTACCGGACGTGGAAAATTATTTAAAAGCAAAAAAATTAAGTTTTAAGGCTTTATTAATTGTGGATAATGCACCCGGGCACCCAACGGATTTAGATCACCCAAATGTTAAGGTAATTTTTCTACCTCCTAATACTACAACCATTGGACCAAGGTATAATTAAAACCTTTAAGTCATATTATATGCGCCGAACATTGGAGCAAATTTTAGACAAAGTTGACCAAATTCCAACTACAACCGTGACACAATCATGGAAAGAATTCTCCATTTTTAACTGTGTAAACATTATTGGGTTGTCCCTCAAAGAATTAAAGCCTTCTACAATGAATGCTTGTTGGAAAAATATTTGGCCTCAAATAGTTTACACCGAAAAAACATCCATAGACACCAAACAAACGTATTTTAGCTGTGGCACAAGTATTGGGCGGCGAGGGATTTGATGACATGAACGAGGATGATATTTTCGAATGTATCAACAGCAACGACGATTTAAATGAAGCGGAACTTATACATTTAGCAGAAGAATCTGTATTAAGTACAAACAATTGTCAAGCAAGGTTGACTCCCAAGGAAAAAACAAATACTTTTACTCATGCAACATTAAACGATGGGCTTCAATTAGCTAGAAAAGTCGAAACATATTTCACGAATATGGACCCATCAATGGAGCGTTCAATGCAGTTTAAAAGGCAATTAGAAGATTGTCTAGAGCCTTAGGACTACAACTACTTTGAGACTACAAATAGAACTGGAATCAAGTATTCCAGTCCATCCGAACGACCGACGCCAGTAATTCAGAATTTACACCATTAAAAGTGCAGTACGCGTTTTGTTTTTGTATGGTCACACATGTTTATTTGAAATAAGAAAAGTTGTTTGTTTATTTTATTCATTCACTAAATGTATTTTTTAATAAATAGAAATCATAATATATAATATAACCAACAGTTTCTGTGCAGGCGATTTTGCGCTAATTATGTAATAGTCTTTTTGAGTTTGTTTTAATACTTACATAAATTTTTTCAGATGTATTAACTAATTAGCACAAAGTCGCTTGCATTGTTATAATATGTTGGTGTGTCTTTTCTATATTATTTTTCTTCCAACAACGCAGGTAGGTACATACATCTCGTAAGTCGATATTGCGCTCACTAAATATTAATGTCATTTATTCATAATGATTTGTTTCCTGGTTAAGGCATCTATTTACATCTTAAATTTGTATTTTTGAGTTGTGTCACTGCTGAAGCCGGGTTAGCATGTTCAGCGATACGGTAAAATTGCTTTTAGGTTATGCAGGTTAATGTCACCGCGCGACTGCAAAGCGATAACCAAGCGATAACTAATATGACAGCAGCGCGTGGCAGCGCGAAGGCGCGCGGCGCATGCGTCAAAATTTCGCAATAGTCAAATTCCTATAACGCGCTTTCGTAGAACGCGTATCATATTACCGCGTTATAGGAGAGTCTACTGAATATTATAATAAACATTTGTATTGTTTACATCCTCCAACCGAAAATTGTAAATAACTCGGAAACAAAAGGAGCACAAATCGGTGGTGGAAGGAACAGCACAAAACTAACGCAAAACTTCTGCATACAAAAATGATTTTATTTCTAACTTGAAATTAGGGTAGAACCCTCAAACAAAAGTAGAAAAAAAGCTTCTGGTTTGATACGCAAAACTAGTAGGTACAAAAATTCTACATACAAAAATATTTTATTTAAAATTTGGAATTTTGGTGCAAGGAGCAGAAAGCTCCTGGTTTACGGCACAAAATAGCACAAAAGCTATTGCTTAGAAAATATTTAAACTTTAATATTGAATTTTGTGTCCATAGACGCCGCAAACAAAAATTGCTAATAACTCGGTAACGAAAGAAGCGGCACAAAACAGTACAAAATCGCGGTTTGAAATAGTCGACGTTTCGCACTCTGTTGCTAGAGGCATCTTCAGGACTAAGTATTGAACCAAGTACTTCAGAATATGTACTTTCATTTATAACTTGTTTAATGGATATTTTTTAAATTTACGGAACTTATTCGCGAGTTGTCAAAGGGTAGTAATACAGCAACAAATCTGATAAATTTCAAAAGAAGAAAATGTGCGTTGACCATTTTTTCTCTATCGACACAGGACAGATGGTAATTGTCAGCTAGGCGTGTAATGAACAACTTTCAAGCCTAGCCGCAACAGTTTACACCATGTGCAACCGGTGACCACCAGGTGGCGACCGGCCTGTCTATAAGAAAAACAGATTTCGTTCGGTTTGACGTTTGCGATTAAAACGTCAATGTTGTTTATTTGACAGACTCCAATCATTCAGGATTCGTCTTTATGCCCTAACGTCAAGTAAGACGTAACGTAAGACCTAACGTCTAACGCCTAACGCGTAATGTTCAAATTAATGCGCTAAACTGAAGTGCGCCCATGAATTAATTTAATTAGGTTTTACGGTGGGGGTTATTTTAACTTCGGCCCGGCTGAAGATAATTTTTTACTAGCTTTTTTTTATTGTTATTGACATGTACCTAAAAAATCCTACGGTGGCCTTTCCTCTTACCTTGTGGATAACTAACTTACCTTCAAATTTTGCCATAAACATGCATGCTTCATCACCAACTTCAATAACTAAGCCACCGTATCCACTTTCTTTAAATCGATAGGTTGTTGTGCAAAATGAGTCTTGGTAAGAACAACTCTCCCATTCTACGCTGGTGTATCTCACATATTCAGCAGAAACTGCGACGTATCTTATGGCTGAGCAATTTACGTTTGACTCGTTGGTGTTGTCCACTGTTTTATTGTTGAAAATTCGAACACAGTTGACGAATGACTTACATCTGAAAGAAAACATTTGTTAACTAAAGAATTGTGTACATCATCAGGGATAATCAGTGGCATAACTACACATTCAGCTCTCTGGAGCAAGCAAAATTGGTGCGCCCCTCGCTTCTCGCAAATAGGCGTAATTTGTTCACATATTGTTTCAAACAATTGCCCATTATGATTTTCTAAACTAGTAAAATTATTTTAAAAAAACTCTTTGCATTTTATGGTGCAATTTCTTTAATTTCTTAGATACCGGGGTCGTACTGAAAAAAAAAGTACTGAAAAATGAACTTGTTGTATAGACTTTTTTTTTTAATTTTTTAAAAACTTCTGGATTACAAGTTTATGGGAAATTCTGGTGGATAATTACAAACAATAACCTCCAAAAGTAGCTTTTTTAGATTACTTACCAACTATGCATTTTTCCGCATGGAGCTTGTACTTAAAGAGGCAATTGTTTCTCTTCATTATAAGTAGACCATTATGTGTTTCATAGCTTAAACTAATAATGATTGAATAGAATAAAAACTCAAAAAAAGAGATATAACGATGTTAAGCGTTAAAATAGTTCTTGAAAAGATATCCACTCTCTGATTTTGGATTGAAAAGCAGTTGTTGTATGTTCAAGCCCTATTTGTATATGTGTTTTGCTTAATAATAAATTATACATTTAAAGGTATAAAATGTCAAATAATTATACACGAAGTAGGCCATTCCCATGTTATAGTATATTATTTGATGAGGACATAACTAAGGATATAAATCGCCAGCATGAAGTTTATTTATAAACATGCGAGCGATTTATATCAGTTGTGTGCGAGTCGAATACGACGTTTTATCTACGACTCATAAATTCCATTATATATCAAATCTTTTAAATGTATTTGTCAATGGTGGCGAGGCGAAATGTCAAATAACTGTCATCCCCGTAGGTTTAGACTGACTTTAACAGTACATTCGTATATTGGTGACAGTTCCTTCAAATAATGAAGTCATTATTTGAACGAACTGTCATTAATATACTACGCTATTGTCATTATAATAATTGGCGCATATCATGATGGGGATTATATAGTCATAGATACGTATGCAATGAACTTATTATATGTGAGTCGTAGATAAATAAATTTTTGCCGCTATACACAAACAACTGTCAAACTTGAAATAGGTTATGCAACCAATTTCACTTTTGTGGGTAGACTAGTGGTAGACATTATACAATCAAACAGAGCAATCAGAAACCTTTGCATTTAATATCATGGCGTATTTCGACTACAATCTTTTATGATGACCCGTTATAAACTAGTTAGCCAGGACATGGTCATGACTTAACAGATGCTTTGATTCTACTTACAGTATTGTCACATGATTGTCACAACACCAGCGTTTTACACTGCTGTATCATATGCCTAGTCACATCTGATTGTTATATTTAATCAATGGGGGGATGAAAATGCACGTTCCCTATGGTGAGAAAACCACTGATAAAACTGTGCCAATTTTTTTCTCCAAATTTCAATATTTGGTGTGATGCCGGTACTGTGGTCACTCTGCAAATAAAGAATTAGCACATGTTGGTGCTAATATATCTGACGTATACTGACAGAATTTTGGAAACTTTGGTTGAGATGCGCGAACAGAATATGTTAACCGATTCCAAATTTTGTTTGGAACATTCTTGTATTAATTAATAGCAACTTTCCCGCTCTATGCCAAATCGATCTGAGAAATTTGTTGACAGTTAAGCTTCAGGAATCCTAACAAGGGCACTCGCGCAAACTGACTTGATGTAACTGAAATAAACCTGAACTAACCGTTGCTCTAACCGACAGAACGCCTGCCTAATATTGTCTCACACGCTAACAAAATTAATTCTATAATTCCGAATCAAGTTTTTCTACTTTACCTGTCACATTCAGGAATTTCAACATTCTCTTTGACCACACATCCTTCGCAATGCGTGCCGTAGAAGCCTTCTTTGCATTCGCAAGTTCCGCAACTGCAATTTCCACGATTTGAGCACACACCAGTCTTATATCGAAGCCGGCATAATTCTATAGATTTCGTGCAGGAACAATCGTCTCCCGTCCAATCCTTGTTGCACTTGCATACTCCGCATTCGCATTTTCCGTGATCCGAGCCGCTGCATAGGAGACCGGTTTTCTTAGGACAGTTGTAATCCTGGCATTGGCAGTACTTCCCGTAGAAGTTGGTCTCACATTGACATGTGCCACATACGCAGTGGCCATTAGCTATTAAAACAAACACGTTCTTGTAAAAATATTTCAATTGGCACAACTCAAATGAATAAAATGAGAGATTTTAGTGTATGTGGCTTATCTAGATTGAAGGTCATGCTCAGGAGTCAGGAGTGTAGCTCCTAATTCTGAAAGGCCGTATACTGGTGGAATTAGGAGAAGGGTCGTCCAGAGGGAGAGAAAGGATGAAGCGAAGAAGACGCATCTTCCCGACAGGCACAAATAAACCAAGAAGACACCGAAGGCCACAATCTCTAAGTCTAAGGAAGAGATTTGGTCAAGCGTGCTTGAGGAGGTGGAAAACATCGTATAGGGAGGGCTACTAGATAGTATCGAAGATGATCAAAGCCTGTCTATTAACACCAACCTGATGCTGGCAGAACTCCGAATGTGGCGGATGTCATGTTCCCTGAATGACAGACCAGAAACCGAAGGAAAGAAGTGTATTAGTTGCCGGATGGGTGGAATCCTGTCTTCACAGAATATGACGTCAAGAGAGCAGCGGCTAAAATAAAATACTAGAAAACCACTGGACCTCGAGGCAATCAAAGAGTAGTGTTCGGTGGTTGAGTCACAGACGGCATAAATGGCGTCATTGCCAACGGAACATACCCGGATGGTTGAAGTACGGCTAGCGTTTTACTGCTGGCTAAAAGAACGGCAACAAAGAGAGAGACAGAGAGCCGCCCAAATGCAGGCCGATATGCCTAACACTTACAGCAAGCTAATGGAGCACGTACTAGTGGATAGGGATAAGGCTGAGGTGAAAAATAGTCTGGCTTCTGGAAAGAAGATCTCTCTCCTACGCGGTGAGAAGTATAATAGAGAAAGCAAGAGAGAACACGCTGATCAGAAACTTCGTGGCGTGGAAGCACCTCACCGCAGAGGTTGAGAGGAGGAAGATGCGCACGTATCTCATGAGGGTAATCCTGATTTATCTGCTCTACCTATTTCCTTCTTAAGAAGATGAATACAGGAAGAATATGAGTACCAACTTCCCGCAAGAGACGCTCCTGGGACGCGCTTTGGGGTATCTTCTACGATGGGATACTGCGGCTTAAGATATCAGGCGTCGAGCTGGTGGCGTACGCTGACGACCTGTCAGTGGCGGGTATGAGTGTATGGCATACTCCGCCATAAAGAAAACACGGGACAGATTCAGAAGGAGCTTTTAGTTCGCGGCAGATAAGACAGAGGCAGTGCCCGTTACCGGAAAAAGATAATCCTTGCCAAGACGCTGAAGGCCGATGACATGAGAGTCCAGCTGACAGTCGAGTATGTCGTACCTGGGGGTGAGGCTTAAGAAAAATTTCAGGTACAGAAAGCACGTACAAGAAGTGGCTGCTAGAGCCGAGTGAACAACCGGAGCGCCCATGAGGCTAATGCCGAGTTTGATAGCGGTGAAAAAATTCCAGCGTCGGTGGTAGAATCGGTAATGCTAAACGCAGCGCTGTTCTGGGCAGATGAGATGGACTTTGTTAACCAACGGCTCCTAAGTCTGCAAAGAATAGCGGCGATCGGGGTGTCCCCGGCATACAGAATGATGTGAACAGGTGTAGGGCTGGTAGTAACGTCAATGGTCTCGGTACACCTGAAAGGAGAAGAGCGTAGAATGGAGATGAGAACGGGCGATGGACTGACCGTTTTATACCCAAGGTGGAGAAATGGGAAGATCTGAATGCAGACAAGATGGTAAGGTGGATGCTTCAGGGCCCAGTGGATGCAGAGCTCCTACACCGTCGGAAGATCGTAGAGAGGAAGGACAAAGACTACAGGCATCAAGGCGCGAGAGGAGCTCCCATTCCTTAATAAATACGGTGTAAAGAAACGGCAAAGAGGAATTAAGCGACCGGAGCGCCGGCGCGGGAAAGCTACCTGACATACCGGATCAAGCAACAGAAAAGCATTATAGCAGCAAAATGGACGGTTTCTGGAACCACCAGAAATCGAGATATGACCACACAGGTTTTACGGTATTGAGAAATGCCTGAGCGTGAGCGTAGAAATACCATAACTTCGAGCGTGGACGGTAAGGGACAATGGCAGTAGAACTAGTAGTAGGTGTGGTTGTAACCACAGGGATGGTGTATCAGTAAGTATAAGGTACACATACCAGAACATAACACATTTGTATTGGGATTGATACACTCGCTATCATCCACGGAGTGCGTTGAATTACTAGAGCACATGCAATTTCTTCCAGAATATCCTTCGTCGCAATCGCAAAGTCCACAAGTGACGTTACCATGGAAATTGCATTGTTCAGCAGCAAATTCTTGTGGGCCGTTCAATTCGCAATCGCAATTGCATATCACCTGCAGTTCTATCTGAAGATAGTCATTTATGCCTGTTGGCTGAATATTGAACGTTTGAATTCCGTCAAGGCATTCCCGGGGATGCAGGATAGCTTCGAACTCCACCTTCTGTCCTTGTTTTAGGTCCGAACAAGAGTCCGTATCCATCGGCATACCATTGCAGTAAACTCTGAATTTGACGTCAATTTCTGGACCGGAGTTGTGAGTCATGTTGACGGATTTTAATATGGTCTAGGCAGTAAAAATAGGTTGAAATTAACATACCACAGTTATTACCTTAATAAAAACATATTTGTTCAACTTTTGAGCATATATTCATAGCGCCTAAGTGACTATCCTAGCCCACAATGAACAAAATCGAACTAGTCAAATTATTTCTGGTATCTTTACTACCACCATATTTGTTTGTACACAAGCGGGTTTTTCTAGGAGAAGGTTTTTAAGCAGCGTTCAACGTAAAACGCTTAGCGCAACACGCGGTCATGTCACCGATATGGAAGCACTGTGACTTTCCTAAAGGGCGCAAAACGTATCCTGACAGCGTTGTACGTCGGGCGTGGTCATCCGACAGGATTTAGAGGAGTCTTAAGCTAGAGTCTATCTAGTGCGTACCTACTCAGTAGCGGGTGTTCCGCATGTGCAGTTCGCATCTATATATGGGTAGGTTTTTTAAATGCAACCGTTCTATATACTGCGCATTGCGTTTGTAGACCAAAAACACGTATGCGCACTGCGCACGCGGAAAGCGCTGCGGATTACGCACTAGATAGACCCTAGCTTGCCCACGTGGGCATGACGTGGGCTATGACGCCATTATATGCCATTTGACGCTTCCCCCCGCGCACCACTTCACCGGAAAAGTGCCGCATGAGGCAGTCGCTCTAGTCTAGTAACCGTAGAAAAGATGGACATTAACGTTGGATGTACGTCTTTTCAAACGACTGTCACTTTTGACAACACGCAAAGATCCCTTAACCAAACTATATTTAGGCCACCTGATGCGCCACGATTAGAAAACAAACGCGCGGCGTATTAAGTTATACGTTCCTGTCGACTTGAAATGCCTCTATTCGGTTGCGGGCTGCGCAAAATATCCTGCTCCTAGGAAAACCCGCCATTGGCTGAATGTCAATAGCTGGTTTCAAATTATGCTCTGACGAACCCTGGCGCTCTCTAGGGTCAATGGGAGAGCGTTCCTATTACTATTTGCAGTTAGTGCAACTCGCCGAAAGTCTCCCTTCCCCTACCCCCTATTGCACCAAGTTTTTGAATGGTGCTTGTAACACCGATCAACTGACATAAGTGCCATATGTCGTTTTGTAATATGTTAGGCATAGACAACGTATACTTATAGACCGGCAACAGTTGGCTTTGGCCGTGACCCGATTTTTCTGCGCGAGAGTGATAGAAGAGAAAGAGAGGTTGTCACGCCACTCTCAAACAGAGATGGCGCTGATGCTCAACCGCCTCAAAGAATCCTACTTTAGCTACGTACAATTTATAGGTCCGGGAAATAAAAAGCGCGTTTTTCGAATTAACGTCTTGTCCGATATACATACTTAAAACAATATTTAAATGATACTGTCATGAGTAGACACGCAAAAACTATGGTATCTACGATGAATGACTCATTTAAATACAAGCTTGTTTTCGTATGCAGATTGGACAAGCCGTAGTCAATAATTAATTATTAATTAAAGGTCTTGCAGTGCAAAATTTAATTAATATGTAATTACTTCGAAAAACGCATCTTTTTATTTCACCCACATAACTATGTATTGCAAGTCCTATGCATTCAATTTATTTAGTTGATGGGCGAAATAAGAAGCAATCATTGACAATAATACATATTTATTAACAAAAATACATATATAAACATTTAGACAGTCGATTTTGGGCTAAATACCTTTCAAACGCTGGTAAGGAATCGCATCATGCATTAAATTTGTCCTACAGATTCTACCAGAATTTGGAACTTTCCACTTTGTTGAAAAGTGCAGGTCATACTCTGTAATTCTTCCTGAGGCGCACAAGTCCCAGGTAGAGATATACCGGCAACGGGTATTGTGCGCATGCCTCAAAACGGTTTTGGAAACGATAGCGTATATATGCGCGTTGTGAAATCTCAAAACTCGATACGATCCCAGAAATTAGCGATTTGACCTTGATATTTCAAAACGGTTTCGACACCGTATACATGACCGTTTTCAAAACTCGAGACGTTTTGAAAACGTTTTCAAAACCCCATGTATACGTGGTAAATGTTACTTAGTTTAATAGTAAAAAGAAAATATCAATTGCGGACAGCTCTGAGAATATAATACAAACAATAAACTACTTTATCTTTACTTACATTTGGATCCTTTGAAAATGTATGCTTATGCATTGCTTTTCCGGTTGACGGACAAGTCCGTACGCAGCAGTGACATATCATCATATTGACATTAATTCAAATACAAACACGACGAACCACTACGCATGTGTCACAATGACAAATAAATTCTTGCGGTTCGATAGTACAATGCCGATATTACCGACAAAGTGACAACAACGCCATCTCGGTTTGCGAGTGGCGGAAAAAAAATTGGGATATGTCAAAAGTGCCGGAGTGCCAGCCGCATGATGTTAGGTGCCGGTTCACAACGTAAAATTCATTGTAAAAATGGATTTACCCAATCAATCTTGCACATTATTGTTAGAAGACTAACGAATGAAACATTCGATATATTTACATAAACAAGACTATAACGAAGCCCTTGAAGCGTATTCAGTGGGGGGGCAGCTGCCCCCACTGCTGTATTTTGTTTGTTTATTATATACATGGAGGAAGATGGAGTCGCTATAAGCTACACATTTAGCAGCGAGAAAATGACCCCGGGGGGCGGGTCTAACATGACACTAAAGTACCCTGACAGTTGGCCACCTGCCAGGTCCGGATTAGCTCTGAAATTGGCCAGAAATTTCAAGAAATTTTTTCTGTAATATATTGTAATGTGTCGAGTGGGTACATTGTAAAAAAAACGCTATATGAATACTTTTAGGATTTTGATCAAATTTTTTTAACAAATAAACATATTTCAGAAAATGTTCGTGCGTGCGGCCATTACAGGCCTGTACATTGTTGACATATATAGTCACTTACCGATGAAATGTTACTCCGGTCGAAATCTGGTTTATAGCTGACTTTCTGCTGTTGCAGCTGCGAACAGCGCAATCAGACGTTATATTTTTATGTATATCTTCATACAAATTCACTATAATACCTTTAAACAAAGCGAAATAAGCAAAATAAATATAATAATAACACGTCAACGTTGCGAATGTCACTTTGACATTAAAAGTCCTCCGGGGTGGGGAAAGTGGTCCCATATCCGAGCGCTTATGGCGACTCCTCCTTCCTCCATGATTACATAGCACTCTTCCCCTTACGGAGACCCTTCCACCATACAGCAAGTTAACGCATTGCTCATACCGGCGCGACCACGCGACTCCAAAGCGGGAGCGAGAATTATTTCCGTTCTACATCAAGTCGCAACGGACTACTACGCCCGCCCATACGCCATACTGTCATTTTGACGCATCCGTTGCGACTTCATGCAGGACGCACTTAATTCCCGCTCCGGATTCGCAGTCGCGTGGTCGCGCAGGTGTGAGCATTGCTTAAATTTGGAAAACTGCCCCTTTCCGATTTGAGCTGGATACGCCCATGCTTTGATGGTTTGTTGTATTTTTTAAAGTTATGTCACTTCTCACTTGACGTTAAACTTGTCATTGCCGCGTTACGAACTTTCTCGACGCGTTCCCATTTCGATGCCGAAGGGGCCAGCTCTATTTGCCCAAGCGCACGCTAAAGTTAGTACATAATACATGTAATTGGAAAGCAACATCAATGGATGTCAAAAGATCGGTGTTAAAAGCACCACTCGAAAACTTGGTGCAATAGGGAGTACGGGAAGGGAGACATTCGGCGAGTTGCACTAACTGCAAATAGGAACGCTCTCCCATTGACCCTAGAGAGCGCCAGGGTTTGTCAGCGCATAATTGGAAAGCAGCTAATATCTTGAAAAATGCCATGAAAATGCTGGAAAATGACACATAATTCATTTCTCTAATCCAATCGGGTGGGCCACGATAACACTTAACACAAAAATATGACATTTTAGCAATTTTTGAAAGTTGGTAAAGGTCCATAATGCAAAAAAAATGATAAAGGAAAGGAGTTAATTAAAACCTCTTAATTATGCACAAATAACTAATTTACTTTGGTACTAGTTTCGATCCTTAGATCATCAGTCTCCGCTGCAGTGTGTACTGTTTGACATGTTTATTGTCGTGTGTTTAGTTTTGCTTGTTAAGTTGTTAATTTATTCTAATGTCTTGCGCATCCTTTAATTGATTTTGACTCTTTTGGCTGATGATGGTCTAAGAATCGAAACTAGTACCAAAGTAAGTTAGTTATTTGTGCAAAATTAAGAGGTTTTAATTAACTCCTTTCCTTTATCAATTTTTTAAAGTTTACAAATGTCTTTGTTGCGTTCCAATAGGTTACAGTTTTAGAAATAAATTCCGTTTTAAACGCCACATTAAACAGCGCTCGATATGCTGCGTCCAGGACTAAAGGGGGCTTCATAGTTTCCCTTTGAAATTTGGAGTAAGTTTTGCCCCACTCTATATTATGTCGATCATATACATACGTGATAAGTGTCATTGATTATTGTCACAACGTTCGCTGAATGTAAATCCAAGTAGGCGAATCTTGCCAACTTTTCAGATGTATGGTTCGCTAACTCCTGATATCTCATACACACGGTTTCAGTCATATTGCAGACGATTGCAAAAATGACGTATATGTTGTTCTCTTCCATTAGATGCCCGACGTGTGACACTGACGGATAGTCCATTATTTGGTCGGCCAGATATTCTCCGGCAGACATATGACATTGACCGTCGTTTGGTACACTCACACCTCCGAATCTTCCATCTCCTGCGGTGTGAAGTTCAGCATCAGTTGATAAGACGACTATGTGGGTGCTCTCGTGCCTCCAGCCTATCTCGTCGCCACAAACCAATACCTGAGAAAAGAAGGAATTGATAGGTTCATTTAAAATATAAATAATACGTGCGCAACGAAATTGTATTGTTTTAATAAATGTTTTATCTACCGAACTGAACCCAGCAATCAGACGACAGCAAAACCACAGAGCCAAACTATCTACGCACTACGACTACGATATACGATATACGTACAATGAGCACGCAAAGTATGGAAACATAGCAAGATCTCCGAAACGATTTCTTATTTGAAAAATTCCGTGGACACGTTGGTTTTTAAATATCAAAGCACATACATTTATATCAATTATTTTTAATTTCCGACTTGTTTTCGGCTTATGACTTCTTCGACTATCTTTTTTTCTTGGAAGTCTCATATTTTTTAATATTAAAAAGTTTAGATTATTTACAGAAACCGAAGAACGTCTATTTGGTTTATTTCGATTGGTTTATTTTCGTTTTTTGTTGTTTCTTTTACATTGTCGTTCGTACACCACTTAAAAAAATCGCTGTAAATGCTTCGAAAACATTTGTGAACAAAGTTTCTATTTTAAGGCAAAAGTAAAAAGATTAAGGTTTACTATACGATCAGTTTGACGTTTCTTGGACAATGGGGCCAGCTAGTATACCTTTTTAAAAACTACTTAAATAGCATTTGTTCATCCAACTAAAAAAAAAACTTGCACCATAGATAATTTTGAGCCACGGATTTGTTTTCAGAGAAAATAATTCTACCTAAAACGTAATTATTTTATTCAATCACAAAATCCATGTCCCCTATAGTTATCAATATTTTACAATTTTCAATTGTCCCTTTCTCGAAAATGTGTCCACTACCATTTACATAATTATAAGAACTACCAGAATCAGTACGCAAAACATAACGTTGCCATTTAAGTGTCGATGACGTCATAAATCTGTAAAAATTGACGGTCGAAAGTTGAGTTTTTCACCAAAATATGTATTTTAATTATTAAAAATTGATGTGTTCGAGGATTTTTTAAAATAACCACCTCAGTGATTTTTCTCGTGCTCCCATCATTTACGCGCCCACTAAATGTGCACAACTGCACATAATAATATTTCTATAGCGCAATCAATTTTTGGCATGGTAAAATTTAGATTATTGACTGTGCGTATAATATTTTCAAATGATGATTTATTTAAACTATTGGAAATATATTTTTTCAGAGAGATAACGAGTGTATTGCACATCTATTTATTTAAGTGTACAAATACATTATGAAAGGAACATTCAAATATATAAATGCACAAAACAAACTTATTTATTTATTTTTATTTATTCACAATTATTTTCTGATGCACATTTATATAAATATATTAACGTTCATTTTTTTAATGTTCACGTAATTTTTGCATTGCTCAAATATTTTCTGTATTGTTGAAGTATTTGTTGTATTTGTATAATGTTTTATCAAATGCTTACAATAAACGCACGATTTAATTTATTTATTGCGCATTAAATATGTAATGTATGAAAAATAGGAAACAAAAGCGAAGAAGAATTTAATTTTTCCAGATTCTTGGAGATGCTTAAGAATTTTAAGCGCAGGCTGACAATAAAATAGCAAGAGCAAAGTGCTTAGAATCCGCACACTAATAAGTGAGAATTGTCCAAATGAATACAAATTAATTAATACCTGCACCAGGGCATCCAGTCCACCTTCTACGTCGTCCATATTGCAAGAATGGTTTCGATCGTTGACTACCTCTTGAAAGTTCATGGTGACATCCGTCAAAGGTAAGTGATTCATATAGCTGTATTCTTGATCACATGACAATTTCTTGTTCCTAAAATTGTTACCATAATGAAGAAATTATAACACTGTTCATCAATAGCTCAGATGTTGATTGAATATGATACTGTATCGTCTGTATCAGCGGCCCATTAAGTTGACCACACAGAAGTCATGTCAAACCAAAGTATGTATACAAGGCATACGTTAGAGACAATTAAATTAATGTCTGAATTGGCAAGATTTTTAATGAACATCTCATCTTAATTATCTCTATTTGCTGGTGAAGCCACATCTCGTTCTGAACAAAATGGTATAAACAACCACATTAAAATAAATTGTAATTACGCATCTTGTACATTAATCACGTAAGGAATGTAGTGTAATAGTGCTTGTTGACACTTGGCGCCATCTCGTGCTACAAACTGTCACTACGAATTGGCTGTGTTTACAGTTTAGATAGGCTCTATCTGTTGTGATCCTTAGTCATTTTTGTTTGATAAGGCGAACACGCATGAACGGATTTGTTCCGGCGGCTCAAGTCGGATGACGTCACGAGAACTTCTCGTCTGTATTGTAATATAGGAGCGTGGCGTCTTTCGACATGGTCCGCCGGACCAGATCCTTCAAAAAATCCGTACATGTACATGTGGATCTATTACGTGAATGTAGTATGTTAATAATATAGTATGTTACCAACTCAACAACACACTGTTTTCGTTTGCAACCAACCCCTAATCGCCTCTCTTGTTTGCTTAAGACCCAGTTCTACCTCTCCTAAAACGCGTTTGCAAATAAAAGCGTTATTTATTGTTCAAAGTTTATGAAATTTTTTATGTAACTTCTTAGATAAATAACGAGTTGGGCTGGATGAAAAAAAAATTTTTTTAAAGATAAAAATCAATTTTACTTCTACATCTTTGGTTTTTTTCAAATATAAAATAGTTAGCCCAACTCATGATACAAAAATAGATTTTTTATTTAAGTACAATTTTAATCTAAACATTATAATTGCGATAACAAAGCGTAATTGCCAGAAATGTATGTAATTTGCCTATATTACGGGCCCGGTGTAGACAGCAGACGTTAGGAGTTTTAAACACCGCCTATAACTACGCCACGCCTACTGCTATTTTTAGATTAGACTGTTCACAAGTTATGAGTGTTATGACCGTAGCGTATATTGAATCGGGAGAACAGAGTTCTCGCATTTCACATTTATACGCACGGTTTACAAATTTAACACACGATAAAAGTCATATACTGTATGATATTATACTTAGTGTAATTATACCTGCTAGGTGTTAGGTACATTTCTTTAATAATGGGTAGAAGTCGTGGCAAAATACCTAAACATCCGCGTCTGTCCTTTAGACCAGTGCTCCGCAACCACTGTGCCGCGGCACAGTTGTGCGAAACGCAGCTATGAGACTCCCGTGTGCGGGAGAAGGACATCGGAAGGCGCTTGCGGAGCACTGCTTTAGACGAATTAGTAAAAGACGACTACGTACCACCTAAGAGACAATATTGTAATTATTTAATTACAAATGAGACAAAGAGACCAGAACAGGACTCAAATGAACATTTTATTTAAAATGTCGGTTTTATGGACAGGAAGAGACAATTAGCAGTGACGAACTTGGGTCGGCTATAATGAATAAGTTCAGCGACTGTATTGGGCAGTATTACAGCGGGAATTGGATATAGCCAATGCCAGAATTTGTTTTCATTCATTAATCTTGCATTCATGGCGCCCAGAACGTTTATAAAATATAGCGAACTTGTAGGTGACAAAATATTTGGGATTTATATAAATGGTTTGGGGAACTTTGGACTATGTGCTATGATTTTACTTTATCATACGTAGTATGTAAAGTATTGTAATCGTGCCAAACAAAATTTTTGAGGTTTTAGCGGAAATGTCTTTTTGGATCCCTTGAACATTTTTGACCCAGGTAAAAAAAAAATTCTGTGTATGTGTGTGTGCCTTTTTTGTGGCGACGATTCCGGAGAAACTACTAAAGTATCGGGACGAAACTTCATATTTAGAAGTTTCATAACCAAACTTAGAGCCGAAAAGCTTTCTGTTGAAAAGGATCCAAAGAAACTGGAGGTTTAGTCTTATAGCATTTTTGAAAGATTTTGCAAATAAGCCGCCATTTCTGGAAATTTGTCGAAATAGTTAAATAATAAATTAAAGTACAGGAAATTCTGAACAATTTATGACTATGGCATTTTTTGGTAAAATGAATAGTTTAGCTGCATGGGCAAATTCTATTTTATCGAGATCGCTGCATTAAAACTAGTTAGCCAGGATTTGTCAGATATTGTGATTCTAATGACAGTAGGTAGTGTCAAACGCTGATGTTTTGACAATACCTACTGTCAATATAATCAAAATATCCGTCTAGTTCCAGTAGTTTTATTTTAATACAGACATGGCCGATCTCGATCAAATAGAATCTCATGCAGCTAAACTATTAATTTTATATATGGTATGATAAAGTAATGTGCCTGAACGCATCAGATTAATTTTTTTTATTTTTGTCTTCGTGTGTCACTGCCGTGCGTTCGTTCGATATCCAGCATGTTTATAGATGTATTGGGTCCTCATTGCTCGATTTTAATTAATTCCTTTCTAAATTGAAGTCCATAATTCACCGATGAGTTATCATGAGTTAGGTAATACATTTTTGTCAATTTACTATACAGTATGTATGTCACCCTCTTAAAAAGATTAAATATTATAATAGCAAGCGCGCTCTCTCTAACTTAAATCAATATATTTTCTTTTACCGCCTGGCGGCCGCCAGCCAGCTGTATGCAGTCCGGTATGCATATGAGTGAGAACACTAATACATTGTAACTTGAGCGAAAGCGAAAGCACCGACGCGCGGCGACAAACTGGCTGAGTACTTCCCCTTCGAATGTACTAGCGTCGACTATGCTCCGCCTTTGCCTGCTTCCTCTAAACCCCCCAACTTCCCCTTATCGTAAAACTGTGGCCTGGTTGACGTTGGTGGGGGCCAGGCAGACCACTCCCAGCAAAAAAAAACATCGCAACGAAATATTTCGTTTGGAAGTTGCGATGTTTTTAAAACGGAGCCTTAAGGTTCCTGTCTCAATTCAAATAACGAACTGTAGCGTAGGTACTTCTCTCCAAAGCTTCGAAATAAAAAAATCACCAGATGTAGATGGCGCTGCTATACATATGTCTGTTTTTATTTCGTATTTATTACATTTGACGCGTGGTTTAGCCTAAAGAAATAAATGTATTGCCTCCTATTTGTACACATATTGAAACTGGACTGTGTTTGAGTTTTCTAATCGATGATCTATTGCAAACATGATTTCCACCTCACTATAAACATGCATTACAATACTCCAGAGTGCAAGTCTAGAGAAGTTCAGAAGAAAATAACTTGTGCTCTTATAGTTAACATTTAATATATTTTATAATGTATTACTACAGACAATAACCAGACGCAACTGCCATCGGAAAGCATTTCTATATTTGTAGTCCACATCAAAATTTGCATAAATAATTTTCAAAAATATTGAAATTGCTTTCCGATGGCAGTTGCATAAGGACCTTCAGAATCGAATGGTAGCAAGCATTTCACGATTGGCGCAATAATTATGACGTGGGTTATTATCGCGTTTTGGGGGTCAGAGACGGGAGCCTTAAGCGATGCTTGCATATCTACCAGGGAGAACTTGCAAAAACACACGACGAATGTTCATTTAACCCAATTTTTCAATTAACCGGCCGTCCGCCGGTTAATTGGTTATACAGTGAGCGCGTAACGTATGGAAACATGAGAAAACCTCTAAGACGGTTTATAATTTAAAAAGAGAAACTCGTCAACGTCGATTTTTAATTATTAAAATACACACTTCTGTGAAAAGTTTAATTTCCGACCATCAATAGGGTATTCCGGTGTTTTTGAAATTGTCAGTTTTTACAAAGTATGGGTGCTACTGTTTGCTACTTCACAAGTAAAATATCAAACATTGTTTTAAATTAAGAGAAATCGTTGTTTGAAGTTTGAATTAGGATTGGTCTTTGTGACGTCACAAAGACCGCTCAAAGTGAGCGACTTGACAACGTTGCTATATCTAGGGTGCACGTAGTACATTTTTGTCTTCTGTTGTGTCAACGTTTAGAATCGCTCGTTTGTTGACACCTGCTTTGGTTATTGAGGTTGTATCAAACACTTGTTCAAAATGTATAAACTCCAACGCCGACATTGTTCTGTGCCGGGCTGTAACAGCAGTAGAACAGTAACTGCTGATAAGATTTTCTTTACATTGCCGACTAGCGAGATGAGAGATGTTTGGCTTCAAGTTTCAATGATCAAATCATCTCTCAAAAAAGTTACCTTTATTCGTTGTCAAACAACAGGGTCGCCAACCGTCAACTTGGCCGATCAGCTGTTCAAGAGCTGTCCGCTGTTGCCACCGCTACTAGGGATCGGTAATCATCGTGTAATTCCGAGGGTGGTCGGTGAATTCAAACGAAATGCACTTTTAATTGCAATTATCTCATAGAAAAGCTAAATCAAAAAGCTCATAGCTTCACTTTATGAATTCTCATAAATTGTACAATAGGTTAAACCGAATATCTGCTTAAATTTTGACATGACCGGAATACCCTATTACTGTTATTGAGTTATGACTTCATCGACACTTTTTTAAATGGCAAGCCCATTTCTTCTTACCGATTTTGGTAGATCATTTAATTGTCTAAATGGTATCGAAAATATTTCACGGCCTTACATAAAAAAATTTTCGACAAAAAGACAATTGAAAGTTGTAAAATATTGATAATTTTAGGAGAAATAGCCTTTGTGAATTGAATATGAAATAGCGTTTTAGGTAGAATTAATTTCCCTGAAATCAAATCATGGCTCCAAAATTTTCTAACGCGCAAGGTTTTCGAAAAAAGTGTAAAAAACGCTATATTGGTAGTTTTACAAATTTATACCAGCTGAACCCATTGTCCTAGAAACCTCATTTTCCACTTTTATCTAAAAACCCAAAAATTCTTGATGCATTAACAGCGATTCCTTAAGTGTCAAATATAATCATAATAATAAAGTTATCAAGGTTACCCGAATTTTTAACTGTCTTTTCCTCGAAAATTTTCTGATGTTAGGTGATAAATTTAGTGAATTGCTCCAAAATTTTCTATCGCGCAATGTTTTCGAAAAAAGTGTAAAAGAACGCTATATTGGTGCTATATTTTTACAAATTTATACCAGCTGAACCCATTGTCCTAGAAACCTCAAAATGGTCTCATAGTAAAGCTTAATCTTTCCACTTTTATCTAAAGACCCAAAAGTTTTTGATGCATTTACAGCGATTCTTTAAATGTCAATGGTGATATGGTGATAAATTTTGTGAATTGCTTTTAAGACAATGAATAGATCTATCAATATACAAAAAAAATACAGGGTTGCCATTTAAAAATCGTGTCGATACCGTCATGAGTCAAAAACAATTAAAGGTCGGAAATTAAATTTGACGTAAAATGTATATTTTGATAATTAAAAATTGACGTGTCCGAAGATTTTTACAAATAACAAACCGTGAATTGATTCAGAGTTCAGTTATGTTTTCATACTTTACGCGCTCACTGTAGATTATATATAGATTATAACCAACAAATTATAGGCAAATTTAAGTACAAATTCATTGATTAGCGTATGATTCTGCTACTTTTCCTAATAATATGTAAATTCTGATTGTTTTGCTGGACGATTTTGAATGCTGGATAATACTTTAAAATGATAATCCGGCCAGCGCAATGCTGTACGCCTGTCACGTTAGGTTAGTACTGGTTAGTACCGTTGAGTGTCAATTGATATAGACAATCAGCCATGGGTTAGTTGGGACCTAGACATCCAGAGGGCAGAGTTTTGAGCAAGATTCATACACAAATTATAGCGTTTCCGAGTATATAATAAAGTGGAAAAGGCTACAATTTGCTCAAAACCCTGCCCTCTGGATGTCAAGGCCCCAACTAACCAATGGCTGACTATCTATATTCGTTGATAATCAACGGTTAGTACTAAAATTCCTACTGCAGATTCCTACTATACAAATGCAATGCGCTCTCTTACTTACTCGTGAAAATGGAAGGGAGATATCCGTTTATCGACAAAAGTACCAAAGCCCATCTTGAAATCTGTTGTTAGGTGTTCTATTGTTTCCACGAGCGTATTGCCAAGGGTGGCAAGCATTTCCCTGTGTGGTATCATGGTCTTCGAATTATCCATCAGGAAGTACAAATCCAACGAATTCCATGCTCTCGCAAACTCAAACTTAATAGAATACGAATGATTATTTGCTATTTTTAGGGATATATGTTGAGGTTTTATTTGCACAGATGGATTCATTGACGATAGAGGCTCGTTTTGTAAGACTTCCATCGATTCCATCCCTTTCCCAGTGATCAGCTTTGATTGGCACTCAGCCGTATTTTCCGGTAAACATCTGTTTCTTTTTGCCTGGAATCATGTTTTAGAATCAGGAAGATACGAATTACTATGGAATTATGATGCAAAGGGGAACTTTTATCTGACAATGTGTAATGAGGTTGAGCCATATGCCACTCAACATCTTTCTTTGTGAAGCTATTTTTTCAAAATGTTGTGTTTGCAACCATTCCCAAAAACAGTTAGGAGACGTCCCGAAGTATACTCCAAAACATATCTCCAATAAAGTTGCGACGTATTGCATTGAAATTTGAACAACAGAAGCCGATCTAAAAGCAATTTAATCAACTAGATACGGCATTAGAAAACTAGGAAAAAACTGACACTGTATGTCGTGTGAGGTGTACAGGGTGAGTTATTAGAGTTGCAGTGAAGTCATTTCCACCTGGGCAATAGTGGGCAACATGTAGCATGCGACATTTTTTTTTGTGACAGTTGACTTTCAGATTTTCAAAATTAAAAATGGTTGAACAAACCTGGCAACAAAAACTGTAGAAATATCTGATTTGTATGAAACTTATATCATGCAACTTATTAACTATTAAGTCTACCGGAAGTGTTTCGTCGATTCGAATCCTACCGTTAATAGGCGTTGAATATATATGACATTTTTACAATGGTATGCTGATTTTGTATTGCACACTGGAAAGATATAAAAGTAATAAAACATTAATTAACGCAATTATTTTTTTAGTAAACATTGTTATTTTATGAAAAGGACTTTTTATCCTACACGATGCGAAAATGTCATTTTCGCCTCTGAAAGATGCTACACGAAAGATGCTATTTGCCCGCCAGGCCCAGCCAGGCCTGTAATGAACACTTTTCAGCGCTAGCCGCGAAAATTTATTGTCCCTATAGGTGGCGACCGAATAGTCTGTCCAATCAAAACCAATCAAAGCGCAGCTTTCGATTCGATTTTACGTTTGCGATTAAAACGTCAACGTTTTTTTATTTGTCAAAAGCCGATATGTCACTAATTACGTGGTTATTATTATTAGAGGCATCGAGCTTATATGACTAGAGGGAGCGTGACGGGCTTTGTTTGTGGCCAAAGATAATAAGGTCGAAAGTCGTATATTTTCTCGTTACCAATGTAACGCACCAATGAGCGGTCGGATTAAACTGGCGGCTATATGTCAAATTTGAATTAGGTAGTCGCGTATGGCGTGAAAGGTAACCTCACAAAATAAAAATCCTTTTCTGTTTTTGAATGTACATACATTTGTAGTACCTGTTATAATTGTGACATTTGTTAAAAAAGCAATTAAACCATCCAAGAGCAATTAATTCGCTATTCCAGTTCTCTGCAAAAATCTTTTTGAGTGACGTTTGTTCAACTTTTATATAGTAACAACAGAATCCATTTTTTTATAGGTTTGGACAAAATGTATTCTTGCGTGTAAGATTTTATTTGTTTCTGTATAGCTTGACCAGCGAGTAGTTGCATCGAGAGCGTTGCGCAGTACTCACGTCACGTACTCATTATATTTACGCTCTGCGCACCGCTGTCGAATCAAGTTTAAGTTGGTTGTACTATACATGATTTGTTTATTTTCTTTAATAGGAATATGGGTAATAAACTACAAGCAAAATACAACTTATAATAGGAAAATATTTTATTTGAACATAATTTAACCACTGGTTTTTAAACAAAATGGTCTTGGTGTAAGAACTACGAACTCTTTTTCTGATTCTAATAACATGGTTTTACACAAATAATATGCTCCATTAATGTTGATAAATTACACACTTTTTGTCTTAATCGCATGTTGTAACGAGACAATTGGCGGATTCGAGCAATTTTCTTGCTTATGGTAGTTCTTGGTAATGCTAAAACTGCCCGTGCTTGAGGAGACGAAGATAAGTCTGAAGTATGTACGTCACCCATATATCGAGGATTGTAGCTACAATAAAATAACGTTAAAATATACCTAAAACAAAGTTACATATTACATAAATTTTCTCCTTTTTCTTGGCAGTGCTGAAGGATGTTCCGTTGGTGTTGCGCTGTGTGGCACTTTCAAAGCTCGTAGCCCTGGCAGTGATTGTTGACTCTGTGTGTCGACTAGTGTCTGCTACAACTGCATCGCTCATACTATCTGTGTCCGTATTTTCATTTGGTAGATCACTCATAACAAAAATACTTGGCACCGCACTACGGGAGAGTTATGGTCTTCCGTCTTTTCTCAGTTTATAATCGCTATTAGAAAAGTGTCTTGAACACAACACAGTTGTTTTAAAACCCCGACTTTTTATAGGTATAGCTTCAATCCGAGCTTGTTTTGAGTCTTGAACTGTTGGAAATCTACGAGAAGGTATATGTTATAATTTAATATTACTGTATTGCGGTAATAAAGGTCATACCTGTGACACGTTATATTTTTGGATGCTGCCTTTTTACAAAAGCAGCAGTTTCGCCCCATTGTTACCTCTTAACCATCTACATAGGTAAACAAACTCATAACCTCGATGTAAACATATGTTCAAAATAATGGCGGTATCTAGCATCTGTGCGCATGCGCGAACAATGTGCACGAGAATCTACACGAAATTCGACCTTATTGACAAGGTATGTTGGGCCACAACAAGCCAATGCATTGGGATAGGCCGTACTCCGTCTAGTTATAGATGGTCTAAGATTAGAGGTGTGCTCATACTCATGTGGAGTGGGGATGAGAATCTGCGAAAATCTTCGTTACGTTAATATCCGCTGAGCGGCGCTGCATGGTTGAAGAATAATAACATAAACATAACTTGTACCAATCCAATTTTTGTTTATTTATGCTTATTTCTGCGTACATAATGCAAATGCTGGAAAGTTTTCTTTTTATACAAGTACGTTTGTCTGTTATGTTTTATAAATTGTTAGTGGCATAACCCCTAATAACGTAAACATAACTAGTACCAAACCAATTATTGTTTATTTATGCTTATTTCTGCGTACATAATGTAAATGCTTGAAAGTTTTCTTTTTATACAAGTACATTTGTCTGTTATATTCTTTAAATTGTATAAATTGTGTTATATTGCATAAATTGTTAATGGCATAACCCCTAAGTTTGACATATGCAATGTTGGTTGTCTACATATCACCGTATATTCGTCCAAAAATTAATCATACCTTTATATTCATACCACGAGTAATTACTCTTTAGAAACGGGTGATTTTATTACGATATTGTTGTGTAGGATAAAAAATTATGTGTGCACCACGCTCAGAAAGTGGTTTTCCGGGCCTCAACTCTTCTCTCTTTCCTTTGTATTATTTAAAGTAACCTTGTTTTTAGTTTTTGAAGATTCCTGAAGAAAAGATATTGAATTTTTGTTTTTAATCCTTAACTCAAATCTCAATGCAACTTAACATTTGGAGCTCACCTTAATAAAATAAGTAATTAACACCTTATATAAGAGACACATGAACAATGCAGCAAACGAGACACTGGCAGAGGAATACCACAAAAGAAAGAAAGACAGCAAAATTAATTAGGCAAACAAAAATTAACTACTACATATTCACATACTACAAAGGCATATTCACGAAGCATGGACTTCGTGAATATGCCTTTGTAGTAGTTAATTTTTGTTTGCCTAATTAATTTTGCTGTCTTTCTTTCTTTTGTGGTATTCCTCTGCCAGTGTCTGGTTTGCTGCATTGTTCATGTGTCTTTTATATAAGGTGTTTATTACTTATTTTATTAAGGTGAGCTCCAAATGTTAAGTTGCATTGAGATTTGAGTTAAGGATTAAAAACAAAAATTCAATATCTTTTCTTCAGGAATCTTCAAAAACTAAAAACAAAAGGTTACTTTAAACCTTACTTTTTAGATTAGTGCACAGCATAAATACGTAACTTTATGTCGTCGTAAACAAATACTGCAAGCAAGCATTTGCCCGGAAAACAGACCCATGTTGATTAAGATTTCCAAACTATTTTTCCCTCATTTATCTGTTCCTAAAATATTTTTCATTTACTTTCAACGCGTGCATCCACGTATTTGGTTACTACGGTAATTTCTTAAACGATGTATATTATTTTATGTCCTACATGATCATAAAGTGACATTTTACATCTTAGTTACCGGGACGAAAACAGCTTCTTTTTGCGCCCTAGGGCGATAAAGATTGTTATGCGCCCTAGGGCATAAAGGATTGCCATGGTTATATGTCAAATATATCAAATATTTGTCATTCAAATTGTAAATTTTAAATCGTCAATGTCAATTATTGGCGATTAAGGTTATAAGTTTGACAATTAATTGTCTGTATTGTCATTCATCAAAGTCAATTACTGGCGATTAAGGTTATAATTTTGACAATTAATTGTCTGTATTGTCACTCAACTCCGAATTGTTTGTATGGTTATTCAACTCCGTAGATACGCCGTCACTTGATAAGTCAAAATATTTGTTAATATTATTCAAACGGAGGAACAAAATCATTGTAGGACATAGAATTTTGTATGTACCTCGGGCATTACTTGATGTTTATACCCTTGGGCGACTTAAAAAGCGCGAGGGCCGATAGGCCCGAGAGTCACCCTCGGGGCATAAACATCCGTCTAATGCCCTTGGTACATAAATAACTATTGCCACTCATTCCACGAAAAAGTGTCGAAAAGAAAAGAAAATCATTTTTGACTATTGCGGCATTTTTATTATTTTAAGTTTTGACCACCTATTACCCACATGAAACAAATTCGTTTGTACATCAAACGAATTCGCATTATACAAGGTTTATGTAGAGGCGACTGAAAGAAGCAGTTTGCTATTTGTTTTTTGTTATTTGCTTCTAAAACGAAATATCAGCATTTATCTTATCTCTTATCTTATTTGGTGCGCCGTTCATAATCGAGATTATGTCCATTATTTCAATAATAAACGCTAATTAACTCTAATCATATAATTCTAGTCCCAACGTCCTAATGTTCGCACATTTTTGTGCTGTTGATTGCATGTGTGAATATGTATAGACTTATTTACTTACTTAGTCATTTTGAATTTGATTACAACTCCATGCCTCAATTTTGATAAAAACAACCGGTACTTACTTCGTCTAAACACCAGCCACATTTTGGATTTTGAATGCACCTGCCACATTTATCTATATCCGAACATTGGTCACTGCAGTGACAGTACTTTTGAAGGAAGAGAATTGTAACAATGCATAATATTGCTCTGTGGTACATTTTATCTATGATATAGAACTGCAGTTGCATATTAGGGTAACCCGGTAACGCAGTTTGTGTACAACTTATCAAAGTAAACACTGATAGTGATAACACTACATATTTGTAATTCAAGCGCTTGATCAAATGGCTTGATAGCCCTGGCCATCAATATATGCGATTTACTTATATAAATGCGATTTTACGGAAATATGTCCTTTGAGTCCCCTAAATATTTTTGACTAAAGGCCCGTTTACACGCTCCAGCCATTTGCGCAAATTGGCTTGTACAAATCGATTTGCACAGTAAAGCGTTGCGTGTAAACGCTGGCATAAAGTTTGCGCAAGCCAAAAACGTTGGCTTGTGTAAAATCTGTCGTGACAGAAAATCGGCTTGAGGTAGGTGCGTTGGCTTGAGCCTGTAAACGACGCTCAAGCCTCAGTTCCAGCATTGAGCACCCGTATCAGTAGTTAATCTAATAGCGTTTTTGACTTACTTCACCATTTCTGCACTGGTTTGCCCCGGGGCAGTTTTTGCGTTTTCGATTTATTATTTTCAGGTGGCATTCGCCGAGTGCGCTGAGTTCGACTACAGCTGTAGTGCGTACAAGGCTTACAATCACAGGTGCCCTCAGTGCGGACTGAGGGCGATTTTCTGGCCCTGACTTCGGGAGTCGGTGCAGTACTAGTGCAATATGGCGGACCAAAAGACCAAAAGAAATGAGAGATTGAAAATTTGTGGAATTATATTGTTGGACACGATCGTCTCAACTAAAATATTTTGAGTTTTCGGTTACTTCCGGTTACACCGGAAATGATGCAAACTTTTATATTTCAAATGGAACAGCCTGTATTTTATCTCATTTTACGTTCCCTAACATATTTTATTAGAAAAAAATGCAAACCGTCGACCCAGAGTTAATGTTTAAGAGTGATATTTCAACTTATCTGATTAGCAAATTAGAACACATAGTAAACTTACAGTAAAAAATCTGATGTGGCCAGGCACATGACTTTATCATACTATATATAACAGTTTAGCTGCATGAGATTCTATTTGATCGAGATCGGCTATGTCTGCATTAAAATAAAACTAGTAGAACTAGACAGATATGTCGATTAAAGCTGCGTTCGGATATTGTACTTGACACCGGGTACACCGTCCAAATGACACTTACGTGTTATTGGGTATAAAAAGTGTAACGGTGTTCAATATCCGAACGCAGCCTATATTGACAGTAGTATTTTCAAAACATTAGCGTTTGACACTAGCTACTGTCATTAGAATAAAAAAAATCTGACATATCCTGGCTACTAGTTTTAAAGCAGTACGACCGATCTCGATGAAATAGAATTTGCTCATGCAGCTAAACTATAAATTCTACCAAAAAATGTCATATACATAAATTATAGAAAATTTCCTCTCCTTTACTTTATTATTTAACTATTTTGACAACATTACACAAATAGCGGCTCATTTGCAAAATCTTCGAAAAATGCTATGACTAAACCTCCAGTTCCTCAGTTCCTTTTGACCCTTTTCAACAGAAAGCTTTTCAGCTCTAAGTTTGGTTATGAAACTTCTAAATATGAAGTTTCGTCCCGATACCTTCAGGAATTTCCGGAATCGTCGCCACAAAAAGCGGGTACACACACACCTTGGTCAAAAATGTTCAGGGGACCCAAAAAGACATATTTCCACTAAAATCTGAAAGATTTTTTTTTGGTACGATTACAATACTTTACATACTGCGTATGATAAAGTAAAAATGATTGGTTGTATCCACACACAAATTCTCACGTAGTAGGCACTCCTTACTGACAAATACTACACTCATAACTTATTATGCAAACCAAATATTGAAAAAGTAAAGGAAAACTATTGCTTATTTTGTTTATCTTATATCAATAGAACTGATTCATAATCTAGCAGGCCAAACCGTTGAGCCCACGACCATAAAATATAAAAAATAAAAGAAAACGAATTTTGAAATTTTTTTTAAAAACTATTAGGTGTTAGGTTGAAACAATCTAAATATCTGTGGTCCTAAAAGCTGTCCGATCAAACTAATTAATATTTTAATAATCAATGTATAGAAAATGGTGAAATTCAGGCGGGATGTTAAGTTTTAAATACATTAAAAATTACAGCCACAGCCTGGATTTGAACCAAGGACCTTTGTGTCGCTAGCACAATACTCTCACCAACTGAGCTATTGGGACCTATGACATATGTTAAAATTTAGATCCCGCCTGTATTTTAACATTTGCTATACGTTGATTTTTTATCATTATGGTATGTTCGCATGATACGGTATGGTAGGACTACTACATAAATCTCCAATGAAGAAATAAAGAAGTATGCCAATGGAATACATGATTTATTCAATGTAGAAGCCACGTTTGTTTCCAGTAAGAAATTGGAAAAATTTATAGCATTGTAGTTCCATAAACCCTTCAAATAATATTATGAATGGTTTCTTGAAGTATGCCATCACCAATAGACCCATTACAGCATCAGCTAATACCATAATATGAACGAGTACAAATAGAATAGAAGTAATATCGTCTGGGTCATTTCGAATGCATTTTGAAATCATCCAAGTTATCTGTAGAACACCGATCGTTATGGTCCAAGTAACTCGATACTTTGTTGTCCTGATTATGTAACTGAAACCGTTACGATGGTCTCTAGATACCGAATGAGGAAACTACCCAAAGAGCTAGGCAAAGATTGTAAACGGCTTCCTTAAACACATGAAGTAATGTTGGTCGCCATTGTTGGGTCTGTTCAAAAACACTTAGAATAATGGGATAGCAACAAGTGTCGTTTATATGGACACGTATCACCAATGAATTATTAAGAAAGAAGCCTTCCAAAAAACTGTAAATTATGTCAAAAATTATGGCAAAAATTATGCAAATTATGTGGTCATTGATTTTATACGTCGGCATGTGCAAGGAAGTTTCTATGGAAAATGATATTCTCATAATTTTTAGATATGTTAATGCAAACAAAGCAACACCAGAGGTCAATTATAAATAAGTTACTGATTACAGCAAAACCTAGAAATAAATCAGATGGGATAGGAATTACGTCACACTTCTAATAAAACAAATTATTGCCTTTTTAACATTTTTATTTCTATTGTTAAATATAAATATAAATTAAATATAAATAATTTTAGTGAAGAATTATAGCCATTTGTGCATTATACAGTAAATTTAACATGACTGCGTATTTAAAAAAATATAATTGTTTTATCGTAGACACAGCATTTATCTTGATCATTTAAAATAACTAGCTCATCCATTATGTAAGAATAAACGTAAATACCACACCTATCTAGTAGATCGCTTTCAGACAAACGTGGTGAACGACTAATTGCTTTATAAATCATTATAGTGCTGTTGTTAATCTGTTACTTATTTATATTTTGTTTTACATCTACTGCAAATGTAATAGACACGTCAATTTAGAAACTACTTATCCAAGTTTAATTGAAGGAATGCAAATACGTATGTAATGCCATACTGGACCACCTACAAATTAAAAAGTTTATCAGACTGAATTTAATACACATTACAATAGTTTACAGTTATAAATAATCTCCTTGAAATCACGAGCAGTTTCTTGGATCCAATCATCAACTTTTGATAAGCAACGTTTTCTAAAAGACATTCAATCTAAAAATACATAATAAAAAGATTAGTTTAGTGGTCATACTTAATACGTCTCTGAATCGTTATTTACTAAGATTATTTCATCTCCATCAAGTTTTGTTGTGGGATACTTATGAATAAAAGAAAGCATAAACTCGTCCTAAAAAAAAGATAGCGTGCAGAAAGGACAATGCCGACGGTACTAAAACTTACCACTTTGAATAAGTCAGCACCCCTCTCACATGTATAAGCTCCGAAATAATACCCTCCCACAGCAATGAATATCAAGTGAAATTCTTCGACAGACCAACTTTCTCCATTAATCAGTTTCCAGCTAAATAAACTGAAGAGTAGAGTCGTTAAGATTGCCAGATTTATACAATGTATAGCGATTGGAAAGCAAGCCATATTATTGAAATACGTAAGGCTGGAATATAGCTTCCCCTTAAAAGTCAAACAGGCTCGTAAGTCTTCTGCAATATTTTGTTTGGTCAGTAACCTATGTTCTAATATTTTCACCATATACACATTTGCATCGTCAAACATTAATCTCAAAAAAAGGTGCAATGACAGCTTGAAGAGGAAACATGATGCTCATAATATAGGACTGCTATAATTCAGAACTAGAGTCAATCTATTTTTAAAGAAGAAATACGCCCAACATCAGTTTACAACGTAATAAAGTAATACGCCAATTGAATGCATGAGTGATTCAGTGTAGAGACCACGTTTATTTCCATTAAGCAATTGGCAAAATTCATAGTGTTGTAGTTCCATAAGGACTTTAAACAATATTTTGAATGGTTTCCTGAAGTATGCCATCACCAATAGACCCATTACAGCATCAACTGATAATATAATATGAAAGAGGTCCAATAGAATAGAAGCTATATCACCTGGGTCGTTTCAAATGCATTTTAAAATCATCCAAGTTATTTGTAGAACACCCATCGTTATACAGAACATGTTCCAAGTGACTCGATACTTTGTCGTCTTGATAATGTAACTGAAGCCGTTATGATGGTCACAAGATACCGAATGAGGAGAATACCCAAAGAGCTGGGCAAAGATTGAAAACGGCTTCGTTAAACACATGAAGCAATTTTGGGTCGCCATTGTTTCTGTTGAAAGTCACTTAGAATAACGCTATAGCAACAAGAGGGTGCCGTTTATATAGACACGTATTATCATGAATTATTGAGAAATAAACCTTGCAAAAAGCTACTAATTGTGTGTTCATTGATTTCATACGTCGATATGTGCAAGGGTTTCTATGGAAAATGATATTCTCATGATTTTTAGATCTGTTAATGCAAACAAAGCAACTCCAAACGTCAATTATTAATAAATAAGTGATTACAGATAAAACAAGAAATAAATCAGATGAATTAAGAATTAGGCCACACTTCTAATAAAACAAATAATTGCCCTTTTGAACATTTTTATTTCTATTGTATTATTTAGTAAAGAATTATAACCATAATGTATAATAGTAAATTAAACACGACTGCATATTTAAAAATCTGATGTGGCCAGGCACATGACTTTATCATACTATATATAAAATTAATAGTTTAGCTGCATGCGATTCTATTTGATCGAGATTGGCTATGTCTGCATTAAAATCAAACTAGTAGAAGTAGACAGATAAGTCGATTAAAGCTGCGTTCGGATATTGTACTCCGTTGACCCCCGAGTACACCGTCCAAATGACACTTACGTGTTATTGGGTGTAAAAAGTGTAAGAGCGCGTACGGTTTGTCAGGGTAGGGTATGGGGAGAGCAATGCTCAGATAACTTGGGTCGGCTGTCTCTCTCTTATATGCAGATAAACGCCGTATGACGTTAGTCACTCTCACCGTACCCTATCCGATTATCCGAACGCGCTCTTACGGTGTACAATATCCGAACGCAGCTTACATTGACAGTAGGTATCCTCAAAAAAAAAAAAATAGCGTATGACTTCCTACTGTCATTAGAATCAAATATCTGACACATCCTGGCTACTAGTTTTAATGCAGTACGACCGATCTCGATGAAATAGAATTTGCTCATGCAGCTAAACTATGGATTGTACAAAAAAATGTCATAGTTATAAATTATTCAGAATTTCCTCATCTTTAATTTATTATTTAACTATTTCGACGAAATTCCAGAAATGGCGGTTTATTTGCAAAATCTTTCAAAAATGTTAAGACTAAGCCTCCAGTTCCTTTGGACCGTTTTCAACAGAAAGCTTTTCAGCTCTAAGTTTAGTTATGAAACTTCTAAATATGAAGTGTCGTCGCGATACCTTTAGTAGTTTCTCCGGAATCGTCGCCACAAAAACGGGTACACACACACACACACACACACACATACACACACACACAGACATTTTTTTGAACCTTGGTCAAAAATGTTCAGGGGACCCAAAAAGACATATTTCCGCTAAAATCTCAAAAAAAATTTTTGGCACGATTAGAATACTTTACATAAGTACTGCGTATGATAAAGTAAATAATATAGATAATAAAATCTCCTCACAAAAGGCGAAGTTCAGTTTGTCATTAGACAAATGACAACTGTTCTACTCCACCAAAAAAAAAACAAACATAAAATAACTAATACCACCCCTAATACCCATATTAACTTTAAATAAATAAATACTCAAATAAAGTACAGAAGAAAAAGAATCAAACAAACCAATATAAAAAATCTGATGTGGCCAGGCACATGACTTTATCATACTAAATATAAAATTAATAGTTTAGCTGCATGAGATTCTATTTGATCGAGATCGGCTATGTCTGCATTAAAATAAAACTAGTAGAACTAGACAGATATCTCGATTAAAGCTGCGTTCGGATATCGTTCTCCGTTGACACCGGGTACACCGTCCAAATGACACTTACGTGTTATTGGGTGTAAAAAGTGTAACGGTGTTCAATATCCGAACGCAGCCTATATTGACGTAGTATTTTCAAAACATTAGCGTTTGACACTAGCTACTGGCATTAGAATAAAAAAATCTGACATACCCTGGCTACTAGCTTTAATGCAGTACGACCGATCTCGATGAAATAGAATTTGCTCATGCAGCTAAACTATAAATTCAACCAAAAAATGTCATATACATAAATTATAGAAAATTTCCTCTCCTTTAATTTATTATTTAACTATTTTGACGACATTACACAAATAGCGGCTCATTTGCAAAATCTTCGAAAAATGCTAACAGTAAACCACCAGTTCCTTTGGACTCTTTTCAACAGAAAGCTTTTCAGCTCTAAGTTTGGTTATGAAACTTCTAAATATGAAGTTTCGTCCCGATACCTTTAGTAGTTTCTCCGGAATCGTCGCCACAAAAAACGGGTACACACATCCACACACACACACACACACACACACACACACACACACACACACACACACACACACACACACAGACATTTTTTTGTACCTTGGTCAAAAATATTCAGGGGACCCAAAAAGACAAATTTCCGCTAAAATCTCAAATTTTTTTTTTGGCACGATTACAATACATACTGCGTATGATAAAGTAAAAAATTTAATTGTTTTATCGTAGACACATCATTTATCTTGATGATTTAAAATAAGTAGCTCATCCAATACGTAATAATAAACATAAATAGCACACCTATCCAGTAGATCAATTTCAGACAGACGTGGTGAACAACTAATTGCTTAATGAATCATTATAGTGCTGTTGTGAAATATTTACTTATTTGTTTTTACTTTATCATACGCAGTATGTAAAGTATTGTAATCATGCCAAAAAAAAAATTTGAGATTTTAGCGGAAATATGTCTTTTTGGGTCCCCTGAACATTTTTGACCAAGGTACAAAAAATGTCTGTGTGTGTGTGTGTGTGTGTGTGTATGTGTGTGTGTATGTGTGTGTGTGTGTGTGTGTGTGTGTGTACCCGTTTTTGTGGCGACGATTCCGGAGAAAGTACTAAAGGTGTCGGGACGAAACTTCATATTTAGAAGTTTCATAACCAAACTTAGAGCTGAAAAGCTTTCTGTTGAAAAGGGTCCAAAGGAACTGGTGGTTTACTCATAGCATTTTTCGAAGATTTTGCAAATGAGCCGCTATTTGTGTAATGTCGTCAAAATAGTTAAATAATAAATTAAAGGAGAGGAAATTTTCTATAATTTTTGCATATGACATTTTTTGGTAGAATTTATAGTTTAGCTGCATGAGCAAATTCTATTTCATCGAGATCGGTCGTACTGCTTTAAAATTAGTAGCCAGGATATGTCAGATTTTTTTATTGTAATGACAGTAGCTAGTGTCAAACGCTAATGTTTTGAAAATACTACTGTCAATATAGGCTGCGTTCGGATATTGAACCCCGTTACACTTTTTACACCCAATAACACGTAGGTGTCATTTGGACGGTGTACCCGGTGTCAACGGAGTACAATATCCGAACGCAGCTTTAATTGAGATATCTGTCTAGTTCTACTATTTTTATTTTAATGCAGACATAGCCGATCTCGATCAAATAGAATCTCATGCAGCTAAACTATTAGTTTTATATGTAGTATGATAAAGTTATGTGCCTGGCCACCTCAGATTTTTTGTTTTATATCTACTGCGAATGTAAATAAACACGTCTATATAGAAACTACTTATCCAAGTTTAACTGAAAATAAACTGCAAAGACGCATGTTATGCCATACTGGACCACCTACAAATTAAAAAGTACATCAGATTGAATTTAATGCGAACTACACTTATAAATAATCTCCTTGAAACCACGAACAGTTTCTCGGATCCAATCAACAACTTGTGATTAGCAATGTTTTCTAAAAGACATTCAATCTAAAAGTACATAATAAAAATCTGATGTGGCCAGGCACATGACTCATCAAACATTAATAGTTTAGCTGCATGAGATTCTATTTGATCGAGATCGATCAAATATTGTTATATCAATCAAATTGACAGATATCTTGATACTGTTGACAGTAGCTATTGTCAAAACATCAGCGTTTGACACCCAAAATCTAATGACCTACTATCATTAGAATGAACATATCTGTCAAATCCTGGCTAACTAGTTTTATATTAATGCAGACACGACCGATCTCAATCAAATAGAATTTGCTCATGCAGCTAAACTATTAGTTTTACAAAAAATGTCAGAGACATAAATTATTCAGAATTTCCTCTACTTTAATTTATTAATTTAGTTCTTTTGTAC
Organism: Aphodius sticticus; assembly: GCA_963966075.1. Classification (NCBI taxonomy): domain Eukaryota; kingdom Metazoa; phylum Arthropoda; class Insecta; order Coleoptera; family Scarabaeidae; genus Aphodius; species Aphodius sticticus. The sequence continues at coordinate 26,280,201 of OZ014508.1, forward strand.
CTCAAAAATGTTCAGGGGACCCAAAAAGACATATTTCCGCTAAAATCTCAATTTTTTTTAGGCACGATTACGGTTTGACCCTACAATTATGGCTTGACCCTACTTAAATCATAGTTGTTATCAGCTGTTTCTTGTTCTTAGGATATTCTGCTCAAAATTCAGTAATTGTGTTCTTAAGAGGAGGTTCCCGTCCAAATGATAAAAACCGAAAAATTTTTTTTCCTAATTTTCATCCTTATGTTGTCGAGAATACGTGAGAGAAAGGATTTTTCGATACATGATGTAGTTCTCGAGATATACGGGGTCGGGCGGAACAGCGCGTCGGCGCTCCGGACTCGCCGAACGGGCGCTCGGCGCGGCTAAGAGGCGAGACCCGTTTTCTATACCTGATGGGTTGAGTATACGGCATGCAGCAAGTTTAGGGTCTTCTGGACGAATTTATGCACGTTCCAATCTATTGTAAGCTCGTTTATATGTACGTTGGTCGCCAAAACAAGGCCGGTTCGCATTGGATATATTATGATATTTACCTGCACGTATAGTGCGTATTTTCAGTTTGGACAACCGTTTCTCGTGAAGCAACGTGCACTCAGTCGTGCGACGATCGTGTGAATGGTAACGTGCCGTAAAAATGCCGAACACGAGAAAAAGTTCACTGGGAAAAGCGCGCCCTGCCCGTCCGCGGAAAAAGAAAGTAAGTTATAAGCCAGAGAAAATGGAAAATGAGAAAGACTTTGTCAGCACTTCCGCCAAGAAATTGAAGACCGCGAGTTACTTTCCTTCATAAATGTTCCACAGACGAACCGAATCATGAGAACTGCCCGCCAGGAGAGAACAGTTGGGGCGCGTTCGGTTTGTCATAGTAGGGTATGGGGAGAGCAATGCTCAGATAACCTGGGTCGGATGTCTCTCTCTTATAAACAAACGATACAAATAGCAGCATATAGCTGCTGGTATTTTCAATGAAGGCTATTCATATATTTTGAGAACTGTGAATACGCTAGGAATCGTTATTGGGAACAAAGCAGAATTTTCGCCGAGAGCACTGACAAAAAAGCGCTTCACCGCAGGGGCTAAAGAATTGTCGGAGCTCGAAAAACAGGCCAGGATTGAAAAAATGATCATGCAAATCTTCTTATGCTCCTTCAAGGTTAGCCGTTATTTATGAAACACTCTGTATACCAGTTGAACCCAATGTCCTTCAAACATCAAAAGTGTCTCATAGTAACCTTAAAATTTTGTACTAAAAAAATCCTGAAAGCTTGTTCACGGAAATTTGTTGTTCTTCAAGTTTTATAAATAACATGTCAATATTTTGTTATTTTTAACAATTAATTCACTAAAAAGTTTTCTTGAAAAATAACCCCTTAAGGCCCCCTTAATAAACCCCTTAAGGCCATCAAATTTCTTTGCTAATACAAAGATAATTGAGAGTTCTAAGAAAACCTGTAAGGAAAATTTGGAGTTACCATTAAAACAAAATGTTGATAACGTCATCAGTCAAAAACAATCATAGGTTGGAAATTAAATATGTGTATTATGATCATTAAAATCTACGTATCCGCGGAGTCAGGGGAGTTTTTAAAATAATAATCTGCTTCAGATATTGTTTCCCCCACATTTTGCGTGGAAAGTGGTACTGTATATTATACTATATTAAATATATTTGTGATTCCAGTAACATACATATAATAAAATAAAAAGTTAACACATAATATCTTGTTAAACAGCAAGTAGTTTAAACAGCAAGGTGAAGTGTTTGGATTTTATATGATTAGTAATCATTCTCCATGTACGTAGGATTTTTAAATTCATGCGTTGCTGGTTTGAATAGTGGGTTTTCAGTGTTCCACATCTCGGCTTTCCTGCGCTCCTGGAATCTGGCAAACTCTCTTCTATCCACAACTTCAACCGCCAACCTCCAAATTAATAGTGCTATAAGTCCTCCAATGACGATCGCTGAAGTTAAAATGACCATTAAACCTGAAACAATTCTTATTAAAATATAATCAGAGAAGCGAAAAACTAAGTACCGGAAGGGCTGGTTATAAATGGACACGACTCTGGTTCAACCTCGATGTAAACAGTTTTAGTTTTGTGGATCATCTCCGCAAAGTGTACTAAAGGTAGTAAAGATTCCCCACTCAGTTTGTAACGGTATTGTGTACTACAGCCGGAATCTCCAAACAGCACGCATCTCTTCCATCCTGGATCTGAATTGTCTACTGAGTTTTGAGGCACCTTTTTTATTTCAAATACGTGTAGAAGCTGGGTGCAACTTTCCGTGATAGTGCTGTTGTTCAGGAATGCTTTAACGCATGGAGCCAAGCTTGAACATCTGAAATATGTATTATAGTATGAACGTTTTGGAACAAATTAATATACTCGATGAGATAAAAAACGAACACCAAAAAGGAGGGAGATTATATGAAGTTTGGTGGATATGTTTCTTTATGTACTTTCATAATAACATACACCCAACATCATTTGTCTGTATGTATTTACAGGTTTTTTTGGGTTGGTTGTTCGGGAACCTTAAAGACGTTACACGTATTACAACAATAAAAGTGCGCTCCGATGCATTGCATCAAACTCCTGCATCAAATTCCTTAAGACGTTCCATGTTTTTTTTTTCAATACTGTTGCTTCAAGAAGTAATCGTAACCATTGGATTCTGCCAGTAAATGGCCCGACTCATGAATAACAACTGATCACAACCGGCAGACTGACCGGCAAGATCCCCGCGTCATCACACAGACTATGGTTGTCATTTTACTGTTCATACTTTCATATCTGTTTACCAGCTGATCGTATAATCCGTGTTTTGATTGTGATATTTAAAAATATGTCACATCCAGCCCAACAATTTCGATTATCTCCACCCAGAGACGCGTTATCCCATGGGCAAAATGGGCATTTGCCCAGGGCCCCCCAAAGCAGTATTTTGGAATTTTCCGTATAGACTACCACACCATGCCAGTTCTGATTAACGTTGCAAGCAGATTTAGACTCCTCTCAGCGAGACCCCCTTACAAATAGGTACTAATCTTTAACTAATTTATTACCGTCTCAAGAATAGTGAATTTTATATTTGCGCTCCTGCCGCTCTGGAACCAAAATAAATCTTTTATAAACTATAAATTAATTAGATAATTATAAATTACCGTAGTAAGAATATGAAATTGAACTTTAGAGTAGTCTTGCCTATGGGGCCCCAAAGAGAATGGGGGGACTTTTAGCAGTTCTTAGCAAACTCATGTTCTTTTTGTAATAAAAGAATTTATATCTAATACTGTACGAGACTAATGAGAAACCCTTGACTAAGTTAGAACAGAAAATCTGTATGAATTCTTCGAAGATTTTCAGTCAACACATTTCCTATTTTTTAATTCAATTCCGTAAAGATGAATGCTCTAAAAGTCTGTAAAATGAAAATTCCTATCTGCAAAATGCTGTAAATCTTTCAAAGTCCTTATTATTACAAAGTGTGTATAAAAAGAAACGTAACAATATATTTCTTTCTAAAAAGTTGACAAAAAAGATTCCAATAAAAGAATAATACTTAATAAGACTTAAGTCATTTTCAAAAACGACGAGCTATTGACATGGTACAAATCCATTTAACATTGTTTAATTGCTTTCTTTTAACATTTAATGGTCTTGTTACATTTACACCACTGACCTCAGGGACAGGCTGTTTTCACTGTTCAATTTGTCATTCAAAAGTGTAAAAAATAACAGGAAAAACATACAGGATACTATATTTAAAAAATGGAATTTGGTCTGGTTCTTACAAATACATAACCCTGTATATTCAAAAGTCATTTAAGTTTCTAGCTTAAGTCTTTTCCCATACCTTTTATTTGGTTACTTTCTTCAAAACTCTGAGGACCAGATATTGACACATTACGTTTCTTCTTGTTAAAACTGATGTAGCAGAAGGCATTCGGAATGTTAGGTAATGTTAAAAAAAGAAATTGGAAATTACATTTTATTAAAAGTAACCTCAAAAAAACTATGAAAACTGCGCCACAAATTTAATACGTACAATTCAGAGGCCATATGTATATATTGATGATGGCGTATTTAAGAATGAACTATCGCAGTTTTTGAAATATTTAAACATATTTATTTGTTAAGAATACCCTTTATTTATTAAGATAATATAGTTTACTTGCTACGATTTTTGATTTTGATTTTTAAATTGTTAAGCTATTTATTAGTTATTTTGTAATTCTTAAAAATAATCGTGTGACTTTAAATAATTATGTAGGTACTTATATGAAATGTTGTTCAAAACGGTCAATACCTTAGCTATTATTTATGATTTTTGTTAATTGTTCCGAAATGTTATATCAGTATTATTAGTAATTATATATTATTTTTGTATAAGAAAAGTAGTTCTTCTTAGTTCAACATTGTATATGGGGGCCGCTAAATTCAAAATTGCCCAGGGCCCCTTGATGGCATAACGCGCCGCTGTCTCCACTGCTGATCCACCGGTAACTTACCGGTGTCTCACTGGTGAATATGCTGGACATGGCTATATAATTCATGTATCAAAACATTTTCAGATTACAAATCCTTGTTTTTACTGTAATATTTAAAATGTAATATGATAAAAAAAACTACGCAAATACAGTCTTTCATTGTGAGCTGCCATTAGAAGTATATGGGAAACTAAATGAAATCAGGAATTGAAAATTTATCTTGTTGGAGACGACCTTTTTAACTAATATATTTTCAGGTTTTGGTTACTTCCGGTTACACAGGAAATGATGTCGCCTTTCATATTTCAAATGGAACACCCTGTATTTTATAGCATTTTTGAAATCTTCGTTAAATTTTAAGCAAATTGTATGTTATATACCCTATACTGAACATGTGTCTTTTTTGAGATTTTCATTTTTTCAGTAAAAAATAACAGCTGTAAGGATGCTTTCAATTACTGATAAATTACTCGCTGTGGCCATTGGAAAAAAAGTTGTTTGGTAAAATTATTGTGAACGTAACATATCATCAACACATCGGTAGCGTTTTTTTGAAAAGTAATACAGGCAGGGTATACAAATTATAAGATCAAAGTGAGAAAAGTAGTAAAAGTCGTTTTTATCTACTGGCAACCCTGTCATATGAATGCATCATACGGAGTGCTTTAGGTGAGTGAATCTACTGTTTGTGAAGATTGTTATTTATGTGTTGGTCCATCGCTATTATGTAAACACTCTGTGATTACCCGAGACAAGACTACCAGCAGATCGTAAGTCACCTTTACGCACAGTGTCTCAAGATTCCCAGGGCAATTTCGCACTAGTTACAGCAGTGTAGTTAGGCGCCTTATGCTTGTAGCATACCAAAACCAAAGCGAATCAAACCGAATATTTGGCACAGCTGTTTAAACATCACATCATAATCCATCATTGGGAGCTATAGAAACAGAATTGTTTGAAGAAATTGAAGATGAACGCTAATGAGTTGAAATTCACACATGTGGCCTCCACTTTGTGGAAAGATACTTCTCCACTTTCAAACTTCTCCAATCTTCAGTTGCTAAATACTTTGGCATGTTCCTTGACCAAAGACTTAGGTCTTAAAAACATATATTCTCAAAGCAAAAGCAATTTGGAAACCTTGGAAAGCAAGGAAATGCAACACAAAGTGCTCAATAGCATTACAGAAAGTCGCACTTCCATCATCCAAAGAAGTCACTATCCAGTTCAATGAAATTAGCGTATCAGCGCACCAAAATTTAAAAAGTAATCAAAAGCACGGCCTATGGAGTTAAAAAATAGTTAGTGTATATTTACCTATCACAGTCCATACATTCTTCGCAAAATTGCCCATAGTATCCTTTATTGCATTCACATTGTCCACATTTGCATAGTCCCTGGCCAGAGCATATATTTTGCTCACCATCTCGTGGTTGGCAGCTTATGGTTGCGACGTTACACGAACAATCGTCACCAGTATATGCAGGTAAGCAGTTACATTTTCCACACTCGCATGTCCCATGATCCTTTCCGCCACAAAGTCTACCTTGAACTTGAGGACAGGTGTCGTCTCTGCATTTGCAGTACTTTCCATAAACATTCTTGTCGCATGTACATTCGCCGCACAAGCATATTCCAAACCCTTGCAAAAATGTTTTATCAAAATGTAATGAAGGATAGACATGCGCATTTAGTAGACTCACCAGCACATGTAGTATTTGTTTCTGGATCAATACACAACTTGTCATCGACCATATTGGCGTGCGAATTGCCGGTGCATTGGCAATTCTTTCCTGAAAATCCGTCCGCACACGAACATAATCCGCAGATTTTATCCCCATTTCCCTCACAATCAGCAGAATTTTGCGAATGGTCTTTCTCGCAATCGCACCCGCAGAAGACTTCGATGTTGATGTTGAGGAATTCATCTACACCTGCAGGATGGATCAACAGTTGACTATTGAACGGTCGAAGGCAAGATTTTGCGTTCAGAGTCACCTCCAAATCGATGACTTCGCCAATTTTCAAATTTCTACATGAGTTTCCATCGACATAATCGGAATTCGGTGTGCATTTAACTCTGAATTTTACGTCCAGTCCCGGAATAATGTTATTCGTAAATTGTGCTGATGTCAAGATTTTCTAGGGAGATACAATTAAATAAATAAAAATAAATAAATAATGTATTTATTAAGTTAATAATGCAAATACCGGGTGACCCACGCCGCATAGGTACTCCCGTTTATTTTTTTATTTATAAAGCTGGACGAATGAAATTTGGGAAAGTGTTAATAGACCAAAAATGCCATTAGTTGGGATACTCTTTGAAATTAATATGACTTCCGGTTTTTCCGGAAATGACGTCATCATTGAAATTTTAAATGGTACCCTATATTCTTTGTGTGATATTTTCATCAATCACGATGACATTCTGAACACAAAAACATACCGATCGTCAATTTTTATCACCAAGGCAAAAATAACTTTTTTGTGTTTATAATCTAGGTGGCTATGAATTGGTGAAAATAGTCGAAAATTGTCAAATAACCAAACACTAACTAAATCGATTTTGGCCGACATTGCATTACTGGTGCCCTCTAGGGTGATTTAATTGGTTTTTGGCCAGTGAGTCATTTTTTTCACGGGTGCCCAATGGCGACACCCTGATTATGCGATAGGAAACATCTTTCCGATAACAATGGCACCAAATACTTGATATTTTGTTGAAATTCGTAGCGTACAAATGTTGTTTAAGCAAGGAAATCGAAAAAAATATTGACATAATGATCAAAGTCAGCGTACAAGTCAGTCACTCGATGGACTACTCGAAGGAAGTACCCTTAAACGTCAGTTTCACGCTGCGACTATCAGCAAAATATCAAGGCTTTGGTATGATTGTGTCGGAAAAGTGTTTTTCCTCGAATAATCAGGATACTTCCTTCGAGTAGTCCATTGAGTGACTCCGACTTGTACGCTGACTTTGACCATTAGGTTAATATTTTTTTCGATTTCTTTGCTTCTAACAACATTTGTACGTTACGAATTTCAACAAAATATCAAGTATTTGGTATCATTGTAATCGGAAAGATGTTATCGATCGAATAATCAGGGTTTGGCCGTTGGGTACCCGTGAAAATAATGACTCACTGGCCAAAAACCAATTAAATCACGCTAGAGGGCGCCAGTAATGCAATGTCGGCCAAAGTCGATTTAGTTAGTGTTAATTTGACTATTTTCGAATATTTTCACCAATTCATAGCCACCTAGATTAATTCACAAAAAAGTTATTTTTGCGTTGCCTAGGTGATAAAAATTAACGATCGATATCTTTTGGTGTTCAGAATGTCATCCTGATTGAAAATATCACACAAAGAATATAGGGTACCATTTAAAATTTCAATGATGACGTTATTTCCGGAAAAACCGGAAGTCATATTAGCCTCAAGAGTATCCCAAGGATTGGCATTTTTTGACTATTCTACACTTTCCCAAATTTCATTCGTCCAGCTTGATAAAGAAAAAAAAATAAACGGCAGTACCTATGCCGAGGGCCACCCGGTATGTAAATATAAATTTAATGCAAGGCGGGGTTCAGATATCAATTATTATTAATTTAAGTAAATTAAGCTAATTAATACTATATTTGATAATGCGAATATATTTTTCCAAACACTTTTCATTCAGTTTCCACTGATACACAGCTCACATGGAATTGTGAAGACTTATTTTCTTATTATAAATTATAATTTTTAAAATCAACTCAATAAAATATTTGCCATATGTAATCGATAATACATTTTAATTATGTATGAGGGTATTGTGACAGCAAATAAACAATATCTTAATTTTTTTTCGTGCTTTGTAAAAATTAGCATAATAATTCTTTAATGCTATTTATTAGCGTATTAAAAACTTGTTAAGAGGGGCGTTTATGCCAGTGAGATCGACGTCGGCCTTGAGTATGTAGTACGTCCAGGATGTGGTTACATCTAACGGTGAACCGTTGTACTCAAAGTCCTTGTGTATAAACATATATATACTACATTCTGCCCTTTGCTAATAGGCAGCTACTGTAGTTGTTGTCAACTGTTAGTTATTATTGATCTGAGCTGTTGGTACTCTTATCCCTTGCCTCGGTCTGTGGACTTTATTACAGAAACCTTCGACAGAGCTCAGCGGTGACAGTTCGTAGTAATTTATACACAATTGCATAAAAAGCAGATCAATTTGACAACGGCTGGGTCAATTTTAAAGAGCTATGTCTTAAAATATCACCCACAAATTTACTCCATTTCCGGGATTAATGCTATTGCCTTAATCACCATGAAAGCATATTAAATCAACCAGTATATTGATTCAAAAATTATCTACTTTTCTCTAATTAATTTTATGATTAAAGCAAGCGCGGTTGAATTTTATTTTTATCCCGGAGCAATGCCCTATACTTACCCATTCCAACAGTACCTTCCTTTTACACATCAGTGCAATAGTGTTTTGCATGTAACTAGTATATGGATAAACGCCCCTCTTAATATAAATCAGATTTAAAAAATGGAGGTGTTATTTATAAATAATTATTCTGGTTATTAAACTCCTGCTATGGTCAAACAAACAATTTGTATCTTGGCTATTTTGTTCTTGCTGTGGTTTACGTTGCCATGTCGTATTTTGTTTTGCATTTGTCAACACTTGTCAAAAGTTTGTAAATGTACAGTTAATGGTTTTTAATAGATAATAATTCAAAATTTGTATTATTTTTGAGTATTTACATTAATTGTCACAAAAAACAAAAATTATTAGATATTCTTGTGAAGCCAAAGATTTCGGCTCAACGTAAATATAAACGGGCTACCTATAATTTTGACAAATGGTTGATGTTCCAAAACTTTTACCGATTTTGGTGATTGTTTCTGCTCATTGTACGTAAATTTATCAAAATTGTAACTTGATTTTGGAATATTGAAAATCTTCTTATTGGCTTCTTATTGGCTTCTTATTGGTCTGACGACAGTGATGGTTAGATCAAAATTGGTAGATCTAATTTTCGACGATAGAGGTTCTATTCATCTTCTGCTACGAGTAATAATAATAATAATAATTTCTTTATTTTCCCAAAAATACGTAAATACATGCACAAAAAAAACACTATCACTACAACGTACTTTAAAGTACTTAAACTAAACGTCCTAAACGTACTTTAAAGAGTAACCGTTGTTACGTGATACGGCTAAAAAACGTCTATAACAAGTGACGAACCCACACTACACATATTATACAGGGAATGCACGTCCCTAGAATGTCATCTTAAGTACCGGGGGGAAGTTAGCCATAAAAGTTATCCATAAAATTTTTTTTCAACCGATTTCAATAAACGATACATTTTTGGAAAGCTCACGACGTGCTGAGTCTACAGTAGTTATGGCAACAGGATCAAATCATAATTACTACCTCAAAAGTGGAAAAGAAAGTAATTTTTTTCATAAATTTGCACATTTGTGAAACCTCATAACTCCGCAAATAGATGACGAATTATATCAGTTGTTGCAGCAATCGAATGCCCAGACGTCGCTTTAACTCCCATAGTTATGGCAACTTAAGATTATACTGATTAGTGATGTAAAAAAATTAACGAACTTGTAACGTTTTTACAATCGGATGAGCGCCTAAGCAGAACAGGGCTTCATAAAAAATGCTGCATAAGTCATTTCTTTTCACCGGATCGTGACAATATGTACATCAAACGGTAGAGGAAGGCTGCCCCTACCTACGGTTGCTATGGCAACTCGAAATTATGTTAATTGGTGATTTAAGAAAAATAACAATCTTTGATCATTTTTACCTTCGGATATACGCCAAAGCAGAACAGCGCTTCCTAAAAAACGGCGCATAACTCATTTCTTTTCACCCGATGGGGACAATATGTATATCAAACGATAGAGGAAAGTTACCCCTACCTATGTGAGTTATGGCAACTCGAAATTACGTTAATTAGTGATGTAAAAAAATTAACAATCTTTGATCATTTTTACCTTCGGGTATACGCCAAAGCAGAACAGCGCTTCATAAAAAGAGGCGCATAACTCATTTCTTTTCACCCGATGGGGACAATATGTACATCAAACGATAGAGGAAAGTTACCCCTACCTATGTGAGTTATGGCAACTCGAAATTACGTTAATTAGTGATGTAAAAAAATTAACAATCTTTGATCATTTTTACCTTAGGATATACGCCAAAGCAGAACAGCGCTTCATAAAAAATGGCGCATAACTTATTTCTTTTCACCCGATGGGGACAATATGTACATCAAACGATAGAGGAAAGTTACCCCTCCCTATGTGAGTTATGGCAACTCGAAATTAAGTTAATTAGTGATGTAAAAAAATTAACACACTTTGAACGTTTTTACCTTCGGATAAACTCCTCCACGGAACAGAGTTTCATAAAAAACTGTGCATAACTCATTTCTTTTCATCCGATGGTGACAATATGTACATCAAACGGTAGAAGAAGGCTGCCCCTACCTATAGTTGTTATGGCAATTCGAAATTACGTTAATTGGTGATTTAAAAAAATTAACAAATTGTGAACGATTTTACGGTGAATGTTTTTTAAACAAGTTGCATAAGTCATTTCTTTTCACTCGATCGTGACAATCTGTACATCAAACGATAGAGGAAGTCCACAACTATCTATGGACCTTATGACAACTTGAAATTAGATTAATTAGTGATGTAAAAAATGCCGGTCCTGTTGATTTCGTACGGACCTTATCGTCATCTAGGGGTTTTCAACGACCTGCAAAACTCTGTGCGTTCATGGGTAAATAATGCATTTAGCGGCTTATAATTTGACAATAGTTATGCAATAATTTTACCGTGAGTTATGTTCATTAATACCACTTCTTAGTCGACCGGCGCGCAATTTCTTGTATTATAGGTGTATTGGGGTAGGTGATATTAGGCGTAGCACCTTCCCAATACCATTATTGGATGCAACATTTTATGCGCTTTCCGAATTTGTATCACTTGTTTCTCTATGGGGTTGTTGAAAAAAGTTATGGCCAGTTCTTTATTGAGATGACAAGAGCTCTTATAAGGTGACGCGTAACGAAATAAATCAAATTTCCGACAATACCGTTTAATGAATTGGATTGGAGCAAAACTCTGGCGTATAGTACTTGAACACCCCTATCATTTGATATATGTTTCATAACAAAATTCGAAAAAAAAAAGTTATGGTTATCTTTTATGGCTAACTTCTCGGCGGTCCCAAGAACGACATAAAAAGTTCCGACTGCACTCAATAACTACCCGCAAGAACTTGACAAAAACGATCTACCGGCACCCTTTGATATTAGTAAACGAAAGTGCTAATGTCGGCACTCTCTTTGTGTCTTTGTCGGCATTCGGTGCCGGCATCACTGGTGCGCCGTTCGACTAAGGGCCACTACGGCGCCAAAACAAGAGCGCCAGTGTACAATAACATTTGAAATTTAATTAACATAAATAACAGATACTATTAAAATTCACTGAAATCATTAAATAGTTGTTAAAATTGACTTGTTCGCGAATTGCATATTCGCATTTTACAAAATGTATGACGAGCTTCGATCTAATTTGGCGTAAATATCTACATGTGCCAGGAATACAAATAAAATAGTTTGTGATCGGTATACCATGTATGATCGTTTCTGATTTGGTGTATATCCGAAGGTAAAAATGATCAAACATTGTTAATCTTTTTACATCACTAATTAACGTAATTTCGAGTTGCCATAACAACCGTAGGTAGGGGCTGCCTTCCTCTACCGTTTGATGTACATATTGTCACGATCGGATGAAAAGAAATGACTTATGCAGCATTTTTTATGAAGCCCTGTTCTGCTTAGACGCTCATCCGATTGTAAAAACGTTAAAAGTTCGTTAATTTTTTTACATCACTAATTAGTATAATCTTAAGTTGCCATAACTATGGGAGTTAAAGTGACGTCTGGGCTTTCGATTGCTGCAACTACTGATATAATTCGTCAACTATTTGCGGAGTTATGAGGTTTGACAAATGTGAAAATTAATGAAAAAGAATACTTTCTTTTCAATTTTTGAGGTAGTAATTATGATTTGATCCTGTTGCCATAACTACTGTAGACTCAGCACGTTGTGAGCTTTCCAAAAATGTATCGTTTATTGAAATCGGTTGAAAAAAAGTTTTATGGATAACTTTTATGGCTAACTTCCCCCCGGTATCTTAAGTGATGTATATTTTATGATAAACATAAAACATGTAGTCAAAAGTTGGCGGTTTTCCGCCAATGATAATAATTAAAGGAATGTTTGCAAACTTTGATTGTCTTTTATTAGTAAATTTACATAGTTCAATGTTGAAGTAAATCACCGTGCGGCAACTGCGCGACCTACCTCGAGCCTATTTGCTGTGGAGGACCTACTTCCCTAGCTATATCAGGTGGCAGCATAAAAGTTTTGAAGAAATAAGCAACCACTTAATACACTCAGCATTTAACGCTACATACTTACATTGTAGGTTTCCTTAATCACTTTGATGACATTGCTAAAGGCATTAGAATATTTATCAACCATGGTGAAGTTTGAATTAGGTAAGTTGTCGACCAGCGTCTGGTAGTTCTTGCAAAGATCATCTTCAGTGTTCTCGCATCCAACAATAGCGAATAGCACAAACTTATTATGGTCTTGTATCAGCTGGCCAAGCTGCGACATTGAGGGATAATCAATGTTTTCAGAAACGTCGTAAAGTCCATCTTTTGTGCGGCATTTTCCATCGTTTGGACGGGAAGCCCCAACAAGTTTTCCATCTCCGGCTATGTGAAATGGCCCATCCGTTGAAAATATGATCAGGTGACTGCTTTGTTTCCTCCATCCAATTTCATCAGCGCATGTTAGCGCTTGTACCAATGCTTCCAAACCTCCCTCAGGCCCATCAACATTGCCTGAAAATTGCAGATCACTAACTTTACTTTTGAACTCTGCTGTGTTAGAAGTCAGTCGGAGATGATTTCGGAAACTGTATGCTTGTTGGTGTACATCCTGTAGTTGGCTGCAAAAACCACACATGTGAGCAATAAAACATTATTGATTATAGGTCTGTTCCAACACAGAGAAAACACTGTTGAGATACGATACAATAATGTATTGGACCAGACGTGTCAGCGCTACTTTTTATCATGGAGTTGTCGGTTGTAACATAAATGGTCCATCACAAGACACGATACCTGAACGGTGTTTTCTTTGTATTGGAATAAACCCATTATTATGTATTAGGTGTTTAACACGAGATTCATTTTCCTTGCTCTTCTGGTACTGTGTTACATTGCAAAACGATCATTTTCGACTTTATGAGTTTATAACCCAGACAGAATGTATAACCCAGGCAAAAATTTATATGCTGTTGCATGTTATTCATGGTCAAAGATTGCCGAATTCAGTTTTTTAACAATATCTTGCTTTCTATTGATCAGACGACAATGAATCTTCGAATCTAAATCTTTTAATTCTGTTCAAAAATGTGTTTACATAGTTCCATTACAAGGTGGCGTTTTCATTTTATAGGTCTAGAAAAACGTCAGTTGGAGAAACAACATATTTATGTAATAGGTAAACCAAGGTAGGTAACTGAAGATACATTTTTTTTACTCAATTCTGGCCGTGAGTTGCTTTCACCGCCAGAATCATTTAGAAAATAAATTGCTTCCGGGTTATGCCGTGTGTCAAGCTTCGTAACTGCTGATGCGTTTCGCGAACCATGATGCTTCTCGCTTCTTCAGAGCTAACTGAATACTGTATTCAGTACAAATCATGACACACGGCATAATGCGGAAGCAGAAGCATGCAATTCAAACTTGATCATTTTCAAGATTTGTCCATCAGAAGGTTAAGAAGTGTCTTATGCACAGCTGGGCATAGTTAATCAGAAAGTTAACTTCGTTAATCATTAATCCGTTAACGAAAGAGTTAACTTCGTTAACCGATAGTCCGTTAATTTGTTACAAATGTAAAGGAAGTTAACGTTAACCGTTAATCGTTAACTTTTATAAAAAGAAATATAGGTTATGTTGAGTGCCGATCTATCGGTGAGTATGCAACCCATATAACTGTGGACCTTTCTTGCGGTTGCATATGTAAAAATTGCCTTACAAACTTTCCAAACTAGTTACAGTGGTAACTAAAACAACTACATTACGAGACACAAAGATGAAAAGATCAACTAAAGCTACTTTTATATCTATGCAGTTCAAACCTGCACTTTCAACAACGCTTTGAAAAATCGCATGCATTTTTATGACAATTTGTACACCATAACATCTGTGCCATAACATCTCTTTAATAAATCGCATGGCTTGAACATGAGTGATTTTTATTTTTTGACAACAATAGTTGCTTTGGGTTGGTAGCAAACATAACCTCCATGCTTTGCTATTAAATTATTAATTACGCTTTTCTTCCACACATAGTTTTTAAATCACAGCAAACAATAACAAATAACGAAATGCGGAATAGGTTATGTTTCGCGTCTATACACAGTGGTGTCGCCAAATTTTTGTTTTGGACAAAATTTTATAGGTTGTTGCTATAAACGCACGCAATTACATATTTAGAACTGATCGAACTGAACCTAATTCCATGCAATTTTAAAATGTTTTATAGAGTAAAACAAAAAATTACATTGGACTTGACGAATTTATTTGCGCGTTTGAATTGCACAGAATGAAGTAAAGGGGGCTTCGGTGGGGGCTTAAGGGGGTTGGAGTTGAAACATCTAAAAGCAAACCGACTCGCGCGCATGCTTTATATACGGACGCCACGTGACACAAAGTAGTACGTCACACATGTAAACAAAACCAAGTCCGAACTTGCACATAATGCTTATACAACCATTTGAAATATTTATTGATGATATTTCCGATTTAACGGACGTGAGTTAACGGATGATGAATGTAGCGGAAGTTAGTCAGTCCGTTAATGGTTTTGTTAGTTAACTTAAAAGTTAATTCGTGAACGAAAAATTTAACTTCGATAATTAATGATTAACGGATTAACGCTTTTGTGCCCAGCTTTGGTCTTATGTAATACTTACTATGTATTCAAGTGTACGCTAGTAAAGAATACCAGTTTTGGAAAAATCCCATAACTAACATAGGAGGTATTTATATAAACACTTTTGTCTTCTGAAGAACCTATCTCAAAAACAGTCAACGTTTGGCTACATGTTTATTGAAGTTTTTATCATAAAATATGACACTCCTTTAATTTCCGCTGTACATTTTCGTGGTGGCTCAGGTTTCCAGGTGGGAGATGATAGTAGATAATGGATGGGACAGTATTTTGCATCTTATTTATTAAGCTAACCAGTTGAAAATACTTACTCGGGATGATAAGCGAATGGAAGCTCGTTCTTATCGACAAAACTACCAAATCCCAGGCGAAAACTCTTCGTTAAGCTCTCCATTTCTTTGACAAGTTTGTCGCTCAACTTGGAAAGAACAAGGCGATGCGTCTCCATTGTTTTTGAGTTGTCCAGGAGGAAATAAGCATCCAGTTCATTCCACGCCCTCACGAATTGAAATCGTATGGTTTGTGGTTGGTTTTTTCGCAACTGTATCGTCATCTTTTGGGGTTTAATTTGACGCAACTCATTATCTATACCCCATGATAACGGGTCATTCTGGGTTATGGTTACGGTTGTCTTAGGGTCCTGAAGGTCTTTTGAACAGCTAATAGCATTCTTACTTTGGCAGTGAATGGAATTTTTCTGAAAAAAAGAAGTTTTATTGAATCAACTTTGACGCGCTGCAACCCGAAGATTATTGCATGCGGGTGAGCGAGTCTTAGCAGAAGACTGAAACTTTCGCATAACATGTTACGTCTCGGCCACTTTGAGTTAAACAATATGACGTCATAAGCTTACAACATGATTTTTTAATGGAATTCAAACAGTGAATTCAAATAATGTTTGTAATTAACTAAAATAGGTACCGTTAAAATTTTAGTGTTACATAAGAGAAGCTTAATGTCCAAAAGATTATTGTTCGCATAAACTGTAAATTTTGGCGTTACAGGCATCACATCAATTATTATCGATATTTATGAATCCATGAAACGAATTTTCATGAAACTGAGGTACTTTAAAGAATGTACAATATGTACATGCTATAAGCTCATAATAGAAAGTCTTTTGTCAAAAACGAACCTAGCTCAACCTTTTATAAAAAATCTGATGTGGCCAGGCACATGACTTTATCATACTATATATAAAATTAATAGTTTAGCTGCATGAGATTCTATTTGATCGAGATCGGCTATGTCCGCATTAAAATAAAACTAGTACAACTAGACAGATATCTCGATTAAAGCTGCGTTCGGATATTGTACTCCGTTGACACCGGGTACACCGTCCAAATGACACTTAGGTACGTGTTATTGGGTGTAAAAAGTGTAACGGTGTTCAATATCCGAACGCAGCTTATATTGACAGGTATTGTCAAAACATTAGCGTTTGACACTATCTACTGTCGTTAGAATAAAAAAATCTGACATATCCTGGCTACTAGTTTTAATGCAGTACGACCGATCTCGATGAAGTAGAATTTGCTCATGCAGCTAAACTATTGATTATACCAAAAAATTTCATAGTCATAAATTATTCAGAATTTCCTCTACTTTAATTTATTATTTAACTATTTCGACGAAATTCCAGAAATGGCGAGTTATTTGCAAAATCTTTCAAAATTGGTAAGACTAAACCTCCAGTTCCTTTGGACCCATTTCAATAGATGGCTTTTCAGCTCTAAGGTTGGTCATGAAACTTCTAAATATGAAGTTTCGTCCCGATACCTTTAGTAGTTTCTCCGGAATCGTCGCCACAAAAAACGGGTACACACACACACACACATCCATACACACACACACACACACATACACATACACACACACACAGACATTTTGTTGTACCTTGGTCAAAAATGTTCAGAGGACCCAAAAAGACATTTTTCCGCTAAAATCTCATTTTTTTTGGCACGATTACAATACTTTACATACTACGTATGATAAAGTAAAAAAAAATCTCATATGGACAGGCACGAGACTGTATCATACTATATATAAAATTAATTGTTTAGCTGCGTGCTATTCTATTTAATCGAAATCGGTCGTGTCTGCATTAAAATAAAACTTGTTAGCCCGGATTTGACAAATATTCTGATTCTATTGACAGTAGGTATTGTCAAAACATCAGCGTTTGACACTACCTACTGTCATTGCAATGAAAATATCTTTCAAATCCTGGCTAACTAGTTTTATATTAATGCAAACACGACCGATCGCGATCAAATAGAATTTGCTCATGCAGCTATCCAATAATTTTACAAAACAATCTGATGTGGCCAGGCACATGACTTTATCATACAATATATGTATAAAATGAATATTATAATTTAGCTACATGAGATTCTATTTGGTCGAGATCGGTCGTGTCTGCATTAAAATAAAACTAGTTAGCCAGGATTTGACAGATATTTTGATTCTATTGACAGTAGGTATTGTCAAAACATCAGCGTTTGACACTACCTGTCATTAGAATCAAAATATCTGTCAAATCCTGGCTAACTAGTTTCAATGCAGTACGAGCGATCTCGATGAAATAGAAGTTATTTTGACGAAATTACAGAAATGGCGGCTCATTTGCAAAATCGTTGAAAAATGCTAAGAGTAAACATCCAGTTCCTTTGGACCCTTTTGAACAAAAAGCTAAGTTTGGTCATGAAACTTCTAAATATGAAGTTTGGTCCCGATACCTTTAGTAGTGTCTCCGCAATCGTCACCACAAAAAAAAGCGGGTGCACACACACATACACACATAATACACAGACACATACACACACATACACACACAGACATTTTTTGTACCTTGGTCAAAAATGTTCGGGGGACCCAAGAACACCTATTTCCGCTAAAACCTCAATTTTTTTCGGCACGATTACAATACCTTATCATACTTATCATACAACGTATGATAAAGTAAAAATAATAAAAATTGATGAGTCGTGTGCCCTTGCTGCTTTCGCAGTGTCACGATATGTGGTGAGTAGAGCATGGTAGAATCACTTATGTTAGTAGAGCTCTTTGAATATCTATTTCTCTAAGCTACATAGTGATATTCGAGATTCGTTCACCACACAGAAGAAGGCAGTCAGCTGTTGTGGGTGCACACACTAAATACATTGCAGGCCAATATTCATGCAAAAGAGAATATTGACAATGGCCTACTCTTACATCTTACAGAATTTGGTGTATCTGAAAAGAAGATAGAGGGAATTGAATACACGGAGTGACACCCATACCCACAATATCCGAACAAGATTACTGAAAGGCCAAACAGGCACCAGATATTGCGGCTACCGATACTTCAATACCGATCCACATCAGACACCTACCAGCACCAGTCTTCAAAATTAAGATCAAGGACTACCTCGCTAAAATAGCCTTCTATACCCTAGATGAATATTTAACAAGCGATTGCAAAGATTACACCAAAGATATCTTTGATTCAAACAAATATAATTAGTATAGGTACCAGAAAATATTCCTTTCCTTTAAAGTAAAATTTTTTGCTTAAAATAGGAGTACTTCCGTCAAAAAAATCGTATTTTGATTTATTTGACTAAATTTCTTTATACTACCCTTCGAATAAAAGTTAAGTCTTCTATAGACTTATGTTGTCGTCGCACACCTTGCACCCCCGCTAGTTACGCCACTGCTAAAACCCATCAAGCAAATCTCTCCCATGGTAATAACCAAAAAATTGTCTTACCGGTTCATTGCACCATGCGCAGTCTGGATTCTGAATGCAGCTCCCACATTTTAGGTAATTGGAGCACATACTATAATTTTGGCCATAACAATTTAAAACGGTTATCAATAATAAAATAAAAACAAATGACGACGGAAACATATTAGTTGTGTTCCGGGGTATGTACTGAAAGGAGTAGCCGTTTTTCGTGATGATCAAATAATTTGATCAGACTTATGTACACTCGAGTCAAATAAACAAGCAGCAATATCCGTAATATTATGAAATTATGTTTAATAAATCAAATAATACTATCGTTAGTGCTACACAAATACCCAGATTACCAGCAGGAATAGGAGACTTCCTGTTCCTATAATCTGAGTATGTATATAGTTCAAAAAATTTCAGAATTCCTTAAATTAGATATGTTACTGTAAAAGCCCGAAATAAGGTCAAACCTAGGACTAACGCGTTAGTCCTAGGTTTGACCAATTTGATTTGGTAAATGTCCGAAAAATTCTATTATGCGTTTAATTTTGGGCTTTTACCAACCTACATTGGTCAATCCTAGGATTTACCTCATGGTATTGGTATAAGCTAGTTTTAATAATTCACCAAACCAAAAGCTACCGCGAATGTTTTATTAGCTCTGTTCGCGGAAGTAGTTGTGTTATGAGTTTGTGTACTATAATGAGTAGGTAAATTACATTATCGCTGTGAAGTGGGTACGAGCGGTTCCACACAACAAACACACTCTTAAAATAAAAATAAAGATTGCGTAACATTAACTAAACCTAACTCTTTTTTATTTGGCAGTCGATAATATTTTAAATATAATCTAAGTATCTTTTAAGGAACTTCTTTGGCATGGCTCACCACAACTGCAGATACAGCACAATCGATTCAATAGAATTTCTTTATTTACGGTTAGCTTCCTTAAAAGTTCTTGTTCTACATCTGCGGCCCGTAGCTAGATGTGTGTCACGTAGGGATATACTGATTTTTTTATTACAGTAATTTACAGCTTACATTACCAATTTACAGTTAATACGTATTACCGTTGGTAATTTACTGATATTTATAATAATAAAAAACTCTGAACAATAATTAACCATTAAACAATGTACTTTATTTTTGTTTCTTTATTATTTATTAGTATTTTGTGCTTGGTTTGACAAACAAAAATCATTTTTTATCCGGATATGATTTTAACACCGGGATATTTGTTTACTATTTTTTTTGTTATCAAAGCTTCTTTCCACTACTCAATTCACCTGTCAAATAATATTATTTGGGAAAGCATAGCTAATATTTTTATATTGAATGCATAGGGGTTGAAGGGGGGATTTGGCCATGGAGATCGATTCAGCGGGACCACCAATACAAATTTTAAATCAGAACCCTTTTACGTACAGTTGAATTTACGAGTTAAAGAGTTCATTGTTTGTTAAACCAAGCGTTGTTGTGTTGTGAGTCGGTAAAGAATTCAAGTATTTTATACTATAATTAATATGTTTGACTACCCCCTTTTTAAATTGCTGCTATAAATAGGATTTTTAGTACCTATAGTCTTTGGTCTTAATTTTATAATGAATTACTACTATCAAATTAGGGAAAGCACCAGAGATTGGTAGTTATCTACAAAACACGTGGCTAATTACGTGGTAAATTAATATTTGAAATTAATAATTTTACGTTCTCCGGCAATTTACCGAAAAATATAATTACCTACCGCAATTTAGCATTCTTGGTTTAATGCACCTATTGTCTTTAAGAAACGTACGTTTTCACATCCTGGTAAAAGCGGTGCGATAAGCTTTTCCTCACCACCAATACTCAAACACAACAAATCACTAGCGTCTAGCCAGCAGGTGCAACAAACGATCTTGCCGATGTATGGCTGCAGGTATGCCACCCGCCATACACTATTGGCGCCGCGCATTGTGGACCTAGCAGGTATTCAAAAGACTGGAATCTTGTATAAACTTTAAATTAATTAATTAATAAACTAACGTAGTGAGAAAATCGAATTTGATTTTTAGCATAGTCCTAAAGGCAGTTTTAGCAGTTAAACTCATTTTTTTCCATAGAAGAAACATCTAATTTTAAGAAACCCTTGACAAAGTTGAAGAAGAGAAAATACTGTATGAATACATTGATGATTTTCAATCGACACTTTTTCTTTTGTTATGGAAATCTATTCTGCAAAAATGAATTCTCCAAAATAGTCTGTAAAATAAAAATTCGATCTTGAAAATGCTTACCTTAAAAAAATCTTTATCATTACACAGTTTGTATAAGAAGTAATGTAACTAGTCAATATTTTTCTTTCTAAAAAATTGACAAGGAAAAGATTCCAATAAAAGTTTTAGCAAATTGCTTAAGCTACATATTTGAAATGCTTAGAAATGAATAATACTATATATTCAAAAGTATTTTGTATTTTATAGCTTAAATTATTTTCAAAAACATTTATTTTTTTTTCTTGTAAACTTCTCAGAGGTCGAGGTACTGACATGGTAGAAATCGTTTTAACATTTTGTAGTTGCTTTCTTTTAACATTTAATCATTTTGTATCATTTAAACGAATGATCTCAGGGACTTTTTGACAGGAAAAATATACAGGGTGCTATCTAAAAAATGAATTTGGCCTGCGACTTACAAATGCATAACCCTGTATATTCAAAGGTCATTTAAGTTTGTAGCACAAGTCATTTCCTAAAATTTTTATTTGGTTTCTTTCTTCTACACTTTCAGGACCAGATATTGACACGTTACGTTTCTACTTGTTAACTTTTTGATGATATGGAATCGGAATCTTATACGTTAAATAACAATAAAGTTATGAAACCGACAATGTTAGCAAAAGAAAGAGGAAATTACAGTTTATTAAAAGAAACATCTAAAAAAGACTACGAAAACTACATTACAAATTTAATAAGTACATATCCAGAGGACATAGATAGTGGCAATGGCGTATTAAAGGACGAACTATCGCAGTGTTTACAATATACAAATATTAAAAAAGCTGTTCAAACAGAAATATATCTAGATTCCCTAATGTGAAAAATTCTTTATTTCTATTTGTTAAGAATATCGATTTATGAATTAAGATAATATATTTTATTTGTTACGAATTTTGATTTTTAAATTATTAAGCTATTTATTTGTTATTTTGTATTTCTTAAGAATATTCGTTTGTTGCTTTAAATAACGATGTAGGTACTTATATTAAATGTTGTTGCAAAAAAGTCAAATACCTTAATTATTATTTATGATTTTTTTAGTATTAGCAAATTTTTATTTTTGTATAAAAAGTAATTCTTAATTCAACACGGTATATGGGGACCCCCAAATTCAAAATTATCCAGGGCTCCATAATGGCATAACGCGCCGCTGGTTATGATTGGTTTCTTAGAATGACATTAATAGATGCATATCGGACATTTTTTTAAAGTTTGTGTAATTCTCGATCTTTCTCCGTTGTGTGCCTTTAAGATATGGTAACGCAGTTTACGTTTCTCATTAAAGTTTTTGCCGCAATAGGGTATTCCGGTGTTTTTGAAATTGTCATTTTTTGCCAAGTATGGGTGCTACTGTTTGTTACTTCACAAGTAAAATATCAAACATTGTTTTAAATTAAGAGAAATCGTTGTTTGAAGTTTGAATTAGGATTGGTCTTTGTGACGTCACAAAGACCGCTCAAAGTGAGCGACTTGACAACGTTGCTATATGTAGGGTGCACGTAGTAAATTTTTGTCTTCTGTTGTGTCAACGTTTAGAATCGCTCGTTTGTTGACACCTGCTTTGGTTATTGAGGTTATATCAAACACTTGTTCAAAATGTATAAACTCCAACGCCGACATTGTTCTGTGCCCGGCTGTAACAGCAGTAGAACAGTAACTCCTGATAAGATTTTCTTTACATTGCCGACTAGCGAGATGAGAGATGTTTGGCTTCAAGTTTCAATGATCAAATCATCTCTCAAAAAAGTTACCTTTATTCGTTTGCAAACAACAGGGCCGCCAATCGTCTACTTGGCCGATCAGCTGTTCGAGAGCTGTCCGCTGTTGCCACCGCTACTAGGGATCGGTAATCATCGTGTATTTCCGAGGGTGGTCGGTGAATTGGAACGAAATGCACTTTTAATTGCAATTATCTCATAGAAAAAATAAATCAAAAAGCTCATAGCTTAACTTTATGAATCCTCATAAATTGTACAATAGGTTAAACCGAATATCTGCTTAAATTTTGACATGACCGGAATACCCTATTGTAACAAGAAACCCCAAATTCGAGACAGTCTTTATAAATTCGAGGAGCCAACACATTTATTTTACGTTCATGGAATTTTTTACGTGACATCTTGAATTGCTCCTACTGCTAATTTGTACCGCATTCATTACATTTATTTGACCGATTTAATTCTTTTTGTTCGTCACCCATGTTGATGGAATAATAGGCTTGGGATTAATAAACTAGAAATATGTTTACTGTAAAGTCGTTAATATACTTATTATAATGTAGATTACTTACCGATTACCGTTAATATTCAGCTTTTCCTAACCGAAACTACACCTACACCTATTACCGGGGCTAGGTCCACAATACGCGCGCCAATAGTGTATTGTGGGTGGTATACCTGCAGCCATTCATTGGCAAGTCGTTTGTTGCACCTGCTGGCTAGACGCTAGTCAACAAATCGAGTTATACTTATCTAATGTACAGATTTTTTGCACTTAGGGCTGATATTTTTACATACCCATCAGATCTTTCAGATATGTTGCTCTATTTTAGCTTGTTAAATGAGAAGATGTACCGGCGGCGGTGGCACAGAGTGAACACAACGAGCACGATACGCGACCCATTCACCGCCCCCAACATATCTACTTTATGTGACAGCTCTGTCACATAACCATTGATGACTTTGCAGGTAGGTGAAAATACCAGCCCTTAGACTCTTGAATCAGCTGTTGATAGCGTTTCTAAAGTCCCATTTACTTCTGGGCTACAGTGGGCAACATGTAGCGTGCAATATGTTATTTTTTTGTATGGATCTTATGATATTTTTATTTGAGTTGTCAACAACATCAATACATTTGATCCAATGATGTTGCCTGTTGCTGTCGCCATCTGTTGCGCTGGTCTAAACTAAGCACAGGCAAGTGTCTGCGCAAATAAATACATCTGAGGTTCACCAACAGGGCCAACACGAACCAGTAAATCCTAGGTTTCACCATTATGTATTGGTCAATTCTAGGATTAACCGCTATGTCTTGGTAAAAGCCCGAAATTATATTGATAAGTACAATTTTTCGGACATTTACCGATTCATATTGGTCAAACCTAGGATTAACGCGTTAATCCTAGGTTTGCCCGTTATTCGGACTTTTACGATAATATATACATATGATATAATATTAATGAAATTCTTTTGCTTTATCCGAAAAATAATGAATATCGGTCAAAGATTACGTAAGTTATTGAACAATCAAACTTTGTGAAATTGGCTTGAGCGTTCCGTGATTTATGCCGACGTGTGTAGTTTATTTTCAAAAATTAAAGACGAGGAGAAATAGTATTTTAAAAGACATGCACATTTGACGAAGTTTGGAACAATCGTTTGTTATATAGGCGGCTGCACGCCAATTTTAAATGCTCCGTTTAGCGCAATGTAATTCTCAGTACATTTTGGGTACTTTTGGTGGTAGCAGGTGTAGTCAACATTGCTTTTGAAGTGCAACTTACAGGCCGGGACTAGATTGTGGAAGAAAGACCCAGAACACAGGTACAGAACAAAGCCATACAAATAGAAACTTATACCATAACTCTGGAAATACGTGTACATTTCACACGTAATTTTGCACGTATATTTTTTAGATATAATTCTAACGTTTTATGAAAGAAAGAAATCGATTTATTCTGACACCTCACCACACAGCGGGACACAAGTAATATAAATTTATCTGTTCCTTTAAGTTTCCCTTTAAAGATAGCACATCATTCGCCGATACATAGATAATAGTTAGTTAGTTACCCAAACTAAACAATAATAAATAATCAGAAAGACAGGTAGGATAGAAAATTTGAGCAAAAAACGGTACACATTTATAATTATATGTGTTTCCAGTAAAATTAACTATATTCAAATATTTCTTTAAAAACAAATTGTCTATGTTGTAAAGATTTAAATTGGTATGGTTGTATATTACAATAAACGAATAATCCAATTGCGTACTTGTGTTAACTTTAAAGTTTGTTGGCTGATTTTAGTTTTCTTATAGGCACGAACGATGCTTGATTATGAAATCTTCGGTAGCATGTTCTTTAGTTTAAATTATAATAGATTTGAAATGGTTTTAATACTGTCCTGCTTTTCGTTCCGTTTGGCTTGTGTCATGCTCTATAACCGATGTACCACCAGTAGTTTAATAATATAATTGTAGGCTGTTATTTGAGGTAGGTAACTTCAAACCGAGCCTGCACTTGCGTTAGTGTTTTCCTAACTCGTTACATTTTAGTTCTTGATGATGCAGCAAACTATTGAAATATTGAACAAAATAAACAAGGTCAAAATAATTTTTAAGCAGTTTTATTAGAAACCTGTTATTTCTTAATATCCTTTTAAGCACATTAGTTAAGCCGTCTAAAGTTTGGTCACCAAAAATTTTGACGAAAATACCATCGTTTGCCCCTCGTTTGCCCTCTATTGCCATTTATTAGTTTTTAGCCTCACAAACCGATTATTCGTATTTTCTATCATAAACAAATTATAAATTTTTTTCCGAAATCTCATGTGCAATTAGCCCCCAAATTGTCAATTCGCTCAAATTAACTTTTGCTCACAGAAGTAAAACCTTGCTACGCTAACAAATTTATATTTCTATATTATAATAATTTATAGACAACATAAAACGGCAAAACTCTCCTAACATTGGTACCATTATTTGTTTAACAATACTCTGTAAATTTGGCGTTCGCCTTCCTCTGAGACAAAAGTTATATACAATTGAACTTATGAAATACGTAAAAATGTGAAGCTTTTAAAAAATAAAATATCTCAAAATATTTAGATTTTTCCATATTTCATAAGTTTAATTGTTTATAATTTTTGTCTCAGAAGGAGGCAAACGCCAAATTTGCTCAGGAGGGTTAAACAAATGGTGGAAGAGATATTTGAAGAGTTATGTTATTTGAGCCCCTCTAGAAATTGAAATAAAAAATAAAACATTTGCAATATTTAGATTTTCACGTATTTCATAATTTCAATTCTTTATAATTTTTGTCTCAGAAGGAGACAAACGCCAAAGTTGCTCAGGACGGTTAAACAAATGGTGGAAGACATATTTGTAGAATTTTGTTGCTTGGGCCCCTCTAGAAATTGAGATAAAAATAAAACTCAAAATATTCACATTTTTACGTATTTCATTAGTTCAATGTATTTAACTTTTGTCTCAGTGGGAGGCAAACGCCAAATTTGCTGAGTAGCAATGTTAGGAGAGTTTTGCCGTTTTATGTTGTCTGTAAATTAGTACATAGAAATATAAATATGTTAGCGTATCAGGGTTTTAGTCAATTTGCGGTAAAACTATTAGGAGAAAAGCAAAAAATATGAAATGATAATCGGGGGCAAACGATGAGAAATCGATTCCGCGTTTTTAATTTCCATTTCGACCGAATTGACAATTTGAGGGGCCATTTTCGCATCAGATTTCGGAAAAAAATTCATTATTTGTTTATAATATATAGGAAGTAGGAAAAATCTATTTGTGAAGCAAAAGAGGGCAAACGAAATGCTGTTAATTTCATGTTGTTTATACAATTTCATGTAGAAATAAAAAGTTTATGAGTGGGGGGGGGGGGGTCTGGCTCAGCGTGAAATGCCAATTCAATTTTCTCAAAAACTGAGGAGGCAAACGAAACTATGAAATGACAGTAGAGGGCAATATAAATGGTAAATATAAATGGCAAATAGATGGTATTATTTTCAAAATTTTTGGTGACCATGGGGGGGGGGGCTAACTTCAGACTGCCCATTAGTTAAATTATAATGTATCACGCATGTTGTTTAGCTGTAAATTTAAGACATATGTTTAATTATGTGCTCGTTAAATAATATACTATCATAGGCTCGTTGCAAATACGTCATAATTCATAACATGGCTTAATTCTGTAAACCATAGAACATTCCTTGTTATTCGTGGATTTAATACGGTTGACACATATTCTATGAACAACCAATATTTATCTTTGTTTGTTTATTTAATATAGAACAGAATAGCTGATAACAAATTTTCCTTTGAAATTAGCGTATCACTTTCATGGCCGCTTGTAAACACATCCATTTTCGGTTACTCTTTGCATGCTATTTTACGACTCTTTGAAGACTTATCAACTGATTTGTAGGAAAGCACAGAGTAATGTGACAGATACAGGACAAGTAAAGGTAACACACAGTATTAACAGTAGGTATTAAAAAACATAATTATTTGATGAAATAATAAATACTACTGGAACGTCAAATATGTACGAGTAAGTAAGAGCCCGTACCATATTTGAATTGTTTTAATTTGTACATGCAAAAAATAACAACGACTAGAACATATTAACAGATTTAAAGTTACGCTTTTGAGTTAGAAATTTAAAACATAAATATGTTTTGTGAACATTGTTACAATATTTTTTTTGTGAAATAATAAGTATAAATACTACACAAAAACACATGATATGTTTAATACGTTTAACCCAGGAGGCAATATTATTCGTTTTAACCAAATTTAACCATCTTTTATCAAAGCATAAGATACGAATTCTTAAACATATTAAGTGCTTTTTTGAGTGAAAATTTCAAAGCAAAATATATTTTCTGCATATAATGTAGAAAAAAATAAGTGCTTTACTTCGTAATAATTATAGAATTGATAATTCTCTCGGGATCTAATATTTTCTCATATTTTCTAATATTTTCATCATTTTAGTAATTTTTAAGTGTATGTTTTAACTATTTAATTAAATATGTTTAAACAGTGTTCAAAGACATCAGGTCTCTATTTAGCATATCCAAATTACACAAATTCATATTGTTCACGCATGGTAAAAAAACCGTTTAAACTAGACAATAATAAACAGTCGTAACATGTATACTACTTAACATTTACTTAATATGATCAAATAATTTAGTTAGAGTTGAGAATTGAAAATGTGTTTTCGTTAAAACTAGCTAATTGAAGAAATTGGATGTGTAAAGATTCTGACCTAAACATAACCTATTGTATTTATTCGTCTTTAGGTATATTTGACTCGTGTAACATATTCAATGTATGAAGCAAATGAATAAAAATAATAAATTAACTAGTTTCAACGGTTTAACTAGTAATTTTAATAGCAACGTAATTTGATTTATAGCGGTAACTTTTACACAAAACTTGAAAGTTGACAAATAGAAATATGTACCTCAAGAGATAGATTTAAATTGTAGTGACTTTTTAACTTTTACCAGTAATAATTTATAAAGTAACATATATTAGTAAGTTTTCGGTTACAAGAGCCAGTATATTTTAATCAACCAGCATTTTTTAACTTGTTGATACAAAACAATAAATTAGAAACGACCTATTAATAGATTTAAAATTACGTTTTTGAGTAAACTACATTAGGTATACTATTTAATACGTTGAGCACAAGTGGCGGCAATATTATTCGTTTTAACCACCATCTTTTATTAAAGCAGAAAATAAGAATCAAATTCTTAAACATATTAAGTGCTTAAAAAATACTTTTTTGAGTAAAATTTTCAAAACAAAATATGTTTTCTGGACATTATGTAGAAAAAATATACGTGTTTTTACTTCGTAATAATTATAAAATTAATAATGCTCTCGCGCTCTGCTCGCATAAGCGACCGACCCTATCCGTATATATACGCACCGACGGGCGTTAGCCATTGGAGGTGTGTGCTGTGATGGCACAACTGAATATGATCGCTTTGGTATACATCTTGGCAGATCTGCTCAGTAGGTGGCGTCACCGGGTCGATCCAGTAGCCAGGACCCTCTACCGCTGCCGCAGTCGGCTGCCGTCGCACGGTAGTCATCCAGGCTCCTTGAACGTCCGCCATTTTCCAAAATTGGGGGGTTACGGATAAGTTAATTTAGAACACCTCCAATTCCTGGCACTGTTGTGTTCGCAGTCTGCCATTTTTTTGCAATTTTATATTTGGTTGTGAAATATTGCTATCGGATTCACTGCTACCCTGTGGATCGATGATGCCTAAATTGGCACGTATTTACAAGAACATGCAGGATTGTACTATTTTTTTTTCGTCTATTATATTTTTCATTAAATTTTTGTTTTCTTCAAGTCCAAAATTGTTTTGGACTACCTGACTCGGTTCTTTTTGATTTAGTTTTAATTGTTTCTATTATAGTGGATATGTACATATTTAATTTCTGAATCAATAAACATTATTATTATTATAAATGAACAAATAAATATATTTCTAATATTTTAAATATTTCAAAAACTGCGATAGTTCATTCTTAAATACGCCATCATCAATATAGTTGAATCAATTTAACTTTGCGTGTTGTCAAAAGTGACCGTCGTCTGGTGCAATCGACTGCTGTCATTCGGCCAGTGGCGTAGTCAAATAAATTTTGCCACAGGAAAAGCATACGTCTGCATGCAGGGTCTTCATAGGGAGCCATAACTAAAGTTCAAAAGCGACTTTTCACGCAGCTCTTCCTTTAAGGATGTACTGGTAACATGCTTTCCTAGAATTAAATATTGCTAAATGTTGTCTACAGGAAGAATATGGTAATGCAATAGCGTACTTGCAGCGTAAGTTTTTGGTTTCCTCCGAGTTCGAGATTTTCTTCTGGTACAAAATGACTCGCTTGCCTCCCTGGCATTTTTAATATTAGATACTGTCCTTAGACTTATTTTTAATGCATCCGCAACTTTCCTAATGTAACAATGTTCGCAATAGGACGAATGGACAATAATTAATACCTGCTGAATTGCATTAAGGGAATTTAGCGGATCCATATTTTCCTTTTCCGCTGTAAAATAGTCTATAAGATTGGCCACAAACTGTTTCGTTTGAGGAACAGCACAACTGACAGTTACCCTGAACCTCCCGTCAGCGACGCCGCTGGAGATCCGAACTACCCAATGACCGACGTACTGTAGTTCTGTCTTTCTTCTGCGCACTATTATACATATTAGCATCCGAGATCGTGTCTTAGCCAGCCGAGACATACGTCCAACATTAGTGTCAATAGTTTAGCATGCCGTAGAAAGAGTGGGAATGCATTTAATCATATCGTAACTACCGCATGTCACTTTTGACAACTCGCAAAGTTAAATTGATTCAACTATATATACATATCACGGGCGTAGCCAGGTTTTAGTATCGGGGGGGGGGGGGGGGGGGTCGTTCAAGAAAATAAAACGACTAAAAGTACATAAAATAACCCTTATATTCATAAGAAGACTATTAAAGATATAATATCTTAACTTTTCGGGGGGGGGGGGGGGGTATGAATTTGTGTATGAATGTTAATATACCTGGATTTTAAGCAAATCATACTGCTGTATATTGATTGAAATATATCAGATCCATAATAATCATGGACCTGGCTTTTAAGAAAAATATATTGGAATAGGCATTTAACATCGATACATTATGCATATAGTCAATAGGTATAGAATTTAGGAATAAATATAGGTAATTAATAAATTGGAAAAGAGCAATTAAGCTAGTATTATGTTTCGTAAAGAGGATTTTTGAAGCTCGAACAAGCCTTCTTGAACAAAGGGTTCTCATCTTTGGCCCACTTGGCGCCTGCTTTCTCCTTTTCAAACTTCTGGTACTCCCTTTTATCATGCAATTCAGTATACACTTTCCAAATCAACAATGTTAAAATACCGGCAATTATAATGCTACCAACAGTATAACAGACCAGAGCTAAAACAAAATTCCAACAATTTTCAGATAGGAAAATATTTTCTTAGCATACCTATTATGTCTACCGGTTCTGGGCACATTTTCTTCTTCAGTGCAAAAACCAATAGTTCCTTGTCGTCACCGTACTGGTATTGGTATTTGATAGCGCATCCCTCTTCATCCAGTACATGGCATACTTTTATTTCTTCGTTCTTGTCATCAATATCTTTATCAATTGGTATCGCTTGAAACGTGTTACAGTGAAGCGAGCAGTTTGCTTTGTAGACTCCTGACTGGAACACTTGGCATTCAACACACGGTTGCAACTCGTGACACCTAAGGATCAAATTAAGATATATTAATGTTATATGACTTGCAGATAGCAGAAACTGGGAGGTCTAATAATCCCAGAAATGATGCCACTTTCCTCTTTTCATGTCGGTGCCTAGCAGAATAATGTATTTTTTTTCACTATTTAGTTATTATTTAAATAAGCCAACATTGTTTTGTGTGCTCGACGTATAAACAGAAAGAAAACCAGATACAGAATAAAAATTACCGATACAGAAACATTAAGAATAAGATACGCAAAACCTTAGAAATATAATATTTTAGTTTTCTGGTTGATAAAGAAAGTAATCAAAGAAATAATCAACTTAAAAATGCGCAACCTGACCGCTTTTAACCGTTATCTCTTGAAATAAACGAAATGTCATTACATTAAAAACGGACAGCCTATATACCGGTTCATTTTCGCTACAAAGTTAATCAAGATATTGACCTTCTTTTGATCTCTTTTATATGTCAATTGTACTTTTTTTACCACCCTGTATTTCAAAATCTACTGATTTTTGTGCATGTGCGTGTGTATATGTGTGTGTATGGATGTGTGTGTACCCGTTTTTTTTTTGTGGCGACGATTCCGGAAAAACTACTAAAGGTGTATGACTCCCAATCACAGTCTGTTCGCCTTATAGATTTGCAACATTCGGTCACGCTCGTTCATTACAAGTCGCAGGTCTGCAGTTAGCCACGGCGCACGGGGCTTAGTAAAACGCGATGTTTTGTATGGTGCATGCCGGTTCAACAGAGTTATCAAGTTATTGCTCATGAATGCAACCTTATCCGCTATGATGTTTAAATCAAAAATATTTCGCCAGGGTAGAGATTGCAATTCCCCGTAAAATGATTGTATATTGAATCTTGAGAAATCTCTGTAGGTCTTAAAGACGGCAGGGTCCCCACCGGAGCCATCGGACACCATGATCAAATCGATCAATGTAGCAGTACTCTTCGTAACCCGAGTAGGCTCCCTGATTCCCATGCTCAGATCCAACAAATCAATATTTAAATCTCCCAAGCAAAGCACTACATCAGCAGCTGGTAATATATCTGACAAAGTGTCCTCAAAACCCGCGAGAAACGCCCGGACCGGCAACGCGGGAGGCCGGTACGTCACACCACACGAAACTGATATCTCGGCAATGCGCATACCGACCCACAGTTGTTCGATATCTTGATGAGTATTTATAATGTTATATTTAATATTAGATCTAACATACAAACAAACACCCCCGCCACGACCAACCCTATCTCTACGGCATACGTTATATCCAGCTATCGCAATTAGTCCGTCCGGGACATCGGCCGCCAGCCAGGTCTCCGAGAAATATTTAAAAAAGTTTGACATGCCTTTGAAAATAGACTTTATTTATGCTTAGAAAAAATTGAGCACATTTTGAATCGTTTATAAACTAATTGATAAAAATTAAATTGTTGTTATTAGTTACTTTTACAAAATAAACAGTATCACATTAAAAATAAATAGATTGTTTCACACCCTCTAAATGATGGTAGTTTCATTTGTAAATCGAATATGGGGTTGGTTAGCTGTGAAGGGGTTAGAACCAAAATTCTATTAGATATAAGTAATTAAAATTACCCTTTTGGACAGGGATTTTGAAGTTTCCATTTGAGCTTCTAGAAAATTCTGTTTTTTCGGTACATTCTGTACATTTTGACAATTCGTGCCATTTTGTTTTAAGAAACCGTATTATTGGTTTTTTTTAGCAAGGTTAACTGAAAGCGTGGACCTGAACTTTAAAACTTTTAAGAGAAAGGCATGCAAAATTTCTGTATTTTCTTTCTGTCAAAAATAGAACATTAACTCTTACTCCTTTAAAGTGAGGTATATGAAGATAGGTAGTCCCATTTGAAAATCGAAAGTAGGGGTGGCTGGGGGTGAAGGGGGGACCAATGATTAGATTAGAACTAGTTTTAAAGTTCCCCCTTTAAATAAAAATTGACGTGTTTTTGCTAAATATCGTGACGTCATTATCTCAAAAGTTATTCCGGGTGGGAAGTTTTGTATAGTATTTTCCCTCATATATATAAAAAAAAATTAATATAATACTAATTACCTTTGGCCTGGACATGATGAGCATTCTTCGCAGTACTGTCCATGGTATAAATAGTCATCATGTCTGCACTCACATTGCCCACATGAGCAAATCCCATGGCCTGAACAAACGCTACCATCGCCAGTTGGCGATATACAAGTTTTATTACCATCCTGGCACCCACAATCTCCTCCTTTCCACCCAGGCAAACACTCACATTTACCACACGAGCATTTTCCTCGATCTTGACCCCCGCAGATCTGACCATTCACTCTATTGCACGAGAAATTGTCGCATTCGCAATACTTTCCATAAATCTTCTGGTCACCAAGTCTTTCGTCGCATAGGCACTTACCACAACGGCAAGTACCCAAGTCATTGCATATCTTTGTACTATTCGGCGGCGTGCATTGATCATCACCTTTGTTATCTTTGGCGTTATTCGATACATGTTCGTCGCATTCGCAGTTATCCCCAAAGTGGCCTGAGGCACATGTGCAAACGCCGCACGTTTGGTTTCCTTGGCCTGAACATATTCCCGTTGAGGATACTATGAAATCCGGTCCTGATTTTTCGCAAAAGCAATCGCACTCTACTTCTAATTCGACTATTAACGACTCGCCTACACCTTCAGGCTTAATTTGGATGACATGATGGTTATTGGTCGAACATGCCAGAGGTTTTATGGTCGCCGTAAAGTTGGCTACTTCTCCAATGTGGAGATTGGAGCAAACGCCTTGGAATGGGCTCTGACACGGCGATTGGTACGTTATTTGAATCGATGATGATGATGAATTGTCACTTATCCTGATCGAGTTTGTTAGTTTCTGAAAAAAAATATGAATAATAATATAGACTGAATCACCAACCAACGCAAAAGCTGTGTTTTGATGTACAAGCGCACACACTGGTAGATTTTGAATTTTAAGGTGAATATTTTTACTTTATCATACGCAGTATGTAAAGTACTGTAATCGTGCCAAAAATTATTTTTGAGATTTTAGCGGAAATATGTCTTTTTGGGTCCCCTGAACATTTTTGACCAAGGTACAAAAAAATGTCTGTGCGTGTGTGTTGTGTATGTGTGTGTATGTGTGTGTGTGTGTGTGTGTGTGTGTATGTGTGTGTGTACCCGTTTTTGTGGCGACGATTCCGGAGAAACTACTAAAGGTATCGGGACGAAACTTCTTATTTAGAAGTTTCATAACTAAACTTAGAGCTGAAAATGCCTTTAGCGGAAATATGCCTTTTTGGGTCCCCTGAACATTTTTGACCAAGGTACAAAAAATGTCTGTGTGTGTGTCATAAGTCATAACCAAACTTAGAGCTGAAAAGCTTTCTATTGAAAAGGCTCCAAAGAAACTAGAGGTTTAGTCTTAGCATTTTTGAAAGATTTTGCAAATAAGCCGCCATTTCGGGAATTTCGTCGAAATAGTTAAATAATAAATTAAAGATGAGGAAATTCTGAATAATTTATCACTATGACATTTTTTGGTACAATCAATAGTTTAGCTGCATCAGAAAATTCTATTTCTACGAGATCGGTCGTACTGCATGAAAACTAGTAGCCAGGATTTGTCAGATTTTTTGATTCTAATGACAGTAGGTAGTCTTGGTGCCAAACGCTAATGTTTTGACAATAACTTCTGTCAATATAAGCTGCGTTCTCATATTGCATTACACTTTTTACACCCAATAACACGTAAGTGTCATTTGGCCGGTGTACCCGGTGTCAACGGAGTACAATATCCGAACGCAGCTTTAATCGACATATCTGTCTAGTTATAGTAGTTTTATTTTAATGCAGACATGGCCGATCTCGATCAAATAGAGTCTATGCAGCGAAACTATTAATTTTATATATAGTATGATAAAGTCATGTGCCTGGCCACATCAGATTTTTTTAATTACCTTAACATTGTCGTTAGATAGACGGAAAATTAGTGAAATATATCTCAACAATATGGATCGTGATAGCTGATAAGATTCTAACACCATGCTAGTATGATAATATTATACCTGCAAATACAGGAAAATGGAAAAAAAGTGGTTTATAAATAAATGTAGATTTAAAGTTGTCAAACCTGATCAAACCTGAGAATATACGAAAAATATGGTTTTAACGAGGTTGAGATGAGATATATGTTTTAAATTTTGCCGGAGTCGGAGTCGGACTACGAAAATTATCTGGAGTCGGAGTCGGACTCAAAAGTTTTTTTACCGACTCCACAGCCCTGGTCTGAAACCAGCGTCTATTTATAAACTGTGTTTATGAAGGATGGGTTGCATCCCTGAAGAAATATTAATAATATCACATTTAGCGACTTGTATTTATAAGAAAAACAAACAAAAAACATTAAAAATGACTGCTTATGACTGGTCTAAAAAATGGTTATTAAAAAGACATCATTATTTACATGTCAAATTACTCCGAGAATTACGTACCTACGCAGAATGACTACATGAGGATGGATTTTGAAATATACAGAAAGTTCTTCATCATCACTATTTCGTCAGCCAAAAATTACAGCAGGTCAAAATACCACAAGTTAGGATAGGGCTACTAGAACTCTTAATTACCTACAATTTGAGATATGATACAAATATATGCACACATTTTGGCAGAAGTTATAAACATTTGTCTATGTAAACTAATTGAAATACTTTTCTCTATGAAGAAGACTAGATATCTCTGCAATTATTTATTTTAGCACTGGTGTGTGCTAATGCTTTTTTGTGCAGAACAATGCGTAGAATTCAAAAAATTAATTAGATACATGATGTTCCAGTTAAAAAAATTAACTTTCTTAGGAAAAGCGGTTTGCTATATTTTGTTGCAGGTTATGACCAGCCTGTACACAATTTGGATATGGTAGGTAATCACGCTAATAGAACGGTTCTTACTTAATCATAATCTAAGCGTGCGCAATAAATATAAAAACAGGTAGTGAGATATACAATTTTTCTTAGACTGCTGTTTTTCCATAAAAATGCCAATAAATCAAAAAGTATAAAGTTTAGGGTAGGTAATGTTATTTTTCATAGTCGTAAAATTTTGCGAGGAAATCAAAATAAAATTATATTTTAGGTTGCTCCATTGAAAAAACATAAGTTGGGGTTGGTACTACCATATGGAACATGATGGAACTGTATACACGATAATAATTTTAAAATGTGCGCCTCAGCGTTCTGTATATATGAGTGAAATCAGTTTAAAATATCTTCATTAACAGAGGCACAATCTTCCGAGATCGCACTGTTCAGATAGCCTGTATACAATATGTCCCAAAACTCAACGTCATGCCGTTGAGGGCTGATATGCGAACTCATAACTGACTAGAATACGTAAATTTGACTTTAGTCAAATGTTGTTGGTTGTTAGTTTTCTAGATATTTGACACATTTATGAAATTTGTCAAAATCGTCACCTAGGATCAGTTTTTCGAGTGCCACATCTACAAAATTCCGTATTCTAAAATTCCTATTTTTGGTACGCTACCTTAAACAGCGCAGCTATTGACTACAGTCCAAAATGGATCTAGTACTGCTATACATTTGGAAGACAAAATATTTTTGTCCGATTTATGATTTATTTTTTTCCTTTTAACTAACTTTTAGTCGTCGTATAATTTATTCATTGCAAATAATTTATTACAGCTATTGTGTAGTGTGCTGGACAGCCGTCTTGAACGGCCCAATGATTAGCTCCTTTGAATTACCTGAAAACCTATACGGGGAAATTTATCGCGATCTTTTAGCAAATGAACTGTCAAATCTTTCAGAAGATGTGCCATTACACACACGCGGGTCAATGTGACTTCAAATTGTGGCTTCAAAATTATTTTCAATCGAATTCCTAATTATTGAAGTCATTTCGCAATGAGCTTTTTTGTAGTAAAATAGCAAATATTAAAAACTACACTAAATGGGCAATCCTTTAAAATAGGTTATCCTGGTATTTTTCGTTTAGATATGACGACTCATAGCTGAAAAGAAAAAATAAATCATGAATCGAACAAAAATAGAGTTAAATTTTTCTCCAAATTTATAGCAATATTAGATTTATTTTGGACTGTGGTTAATAGCAGTGCAGTGTCAATATCTCGAAAACTAACAACTTTATACTAGGGTCGTATTTACATATTCTGGTCAGTCATGAGTTGGCCTATAATCCCTCCACGGCATGACGTAGAGTTTTAAACTACTTACGTTATAATTTTTAACAATCAAGTCAACTATATTGGACGACACCAAGCTTAATTTTCCAATAGCTGAATTCTCCAAGTTCTTCTCCAATTGTTTGTAGCCTTCCATGACCTCCTTGTAAGTCTGCGTAATTGCAAAGATGAAATTTATATTATTTTCTTTCGCTACGTAATTGATATGGGATATGGATGGATAATCCATGGTCAAAGCTTTGGTATAAAGCCCGTTTTCCAAATGACACCGACCATCATTAGGTTCTGGTGCTCCAACAAATTTTCCATCCCCAGCAATATGGAAATCAGCGTCTGTGGAGAATACAAGGAGATGCCTAGCTTCCTGCCTCCATCCAATTTGATCCTTGCAAACAATTGCCTGCATTATAGCGTCGAAACCTCCTTCAGGTCTGTCAATGTTACTAGATGACATTGAGTTATTGACTTCTGTTGTAAAGGTGGCGTGGTCCGAAGTTAAGGGTAGATGATTTCTAAAGCTATAAGGTACAACGCATTCGCCTGGTGGACCTCTTTTGGTACATGGTATTGTAGTATTTTCCCTGGAAAAATTAAAATAACTGGCATTAATGTTCTGAAAGTGGTGTTAGTAGTATTTCTATATCAGGGGCAGTGAAACTTGTTGCGGATTATAAAAATATCGATAAAAATACTTTGGTTTCTTATTCGTGTCTTATGGAACTGGTACATTATAAGTTTTTCATGTTCTACTATTTCTAATAACTTGAAATTTTGGGACTGGAATTTACTCGATCCGAACGAACTCTTCAACTATTCAATTATTCTCAAGTTGACTGCTACTTCCGCTTACTGGAAGGCCATACCATCTTATAATTTATTTGCATGGACTTTTTTTAACATATAGACAACATTTTAATTCTTCACACCTCACAAAAGAATTCAACTCTTTTTGCGAACGCAACAGTTAAGACAACGGTCAATTCTAACCTCAGAAAGTATAATATTAATGACTATTGTACTCCAAATCACACACGTTGATTGTGATTGGCTATAGTGATATCGATTAATTGGCTAGAAGAAAATCGTAAACTAATTGAAAATCATGTGTTAATAGGGCTGTTTAGTAAACGATAGAAAAATATTTTTAATGGTTTACGTTTAACATAGGGGGGGGGGGGGTCGATGGCGTATAGCAGAGGTAGCGAACAAGTCGATCGCGATCGACCGGTCGATCGCGAAGCCAATTTTGGTCGATCGCTCGCGATGTGTTGACTTAATGTGTGATGGTGGGTTTAGTCACCCTTACATAGTAGCAAATACCCTGACTATAACCCCACTAAAAAAAACCGTTGTTAACTAATTGCCCAATATACTACTTGAACAGTGAAGAACCTTTGATTGTCTCCCTAAGTACATAACCCTATTGTTAGCGAATGTGGAAGATGAAAGATAGTTTCCGATCAAGAATCAA
Source organism: Aphodius sticticus (assembly GCA_963966075.1). Taxonomy (NCBI): domain Eukaryota; kingdom Metazoa; phylum Arthropoda; class Insecta; order Coleoptera; family Scarabaeidae; genus Aphodius; species Aphodius sticticus. Next base: position 26,319,506 of record OZ014508.1, read on the forward strand.
GTTTCGATCTCACAGAACTGTCTCTTTACCGATAGCAGTTTTTTGCTTATCGCATTGTAACAAAAACCGTATCAATTGTTACAAAGTGAGTCTACTTACTCTTGCGTTTACAAATAAGCGTGTTTATAATCTTCTATCACTGGCCCAATATCTGAATTAATGCAACAAATAAAATAATTCCTAACACGGCCAATCCTGACTATAGCTTTGCTCCCAAAGCCAGTCTCTAGAACTATTGCCCTCAATGATAAACTTGGTCTCAGTAACTCATTCAAACTTCCATTCGACAATTCATAATTTGCCGAAATTCAAAGATGTTACTCATTCAACAATAATGAAGTTGCCAACATGTATTTCTTTTCCTTTCGCGTTCAAAATCATGAAATTATTAGTCAAATAATTGCAAAAGCAAACCACCTTTCAGTTCAGTTACATATATTAGCATGTTAAGCTATAACCTATCAGCCAAACAAAATAAACAAATATTTGCAAGGGGTCTTCCTTTCAGCTCATGAATATAAACAAATAAGCAAAGGACTAATCTTTCAGTTTAACAAGATAAACTAATATAAGCAATGGGCCGACCTTTCATCTCCAACAATATAAAGAAATATTATCAAATTGGAATTATCAAAAATATTATCAACTTTTCATCTCAACACGATAAACAAATATTACCAAAGGGCTAACCTTTCAGCTTAAAACCATTTAGATATTAGTAAATGGCTAACCTTTCAGCCCAACAAAATAAATTACCTACCACGCCAGTAAAGGGCTGACACAAATATGTATTCGCAAAAAGCTAACCTTTCAGCTCAACAAAATAAATACATTTTAGAAAAGGGCTAATCTTTCAGCCAAACGAAATAAATTAACATTTGAGTAATGAGCTGACCTTCAGCTCGATAAGATAAACACATATTCGCAAAGGACTAACTTTTCAACTCAACAAGATAAAGATATTAGCAAAGGGCTATCCTTTCAGCTCAAACCCAATCAAATATGTTAATATTACTCGTAGATAAACAACGTAGGTAGATAAACAAGTTGTTTCAGTACGAGATGAACTACCACGATCTAGATTACCAAAAGTCTAAAATTTTTAGAAAATAAGTAAAAAAAATCCGTGTTAATTTTCCTGGTAAGTGGCGCGAAATCTTAAAATCAAATTTTCAGCCACATTGCATTTGTATAATAAACTCTGTAAATATGAAAAGTTGAGTCAGGAAATTTATTTTCTTTATGCTTTTATATCGAAAACTTAATAGGTGATATAAAAAATAAAAGAAAATAGTTTTTAACATATATTTTGCGTATCTACTTACTATAGCTCGCGGGAATGCTACGCCTATGACAACATGTCCATCGCGGCATATTTTAAAGATAAAAGGTAGATCTTAAGTAGACAAAAGTTGGCCACCCCTGGCGTATAGGATAGAGCGGCTGCTATTTTTTTGTAAAACATTTTATCGTTTTTTATCGTCGTTTGTGCTTATAATTTACCCGCCAATCTGTTAACTTACTGGCGGGTAAAACGTTCTTTGTTCTTGGATTTTATTAGTTAATTTCGGATAAGCACCCACGGCGCAAGGCACCGTATTTTAAATTTCATTTGAAAATATGTTTGTTCATGTTGTTTTTAATGATATTTAATAAAAATTTGTTAATGCTTAATGCGGCTGCTATATACGCTGGAGGCCCGAGTTCGAATCCTGGCTCGGGCTAAAATCGACTGTCCTGGTATTTTAGGCAGCGTCTGTGATTGGCCTAAGTTGCGGAAATAGACCGACGTAAAATAAACAAGTAACAAAAAATACGTTTAACATGTTTGTAGAAATTAATAAAAAATAATTATTAAAATATGTTGGGCATTTTAGAGTGTTAACAACATATTCCAAAAGAAATCCTGGCATTTATTGTATATTTGCATCATATGTGTACTTATAATTCTTTCACTTACCCAAATTCATTACTAAAAGGCAGTGCAGGCTTCTCGACAAATGTACCGAATCCCAGTCTGAAATCATTGGTCAATTTCTTCATCACATCTACCAGTTTGTGACTAAGTCTTGCCAACATATTCTTGTACTTCTTCATAGAGAACGACATGTCCATGATGTAGTACAGATCGATTGGAATATTGGCAGCTTTGGCATATTTGAATGACAATTTAAACTCTTCGCCCTTACGCATACGCAGCCTAACTCTTTGAGGTTGAATTTGAACTGGAGGGCCATTTTTACCATCGTTGAGTACCTTACTTTCCGTGGTTTCCAGGGATGTGTCAGGAGAGATTAGCTTATCGATCTGACACCAGTCCGTTGTAATGTTCTGCTTAGCTCGACAATGTGTACGACCAGAAATCTGTAATAATACGGTCAATTAAGAAAGGTTGACGTATAACAAAACGCTAAGAAGATTGCTTGATGTTACAAATCCATTTTCTTTTACACTCTTTATTAGGGAATTTATTTTATTAGTGAAAAATGTGTATACATCGTGTAAGGCGTTTTCAAGGTGTACGTTGAAAGCACGTAATAGTAACAACGTAAATATGTGATGGGTGATCCATTCCGCGTCCCAACTATTTCATAACATGATTGAGCATCATATTGATAACAAGAAAATCATCAGCATGCTATTAAAACTTGATATGTCCTTCAGAAGGTTAATAATTGTTTTTGATAATGCGCACCTTGTTTTTTATTTGCGGAAATGCACCTCTGTTTGGAGGTTCATAACTCTGCAACGACTGAACAAAAAAAAAATGAAATAAAGTGTGCTATACTCCTGAATCATTTCTACATAATATGATTGAATATCAAAATTTTCTGCCCCTAGGTTTGGACAGAAGCGCGAGAGAAGTGTAAAAATATACCCGATTTTACCACTTTTTAATAAAAGCTCGTCTTTCCATTTTTTTTTCTGCTAAACCGCTCGCCCAAAAAAAATCAAATTTACACAGTGTATAACTCAAGATCTTGTCTACAGATTGGCTTTTGTATTTTACCAATTTACTTTGCAATAAGTGCTACAAACAAGATTTTCATGGAAGCGGATATCTCGGCAACGAGTATTAGCACAATAACAAAACAGGTACGAAAACAATCGCAAAGTATTATTAAATAATAGAAACACATTTCAGATGGTCAGTAATTTTATAAAGCGACATAAATATTCGATATAATTTTGGTACAGCGCGCAAGTACGTCACGTCGCGTCGTTCAACGCAGTCGTTACCGGCTCGGGATTGGAGGCCGACAGCATGTATCACAGGTCCGTACATAGAATTAAAACAAACATCGTACTCGTGCATAACATATTTATTGATGTAACCAGCATTGAAGTTGAAGGTTAGAAATGGTGGACTCTTTGTTTAATGAAGGAATACATTGCAAGTATACAACGAAGAGCTGTAAGCATGTTTTTTTTTGTTTTTAACGCCTTTTGAATCAACAGCAGCAATCAAATATTATCAGGTAGCATAAACAAATAAAATAACAAAACTAAATATTTTTTCTCAGGTCCCAATAATATGATTTTGGGTAAAATCAAGATAACATAAATACATAAATATTCATTGAATAAAGTTTCTTGAGTAACTGCGTTAAGTGCGTACGTGTTTTGAAAGTATTGAGCAAGAATGCTGAAGTATTTTTCCAAGGAAGTAAAACAATTAATTATCAATGTCAGAAATTTCTTTCTTAAATAACTAAAGCACAGCTGTTGTATCTGTTAAAAAATCATCATCAAGAGAAGGTACTTCTATTAGATTTTATCGGAATTATTTAAATCGGAAGCAATGAAGTAAAATTATTGTGGTTACCTGTAGCCCATTGCAATTGAATTAATCTGGGCATACGTACAAAATAAAGTTGAAAAAAACTACACTACATTTGAAATTAGAGATATGTTAAATTTATGTAACAAAACATATGTATGTTTCAAAGGAGATATGGCTAAATTGTGTTGCAATTTTGGTTTAGAAAATCAAAACCAATACATTGATAAAGATCATATTGTTGCCTCAATTGTAGAAACAATTATAATCAACTTGCATGAAGATGATGATGATGATGACGAATTATTAGACTACAACGACAACAGTACAGATAATGAGGTGTGAGTTTAGATAATGATAAAGAAGTTGCTGCGATAGTTCCAATGTAGGTGGTTCTTCTGGAACTCCACAATTCGTTCAAAGTTTAGTACAAATACCTGTCGCAATTGAAACATTTGCCGAAAATTCCAGACCGTTTGTTTTGGCCCCAAACCACCAGGAACAACTACGTCATCATCATCAACTACTAATTTTTGGCAGAAATAATGTTGTGAAATAATAATAAATCACAAAACAGAATATGTATATAATTCCACAAATAAAAAATATGACGTAGGTATGCTATTTTCAAAAATAAAACCGAACGAGAAAATTACAAAAATATTGAATACTCGCGACGTTTCCCGCGTGTAATACCTTCTCCCCGAGGGGAACCATCCTGCGCACCGGATCGACCACATTATTTTCACTCTTAAAAATTCCCGAATAACTTTTATGTTATTATACATCAATGGATGAGTATCACAATATATAAGGGTTGTTTACGTGCTAACTACGTTGTCCTGCTATCGTTCGTTTCTAAGATATCCGCGTCCATAAAAAGCTCGCTTACAGACTTTATTACATAAGAAATCAAGAAAATAAAAACACCAATCTATAGGAGAGATCTTACTGTAATCTAAGCAAAAACTTAATTTTTTAGGAGAAGAAAAATCGAAAAGTGGACAATTATTTTAAAACCGCAAAAATCGGGTACCCTTTTTTACTTCTCTCACGCTCTAAGCTAACGACCAAGCCGAGGGGCAGAAAATTTTGATAGTCACTGCTGTTATATAGAAATGATTCTGGAGTATAGCGCACTTTATTTTTATTTATTTTTGTTAAGCCGGTTCGGAGTTACTAGCCTTCAAGCACAGGGCTCAATACTTTAGCAACCGATAGTAGATAAAGAAACGCAGGTCCGAGAGTGAGATAGACTTGTTCAACGAATTAAAAGTGACGCGGGATGGCAACCAACAGCTGATTATGTAATACGACCGCATGGCACACCCAAACATAACCTCACAAACGTCCGATATATGTTGCCGCCCATTATGCACTGTATTGGTTAGTTGAAAATTCCGCCATGTTTGGTCAACAATTTAAAACCCTCAACCCTTCAAGGTCATCAAATGTAGACGCCACTACTTCAAAAGACCCGACCCGAAGCGTTGTATCTTCTTTTTATCTTTGGTATAGTAGCTACACCAATTTGATATTTAAATGAATGTTTTCTATACATAATTGAGCAAAAATCTAAAAGGGGTATAGCGATTATTTTTATCTTAAGTTATGACGTTAACAATTTTCTTCTAATTGCAACCTAACTTTTTAATTTGGTGGTACTTTATAAGCTGTATTCCGTAAGAAAAAAATCAAGAAGACGTCCTTAAAGTTTTAATAGACTAAAAGATACATGAATGAAATGAACACAATAATGAGTGTTAAAAATAAGACAATTATAAAAAATGGTTTTCGACAGGCGTAGAACTTACAATAAATTTTCTGCCAACCATGTGCCAGCTGGCAATATCCGACACGTTCATAAAATGATTTCACCACGTTATGAATGGTTTCAGGCGTTATTAACGGGCACTCCAGTTGAATTCTATCCCTAAGGTCATCTAAATTGTTAGGTCGATTGTTGGTTTTTAAGTACCCCACAGAAAAAAGTCAAATGACGTCAGATCAGGTGACCTAGCCGGCCATTCCATTGCGCCTGTTCTCCCTACCTATCTTCCTGGGAACATTTCGTCCAAATAACGTTGCACATTAACATCGTAGAGAACAGAACAGATTTTGCAAGAAGTAGATATAATTCAATGTGGAGATACCCTCAACAAAAAATAATTAAAACAGAAAGAAAAAGAAAACATAAACGTAACAATAAAATATATTGTGGCGGATTTCTTTACCTGCATTCAGTTGAACGAAATATTTAGGTATGAAGCATCTCGAGATTGTGATGATCTGTGACAGCGGCAATATGGCAATTTTTACATTTCTTCATCGCACAATTATAGCTTTTTGTTTTTTTTGTTGGCATTAATGTTTTATTGGCATTAATACGAAAAATAAAAAAAATTACTCGATCTAACAATTTCTTTTTCCGTGACTATTTTTAAACATTTTACAAGAAAATAATTTTTTTGAGCAAATTTCAGATGCAAGGGTAAATTATTATCTAATAGAGTTTAAATTTTGATTAATATTGATGGCAATACGCACACTTTAACACCTTTTGCCTTTTAAACCGTCAATTTTAGTTTTCTACTTGTAAGTAAAATTTTAAAAGGTTGATCAAGTTTTGGGGTAAAAGATATTCCAATAAAGCATATTTTAGGCGTTACTTACTCACTGGATTTGGTAACTTTTGGCATCCCAGACGTTTTTCCCGGCAATTTTTGCTTTTTTTCATCCCGGGATCCCGGGATTAAAAAAATCTTTAATCCCGAAATCAAGGGATCAGTATATTGTTCGGGAAGCCCTAATATGTGGGCACGTTGATTTTGTTACAGATCGAAAAACTTTCAGACAAGTATTGAACTTCCTTGCGTTACTGTGGTATATAAGAATAGGTAATAATAATATCACTAATAATAATAATTATATAATGATCATAATTTGATACTTATACCTTTACGATTATTGATTTAAGGGTGGATTCCGATTTCTTCCTCTAAAATTACCGCCTTTTTTAGATTTTCTTATTGGGGAGACTATGCTAATCGATTCCATATTTGGCACAAATATTTACTAGCTTTAGAAGTAGTTACCAAAAAAAGATAATACAGAAATATGATTAATCACGCTCACTAGCCACCCGCGACCATGACACTGCGCGAAGATCCGCGGTCACTGGTTGGCATGATTGGGCCAATCCAGGTGATTTTTCTCTAAAAAATTGACAATGTTTTCTCTATAAAAAGAAAAGTACATAACTTATTGCATTTCTGGCTTATCAAACGATAAAGGGATGTTTACTGAATATCCAGTTAAAATTTGAAGTCAATCGCTCAAATAGTTTTCGAACTATCATGCCAACCGTTCGCGAAAAAACTGTTACGAGAAAAACACGTTTAAACATTCAAGTACAGTTTATAACGAGACATCGAGTACTTACAGTATTTTTCTGCTAATATGCTATACGAGGGCTATACCTTATTCCTTCCTCCACTTCGTAGAATTTATTTCGAGACTTTTCCTCATTTCTACGCCTGGTTTGAGCTTATTTTGCAGCCTCGAGTGTACGTCTCGACGACCTCAACATACGCAGTTTCTCGCGCACATTTGCAAATATCGTCGTTTCCGTGCCAATAACGATTGCTATTGTTGTCATAGTTTAAAGGATGGCAGAAAAGCCTTTATTATAAATGCCTGCTGCAGCATAAGCCGCAATTTTGATAGGTTTTGAGCCACGGTGAAGATGTTTGGGTGCGCGGCGTCAGACGGTAGAATTGAAGCGTTAGTTGTTGTTTTGAGTGTCACCACCCAAACACTGTTCTAGCAACTCTCTCGACGACAATTCGTTGTAAATCGGCTTGATGGCACATTTTTTCCAAGGTTATTGTACTCATTCAGAGTTTTCGCGGCTTTAGTTTTTCGCCATTTGCACCAACTCTGTGATCCCACAGGGTAGTACATATTATGCTCAACCACTTTGTTAGTATATTTCTCCAGAAGTACAGTGATACCATACAACGAAAGAGTGACCTCACTTCTTCCATATCCCGTCTCAAAAACTCAGCACTATAATTTTCTCGTCTTCCGCTGTCGACAATTTGTCGGCAGACGTACTACTAGCAAATGCTTTTCTTTCACGAGTGTGAACCCTCAAAAAATTTTCTGGAAGTTTTTTCTTGAGTGTTTCTTATCCATGATTGTTCACCAGAGAATTTCACAGAATAATAAACCATACACTGCAAGATTTTTGGCTTGAAAAACTCGAGCGGAAAAATTGTTGAGCGCGCGATTCGACCGTTCCGCGCGCTGCATATTTTTGGCACCTGCACGCCGTCGGCTAATGTCCTATAACTTGGCTAATTTTGCTAATTTTGCATTCTTAAGACCATAAATAATAAAATAGCGTTAAAAAAATGATATGTTTTCATCAGAAAACCGGAATTCCCCTTAACCAATTTTTAAAAACTACCAAATATACTCGCTTTTTGGGACAGCGATCAAACACATGTGATAGCTGTGCACTTGCTAAATCTTTAAGGAGAATAAGGTTACATTATTCTAAATAATTTATCAATTTTAGATGCCTACGTACTAATGTGTATTTTCAAAAATGATCAAAATATAAGATGCATTCATATTTTCAATATGCACCTATCTGTCCTAACCTAAATCATACATCGTACCTACATCATACCATACAACGAAATGATCATTCAAATTAGCGGAATTGCACACTCTCGTGACGTCATGATCGCCCTTTACCCCTCAAACTGAGGATTTTCGTACTTGGATAACCTTACTAAGATTATAGACCTTTATGCGCACCTACAATGGCGTGTGCAGCGGTGCTTTGACAAGATTCAATAACTACACTCATCAATATTTTTGATAAATACCAATTTTCAACCTATCTCGATTTGTCCAGTAATAGTTGCTCACTGCTTCGACTAAACATTAATTAGTTAATATCTACGTACCGGTTTTGAGCACCATGAACAGCTCGGTTCTTGAATACACGCGCTACATCTTTCCAAATTTTCGCAGGTCGTCTTTGTCTCTCCGACGCACAGATTGACAGAAATCCCAAGAGCAACGAAGAAATATATAAGCATTCTGCCTTCGTGAATAATTGCTAATAAGAATGAACTGTGTACTGTGCGATTGCAAAACCTTCTTGCATATCTGATGTCAACATACCACATCCGATTTAACCGGTGGTTTTTTGTTAATAAAGTTTCACAATTCATACTCGGAAATACTGTTAAATAATTAGCTTTTAAATAGATTTTAATATAATATAAAATAAATAATTAAATAAAATTTAAAAGCTTCAGTTAATGTTGAAACATTAATGTAGACGTGGTTTGTTCATTATACCATTTGATCTGTTAAAGAACAACAATGAAACAACTAACTTTTGGTTGCGTTATTCGACACTGCTACAAAATACAAAGATACTTTAAAACATTGGTTTATAAATAGAAAATAATGCATTTAACAAATACAGAGAATTGAATGAGGTTTTGCTAAAATCTATTTTCCAAATTTTTTCCAATTTTTATTGTACAGGTTGTCCCACGCTGGAAACGAAGTAGGTACAGTAATGAGCTTAAGAAACAACGTTTCTTCCATATACACAAGTTGTAGATAATCATTCGCACTACAACCGGAAAATATTTTCAAGGTTACAGGGTGTCCCACAACAACGTATCAACACAAATTTATATTTTTTAAATGGGACACTGTTATTGCCGTTTTCGGTTAAGATTATTATCTATTATCAACTGACTGTTTTTGGGATATTGTGAAATTAATGACAAAACCTTGAATTTTTCAAAACTCATTTTGAGGTTATCCTTGTTAGTGATAAAGAAACAAAAGAACTCATTATGAATAGTAAAAATATGGCACTTTTTTTACGTTATTTCGATTCTAATATGACTTATCCCGAATAATTGGTGATTTACTACATGTAAGAAACTTAAGAATTTTAAATGGAACACCCTGTATATTAACTCTCTTCGAAAGATCGATACATCAGCTTACCTAAAATGTCAAATTCGGTAGGTCTATCGTCAATAGGTAAAAAATTATTAATCTAATTTGGCAAGTGTAAGTTTTGCACAATAAATTCAACAATCTCACAAATGTAATAATAGTTCTTTTCACGCAGCAGCTTTTAGTAATAATATTCTGCAATTTTGAATTACAAACGTATAATTTGTTGTTGATTTTCTTCAAAGTCAAAGAATTAGTTATTTCTGTACCACTCTGAAATTGTTTAAATAATATTTATCAAAGACATTAAATTGTTCATGATGATCCAACGATTTGGAAAACTAGATCGCCTGGTGTAACCCCGTTTGATTTGTTATCTGGAAATATATTGAGGAAGAAATTATGGGAATATTAACTACGATAGCGTACATGAAGAATAGAAATAAGGGTACGTTTTCAAAATATTTTTGTGGAAAAGATGGAAAATGTAATATTTCCACCGACAATTCGTTAGTTAGAATCCTACTGAAACAATTATTATTTCTTCAGTTTACAATTATCCATTTATTTAATTATTTATTCTTATGAAAGTATGACTGAAACTGCGGCATGTGTACAGAAATCCACATTTTTAATAATGCACTCCTTGTTTTTTATCTGTACAACATCCCCATAAAGTTCGTCTTTAACATGTCCCGAAATAAATAAAAAGAACTTACGATTCTGCTGGCTAAGGCATAAGACCACTACAACCAACCCAACGACTCATAAATATTCTTTCAATAATTTAGAAGAAATTATACACGTTATTGTTTCATTTATTTAGCATGTTTCAATCTTTGTTATTAATGCTGTTATTAATATTGTTACTGATTTGAATGTTTCCGATTGACTTAATTATTGATTTCCTTATTTAAACATTGTGTAATTATGTCTATTTTATTTCTACATTATTTTCGGACCACTGTAAGGCGATACATGTTGATTCCCATATCTGATTAGTGAATTAGTTCTTTGTAATAAGTTCTACGAATGTATGTTTTGTTGCATGATCAAGTATTAGAATTAAATGAAAATTAACATAGCTAATAAAAGCAAATTGGTGCCGGCAAGCTAGAGTAAGAGGAACAGTTAGGGAAACAGTTTTGCTTGGATTAGATTACTTCTTTTTATTAATTCCTTATGACAGTTTGTATGAGCTCAATTCATTGAATCGATTTTTTTTCATTGACTTATTTATTAAAGTTTGTTATTTTTTTTAAGTAAGTAAGGTTTATTTAAAACATCTCCATGAGCAACAAAAGTACATTTCGAATAATAAATATAATAATACATACCACAATGTACGACTTCGCGCATGGGCACCGTCCCTCTGTCCTCATCCGAGAATGGATTCTATCCGTCTCAGGATAAAGGGTATCGAAGGCATTATGTTGTTTGCATTAAATTTGGTCTTCTGCTATATTGTTTGCTTCTCCATTGACCGTGTCAGCATGTCGTTCTTCATTCTTCTTTTAAATCTTGCACAGTTTAGTTTTGTTATACATTCCGGTATGTCATTGTAGGTGGTAATAGTTTCCGTTTTCGGTCGTCGCCCTTGTACGAAATTTATGTGTTCTTATGTGCGAGCAGTTGCTTGTCCCATATTTGTGTACATCCCTGCCTTGTCCTATCTTTCTATTTATCTTGATTAGTTTGTGTTTGATCTTATGTAGCAAGAGGATGTTGTTGAGTTTAATCCTTCCTCGTGTGCTTAGTTCTCTGGCTTGTTTTAGAACGTTTGCTGATGGTGTTTTCTTATTAAGATGTAACATGAGTTTTAAGATTTTATTTTGTTGTCTTTGCAGCTTTGTTAAGTTTTTCTCAGTTGTGTTTCCCCATACACTTGACAGGTAATTTATGTTTGATACAAATAAGCAATTGTAGATTAGTTTTCTTGTCCGGAGGTCTACATTATTTTTAATTTTGTTTAGGGCTGCAATGACTTTTGCGTTTTTTGTGATTATGTGGTCTATATGTTCGTTCCACATCATGTTGCTCTGCAATCTGAGGCCGAGGTAGTTTAGGCTTTTTACTTCTTTTATTTCCGCGTTGTTGATGTGAATGCGAATGTTGGGGTTCTTCTTGTTTATGCTGAACAACATGTAATGCGTTTTCTGTTCGTTGATTGTCAGTAAATTTTCTCGGCACCGCTCGTCCAGTTTTTCCATGTCCTCCGTTATATTTCTCTGTACTTCAGCGACGTTGTTTCGGCTGTATACAATCGCTATATCATCAGCGTACATGAACAGGTTTCCCTTCATGTCGACATTCTTTATGTCGTTAGTATACAAGATATACATGAGAGGAGGGAGATTTCCGCCCTGTGGTAGTCCAAACTCCGGGAATTGTGGGTTGCTCCTTGTTTTATTTATTTCCGTGGTCTGTGGCCGGTTCTGCAGGAATGTTTCAAACAGGCGTAGTTCGTTTTTTTCTATCATCAGTGACTGTAGTTTTTGAATTAACCTTGTTTTGGATATGGTGTCATATGCTTTTTTCATATCTATGAATATACCCACCGTGATTTTCTTTTGGTCCATGCTCCGATGAATGCTGTTTATAATATCGCAGGCGGCTGATGTAGTATCCGACTGCTTTTGGAACGCGTATTGTTGTTTGTAGAGTATATTGTTTTCGTTTATATGATTTTCTAACCGTGTCCTAATTGCTGTTTCCAAAATCTTATCTAAAGCGGAGAGTAATCTTATGGGTTTGTAGTTTTCTGGATTCGTTCTGTCTCCCTTCTTATGCAGTGGTTTTACTATCCCTTTTTTCAGAGCTGATGGGTATATGCCTTGCTCAAATGTCTTGTTAATAAGATTAACTATGATTTTTGTTAGTGTTTCTTTACTGTCTTTTAGGATCTTATTTGTTATTTGATCGAACCCAGGTGCTTTGTGGTTCTTTAATATAGATAGTTAGTTTGTGGCGGGTTATACATGATGGTAATGACTGTCTGGTCCGGGTGTATTTGGATGGTCAAACATTCCACTCCGTTGAAGGTCTTTTTTGTTTTAACTCTGTATTGCGTATCGTTTCATATTGTACATTGCTACGCCACCTCCTCTGCTTGGTCTGGAGTGGAATTCTGCGTTGTAGCCATTGGGTTTGTAGATATCCTCTTCCGCCGAGGTCAGCCACGTTTCGGTAATTGCTATTATTGTGGGATAGTTGTGTATATTTTGTTTTATTTTTATTATTATTATACTGGTGCTAAGAGAATTTGTATTGCATTTTAAAAGATACAATATATTCGATTTTGGTAATATAATCAATAGGTTTTAGTTTACACTAGACGTAAAGAAAAGAGGTTTTGGTATTAAGCAATAACAACTTTCGTTTATTCATAATTATTTACTTTGGCACTGGATAACTTACAAAATATTATAAGCGCATATTATATAAAGACACAAACATCAGTCAATGTATGAAAGTCATACACAAAGTTAATATAGTCTCAAGTTTTCGTGTCTTTCCTTGTCATTATATTATTACAATATTGTCAACCAGACATTTCGCAAAGTTGTTCCATCTTTATTTTGTTTACTACAGACAAATGCTCAGCCAAATTTTCCTATAGAAAACAAAATATTAAAAGAATTATCAATCTTTGGCCATAACAATAATTCCGCTAAAAATTAACGCTGGTCGTACGATAGAAAGTACGCCTCATATTATCTTCTTCAACAAGGTTAATACTAATGTATTCAGTCGATCCTTCTTATTACTTTTTATAGGTTGGATTTTGAAAAGTCGTACTGGCACCTTTGTACAGTGGATTGTCGCCTCTGACCCATTTTGCCGCAGCACGTTCCTTTTCAAACTTCTCATACTCAACTTTATCATGAATCGATGTATACAACTTCCAAATTGCCAGTAATATTAGTCCTCCCAATACGATACTTCCAATAAGACTCAACACCACAACTGAAACAAAAGAAAAACAAATAACATACAAAAGAAAAACCAATGGTTATGAAATCATAAATTAAATAAACAGATGGTTTTTAGGAAACTACCGAATATCAGAAGGCTGACAAAATTACCGTTAAGGTCTTATCTGTAGCCATTTCTCCGGTTAATTTTTAATAAGTCATAGGAAGTATGAAAACCATAATCACATCAACACATGAAACGCAAAATAAATAATCTACCACAAGATGGTATAAAACGAAATGACCTAATAAACAGAAAATAAAACACATACTAGTAAAACCTTTTACTGACTTGTTCTTACTTGATAATACACAAAACTAAATTTGGAAGCGAAAGTGAATTGGCGTTTAGTGGATTAGTTTTTTGGATTTCAGTTGAATGCAAATGTTAAGGGTTTTTAAGGATATTTTTAAGTTTCGAGCACATTTTCTTCAGCCGTTATAACAATATCACGTTTTTACACATTAATCTTATTTTTCCCCAAAAACCTTGTGAAAACTTATGAGCCCGGATTCAAATTCAACGCATAGAAATCTATCGACAATGCTTTTTTCTTTATGCACAAAATCCATCATCCTCAAAGTGATCAATATTTTCGTAATTTTCACTTGCCTCTTACTCGAAAATTTTCTAATGTAAGGCCATAGATTTTATATGTTATCATTAAGTCAATTAACATAATAAGATTATGTCAATTATAACAATAAATACTTAAAAGATTGCTTTTTTAAAAAAAATTTAAGAAGGTGGGTTGAAAAGATTGATTTCGCTTGGTTGGAAGGGGAATACAGTAATACTCTATTAAGAAAAAGTGTGCGAAATTGATTGGTTTTCAAAGTACTATCGAGATAAAAGTAACGTTTTAAATGCAAACATTGTCTACATACCTAGGACATCGACAGGTTCTGGGCACGATTTTTCCTTTTGGACGTGGACAATCAGTTCTTTTGTGTCGGTGTACCGGTACTGGAAGAGGATGGCGCAACCTTCATCGTCGATCACGCGGCAAATCTTGATATCCTCGCTGTCCTCCTCTTCAATTTTCTCAACGACGATCGGTTCAAACTCTGTGCATTTTGACCCGCATTCGGTGTAGTTGTACTTGCCGGACTTGAACACCTTGCATTCAACGCACGGATGCAACTCATGACATCTACAACAACAAACATATTTGATTCCCTTTCGTAGTGAATTCATTAAAAGTAATACTCTTACATACCTCTGTCCAGGACAAGTCGCACACTCCTCGCAGTACTTCCCGGAATACTTGTAACCATCCTGGTTGCATTGGCACTCTCCGCAATTGCACTCTCCGTGTCCAGAGCAGATTGACCCATCTCCAGTTGGAGCAATGCACGTGCTATTCCTGTCCAAACAATCGCAAGCTTCTCCTCTCCACCCAGGAATACACTTGCACTGACCGCACTCGCATTTTCCGTGGTCATCGCCTCCGCAGATCTGGCCTTTGATCCTCTTGCAGGAGAAATTATCGCACTCGCAAAATTTCCCGTATATCAGCTGATTTCCCGGCCTTGTATCGCACATGCACTTCCCGCATTTGCAACTGCCCAATCCGGAGCAGATCTCCGTATCGTTCAGATTCTTCTTGCAGTGGGTGTCATCGGTAGTTGTAGCCGTGCGTTGGTCACACTCGCAAGTGCTTCCAAAGTTGCCTATAAAATAAAAATAAACATTGTAATCTGTTTGAGATTAAATTTTGTATTGAAAATAAATTATTTTCTTGTATTATCTGTGACCATGACTTCGACAATGTGGATACGGAACGTAGCAACCGATCTTACTTAATGATTCTTTTATCCAATCACTGGGAGAGTTTAAATAAGGATATGCTGTTCCGACATTTTCCACATAAGGAGAGGGTATGTTCTAAAGTCTAGAGTTCATGCAAAAACTGGTTTTTGGAAAGGACAGTTTTCGAATTACATACAAATGTCCAAAAATGCAAAAATGCTGTTATTTTAGATACAAAATTTAATTGATAAATAGAAAAATAATCACCGGTTACTTGATTTTATTGTTCTCAGAGCAAGTTCTGCATCAGTAACGTAACGATACTGTGGTAGAATTTTGTATTCAACTTTCGGCCATATACAGGCTATACAAAAATGGGGATAAGGATAAGTTTGTTGATCGAACCATGAAACACGCTGTGGTTTGTACATACCAGCTGCAACCACAGGAATCGGTAAACAGTAGGTTTATGTTTTGTAAACATTTCGTTCTTTGATTCATTTCACTACCTATTTTAATAACCGAGATACAACAAGATCCGCAAGGACAAGACTGAACACAGTAACAAACATACCAGGTTGTAGGCTATAGTAATCTTCAGGTCTGTGAGCGTGTATTTTCAGGGAAGGAATCCATTATTTGTGAATTGATGTCCGATCGATACGACAGGGGTCTCTTACGGCCAAATGAGCTACCTGTATTCGCAGTGCAACATGAAGTAGACGATTTGACAAATGTGCTGTGAAATGTTAGTACTGTTGGTAGACAGAAAACCCGTTCTAGTTGGCCGTAATATACGCATCCTGGGTTTCGCCCCAGAACAAAATACTCTATCAGCGATTTATCGGTATGTTTTCTACCACATGCACAGTGCCGGCCTTAAGGGGGGGGGGGGGCGTGGTCGGGCGCCACCCGAGGGCGCCGGGTGAGTTGGGGCGCCAGTGGCGCCCTACCTTTTGTACAAGTAATGAAGAAATTTTTTGTTACCTGTGATGGTAGTGGCAGTAGCAAATGTTCTACTGCCACGCTATTACCCTTTTGCTATCCGGTGCGGAAAGTGTTGAGTTTCAATGTTCTATGGTGTCCGCAAATTTTATTATAGTCTTGAACCCCTAAAAGTAACGTGCACGTTCGCGGATTTCCGCGATTTACCGCAAAACGATCACAATTTTGCATTTTTATTAATCCTTCTAAAATTCCGCACAATAAAGGTATTTTCTACATTTTTCTAAATGCATTGGATCTTAAATTGCAAGTGCCCAAATATAGGAGTTTGCAGTTTAAGAACCAAACTACAGTGAGCGCATTAAGTATATAACATGACAAAATCACGTCGATTTTTAATTATCATAATATACATATTTACATCAAATTTAATTTCCGATCTTCAATTGTATTTTTTGCACTGGTATTTATAGAGCTGTCTTAACTTGTCTTAAAGGTAATTCACTAAATGTATCGCCATACATAAGAAAATTTTCAAGAAAAAGTGAATTAGGGTAGATAATATTAATAATAACTTCTGTTTGTTTATGGAAAGTGAATAGTCGTTTTCGATTGAATTCCTTTATGGAGCCGTACGTTCGTAAAGGATTGCTGTAAATGCTTCAAGAACATTTGGGAACAAACATTGGGGATTGCAGGTAAAAGTGCAAAGATTAAGGTTTACTATGAGACCATTTTGAGGTTTCTAGGATAATCGTTTCGGCTGGTATAAATTTGTATAAATTACCAAAATAGTGTGTTTTGACACTTTGACCCTACCTTTTTCGAAAACCTTGCGCGATAGAAAATTTTGAGGTCCAGATTGGTTTTCAGGGCAGTTAATTCTACCAAAAACGCAATTTAATATGCAATTCACAAAAGTTACTATCCCTAAAGTCATCAATATTTTAAAATTTTTAATTGACTCTATCTCGAAAATTTTCTTAAGTAAAGCTTTTTATTTAAAATATTTCCGGTACCATTTAGACAATTAAATGATGTACCAAAATAAGTGAGAAAAAATGGGAGTGCAGAATTTTATAAACAATATCATTGTTCGGGAGCTACGATCACGAAATCGTGACCGTTTTGCGGTAAATGTGAAGATTCGCGAACGTGCACGTGAAGGATGAGTTAGGGGTGGATTCCAGGCTCTAATAAAATTTGCGGGAGCCATAGGTATTGAAATCCAACAGTTTTTCCTCTTCTTTTTGCTAATTTAAATGTACTATTTAGGAACTCGCTAAAAATCTCGAATTTTCTGCTCTTGCTCATCGTAGTAAAGAATTCGCCGATAAAAAGGCACGAAAAGTGAGTTTCGGACATTAATAAAAGTAGTTTCAAATTATGTTTGTAGTGTTGTTGTGTGTTTTTTCAGTTGAAATAATCGCTGATTTATTTTATTTCTTTGTACTGATAGTGAAATAATTTTAATTTGTAATTTTGAAAGGGGCGCCCGGAAATACTCCGCCCGAGGGCGCCGAGGAGGCTAACGCCGGCACTGCACATGCACAACTTGTCGTTGCTATTCTTCTTGCGTATCTCGGTCATTAAAGAAGGTAATGAAGTGAACCAATCTAATCAAAATGTTTCGAAACAATTGGACTACCATTTGAGTCTACTTGATTCCTATGGTTGTAGCTGATGCACACCACAGAACGCTATCGACCAAAGAACGTATCTCTGTATCTATCTTCATTCTTCCAGCATGTATCTGTCCAACACAGAAATTTAATTATACATTTCTACCACAGTATCGTTACTGAAGCATCAGCCTACAACTGAACAAAATACTCATCAATATCTGAAGAGTGGCTCGAGAGAAAATAAAATGAAAAAAATTTAGGTGGTGCATAATTTACACGTGCGGTGTAAATTTACTGCAATCTGTTTCCATAAAACCAATTTTATAATTTGTTTCTAGATTCTAAAGTGTAGAATTTACTATATAAGTGTACAGATTACTTGATAATGTCTATTTTAAGTCAAAATGATAATGTTTTAAATAATATAATCGTTGATTGTCAACGGATATAGAAAGTTAGGCATGGGTTAGTTGGGGCCATGACATGCTGAGGGCCGGTGTTTAAGCAAGATTCATTCACAAACTATAGCATTTTCGAGTGCAGTACATAATAAATATTTAAGTTGAAAACTCAATAATTTGTGAATGAATCTTGCTCAAACCCCGGCCCTCAGGATGTCCCCAACTAACCCATGCCGAACTATCTATATTCGTTGACATAACTCATTATTTGTTATTTTTACATCATAAATGTCAAAAATGTCATAAAAAACTTTCATTCAATCCTTCAAATAATGTATGATACGAAAATGTGGCATATTCCCCTTGGATTACATATCTGATCATTTTCCTTGATTCTATTAAAATTCTATTTTTTACCAGGTGACAACATGCCTCAAAACTTGAAACATCCATTTAAAACTCTACATGCACAGATATAAAGAATATAATATGAAGAAATAAACGTATGATTAGTACTTGATTCCAGGACTGAAAGACCAAGGTCAATGACTCTTTCTACCATTCAGTTTAGATATTATTATTAATTTCATAATTGGAATAAATATTTTGTTATTGTTACGTATCTGTGTAATGTTAAAAGCTAAAATAAATAAATTATTAAATCTTGCCCCACCAATTCTCACAATCTCCTCCATTTTCACCAACTCATTTTAACAGCGGTTTCCAAAATTTCATATGCATGATAGTGTAAAACACTGTCCAAAATGTGTAAAAGAAGTTGAAATTTTGAGAACCAGTTTTAACATTGTGGACAAAGATTCGGCAAAATATTTTGTTTTGCAATGATAACTTTACCGCTACTTTGGCACTACTTGTATTATCTTAATGCGGGCCTGGTCATTGTCTACACTGTCTCATGTTATCTATGCGTTTTCTGCTGTAACAGCGACGGTCAGCACACAAGATCATCTTATTTATCTTTTTAAAGAAACACTCAAAACCCACAGGCTTGTCAATGATGGCAGGCACGGTCGGTGCGTATTTTTATCATTAAACTTGCACTGCAAAAATTTTAAAGGGTAGTCGCTTTCAGAGATTATATTAGGAACTCTCATTTGGTTCAGTACCAAAAGAATTTTGTCTCACTTTGTTTCATAGTTACTTGAATTATTGCATACCTGAAGAACATACGCAAACTCCACAGACTTCATCGCCTCTACCAGAACAGGAATCCGAAGAGTGTATATAATCAGGATGTTTGTCATTTTCGCAACCACAACTGCAATCCACCTCCAGTTCTATCAATAAAGACTCCCCCACCCCTTCCGGTTTGATTTGAATCATATGCTTGTTAGATGCACCACATTCTAACGGTTTTATTACAGCCGTAAAGTTCACGACATCTCCGACATGAACATTGGTGCATACACCTTCTTCAGTACTGGAGCAAAATGATTCATACTTTATTTCGACAACGGAGGTGGCGTTATCGGTCAACCTCACGGAATCTACAACGTTCTATAAGAAAAAAATAATTTAATAATAGTAAATAAAATATTCTTGTTACAGGAAGATTAATGTGTCATACCATACCAATGATGTGTGTTTTTTTTCACACAGAAAGAATATTATAACCAGCATATTTTTCAACAAAAATTATTTGATATGTAAAAAAAATCGGGCAATGTTTCGTTGTATCAGGCAATGTTTGATAACCTCCAGAAAACGCTAAGTGGACAGAAATACAAGCTTACGGTTTGAACTCTAAAGAAAAAATTATTGTGACAACGTGAACGAATCAATCTCGCGTTTTATTAGTGAGACGGTACCACTTCACATACATAGGTAATTAATTAAAAAAAGCAAATTAGTAAAAATCTGAAGCGATTAAAATTACACCGCTTATGAAGACATTATTTATAGATATTCCATTATGTTTTTCGTCAACCATTTTTTTTTTAATAGCAACCTATTTTCTATTAGTTTTCAAGATCTTTTAATCTATATTCAACAGTATAAAATTATGAAGAGGTTACATAAAAAAATATCAAGAAAAACGACCTTAAAGTTTTACTCTTATAAATGAATAACTAGTACTTGAGGATGGTCCCAACTTTCCACCGTGGGGGTGTTTCGGTATATTGCCCCGAGGTTGACGGATATGCACGTTTTGCCCAGCAGTGAGTTGAAGATATAGTAGCTTTTTCTCACAATTTGCTTTTTGCCAGCAAAGTTTAACACGTGGTCGTTGCTGATTTGTTATTTTACTCGTGTGACAAGTGGGTTTATAATTTATTTTAGTCATTTTTTTTGTCTGAGAATTTTAATCTCCTTTGAGATTTATTATGGATTTGATTTTAGTTTTGATTTGGATTACTTTTAATTTTGAAATGGGTTTTAGGGATTTCTTTAGAATTATTTTCTTTTTCGCGGTGCATAAACCTTATTCTTTGCCAGCGGTTGTGGTTAATAATTATTGAGCTGTCGGACTTGATTTTGTTTATGGTGTTAACAAAATGGCATTGCTAACAGAACAAAGGATTGAAGTTTTAATGATGATTTGGTATCATTAAATGAAATCATCAAGAAATATGTCAACTTTTCAGAGAAAAGTTTCCTGATCGGAAAATAAGCCAATCAGGCAGCAGAATAGCAAATAAATTTCTAGAATTATCTTACTGGAAATTGAAGATAATTTCGAAGATAAATTCGAGTTAAGTAGAGAAACTTTAAAAAGTTAAAAAAAATTATCTTTATAAGATTAATTAGGGCAATGAATTAGCAGAAAATAACTTCGATCATAGACAAGGATTCTGTGAACGAATGAGAAATTTGTATTAGCGATCAAATGTTCTCGCGGCCTATAATATTTTGTGATGACACAAGATATTATTTACATAGGGAAAATCCTCACTGGATGCAGGAAGCCAGTACCACAGAAGCTTAATGTATGAGCAGGACTTGTCGGTGACAAAATTGTAGAACAATCTTTTTTACTTTATCATGCGCAGTATGTAAAGTATTGTAATCGTAATTTTTTTGAGATTTTAGCGGAAATATGCCTTTTTGGGTCCCCTGAACATTTTTGACCAAGGTACAAAAAATGTCTGTGTGTGTGTCATAAGTCATAACCAAACTTAGAGCTGAAAAGCTTTCTATTGAAAAGGGTCCAAAGAAACTAGAGGTTTAGTCTTAGCATTTTTGAAAGATTTTGCAAATAAGCCGCAATTTCTGGAATTTCGTCGAAATAGTTAAATAATAAATTAAAGATGAGGAAATACTGAATAATTTATGACTATGACTTTTTTTGGTACAATCAATAGTTTAGCTGCATGAGCAAATTCTATTTCATCGAGATCGGTCGTACTGCATTAAACCTAGTAGCCAGGATTTGTCAGATTTTTTGATTCTAATGACAGTGGGTAGTGTCAAACGCTTATGTTTTGACAATAACTTCTGTAAATATAAGCTGCGTTCGGATATTGTATTACACTTTTTACACCCAATAACACGTAAGTGTCATTTGGACGGTATACCCGGTGTCAACGGAGTACAATATCCGAACGCAGCTTTAATCGACATATCTTATCTTATCTGTCTGTATCGAGCTACATCTCTCCCCACCAACACGGATTTGTCGAGGGACGTTCAACTGTCACCAACCTGGCGTATTTTACACAGTATACCGCACAGATCTTAGATGGGCGAGGACAGGTAGACGTCATCTACACTGATTTTGCTAAGGCTTTCGACAGGATCAGCCACAGTATTCTTTTGAGAAAACTGAGCCAGTACGGATTCAGCAGCTCACTGTCAGCATTTTTTCAATCCTACTTTGACTCCAGACAGCAATACGTACATTACAATGGGTTTGTTTCCCGTGGATTCCTGGCCGCATCTGGTGTACCGCAGGGCTCAAACTTGGGCCCCCTCCTTTTCTTGATCTTCATAGACGATTTGGCGTCGCGAATTGATACTCGGAAGGTGCTGTTTGCGGATGATTTGAAAATTTTCACTTCTATTGAAAGCACAGATGACTGCCTGTACCTGCAGGAACAGCTTAACCGGGTCCACGGTTGGTGTGTGGAAAACTGCCTGTCCCTGAATGCTTCCAAGTGCAGGGTTGTGACGTTCACTAGAAGACAACATCCAATCGATTTTCATTACGAGATGAATGGCACGATGCTTGCGCGCACTCCGCTGGTGCATGACCTTGGTGTTACATTTGACAGCGGGATGACATTTGTGGACCATATCAACACTGTTGCCTCGTCCTCGAGAAGAATGCTTGGTTTTATCATTCGGAATTGTAGATCCTTCTCTAGTGTCGCTGCTTTAAAAGCGTTATACTATGCGCTAGTGAGATCAAGACTTGAGTATGCAGCTTTGATTTGGTGCCCACTTTATGATATCCATAAGTATGCTCTCGAGGCGATTCAGAGAAAATTCGTGAAGTTTCTCTCGTTTCGTGTGGATGGGTATTATCCGCAGCGCGGTTGTGATCATAGGTTATTGCTGTCACGATTCGGAGTTCTGTCGTTGGAGTGCAGAAGATTTGTTATTAGCTTGTCGTTTCTGTATAAGCTTCTGCGCAACGGAGTTAACAGCCCGCCGTTACTTTCTCAGGTGATGTTTTCGGTACCGCGTATATCGTCCCGTTCTGAGAATGTTTTCTACTGTCCCCGCGCCAGAACCAATGTGTTGTTGAGGTCGCCAATATTTGCCATGTGTAGTAACTACAACAGATTGTCAGGTGTATGCGATATTAATTGTACATCTCTGAAACAACTCACGGCCATAGCTATTGATCATTTCGGCTGAGTTTAATTGTGTGCTTTTTGTTTATATGTATACGTGCGCAATATGCATCAATTTATTCTGTTTTTTCTATGATTTTTTATGCAATTCTACTACCGTGTTAATTACCGAAGTTTATTACTTTTTCTGTTGCAAATATGTATAATGTATTTCCTATGTTAGTTTATAAAGGATTGTCCTGTAATTGGAACTGTATCTTCTGTTGGGCAATAAATAGATTATTATTATTATTATATCTGTCTAGTTCTACTAGTTTTATTTTAATGCAGACATGGCCGATCTCGATCAAATAGAATCTCATGCAGCTAAACTATTAATTTTATATACAGGGTGAGTTATTAGTATCCCGGCGGTCGATAGTTAATAAATCGTTTGGAAAGAAAAAAATATTTTATACAAAAGTTGTTTGACTCGCCATTTTCTATAACGTAAAATTATTTTCATTTATACAGGGTGGTGCATTTAGGTGTGACGGAAAGTATGAACATTTTTTTAAATGGAACGTCCTGTATATTTTATTATATTATAAACACTACTAAATTTGTCTATCCAACCGTGTATGTTGATAAGTCACAGCGTTAATAGTTCCAGAGATATTCAACTGTTTTTCCAAAATATGCCCGTTACAGGATCTTTTTAAAAACTATGTAAAAACGACATTTTTCCTGATTTTGCCTTTAAACTGTGTGAGACAATAGTCAAAGCCGGTAGGTAGATGATAGTATCCAAAGATATTAGCTACACTATACAGGGTGTTCATTAAACTTGTACAATATGTGTTGGCTGTAATAACCCTTTATTTCGCTCTAACTTACTTCTAGTATGTTATACACCAAATGTTATTATTTTTTGTGATATTTGCAATTTTACGAAAATCCAATGCAATTGTAAATTTTAATGTTGCTGTGAATAAGGTATTTGGTAGTTTGATGTAAAGTCTTCAAGTGGCGATAGTAGAGATAATTTAGAAACAATTGAACCAGCTTGATCCTTATACAAAGTGTTACCGTTATCAACATATTAACAATTTTATATGAAAGTTTATAAGTATATTTTGCCGTCTGACGTATGGTAACCGAACACGCGATTTTAAAATTTAAATTACTACTTAAGAAAACCCTAAACCGTGTACTTTTAGGTTAACTATCGTGCAAATTTGTTGACTTCTGAGTGTTGAAAATCAGATTTTCTTTGATGTGATTTATGTACTCACACACAAAAACCAAATATGCAACAAAAATAAACTGATAGGCATCTTTAGATTCAGATGTTCATTCATAGCAAAAAAATCTATTAAAAACACTTTCCCACTTTCCATTCGCATTATCAATATTACTCATACTATCATTCATATTATCCCAATTGTCTCTCCAGAAAAATAACCTATTTTAAATCAACAAACAATAGTAAGTAGATATTGTTGGTTGTTTTTTGTACTGAATACAAATTCGTTCTCAAACGTAGCTTATCAAGACAGGTTTTAGCGCTTCTGTTTGTTTTTGTGTCTGAGCGCACATACTATTAGAATGAAATGTCTCCGGAAAGGTGAACAATTTTTCACGATAGTCCCCCTAAAACTACACTGTTTCTGCTTTACTTCGGAGCCCAACTGAAGTTACTAGGTCTTCAGGTTCGCTTGCTGTACATTTGTAAAAATTGTGAAACATACTTATAAAATTGTGTAATACCTTGATAACCGTAATACTTTTTATATGAATAAATCTAATTAAATAGGTTCTAAATGACTTCTTCTATAACCCTTTAAATATTTTACATCCTGCTAACTAACACAGCACACTGTGTACAGAGCAATATTAAGATACTAAACAGCATAATACTCTTTAAATTGCAAATATCACAAAAACCAGTAAAAATAGATACACGATATAGTGAATATAAATTACAAAGAACTTAAGAGACATTTCAATTAGCAAATAATATACAGGGTGATCCATTTAAAAATCTCAAGAAAAAGCAATTTAAAAATGTTTAAAAATTAGTGCATTTACGATCAGCCTGTATACCAGTTACCAGTTACGATCACCCTGTATACCGCATCTAAATTTTCATGACATCAGCATCTAGCTATGGGTTTAGGTATTATGTGACAAAATATTTAGTACAATATCTTCAAAAATGTAGTATTATGGTAGTTTTTAAGAAAGGTCTGCAATTGCCAATTTTTTGACCAACAATTGAATATCTCAGGAACTATTTGCTTTACACAGGTACAACTTACACAGTTCGAAAGACAACTTCCTTAGTATTCATAATATGGTATGATATACAGGGCGTTCCAAAAAATGTACTAACTTTCCGTCACGCCTAAATACAACACACTGTATAAATGAAAATAATTTTACGTTATAGAACCTAATGGATCAAGCAACTCTTGTATAAAACACTTTTTTCTTTCTCAAACGATTTGATGACGACCTCCGGGATACTAATAACTCACCCTGTATAGTATGATAAAGTCATGTGCCTGGCCACATCAGATTTGTTTAAATAATTTAAGTGTTTAAAGATACCCACACTTTCCATAGGTTGAACTACTACCTGCAATATTTTTTTCCGAATGAACACGACCGGATAGGAAGAAAAGGCCCAATGCAATGACCGGCTAGGTCTCTCGATCTGACGTCATTAAAAACCCAGGTGTAGACAAATCGACCTAACAATTTAGATGATCTTAGGGAAAGAATTTCAATTTGAAAATGTATTGTCCAAGTCCAACGACTATCGAAATCAAACCAACTTTTTGTAACGTTCTTGTCTTTGTTTAATAACATCCATATTATTTTGTTTATTTCATACATGTATCTTTTAACCTATTAAAACTTTAAGGCCGTTCTTTTTAATGCAACCAATTAAAAATTTTACGGTGTTGAATACATTTTAAAATCCTACCAAACTAAAACTAAAAAATATAGGATGTCATTAAAAAAATGGTTGACGTCACCAAATAATAATGAAAATATCTTTTTTATGTGCGCTGTAATTTCAATCGCTATACCCCATTTAGATTGTAAACATTATCGGAGTTATCGATTTGATCAGCTACTTAATTACCACCGTGCACTTGCCGTATAGCTTTGAAAGGACCTAATGGATTCCAAAATTATGTTGATAATGTCAGTAATTGGTTTCGCAGCTATTTCAACTGGAAAACAACATTTTCATTTTGTTAAGCACACAATACTTTTTCACAACAAACTATGACTAGACTTACATTGTAATTCTGCAAAATCAAGTCCACAACATTGGACGACTCATTGTCCAACTTCCCCAGGCCAGAATTCTCAAAATTCTGTTGCAAATTCTGGTACAACCTATACACCCTACCGGATTTGGCAATCGCAAACAGAAGATTGATGTTGTTCTCCTTGGCCACATAGTTCAGTTGAGACACGGAAGGATAATCAAAATCTAATGCTTTCGTATATTCGTTATTCTCGAGGTAACATTTGGCGTCATTTGGCTCAACGGCACCGACAAGCTTCCCATCACCAGCTATATGGGACTCAGCGTCTGTTGAGAAGATAATTAGATGTCTGGCTGCTTCCCTCCACTGGATGTCTTTCTTGCAGACGATCGCTTGCATTAGGGCGTCAAAACCACCTTCTGGGAAATCTAGATTTCCGGATAACTTCGCAGCGTTTACTTGTTCGGTGAAAAGCTCGTAGTTTGAGGTTAACGACAAGTGGTTCTTGAAGCTATACTCTGGAACGCAGTTTGTACATGGAGACGCCTTCTTCTTTGGTTCCGTACTTGTGAATGGCAATTCTGGTTTGTCCACAAAACTTCCAAAACCTAATTGGAAATTCGTGGTTAGATTCATCATGACGGAGACCAGTTTATTTCCGAGGGTGGCTAGTTTATTCTTATGGAGTTCCATCGATTTTGAGAGGTCCATGAGGTAGTACAGGTCGATTGGATAATTGGCGGCTCTGGCATATTGAAAGTCTATTTTGTATTCTTCGCCCCTGCGCATCCGCAGCTTCACCTTTTGCGGTCTTATCTGCACAGCATCGCCATTTTTGCCATCGTTGATGGCGTTATCCTGAACTACTTGGAAAACACTAGATGGAGATGTCCACTTATCAAGAGGGCACCAGTCGGATACCTCAGTTTTTGACCGGCAGTGAGCGCTGCCATTTTCAATCTGTAAACGAAAATAACAGATATTAATCAAGAAAACTTCTTCAAGTTATGTTCTAACTACTAACAAAGAGTCCATAATAAGTTATTATTATTATTAGTAACATATTTCGGAATAATAAAAAAATATATATAAAGTAGAAAGATTGTGTAGTTTATAAAATAAGCGGTAGTTCCATAATTCGAATTAATTGAACACGTAAATTATAATAGGGTTAATATATCTTTAAGTGAGGTTGAAACCGACAATTTAGTTGGCCCGAGATTTCATGCAACAGAGCATTTCCTCATTTCAGTGGCAGATTTTGTTAGCGTTTCCAAAACCCATGTCGTATTGTGAAGAAAATGTCGTTAGCAACCGTAAAATGCCTAGCGCAGTTTTATTTTACTTTTGGCAGAAGAAACAAACACATCGAACCAAAATGTACTATTCAGTAGGACCAACTTGACAACAACACTTAAAGTCATATAACAGCACCCTTTCTGATTAAATTAAGTATCAAGCATAAAATGTTTGCTTACACCAACATGTTGCTATAATAGGAAGAACAGATTTTCCAAGAAGTAGATATAATTCAATGGAGGCAAAACATGAACCTTTTCAACTTGCTTAAGTCGGTTTAGTTACTATACTATCAACAAAAAATACTTAAAACAGAAAAAATACATCAACGTAACAGTAAAATAAATTGTGCCGGATTTCTTTCCCTGTATTCAGTGATGTACTACAGAAAATAAAATTAGTAAATAGTTAATGAAATACAGCGAAAAAGTTTCTTCCAGTTGAAAGATTTTACCATAAGGGGAGGTTCTCATGTAATCGGTTGAAAAAAATCAAAATTTTTATGTTTCTTACTTTGAAACCTTGAGGTGTGTAAACTAATCCCCTAAATCTGTTTTTTTGATTCTCACAAGTTCTACGGTTTTATAGCCTATGGTATTCTCCGGCCGAAATTTCTTGCAAAGGCGGCGCAAGCGATGCTTTTATTCAAATGATAATTCTCGGTGACGCCACACAGAAAAGTGATTATTTGGAACGAGAAAACATAATTTCTTGAATTTATTTACTAGATTCAAATGCATATTTACTTGGATGTAGAAAGTTAGGTATATACACGAAATGCCACATACTCAATATAAGCACAATAATTTCTCAGATAAATGCTGTCAACAAATAAATTCTTTCTTTATAAGAACCAATATTGTATTGAAAGAAGTAATTGAATTTTTCGTCCCAAAAATGTTAATTTCTCCAACGAAGTAATAGTAAATCCATCCAAGTACGTAGTTACTTGATCCAAGAAAATATAAGACATTTAATATAAGTAAGTATTGTTTACTGAATAAAAACCCACCAATTATTTAGCTGAAGTGATTCTCACTTCTTTCAAGTAATCCCTTTCCCTGGAATAAATATGCGCACCGTGATTTTGTCAAGGCTCGCGCGTCCGCGCGTTGTGCTGGCACGTGCTGGCGCCACGGAACCTAACCTAGTACGAAAACAACAAAGTACCCGTAGGGGATGTGCCTTGTGATTTATTGGGGATGTGTATTGTGATTTATAGTGTACAATAAACGTTTCAACACGGAGTAGTCGATGTAACGTACGCAACAGTTTAGAACGAGTAAGTAAATATAACATACCTATCTTGTTAATTAGCAAAAGAAAACGTATTTGTGCCAAATCTTTAAAATTCTTACATTAAGTGGCTAAAAATATTTACCGCGAATAAAAATATACACTTCATTGAAGACTGTTTACTTACTTCACCAGAGTAACCACTTTCTTAAATCTAGTAATATTATTCCAAGAAATAAAATTTCTTGGTTGTAGTCAATAATCTCTCGCGTATATACGAACCTACCAACTACTTCAGCCAAGTAATTCTCTCTTCGTTCGAGAGATCACTTTTCTGTGTGCGCTTTAAAATAGGAATGTGAAATTTGGCTACCGTATAGAGACTGAATATATCTAGGTGCTTATGTTGAGTAAATTATTATATTTCAATGAATTCATATAGAAAATGAGTTTTAAAAAGTATAATGTTTCTACCTTCTAGTGTAGAGTTAACAACACCGACACAACTATCGCCTTTTTCTAGAAACACGACCTTTCAAACTGCCTTGCGCGATTACTTCTAAATCGTTTAACGGATCGAGTTAATCTTTTCTTCCCTTAAAGAAAATACTTTTTATTGGAGGCTGAACCTCATAATAAGTAAAACCTTTAAATAATTATATTATTTATACCGATTTGAAAACGAAGAAAAGCTCGAAAATCGAACATAAAATTCAAACAGCAACCATTTTGTCAATTTTCAACTTTTTTAACTAAATGTTGGTTTAGCCTCCAAGTAATTTCATCTAGATTCACAGCGATTTTGAAATTTCGATCTCTGGTTATTTTTATAGAAGCAATCGTGCACGTCGCACTGTGGGACGAAATCCCGAAAAGCTGGCCAAAACCTCAAACAATGACAATTTGATTCGGAGAAGTTTGACTGTTGGGTTGCATAGAGAAATGATGACTGCATTCAGCCCTGGAAGGGGAAAGCCTAACTCTTTATACCAAGCTCGGTAGTTGAGTTCAAAGTTGGTCTTTCATGAAAGTGTTGGACCTAGGCGAGAACACAGACTAAAAACGGCGAACTTTAAAATTGCATATCTCGGAAATGAGTAGTAATATTTAATTTTTACGAGATGGATTCGACTGCTTGCAGTATGTAAAATTATTTATGTTTTAATTTACTTAAAAAGTAATGTTTCTCGGCTTCAAATACGGTCATATTTGGTATCCTCGCGAAAACATTATAATTTTAGAGACTTACTTTTTCTAATAGATGAAAAGTAACATATACCACCATATTCCACAAAGTGGGAAGTTTAGAGTTTCAGGTAATTGTATTAGCTAACGACATTCATTAGGAATTGATTTCGCCCTTTCACGCCAATTGGCTGCAATGATTCTTTTTTCTAATTTTGCATGACGTGAGCGGGTTGCAGCGCGCAAGCACAGATGTTCACTTCATAGAATAGGAAACTTATACCAACACAAGTCTTATCAATCTTATCATATCATCATAGACTGCTAAACACTGTTCACAAACACTAACTCGATTATTTTAGATTCGGATTGTTAATAATAAATGTTATTATTAAATTATGTTCAACATTTCCAGAGAAGCGGCATAATGTATTATTATTGTCTTATTATTTACAAATTATATGAATAAATATTACGGGCAGAAGTTTTTATCTGTAAACTCAGGCAGAAGTAGTTGCAGTCGTATTTGATGACACAAACTAAGAAAAACTTTAAGGGATTGATCAATGAAAGACTAGCACCTTTTATTTCATTGTTGCGTTTCGATTTTTGTTGACAATCTTCTTCAGATAACAACTGCAAAATTAATTAAAAATAACTAAACATTAGAAGACAAATAAATACAATAATAACGCTATTAGAAATTAGTTTATCAATTTATTTAGCTGTTACTGTATTTATTTTAGTAGACGTATATTTTAAGGGTTTATATGAAAATCAGTTCTAATTCCCTGTGCCTTTGTCACAGTGTCTAGTAGGTACCGCGGTAATAGTTACCGACCCTAACGAAGAGGATTGACTTCAGTCCCGGTACTCCTATACCGTATGACTCCCCATGGTGTGTGTAATAGGGGCTCGCGGGCGGAAATGCCATTCAGAGTAAAAAGTTTCATGCGGACTTATTGAGTTTTTCTGTTCCTAAAGAAGATATAGCTGTTTAAAATACATTTTTTTAAATGTATGAAACTTTTTACGGAATAAAGAGGACAAAAGAAATCTATATGAAATATTTACTTGGTATGACATTTTTTTATCTGGGAAAAAATTGGGACAGCCTGTATATATATATTACAAAATGAAATTTTTTGTGCTGTCACACTCGAAAACAGCTGATTTCGTCAGAGGTTGGAGAACCGCT
Source organism: Aphodius sticticus (assembly GCA_963966075.1). NCBI lineage: Eukaryota > Metazoa > Arthropoda > Insecta > Coleoptera > Scarabaeidae > Aphodius > Aphodius sticticus. The sequence goes on from OZ014508.1 coordinate 26,350,926, forward strand.
ATGGAACTTTGCCGCTCTAGTGCGGCAAAGTACAAGATACAAATTTTAAATAAACTAAGATCATCAATTTGATTGTTTGTTGATAAGGAATAGCAACCCATTATGATATTTACATAATTCTAAAAATGATAAATTGAGAAAATTGTAAATAAGGTATAGCGACGAGTGTAGTTTTATTTTAGTATGTTCGTACGCATGTGACATCTACAGTGTAATGAACAAATATAAAACTGTCAGAATTTAAATTAGTTTTTTAAAATTTACTTTTCGTCGAAGTGGTACCAACCAAACATTTCCTATACAGAAATATAACCATTCTTTATTTTAAAAAAATACGTATTTACTCAAAAACCACCACAAAAGACGTTGTATGTCACTCCTGCCGAAACCTACGTAGCGCGACTCGCTCAAATGCGACGCTCCGCCTCGCGCCGCATTACCGCTCGTCGCGCTATTCCGTACTTTCGGCACTTGTGACATAAATAACTATAGGGAAATGTCTAAATTTGTAATCAACGTGGTCCAAAACCCCCCTATACTTATTATCTTTGAAATCTGACATAATTCTGTTACATTTGTAGGCTATATTGGGTCCGCCATTTTGTTCACAATAATTTTGCCTTTGGATTCGTAATCAGCGACTAGATAAACTACTGTAAACCAATTTTTGTCTAAATCGAAGTTTATTTGAGGTTTTGGCCAGCTTTTCGGGATTTCGTCCCACTGTGCGTCGTTAAGGCTCCGTTTTAAAAACATCGCAACTTCCAAACGAAATATTTCGTTGCGATGTTTTTTTTTGCTGGGAGTGGTCTGCCTGGCCCCCACCAACGTCAACCAGGCCACAGTTTTATGATAAGGGGAAGTTGGGGAGTTTAGAGGAAGCAGGCAAAGGCGGAGCATAGTCGACGCGAGTACATTCGAAGGGGAAGTACTCAGCCAGTTTGTCGCCGCGCGTCGGCGCTTTCGCTTTCGCTCAAGTTACAATGTATTAGTGTTCTCACTCATCACGGTCGCATATGCATCCCGGACTGCATACAGCTGGCTGGCGGCCGCCAGGCGGTAAAAGAAAATATATTGATTTAATTTAGAGAGAGCGCGCTTGCTATTATAATATTTAATCTTTTTAACAGGGTGGCATACATACAGTATAGTAAATTGCCAAAAATGTATTAACTCATGATAACTCATCGGTGAATTATGGACTTCAATTTAGAAAGGAATTAATTAAAATGGAGCAATGAGGACCCAATACATCTATAAACATGCTGGATATCGAACGAACGCACGGCAGTGACACACGAAGACAAAAATAAAAAAAATTAATCTGATGCGTTCAGGCACATTACTTTATCATACCATATATAAAATTAATAGTTTAGCTGCATGAGATTCTATTTGATTGAGATCGGCCATGTCTGCATTAAAATAAAACTACTGGAACTAGACGGATATTTTGATTATATTGACAGGTATTGCCAAAACATCAGCGTTTGACACTACCTACTGTCATTAGAATCACAATATCTGACAAATCCTGGCTAACTAGTTCCAATGCAGCGATCTCGATAAAATAGAATTTGCTCATGCAGCTAAACTATTCATTTTACCAAAAAATGCGATAGTCATAAACTGTTCAGAATTTCCTGTACTTTAATTTATTATTTAACTATTTCGACAAATTTCCAGGAATGGCGGCTTATTTGCAAAATCTTTCAAAAATGCTATAAGACTAAACGTCCAGTTCCTTTGGATCCTTTTCAACAGAAAGCTTTTCAGCTCTAAGTTTGGTTATGAAACTTCTAAATATGAAGTTTCGTCCCGATACCTTAGTAGTTTCTCCGGAATCGTCGCCACAAAAAAAAACACACATACACAGAATTTTTTTTACCTGGGTCAAAAATGTTCAAGGGATCCAAACAGACATTTCCGCTAAAACCTCAAAAATTTTGTTTGGCACGATTACAATACTTTACATACTACGTATGATAAAGTAAAATCATAGTAGGTACATAGTCCAAAGTTCCACAAACCATTTATATAAATCCCAAATATTTTGTCACCTACAAGTTTGCTATATTTTATAAACGTTTTGGGCGCCATGAATGCAAGATACATGAATGAAAACAAATTCTGGCATTGGCTATATCCAATTCCCGCTGTAATACTGTCCAATACAGTCGCTGAACTAATATCCATTAGAGCCGACCCAAGTTCGTCACTGCTAATTGTCTCTTCCTGTCCACAAAACCGACATTTTAAATAAAATGTTCATTTGAGTCCTGTTCTGGTCTCTTTGTCTCATTTGTAATTAAATAATTACAATATTGTTCTTTTAGATTATCTATACATATATTTTAACTTAGCTGGTACGTAGTCGTCTTTTACTAATTCGTCTAGAGGACAGATGCGGATGTTTAGGTATTTTGCCACGACTTCTACCCATTATTAAACAAATGTACCTAACACCTAGCAGGTATAACTACACTAAGTATAATATCATACGGTATGACTTTTATCGTGTGTTAAATTTGTAAACCGTGCGTATAAATGTGAAATGCGAGAACTCGGTTCTCCCGATTCAATATACGCTACGGTCATAACTTGTGAACAGTCTAATCTAAAAATACCAGTAGGCGTGGCGTAGTTATAGGCGGTGTTTAAAACTCCTAACGTCTGCTGTCTACACCGGGCCCGTAATATAGGCAAATTACATACATTTCTGGCAATTACGCTTTGTTATCGCAATTATAATGTTTACATTAAAATTGTACTTAAATAAAAAATCTATTTTTGTATCATGAGTTGGGCTAAATGTTTTATATTTGAAAGAAACCAAAGATAAAAAAGGTTTTCATCCAGCCCAACTCGTTATTTATCTAAGAAGTTACATAAAAAAATTCATAAACTTTGAACAATAAATAACGCTTTTATTTGCAAACGCGTTTTAGAAGAGGTAGAGCTGGGTCTTAAGAAAAGCACGCCGCGCAGGGCCTGATACTTCCTACAACAGTATCCACTTCTTGCTTATATTTTTTTCTGGCACAATTTCTTTTTGTACTATAAAGTATAATAAATATATAGCAAAAGAAAAAATATTGATGTCTCTTACAATTTGTTTGAAAATCTGTTCCAAAGTTGAGCTACTTTTTAGGTCTCTACATGATAACCTCCCTTAAACTAAAAAACGAAATATTTAGGTACGAAGCATCTCGAGTTTGTGATGAGCTGTAACAGCGGCAATGTGGTCATTTTTGACACTTCTTCATCGCATAATTATGGCATTTTTAGTGAAAAAGTATTGTCAAAAGGTGCACTTAAATATAAAGTTTATTTGTATAATGTGGGTTGGGCTATTTGAACTGTATTTGAGAAAATCGAAAGACGTACAAGTAATATTAATTTTTTTTTTTCATGACAGGAAATTGAATATTTTATGTTAAAGCAGAAAACAGAAATTCGTCAAATGTTTTATTGGCATTAAAAACTTGAAAAATTGAAAATTTGATTAGCAAATTTAACATGCAAGGGAAGGCTTCTACTAGAGTTTAAATTTTGTTTATTATTGATGACAATACGAACACTTTGACACCATTTACTTTTTAAACCGTCAATTTTGGTTTTCTACTTGTAAGCTAAAATTTAAAAACGTTGATCAAGTTTCGGGGTAAAAGATATTGTCCAATAAAGTATATTTTAGACGTTACTGTCTGAATTTGGTAGCTTTTGGCACCCCAGGCGCTTTTCCCGGCCTAATATGTAGGTACGTTGATTTTGTTACAGGACGAAAAACTTTCAGTCGTGCATTGAATCTCCTTGCGTTACTGTGGTATATAAGAACAGGTAATAAAAATATCACTAATAATAATATTTATATAACTCTCATAATATGATACTTATACCTTAACGTTTATTGATTTAACCAATTTTTGAGAACTACCAAATATACTCGTTTTTTGGGACACGTATCAAACACATGTGATAGCTGTGCAGTTGCTAATGACGTGGCGTTTGCAATATACTTCACTGCAAATTTACAGTATACTAATAACGTGATGCCCGCCCAAGGTCTATAAAGTGAATAAGGTTACATTATTCTAAATAATTTATCAATTTTAGATGCCTATGGTTTCTTGTATTCTGGGTTGCCGTATGAGCTCTGACGATTAAGCGATGATCGGATTAAGAATTTCCTACTTTACATTTCCAAGTAAACCAAATTTACGTCAGTTATGGATAAACAATTGCAAAAAGCCTTTTGGAAAAGATATCAATAACGCTTACACTTTTCTCAGCTTTTGCCGAGTAAAAAAATTATTTTCGGATAAGTGTTTTTTTTAATTTTGCTAATCAAAAGCAAAAAATCAAAGTATGTGAAACGAAGAGTAGCTTAAAAACTAAAACCAAAACCCTAATTATGCACCTATCGGTCCTAACCTAAATCATACAACGAAATGAGCATCCAAATTGGTGGAATTGCAGACTCTCGTGACGTCGTGATCCCTCAAATGACCCCTTACCCCTTAAACTGAGAATTCTCGTACTTGGATAACCTTACTAGGTTTATAGACCTTTATGCGCACCTACAATGGAATTCGGTGCTATGACAAGGTTCAATAACTACCCTCATCAATATTTTTGCTAGATACCAATTTTCAACCTATCTCGATTTGTCCAGTAACAGTTGCTCACAGCCTGGGCTAAACATTACTTAGTTAATATTTACATTATTTACGTACCGGTTTTGAGCACCATGAACAGCTTGGTTCTTGAATACACGCGCTACATCTTTCCAAATTTTCGCAGGTCGTCCTTGTCTGGCCGACGCACAGATTGACAGATATCCCAAGAGCAGCGAAGAAATATATAAGCATTCTGCCTTCGTGAATATTTACTAATAACTAATAACTAACACTGTGTACTCAGTACTGTGCGATTGCAAAACTTTCTTGCATATCTGTCAACATACCACATCCGATTCAACCAGTGGTTTTGCATTATGTATTTTTTTATATTTTTATTGTACAGGTTGTCCCACGATGGAAACGAGCCGGAAAATATTTTCAAGCTTACAGTGTCCCACAACAACGTATCAACACAAATTTATGCTTTTTAAATGTAACACTGGTATATTATTGCAGTTTTCGGATATTTCTCCTAATTGTTTTGACATCGACTGGCATTAGGCTCTTATCAACTCACTGTTTTTAGGATATTGTGAAATTAATGACAAAAAATCATTTTGAGGTTATCCTTGTTAGTGATAAAGAAACAAAAGAACCCAAATTGAATAGGAAAAATATTGCACTGTTTTAACGTTAGTTGCGATTCTAATATGACTTATTCCGAATAATTAGTGATTTGCTAAATATCAAATAACTTAAATGGTACAGCATATTATTACCCTATACCGGGTGGTCTTTTTAACTTGAGACTCCTAAATATCTCGAGAAATATGCATGGTACGACAAAAGTGTCTTAAATAAACTTGTAGGACTCAAAGGGGGAAATGAGATGACGATATCAGTTTCATTGCAGATGGCGCTGCAATCGGTGAAAATGAGGGTAACTTCATTTTTTAAGTGGGAATACAATTTTTTTATCAAATTATGATTTTACGCTAAATATGAAGAATGTTTTGTCTGAAACGTTTTTTAGTACGATGCATTTTTTCGTGTGTAAACAAACCCTATGCGCATGACGGCGCAAAGTATGGCGGCCAGAATTATTGATATATCGCAAAGTTGATGAACACACTGTTCGACTTTTTAAATAAAACTAATGAAATTAATTTATACGTTCATAGAAACAAAACACAAAATAATTAAAGTAACAAAGAACGTTTGAAATGTATTTCTTAAAAATTTAATAAATTTTGCCCAAAATGGCATACTCCAATTGCAATTTAATAGCAAATTTCATACGTAGAAATGATAAAATTTCAATAATTTCTTTATTATAGTCTATTTCTATTCGATTCAAGGTATTATATTATACCTTTTGGTTGAAAAGGACAAACTACATTTACAGAATAATATGCAACACACGAGAATGGTGCTTCCCAATCGCTACGCTAGTCTGCGGCCCGAACGGAACGGTAGTATAACGTTCACGTTCTTCACGTTCTATCTCACTATATTGGCACCGTGCGCAGTACGGAGTGGGGGATTGAGGAACGCTTTATGCGCCCATGGCGGAATATGTATCCGCCAGAAGTTTTCTCGGTCACCGCTGCACGCAAAAGCGCTGTAGTCGACTTTATTTATTATTTCTGTCAGCTGATAGCGTTGTGCACAGACTAGCATTGTGTATACAAATATACAAATATGGTTAACTTGTGCTGTGTGGTGACCTCATTTACGTACGGCAACAGCTTTCTTGTTTATGTTTACTTAGTAGACGCGCTACAGGTAACTACCACGTGGGTGATTACTAGGAAGGAAACTGCATAGAACAGCGCCACCTCGTGGCGATCTTAGTCCCGTCCGGCGGCAATAGAGATGGGCATATCGTACGCGCACGGCGCCAATATGTGCCTCCCGGCCGGCCATGCGCGGCGTGACGTTCCGCAGTAACGTTATTCACACAGACTGAGGAACGTTCTGTAAAAAGAACGTTCCAAAATAACGTTACCGAAAGAACGACCCATCACTACTACTCAGTCGTCGCTTTGACTGCCAGACGGCGAGCGCATTCAAATTGAGATCGCTCGTGTCGGCGTTAAAACTAGGTAGCCAGGATTTTAAATTCTAATGACAATAGGTAGTGTCAAACGGTGATGTTTTGACAATACCTACTGTCAATAATATCAAAATATCCTCAAGAGGTTGCAGCGCCGGAACCACCTGACCAGCCTGGGGACGATCACAACGGCGATGCGGATGCAAGACCTCTGCAACTAGATGCTGAGCGGGACGTCAGCGATGAAGATGAGCCCGATCAACGAAGGAGACGGCGAAGGCGGGGGCGGTAGCTGAGTGTGCGTGCTGTGTGTGTTCGTGTTTTATTCAATAATATTTAGATCAAAACGTTTGACGTTCTTTTAAAAATATTTGTAAAGCATTTTTATCTTTTTATCGTCGTTCGTTTTTAAAAATTTACCCGCGAAGCTATTCACTCACTGGCGGGTAAATCATACAGATTTCAAATTTGTAAATACAATTTCGGATAAGCGCCCACGGCGTAAGGCACCCATGCAGTGGCAGTGGTCGTAACTACGCCACAAACTCCCATGGTCAATAACATTTAATAGATGCATCGTACGAAAAAAATGTTCATACAAAAGACTGTTCTTATTTAACCTAAAATCATAATTTGATATACAATTTGGGTGTACCCAATTCAAAACATGAAGTTAGCCTCATTTTCACCTATTGCAGCGCCACCTGCAATGAAACTGATATCGTCATCTCATTTCCCCCTTTGAGTCCTATAAGTTTATTTCAGACACTTTTGTCGTAATTTTTGATTTATTTAAAAATTTCCATCCCGCCTGGATATCATCATTTACTATACATACATTCATTAATCTAAAAAGTTCTTTTCATGCAGCCGCTTTTAGTAATTACACTAATAACATTCTGAAATTGTGAATTACAAACGTATAATTTGTTGTTGATTTTCTTCAACGCAAATAATTAGATATTTATGTTGTACCACTCTAAAATTGTTTAAATAATATTTATCAAAGACATTAAATTGTGCATAATGATCCAACGATTTGGAAAACTAGGTCGCCTGATTTAACCCCGCTTGATTTGTTACTCTGAAGATATAATCAGGAAAAAATTATGGGAACATTACAACTACGATAGCGAATATGAAGAATATACATGAAGAATAATAACCCATAATAAAGGGGGCGTTTTCAAAATGTTTTTGTGGAAACCATGGAAAATTTTATATTTCCACCGAGAATTCGTTAGTTAGACTTCAACGCATTGGCCTGCGAAGGCTGATATGTGCACTCTTGACAACCCTACTGAAATAATTATTATTTCTTTAGTTTACAATATCCATTTATTTCATTATTTATTCTTATGAAAGTATTACCGACTGTGTCATGTGAACAGACATTTTAGGATGTCTACAGAACACCACATTTTTACCAAAGCACTCCTTGTTTTTTATCTGTAGTACGTAGGTAATTAAAACTGTGGATGTTAGGTGCAAAAAATGTTTGTGTGTGTGTGTACCCGCTTTTTGTGGCGACGATTCCGGAGAAACTACTAAAGGTATCGGGACGAAACTTCATATTTAGATGTTTCATAACCAAACTTAGAAATTTAAACTTAAATAATAAATTAAAAAAGAGGGAATTCTGAATAATTTATGACTATGACATTTTTTGGTACAATTAATACTTTAGCTGCATGAACAAATTCTATTTCATCGAGATCGCTCATACTGCATTAAAACTAGTTAGCCAGGATTTCTCATATATTTTGATTCTAATGACAGTAGGTAGTGTCAAACGCTGATGTTTCGACAATTCCTACTGTCAATATAATCAAAATATCTGTCTAATAGTTCTAGTAGTTTTATTTTAATGCAGACATGACCGATCTCGATCAAATAGAATCTCATGCAGCGAAACTATTTATTTTACATGTAGTATGATAAAGGCATGTGCCTGGCCGCATCTGATTTTTTTTATTAATTCCTTATGAAAGTTTGTGTGTGCTGATTTATTTAAATCGATTTCTTTTTCATTTAATTATTTATTGAAGTTTGTTATTTTGTTTTATTTTTATTATTATTATACCGGTGCTGATAGAATTTCTATTGCATTTTAAATGATACAACATATTTGATTTTGGTAGTATTATCAATAGGTTTTAGTTACACAAGACGTAAAGGAAAGAGGTTTTGATATTAAGCAATAAATACTTTCGTCTATTCATAATTATTTACTTTGGCACTGGATAACTTACAAAATACAATAAATAATGCGCATGTAACATAAGGACACAAACATCAGTCAAGGCATGAAAGTCATACACAAACTTAATATAGTCTCAAGTTTTCCTATCTTTCCTTCTCATTATATTATTACAATATTGTCAATCAGACATTACGCAAACTTGTTCCATGTTTATTTTGTTTACTACAGACAAATGCTCAGCCAAATTTTCCTATAGAAAACAAAATATTAAGAGAATTTGCAATCTTTGGCCATAAACAATAATTCCGCTGGAAATTAACGCTGGTCGTACGATAGGAAATACGCCTCATGTTATCTTCTTCAACAATGTTAATACTAATGTATTATTCAGTCGATCCTTCTTATTACTTCCTGTAGGTTGGATTTTGAAAAGTCGTACTGGCACCTTTGTACAGCGGATTGTCGCCTCTGACCCATTTTGCCTCAGCACGTTCCTTTTCAAACTTCTCATATTCAACTTTATCATGAATCGAAGTATACAACTTCCAAATTGCCAGTAATATTAGTCCTCCCAATACGATACTTCCAATAAGACTCAACACCACAACTGAAACAAAAAAGAACAAATAAAATACAAAAGAAAAACCAACGGTTATGAAATCATAAATTAAATCAGCAGATGGTTTGTGGGAAACTACCGAATATCAAAAGGCTGACAAAGTTACCATCAAGGATTTATGTGTAATCATTTCTTTGGTTAATTCGTAATAAGTCATAGGAAGTATGAAAACCATAATCATATCAACACATGCAACGCTAAATAAATAATCTATTACAAGATGGTATGAAACGAAATGGCATAATAAACAGAAAATAAACTAGTAAGAAAATTATGTTCAGCCATTCTGAAGTTAAAATACCCCCCCCCCCCCACCGTAAAATATTTTTAAAAAAGGTAACCGATTTTGCCCATTCACGAACTTGTTCTTACTTTTTAATAGATACCAAATGTATACCAAATTTCAGATTAATAACTTCAAAATTACGGCAGTTATCGTGTACACAGACGGACATTTGTGCCAAACTCAATATAACCCTCACCACAGTAAATGTTGGGGGTATATAAATATACTAGTAAAACCTTTTACTGAATTGTTCTTACTTGATAATATACAAAACTAAATTTGGAACCAAAAGTGAATGGACGTTTAGTGGATTAGCTTTTAGGATGTCAGTTAAATACAAAATAATGTTAAGGGTTTTTGAGGATGTTTTGAAGTTTCGAGGACCATTTGTTCAGCCGTTATAACAAGATCACGTTTTTACACATTAATCTTATTTTATCCCGAAAAACCTTGTGAAAACTTATGAGCCCGGATTCATATTCAACGCATATAGTGTAAGCAAATTAGTTCGAAAAACAAGGATTAGAAGAAGAAATTTTGGTTATGAACTCTCAGTAGGAACCCAAATACACATCCGAAGAGTTCCCATCTCTCCGGTGGGAGCTTCATCCCCTTTTGCTCAAAAAACTACCCCCAATCGTGACTTTGCGGTCTTCTTCGGCTCATAAACCGCAATTTTTACGAAAACATGTTACAGGACTTTTTATATTCTCCATTAAATTCTCTATAAAAATGTCCCTTACTGTTTTTTGCGTATCTCCCACCCAACGCTCGGAAATGACCTTGGAATATAGGCATATTTTTCAGCGCGAAGTGAAAAATGAGCCCAGCGCCGTTTTTTGCGGCGATTATCTCTAAAAATGTTAGTCTAAGCAAAAATGTTAGACTAGCATTTGGTCTAGACTAACATTTTTAAAGATAATCACCGTAAAAAGCGGCGCTGGGCTCATTTTTCTCTTCGCGCTGAAAACTATGACTAAATTCCAAGGTCATTTACGAGCGTTGGGTGGGAGATACGCAAAAAATAGTAAGGGACATTTTTATAGAGAATTTAATGAAGAATATAAAAAGTCCTCTAACAGTTTTTCGTAAAAATTGCTGTTTACGAGCAAAACGCCGAGAAAGACCGCGAGGTCACGCTTAGGGGTAGTTTTTTGAGCAAAAGGGGATGAAGCTCCCACCGGAGAGGTGGGAACTCTTCGGATCTGTATTTGGGTTCGTACTGAGAGTTCATAGCCTAAGTTTCAAAACTTTATAAATGTTTTCTTCTAAAAAAGCTAATTTCCTACGCTATATATTCCAAGGTCATTTGCGAGCGTTGGGTGGGAGATACGCAAAAACTAGTAAGGGACATTTTTATAGAGAATTTAATGGAGAATATAAAAAGTCCTCTAACATTTTTTCGTAAAAATTGCTGTTTACGAGCAAAACGCCGAGAAAGACCGCGAGGTCACGCTTAGGGGTAGTTTTTTTTAGCAAAAGGGGATGAAGCTCCCACCGGAGAGGTGGGAACTCTTCGGATCTGTATTTGGGTTCGTACTGAGAGTTCATAGCCAAAGTTTCAAAACTTTATAAATTTTTTCTTCTAAAAAAGCTAATTTTCCTACACTAATAGAAATCTATCGACAGTGCTTTTTTCTTTCTATGCACAAAATCCATCCTCCACATAGTCATCAATATTTTCCTAATTTTCAGTTGCCTCTTACTAGAAAATTATGTCAAATTATGTCAAAAGAAACAATAAAAACATAAGTCAAAAAAAAGGTGGGTTAAAAAAATTTCGCTTGGTCAGAAGGAAAATACAGTAATACTCTATTAAGAAAAAGAGTGCAAAATTCATTATGGGTTTTCAGAAGTAAAAGTACTATCGCTATAATAGAATTAAGGGTTCTAAAGAAACCCAGTACCGTTTTAAATGGAAATATCTAATAATAATAATAATATCTACATACCTAGGACATCGACAGGTTCTGGGCACGATTTTTCCTTTTGGACGTGAACAATCAGTTCTTTTGTGTCGGTGTACCGATACTGGAAGAGGATGGTGCAACCTTCGTCGTCGATCACGCGGCAAATCTTGATATCCTCGCTGTCCTCCTCTTCAATTTTCTCAACGACGATCGGTTCAAACTCTGTGCATTTTGACACGCATTCTGTCTCGTTGTACATGCCGGTCTTGAACACCTTACATTCAACGCACGGATGCAACTCTTGACATCTACAACAACAAACATATTTGATTCCCTTTCGTAGTAAACTGAATAAAAGTAATACTCTTACATAGTTAATACATAGTTAATACTGACACTGAATTAACTGAAATCTTCCGAAATTACAAGGCATTTTACTTGAAGCAAACGAACACACAAGACAGATGGATCTACATGACATCAACCAAGCAGACAATAAGCCGAAGATAATATGGAGAAAAATACGCGAACTAACAGGACGGAGTAACCTCCAGTTAGAATCTACACTGACCAGTGACACGTTCAACGATACTTTATAAAATCCATAGACGAACTATACCGCAGCATACCACCACCCAACAAAACCAACGCTAACCAACACGACATAGACAGCAACAAAACAAAGAATTTCTTTTTCCATCCAACAGACGCACATGAAGTACTACAAATAATAAGCGGACTTAAAATGAAAAGAACAAAGGACATATACGACATCGACGTTGAAACGCTAAAATTCTGGCAGAGATAATCAATAAATGTTTTGTAAAAGTAATTTTCCCAGATAGGCTAAAGATCGCCAAAGTCACGCCGATTCACAAAAAGGGGCCAAAGAATAGTCCGGCAAACTACAGACCGATATCCGTCTTACCTGCATTCTCCAAAGTGTTTGAGTCAGCCATAGCCTCTACAATCACAAAATTCTTTGAACGACAAGGACACTTCAATGACCAACAATTCGGATACAGGGCAGGAAGAGGAACCGAAATCGCCATCCAATATATGGTAAAGTATGTCGCGGAAACAATAGAAGACGGAGAAAACTGCGGAGCATTTTTTCTCGATCTATCAAGGGCTTTTGACACCTTAAGTCACAACATCTTCCTGGGGAAAATGGAGAAATATGGCTTCCGTGGAATCGCACACAAACTCCTACATAGTTATTTGAATACAGATACCAGCTTGTTATATACAACAACTCCCTAAGTCGCAAGGTCAGTGTCACGAGAGGTGTTCCACAAGGCAGCCTTACGGGCGCTCTGTTTTTCATAATATATATAAGCGACCTACCAATGACTATCGACAGTGATTTAATATTATATGCAGACGATACAACCCTTCTGGTTAAAGGAAAAGAGCCCATTATCACCTACAAAGCTCATGAACTACAGGAGAAAGTCATCCAATGGTTCAACTCAAATGAACTACATTTGAACACAAACAAAACAGAACAATTGCTGTTTCCAGCCTGCAGAAGAGACAATGTACCAACGACAAGCAAAAAATTTCTAGGCATAACGCTAGATACGCGACTCACGTGGTCAGCCCATGTCAAAGCTCTAACACCTGTTCTGTCTTCTACTGTATATGCAATTAGGCGCATACGCATGGCTCTTAATGAAGATGCTGCACGCTCCACCTACTATGCGCTATTCCATAGTAGAATGGCATACGGGTTGAGAGCATGGGGAGGCTCAGCCCACAGCACCAAAATCCTGTCCCTACAGAAGAAGGCGGTGTGAGCTATAGAGGGAGTATCGAGCACTCATTCCTGCCGTCCAATCTTCCAAAGGCCATATATGCTGCGTATATTCTACAACATCTGGTTAATGCAAAGAAAGAAGTGCATAGGTATACATCAAGGCGTGACATCCACCAGCACGATACACGGCAAAGTAACTTACTACAAGTACCTTTTGGAAGATTACAAACAACAAACTTCACAAGACACGGGGGGACACTCTTCAACCTTATACCAGACCACTATAAGGACAAGGACCTTAAAGGCTTCAAACGACTCATTTGCAATTTCCTACAAACAACACCCTTATACTCGATGGAAGAATTTGCCAGAACCATGGAGACGATAAGAAAAGAAGCGACAAGACATGAGGAAACACATTATATTTGATATTCATTATATTTCATATTCACTGTAATTTTGACGTATTAGAAACGATTAATAAAGAATATCTATCTACCATACCTCTGTCCAGGACAAGTCGCACACTCCTCGCAGTACTTCCCGGAATACTTGTAACCATCCTGGTTGCATTGGCACTCTCCGCAATTGCACTCTCCGCGTCCAGAGCAGATTGACCCATCTCCAGTTGGAGCAATGCACGTGCTATTCCTGTCCAAACAATCGCAAGCTTCTCCTCTCCACCCAGGAACACAATTGCACTGACCGCACTCGCATTTTCCGTGGTCATCGCCACCACAGATCTGGCCTTTGATCCTCTTGCAGGAGAAATTATCGCACTCGCAAAATTTCCCATATATCAGCTGATTTCCCGGCCTTGATTCGCAGATGCACTTCCCGCATTTGCAACTGCCTAATCCGGAGCAGATCTCCGTATCGTTCGGATTCTTCCTGCAGTGGGTGTCATCGGTACTTGTAGCCGTGCCTTGGTCACACTCGCAAGTGCTTCCAAAGTTGCCTATAAAATTAAAATAAACATTGTGATCTGTTCGGAAGAGAATAGACTTTTTATTGAAAATATATTATTTGCTTGTATTATCTGTGACCATGACATCGATAATGTAGATTTGGAACGTAGCAATCGATTAACATCATGATTTTTGTATCCAATCAGTTTAGTTCCCCACTACCCCACTGGGAGAGTTGAAATAAGGATATGGTATGCCTACATTTTCCACATAATGAAAGAGTATACTCTAAAGCAGTGTTTCCCAATGTGGGTCCCACGCCCCACAGGGGGGCAATTTGATTGTTCTGGGGGGCAATTCGAAAATGGCACTCGGATTCGTCCAGATATTTAATATAAAACGAGCGATGGCATCGCTTTTTGAGGAAGCAGAAATAATATATCCAAATTCAACCAAATGTGCAAGCAAACCATTGTTACCATTTCGCTCTTCATATTTAGATGAATGTGGACTTATTGCCATAAATGAATTGCTGAAAAAAAATCGGTTGTATATAACACAACGGGAAAACTTGAGACTGAAGTTAACTAAATTGGAACCTAACATAAAATCTCTTTACAGCAAGCATCAAACACAAACATCTTACTATATAACAAAAAAATTAAAAATAATAATAAAAGTAATAAATAATTACTAATAATTAAAATAATATAGAAAAACTTTCATTATAATTAATTCGTTCTTAAATTTTTATTCTTCATTATACAGGCTGTCCAACTTTCTACCCCGAAAAACTTCTTTCCAGTTAGCAACAGTCAAACTGAGCAAAAAGTTTTATATGGACTAATTAGTTTTTCAATGTATTAAAAAGTTTGTTGTTTATAATAATAACGTATTTTAAATGGCTCCAACTTTTTAAGGAATTTAAAAAAAACGAATGAGTTCATATAAAACATTTTACTCAGAATGATATTTCCTTTCTAAAAAAATATTTTGCGAGGAAAAAAGTGTAACCTGTATATTATTATTCATTATTATACACTGTGGGCAAAAATAAAACGTACACATTTTCCATTGCTCATATTATGTAAATTAAAGCATATCCTTACAAAGCAAATTGGTTATATAGTGAAGATTGAAAACATACCATATTCGCAATATTTGGACGTATCAATCCAATATTATGTTACTTTAGGTATCGCAATGCAACATTTCTGATAATAATTCATTCAAATTTCTAATAATGTCGGGTCAATTTAATATCAAATGAAAAGTGTAGTAAAGTTAGTAGGAAATGACATTTATTTTTCTTTCGTCAAAAACAACAATAGAGATTGTGTCGCATCATATACAGATATTTTTTTAGTACACAGACTAAAATTTTTAAACATCGTCTTTTACTGCATTTTACTCAAAAAAGCAGTGAAGTTGGACGTTTGCAACGACAACATTGAACAGGCAGGACAAATCCAACTGCATTCTTGAGATGATAAATCTTTAAAGATGATACAGAAACTATGGCAATTCTTTTCTTTTCTGTTTTTGTTTCACAGATAGTACATACTACACTAGTTGGGCTGTAGATTTTTCTTGCAAATTTTTATGTTTTCATTCTTTTGACTAAAATCCGTATATTTCATCGATTAAAATTATAACGTTTTGGATTTTAGGCGATAAAATGTTAAAATCAAACATGCCGCCTATAACAATACCCAATGTGGCAATGGTTTCTCCACAATCTTTAAAAATATCTGAAGTACACAATTAGATTTCTCGTGTCTATGCAATGTTTTTGTAACAAACGTCCGCGAACATAAAGTAACATAACATTGGACAGAAACGTTCTGTGATATATATATAATAGCAATTCATTTTTGACGAAATATTTGAATTGACTAAATATCATGTGTAATTAAATTGTTTTTCGTGTATAACTATTAAATGTTATGAAAACTTACTTCCTCACCAATTTCCTAAAATGCCTTCAAATATTTCTTCCTAAAGCAAATCATTTAAGTTTCTTCAGTGAACAGCGCTATTTTTTAATATTAAAAATTATGTATGTGATACATGGGGGGCATAACAATTTTAGAAAGGCTTAGGTGAGGCATGGCACAAAAAACGTTGGGAAACACTGCTCTAAAGTCTAGAGTTCATACAAAAGCTGGTTTTTGAAAAGGCTAGTTTTCGAATAACAAATGTCCAAACATTCAATCAATTAGATCTCTGTAAAATGTAAATATACTTATTAATTTATCAAGAAAAACTCCAGATATTAACACTGCTGTTATTTTCAATATTTAATTTAATTTTAAATTTCATTGATAAGTAGAAAAATATGATTACTCAACTTGATTTTATTGGTGTCAGAGCAAATTCTGCGTCAGTAACGTGACGATACTGTGGTATGACTTTTTATTCAACCTTGAGGTGAGGCCATATACAGGCTATACAGAAATGGGGATAAGTTTGTTGGTCGAAACTTAAAACACGCTGTGGTTTGTACCAGCTACAACCGCAGGAATCGATAAACAGTGTACAATTGCTCAATATTTTGTAAACATTTGGTTCTTTGGTTCATTTCACTACCTGTTTTAAGAACCGAGATACAACAAGACCCGCAAGGACAAGACTGAACAGACAGCAACAAACATACCGTTGTAGGCTGTAGTAATCTTCAGGTCTGAGTGCGTGTATTTTCAGGGAAGGAATCCATGATTTGTGAATTGATGTCCGACAGATATGACCGGGATCTCTTAAGGCCAAATCAGCTGTATTCGCAGTGCAACATGAACTAGACGATTTGACAACTTTACTGTGAAATGTTGGTAGACAGAAAACCCGTTGGCAGCAATATACACATTACCTGTATTCCACCACCAGAACTACCACGTGCACATCTTGTCGTTGCTATTCTTCTTGCGTATCTCGGTTATTAAAGGAGATAATGAAGTGAATGAATCTAATCAAAATGTTTCGAAACGATTGGGTCTACTTGTTTTCCATGGTTGTAGCTGATACAAACCACAGAATGCTAAACAAGACCAAAGAGCGTATCTATCTTCATTCTTCGAGCAGGTATCTGTCCAAAACTGAAATTTGATTATACATTTCTACCACGATATCGTTACTAAATCATCAGCCTACAACTGAACAAAATAATCATCAAAATCGGAAGAGTGGCTTGGGAGAAAAAAAAATGGCATGCACGGTCGGTGCGTATTTTTATCTTTAAACGTTGCACTGCAAAAATGTTAAAGGGTAGTCGCTTTTAGAGATTATATTCCGATTTACGAACTCTCATTTGGTTCAGTACCAAAAGAATTTTGTTTACTTTGTTTCATAATTATTTGAATTATTGCATACCTGAAGAACATACGCAAACTCCACAGACTTCATCGCCTTTACCAGAACAGGAATCCGAAGAGTGTATATAATCAGGATGTTTGTCATTTTCGCAACCACAACTGCAATCCACCTCCAGTTCTATCAATAAAGACTCCCCTACACCTTCCGGTTTGATTTGAATCATGTGCTTGTTAGATGCACCACATTCTAGCGGTTTTATTACAGCCGCAAAGTTCACGACATCTCCGACATGAACATTGGTGCATACACCTTCTTCAGTACTGGAGCAAAATGATTCATACTTTATTTCGACAACGGAGGTGGCGTTGTCGGTCAACCTCACGGAATCTACAACTTTCTGTAAGAAAAAAAATAATTTAACAATAATAAATAAAATAGTCTCGTCACAGAAAGAATGACGTGTCATACCATACCAATGATATGTTTTTTTTTCACACAGAAAGAATATTATAACCAAAAGTTTCCAGCATATTTTTCAACAAAAATTATTTAATGTAAAGAAATTCGTTATCACGCAATGTTTGATACCCTCCAAAGAAAACGCTAAGTGGACAGAAATACAAGCTTACGGTTTGAACTATAAAGAGAAAATTATTGTGATAACGTGAACAAGTCAATCTCACGTTTTATTAGTGAGACAGTACCACTTCACATACAGGGTAGTAATTAAGTTAAAAATCAAATTAAGTAAAAATCAGATATTCCATTATTTTTTTCGTCAACCATTTTTTTCTAATGGCAACCTATTTTTTTAGTAGTCAGGATTTTTTAATCTATATTCAACAGTATTCAACAAGTTCTACTAGTAAAAATGAATAACTAGTATTTGAAGATGGTCCCAAGTTTCCACCTTGGGGGTTTTTCTGTATATTGATTGCCCCGAGGTTGATAGATATGCACGCTTTGACCAGCAGTGAGTTTGAGATATAGTAGCTTTTTCTCTCAATTTGCTTTTTGCCAGCAATGTTTAACACGTGGTCGTTGCTGATTTGTTATTTTACTCGTTTACCAAGTTTGTTTATAATTTATTTTAGATCTTTTTTTTTGCCTGACGATCTTAATCTCTTTTGAGATTTATTTTGAATTTGCTTATAGTTTTGATTTGGATTACTTTTAATTTTGAAATGGGCTTAAGGCATTTTTTAGAATTATTATTTTCTTTTTCGCGTTGCATAAACCTTGTTCTTTGCCAACGTTTGTGGTTAATAATTATCGAACTTCATTTTGTTTATGGTATTAACAAAATGGCATTGCTAACAGAACAAGTTTTTATGACGATTTGGTATGGAGATCAAAATATCAAGAAATATGTCACCTTTTTAGAGAAAAGTATCCTGATCTGCAAATAAGCCAATCCACATTCAGCAGAATAGAAAACAAATTTCTAGAATTATCTTACTAGAAATTGAAGATAATCCGCATTCAACTCTTCGAAACATCTCTTTAGAGCATAATTCGAGCTAAATAGAGAAACTTTAAAAAGTTTAAAAATTTTATCTTCATAAGATTAATTAGGTCAATGAATTAGCAGAAAATAACTTCGATCTTAGACAAAAATTCTGTGAACGAATGATTCATTTGTATTGGCGATCCATGTTCCCGCGTCGACGTCACTCCAAATAATAATGGAAAGATCTGAAAATTGCTTTTTCATGTGCGCTGTAATTTCAATCGCTATACCCCATTTAGATTGTTGCTCTATCGCAAACATTATCGAAGTTATCGATTTGATTAGCTACTTAATTACCACCCTGCACTTGCCGTATAGCTTT
Source organism: Aphodius sticticus (assembly GCA_963966075.1). Lineage (NCBI taxonomy): Eukaryota > Metazoa > Arthropoda > Insecta > Coleoptera > Scarabaeidae > Aphodius > Aphodius sticticus. The sequence goes on from OZ014508.1 coordinate 26,370,430, forward strand.
GAAAGGACCTAATGGATTGCAAAATTGTGTTGATAATGTCAGTAATTGGTTTCGCAGCTATTTCAACTGGAAAACAACATTTTCATTTTGTTAAGCACGCAATACTCTTTCAAAACAAACTATGACTATACTTACATTGTAATTCTCCAAAATCAACTCCACAACATTAGACGAATCAGTGTCCAACTTCCCCAGGCCAGAATTCTCAAAATTCTGTTGCAAATTCTGGTACAACCTATAGACCCTACCGGAGCTGGCAATCGCAAACAGAAGATTGATGTTGTTCTCCTTGGCAACATAGTTCAGTTGAGAGACGGAAGGATAATCGAAATCTAATGCTTTCGTATATTCGTTATTCTCGAGGTAACATTTGGCGTCATTTGGCTCAACGGCACCGGCAAGCTTCCCATCACCAGCTATATGGGAGTCAGCGTCAGTTGAGAAGATGAGTAAATGTCTGGCTGCTTCCCTCCACTGGATGTCTTTCTTGCAGACGATCGCTTGCATTAGGGCGTCAAAACCACCTTCTGGGAAATCTAGATTTCCGGATAACTTCGCAGCGTTTACTTGTTCGGTGAAAAGCTCGTAGTTTGAGGTTAACGACAAGTGGTTCTTGAAGCTATACGCTGGAACGCAGTTTGTACATGGAGACGCCTTCCTCTTTGGTTCCGTACTTGTGAATGGCAACTCTGGTTTGTCCACAAAACTTCCAAAACCTAATTGGAAATTCGTGGTTAGATTCCTCATGACGGAGACCAGTTTATTTCCTAGGGTGGCTAGTTTATTCTTATGGGGTTCCATCGATTTCGAGAGGTCCATGAGGTAGTACAGGTCGATTGGATAATTTGCTGCTTTGGCATATTGAAAGTTTATCTTGTATTCTTCGCCCTTACGTATCCGCAGCTTTACCTTTTGCGGTCTGATCTGCACAGCATCTCCATTTTTGCCATCGTTGATGGCGTTATCCTGAAGTACTTGGAAAACACTAGATGGAGATGTCCACTTATCAAGAGGGCACCAATCGGATGATAACTCGGTTTTTGACCGGCAGTGAGTGCTGCCATTTTCAATCTGTAAACGAAAATGACAGATATTAATCAACAAAACTTCTTCACGTTATGTTTTAACTACTAACAAAGACTCCATAATACGAACAGCAGTAAAAAAAGTACCCGACTAATTGGGTATCCTTCTACACATGCGCAATGGAGGTTTTGTCCCTCCAAATTCCTTTGCGTATCCGTAGACGAATACCCAACTAGTCGGGTACTTTTTTTACTGCTGCTGGAACAAACCTAATAAGTTATTATTATGATTATTAGTAACATATTTCGGAATAAAAAAAAAAAATAAAAAAACAAGAGGTACCTATTAACCAGTTTTATAATTCAATTTTAAAGATAAATGCGCCTTTATCCTGAGATACACTTAAGTCAAGATTTTTAAACTTTATCGCTAAAACCCGGCTTTAATCTTTACATATAAATGCCACTAGGTGTGCTTCTGCTAATATTTTTGTTCGATAAAAATGTAGAATCCGATTGTCAAAAATATTTGTCCCTTATTAAATCATGCCAAAACGTTGACCGAGAAAAGTTTGTTGATGGAGTTTTAGCAGTACTAAACTCGTCATTACAAATTGTCAAGGTTGAAGTTGTCAGCAAATCGAAGATTATACATTCCTCTGCTCTAGCAAAATATGCTTTTGTACCAACTTCAAACCTGCCTGAAACGCCTGGCAAAAACCTTAAAACCTAAAAGCATGGACTGAAATAAAGGATACGTTTGTAACAAGTAACTAGGGTATATTTTATGCCATAGTTACACGAACGTAAAAAAAAATATTATTTACTTAAATCTATTTATTATCAACACTTCATCCACTTTCTTCTCGGGTAAATTTTACACACATGAGCATAAATTATTGGCGAAATAGTTATATTAAACAATTTTAAGCAACATTTTTGATTTTGATCCATGGTAACCTAAAACTACATCTTCGATGCGTTGTAGATCAACGAGCAAAAGTTTATGGGTAGTAAGTTTATATGTCGTTCAAACATTTACAGTTATTTTTTGATTTGAATTAGAAAAGTTATTGAATTGTATTAATTCTGCTGGTCAGTGTGTAATAAATTTGTATAGATTGGTTTGATAATTCCCGCACGTACGTCGTATTGTGGACAGACTGTACATGTATTAATATACTGTAATTTGCATTTGTGCTGCAAATAACCTCTGCAATATTTTTATACCACTTATCATGTTAGCGTTATCGGCAGTTGGGAACTTATTGTTAATCTGAATGTCACTGCATGTCATGCATACAAAGATATGACAAGTCTCATGACGCTTACACAACTGTTTAATGAGACAATATTACTTGAGTATAAAATTAATCTTTAAACTTATTCTTTGAAAAACCTATGTTGCACGAGGGAATCTTGAAAATGTTCAATAGGGTATTTGACTATTATTGGAAAATCATCTTAGTGTGTTTATTTCTTCACTCTACATTGTAAATGCATTATTTTTCGTAATTATTTCCTCAATATTTCATAAAAATCAGCGTTAAAAATTGAATCACAAAAAGTCCCGCCAAAACGATACTTTCAGTTGTGTGACGTCGCACGATAATAAATGTCAAATCGGCCCGTATGGTCTGTCAGCAATGTCAGCATCAGCATCGTCGCTGTTTGGTAATTGTGTTGTATGATGTGTTGTTTTCACAATTTCTACATAAAAATGGGTTATAACTCCACAATGCAAATATACGTCAATAAGAACTCCGGATAAACTATTTGTAGCTGTTCCGCAAGATTTGAAACTGCGAAGAAAATGGTTGGGTAGAAATCCAAATGAAATAAATAGCGGCCAATAAAAGTGTTTTTTGTTGTGAAGATTACTTCGACATAGGTAAAACTGACTAGAATAAGTTATCTATCGTATTTCCGAACCAGGTAAGGTTAGGGCTAACCTAACCTACAGAGTTATGCTTACATGGCACTTTAGTGCTATTAAATTCAAACGGGAGAAGCATAAGAGCGCGTTCGGATAATCAGGTAGGGTACGGTGAGAGTGACGCGCTGCATAATAGGCGGACTAACGTCATACGGCGTTTATCTGCACATAAGAGAGAGACAGCCGACCCAGGTTATCTGAGCATTGCTCTCCCCATACCCTACCCTGACAAACCGAACAGAGCGCGTACTAACGAATGACGTCACTGGAGACTGAGCCAATTACAGAGCGTTTTCAATCACGTGATAGGACGATAATAAAATTAAATTTTAATTTTGGTTTTTAATAGAAATAAAGCATATTTTTTTAAAGTACATAATAAGAAATAGTTTTCTTAAACTGTAATCTATTAGGATAACTATAATACAAGCGATATTATTAATATAGTCAAATACCCTATTCAATAATTCGTACATTCAAGCTGTGATAACATAAGCTTTGAATTTTGGTAAAAGAATTGTGTCCAATCAATCACAGAAAAGTAACAAATATATGGAGCGGGTAAAAAATACAAAATTTCCGATAGAAATACCCTAATTGGTACATGTGAATACGGTTTTTTGCTGTTGTAAAAAACATTATCAAAATAACTACATATTTGTAGTTTAGATTTAATGTATACCTATTGTAAAAGAAATCTTGTAAATAGCAAGGAAAGATGTATATTAATAATCATATAAAATTGTTTTTATGTCAAGGGTTCCGCAGGGGTAAAAAGCTTCAGAAATGCTGGTAACAACTATGTTTTTTTTTGCAGTGCAAAATATCGGGAAAACGTAGTTCTAATATTTTGTTTTAATTAATTCACAAAACCATGAAGAAGTTCACGAATTTAAAAGAGGTTAGTATCAGCGTGATTTTTACATTTAAAAAACCGCAGCTGAACTAACTGTGAAAGTAATAATGATAATTGTCGCAAAAAAATGTCCATATTATCTTGTATCTCGGTTTCAGTTCCTGTGTTACCATATCTCTATGAATATAAAATAAGTAAAATAAGTCTATGGCTTAATGATAATTTAATGTATTGTGTAAACAATAGTTTTGTAAATTGTGATCTACCAGAAGTCATATATATCGTTCAAAAGACTATGTATACTTATAACTTAATTATTTTTATTAACTCAATTGGATAACGGGATGGGGTGCCACAATCGACTTGCAGTTTGGAAATTTCAGCAATTTTTTTATAATTTGACGTATAACTCTTATTTAAATAAGAAAGTTATTGTTATGATATAGAAGTATCGTCCTTTGGTTGTCTAATAACAATATTTACTTAAACATTAAATAATTTATACGGGACTTATTTATACGAGTATATCGTACGTTAGAACAAACCATGGAAACACAAACTTTTTTGTTTGCGTTGTCTATACTACATTTACTTGCTGTATTCGAATTCATAATACGTGTGCCAATATTTAAAAAATATACTGTTTTTTGTTTTGTTACAATTAACAAAAATTATTACAACCCAGGCACAAGCGACGATTACGCCATACAGAATATATTAAATGTAGAAGAGAAAATTGATGCAGCTATAAAACTGTATCAAATAAACTATAAATGAGTATCAAACAATTTTGATGATGTAATTATTGCTTGAACTGTGTAACTTTTCCTTTTGACTTGTGTAAACATTTTCTATGTATAATAGCACAAATAAAGATTATTATTATTATTATTATAAAATGTATGACTACAAAGAATTAATAGAATTAATAATATTCTTTGTTAGTGGATTGTTTTTAAAAAATCTGGCGCATTTCACCATGCAAAGTGGATGGCTAAAGCCTTAATTTTGTCCACACATTTTTGTATCGAATGGAGTTCACAGATACAGTAACTTTTAGTATTAGAAATGCATGTATCTTTATTATAAATATATACAGTAACTAACTGCAAAAAAAAAATTAAAATATGTATCTACCAAATATTCTAATTCTTCACATTTAAGATATAGATCATAACAATAATATTTTTTTAAGATTCAGCATTAATACCGAACTGGGTATCGAAAACATAATTATTTAACTAGAAATGAATATACGGACATACCGTATCATGCGGACTTCCGTAATGATGAAATAATCAATGTACATAAGATGGTGATATCCAGGCGGGATGCAAATTTTAAATAAATCAAAAATTACAGCCACAACCTGGACTCGAACCAGGGACCTTTGCGTTTCTGGGGGGTAGGTTAGGCTATAGGTTAGGTTTTGGTAGTGTTATCTACTTCCTTACCTAGATAAGACAATTTTCCCTAACAAATGTCATAAGCCTCAGTAGCTCAGATGGGAGAACATTGTGCTAGAAACGCAAAGGTCCCTGGTTCGAATCCAAGTTGTGGCTGTAATTTTTGATTTATTTAAAATTTGCATCCCACCTGGATATCACTATGTTATATACATTGATTAATAAATATTTAAGTTCTTGTTTGTCACGTTCAAATCTCGTAATCGATATTTTGCATATTTAACAATGTCCAATCGAGCTGAATTTTTTTTTTGGAGAATTTTTGATAAATTTTTCAAAATTTTGATATTTCTTTTAATTTTTCATAAATTTTTAATTTTTTGTACAATTTTTTTATAAAAACGTATTTAAAATATTTTTTACTTAACTTCATTTAGTTTCATCTTTGATCGAGTTTATTTTTGTTGCATAATCAAAGCCATTGTAGCACGTCTTCCCATGGCCAAATCGACTTAAAATTTGGAGGGAATTAGTTTTTCAGTAAGTAGAACAAATTCCAGGGGAGGCGTGCATCTAATTTTGGAAAAAAGCAATCGTTAAGAGTAACTAAGATCCACCCTAGTGGGTTTACAGGCTGTGTGCGGATATTTATGATCCTCCAATTTAATTGGCGTAGCTCATAAAAAGCAGCCTCTTGTAAATCATTGAGTACCCCGAGTACTCGGTATATTATTTTAAACGTTGCAAATTACAAATAGTGTTAAAAAAATAAACTAAAAATGGTTAAAAATCACAAATTTTAAAACAACCACAAGGTCGAGTTATCAACATGTTTTCAAATTTTGGAAGCTCTACAGTACGCCAATACACTACCAAGACAAAAACTACAGTATGGGAGAGTGGTAGTCAAGTGTATCAGAAACAAAGTAAATATAACCTAAGCTTTATATGTCCAGTAACAGTAATTTTGATTATTTCTAGTGGTGTTAAGAAAGACCAAAAAGACAATCTAATTGTAAATAAACAACTAACTGTTAAAACCAGGGCTGTGGAGTCGGTAAAAATACTTTCGACTCCCGACTCCAGATAATTTTCATAGTCCGACTCCTACTCCGACTTCAACTCCCCCTCCGGCAAAATTTCATTTGTTTCCAGCGAATTTGTTGGCGAAAAAAATTAAGCTGACATAATCTAATTGTCTCGCTTAACGTGTTTAATTTATAAGAGACAAGGGAAGATACCCTTTCTGCCTCGTCTGCACATTTTGATTACGCCCACTTAGGTGCGTAAAGGATTTGTGTTTGAGTTTGATTTTTGTTTAATTTTTAAAAAGAAAATAGATAGATAAAAGATCCGACCGGCCGTCTGTAGCAGAAAAACGACCAAAACATTACGAATACACGAACACAGAGATATAAAATATTTAGTAAATAGTAAATACGTATACAAATAGGACGATACGGCAGCAATAGGACTGCTGGGTGACTAGAGTTTTCGGACTATTAGCGATAAATTAGGTATAAATAAGACGCAACATACGGGGAACGAGTAGTCTTGACTAGATTTTTATGGACTTTATTCGGGTATTCACCGACGTTACGGAACCGGAGGCGGTAGAAGAGCCGTTTTGGGGCGGTTTCGGCGCGTTCTCGCGGTTGCCTGATAGTCGAGGGCCTGAGTAACTAGAGGATTGGTGTGGTCTTCGGCGCTTTGAAGGCGCTTGGTGGCGGATTTTATGAGGAACTCGGTAATCGTCTCGACGCCGGTTTCCTCGTGCACTCGTGCCATATTTGTACGCCAGGGCGCATTGACAGCAAATTGTAAATAAAATAAGAAAGGCCTGTTGATCGGACCACAATATTATGACCGTAATTGAAAAGGACATTTTTTTATTGTTTCACAATATCTCTGACATCATTAGAAATTCGACTGTTTTCTCAATAGAGAACACTTAATTCTGAACTAGTTTGTGACGAATTCTGCGAATATCGGTGTGTTTTAGTTAATCGCAAGAAGACTACGACATAGCCACTAATAATCTTAAAATCCGTCACCTACACTCGACAGAATTGAGCCGGATATTTTTTTATATTATTGGCAAATGTTCCAAGTTCACTTTAACATATAATTTGAATGGAATTACCTTTGAATGGAATCATTTCGGTGTAAATCTGATTACAATATTATGATGTATATTTGGTTGCCTACTCAATCCGAAGCCAACCTTAAATAAAGGGTCCTATTTCACAATCTCAGTAATAATTTAAAATCTCTACTTATTTTGTTAAAGACAAAGGGATGTGATACTTTTGATAAATTTGTTCATGTGCTGAAAAAACGGAATCAATTTCGGATAAAGGGTTAAAGTTATCAAACATTAAAGCTAAACTTGCAAATTTTACTAGTAAAGCATTATATTTTACAAACATTCAGATATTGGGGCGAATAAAAATAAAAAAATTTGAGAGTTAATAATACGACTGAGATTCCATCACGTTGTTTCTTCTGGTAAAAAAGTTGTAGGAAACTATTTTTTATTTTAAAAATTGCAAGGGAATATCATTAAAATACTTTTTGCAATATTTAATGAAGTGTTCAGCTGCTCATTGTGGCCGAACGAATAGGAGCAAATTCTCTTAATTTTGATGAATAAGGAAAACCACACGATGTCGCTTTGGAAAGTTCTAATTCGTCTAAGTATACTTCGAAGTCCGAGTAGCACATTGAAGTTGGTTGTTGAAAATTTGAAATAAACTATATATGCGACGCGGCAAGCGACTCATAATAATCATTTTGCTAATCATCACTCACCACCAACCTGTGTGTTTTGTAGTTAAATTATATTTACATATATAGTTAGGTACTTTGTAAACGACCTAATAATATGTTTAGTTAATCGTTTACTATCTATTGAGGCAACAGCCATCTCGCATGTCTTTTTCTACATTATTTAAACATTGACCCGGAGTCGGAGTCGGAGTCGGTACACTTTTTTCGACTCCGACTCCGACTCCTCTGAAATTTGTCTGAACTCCGACTCCGACTCTACGACTCCGACTCGGACTCCACAGCCCTGGTTAAAACGGCATCTTGGTCGAAAAAGGTATGACGATATTAAAAATTACGTTTTTTTGGGTTTTTCAAAATATCTCGGAAATCTTTAGGAATTGAATTGTGTTTCAACTCAACGGATTAGAGAGCACACAAATCTGCACTACGTTGACCATTTAGCCATCTTTTTCTCTCTAATAATAATAAAAGTATCCATAAAATCAACGTACCGTGAGACACGGTATAGCTTAAGAAGTGCCAAAAGGTTTATATAAACATAATTATGACGATCAAATCTAAACATTGACAATTTTGACTAGACATCAATTTTCTTGCTCTAGCGCAAAATTTTGTTTTCAGACATATGGATATATGGTACCTTTTTCCCAGATCGCATCACATTTACTGCTAATACAAATTTGTTTATAATGCGAAACTTTTTCTATTCTAGGAGGTTATCTATTCGTACATCTAGTCATGACACACTTTGTTGGCTATAGAAGAACAGGTTTTCAATGACTGTCAATAACAAAACACATAGGTACACAATATTAGTATCTATGACTCAAGCTGCGTTTTTTTAAATTTTATTTAATGCATGATCTTGAAGCTGATGTGTTCACTATATTATTCATTAGGTACTTTATTTTATTCAATTTTATTTTGATACTTATTCCATTTGCCTTTGGTTTGAATCATACATAATGTATGCGAAACGAAACCATTTTGAGGTAAAAATGACACAACCAAATATATACGAGATAATGTACTTCCTGTGAATAACCTTATGAACAAAGAGCTTCTTGGAAAAAGAATATGACGTATGTTTTCTAATTTAACTGTGTTGGCTCTGATATGATAACTGATAATAAGAATTGTATCCTTAAGATGCAGTCTTATTTGCTTGCACTTTGTAATATGCACGAATCAACATTTTTTGTATATTTTACTAAATAATTTACTACATTATCACTATACGTCTCAAAAAAATACTGTTTCACGTTATTGTTTATGTTCGGTCAGAGCGGATGTTGGTAGCAAACAATGATTATCAGTAAACCGCTGCCGAAATATTGTTTGTGGTAATTGAGAGAGGTTCCAATTACTGTAATAGAACCACTACAAATTAAAATTAGATTGCTTAACAAGAAAGGTTTTTATAAGCAGTGGAATTCCAATTTACTGGGATTGTATTACAGGTCATTAAATAAAAGCAGGTAGGATCATTTCTATTCATTGCGTTATATCCTGTTCAACACCATACTTATCCCTTTTTAAAATCGGGATAATATGAAAGCTACTTAAAATTGTTTAGATAATTGTTTGTAGGTGCAAATTATGCAAATTTCTGCAAGAATTAACATCCTATGGAAATAAGTAAATGGCCCTTTAAGGCCTCTTAACAACTTACAAATTAAAAATGAGACAGTTAACTTTAATAACACTCTCAATATTGTATAACATAAATGATGATACATTGAAGATACGTCATTTTTTCTTGAATCCTCTAGTATCAAAACCTTTTAAATTCACTTTTGCACCAACTTCCAATAGCAACTGTTTAACAAAGTTTCTATTTGTAGAAGGTTATTAGTATCTGATCAATAAAATGCTAGAAAGGAATTAGCGTTCTTTAATAAATAAACTCATAACTTTGAAAAAGAGATTAAACTGTCCGATTGAATGGAACATGACATGCCATAAGTAGCACAAAACTTCACTGTGAAAGAAGATTAACAAGTAATGTAAATTATACAAAAAAAATATGTTGTTGCTTGCTTCTTCAGAGCCAATTTAGCTCTGAAGAAGCGACCAACGTTGTTCGCGAAGCGTCAGCTTCCGTCAAACCCGGAAGCAGTTTGTTTTCTAAATGATTCTGGCCGTGAAAGCCTACGTAAGCCTGACTTAACTATACTACATATACATCTAATATTATTTTTAATTGTGTTGATCTCGTACAGTTATTATTAATTAATATAACAAATTCTTATCTTATTACCATTAATTTATTCTGAATCGTGAATTGAGGTTTCTTTACGCTTTACTGTTTTGCTTTATATTTCTGTCAGGTGATTTAAGGTGACCAGACGTCCCACATTTGGTGGGACAATCCCTACTTTTCATATTGTGTTTCATATTGCGTCCAGCAATATTGTAAATGAAATCCAGCAGTTTAAGAAAGTTTATGTTTTTAATTAAAAAAAAATCAACTGTACATGTATGGGTTGTTGTTATTGATCCCAACCTTCTTTGGCACAAAAAAAAACTATAAATTCTTTATTTTAGGTAATTTTCATACCACAAAATTTAGTATTAATTATCGTCGCTGGCGCTCCTCGTGCCCCAAACAACTCGCGCCAATTTGATGTCTTAGAGAACTTGTATAATAATATACTATTATTTAACCAATCCTAAATTATCAATCTTATAACCCAATCAAAATTGCTTTGATAATACTATATACAATGCAAATAAAATTTACTATTATTAATTAATTTATTTATATTGTTATTAATCTCAATTGTTTTATTGAAATCGGTACCCCTTGCATTTTAGGCGCAAAACGCAATAGCTCCGAGCATTTCTCTCAAGTATTTAGATAAAGAATCTCAGCAATACACATAATTATAGATAACAAATACTGTTTTCTGTCGAATTGTGGATGTTTGATACTTTTGTAAGTTTTTGTAAACTCAGTAACAGTATCTGAAAAAGTAATTCACGTATTTAAGCATTTATCAGAAAAATATTCAACTTAATGGAATGCATAACTGTTTATAGTTCCAATCGTACGCATGTAGAACTGATCCAAATTTCATGCAACTTAGTAATATTAAAAAGTTGCATAGTGTAAAAATCGCATGCGACTTGACGAATGATTGAATTGCGTATTTGAGTTGCACAGATGTAAAAGGGGCCTAATTAGTTATTTCACAGCTTGTCTCAATACTAGACCAAAAACGACTTAATCGATATTATCAAGAAAACATTTTGTTTTTTTTTTTTTAATTTCAATGGCAAGTTAGTGAGTAATCTTGATGAATTTGTTTACAATATATCAAACAAATATAAAAATTGATCAACGATTACAAAAGCTATGAAACATCAAATTTCCTTCAACACAATGCAAAGCAAAATTTTTTTCAACCTACGTACACAATTCTAGGACCATTTGCTTCGTGCTTGGTCACATATTATCAATATAGGATTATGACCCTTTTTGTCTAATGACACACACTCCTCCAATTCGCCCAGCTTTATAAATTGATAATATACTTACGGAAAAGTAAATATATGTGAGAAGCGAGCGCATCTAATCTAATCTGGACAACAATCACCACCTAAATCCGCGTTTAATATAAAATTCACACAATACAAAATTCCTCTTAGCGTTATTAATCATTGCAACCTTGTATACCATGTAAATAGGTATTACTCATAAATAAACTTCGAATGTTAACAACAAACACATCATCGCAAACTGTTTGTTACAATTAAGATGATCTTCTTAAGACAAACTTACCGGTTTCGAACACCAATCACAATGTGGTTCTTGTATGCACTTTCCACATGTTTCAAGATCATCACAATTCACTTTCACTTGCGCATCGCAAACGCTGAAGCACAAGAGAAGAACGCACAAAATAGCCGCAAGACAATTTGGTCCATCCATGTTCGCCGACGGACTCACAGGAAATATGTACGACAACGATATTGTAGTGGAGATATATCTCTTATCGTTTTACTCGCAGTAGAAATGTCCTTCGTACGATGGATGGTCGGAAACAGATCTTTAGTATGCGTGAAGTCACCTGTATTTTTACTGTTTCTAGACTCTGTCTTGGTCCGTGTTTGGATTAGTATTGAGGCGGTATAACGGTGTCGGAGTTTTAATATGACGATAAATGGGAGATTTTGGTCATATACGTGCGCTTAGTCATCGTCCCCTTGGGCAATTTTGAGCGTAATTGGAAAGTTTGTCATTGTTGTCATTATGTCATCCATTCCGGAGTTCTCGGAACATTTAAATGTAAGAAACCTCTTTAACGATTATTCTGTTATTATGGTGGTAATAAATATCAAAGGAACTGTATTCCAATTCGGATAGACAAACTAAATTTATGAAAGAAAACTGCTTTTGAAATTTTATATGAACAGTTTAAAATAGTAAATAAATTAGCTTGTTTCTTGTTGTATCGATTGGATCATCAGATGTAGACATAAGGACTGAATGATTGAGCGATACATATATTCATGATCGGAAAGCTTATGACTGAGAACCCCCTATGTGAGTAAGCAGTAGGCAGTGGGGTAACTAACGGGGGTGCAAGGGGTGCCCACGACACAAGGGGATCACCGGTCCCTTATATTTTTTTAAAAACGTCTCAAGCAACCAGGTGCAATAGGGTGGTCCAAATTTATACCTTGCAATTTTGTTTTATTTTGATAGGGTGCAACGATTCCCCCAATCTGTTCCTTTTCCTGAAAAGAAAATCCCCTTTAATTTGAGAAAAATCGGTTAACGTTAACAATTGCCACGGAGCACCGCAAATATCCCATTTAAAATAGATTGGATAAAATGCACTTTTTTTGTCTTCTTTTGTCACTTCTGGGATTTAGAATAAAGTTGCGGGAGATTATATGAGATTGTTCAGAACTCCTCAAGGAACAAATCCACAACCAAACCTTTTTGATTCACTACCCCCACCCTCCCCTGCAGCACCCTAAATATGAGGAAAATATTTCCCCAAATTTACAATGTTACGTATTTTTTTACAAATTTTTCTATTTTTTGTAGAAATTATTATTGTTAGATTATTGGCATATTTTTCGTAATTTGTTAATTAATTTGAAATTGTTTAAACAATTACCATTTGTTTAAACAATAATACTTACCCATAAAAAACACGGAAAAAATTACTCATTACCCAGAAACCTATTAAATCACGCTAGAGAGCGCCAGTAATACAATATCGGTCGACATTCCGATAACAACATTGCGGAAAAACCGGAAGTCATACTAACCTCAAGAGTATCCCTAAAAATCGCATTTATTGTTTATTAGCACTTTTACGCGCCCGACGACATAAATTAAAAAAAAAAACTTGCGTACCTATGGCGTGGGTCAGCAGATATTTGAAAATTGGGAATCATGATCAAATTAATTAAAGCTTAAATTAAAATACTTGTTAATTAAAATACAAGATGACTGCCACTTGTTATCAACTTTGTTATTTTAAATGGACACATTTTTGTATATTTTTATTTAATTTTTGTTTTTTTTTTTCACGTATCGACTTTTATTAGGTTTTTTTATACCTAAATGCCACAATTTTGAATCATTTTAATTTTCCAACTTTTTTATTGACTTTTACGGTATAGTTTTGAATTAAATATCTTGGTTATTGGCCGTGTGCGCGATGCCAGGGGTGCGTTCACGAATCTATCCGGACGTCGTCCGGATGAGTCTTAACTCGTTCAGATATCATGGATGTGACGTCAGGATCCACCCGAGAGCGTTCAAATATCTATCCGGATGCGTTCGAACGTCGTCTCGGCATTGTACGGGTGTTACTCAGGTATTGTCAAAGTCGTTCACATATACGGGACGTGACGTTACGGTTGGAGTGAATTTACTATTATAGGGAACTTAATTCATCATTACGATACTCGAGGGTAACTTTATCGCCCTTCTCCCGAGTAGGGTAAGTGTTGAATGCGCGCACTTTTTAAATTGCGTGGGTTAACAACAATATTAATTCGTTTATTTAGAATTATATTTTATATTGAAAATGTATCGTTAATTTTATGGATACAGACTTGTAAAATATAAATAAAATATTTTTTAATAAATCATAAAGTAATAATAATAATAAAAATAAAAACTTATGGATAAAAAAATTTATGAATTATTATTTTCTTACAAACCTTATGGAATTGTTTTTCAATAAAAAAATTATTAACAAAAACGACAGTTAAGCTGCTACTTCATTTCTTCTAAGAGCAGGCTCCTGTGCACCATAATCCTCATCTTCCAAATATTTTTCTCTGCCATTGTTTTATTTATTATACAAGCCTATCATGTGCATTATTATACTCCCCATCATGTGCAGTTATACTCTCCCCCCGCGTTGTATGAATCCACACACCATCGTGTGCTCCCCATTGGGAGTCATACGATTATATTGGTCCCGGGGCTGCAGTCAACCCTATTGGTTACGGCACTTGAGGTGACAGACCGACCATATCAGCGACTAATTTATAGTAGAGATTTTATTTTCAAAATGTATATTTTATTTTATGAATAAAACTATATAAATGTATGAAAATGTTTATTTTTTATAAACCTTATACAATTGGTTATCAATAAAAATAATATAAATTATAAAAAAAAACTACAATGTGGCTGCTAATTCATTTCTTCTTTGAGCACCATCCTGTACTCCATCGTCCTGTCGTTCAACATTTTCATCTCTTCCATTATTTGCCGCCACTAAACCTTCATTCATGTACTCCTGAATAAGTTCATCACCGTGAATTAAACATACATTATGCAAGGTACATGCTGCAATAATCGTAGCAGGTATCAAATCTACACGATTCATGTCTATGTACTGCAGTCTGCGAAACCTCCCAAATAACAAGGCGAATGATCTTTCGATAACTTGCCTGGTTTTGGCATGCACTGTGTTAAATCTTATCTGTCTTTGAGTTAGGTTTCCTCGGTTTATATATGGGCTTATACACCAATCATAGTTAGGATAAGCCTTATCACCTACTATAAATTCATCAGGTTCAAAATAGTTTTCTCTTTCGTTTACAAATCTGTTATATATATCAGAATTTCGAAATATTCTGACATCTGACACAGAGCTCGGAAACCCAGTAAAACAATCTATAAACATTAAATTTGGTTTACAAATTGCTTGCAATGTAAGTGCATAAAAACATTTTCTGTTTATGTAAGCCTCCGGATTTTCTGTAGGGGCTTTTATCGGAACATAGGTTCCATCTATTGCTCCGACTACTCCGTCTAATCCTGCCATTTGGCTGAACTGTTCCTTAATTGCTTCTCTTTCTTCTCGGGCCGGCCATTTAATTATTTCTGGTGCTATTCCATTCAGTGCTCGCACAACTCGGAAGAAACATTTAAACAATGACGATTTTCCCATGTTGAATCTATTACCTACAGATCTACAATTAATATGCATTAGTTGTTACATTTAATTATATATATTTAGTCATTAATATAGGTACCTGTAGCTGTCTGGTGTTGCCAGCAACCATAAAACGCAAAGAATTTGTCTTTCAACTGGTATTCGTGGCGCGCCTGGACGACCTTCTTCTCCGTGCAATATTGGGGTCAATTTTTGTAATAGAACACCAAAGGATTCTCTTTTTATTCGGAAATGTTGTTGAAATTCCTTGTCAGTGCTGTTTGGAATAGTCACCTCCAAGAAATTTATTATCCGTGAAGGAATTCTTTGAGCACGATTTGGCTGAAATAATTGTAGTTCCATCTCTTCTTCCTCACTGCCACTAGAACTAGAACTTAATTCTAGAAAACCTTCCATGCCACTTATCCACGATCCACTCTATTGCTCTCACGTTGTTTGTTATAAAAATACTTGTAAACCACAAAGAAGACAACTACAAAAACTGCACGGCTAGAAATGTACCTGTTTACAGTGTTGCCAAAAAAAAATTATTAAATTGACTGAATTGTATAAACTATAAACGAAAGTTATCACATTTAATAAAATGGACATAATATTTAATCATGTTATATACGTTTGTTTTCATAAATATATACTGCTTTTGAGTGAATTAGTAAATTTTGCACTTTTGGTTGCCTCGTTAGATACATTTGTTGCCTTGCAGTTCGCACAGTTTACAAAGTTGTGGTATTGACGATCGTTCTCGTGGTTCACAAGAGAGCTGTTTTAAGTGATTCCATACTCGTATTTTATATAAGAACATTTTAAGATATCATGGATATTTCTCCAGAAACCCACAGTTTAATAGTTTCCGATGCCGGGGAAATCATCATTGATATGGGGCAAACAATCCTTCAATGTATTGCAGGTAAATATTATATATTTAATACCATTAAATAAACGTTTAAGATTTTATAAGTAAACGTTTTGTACATTAACTAATATTTTATTGAATGTTATAGATGGTACATTCATCCAAGTGCCATATGACGTAGCTAGAGATATATATGGATTACCCAACTTAGGAGCATCAGAGCCACGTCTTATTGATCACAGCACTATCATGCAGCCATCAACCAGCGAAGAAGCACGAGTGGTATGGAACAAGGAGAAAATATTATTATTAATTGAGTTGTATAAAAAGCATGAAAAGGATTTTAAAAGCACCACGATGAAAAACGATAGAGTGTGGGAAAAAATTAGCAATAATATTGAAAAGATTTCTGCAGAACAATGCAAAAGCAAATTTAAATATTTGAAGATGCGGTATGCCGAGAAAAAGGACAATTTGGGAACCAAAAGTACAGGTGCTCGTGCTATTAATTTTGAATATTTTGAGCAGATGGACGAATTACTTGGTAAGAAACCAAATTATACCCCATTAAATATTGCGTCAAGCAGCAGGGGGTTTGGTAATGTTAACGAAACTGCCAAAAAAAAAATAGTACAAAGTCAAATGCTGCAGATGTTGAAAATGACGATGACGAAGAAACACATACTCAAACTGAAGAGAGAACACCCGCCAAAAAAAGGCGTACACAATCAACATTAGGTGAAGATTTTGAAAGAGCAGTAAGCAAGAAAGAGGAAAATAGAGAAAGACGGCACAATGAACGCATGCAATTGCTTCGTGCTCATGAAGTCGCATTGCAGAAAAGACATATGGAGAATATGTCAATTAAAAAAGCTATTTTAAAGGAAGTTACAAATATTGCAAACTATATGCAAAATAAGTAAACTCTTATTATATATATATATATATATATATATATATATATATATATATATATATATGTTTGTACATTAGTTTATTATTTATCTGTTTAGTCTAGTTTTGTTATTACATGTACATGTACATTATTATATACATATTTTCAATATTTGTAATAAATATTTGTAAAAAAATTGAACTTTTTGCTTTTATATTAATAACAATATATAATTTTCATTTATTAATCAAAATAATGCTGTAGTGGTAGGGCGTTGTTCTACTGTTGCGCACTGAGCCGTGATCCCGGCAGCCAGTCAAACAGTGAGCGCGTGTTTACGGTGGGCCTATCAACCTCGCAAGGGAAGGCACGAAGGGAACAATGGGGCCCTAGTTATAGCAGAAACAACTATACTTCTCCTCCCACGTAGTACACAAACATACATCGTAACAGTAATTGATAGTCATCCTCCAATAGTTTTAGGGTACCACAATAAAGAACACTGCTTGCTCAGATATAATAATAATAAATAATTATTTAATATTAATACCAGCCATACCGGAACCAGCGCTCCGCGCATCAACCCTCTCCTCCCCTCAATGGAGGGGGGTTGGAGAGAAAGAGAGAGTGGGGTATAAATCCGCACGATTAGGCGTCATACGGTATAGGGGTCTCGGGACTGTGGTCAACTCTCTTTGCTAGGGAACCTGAACAGACAAAAACCACCTTAGTGCTTTATTATAGAGTATGATAATAACTTCTTTTATTGATAATTTATTAGAAGAATAAAAGCTTTATTTTACCATTTTCCATTCTATTGAAGTTTATTTTTGAATAACAAGCTAAATGTTTTTCAAATATTAAAATTCTTTTGCTGTCAATAAAACACTAATACATAATATGTATATATATATATATATATTGTATTACAATATAACCTATGATTAACAATGCTCACTTGCTGATATTTGATTGCTATATCGTATTATTAGGTTTTAAGCGTTATATACTCATTTAAATCAAAATTTTGCGCGCTCTAAGTGTTAACCGAGTCGTTCCAATTCATCGGAGGAATACGTCACAACTTTGAGTCGTGACGTCATTACCTCGAGACGACGTCCAGATAGATTCGTGAACGCACCCCAGCGTCTCTACAGTTGTTGGCAGTATGTCTACGAGGCGTAAATGGTGCACTTCGCTACTAAACGTTACAGTTATCTGTAGTGTATAAAGTGGTCCAATCTAATTTGTATTATGTATTACAATGTTGCATTTGTTACTATTTCTTTCTGTACTATTACAGTTGACACTGCAATACTTATTGTGTCCCATTACGATAATTTAGACAAACGATCTGTTATGATTTCTGACAGATCAGAACAAAACAGAAAGCGCCTTGCACTACTGCGAACAGTGTTGGTCGATATTTCTCCGCAACGGGCGCTTAGATCGTTTCGCAACTCCCTTTCACAGGGTATGCACAGGGCCAATATATTGATTATTAAATATTTATATATTAATTTTTTCTTGTTATAGGTATTATTGAAGCTAGCAGGTCCGTGTTTGGTGGGGAAATACGTTAAATATTGTCGAACAAAATAATATTTAGTGTTGTGATAAATTTTCAACTTTAGATATGTAGGTACTCATTTTTTAAAAGATAAAGAAATAGTACACCATTTGGAAAAATATACATAATGAGATGTCGACCTTTTGAACCTGCAACGCAAACCAATATTGCTAGGTTTCTTGTTTGCACAGTTTCAGGACACAGTGTACATAGTACTTGAGAAACTTAAACCACTCGAGATAGTTTAGGCGTTGTGATTGGTAGATAACTTTTTATAGGTACCTTTTTAACTTTTTATAATCCAAAAAAGATTTGATGCTCATTGTTCCAATCATTCTAATATAAATTTGTGTGTACATCAAGTCTCGGTTTTGGATGTTCGTTAAATTTAAACAATGCAATATTATAGACGAACAATTCCGTTCTGCAAATCAGCGTGGTTTCAATCCTCGCTCTTGACGTCTAATCTAGAGTCAATACCGGAAATCACAAACACGAGTTTGTGAAAGAAATATCTGTAGGTATTTACTTTTATGAGTGATTCGAAGAAAATTCCAAAATTCACATATCGTTATATCGAGTCAGACATTAATTAAAAACATTGATTCACGTTTAACAGTGTAACTATTATTATTATAATTATATTGATCATATCTCAAGAAAGTTTTAATTCATATTTATTTATATTAAAATATATATCAACATAAATTTTAGTTCCATACACTAATAGTATTTGAATTTCAATTATTTTTTCAAGCTCCTAAAAGGACATAAACATTTTTACATACCGGGTGACCCACGTGATAGGTGCAGCGGTTTATTTTTTTTATTTATGATGCTGCGCTGGGCAAATACAATTTTAAGAAGGACAGAAGCATTTTTTTGGGATGGTCTTAAGATTAGTATGACTTAAAGAAATAACGGCCATCATTGAAATTTTTAATGGCACCAACATATCATTTGTGTGATATTTTCAATCAGGATGACTTTCTGAACACAAAAATATATCGATCGTCAATTTTTATTACCATGCCAACGAAAAAAATCTGATGTGGCCAGGCACATGACTTTATCATACTATATATAAAATTAATAGTTTAGCTGCATGAGATTCTATTAGATCGAGATCGGCCATGGCTGCACAAAAGTAAAACTACTAGAACAGACAGATATGTCGATTAAAGCTACGTTCGGATATTGTACTCTGATGATGAAGACAATGAGCGACATCTAGTAGCTTCTAGCTAAACGTCCACGTTTACGTCGACTATTGGTGAAAATGAACAGAGTACGCTCAACCTCAACTTTAGTCATCGACCTCATAACGAGCTCAAATTTGATGTCCAAAATCATTATAATGCATTATTAAACCTTCAAATTCAAGAACAATTCAAATTGAACTGAAGAAATTCCTACTTTACCAACCGAAGCATTGCCGACTTTTGACATTTGCATTTGACAATTGACATCGGCGAAAATTTGTTGTCATTCCGTGCAATCCGTGCTCTTTGTCAATCAGATAAGTCCAAAATGCCGAGTCAAGAGGTTACAACTAGCAAAGTGGTGGTCCACCCCTTGGTTTTACTAAGCGTCGTGGACCATTTCAACCGCATGGGTAAAATCGGCAATCAAAAGCGTGTGGTTGGAGTATTATTGGGATGCTGGCGTGCCAAAGGGGTCCTAGACATATCAAACAGCTTCGCAGGTTAGTTTCTACCATAGCTAACTGATATCCAGTAGTATTAACCGCAAACCTTTCAGTTCCTTTCGATGAAGACGACAAAGATAAATCCGTGTGGTTCTTAGATCACGATTACCTCGAAAACATGTACGGTATGTTCAAGAAGGTTAACGCCAGGGAAAAGGTTGTCGGGTGGTACCACACAGGTCCAAAACTACACCAAAACGATATCGCAATCAACGAATTAATCCGCAGATATTGCCCGAACTCTGTATTAGTCATAATTGACGCAAAACCGAAAGACTTAGGTTTACCAACGGAGGCGTATCAAGCTGTTGAAGAAGTCCATGATGATGGTTCCCCAACTTCAAAGACGTTCGAGCATGTCCCGAGCGAAATTGGTGCTGAAGAAGCGGAAGAAGTAGGTGTTGAACATTTATTACGCGATATCAAAGATACGACGGTAGGGACTTTATCGCAAAGAATTACGAATCAATTATTGGGTCTAAAAGGGCTCCATTTGCAATTAAGGGAGATTAGAGATTATCTAATTCAGGTTAGCGAAGAGAAATTACCGATAAACCACCAGATTGTTTATCAGCTTCAAGATATTTTTAATTTGCTTCCGGATATTAATAAGGATGCGTTTAATAAGTCATTCTATGTGAAGAACAACGATCAGATGCTTGTAGTGTACCTGGCTGCGATGGTTAGGTCGATAGTTGCACTGCATAACTTGATTAATAACAAGTTGACGAATAGGGATGCTGAAGAAGGTAAGAAAGAGGAGGCTAAGAAGGATAAGGAGAGTAAGGATAAAGATAAGGATAAGGAGAAGGATAAGGATGCCAAGAAGGATGAGAAGAAGAAGTAATTTTTAAGTTATCCGCTAATTTAAATTTATTATTTTTTAATGTCTATAATAAAGATGTTTGAAGACATGTTTTTAGTCTAATTTTTAATTTTGTGTTTGTTTGGAAAAATGGCTAAGGAAATAAATTATAGAAATGAGGTTTTATATAAATCAAAGAAATTTTTTCGTTGTATGATCTAGCATTACTACATAAAAATGGCACCATGCTAGATGAAAAACTCCTCAAGTTATTTAAGCAACAATGACATTCAGTATTTCAACATTAAAATGACGGCTATCAGTCTATACTCTTGTCTTTTGTGTTATATTAATTAACTAAAATTCTCAAATACTTGCATAATTATACTGGGTGTTTTTGAGACCAGCATGACGTCTTACTTATTATAAAACATGTTGATCTATAATAATTATATTGTGCAACAAGGGATTAAAAACCTTTAGTAAGCGGTAAAAGTATAGAATAAAATCATTTAAATTGAAGCTTTTGAAACAATCATTGGGGCTAATATATAATATTATTTGATAATTGTTACTTTGACAATTATCAAAAAAAGGATTTTTTTATAAAATTTATGTGACCGTGAATTTTTATTTGACAATTAATTTTCCTATGGTGGCAGGTGGCATAACCATTTTAGGACATATGCACATAAGACAATTTAAAAATCTGATATGGCCAGGCACATGACTTTATCATACTAGGCACAATTTTTTTTAACTTGTTTATTTTACGTCAGTCTATTTCCGCATCTTAGGCCAATCACCGACGCTGAGGGCAGTCTACACACCCAGGAATTTTGTCGATCTAAAGGAATTCCAACCTCCAGTAAGAGTTCTTTAACGTGCACGTCGCATTATGACAGCACATAGGACCGCCGGCTTTACTTCCTCATTCGATGGAAGGCGGCACGCAAAGGTATTTGTTCCCTGCCTAAAATACCAGGACAGTCGATTTTAGCCCGAGCCGGGAATCGAACCCGGGACCTCCAGCGTAGATATACAAAATTAATAGTTTAGATGCATGAGATTCTATCGATTCTATTTGATCGAGATCGGTCATATCTGCATTAAAATAAAACTAGTTAGCCAGGATTTGACAGGTATTGTCAAAACATCAGCGTTTGACACTACCTACTGTCATTAGAATAAAAATTTCTGTCAAATCCTGGCTAACTAGTTTTATATTAATGCAGTCACGACCGATCTCGATCAAATAGAATTTGCTCATGCAGCTAAACTATTAATTTTACCAAAAAATTTCATAAATTATACAAAATTTCCTCTGCTTTAATTTATTATTTAACTATTTTGACGAAATTACAGAAATTGCGACTCATTTGCGAAATCGTTGAAAAATGCTAAGAGTAAACATTCAGTTCCTTTGGACACTTTTGAACAAAAAGCTCTAAATTTGGTCATGAAACGTTTCGTCCCGATACCTTCAGTAGTTTCTCCGGAATCGTCGCCACAAAAAAAACTGGAACACAGACATTTTTTGTACCTTGGTCAAAAATGTTCGAGGACCCAAAAGAACATTTTTTTTTTCGGCACGATTACAATACTTTGTCATACTACGTATAATAAAGTAAAAAACGCTATTGAAACTATTGACAATAGTCGACAATATTTATGTCAAAATGTTGATGTTAGCAATATATATACTGGCTGGACCCAAGCCCTATAGAAACACCAAAAGCCAGACATAATAATAAAGGCACTTTTGTGGCTGCGGATTCGTTTTCAGCACAAAGTAATCTGTTACCCCTTTTACTTACCATTTAACAAAATCCATATTACACAACTTTTCCTTATTTTTGAATGCCTAGGTTAAAGGAGGAAGGCTCAGAAATGATTGATAGAGCGCAATATTTTCTTTCGGATAGTGTATTGATTGTACAAGAAGTTCTATTTGAAGAAAAATACAGTTTAACGTTTTAAAATGTTAATACTGAAGTTGAACATTTGGAACTGCCTGTATAAATAATAAGTAGTTGATAATGAATTCTGGTAGGCCAACAGATATATATATATATTCAGTAGATTTGAAAAAAATATATATTGCACTATATATTATATTATATACTATATATATTGTCTTGAAGCATTATTGATCTGAAATATTTTTTTATTAGTTTAAAGAAGGGCGCAAAGTTTCATTAATTGCTTGATTTGGTAGTAAATGTTTCATTTTTTACAATAATGTTCATACCAAAACTGATTCTTAAAATAAATATCTGTCGTTCTACCAAATAAAATAAAGGCGCGCTCTTTATTGAATCTTACCAAAGGCAACAACAATTTTGTTCATTTATTGTATAAATTTCACTCGGCGCTCTAGGGCGAGGCCCGAACTCTCCCAAGGGCCGACACTGCAGAAATAGTGCTAAAAATGAAAATATATTTGTTAATAGCTATTTTCCGGAAACAGTTCAGATAGACATTATTTATTATCATGATTAAACTCCCTTTTATTTGAACTATAATGTATAAAACTAAACATCAACTTTTGGATACGGATTCTGCGTAAATAAATCTATCGAAAAAACTTATTCACTTTCCATTTACAATATCCATGTTTCTCAACATTATCAATTATTAATATTATACGATTATTTAGTTATCAATATTATACGATTGTCAATCGTTTCTCTAAAATTTGCTTATGAATGGCCATCAAATTTAAACATTGAAAGAAAACTAAATTTGAGAGAAACTAGAACTCTGTCATAGCATGTTATAGCAACAAAACCGATTGAGTTATACACGATCCAAAAATGCTATAAACAATGCAAAAAAGCCGACATTACTGAAAAACATTTAATTATAATATTTTTATCAAAAACAACAATTTTTAAGTTCCGTCCTTACTTTATTTAATTCTTTATACAAATCGTTATTGACTATGACGGCATCAACACAATCAGAACGATTTTTGTTTTAATTTCTGGCGCAATTATCATAAGAAAACGCGTCTATTTGATAATACTGTTGATGTTGTATGTTCTGTGAGTATAGTATATTATTTGACGACCACATAACTAAAGCTATAAATCGCGGGCATGAACAAGGGCGTAGCCAGAAGTTTTTACAGGGGGGGGGCAAGGAGTCAGAAAAATACCAAAATTTAAGTAAATAAATATTTCTTATCGCATATCTTTTTGTTTATAAATATATATGTATGAGGTATGTACATAATATGAAATATGCCAATAAAACATTACGTAATGTTAAGTTTACGTTTGTTTTCGGAAAACTTCTGCAGGACAGATTCTTTGAATTGATCTTGGTCTTCATTTGCAATGTTGCGATGAACGCTGAGCATGCTACCGACACAAATATTCTTGGAGGACATGTATCAAATGTATCAAAATGTACATATAAGTGTACAAGAACAGTAATATATCATAATTTCCAAGATATTTGCGAACAGCGAATTAATGCAAGAATCCATAGCGCCATCTATTGCTTAAAAGACAAACTATAGGTAAACGGGTTGACATTTGCCAAACGAGACCAAACTCGAAACTCAACAAAATTAGACTAATCTAAAGTAATATTTAGCTATATGCACTTAAACTGCAATAATTACGTGATTACAGTGTTACGGATACAGTGATAACACTGTAGTCACGTAATCCTATAACTGAAATACTCTTTAGGACTTAGGACCAGTAATCCTAATCACCCATATCATACAACGATATAACGCTGGTTTCCAAATAATAATTAATACTCAGTAAAATACTTTCTTATATCCATTGACACAGACTCCAGTAATATGTAAAGGTGATATGTGATTTTGGTTGCCAAACCGACAAGTAAATTGAAGATATAATTTTAGATTGCTTTATTACAAATAACATTATATTATTACATAAGGATATTTGTAATAAAGCAATCTGAAATTTTTACTTCAACTTACTTGTCGGTTGCATAAACAATTCCTCTATTAATTCCCAATAAATCAACTTAACAATAAATACCTCACCCTGTATTGAGATTTGGAGGTACTGGTATTTGAGTTGCATACTCGACGGTAATTTATTAAATTACATTTTCTCATAAAATAAGCACAACTGGCTTTTACAGTACATGTTATGTGTCTTTGTAAATTTATTATGTACCTAATACAATTTTGTGCATTTTTATTTTGAGCGCCAGGGGGGGCAGGTGCCCCCCCCCCCCCTGGCTACGCCCTTGGGCATGAAGTTTATACGCGAGCCGTAGGCGAGCGTGTAAACATGCGAGCGATTCATATCCGTTATTCATGTCCGATATTTCACCTATCGTCAAAGTTGTCGTTAGCCCACGAACAGATTACGCTAACGTTCGCGTTAAAAATGATTCTGTCTTTTCACCGATCTGTAAGTTATCGTCAGGCAACGAAGACGTAAACATCGCGAACGAATGTTTTTCGGCAGTATAGTATCAAATGCATAGACAACGTATACTTATAGACCGGCAACAGTCGGCTTTGGCCGTGACCCGATTTTTCTGCGCGAGAGTGATAGAAGAGAAAGAGAGGTTGTCACGCCACTCTCAAACAGAGATGGCGCTGATGCTCAACCGCCTCAAAGAATCCTACTTTAGCTACGTACAATTTATAGGTCCGGGAAATTAAAAGCGCGTTTTTCGAATTAACGTCTTGTCCGATATACATACTTAAAACAATATTTAAATGATACTGTCATGAGTACACACGCAAAAACTATGGTATCTACGATGAATGACTCATTTAAATACAAGCTTGTTTTCGTATGCAGATTGGACAAGCCGTACTCAATAATTAATTATTAATTAAAGGTCTTGCAGTGCAAAATTTAATTAATATGTAATTACTTCGAAAAACGCATCTTTTTATTTCACCCACATAACTATGCATTGCAAGTCCTATGCATTCAATTTATTTAGATGATGGGCGAAATAAGAAGCAATCATTGACAATAATACATATTTATTAACAAAAATACATATATAAACATTTAGACAGTCGATTTTGGGCTAAATACCTTTCAAACGCTGGTAAGGAATCGCATCATGCATTAAATTTGTCCTACAGATTCTACCAGAATTTGGAACTTTCCACTTTGTTGAAAAGTGCAGGTCACACTCTGTAATTCTTCCTGAGGCGCACAAGTCCCAGGTTTCACAAATCCGCTGGATTAAGTTGATTCAGCCAAAAACCAAAGAGCTGCAAGTCAAATTCAATGTTACTTAGTTTAATAGTAAAAAGAAAATATCAATTGCGGGCAGCTCTGAGAATATAATACAAACAATAAACTACTTTATCTTTACTTACATTTGGATCCTTTGAAAATGTATGCTTATGCATTGCTTTTCCGGTTGAGGGACAAGTCCGTACGCAGCAGTGACATATCATCATATTGACATTAATTCAAATACAAACACGACGAACCACTACGCATGTGTCACAATGACAAATAAATTCTTGCGGTTCGATAGTACAATGCCGATATTACCGACAAAGTGACAACAACGCCATCTCGGTTTGCGAGTGGCGGAAAAAAAATTGGGATATGTCAAAAGTGCCGAAGTGCCAGCCGCATGATCAAATGTCGGTAAAAAAGGTGTACTAAATCAACACTTGGATCATAACTTGGACTAATTGCCGCTAGATGTAGCGCCGTAAATGACATTGATAGACATTGACAAAACGTAACCAAAATTCATTCGCACCCATTTCTAACCGCATCAATTAAAAAAGACGACCAAAAGTAAAAAGAAATGGTATGAAAGACGAATTCAGCAAATTCGGCCATATTAACTAAATATAGACTTCAATTAATACAGTACCACCGTTGTACCACGTACGTACGTAAATATTTGTCAGTTTGACTTTTTGTTTGACATTCAGCACGTGCTCTGTGACCAATCGAAGTGTTGGTCACAGAGCACGTCATTAGTTTACGGCAGGTTCATTCGATCGCTAAATAAATTTGATCGTTAAGCGTATTTATCCGGTCGGTAACGTTAACGACAGGTGAATAGACACATTTTTACCATTTATCTTGTCGTTTAGAATAGATGACGAACAGTTTCACGATAGGTGAATATATCGGCCCTAAAAGCGAAACAAGGCGTAAAAATTAATTATTTATTTACTGTATATTCATTATTTTTATTAATTAACCAAACATTTTTTTTTAGTTAATTTTTCAATATGGAATTAAAACTTATTATCGGGAAATCCCGGGATGTTACAAATTTTCAGTCCCGACTCCCGGGATAGTAAAAATGTACTTGAATAGCATCCACTAGTACTAACTTAGCTTATCAATAGCTATAGAAAACATTGCCAATGATATTTTGAGCTAATTTTTGACCCCGAGAGAAAAATATAACAAAACTAAATAAACACAAATTACTATCTAACAATATAATTTATTATACAAACGTATAGAGTTTACACTATTAGTTCAAACAAAAATACGCTCATGGTTATAACTAACATTCCTCCATTACACATCAACATTTTCCCTGAATTTCCGTAGTAATTATAGTTAGCCACTTTCTTCGACTCATTGTAAGTGGCAAAGTACCAACTTTTGTCGTCATCGGCAACACTAGAAACAACAACGTCCTCTCCATTATGCGGTAACGCTGTTATATTCACACCAGATGGCTCGCTCAACATCATCGGCGCGCTGGATGAATATGGTGACTGGACTTTAGTGATTTTTGACCTTCCTGAAGGTCTATACTGAGGTTGCAAACCACCAGGTATCAACAGTGCAGGTTTGGTTACGTTTTTTGCAATTTTGGTATTTTGTGGTATAGGAGAAGTGTTGGTTTTGTTCAAAATCGTCGTCAAAATTGTCGTTTGGGTTGTTGGTTTGATCGGTTCTGTTAGATTTGGTGGAAGAGAAACATTTTCGATTACTTCTTTGAAGATATCTTCAAAAGACTTATCGTCATCTGGTAGTTCTATGTCGGCGTATGAATTGTTGATTTTTAGTGGTAAGGGGGTTGTGGTCGATAGAAACTCTGATAGATTCTTAATCTGTTCGATTTCTTTTGGGTTTAAGTTGGGCTTTTTCGTGGTTGATGTGGTGATATTATCAATGGTCTCATTTTTAGCAGCAACGAATATTGTGGTTTTCAACTTATTATTAGGGATTTGTGTTGTTGAGGCTTGTGGAATCGCTGGTGTTGGTATTGGATGGCCCACACTTGGATTCTTGGTTACCCTCGGAACCACCGTAGTCGGGATAAATTTACTTTCGGAAACATTCAATATTTTAACGTCAATTTTCTCTATCTGCACTTCAGGTTTAAAGTTAGGGTTTGGTATTGGTTTGAAGCCACCACTTCCTGGTAGCAGTGGTATAAATCCTCCTGTTTGTACTTCAGGTACAGAAGGAGGGAACATCTTTCTACTACTGTCACCCCGGACTGGCTTGTTCACAATCGCACTTTTTCTCTCGGCTTGTTGAGTTACTGCTTGACCTTCGTCCATCTTTATACTTTTTGTAGTTAGAGTAGTTTTGGGAATTGGTGACTTCTTATCAGCTTGTTTTCCATTGTTCCATAACTTATTTATATTGAAGGTAGGTAAAGGTACACCAAAGAAAGTAAACCCACTACTGCTAGGCGATCCACTTACTTCCTTCGGTATTTCCTTGGATCTATTTCTCGTTGCTGCATATAATGTCGGGGTATCACCTGGAGTAATATGTGGTGATAATTTCTCAGTGGAAGAAGATTTGTGTTCAATGGGTAGATCTTTTAAGTTGTTGGACGTATCACTTACGGTGTCATTGTAAGGGTAATCCACGTATTCATCGAAGAAGTAATTCGGATCTTCAGGAGAATTAACTTTCGTCCTTTCTGATGAATTTCCCTTGAGACTCATCCAAGGCGTAAAAATTTGTGTTGTGTCGTATGGTCGTGGTAGAGACAGGAGTTCTGATTCGCAACCATCGGCAACTGGATCTAAGAGTCTTGATTCTTGCATGCACTCCTCTCTTGAGAGTCTACTCTCGATCAGTAAGGTACCATCCATGCACCTCGGTCCAACGCCGGAAGATTCTTGCAACCATGCTCTTAACCACAGTAAGCTGCATGAGCAACTCAAAGGATTTCCTGTAATGTCATAAGTAGCTGTTACCTATCTAAAGTATGTATCATTGTCTAACTTACCATCTATATCTAAAACAGCTAAGTTTCCTCTCAATTTATCCACAGCGCGTTCTGGAAAAGACATCATTTTGTTGTTCCTTAAGCTCAACACCCTCAATCTGGGCATATTGTTGAAACTAACACCTCTGACACCACATATAGCATTACTATCCATCTTCAACTCCACAAGCCATTCCATTTTATCCAAATGTGAACTCTCAACTTCCACAAGTCGATTGAAGCTCATATCCAACAACTCCAAAGACTTTAGGTTTTGCAAACCGGCTTGGTTCATATCTGGTATCAAGTTGGTACTGAGATTCAGCATGACGATGTGAGGAACTAAATAGAAGGCCTCTTTCGCTATTTTTTGGATTAGGTTGTCCTGGAGTTCCAACATTTGTAAGTTTGGCAGATTATTGAAGGTAAAATCTGGTAAAAAGCGGATTTTGTTCTCGTTGAGCTTGATATGCTTTAGAACTGACAAAGCTCGGAAAGCGTTGGTGTGGACATCGTTTAGTTCGTTGTTGTTCAGATATAGTATCCTCAAATTATCCAAATTGTCGAAAGCAGCAGTTTTTAGTTCTTGTATCAAATTATCCGTCAATCGTAACTCAGTCAAAGATTTTAAATTCGACAATAAATCGGGCTCTATTTCTCTCAAGCGATTGTTAGTCAAGTCTAGAACATTCAAATTACTCAATTCGTTTATACTATCTGGTAGGGTGGACAGATAATTATGAGACGCGTTTATAACTTCAATTTCTCGACTGGTTTCAAACGCCCCAGGTGAGATATTCTTCAGTTGGTTCCTACTCAAATCCAGCACACTCAAATGTCTGTTATTCGCAAAGAAATTTTGACTTATTGTAGTCAGCTTATTACTCCTCAAGTTCAACGCTTTGAGATCACTCATTTCCACTAAAGCATTATTTGGCATCTGAACTAGTTGATTTCCTTGCAAATCCAATATTTCCACTTGTGTCAATCCACCAAATGCCCCATCTTCCATGTTTCGTAAGTAATTCTTTGCTAGATAAAGTTTTCTTAGAGACGACATGCTTCTCAATGCGCTTTTTCGTATGTTCTTTAAAGTATTCGATGAAAGATCTAACATTTTCAAAGCTGGTAAGTCTAAATCTGGGGAATTTGCTAATGGTAAATTGGCGATTTTGTTTTTCTTTACGTGGAGATACTCTAAACCTTTTGGAAGACCTGATACGAATTGTAATAACCTATTTGAGCTTACGTCTAACTCATAGAGCCCTACGAGATGCCTCATAGTCGAAGGGTGTAGATTTACTATGGAATTAAATGATATATTGATGTATTCCAACGCTGGAGTATCAAGAAATGATAAGTGGTTGATATAGTCGATGAGATTTGAACTCATGTCCAATCTTCTTAAAGAAGGTAGGTTTGTAAGTAAACCTGGCTCAATTCTTTGGTAATTATTTTCGGAGAGGTCTAGTCCTTTTAGATTAGGCAAGTCCCATAATGGGTACTCAAAGATATCAGATAATGAATTATTCTTTAAGCTCAACTCTCTCAAAGTTGGCATTTCTATAATAGCTTCTCTTTCGATATACCTTATGTTGTTGTAATTCAAATTTAATCGCTCTAAAGTTCCATGAGCTCTTAAGCTTCCATATGGTATTATCTCAAGGTTATTATAGCTCAAATCCAAGAACGTTAAGCGCGGTAGAGCTTCAAGGATAGAGCGGATCTCTAGCACGTGGTCGATATCGTTATCAACTAACCATAGTTCTTCTATTGGAGTATGATCCAAGAAACTTTTTGGGTGAACCCGCTTAACCATATTATGATTTAAGTTGATGGTTTTTAGCTTTGGAACCCGGTGGAAGGCCCCTTGGCCCAGTTCTATAATCCTATTATAGGATAACGAGATCATCTTTAACGCTGGAAGATCCACAAATGAAGCTTCTCTTAGAAATTCGATAACATTATAGTCTAAGTGCAATATTTGAAGGTTTGGTAGGTCCCTAATGCCTCTTCCGACTATAGAAGCGTCTGTTATTTTATTCCCAACCAAGGACAGTTCTCGCAGGCTGGGTAGCCTTGTTATAGCCCTTGGATGTAGCCACGAGATACCTGTATATGAGACATTCAGCAATTTCAGCGATGGAAGATCTTGGAATAAATCCATTTCTAATCTTAGCAATAGTGGACTTCCACTGATATGAATCTTCTCTAATGTAGGAAGGTGCTGGAAATGTCGTGGTGATAGTTCTATTAGAGATACTGACTCCAATTGAAGATAATTTAACTTTGGCAAAGATGCAAATGACGGTAAGCGTTTCAACATATTACTTTGGATGGTGACTGCTTCCAGTGCTACCAGTCTATTGAGGGAATTCTCTGGCAACGACTTTAGTTGTGGTTCCACTAGATATAGTTCCATAAGGGTGTCTTCTAGGCCAAGAAGCCAAGTGCTAGATACTCTTTCCAGGCCATTATAGCGTAACATAAGACGAACAATTTTAAGGTGGGAGAACGTTCTTCCTGGTAGGGATGGTAAGTTGTTGTTTTCTAGAATTAGCTCGTCCACTGGTCGAACTATATGCTTGCCGATTGATGGAAATGCTGATAGTACCCTGGGTAGGTCGCTGTGGGAACACCTGGAAGAAAAACAGAGTTTTCAGATTGTTGAAATTCTAAGTTGTAATTTAAATTATTATATTATATAATATTATATTGGCAATTAATTTTGTAATTTACACGGCTTTAAAGATGGATGCACACGCGTTTGTAAAATCTGGAGTTATATCACGTCGCATTATATTTGGAAGGCAAAAAATTCAACTGCAAATGTGACTGTTTTTAACATATTGAGCCCAATTTTGATGAAACCAGAATCGTAATCTTAACCTGTTTGAATGATGTTGGCCAGAGTTATTATTAAGATAGCTGGAATAATATAAAGCCTAGAATCAGAGTCCAGAACGAACCAGAATCTAGTGAAACGTCAACAAGGACTAAAGCCTGCGAACCTCTCTACTCACAAAAAACCTAAAATAAATCTTTGATTAATTATCATCAACTTCTATAATAAAGACTAATTTGCATTAAACTACTTTTGTCTTTCAATGTACTCCTATTTAGTATCAAGAAAGAAGTACAGGTAAAAAGAGATTAAGCAACTTTCTATGCAAATCTAGAATAACCAATCTGTTCCAACGAAAACAATAGTTTTTGCATTGAGCTTATGGTGTGTTCTTTCTTTCATCATGTTATTTCTAGTGACATTGGTAATCTAGATAAAGTTACACGGGCCTATGTTCTGATATCTGATTTTGATTTTTTTTAAGTTGAAAAGATCGATGACATCTAAATTATTTATCTGATCTAAAAGATGATCAGATCGTTAAAAAGATCGATATTTTTAATCACACGATGAGATAGATTTAAATATGTGTTCACTCAATGACACTGATCTAGTTTATCAAAAAGGTTAACTAACCAACAATATGAAATTTTATGTTATGGAATTTTTTATTTTACCCGGTAAGACCATTCATATCTCCTTATTCTTGGGAAAGATGGTTTTTGCAAATATCTCGTTTTTCGTTACTTTTTAGAGCAAAAGTCCTGTGATATTTGAGCTCGTTGACTGCCATATTTGATCTATGATTAAAATGAACTTTAAAATTTGAGACAGGTTACAAGTTTCATGCGGTTTGTAATTTTTGGTCGCCATATTTTATGCGCCTATTGTATTTTGAAAAATCGACATCAGATTTGGAAATATGTACTTGATTACCATTTCTAACCGCAAGCCAAATAAAAAAGCAAATAGGTATACACTGTCGCCCAAAAAGAAAACAAAACGGTTAGAATTATCAATTATTCGAATTTCTCATAATATATTACTGAATTCAAAAACCCTAATTGCTTGTATTGTAAACATTGAATACATACCAATTTTTGCAATAACAGAACGTTGTTATGTTATCCAATGTTATGTTACTTTATGTATATGCATTATATCTGATAATATCGGGTCAATTTCATGTGAAACTAATAGTATATTATTTGACGAGCACATTATTAAGGATATGGATTTATATCCCTTACGTGTGAGTCAAATACGTTTTATCTACGACTCAAATTCCATTTTATGTAAAATATTTTAAATGTGTTTTGTCAATGGTGGCGAGGCGAACTGTCAAATAACTGTCATCCACGTAGGTTTTGACAAATTTTGACACTAGCGTTGTATAATGATGACAGTTCGTTCCAATAATGAAGTCGTTATTTGAACGAACTGTCAGTATTATACAACGCTAGTTCATTATAATCATTGGCGTGTCATGATAAAATTAGTACAGAGGTTATGACATTTGTTTTTTATCGTTTTTATATACACCGGCACGAAACATACAATTGTCGTCTTTTAAGATGTGGGAGAAACTATGGCCAACTTTTAGTTTCCTTATGTTTGATTTTGACACATTTTAACATTTTTTTCCTTTGATGCCGTAATGTACCACGCTTGTTTGGCTGTAGATTTTTGAAAATGACAGTCAAAGTCAAAGTCAAATAAGAAATATGGGCAAATGTAACACATTATAATTAGCAACTATAATTAGCATAATCCATTCAGACGGTTCAGAATTCAGATTGATGTTGGAAAGGCTTTGAATTTAAAAATTCCAGTTTTACATCGAATATGAAAAGAGTTGATTTGAAGTGATGTGTCGATCTGAACAGACGTTGATTCCGCATTCTTGCCAAGGAACCAAAAATGGTAACATTTGTCCGAAATTTACAGCTAACAACAAGTGTTGTTATAAGGGCAACCAAATGTAAGCAGTTGCATATTTTTTTCCATACGATTGACAAAAAAATAGACCTGATAGGAATCCGTTTCAGAAAATCACTCATTTTGAACACTATTTGTTAGGGCATATTTTTGCATATTTTGCCATTAAATGCTTAAAATGCTTATTTGAACATAAAGGCATATTTTAGTTCATATTTGCCAGCTTTTTTTGCTTTTTGCAGTAATAAGCAGTAATAACCAGCATATCTACTGCACGTTTGATATATGTCGACCAGATTGGTTGACCTCGCACCATGTTCTCGTGTAGATGTATCAGGGCCGGCTTAAGGAACACATTCACCACTACTTCGCATCATATGTATCGGATTTATTTTTGTAATACAGTAAACTTTACGTTCCGTACGATGCGGACAGGTGGACGCACGTACCTTGAAACAAGGTAAAATCTGATACATATGATGCACTCTAGTGAACTTATTTAGCTTTAAAAAAAATACAGGGAATCACTAATGGGTGAGTATGGCTCTACGGGTTTCAGACTAAAGGTACGGACACACATGCTTATTTATAAGCATGCTAGTGAGCATGCTTAAATCGAGCACGCTTGTCAGCTGTTCACATTTGCTAGTAATAAGCATGCTAGTTTTAAGCATGTTCCCTCAATAAGCATGCTATAGCACTGTTCGCAGGTGCTCTGAGCACGCCCCCTTCCACCGCACCGCAGGTAGCGTGCTCAAAAATCAAACGACTGGTGATTTTTGAGCATGCTAGAAATAAGCATGCTTATTACTAGCGATGTCTAGACACACATGCTTTTAAGCAGCAAGTGCTCCAAACTAGGATGCTTTCGTGCTACTAATAAGCATGTGTGTCCGTACCTTTAAACACAATTGAACAAGTACAGCATTAGACAGTGTGACTGAAATAGAAAGATTCTTTCTCGCGGTAAAATTGAAATTTGAAATCTCTAAATTGAGGTGATCGTCGGTAGATGTAGAGAGGACGTTTTCCATGTACAACAAAAATTTTTTATTTCAAAACTTGCATCATATGTTTACTATTTACTGCAATAAAAATTTCAATTTCAATCAAGCGCTTAAAAGAGGTTTTTTAGAGCATATTTTTGGTTGCCCTACTCATATATGTCGCTCTTAAGAAAACCAAAAGTTTGCGATGGTTTCTTCTTTCACAATCTTCAAAAAGTACTCAAATAAAAATCTCCTGAATGTGCAATATTTTCGGTAAAAACGACCTAACAACTCCTCTCCGTTTTGAACAAAAACAATAAAAAAAATTTGTTTCAAAATTTATCACTACGAAAAAAATACCCTTTGTACGATGCAATAAAATCTCTACTGTTCTTTTTTATCAAAACCAAACACAAGTCATTACCAATTTTAATGCACCTTTCATTGCTCAAGAAATATTAGAATTGACTCAATATTACAATACGAGGAATTCAAAATTTGTATCGTTTTTTTAGCTCGCAGTGTATGACATTTAAGAAAATGGGAAACAAAGATTTGTAATTCTACTAGTTATTGCTTCTCAATAAATATGAGCTGTTTGTTTATTATACAACATAGGTACGTATCTAGTTTTTATAAATTCAGCTTTGTTACTAATACTCAGTATGGCACAATCATGCAAAAGAAAATTATTCAAAGAAATTCGGTAAAATGAAAAAAAAATCATACTTACCATATTTGATATTCTCCAATCCTCTCCAAGCACCTACAAGGCAAGATAGTTTCCTGCGGTGGACATTGAGGCACTATTTGAGCTCCACCAACAACTAACAGACAAAGAATCGCGTAGATATACTTCAGAAGTGTCATCTTGTCATCAAGTATCCTCTCGGCAGAAACACATGATTTGCTCTCAGCTGATTTAAAATCGCTATTGAATCTATGGCCAAACCCAACTATTCACTCGCATCCGTTGCGTTTCCGTTTTTCACTCCACACCTTATTGGAACCCTATAAAGAATCACGTAATTTATTGTGTTATTGTGTCAATACTCAATACAAAATAGGTTTCTATCATAAGGTCACATATGTATGACCACTCTGCAGATACTGTTAACTGTGAAATATGGCTTAAGAACAGAGTTAAACATCGTTTTAATTTTTGGAGAGTGGGTTTTTTACATGCGAAGTTATTTCAAAATTAAATGAAGATACAATACACCTGATGGAACTAACAACCAGAAATCGAATTGTGCAATAGATGTAACGAGTTTTGTCGTTGCTAGTAAGAACTATGTCACCTACTATTGTTGATATTGCGAATAGTGTGTATGTTTGTAATAGGAGTTGTGAAGACAATGGAGAGTTTCTTTAATTGATTGAATAACGATCTGGTATAACGATAACCGAAAGTTGGTCGAAATTGCTGCATTCATAGGTAAACAATACAACCAAGGTTGCAATAGGATTAAGTTGTTGGCCTTTTCTTTTGATGCTTGTAACGTGATTCTTCTCTTATTCTTCTAATATGTTGTGCGAACTAATAGCTAATCATCATGTGAAGTCTGTGTGTCAGATGTTATAATAATATTAAATATAGTAATACCTAAATGTATCATCCATGGAAATACAATCTGAAATGGAAATGATGATTCTATATTTTATCACGCACTCAATTTTTATTATGTTGTTTGATTAAAGATATTGGTAAAAGTAGAGAAGTGCTGATAAATCTTTGGACTTCCATATCTAAAATCACTAACCCACGGCAGTGTTTTTGCATAATGTATAACGGATGAACTGAATTTCTTAAAATCCTTAAACAAAGTCTTAGGGAAAAGCTTTATCTGAGGTTGAAAGATGGCCAGAGTTTCTCTGTGCTAGTGTGCGCGCTTTCAGAACCAAATAAACAAAAATTGTCAATTTTTTAGAGCCGGTTCATATTCCGCACCGAAAATCTATCGAATACGCCCAGTCACTTTCAATTCCAATAATATCATAATTTTCAAGATTAAACGCTCTGTTCACATATCTTAAAAACTCCTATTTTATCAATTTGATAACGCACTAGCTCTTTTTTTCCCAACAACTCTACACGAAAAACTGCGTATTTACCAATTTACTAATTTACAAAATATTGAGCATAGAATATAGACTCATTTGTATTCATACCACCCAGTATTCGAATTGTGTAAATTCTATCGGTTTATTTAGGTAATTAAATTAATTCTCGTACGGCTGGTTTAGAAATAAATCAATTTTGTTCATTTAAATTTGATTATTTTAAACATATTCTTACATTTTTCGTAATTTCTTTATATCTGCAGAGAGTGTCTTTAAATAAGTATTTGAATTGTTTAAAACGACTTAAAACGACGAAGGGCCGCTTTTATAATATTTGCAGTGTATTTCCACTTAATATTCAAGTTAAACATTTAAGAGGAATCACTACTGCTGGTACGTCGTATAAAATAAGCATCCATAGTCAACTTAATGGTGTATCAATTCTCTCATGTTATACATCAAATTATCGATAAAGATGTATTACTTGCTGTGGTAATGTATATGTATTATTTGTTGTTGTTGTATCCACGCTACGTGATAAAATATAACTTATTCATGTACTTGAAGAAGTAAAGTTTTGACTGAAAAAAGCATGTAAGATATTGATATTTTTACGTGAAATTTTGTACACTTATAGAGGAAGGTGTAACTTAGACCTATTATGTGGTACTTTTTTCAATTTTAACCTGAGTTCTTCGTAAAAAAATTGCAAAATCAGCCAATTTTATGTCATATTCAGTAATAGATTTGTCAAAAACGAACAGAACTATCAAAAATCTACCACTAGACGCATAATTATATATCTTTAATTTGGTAGGTGTTTCTTTTACGATTGTGTGAACTAATTTCTGAGAAAAAGCCTCAGAACTTTTGCGTGTTTTGCAAGTAAAACGTAGGGGGTATGGATTCCCCTTAATATAATGAGTCCTTTTTCGTTTAATTCTTTCTTTATACTTGTACAAAGTATAATCCTTAGTCAGTAGCCATCTCCCAGTTTAAGAAAAAGATTCAAAAATCGTTGTATGGAACTGTGATCTTCACAGTTCCAGCGGTTTCATTCTCGTTCGGCGGTGCGCATGACGTCACGTGGTAATAAAGCGCCCGCTTTATACATAAAGTCTAACGTTTATAAGACAATATAATGAAAATATTCGCTACTTTAGCACACATTTCGTTTAATATAACACATAAGAGCATTAAATCATGTATTTTATTCACCAAACTGCAAATAATAACTGAAAAAGATTTATTATCTATAAACTGTGCCCCATCAGTAAATTGCAACAGATATATTTGATTAGTTACTGTTTGTAGATTTTATGTTTTTTTGCAGTTGTTTTCTTTATGTACTGAAAGGAGTAATCAGTTAAGAAAAAGTTATTTGTTTGAAGTTTACCACAACATTTCAAGTTTACTTTGTCATATTTACTTTAATTTATTATTGAACAAATTAAATTTTTGTGGACTTAACTGGTAAGATTTGTATACAAAAATGCAACTAAAAGAAACCCAAAATAATGAAAGTGTTATTTTTTTAAACAATAATAAAAAAACGTTATTTTTTCTTTGTTGATTCGGTAATGTTGAACTAATAAATACCAGTATGTAAAGTTACAAGCATCAGCACGAGGTTGTGTTATCACTTATATCAGGAAAACAGTTCTCATTTTTACCGCTCAAGTCATTAAATAAAACACATAAGAGCATTCAACATTATATATTCAAAAAACATAC
Source organism: Aphodius sticticus (assembly GCA_963966075.1). Classification (NCBI taxonomy): domain Eukaryota; kingdom Metazoa; phylum Arthropoda; class Insecta; order Coleoptera; family Scarabaeidae; genus Aphodius; species Aphodius sticticus. The sequence continues at coordinate 26,409,464 of OZ014508.1, forward strand.
AGTAACAAAATAAAAGTTTATAAAAACAGTAGTATTTTAAAATTGAAATAACTTGAAATAACTGAAATAACTAACAAATAGTACGAAAAATATGTACCTAATTTTTATGAATAAAGTACACATTATTAGAGAAGGCTAATTATGAATTAATCCACATCTAGTTTGTTTCTTAGCTACATAGCTGAGGAAAACATAGCCATAAAACATTTAACTGTGAGACTAAGATTCTTGGTAAATTCTCCGTTGGAGTACGCCTGCTTTTATTTCACGGCAGTTCTTTGGATGGTATCCCAATAGCTTGTGTTGTAAGTTGCCATTGTAATCTCGAGTCTTTAAAATGTTTAGCACAAATTCTTGCATTATTAGTGTTCATTGTGTTTACGACAGCAAGCCCTCTCCCAAGCCACTCTAACCTTGCAATCTTTCGGAAAGCGATAAAAACATCACTTCTCCCTTCTTGTAATGTTTCAATTTATCGTCACTAATACACCCAAACACTGTACATCTCCTAGTTTCAAAATAATACATTTCAACAACACCTAGACAAAATTTAGCGCACGAAAACACTTCAACTGACACTCATATATTCGTGTGTTATTACCGTGTGACGTAACAGTATGGCGGCCAACCTGCGCAATATCATATCTCCTGTAATTCCTTATGCCGACCGTACCGACCCGTAGTTTTACAAACTGCAGATGGCATATCAAAAGTCAATACGTATTTTACAACAATAGCAGTGCTTTCAATGGAGAAAAAATTCCTCAGTTTTCATCCAGAGTCCAAGGACAAAATTATAGATATTTTCGCGCAAATTAAAACAAGATGAATGGATTTAATTTTTACTACGCTTATCTTAACTTCTCTTGTCTGTTTGCTACATTTAAATGTTGTAATCGATATTTTACCTACTTACCAATATCCAATCGAATTGAAATTTTGCACGTGGACAGATTGCCGGTGACAGTGCATAAAGGAATAAAAAAATTGAAACACAATTTTCAAAATTTAACTGTTAATGCGTTTTCTTTTTCATTAAGCGTAGGTTTAAAAAAAAGTATTTTTAACATAAATTTATCACTACGCTTATCTTAAATTCACTTGTTTGTCAGTTATGTTCAAATCTTGTAATCGATATTTTACCTACTTCCCATTGTCCAATCGAGTTCAATTTTTGCATGTTTCTGGCCACGCTCGTCGTGCCCAACTCGTGTGCCAATTTTTGTCTTATAAAACTTGTATTATAATATACTATATTGGAGTATCTTTTGTGTCCTCATAGAGACGTAACCATGATATTTTCGAATAATGTTGGATAAAAAAATTGTATGCTATGCATTTTTTGCAGAATGCACCCTGTATAAAGATACAGTGTGTCTCGTTTTTATTCTTCTTGTCAATTTAAAAAATTTTAGATACACCATACTTTTCAAATGGTTATTGCATTGTGTTTTATATGCTGCCAAAAAGTAAGTGTCAACTTGAAATACCTACATTCTGTATATTGAGAAAGAAACAATTGCTTCTGCATTTGTTCTGCTTTGGAAGAGTCGAGACTGGAAAAGCTTTATTTACTGGCACATCCGCGGTGTGCTCCCTGGGCTGTGAAAAGTAGGTTTGGTCTTCTCTCCTTTTTTGCGAATGCTCTGCCACCATCTCGATATTACATTTTCTGTTACGATTTGCCAACGGTTACGTATGCGGACAATGAAAATTATCTAAATCACTGCGGCGACTCTTGCTGTTACGTCGTACAGTGTTACGGATATCTTCGCGAAGAAAATTTTAACCGAAAATGGATCCGCCCAATTAATTTAACACTTTCGATAGTAGTTGTTTTTTTTCATTGAATACGCTAAAATAGAAGAATATTGCGTGAATATTCATATGCACAATTTCCATTTTTGGTGAGTATATCAACGATATCACCAAGTATCGATGATTTGAAGTTAATTATACAAAACGGTTAGAATGAGACACATTTTAATCAAAATTTAAATTTGAATTACATATGTGAATCTGGGTTTATCGGTGCGGTTGCTCAAAATAATGTAAAACTTATAAAGGAAATTAAAAAAATTGCAATTTTAAGAAGTGTCAATATTTCCAGGAGTGTTTTATCATAAAAAATAACAAATTAAATATTTTAACATTTGAAAAGAAACAAACAATATATAAAGTTAGTACGTAGGCTTTCACGGCCAGAATCATTTAAAAAATAAACTGCTTCCGGGTTATGCCGTGTGTCAAGATTTGTATTAACAGCATTAGCTGACGTTTCGCGAACCATGTTGCTCGCTTCTTCAGAGCTAACTGAAGCTACTGACAATTGGTACCGCGTTTGGCATTAATGAAATAATACTTTTCACTTATTTTTCTCATCATAGATTTCAAGTAAGGGTTTAATTTTTATTTTAGCCTTCCTAGAAAAATCATAAATCTAGAATGTTTTAAGAGCGAAGTCCAACAGCTGATCGACAGAGGCTTGACTGTTTTTGATGAGTTTGGAAAAATCAGTCGAGAATTGGTCTTCGCGTGGGGATGTCGACGTTTTCGCTAAAGCTACTTTGGAACAAGATAGACTTCGCCGACGTGCGGTCAACATTGTATGCTCTAACGTCTTGAACGCTGTTTCAATTTATTTTTGCACACGTAATCAGGCTGTCTACTGTCTAGTGATTATTTGCAACGCTTACCAACATAACATGAAAACTCTAAAAATTACTGTGATAAATTATGGATAAATTGTTGACATAACCGCATCATAACCGTGACATAACCTATGTTGAGAATTTGAGTTATTTATCATATATTTATATGATAAATAACTTCAACATTTGTCTACGGTTTATGAAGTGATATCTGCAAAAACACACGTACTATGAATACACGCACGCACTATGAATATGTGGAATATTTGAAAGTGTATTGAGATTATATGCCCATAAACATTTATACCTCCTAAAAAACAAACCCCGTACCAATAACTTTGGTCACAGATTACTTACTCTTGGTACGATAGATTATGCACTCATTTCTCAGCCGATAATACACTCTTATGCCTAGCTACTGAAAAACATACATATCGACCCATGCAACGAAGACTATCGTAACTAACTAACAAACAAAATGTAGTTACTATAGTCTTTGTTGCATGGGTCGATATTACATATGTACATTAACAGCACAGGGATCTGATGACGTATAAGAAAAACAAAACACTTAATAAGTTATTCTTTATTTACCAATTTGTAATTCATATATTATTTATAAAAGACAATTAGACAACATAAGCTTTATAATATTATATAGCTTTATTAATATTATATTATAATATCAAAATCACAAAAATGTTGATCCTCGCTATCATCAGACCACACGCATACAGGTCGTAATGCTTGGTCGGTTCTTCGGGGCTAATTCCAATACTATCTGCGGTTTGTTGTCTTAAACGTAATTCTCCATGCACTTTCCACTTGAGAAGAAAAACATCTGGAGTCAGTGGTTGACAAGTTGACTATGTCCCGTTATACATTTCTCATATAACAATGTTATAGACGTCTTCCAGTAATATTACCAAAAAATTTGATAAAAAATCGGTAATCTTCAGCATACCTCGATAATTTTATTGTCAGTTCATGGAAATTATAAAAATTAGTAATCACATCTCGTCTAGAAATCCTCTTCGATCAACAAAATAGTACGTAAGGATTTTGATTCCTCGTAATGTGATTTGAATCCAATTACAAAACCCGTAATGAGCTTCTGCATCGTACCATACTTGCAGCTTGAATTCGCTGGTAGTAGAATGGATAAAACAGCACTGTTTATATGTATATTCTGCTAACTAACCTAACAATTAACATGGAGTTGTTAATAAAATAATAGTATATGTCTTACTTCTTTAGGCACAAACCTGATTGATGTCTGATATACTTAATAGTAGACTTTTTATGTAATCTCCTAATTTCGATTAGAATACTTCTTTGGGCAGTGTTCCCAAGTCTTCTACATTTTCAGATTATATCTGATTTGTAGGTTAGAACTCTTGAAATCTGTCCCAGTAAATATAAATGTGTGAATTTTAGCGAGTTACAGCCTTTTTTTTGTGGTATATAGTAGATAGAGATAGACCCATTACTATCTTCGTCTAATGACGCCTAGTTCTCGACAACATCGTAGATGGCCACACTGTCCAGCCTCGAACATGGATGGAAAAATTGGGAAAATACGACGCCGATTTTTTAAAAGTGTGGCTTTATTTCTTTTTATTTATTGGAATTTTCACAAATATTACATTGACGTAAAGTGAAACTACGGCGGTCTTGATACAAAAAACATAATTACATTGTTATTCCTGAAATCACAACACCTAATTATACGTCTATTTTGACCAGCAATTATTTAAAATTGAGCATGGGTATAATAAATATCGAGCAAGTCCGACCAAGAAGAGTTAATTTCGATTGTTGTAAGCTCGTAAGATGCTATCATTATTCAATAATAAACCCACACGAGCACTAAACAGTTTGAATAATTGGACCAATAGGGGCCCACCAGAACAGACCTGAAGTTAGGCTGAACCAGCCTCTTAAGGAGCCTCAAAATAGAAAAAAACTGAATGATTTAATATTCAGTTTAATATATTTAATATTTATTATGAAGCGAAAACCCAGATGGCAACTCTTTGAAGTGGTGACAGAATTATCCAAATATGTATACTGAAATGCATCCGTCTTTGTACTTACTTTGTAGCGTTGTACTTTGAAACCATGAAGAGATAAACTAGTTGTTCCCTATACCACTTTACAGTGTTATCAAGTTTAACGCAGCATGCACAGAAAACAATTGTTCTAAAATGACTCAAAAATCATTGTATAAATTACATTATAAAGGGTGAGTTGTTATTAGTATCCCGGCGGTCGATAGTTATCAAATCGTTTGAGAAAGAAAAAATGTTTTATACAAGAGTTGTTTGACTCATCAGTTTCTATAACGTAAAATTATTTTCATTATACAGGGTGTTGCATTTAGGCGTGACGGAAAGTATGTACCTACAGTTTTTTTTTATTGTAACGCCCTGTATATCATACCATATTATGAATGCTAAGGAAGTAGTTTTTCGAACTGTGTAAGTTGTACCTGTGTAAAGTAAATAGCTTCTGAGATATTCAATTGTTTGTAAAAAAAATGGCAATTGCAGAGCTTAAACTACATAAATACAACATTTTTGCAGATATTATCCTAAAAATGTTATCACATAATAACTAAAACCATAGGTAGATGCTGATGTAATGAAAAATTAGATGCGCTCTACAGGGTCATTGTAGCGCACGCAGTAATTTTTAAACATTTTTAAATGGCTTTTTCTTGAGATTTTTAAATGGACACCCTGTATATTATATGCTAATTGAAATGTTTCTTTAGTTTTTACTTTATCATACGCAGTATGTAAAGTATTGTAATGATGCCAAAATTCTTTTTTGAGATTTTAGCTGAAATATATCTTTTTGGGTCCCCTGAACATTTTTGACCAAGGTACAAAAAAATGTCTGTGTGTGTGTGTGTGTGTATGTGTGTGTGTATGTGTGTGTGTGTGTACCCGTTTTTGTGGCGACGATTCTGGAGAAACTACTAAAGGTATCGGGACGAAACTTCATATTTAGAAGTTTCATAACCAAACTTAGAGCTGAAAAGCTTTCTGTTGAAAAGGGTCCAAAGGAACGGATGGTTTACTCATAGCATTTTTCGAAGATTTTGCAAATGAGCCGCTATTTCTGGAATTTCGTCAAAACAGTTAAATAATAAATTAAAGGAGAGGAAATTTTCTATAATTTATGTATATGACATTTTTTGGTAGAATCTATAGTTTAGCTGCATGAGCAAATTCTATTTCATTGAGATCGGTCGTACTGCTTTAAAACTAGTAGCCAGGATATGTCAGATTTTTTGATTCTAATGACAGTAGCTAGTGTCAAACGCTAATGTTTTGAAAATACTACTGTCAATATAGGCTGCGTTCGGATATTGAACACCGTTATACTTTTTACACCCAATAACAAGTGTCATTTGGACGGTGTACCCGGTGTCAACGGAGTACAATATCCGAACGCATCTTTAATCGAGATATCTGTCTAGTTCTACTAGGTTTATTTTAATGCAGACATAGCCGATCTCGATCAAATAGAATCTCATGCAGCTAAACTATTAATTTTATATATAGTATGATAAAGTCATGTGCCTGGCCACATCAGATTTTTTTACTTTATCATACGCAGTATGTAAAGTATTGTAATCGTGCCAAAAAAAAATTTTGAGATTTTATCGGAAATTTGTTTTTCTGGGTCCCCTGAACTTTTTGACCAAGGTACAAAAAAATGTCTGTGTGTGTGTGTGTGGATGTGTGTGTGTGTGTGTGTGTGTAACCGTTTTTGTGGCGACGATTCCGGAAAAACTACTAAAGGTATCGGGACGAAACTTCATATTTAAAAGTTTCATAATCAAACTTAGAGCTGAAAAGCTTTCTGTTGAAAATGGTCCAAAGGAACTGGAGGTTTAGTCTTAGCATTTTTGAAAGATTTTGCAAATAAGCCGCCATTTCTGGAATTATGTCGAAATAGTTAAATAATAAATTAAAGAAGAGGAAGTTCTGAATAATTTATGACTATGACATTTTTTGGTACAATCAATAGTTTCGCTGCATGAGCAAATTCTATTTCATCGAAATCGGTCGTACTGTATTAAAACTGGTAGCCAGGCTTTGTCAGATTTTTTGATTCTAATGACAGTTGGTAGTGTCACACAGTGTCAAACGCTAATGTTTTGACAATAACTTCTGTCAATACAAGCTGCGTTCGGATATTGTATTACACTTTTTACACCCAATAACACGTAAGTGTCATTTAGACGGTATACCCGGTGTCAACGGAGTACAATATCCGAACGCAGCTTTAATCGACATATCTGTCTAGTTCTACTAATTTTATTTTAATGCAGACATGGCCGATCTCGATCAAATAGAATCTCATGCAGCTAAACTATTAATTTTATATATAGTATGATAAAGTCATGTGCCTGGCCACATCAGATTTTTTAATTTATATTCACTATGTCGTATATCTATTTTTACTAGGTTTTGTGATATTTGCAATTTAAAGAGTAGTATGCTATTTAGTATCTTAATATTGCTCTGTATACAGTGTGTTGGGGAGCATTATGTAAATTTAAGGGTTATAGAAGAACCATTTAGAACCTATTTACCCAGACTTGTTATATATATAATATACAAAGTATTACAGTTATCAAGGTATTACACAATTTTATAAGTATTATTATTATGTTATTACTACTGTAGTGACTATAATTTAAGCTACACTTAACTTTAACCGTAACTTAAAATTTAATGGGATGTGGTGCAATCGGGCATAAATGGATTAGAAATTTACTATCAAAATGAGGGAGACACCATCATAGTCAACTTTTTTGTTACCTTCTCTCGTTACCCATGCACCACTTAAGATTTTGTAGAAAATCTTCGTTTCTCTCTGATAAACAACCCATTTCTTATGGGCCTCCTAGTTTTTTTCTGATTCTTATCAAACATATTTTTAAAACAAAAAAGGACAGCCGGAATATAAACCAAGAAAATGATAGTGTCAAATTTAGAAACTTTGCCAAATTTAAACATACCTACCCTCTTTTAATGTTTTATACCAAAGTTCAAAGTAATGCTGCTGACCAAAGTTAAAAGTTTATCTAAATGATATTACGGGTATACAGGGTGTCTCTATCTCATGTTCTACTATTTCTGGAAACTTGAAATTTTGGCACTAGAATTTACTCGATCTGAGCTCTTCAGCTAAAATATTCTCAAGTTAACTGTCACGTCCGGTCACCGGAAATCGGTATCGACTTTGTTATTTTAAATGGAATGATATAATTTTTATTTTATTTTTGGTTTCTACGTCTCAAAATACATCATTTTTGATAATGTTTCCCTATACCTAAATATCACCATTTTTGAGTTTTTTTGATTTTACTAATTTTTTGGTGATTTTCGCGGTTACGTTTAAAATTGAATATATCGGTTATTATTGAAACTAGAAGTTTCATGATTAGTAGTCCAAAACTAGTACCATAACGAAATAAGACGATCTTTAGTTCGTCATGATATCTTATACAGGATGTTAAAAATTTACATCACAATAATTGAATTTTCAAACGTAAAGAACTCATTTCTTTCACATGGAACAGCCTGTATACCGATACGCCATTCGATAGGAAATCTTATTCCTTATCAACCAGTATTAGGGTTCCCTATATCTATCTTTAATGGTTTTTGAGATATTCACAGTATAAAAGAATGCAAACTAAATACAAAACGATTTATTCTTCATTTAGAGAATTCTAACAGCTTTGGAACAGCAGGAAAACAGAAAAATATTGAAAAGGTTTGTTAAAACTAAAATAATATATTTGGGATATCTAAAACTTAATTATGTTGTTCGAATTGTTCGACAGAGGGACGGTGCCCATGTGCGAAGTCTTACATTGTGATATGTATTATTATTCGAAATGTACTTTTGTTGCTCATGGAGATGTTTTAAATAAACCTTACTTACTGCTACTACTACTAAATGCTGCCCGTTGGTCTCCAAACATATTAAAACTCTTCGCTGTACTTCTGTCATCGTCGTTCTTCGGGTTTCTTGTCGCTTAAGTCCATTAATGGCGACTACTACCCAGTCAGTCAATTCTTCTCGAGTATTAACTGGTGTGGAATAGACCTGACTTTTCACATGATCCCAGAAATAAAAGTCTAATGGTGTTAAATCTAGTGAGTTTAGTGGCCACTGCCAGGGGCCCCTATTTCCGAACCACCTACCGACAAACATCTGATCAGAGTAGTGTTTGATTGCTGGCCGCGCTTGCTTCTGTTCAATCTGATTAGCGGTCAGTTGTGCAGTACCGATTGCTCGTTTGACCTCTGAGCCAAACTGATTCCACCAATAGGAAGGAAGTATTTCAAACTTGCGATCAAAAAGATCGGAACGCGCTCAATTGAAAAGATCGTGGCCAGCAATCGAACATACCTAGTGTTGAATGGATACCACATGCGAAGACTGTGCCGGGGCACCGTCCATTTGATAGAAGCAGTCGCGTAAAATATTGAGGCGAAGAGTTTCGCAAAAATCGTTCACACATCCACGCAAAATTTCTAAATATTTATCACTATTTAAATTTTCGTTGTAAATTTCGTATCTAATTTCGTCCCCCATTATTAAATAGGAGTATTCAAAATGGATTTAAAGAAAAAGTGACAATATCTCAAAAACTATTAAAGATAGATATAGGGAGCCCTAAGATTGGTAGATAGGGAATAAGATTTCCCATCGAATGGCGTATGAAAAAAATGAGTTTTTACGTTTGAAAATTCAATTATTGTGCTGTAAATTTTGAACACCCTGTATAAGATATTATGATGAACTAACAATCTTGTGTTTTGGTTATGTTCCTAGTTTTGGACCACCAATCAAGAAACTTCTAGCTTCAATAATAACCGAGATATTCAATTTTAAACGTAACCGCGAAAATCATCAAAAAATTAGTAAAATCAACAAACCTCAAAAATGGTGATATTTAGGTATAGGAAAACCTTATTAAAAATGATGTGTTTTGATACGTAGAAACCAAAAATAAAATTAAAATTATACCATTCCATTTAAAATAACAAAGTTGATAACAACTTCCGGTGACCGGACGTGACAGTTAACCTTGAGAATATTTTAGCTGAAGAGCTCAGATCGAGTAAATTCTAATTCCAAAATTTCAAGTTTCCAGAAATAGTAGAACCTGAGAAACTTCTAATGTATCAGTTCCGTGAGACACCCTGTATATTATACCACTTTAGTGGTAATAAAAAAAAATACTGAGATTATCGTGTACCAAAATAAGTGTCAAATAGAAAATTATTTACCGACATTTTTGCACGAATCGAACAAAAATGATTTGCAATCTCTATACTATACACAATATTGTCATTCTTTTCTTGTATAGTTTAAGTAAATTATTGCTGTATCACGAATTCGTGTAACAGACAGATACGCACACATACATTACAGTTATTGTCAGTGACACGCTAGTGTACTTTATACACGGTCGGTGATCTTTACTAGATTACGTGTTTTACGGTAACCTCCCTGCCAAATTGCTCCTACGAGGTAATTTTTCGTCAAATGGCACTAAAACGCTCAACCGCTTGTCATAAAAACACCACGCGTGTAAGTTTGAGGATTGTAAAGTCTAGTCATCCAATACAACTAGTATAGTGCTTTTCATGCAATAATAACATATTCAAAAAAAATCTGTTAAGTTGGAGCTGCAACTCAAAAATTGTGTTAACAGTCCAATTATACGATTATTTTGTTTTAGCGTAAGTATCTTTATTGCAATATTTCCTAAAATTAGAAAAGTTATTGTTTATTGGTTACAGTCAAAACAAAAGTGTTTTTGAGATATCATTAAAACATTATCTCAAATAACCCTTTGTTACTGACTGACAGAGTTTTAGAATTACATCAGCTAAAAGGAATAGCTGGAGCAATTTTTTCAATTTTGTCCACTGTTGTTGGTAAAAAGAAATGCAAACATTCGTACATTCTTTTACAGATTAAAGTTACGATTTTCCAAACATATCAAATATCCACCATTAGGCAGAATAGAATATTATATATTTATGCACCTATAATTTGGTGTATTGCTAAGATTTTGTATTTCTTGTTAAGGTATAAAGAATCTTAACACATTCTTGTTTTGCGTCTAAATGGCAGGGGGTAAAACAAATAAAACTTTGAACTTAATAAAAATTGTACGTACGTATTTGTAGTTATTTTACCGAGAGGTTGTTGACAAATTAATGAATATTCAGTTTATTTCAAAAAGTATCTCAGAGTATATTCACTTTTTTGTTGTTTCTGTCATGTATGCAACGCAGCAATGACGTGTATGGGCTGATTCGCTGCCAGAACCGTATCTTCCCAATTTCACGCATTTTTAACCGTGAAAACTTTCTAACTAACAACATCATTCAAAAGACCATTCCTTAACACGCATATAATAAAACTATAGATCATCATAGCTGAAAATGCACTTAACTCCTCGTCCGTTCTTTCTATAGAAACAATACAAGTTCGAATAAAATTAGCGAAAGTTCTCTTCCATTTATGAAAAGCGCGGTGCACGAAGTGTGAATAACGACCAGTAATCGTCGAATAGAAATGGGCATTGTGTTCTGGCGGTCCTGTTCTGCAGTTTTACACGAAGGTTAACAGCGTGATGGCTCCAAAGGAAAACGAAATGATTTTATAATTGTCCGGATTTTCTCTCACATCCCCGGTATTAAATTGTCAGTAGGTGATGCATACAATTATCTAATTTGCTTTTCTAAATGATAAAATAAGAGAAGAGTTGTGTTGGGCAAGATTTCAAATGGGATACTTGACACAGTTTTTAATCAGTGCCATCATGCGGTAAATTTTATGACCTGAGATATGAGACTATCTTTAAAATCGTTGAAGATGGGTATCATCTTTGCTGATAATCTATTCTTTTCTATTTATATTTTGAAATTAAAAGCCAAAAGATCAGATTTAGTCATTTATATTTCTTAATATTGCACTTCAGTTTGCTTATGTTTGCTTTTAAATTTATTTTGTTGCAATCAACTTGTTTTAATTTTCTCTAGGTTCTAATTTAATTCTAAACATGTTATTATTACTTCATTAAATGTGTGCCTGGATATGAAAAGGGACCAGTTGCCGAAATTGAGTTATGAGTGTTTTTAGGTAGAGTAAGTTATGGCAAAGGTTCTCCAACATTTTAGTCCGATTACCATAAAGAGAAATTGAAAAAAAAATAATTTAAGTTGCTGATGCAAAAAGTAAACTTTTGCGCTATGACGCTTCAAACTTTTGCAAGGTTTAAAAGTTAATAACTTCGCGCATATTTGGAAGTTACGCTGACTCCAACATTTTTGGAACAATTTCGATATTAGTTTCAGGATTTTTAGTAGAATTTATTATTTCATTATTCCGATTAGGTTTTATAGGTTTTTTTAATCTATACCGCCATTGGCCTGGGGCTACAAAATAGTGTAAAATAGGCATCTTCATCTCTCGAGTATTAAGAAGACTTAAGCACTCTCGTAAGGGGTTTTTGGGGTCTCTGATTCCAAATCTGATTTCGGATTTATAGAATTCAAACTGGCGGATATAATATGGCGACCTAACATGTAATTAATTGTCGGATTCATATAAAAATTAAAACGTGATATATTAATAAGGTTTCGGATTTCAAATCAGTTGTCAGATGTATAAAATTCGAAATGGTGGATCCAATATGGCGACTAAACATGTAATTAACTGTTGGATTCGGAAGAAAACAGAAAGATCTGATGTTATATGTGTATAATTGCACCGAATGCAATCTGGCAACCATAATAAATTAACGTGAATTTGCAACTTTTCTTCTTCCTATTTCCTGTAACATAATTATGCAGCTCTCTGATTTCAACAGTTATGACTGTTAAAAATCCAAATTTGCGAATTCAATCTGACGACGCGACGAATAAAATACAAATAAATCAGATAGTATCAAATTATTTTAAACGTTTAATGATAAGAAATAAACATAACTAGGTACAGAAAACATGGAAATACATTTATAATAAATTTAAATAAAAAGTAATTTTATAAAAACTACGCTTTATAGACAAAGCTACAATTTTTGAAAATTTTCCATTTTTTTAATTCATTTTATTTTTTTCATTCTCACCGGAAATCTGTCCAAATACAGATACTTACAAATATCTTACAAACTTGATTGGACAAATTTTCCAAATTTAAAATTTTTTTCCAAATAGAGTAAAACTTTCCAAAATTTTTTATTGATTCATGTTATTGTCACCGAAAATCTGTCCACAGCAAAATTTCAACGGAATTGCACACATTTTTCAAATTTTGAATTTTTGTTTAATCTTTTGAAAAGTTTCCAATTTTTTTATGTTTCATGTATTGTCACCGGAAATCTGTCCACATGCTAATTTTCAACTCGATTGGACACTGGGAAGTAGGAAAAATATCGATTACAAGATTTGAACGTAACAAACAAACAGACAAACAACCAAACAGGCAAACAACAAGTGAAGTTAATATAAATATAGTAATTGTCTCGGAACATAACTTTATAACTTTGTAATTACATTTTGTACAAAAAAGTAATAAACTGTTATCATGCGGACATACGTTTGTGCCACTGCATGCGGCAACACCGTAATGCGCTAGAGCGTAGCGTGACAACTGGTCCTTTTTTCATTCCCAATAAAATCGCATTTTTTCATTGCATTTCGAACCTCAGACGGGTTTCGGACGAACACATCTCATAGAAAAACACAATAAAGCATCTAATTTGCGAATAAAACAATAATGTGTATTTTGAACCAGTTTAACTTTATTTGCGATTATCTGCGTAACTAGAATCGGACAACTGGTCCTTTTTCACATCCACGCACACAAATTATAGTTATCATTAAATTCTTTAGGTAAACATTTTAAATGTTGTTTCACATAATTTTAAGTTTAATCACAATAGTAAATTATATTACAAAGCTTTTGCTTATAGTATTTTCCGTAAATGTAACTGAAAATATTGGCAAAAATGCCACTGAAGATTTTTTTTTTGGTTGAGTAATTTCCAATAAATAAAAAATTACTTTAATAAACTTAAATTCCGAAATATAACAAAAGGCTTATATTATCCTGTGAAGTATAAATTATTTTTTTTCATATTAAAGAAACCTTATGAATTAATTTTTCCATTAGGTACTTTTGATTTTCCCATGAGAATTTCTGTTATTCTTACACCTTTTCATCTATTATGCTGGTTATCGCTGCTTTCAAGGCCACGCCGACCCTGTGTTCGTGGGTGCGATGAACACGGGCGGCCAAATACCAGGGGCGGGACATAGGGTTGCTAACTTGCCAGGTATCCTGGATTTCGCAGGACACCCTGAATTTAGCCCTATATTTTCGCATCCTCCGTAAGACCTCCGCAGGACGCTTATTGGCCTGGAATTTTAGGGATAGGCCATCAACCCTTAAGAGGGGCGTTTATGCTAGTGAGTCTGTAGTACCTTCGCCCAGGACGTGGTTCCATCTAACGGTAAACCGTTGACTCGTCTTTGTGTACTAACAACCACTTACTTAATTTGTTCAGCCGATTTCTGCAGTAGCTGCCAACTACTAGTAGTAGTGTCATTGTTGTCAACTGTTAGTTATTATTAATCTGAGCTGTTGGTACTCTTCTCCCTTGTCTCTATTTATGGACTTTATTACAGGAACCTTCTTTACAGAGCTCCGAGGTGACAGTTCGTAGTAATTCGACACAACAGCATAAAAAGCAGATCAACTTGAAAACGACTGGGTCAATTTTAAAGACCTATGTATGTCTTAAAATGTCACTCATAAAATAGCTCCTGTTCTGGGACTAATGCACTGAGAAAACTGTAAAAAATGTATTATAGCCAATAGTATTTTAATATCTATGAAAGTGTATGTTAGAAACACATATTCCACATATTTACACATATTTAATAAATGGTAAAATACAGGTAAGTATCATTTGAATGTGAATTTGAAATATTATAATTACGTATCTTAATTTTGATGAAATATTATTATAGCATTCAATAGAAACACTAAGGGCGGATTACACCAACAAGAGATAGATAAGATAACATTCGATATTCTATCTTCAGATATAAATTTATCTTAAGTTAACGTTGCAGATAGGTTAGTAGATACTTTATTTACAAAATATACTGGCTAGCACTGGCTAGTTCAGCTGTAAACAGGACGTTGGTTTATAGGTTAGGTACTGTAAAAGAGCTTTACAAGCAATCTAAGTTATATACCATTTGATCCCCTCTAAAACTTAATTTAGTTAAAATATGGTTGAAATCAACAGTGAATGTTTTCAATGTCGCAGGTCACACTCACACATAATAAATAAACCTAGAGCAAGTATAATGAAGAACAAAATCAATTGCTTGCAAAATAAATTATAAATAATACTTGTATGTTTGTTTATTATATTTATTACTTTCTAATCAACTCTACTAATAGTGAAGCGTTAGCAGTTTTTATTCGAACCAGCGCTAACCCAATTACACACATCAAACCATCCTATTTCATCGAGATCCCTCGTATCCGCATTACAACTAGTTTGCCAGGATTTAACAGATATTTTGATACTATTGACAGTATTGTCAGATCATCAGCGCTTGACACTGCTGTATAGTATGATAAAGTCATGTGCCTGCCCACATTTTTTACTTATAACGTCATCATAATTAATTAATTAATTAAATTCATAATCATAATTAATTAAATTTATAGTAGAATACAATTGTATGGCCTTACTTTCGAAATTAGGGCAATTGAAAACAAAGAAATGATTCTGGGGACGTTGTGCATGGAAAGTAAACGAGAGGTTAAAAAATGTTGCTACCTTGTAATTATAACTTTGCTAAAATAGTACAAAAATGTTGCTTCTTGTAATTTTTACGTTCTTCAAATATATGTTGCAATATGTTGCTAGCTTCTAATTATGACGTTGTTAAAATATTGCAAACAACTGCAACAACTGCAAGCAACGTCAATATAAACAGCCTGTTTGGTTACATTAAGGGTGGAATTCAGAGACACAAATTGAGTGACACTCATACTACACTCACACTACAATTGACAAGTTGCACTCAATTTGGAATTCACAAACCTTACTCACAAATCTTACACTAGACTAACCCTTAAACATAACTCAATATTGCTTGGCATTTGAGTCAGGTTGTAGTGAAGCACATAGTGCACTCAATTGTGACTTTTTCGTATTATTTTCCAATTTTGATCTTTATGGATGACTTTGACGATTACATTAATTACGTTCAAAATGATCTTCATGAATATGCTCGCATACCTAGGTATGTACAGAACGTTTTTGTAATGCTGTTTATCTACGACTCACATATAATAAGTTCATTGCATACGAATCTATGACTATATAATCCCCATCATTGTTACACGCCAATAATTATAATATTTTTTGGAAAAAGCACCTCCGCCTGGATTTGAAATCCAGGCGGAGGTGCTTTTTCCAAAAATTATCCTCACCTAGATTAATTATCATTCGCTTCTTTAGTTGATTCTACATTACTGACGAGTTTACGTAATTAACCATTTTCCCTTGAATAATTATAATGACACTAGCGTTGACAGTTCGTTCAAATAATGACTTCATTATTTGAACGAACTGTCATCATTATATGACGCTAGTGTCAAAGTCTGTCAAAATCTACGTAGATGACAGTTATGTGACATTTCGCCTCGCCATCATTGACAAATACCTTTCAAATATTTGATATAAAATGGAATTTATGAGTCGTAGATAAAACGTCGTATTTGACTCGCACACAACGGATATAAATCACGAGCATGACGTTTATACGCGAGCCGTAGGCGAGCGTATAAACATGCGAGAGAGCTGTAACGCATATTACATACTCGTGGAAAACAACATAACTCGCCGCTTCGCGGCTCGTATGTTAAATTTCCACTCGTACGTAATATGCTAGTTACAGCTCTTGTAATATAATATACTATTACGATAAAATGTCTTTTCTCGAAAATTGTCTTGTTTTTATCTAGTCTGAAAAAAAATGCAAAAACTTTTATAAAAATCTTACTATATTCATTTGGTTCCAAGGTTTTTAATGTTTAAATGCACTCCACTAATATCGGAATTGTATTACTTATAAAAGAGATTACCAAGTCAGAGGAAAGGAAATGGATTGATTATGATAGCAAATACAAATGTTCTCCGAATGTATACCCAAGAAAAAACTGTATTTTATTCAAAATAGTATTTATTTCAACAGTAGTAAATATATGAAATATATAAAAGATTATTTATTAGAAATCATAAAAAAGGAACATTTTTATTGATTACAATCAACCCAATTTTTGTCTGATGTTTATTTTTTGCGTGATTTTTTTTGTTTCATTCTACAAATATAATGTAATCTGCATACTAAATACATTTTTGCCACTTCTTTGGTTAGTAAAATAATATGGTTATTACCAACCTCAAAATTTAAAATGTGTTCTTTAAGGCAATCAAAGATGGTTGTATAAACAGCACGAAAAACAGAATTAATTAAATTTGATTTTGATACAAAGTTAGTTTTGATACAAACAAAGCGGAAAAATTCTTACTTGTGAAACGATAATTTGTTTTTCTTCGAATTGCTACCGTAATTCCTAATACAGCCCTTGTTTACCATTGCTGGCATAGGTGGTCAATTGCTAAAATATTTCATCGAAATATTAGAATAAAAGCGATATCAAACACGAACCGAGCGCAATAAAAATACAATTGACATTAGCAACTAAAGTTAGTTACTTAAAAATCGCTAGAACACCTAACTTCAGGAGCCTGCGAGGCTGTTAGAGCCTTTTCAGACGAGGACGGCGACGGCACGGTTTTCGCCGTCCACTGCCGTTGTGTACCTTACACACAGCCACGGATTGCAAACGGCGCGGCGACGGCTGCAGCTGGCGCCATATATACACAGTCATATACAGTGTGCAGAGTTCAGCGGCGGTTTAGCACTATCTCATTCGCCATGGAGCGTACACGTATTATTGCGTTATTCCTAAGTTGATCAGACGTCCCGCGGAGTTTTCAAAATGTCCCGCTTTTTAGAAAATGTTTACTATACTTGTTGGAGCGGTTCTTATTTGATCTAAACATTCTTCTTTAAATTGTTTGCCGAAAGGCAGTAACAGAATATCTTTATAATTTTCATAATTAATTTAATCAGGATATAAAAATAAAAATTATTTTAAAATTTTTTCCGTTATCGTCTAAAAAATAGTGATTTTTGTACAAAGAAAAATATGAATATTAGGTAACTTACATATACCGCAATAGTTAACCTAATATAATATTGATTAATTTGTGAACAAGACCTTCAGTTAAATTACTACAAAAGCAACTGTAACTTATTCCACTGTTACAATAACTGTTACAATTAATCCCGAATATCCACGTGTCTGCCGACGATCCGGCTTCGCGATGTTTGTATTTCTTACAAAACGTGTCACTTCATTGACAACTTATATTACGTATATATGCTCAAGGTAAAAAATTGAATGGTAAATATATCCATAAATGTTCTAAAGCTCTGTGACCGCGGCGAAATTAATAAACAAAATAAACTGAAATAAAAGTAGAGGATGGATAAATAAATATAAGCAGTGGATGATATTCCGAACATGTCTACAAATAATATTTTGTTCCGCGTTCACGAAACTTTCAAGTCAAATACCTCGAAAACAAAGGCAAGCAAATGAAGTTATTTCGCATTTTATCAGATTTATATTATTATCTTTTATTACTTTATTATACTGAGTATGTGCCTACATTTTTGTAAGACCTCCTTTATTGTATGATCAATGCCACTAAGTATGATTGACCTACACATACACATACTACTGGATTTTCATAATAAACTTACGCACAAAGTCCCATTTTGATAATTTTATGTTCAATTTAAGCCTCTATTTGAACAACATTATTGGAAATAGTGTTTAGAAATACTAGAGGGCATTAAATACGAAATTATAATCTCTTTCGTCGTTGCATGAACACACGGTATATGAAACGTCAAAGGCATTGCGCAGATTACAGATTTAGAGAACCCACGCACATTGCCTGTGCAAAAAAACACGCGCCGTCCGAAAACCGCACGGCGCGTGTGGACGCTACCATTTAACTCAATGCACTACCGAGCGGACCGTCGCCGTACGAAAACCGTGGCTTCGGTGGTGAGGCACGGCGACCAGACGGACGACGGCGACGGCGCGGTACGTGTGAAAGGCTCCATTTAATCTCATACACTTCGACCCGTCGACGGCGAAAACCGTGCCGTCGCCGTCCTCGTCTGAAAAGGCTCTTAGGATTTTCGGCCGCCCCCACTCCTGTACCATGCGACCTCCAGATTACTATATATTAAACTCGATGGCTGCGCTTGGCTGCGCTCTGCGTATTGAAACTGTATTCTTTTGACAGACGTGTGACAGACCAACATTTGACCATTTGGTAGATGCAATCATGGGGTGCTTACTTCCCATACGCAGGCGTTGATAGCAAAATTTTAGTTCACCCCCACGCGCTATCTCTGGCTAGCGCCCTGCTATACCGGCCGAATCATATGCTTGGTACCTATTGGCTCGTTCAAACCGTCACTGTGGATGTCGCGTGTTGCGTAGTCATGGCGTTAGTAAACCATAAACAACCATTAAGTTCTGTCAATTAACTGTCTAGTGACACTGCTAATTTTTACCACAGACATTTAAACGCATATTTTTCACTTATATATGGGTGATGTATATAACTTTCAAATTTCTGTGGTAATTTTTGTTCTGTATTAGTTCCTTCACGCGGTTTTCCTGATCTTATGAATTAATTAAAATATAATATGAGAAAAGGCTATAAGCGGGAAGTCTATTAGCGCCTCCTAGCGGATGGGGGTGAACTAAAAATAGAAGCCACAAAGATTGCCTTGAGTCGCCCATCTATATTAGTATATATGTATTTTATCTATGGATGCAATTCTATTAAACGTCTACTTCACTCATACCATCGAGCTTATATGACTAGAGGGAGCGTGACGGGCTTTGTTTGTGGCCAAAGATAATAAGGTCGAAAGTCGTATATTTTCTCGTTCCCAATGTAACGCACCAATGAGCGGTCAGATTAAACTGGCGGCTATATGTCAAATTTGAATTAGGTAGTCGCGTATGGCGTGAAAGGTAACCTCACAAAATAAAAATCCTTTTCTGTTTTTGAATGTACATACATTTGTAGTACCTGTTATAATTGTGACATTTGTTAAAAAAGCAATTAAACCATCCAAGAGCAATTAATTCGCTATTCCAGTTCTCTGCAAAAATCTTTTTGAGTGACGTTTGTTCAACTTTTATATAGTAACAACAGAATCCATTTTTTTATAGGTTTGGACAAAATGTATTCTCGCGTGTAAGATTTTATTTGTTTCTGTATAGCTTGACCAGCGAGTAGTTGCATCGAGAGCGTTGCGCAGTACTCACGTCACGTACTCATTATATTTACGCTCTGCGCACCGCTGTCAAGTCAAGTTTAAGTTGGTTGTACTATACATGATTTGTTTATTTTCTTTAATAGGAATATGGGTAATAAACTACAAGCAAAATACAACTTATAATAGGAAAATATTTTATTTGAACATAATTTAACTACTGGTTTTTAAACAAAATGGTCTTGGTGTAAGAACTTCGAACTCTTTTTTCTGATTCTAATAACATGGTTTTACACAAATAATGCTTCATTAATGTTGATAAATTGCACACTTTTTGTCTTAATCGCATGTTGTAACGAGACAATTGGCGAATTCGAGCAATTTTCTTGCTTATGGTAGTTCTTGCTAATGCTAAAACTGCCCGTGCTTGAGGAGACGAAGATAAGTCTGAAGTATGTACGTCACCCATATATCGAGGATTGTACCTACAATAAAATAACGTTAAAATATACCTAAAACAAAGTTACATATTACATAAATTTTCTCCTTTTTCTTGGCAGTGCTGAAGGATGTTCCGTTGGTGTTGCGCTGTGTGGCACTTTCAAAGCTCGTAGCCGTGGCAGTGATTGTTGACTCTGTGTGTCCACTAGTGTCTGCTACAACTGCATCGCTCATACTATCTGTGTCCGTATTTTCATTTGGTAGATCACTCGTAACAAAAATACTTGGCACCGCACTACGGGAGAGTTATGGTCTTCCGTCTTTTCCCAGTTTATAATCGCTATTAGAAAAGTGTCTTGAACACAACACAGTTGTTTTAAAACCCCGACTTTTTATAGGTATAGCTTCAATCCGAGCTTGTTTTGAGTCTTGAACTGTTGGAAATCTACGAGAAGGTATATGTTATAATTTAATATTACTGTATTGCGGTAATAAAGGTCATACCTGTGACACGTTATATTTTTTGATGCTGCCTTTTTACAAAAGCAGCAGTTTCGCCCCATTGTTACCTCTTAACCATCCAAGGTACCATCTACATGCAGTCATGCATCTACATAGGTAAACAAACTCATAACCTCGATGTAAACATATGTTCAAAATAATGGCGGTATATAGCATCTGTGCGCATGCGCGAACAATGTGCACGAGAATCGACACGAAATTCGACCTTATTGACAAGGTATGTTGAGCCAAAACAAGCCAATGCATTGGGATAGGCCGTACTCCGTCTAGTTATAGATGGTCTAAGACTCATACTAACATGAGGCACTCTTTTCTGCTGTTTTTGAATACAAAATGCAGTGTGAGTTTAGGGTCGACTAGGATTCTCCTAAGTTGAGTAAGGCCGCATTTATACTACCAGGAGGCAGGCGATAGGTGGCGGGTGACAGGTGTCAGGCTACGTCGCCTGTATTTGTGGAACGTTTGTTGTTACGGAAGTATTTATAGTTCTGACAGGTGCCGAGAGATGTAGGAGACGCAGTCCGGCTGCAAACCGTAGCTGTCGTGATGCGACAGATTCGAGTGGCGTAGCCTGCCGTAGCCTGGACAACCCTGCATTCATTCTCTGTTTGCTGTAGGATGCACATGCAAAATGTCAATTTCTGTGATAGCGAGATCTTAAACAGCGAAATTCAGACCCGGTCGGCAATTTGGAACCATGCAGACCCTAATCACAACTAGTAAGAAAATTATCTTCAGCCGTGCTGAAGTTAAAATACCCCCCACCGTATTACAAAAAAAAAACCCACCGTAAAATATTACAACAAAAAGCAAGTGAACCGATTTTGCCCATTCACGAACTTGCCCTTACTTTTTAAGAGATAAGCTTGTATACCAAATTTCAGATCAATTGCTTCTAAATTACGGCAGTTATCGTGTACACAGACGGACAGACAGACGGACATAGCTAAATCGATTCAGTTTTCAATTCTGATCAAATCCATATACATATATTGTTACGAAGTATAGTTTAATTGCATTGTACAATTGAGGTCAGGTCATCCAACCCATCCTGCAGACAGTTGCTTGTCCAGAAATGCAGACGTCTGGCTTTTCATATCGGAACAAAGACATTCCTTTGTGGCAAGCGTGCAAATTAACTATGATTTATATCAAAGGCCATGTGCAACCAAAAATCCTAACTCAGGATTTCTGGGGGCTCAAAACAGGTCATGACGTCTTGCCAAATTGAATATAAAAGCCACGGCAAAGGATGGGAACGGGATCAGTAGTTTGCAGCACCTACTTGTAGTGTAGCGCGACTATTGTATTTCAGATATCAGCTGTAGTATTGGAATTCTGCATGGTCAGCAATACACGAACAATGTAAACAACACTGCGACTTTTATTTATACATCTCCATCCTGACCTAGAGCCGTCCCCCAGTAAGAGCTACGTAACATGGTGGAGGCGCTAAATGGTCCCAAGGAAGATCGGGAACGGCTTTTTGGTCAGGGTGGGAACATCTGAGTAAATCCAGCGCGACGAAGAAGAAGCATGGCTGAAGCGACTCGGAAACAAGGCGAATTGGGTTGGCGGTCAATCTGCAGGGAGGTTTTGTAAAATTTCTCACTCCCCCAATGAGAAATATACCGTTCGAAGGGCAGCTATTAACAACCGCATGGAAGGATAGCGTTAGGGTCAAATACCGCCCAACTCTTCGTCGTAAAAATTAGTTAATTAGAAGTTAGTACCTATTGTGTTTATTTTTTTTAGTTTAATTGTTGAAGGTTGATGCCGCCACTGTAAGGAAGTATATGCATTTGCCCGTTCTCACTTCGATGGATGCAGCTGGCTGGTCCGGGATCACGAAGAGATAAATACACGGATGGTGGTCATCTACAAGAAGCAGTCGACACATGACGAAACGGGGTACCATACCGGCATAATTGAGTTATATGCGAGTTTTAGGGTTGCCGATACCGCCAGAGGAAGCTGGCGATGTAGACTGGAGGGGATTTGGCGCTACGGATTCTACCGAACCACCCCGCACGGGACAAGGGATGTCTCGACCAGTCTGAGAAGAAAACAAACAAATCGACTAGAGAGGAACGGTCCTATGGATTCTACCAAACCACCTCGCACGGGACAAGGGGTCCCGACTAGTCCAAGTAGAAGTAGAAGGAGAAGA
Source organism: Aphodius sticticus (assembly GCA_963966075.1). Classification (NCBI taxonomy): domain Eukaryota; kingdom Metazoa; phylum Arthropoda; class Insecta; order Coleoptera; family Scarabaeidae; genus Aphodius; species Aphodius sticticus. The sequence continues at coordinate 26,432,767 of OZ014508.1, forward strand.
AGAATTAGGAGAATTCTGAGAGGCAACAGGAGATGATTCTGAAACACGAATCTGGGTACACGGTCAAAGCCGACCGTAATGGTATCTCTCACGTAGATGACCATCACAATCCTAGAAGAAAAAGGTTAGCAGGAGGACCCAAGAACTAGACGGAGACGGATGAGAACGGGGCAAATCGCATACGATACTGGCACGACGACGTTGAACTTCTTTCTATGGATATTTTTTTGTATTGTTATTTCTTATGTTAGGCAAATAAAATTATAAGTGGTGCGTTCTTTCCTATCCCGCGCCGTGGCTGTACAATTTCTTTTCATTGCTCTGGGTCGAGCAATTGTTTGCGAGGAGAGTTGTTACGAAGTATAGTTTAATTACATTGTACAATTGAGGTCAGGTCATCCAACCCATCCTGCAGACAGTTGCTTGTCCAGAAATGCAGACGTCAGGCTTTTCATATCGGAACAAAGACATTCCTTTGTGGCAAGCGTGCAAATTAACTATGATTTATATCAAAGGCCGTGTGCAACCAAAAATTCTAACTCAGGATTTTTGGGGGCTCAAAACAGGTCATGACGTCTTGCCAAATTGAATATAAAAGCCACGGCAAAGGATGGGAACGGGATCAGTAGTTTGCAGCACCTACTTGTAGTGTAGCGCGACTATTGTATTTTAGATATCAGCTGTAGTATTGGAATTCTGCATGGTCAGTTATACACGAACAATGTAAACAACACTGCGACTTTTATTTATACATCTCCATCCTGACCTAGAGCCGTCCCCCATTAAGAGCTACGTAACAAGTCTTTGTCTGCCACGCCTCCTTAAGGGTGTTACAAATGTTGAATCAAACTCAATATACCCTCACCACAATAAATGTGGGGGTATATAAATGGTGAAATTCGCCGTATGTACTTCATACTTTAAATAGTGGATGGACACTATACCTTCTTTTTTCTTTAACTTCATCTTCAATGTCACTATCTAATAGCATTAACATGCGGCACGTTCTAAACGCCATTTTGATCGAGACTGACAATCTTATACAATCACAAAACTGCAGTGGTTATTTAGGTGACGACACTCGAAGTATAAACACCGCAACTCTCAACGCCTGCAACCCACAGCTTGCCACCCGCCACCTATGTAAAAGCGCTGAAGGCAAAATCACGCGCGCTACTACACCGACAACGAGATAAGTCATATTGACGTTTAATATGACTTACATCATAATACTTCATATAGCTCTTGCGCTGGCGCTGACTTGCGCACTTATTTATTTCCTTTTCTGCCAGCCGCGTAGCCTTCGAAGAGCAGTTTTTATTAGTTTTTGCGTATACGAGTTTGTTAGTTTTGTAGTGCTTACATCAATATGGTATACACATGTTCCATACCAAATTGTCCATCAGTGGGGAAAAGTGTGTTATGCACGTGTTTCCTAATGATTTGGAGGTAATTACCATTCAATTCAAAATATTGTAGTACGTAGTATTTTTTCTTTCAATTGTTAAATGACACTTATTAATTTTCGTACAGTATTTAAGATATGGATAACATAACCATTAGCAGAACCGATTTGTTCGAAATTCCGATGGCAAAAGTACGAAAAGATCGCAGAGCATGCAAAATTAATTTTCCAGAAGACCTGCAGTTTAAGAACATTGATAACATCACAAATTTAAAGAGGACGTCGGTTTCCAATTTACAATTAGACTGCAAGTGGAAATACTTTTTTGAAGTATTTTTTATAGGTAGCCGTTGTTACAATTTAGTAGTAGGTAGTAGTTTTTAGCAGTTATTTGCTAGTAGATAATAAAAACACAACAACAAAATAATTATTCAGTGCCCAAGAGATTCTTTTAACACAGCGAGGAAGATTTTGTACATACTCGTTGATAAAGAACAAAACCAATGCCAGAAACTCAACTTTCCTTGCCTGGGTCCGCAGATGAGACTGCAGATGTACCAAATAATGGCCACAAAAATATACATTCATTTACCAGGACTCTCCCGGACTGATCAAATAAATTATGGTACATCTCAAATAGAGAGAGGTGAATATATGAAAAAATTATTTGATTTACGCCAGATTTTTCTCACAATATTGACGGTTTATTATTTGAATATTCTTTATTTAACGAATAATTGTATTTAATTACTACATGTTCACTACTTAAGTTCAAAGAAAGAAATAGTTGGTACTCTAGTAGTTCTGCTTAATGGTAATCAAAGAAACATTATTACTAAGTTGAAGTAAGAAATACTTTTTTTTCAGTTTAATAAAATTACATTAACTATTACAACTATTACAAAATATGTTTAATTTAACATCAGATTTATATTTATGGACAGCAATAATAAGTACCCTCTCCTGTTAATCCCTTGAGTCTCAAAGGCCTTCTCTGGTTTCCTCCGGGTCCTATTATTATTTTTGTACCATAATATGAGATAAATCATTGATATAGATATATGCATAACATAAATATATAAATTCAAAATAAGTAACGAACTATTAAATATTATTGTTTGGAAACAAAAATTAAAATAATATAATCTAATATTATTGTATTATTTATTGTTATTATAGATTATATTTGGAAGCGCATAATTACTACATGTAAGAAATATTTATCTTCCAAGGCGCAGAAATTATATAGGATAGCTTTACAGTACAAGCAAAGGGCAAAATGGTACAAACAACTTACAAACAATGAAGGGATGACCAGAGCAATGAAGTTTGCTATTTCAAACTTCAACGAATGAAACTACTATAAAATTTGTTATGGGTCAATTGAGTAATCAAAGGAAGAAGTTTCTGCTGTTGTTGTGCCTTTAACTTACATGTTTTTTCATTTTATTATTCTCAACATACTTGTTACCAGCATTCGAAATTGGATAAAATAAATTTTCATTTAACAAGTTTGTTTGAATTGCTTTATATTCTTATTTTATTCATACATTTAATAATGTAGTTTATTTTTTAAGTCTCATTATTAATAATTTATAACGTTAATAACATCAATTTTTCCACAAAGTTTGGATGTTACTGCTTATAGTAGTAAATTTGACAATATTATTAATTTGAAGACGTGATTTTGTTAGTGCTCTGCAACAATAAAATCATACTTTTATTATTTCCAAACTAATTTTACTTTTAAATTACGGCAGAGGCGGCAATGAGACCACTAGCGATAACGTCTATAGCGGGGCTAGTTGAACTAAATTTGTATGGAACAATAAATGGGCTGAGTGGGCTATCTATATTAGTATATATGTATCTTATCTATGAGTGTAGGTGTGTTTATGAATTCCACCCTTAAGAGGAGTCACTAGAGGTAGTAGCGTACTACAAAACAACACTACATCAAACCAAACATCCTGAGCTTAATTGTGTGTTAATAATCACGTGTAATACATTAAATTATAGATAAAGGTGTATTACACCGGGTACGAATGCCACTTTTTTCATTTGCGTTGTTGTTTTGTTTTTTACCCTTGCTAAAGAAGCCAATAATTGGTAATTTTTGTTATTTTTTTTTCCAAATCCGAACCAAACATCAAAAAAGCAATATTACAACATTTTGTATTGAGCCTTCATGAACTTTTGTAAAAAAAAATGACAACAAAATATGAATGTTGTAATGATTTAACCGTCGGTTTTTTGAACATGTGAATGAGACGAGAATAACAATTTTATAGTCGTACGGTGCAGCCATCTGTTGTATAAACACCACATCATTTTCTTCGACCAATCAAATTCAAATGGTACAGTCTGAAGCAGCACTATGAATACGTAGCCAGGAGAATCACAAATATTGAGCAATTTCGGCCTAACAAAAATATTGATCGCATGTTGACACGGGAGGTGTAGCGGCGCCGCGCCCGGCAAACGAAAGCCATACGAAAAATAAATTTTACCGTGCTGGTGCTACGTAGATAGCAACGACTCGCTTATAAATTAGGACAGCATGTTCTTGCGGAAGTGTATGTGATCAACATGAATTGTTGAATTTCGACCAAAATAGGCTAAAAACCGAATACGAGAAAAAATTTTTTGCCGTCCTGATGGACTCTACGCAGACAGCAAAGAGCGAGTTATAAATTAGGAGCGCATGTTCCCGCGAAGGTTTATAGTGCAGTCCCCGTACGACACACGGAACGTAGGATAATCAACAACCGCAATACCTACTTACAATGTTACAACTAATAAATAATTAATAGGAGTTAAATAAATTATTACTAAAGAAATACAAGTAATTTAATTTTTAATCAGTCATTTATTTTTCGTCATAGAATTTCAAATATATGGTATTTAGATTTAGAAAATAATATTAATACCAAACACTTGTCGCTTGGCAATGCATTCAGGGCAATCGCAATCTATGTAGGATGGTTGGCTTTAGTTCTACTTGTTGTACAACAGACGTAGAACAGACGCTAGAAATATGGGCAAATTAAAAAATCAGCTGCCTTTATGTGGCCCGCGTTCTAAGAAAACTAATAACTTGCGAGAGTACCTGCGGTAAGTGTATATGTAGATATTATACGTGTAGTGTAATTCTTCGCTAATTAACTTCGCTAGTTAATTTGGGCAATACTCTCTTATAGGCGTAAGCGTGCCGGACTACCATATATGGCAAAAAACTTTTTTAAAGGTGTAAAATATTTGAACATGTATCTATATAATATATAATAAATGACTTATACATATACATAAAGCTGCCAGTTTTATCGAAATCGCAATTTTTTCTCATACCTACGATTGAAATTGAAGTACGTATACTACCAAAAGTCTATACATAGCAATAATAATTTTGAGTAAAATTTCAAAAGCAGTACCCAACTGTATCTAGAATTAAAATAGGAATATTATATTTACTTTTCTACTTGCGTCAGCCGATAAAAATTTGAATTTTTATATGAGGTGTGTTTTACCTGAAAGTATCGATCTCTGCTAAGTACGAACGAGAGATTCGAGATTATTGATGCTCAAAGAAAACGTTAAATGGATTTAAATATGTATCTGAGTACGAATGCTTTCACGGCCAGAGTCATTTAAATTTAGATGATAAATAGTTAGCGGTTTATGCCGTGAGTAAAAATTCATAATTACTGTCTTCGCGAACCATGCTGTTCGCTTCTTCGGAGCTAACTGATAATTAGTTACTAATTCTAATAATAAATGTAAAGCAATAAATGATTTATGTAAGAAAAGCTGTCTGTTGTTCCAAAACTACAATTTTTTTCAACATACAAAAGGTAAAATGTTCAACCATAGTTAGTAGTAAAATCGGAATGTTATAATAAAGCAATTAATTAATTTGTATCACTGTATTGTTTTGTGGAATTGTATTTGTATTTAAAATATACAAGAAAAGCATTTCAGAACATGCGATAGTCACATACCTACACAAAATTATTAGGAAACAGTTCGGCGCCAGTCGACACCGCACGGCCCCTTTGATCTTCCCCGCCAAAGAACGATACCGCAGTTCCCCTCATCTAATCAGTGCGGTGCTTGCATTTTCTGCGGAGTGTACAGTGGGCGCGGCTTGTTCCCTCCTCTCGCGCCTCAGTTTCGTCGAACTTTTGAGGCCGGTGACTAACATTTACTCTTAATCATGGAGCTATTCGTCGATCCATGGTAACAAATCATACAAACAAAGTAACTGCCCCGTGTGCGTAACTTGATTGGTGATAGGGAGGTACCTAGTTATTGTCTCGTCATATATCTCACCTATGCTTGTCACTACAATATTACTTTTCTGCGCTAGCACCAAAGACGTTGCAGAGGTTATGACAAAGTTGCAGCACCAAAATTACAGAGAGATGTCGTAGACAATGTTGCCGTTGTTTTCTTGTTTAGTAGGACGAAAAAACGGCTGAAAACTGACACCTGTCAAAATATCACCAGCGAATATATGCTGCAATGCCTTATGTATGTATGACATTATGTTGTATAATTATTATGTACAGTTTAAGGCATTTGATCTTATAGCAGATAATAAGTTCAACAACAAGAAAATGCTGGATAGGTATCTAATGTCAAATTTTAATTACATAGAAATCACGACCATAATCGCCGTACAACAGAGGATAATGTCAGCAGTTATTGCTTTACCAGACAGATGACCGTCGTTTAAGTCATTGCATTTGTAATTATTACACACCAGGCAATCAACCAGATGATAGCCTAGTTGTTTCTTTTTGATCTTGCAAAAATCCGCACTACCACACCCCTTGCTATGGTTTTGTAAACCATTGACAAGCCACTTGACATCGAAGCAGTACTCGCCTTCCTTACAATCGTCCGATCTTTTATTGAAACACTCATTCGGCAGCTCTTCTTCTGTGAGCCAGCCTGGACAGACGTAACAGGTCAAGTAGCATTGCCCGAAGTTAACGAAAATACATAAAAATACCACCGAAATTATGAATTTGCACACACTGTTCATGATTCCATGTCTTCAAACATATGAGAAAACGTTGCATATTTTCAAACGATATATTTAAGAATTTTGATGAGCCTGTAGGAGAAATGCCAAACTTGCACTCCAAAATATACTTATAACTAAGATGAATTATGACAGGTGTCTTTGATGATTGACTACGGCGGCAAATGTCATAGTAACAGCTCATAACGCTGAAATGCGAAAACGATAATTTTTAATAGGTAATTTTTGATTTGAAATTTGCTATACAAGCTTATCTCTTAAAAAGTAAGGACAAGTTCGTGAATGGGCAAAATCGGTTCACTTTTTTTTGAAATATTTTACGGTGGGGGGTATTTTAACTTCAGCACGGCTGAAGACAATTTTCTTATTAGTTTTTTTTTATTTATGACGCTGAACGAATGATATTTAGAGAATTGCTAATAGACAAAAATGCCATTTTTTGGAATAGGTACTCTTGAGGTTAGTATGACTACTGTTTTTTTCGCAAATACGTCATCAATAAAATTTTAAATGACACCTTATATTATTAGGTGTGGTGTTTTCAATCAGGGTGACATTCTGAACACAAAATCATATTGATCGTCAATATTTGTTATAAAGGTGAGAGACGTAATTTGTAAATAATATTTTGTTAATGTAATAAAAATAAATAGAGGATTGGCATTTTAATTCATTACGGAGCTAAAAACTTTTATTATTGAATGTAAATTCATTCAACTATCACATATCAACTATCTCGACGAGATTTACTCCAACTAACTTCTTCGTACATTTTGTCTTAAATATTGCAGTTCTATGGTATTTTATTATCAAGACTGTCCTATAAAGTAATACAAAAAGATTCAACTATACGGTAAAAAAAGGCTTACCTTTTATCGTCATCAAAGTATGTAGAAGTAGGTATATAATATAAACTTTAATAAATCACATCCAATTAAAAAGCACGGTATGCACAATATATGCTGTACTATATCAAGGTGCTCATGGTAGCGTTAAAAAACAACTGAGAATGTATCCAGAAACTTGGAGAAATGCGAGAATTTCAAATGTCGGTTTCACACATCAGTGCCGACCTATGGCTAAAGACGGTCTATGTAAACGGCGTAAACGTGAAATTGCTGCATAAGATCATCATTATGCCTGCCATAATATTAAGCACAGTAAATCGCAGATCAGCTTCCAACTGCTTGAAAGAACATTTATTGAAACTATTGGAACAAACGTCTCTATTTACGTTAGTGATTTTAAATTGCAAGATGTTTGGTAGCTATCGAAAGCTAATTTGCTATAAATCAAAAACTGACAAGACAATTGAAAATTGTATGATTGACCAATAGGTACGTTAATAGGTATATTAATATTGACAAAAATAGGCAGCCATCTCCAAATGGCATCAATATACAGATACCTCTTTCTTACCGCAGTGTCATCAATAATTGTGAAATAATTATTACTCTGGAAACCACGCATTTTGTGAATAGAATGCGAATGTACATGTTAGATTGATTTCTTAGCTCTGAAGACGAATCCAGACTAAAAAATTTCATATTACGTACGGTTAAAAAAAGAGGGAGTTCAAAATATTTTAAAAAAAAACGTCAATTTGGCAATTTTTAATAGTATATTATAATATATTGATTTCCGGTTGGAAACCGCGTTGAGGACATATCAAACCAAGTGCTAAGAAGATCTTCTTAGCACTTGGTTTGATAACTTCGTCCTGAAGATGCCTCTTGCAACAGAGCGCGAAACGTTGACTGCTTCAAAGTCCTCAACGCGGTTTCCACCCGGAAATCAATACAGGGTGTGTATAAATTGGCGTAAAAGCTATACGTGGCGATGTTCTTCGCAAAATTCTGAGTCAACAATCTTTATACTAAAATGTTGTAGCGTCATTATTGTGTCCTCAGGAGCCATTTGAAAGAAACATAGATTTGGCAACGCTGAATCCAACAGGTGTTCGTGTTACTATGCACTGTAAATAATAACCGTATACCATATACATATCGGCATACTCATTAAACGTATATTCCATGTTGAACGAACGAAAAGATAACGTAAAATACAATAACTAATAAACTAATTAACTAATGAACTGTAGGAATAATCACGGTAGAACGGTAGAACTGACGAAATTAGCACAAACAAGTCAAATTACTTAATTTGATTATACAACTGTCAAAAGTGACAAATGCCAAAATTAAGTTACCCATGTTCTACAGTGTTGCCGAATGTATTTTTATGACAAAATTAACGAAATACCGAAATTAAAAACAAACTTTTTAGGCAGAGAGATAACATTTAGGAAAAGAAAAATTTTCAATTCTGTTCTTTATTCTAAACTGCAGCTTCTCCATCAATAGATTTCAAATAATAACACCATTCAAGAGATCGGATATCATGACTTTGGAGACCTCGTGAAGACTCAAGAAGCACGGTACATTTTAGATTATAGAACATTTTAGATTATAGATTGTCTACTCAGAATTTTGCGAAGAACACCGCACGTGTAGCTTCTTAAAAACGCGTTTTTTTCGTTTCGCACCGACCCTTAATCTTGCTCAAAACCCTGCCCTCTGGATGTCAAGGCCCCAACTAACCCATGGCTGACTATCTATTCTATATCCATTGACAATCAACGGTCATCATAAATGATTGTAGTAGAAGAAGCCAATGCTCATATTCATATAACTATAGTCTAAATCACGAGTGCTGCAAATTACTCATCGCTTATAAGTGTATGAACCAAGATTTTTGCGTATCGCTCAGCTTGATTGTTGTGCATAGGCAACCGAACATAGATCACTGTAAATACGTTGCCTACCTAGGCGGATATTATAGAAATTAAATTAATATTGCTATTATCTTTAGTATCTTTACTAATTAAATAACCTTTAAATAACCATCACCATAGATTTTTTATTAAGCGGATTACCTTTCAACGAAAACATTTTTGCTAACATGCGGTCACGTTCAATATTTACGTTCAGTATTAGAGGTTAGAAACGTTAGAAATGTCATTCTAAGAAAAGACGTACTTTTTCGCGGGGCGCATTTAATTTGTACAGCAGATGTATCATAATCATTCTATTGCGTTCTAACACACGGCAATGTATAGGAATGAAATGTAGCGTATGAGGAAAATAACAGCAGAAATCGATGAGTAATTTGCAGCACTGGTGAATTCGACTATACATTTGTACCGCTTTACAGAGACAAGTGTCGAATATACAGTAAGTTATGCAACCAATTTAACAAACTGTGTATTGAACATATTGAACAGCGGTATTTACTTTCTATGGAGCGGCAAACACAAATTGTTACATTTGATTTCAGCGCCTACTTCGACTACAATCATTTATGATGACTCAGTATAAGTTAAACCAATATCAAATAGGATTTAATTTTAATAGGATTTTTAGGAGTACATGGCTAGGCAAAACATTTAACTATAACAGATGTCGCCACTACCGCGATACAATTCAAAACTTTCAAACATAACCTGTGATAACCAAACAGTTTTCCCGCCAAGTAAAAGGTTGGCAAAAGTTCACCGCCGGCACTACAACATGGATTTTGTAGGAAATCGAAGGAAGCGCGCTCCAAAAACGATAGTGACGAACGCCTTAAAGGACATATACGCCCATGATCTTCAACTATACACCATCCCTCCAAGAAACGAAATTCAGTTATCCGAATTCGAAGAATTGGCTTTTGAACGACTTCAACTATTTAGAATTTTAGAGCAGGCTTCCCAAAAAGGCAATAAAATTTACAGCAATGATTGGAAAGAATGCATATTCATCGACTTGAACAAACATAACCTGAAAAAATTTTATAGGCTAGCAAAAGGTACCGCTGTTGAAAAGCCAACCGAAGCAGATTTACAAGCTCGAAGAGCCGATCATATCTCCCATTTTATTTTACGGTTGGCATATTGTCGAACAGAACCACTTCGAAAATGGTTTCTAACACGGGAATTGGAATGGTTCAGGATGCGGTTTCAACAGTTAAGTTCGAAAAGCATCGAAACGTTCTTGGCAATAAACAATTTGACGTATACGCCGATATCTTCAGAGGAAAAGAGCATGATGTACCAGGAATTGTACGATTCCACTGCTGGAACATATCTCATCGATACAGTTGATTTTTATAAGATTAAATTTACTGAAGTACCAAGTTTGGTTAAGAATCGGAAAGTTTTTTTGAAGCGTGGTTTTGCCTACATTCCCAGCTACGAGTTAGTGACATGTGTCTCTGGAATTTTTAGATCTTCACTGAGCGAAGCCCTTGTGGTAAGTAGATTATGTAAATTAATATTATAATCATTAAAAATAGTAACAGTCCGTATTATTAGTATTTTATTTTCTATGGTGTTAAAACTATTAATTTTATATATAGTATGATAAGGTCATGTGACAAACCACATCAGATTTTTATGAGATAATTTTGAAAAGAAGGTGCTCTGATAAGTTACTGGTATAATTTTATACAGAAATAATAATATCGAGATAATCTTTTGAACATCTCAACTAAGTTAATGCAATTTTGATTTTTTGATTTACATATTTTACAACCCTACGAAAACTGCATAGATGATATTGGCGTTGAGGCAGCGTATACAATTTTGGAGATATGACTACTAACTGTCTAATTTTAAATGGAACAGCCAGCCTGTAAATATTTACAAATATGTAGTACCAAATACTGTGATACTATCAGGGCCGCGTTTACCAGTAGACAAAATAGGCATGTGCCTAGGGCCCGGCGAAAGGGGGGCCCGTAAGCAGCCCCCTTCTACCTACATAAAATAGGGGCTAGGGCCCAATAATTGTATAATAAATTGACGTCAAATTAGAATTCGAAGTTATATATAATTTTAGAATCTTTTGTTGTATTTTTGTATGATTAACAGTAATGAAATAACACTTCACATAGCCAGTGATGACAATCTTCTTTGCATTGAAGTTCCAAGATTCAAGTTTATATTTCAGTCTACCTAAAGAACGCAGTGCCAAAAAAACCAGATATGTAGTTGGTATTTTGATACATTTTTGAGATTTTTGGTTAAAATCTAAAAAAAAGTCGCTATGTTCTGTTTTTCCTTGCGAGATACGAAAATGCTCAAACAATGTCAAGTATTCTCAAAACCGCACCGCAATATACCAAACGCTTTATTTTCTAATGTGACAAACAGTATGACTTTTAAATGTTTTGGGGAATTCACATGATGTCAATGAAAGTAATTCTCAGAACTTCCGTAAATAAGACAAAATAATATCTTAAACCCATTTTTGGGAACTGGTCGCGTTTCATATATTTGTAGACAAAAGTACATTCAAGAATAATTATGCATGTACAATATTAATAACGGAAATTGAAAATGTTGTTTTTTGTTGATATCTGGAAATTGCTATGATCAGCAAAAATACGTTTGCCCAAATTTAACTCTTGTATCTCTTCCTCTTCAAATATACGAGAAAAAAGTGACCATCCTGTATTTAAGGTTTACGTTAATTTTTTTTATTTAGGTAATTTTTAAGATAGCACGTATGCTAATGCTAAGGAGAAAAAATAAGGGAAACTGTAACAAAAACTGCAGAACCCACAACACTTTTAAGTAAATTAAAAAAAAATGACAAAAAAACGAAATTTGTTGCTTATAGAAGAACCAAAGTTTTTAGTCGACCTACACTCAATTATAAAGCCACTGCTTATGGTTTTAATCACGTAATTTTAGTTAAGTTATTGTACCACATAATTATAGAAATAACAAAACATATTTTATTGCAGTTACCCAAATTTTATAGACTTATGACAAAAAATATAAATAGAACAGTTTTATTTATTAAAAATCGCAGAGAATAGGATTTGCTTCCGAGAAGTTAAATTATATTTTAGATAACAAAATTTAATCCACCTTTCCTAATGTCGAAATAATTTTAAGATCTCTTTCTAGCACGACCAGTCAGCAATGCCGAGGGTTCACTTTCTCACTTTCACTTCAGTACACTTTCGGAGTAAAACTCAACGCACTTGCAATACTATATATTGAAAAGGATTTTCTAAAAACCCTCTACTATGATGATATTATCAAAACATTTATTGAAGCCAAAATTAGAAAAAGAGCATTTTAGGTTTGTAAAATAACATTTTCATCAAAAATTTTAATAAAAATTTTCTTAAAAAATTTGATTTTATTTCTTTAAAAAATATTTGTATTATTGGTCTTATATCATATACGATATGTAGGTTGAGGGGCCCATAATTACAGGTGTGCCTAGGGCCCGTAAAACCCTAGACGCGGCCCTGGATACTATTGAATAAAAAAAATAATGTCATCGCCAATTTCACTGAGTTCAGAGAATAGAATAATATATAAATCAAAAGTTTTTTAATTTTGTGGTTTTCTCAAGATTGTGTCATGTTTTCATACACTGTATAATTATTCAATCATCTAAACTAAACATTATAATTCATATTTAAGGGAATAATACATCCAGTGAAGTATGGAATGAGGTTTATTGAAAGTAATCAATTTTAATATCTTTGCCATATCAAATTATAGTTCAATACAAATAAACTGTTAGGTAAAAACAATTTCTATTTAACAGCACTTATTATACCCCCCGCATTTAATGTGGTGAGGGTATATTGAGTTTAACACATTTGTAACACCCTTAAGGAGGCGTGGCAGATATAGACATATATATGGATTTGATCAGAATTGAAAACTGAATCGATTTGGCTATGTCCGTAATTTTCAAGTAATTGATCTGAAATTTGGTAGACAAGCTTATCTCTTAAAAAGTAAGGACAAGCGCGTGAATGGGCAAAACCGGTTCATTTTTTTTTCTTTGAATATTTTACGATGGGCGGTATTTTAACTTCAGCGCGGCTGAAGATAATTTTCTTACTACTATAATACTAATAATAATTTTTATTATTTTAATGCGGAAATTATTAGTTTTAATCAAACTGAATACTGAAAGTCCAGATATACCTATCTAGTTTAGATCCTACAGATGTCCTACTGATGTCCTCACGATTAATGTTGTTGTCACCATTAATGTTGTTGGGATGTTTGTAAATTTAAATGCCAAACAATTATTATATTTGAGAGTTTTATTTACAATCATTGTATGTTTTTTTTTTGTATGTATGCACGTTTTCTTATTCGACAAACTTGAGAAAATGTAGGAGTCATCTGTTGTAGATGACATTATGGTGTCAAAATAACAGAGAATAATATTTGGGGAATTAACAAAATAACTATGTTTCTTCATTTTTATTAACTTATTTTTATTATTGTTAATTTTTTAACTTAGTAAATAATTGATTTACATTTTATTATTGTAAAGAGTATTGTTTGTATTCTTCTTTTGTTTTACATTGTTTGCTATGTATCTTCTTTTTCCTTCTTTTTGTTATTATATTCGGATGTCACTTTATAAGGAATTGAAAAACAAATACGTTTATACAGTGAGAAAAATCTGAAACAATAATTATAGGTAATAAGTTACTGCAAAAAAATGTGTGAAGAAACCGTAATACTGTAAAATTAAACAAAATGATATGCAATAAATTACAGAAAAAAAATTGCTGTAAAAGAAGAATTTGCTGTTAGTTCCGTTTTTTATATTGAAACATTGCTAATGATATTTGATACCAGCAGGTATTTGATTAACAATATGTTCCCGTGCCATTGACATGTTTTACATACTTTTGCCGGTTTTGCAAGTCTAACACAACAAAAACATTAATTTATCTTATTTTCAGTATGCCAGTCGTAGACTACCACTCATGGACGATGACAGAATCAACTTTCTAATCTCAAATCTGCACAACATCTACGTCGGTAACGATTACACCCACAGTGGCGCCAGCGGTTCCGTCAGTTTAACCAACTTGGATGCATATGCCAGACAACATTTCCCGTTATGCATGAGACACACTTATGAGATGCTGAAACAGAACCATCACTTGAAACATTATGCCAGACTGCAACTGGGGTTGTTCCTGAAGGGTATTGGGCTGAAATTTGAAGATGCGATGACCTTCTGGAGAGAGGAATTTACGAAGAAGATTGATAGTAACGCATTTGAGAAGCAATACGCCTATAACATTAAGCACATGTTTGGCAAGGTCGGAAACATGACCGATTATTCACCTTACAGTTGCTTGAAGATAATTCTGGAGAACGTCGGACCGGGCGATCACAGTGGGTGCCCTTTCAAGCATTGGGATTCTTCCGTGCTGAAGTCAAAACTTACCGAGTTTGGCATGGGAACAGATTGTATGTTTTACTTGATTTTTTATATACATATTTTATGTACGATAGAAGAATTCAAATGTTTATTTTATTATTATTACGTGTTCTCACATATGGCATTTTTATGGTATTGTGAAGAATTTTTAAAGGCGTTGAGACATATGACAATTTGATATAAATATTTTGCCAAAATGTGGGGAAATCGCATACACAAATAATGTGCCACATAGGAGAGAGAAATGTCAGTTAAAAACATTACAATCTATGATTACAATGACATAAAATCTCCAATAAAGATTATAAATGAAAGATCATTTTGTGAGAAGTAAAGTTTGGGCCAGAATGCATAGAATCATAAAAACGACTTTACAAATGACTTGATTAAACTGTGCTATGTAATTTGTCATTCCATTTGTAATGTCCACATTAATGTCTTTTTGAATCGTTTAGTCTGTTTATAATAATAATATCTATTAACAAGCAAAGCAGTAAGTCTCATCAACAATAAATGTAACAACAAACTCAGTTATAGTTATAGTTGATCGAAAATTGTTTCTTAAACAGCTCTATAAATGTACAATTTCCAATTAATAATATTACTTCTGTTTTCTTAAGAGACTTCTGCTTTTTGTTTTTTATTGGGGTGCAGTTTTGGTCCTCATTAAACACCGTTTCTTTCCTGCCAAAATTTATTACGTTGGGCGTTTTTGGCACTCGAGAATCATCTATTGGTCTAGTTTTACCCTTTAGTTTTAAGGATCAACCGGATTTTTGCACTGTATTTACCATATGTAGGTGACTTTGAACAAAAATACCCTTGCAGAGCTCCGTCTAAAATGAGCGCAAAAACCGCTTGAAAACCTTGCCTTAAGGGTCCCGTCTCAATTCAAATAGTGAACTGTAGCGAACTTCTCTCCAAAGCTTTGAAGCAAAAAAATCACCAGACGTAGATGGCGCTACTATAAACATGTCTGTTTTTATTTCATATTTATTACATTTGACGTATTGTATAACCAAAAGAAATAAATGTATTGCTTTTCATTTGTACAAATATTCAAACTGGACGGTGTTTGAGTTTTCTAGTCGATGATATAGTCAGGGATATTAAATTACGGTAATTAATTTTTTTCGTAAATTACCGTTGAAATTAAAATTATTAATTTCAAATATTAAATTACCACGTAATTAAAAATGGTAAATTACGATGGCGTAAATTACCGGGTAATTCAAAATTCAAAGAGGTAAATTACGCTGGTTTAAATTACCGGGTAATTAAAAGTTCCAAATGGTAAATTACGCCTGTTTAAATTAGTGGGTAATTAAATATTCAAAATGGTAAATTACGCTGGTTTAAATTACCTGGTAATTAAAAATTCAAAATGGTAAATTACGCTTGTTTAAATTACCGGGTAATTAAAAATTCAAAATGTTTAATTAAACAGATCACTGTAAGTTATGATAACTACTAATGTTAATAAAAATGTTTGGTAAAACCTTAAATTATTATTTTGTGGATAACTAGCTATCTCTGATCTTTTGCCTGATTTGATAGTACTAAAACCAAAGCAAATACTACATAGAAATACTATTTTATAGCACTACTACAAAAACAGGAAAATCAAACAGAATAATAATAGTAGAAAATAAACAATTTAATTCTGTCCACATTCACACAATAACTCTCCGGTTCACAGAGGGTTTTTTGTCATTTTTCTGCAATTTTTCTGACAATAAATGGCTTCTGATTTCAGAGCTGCATTATTGGATTTGTTGGATTGGTCGCCATTGGCAAAGGGGCTTTCCACTTCTCTATTCATTAAATACAAAATATTAGTTCTGTATTTTCTCAAGTAATGTCGGATTATTTGGAATAGTAAAAATATAACGTTTACGGGCAATGGGACTGTCATTGGATGTATTAACTTTACCCATAGACCCATTTCCATTGGCTAAATGACACCTTGAATAACATTGTCACGCACTAGTCTGACCATGCACCACGCGGATTGTTAGGTACTTCCCTGGCAAACGCAAACAACAGTGCACTTGTCGACTCCTTTCTAGCTTGTAGTATTTTTCTTTTTGTCTCGTCGGTCTTCAGTTGTACTATGATTGGACTATTGTCTCTGTAGTCCTTGCGGTATGCCTTCATAATTTCTGACTCGTCAACCTTAACATTAAGGCCTTTCGTTATGTTGGTAATTATATTGTCCACGTCTTCGCTTTCTTTTGCCTGTCTCTCCACTCCCGTTATTATTATGTTTGCTTGATATGTTCTCTTTCTATGTTTTCTAGGGAGCTCTCCAGGATTCTTATCCTCTCCTTGAGCTGTTCCTTTTCCTTTTTGTCGTCTTTTATCATTTCTTTAATTTCAGCTTGTTCCTTCTGTATTATATCAAATTTCTCCGATATGAAGCTCATTGATCGTTTTAGGTCTAGAAACATTTTTTTTATTTCGGCAAAGTTACTCGGATCTTCCTCGTCTTCCTCCGACATACTGTCTTCTTTCTGGGATTTCTTTGTTGGTTTTTTCTGGTTTCTCATTATGTGTATTTTTTGTATTTATTTATGGGTGATATTTTGATGAGACCAGATGCCTTGGTGTCTATGAAAGGCGTCCAGATACAGGTTCTTTGGCTGGATTCTTGGCCCGGTTTTCAGGTTAGCGAAAAAACGGGCTCTCCGACTCGTTTTGGAGGAAAACTTGTGTGGTATTTGATAGCGAGACTTCTATATGTACTTACTATTAATTTTCTCCTTTGTTCTTCTATGGATATGATTGCTCTTACTACAGCCTCAAAGCTCAGTCTGTGGCGCTGATTTTGATGTCGGTTGAACGGTATTTTTCTGACTTCTTACACCACTTTTTCACTTTTTTTCTTAGAGCGACAGTTTCACGTGTTGCAGTGACTCAACTTCTTCCGTCGTTTTTTCCTTCCCTTAGGAGGGGTGGGGCGCATTCATGCGTCTACTAATGGAAGGTCTTTGAAACTAATTTATAAATTCCGGTAAATTACCAACGGTAATTAAAATTGTCGGTAAATTACCAGCGGTAATTTAAATTGACGGGATCGATAATTTACGCCGTAAATTACGGTAATTAAAAATCGGTAAATTACCATTAATTACGGTAATTAATTCGGTAATTTACGCGGTAAAATACGCTTTTACATCCCTGGTTTAGTCTGTTTATAATAATAATATTTATTAACAACCAAAGCAAGTAAGTCTCTCCAACAATAAATGTAACAACAAAGTTAGTTATAGTTGATTGAAAATTGTTTATTAAACAGCTCTATAAATGTACAATTTCCAATCAATAATATTACTTCTGCTTTTTGTTTTTCATTCAGGTGCAATTTTGGTCCTCATTAAACACTGTTCCTTTCCTGCCCAAATTTATTACGTTGGGCGTTTTTGGCACTCGAGAATCATCTATCGATCTAGTTTTACCCTTTAGTTTTAAGGATCAACCAGATTTTCGCACTGTATTTACCATATGTCGGTGACTTTGAACAAAAATACCCTTTCAGCTGCGTCTAAAATGTGCGCAAAAACCGCTTGAAAACCTTGCCTTAAGGGTCTCGTCTCAATTCAAATAGTGAACTGTAGCAATCTTCTCTCCAAAGCTTCGAAGTAAAAAAAATCACCAGATGTAGATGGCGCTACTATAAAAATGTGGGACACCTGTATATTTATTTTTCTGTACTAATTTTATTGTTCTCCACAATTATGATATTTTTTTATAGATGTACAAGATGTAGTTGAAACTGCAACAAAAGGCCACTTCCAGATAGCTTGCTCTAAATGTTTTGAGTACAGCCATGGACAACAGAGCAAAACTGTGGTAAATCACCCGAATCAGTATTTCACAGAAAGTCTGGAGTTGCAAGAGGGAAAGGAGAGGGAAATCAACGGCCCCAAGAAGCAGAAGGTGGCACCACAATCCCAGGATATAAGTGTCCTAGTTGATGATGTAGTGAATTGGGATGATACTTTTGAGAATTAACTGAAATTTGTATTGGCTGTTCTATTTTACTTGTTTGAAAATATACTTATTCATTTGTTTAGTAGATTTTATTTTATTTTTTTGTTTGAAACCTTTTAAACTTATTGAACAAACTCCGGGCAGGCCAGATGGTTTGTTTTAAGGAATGAGTACAAACACAGGTTTAATACTGATTTTATTAAGAAATTATTTGGGTTTATATACAAAAAGTGTCCTAAAAACTATTACAGCGGTGCTAAACATTAATGAATTTTATTGATGTAAGACTGAAATAAACACAACGAATTATGTTGGGCGGCACTGGTTTCAAATTGCACATTGAACGCTGGTTCTGCAGAGTTGCAATTCTTCAATCGATACTAGGTGCTACCTGGATTATTGGCAATGCAATTACGAATTTTGCTACGTTTTGTTTTGATGAATTGGAAGTGGCGAAATATTACATACATAAGCGACTTCACAATTGTAATGGAAAGTTACCAACATTTGTATTTTATTTAGGAATTTGGGAAGATATTTTTGTTAGCACCGGATAAAAAAGAAAAAAATTGTTTAATGTAATTAAACAAATTGCCCCGCCGGAATAACTATCTCTAAGGTCAAGTAACCACTTAAAACCGATTAATATGGTAATATTAAGCAACACAATTGGGTCTCTTGTATCGGCACTCTCAGTTCAGCACTGCACAGTTTGGACTTCTGTATACAATGGTTGGAGTGACCTGACATCTTCTTCACTGTTATGGTGTTGACGCTGTGGTTGTACCAGATGGTGTACTGAAGATGGCTCCACATCGGTGAGTAAGGATCGTCTTTGGCGTGGTACTGGTTTCATTAGGATGGCCTGGTCCTGGGTGGCCAATGGATTTGGTTTATTAAATCTTCTTTTTAATGAACGCACTACAACCCACAGGGTGACACATAGGGCTAGTATTGTAGTGGTGGTGACAGTACTGGCCATCACGCCATGATGACGCACATTATGCCACAATACGTTCGAGATTTCTTGATGGATGGCGTCTTCATCCATCTTTAGTTCTCTTAAGTCATCGGAGACGGATAATACTGGTTCCTCTTGAATTGGTGGTGATCGATGCTTCTGGGCTGCTAGGAGAGTAAAATTTCCTGGTAATACCACTGCTTTGTTGTAGCTGCCAAGTATCGTAAGACTGTCGTCCTTCTTTGGGGTGAGAATGTTCTGTTTTGTTTTGATGATGCAGTCTTGTGACAGTTGAATGATTCCGGTCTTTCTCAGTTCGACATCTTCTCTCACGCCATTGCAGGTAACTGCGATCCGTTGTGGAGTTACGGAGATAAAAAGCCATGTATTGATCATGTACAGTTGTTTCCAAACCACGGAGTGAAGTTTCACTTCCACAACATCGCAGCTTTGTTTCTCATGCCGATTGAATAATTCATCTATGATACAGTTGTTGTTAGTTTCAATATTCTTTACTGTTGTAGGAGAACAGAGATAATTCGTGTTATCCAATGCTATTGATTTTCGATACTCTTCATCCGTCATTTGAAAGTATAGTTGGTTATTGTAGTCGATGGCAATGATATCGTTTGGAATATCAAATACCCAGTAAGAGCCGTCTTCTATCTGTAGTGGTATGGCGTTGACCTTGATCACGTCAAATTGGTTTATCTCTGCCATTGGGAAGAAGGCCTGGACACTGATAACATCATCTTCATGTACCACTTTTGTTTTGATGATGGATGATATGATATAAAGATTTGAGGGAAGCTTCTTATTTGCGTCTTTGATCATGTGGTGAATGTGAGCTGGTGAGATCAGATCGTACACGTTGTCATTGCCCAAATTTACATTCAATAAATGAGTGTAGTAGTCACAGAGTTCTGTTAACACGTTAGTAGCCAGTTGATACGCATTAAGGACATTGATGTTGAGCTTGTTGACGTCGATCGCTCGGAACCATCCTTGACTATTGTTTATTGCTTGAAGTCCTTGATTCAGTTTTCGTCGGAATCTCTCTAGGCGATCGTTGATTCGTGTTTCGGTTTTATTGAAGGTAGACAACGCAGACAACATGAACTTAGTTTGATGATTTGAAGCCGTGATGAGTTCCCCTTGATTTCTCTCCAAAGCTTCAATGTTGGTGTACACTTCGTCGTTTACACCAAAAATTGAAGTCAGTAATTTTCCTAGAAGACCTCTTCGTTGTCGCTTGTTGATCACTGCGTCAATGCCATCTATTATCCAATGCGCTTCTCTCTCTTGTTCCTTGAGATGGTGTAGAAAGCTGATGCATTGGGTAGATGATGATAATTTCTTCGTTTCATTACAGAGTTTTTCAAATTGGTTGACTGCTGTAGATGTGGTGTTCATTTCTTCAAATATCTTCTGTCTGCTAAAGTCAATGTCCAGCTTGAAAATACCTCGCTGAATTTTTGCTTGGCCAATGTGTTCCACATACAGGCCTGGTGTTGGATATTTCACTGTGTAATTTGCTATAGTTAGTTTCGGCAATATTACTAGCAACGCCATGAAGAACCATATTACTGAGAAGCTTCTTCGTTTGAATTGTTTTGTAGGTCGTGCAGCCGGGACTTCCTTGTGTTGTTTCTCTACTGTGGCCAGATTAGACTTTATGTGCATTGACTTTTCATCTGGCTTCTCTGTTGAGGGAAGTAATGGAATGAGGTTGTGAATTGCTCTTTTGGTAATGGTCCCTCCGGGTTTTTCTAATGATACCACTCGCACAGTACCATCGCCTGCTGGATGGGTTTCCAATACCCTTGCCAAGGGCCATTTGGTTGGAGTAATGTTGTTTTCTTTTATCAGGACAATGTTGCCTGGTTCCAGATTTTGTTGGGGTGTTTTCCACTTGTAGCGCTGCTGGAGGTTACTTAGATATTCCGATGACCATTTTTGCCAGAAGTCTTTTTTCATTTTTTGCAGAAGCCTCCATCGGGATGATAGATTTGTGTTGATGTTTGTTGTTATGGGATCTGAAGACGATAGAAGAGGCCTCCCAATCAGGAAATGACCGGGTGTTAAGATGAGGGGGTCTTTGCCATCAGTACCCAATGTACATAAGGGTCTTGAATTGAGACATGCTTCTATCTGGTGTAGTAATGTTGTTACTTCTTCATAGGTTAAAGTGGCGTCTCCAACCACTCGTTTAAAGTGGTACTTCATCGATTTCACTCCTGCCTCCCATATTCCTCCGAAGTGGGGAGCTGCCGGCGGGATGAAATACCACTGGGTGCCTTGGGTCGCCACATTATCTTGGACTGCTGGAGATTTTGTTAACTGTGATACTTCTTTTTCCAGAATCTTGCTTGCTCCAACGAACGTTGTACCATTGTCGCTAAACATGTACGAACATTGTCCTCTCCTTGCGGTGAATCTTCTAAACGCTGCAAGGAATGCGTCCGTGGTCATATCCGTGACGGCTTCTAGATGTATAGCTTTTGTCGCGAGGCACACGAAAACTGCTATGTACCCTTTGTATGACTTGTGCCCTCTGCCTTTTGTCGTTCTTAGTTGGATTGGGCCAGCATAGTCTACACCTGTATGTGACAAGGGCGGTGATGCTGTTACCCTTTCTACCGGAAGATCTCCCATCAATTGTTGCTTAGTAACTGCTTTGAATCGAATACACGTAGTGCATTTTCGTAACCAACATTGTACATTTCTTTTTCCATATACAATCCAATAGTTCATTCTGGTATGGGCCAGGGTTGATTGAATTCCTCCGTGCAGAGTCTTGTGGTGAGAGTCTTGAATAACCAAATTTGTCAGATGATGGTCAGGTGGCAAAATGATTGGATGTTTTGTGTTGTAAGGCAGAGCTGAATTCTTCAGCCTTCCCCCGACGCGCAGTAGTCCTTTTTCATCAATAAATGGATTCAGACTTGCTAGTTTATTATTACCATTGAGATGATTGTGCTTTTTTAATTCCAGAAGTTCTGTTTTAAACTCTTCGCTTTGAACTGCTTGAATCAATTGTACCAACGTTAAGTTCATTTCACTGACAGTAAGAAACCCCATCTCTCGTTCGACTTTTCTTGCTGCAGCTAGGAATCTTTTGCAGTATGTCGTTACTCTCACCAGTCTTGTTAAGGATGAAAATTCTTCAATGTGGTAATTTCGACGCGTGGTAACTGTGGCCTGGTGACACGCTTTTTGTTCTTCTTTTGTTTCAGGTAACTTTTCTTGCTTCGGCCATATAGCAGCATGTACGAGCCAGGATGGACCTTTCCACCACATGGAGTGAGTGCCAATTTTTTCAGGATCAATACCCCGTGATATTATATCGGCTGGGTTATCCTTGGTATCCACGTGGTACCAGAATTTACTGGGAAGCATACTGTTTATTTCTGCAACTCGATTTGCGACGAATGTTTTCCACCGCGACACTTCGCCTTTGATCCATGATAATGCTATCATTGAATCTGTCCATGCGTATACCGGCACGTGTTCCCACTCCAATGCTTTGACTGAACGTTTAATCAATTTTGCCAGCAGCACAGCAGCACACAGCTCTAATCTTGGTAATGTGGCCTTGGTTCTGGCAGGTGCTACCTTTGATTTTGCGATCAGAATGGTTGATTGGAATTTACTTTGACTATCTGTCGTTCTGACGTAGATCACAGCGCCATAAGCCGTTTCAGAGGCATCGCAAAAGCCGTGCAGTTCTATGTTTGATGTAGTCGTGGTATGAACCCATCTTGGCATGGAAATGTTTTCTAAGTTTTTTAGTTTGGATTGGAACTCATTCCATTTCTTCTGAATGACATCGGGGGGTGGTTGATCCCATTCCAAATTGTGTAGCCATAACTCTTGAATTAACGTTTTGGCATTGATGACAACTGGCGCTAACCATCCTAATGGATCAAATAGTTTGGCTACTTCTGATAAGATCGTTCTCTTCGTTATTGGTCTATCGACTGATATATCTACCTTGAAACGAAAATGATCTGTATGCGGCGCCCAGTATACTCCAAGCGATTTCTTTAACCCATCCTCTGATATTTCCAGTGCTGTTTGATCTTTCAATTCTTCAGGGAGGTTTTCTATTACTGTTTCGGAATTGCTGGACCATTTTCTCAATGAGAACCCACCAGCTTGAAGCATGTTTATTAGTTCGTGCTGAAGACTGGTAGCTTCTTCTTCTGTGTCGGTTCCAGATAAGATGTCATCCACATAAAAGTCTTTAAGAGCAACTTTGGACGCCGTTGGAAAATTGTCTTCTTCGTCTTTGGCAAGTTTTTGCAACGTTTTTATTGCTAGGTATGGCGCGCATGCTGTACCGTATGTTACTGTTTTTAGTCGAAATTCTTCTATTGGCTTGGTTGGATCAAATCTCCATAGAATTCGTTGATAATCTTGATCTTGTGGGTTGGTGCGAATCTGCCGATACATCTTCTCTATATCAGCAGTGAATACTATGCGATGTTTCCTCCATCGTAGCAGGATGTCAGCCAGATCTTGTTGTAATCGTGGACCCGTATGCATTAGTTCGTTCAAGCTCTTTCCATTTGAGGTTTTACATGATGCATCAAACACCACGCGTAGTTTTGTTGTTGAGCTTGATGGTCGGATGACTGCTTGGTGAGGGATGTAATATTTGCCATTGCCCTGGCCGGATGTTACTTTCTCCATATGACCCAGGTTAATGTATTCCGCCATAAAGTTGCTGTACTGTTGTGCAAGTTCGCCATCTTTGGAGAGACGCTTCTCTAATTGTAGTAATCTTGCGGCGGCCCGATTTTTTGAGTTGCCTAGGTCAGTATCAGCTTTGAACGGAATGTTTACTATGTATCTGCCGTCCCTGTCTCGTTTTACCGTGCGTTCGTATTCTTCTTCACATCCGATGTCTTCTTGACTTAATGGTTTATTTGCCGTAACTTCTTCCATTTCCCAGAACTTAGTTAATTGTTTATCTTCATCTACTCTGCTGACCAGACTTGTCACTTGAATGTCGGCTTGAGATGGTTGCTTCACGCTGCCTGACAAAATCCAGCCCAGCTCGGTCTTCTGTCCAAGAATACCGTCTTCTGACTTTTCTAGACCGTCCAGTATGATCTTCCCGTACTCCTCGGCACCGATGATTGCGTCAATTGGTCCAGGAATATCAAAGGTAGGATCAGCAAGGAGCTTGTTTTCAAAGGATTTTGACACGCTGATGTGAAGGTCGTTGTTAGGAAGGGGTTGAGTAACTTTTGAGAGGATGAGAAACGTACTTGTCAGGGAGAATTTGCTTGGAAAGCGAGGTTGTACTTGCACATCAATTTTTGATTTTGATATTTTTGGGTCATCGCCACCTAGTCCGGATACCTCTGCATGTATACGTTGTTTTGGGAGTCCTAGCATTTGAGCTGCATGTTCTGTTATGAAACAGGCTTGGGATCCTGGATCGATCAGCACACGAAGATATTCTCCTTCACCAGATACCTTCTTGGTTTTAACTAGTGCTGTTGCTAGTAGTACTGTTCCTTCCTGGGTACCAACGTGAGTGGATAGTTTTGCTGTTGGCGACCATGTTTTCTTTATTGGGATGTGTTGTCCAGACTTTAAAGGTGTAAATTCATTCTGGACGTCACGATAGTGCAGTAGGCTATGGTGTGGGTTGTTGCAGATGGCACATTTGATGGTACTCCAGCATTTCCTGGTATTATCGTGATTCATGCAAGTTTGGCATAGATTGCTGCTTTTTACGAAATCCATTCTCTGATCCACTGATAGCGTTTTGAACTTCGGGCAACTGTGAATGAAGTGGTCTTCTTGGCAATATTTGCAGATTATTATTCTGTCTTGATATTTTTTATTTTGGTACGGCGTCACCTTCTTCTTAGACTCCCCCATTGCTTCAAGTGATTGGAACCGTTTCTTCAAGAATCGAACTAGATCCGCGTATTCCTGGATATCATTTGGGTTCTCGAGAGATTGCTCGTATAATTTATTTGTCTCTGGATCCCATTTTCTCACCAGAATGCGGATGATTAGTGGACCCCAGGTGTTGGTCGGTACCTTCAAGTTATTGATAGCTTGTAGGCATTCACACGTTGTGTCGTGCAATTGTTTAATTTTTTCCAACGATTCATCTTGGAAGGGTGGGATGTCCAGAATCCTGTCCAGGAGTTTTGACAGGATTAGTCGGTTGTTTTGGTACCGATTTTGTAAGATGTCCCATGCCGTCAAGTAGTTGGCATCTGATATCGCCAGATGCTGTATGATGCGACTTGCTTCTCCCTCCAGGTTGGTTTTTAGGTACTGCATTTTCTCTGCATTTGTCAATGACGTGTTAAGATGAACGATTTCGTTGAATAGATCATGGAAGGTGGGCCAGTTGTCGTAGGATCCATTAAAACTTGGAATTTTAATTTGTGGTAGCCTAATGGTGTTGCTCGGTGTGGGGTTGTTAGGTACGTCCTTGTGGATTGCTTCGTCCAATTTTTCCATGACCTCATCGTACAGGTCGACACATTTCTTGTACACCTCGTCTGAAAAGTATTCGTCGTCGTGTTGATCTTCATGTATTAGAATCTCTTCGTTCAATTCGCCTATTGCATCGAATTGCTTATATAACCGTTGTTTGAGGTTTTCATATCTTGATTTGCTTTTATTTTGTAGTAATTCAGCCTTCGTTTGACCGATTACTTCCTTTATTTGTTTGATTTTTATATCTTGCTTCTTCATTCGGTACGCCTGTTGGCTGTCTTGTTGGTTCGACTTCTCTTCTTCTGTCGGCGTTTCTTGCTTAGGGCATTCGTTCAAATATTTTTGCGTTTCTTGAACTTGCCTTTTAAGCTGTTCAAAGTAGTTTTGGACGAAGTATGGGTGTGTTGCATCTTTAATTTCCATGAGCTTCTCATGATTGGCTTTCACTTTCTCCCAATATTCGTCCAGTTTCTTCTGGTGGCTTTGGATGTACTGCTTTGTCTTCCTTGACTGAGAATCCTTCGCCATGTTTCTTGATAATTTTTTAATTTCTTGTCCCAGTTCATCCTGCATGCGGGCGTATTGATCTAGTTCTTCGGACATGTTGATCTCCTTTTCTTGAACTGCTTTTTGGACGCGAACGAACTGTTGCCGACGCGATCCGAATTACGTAATTACGACTGATGCGCACTCACGCCGTTGATTTGTGTCCTGCCGACTGTGCGTAGGGACTTTCCGCGCGCGTTTTCTAAACTGTGTTTGTTAGGTATGGTTTAGTAAGCTAGGTTAAATTGGGTAAATTTCGTAGCCTTGGACCATAGCATAAAAAAGGAGCACTACTGAGAGACCAGACTCAATCTCCCCAACGCCTAAGGTGTCTTACTGGCGTAGTGCAGGTAAATGTAGGTATGATGGAATAGGAACACTACTGGAGACCAGACTCAATCTCCAAATGCCTAAGGTGTCTTACTGGCGTAGTGCAGGTAAATGTAGGTATGATGGAATAGGAACACTACTGGAGACCAGACTCAATCTCCAAATGCCTAAGGTGTCTTACTGGCGTAGTGTGGGTAAGGGGGCTCGACGGACCATGAACAAACTCCGGGCAGGCCAGATGGTTTGTTTTAAGGAATGAGTACAAACACAGGTTTAATACTGATTTTATTAAGAAATTATTTGGGTTTATATACAAAAAGTGTCCTAAAAACTATTACAGCGGTGCTAAACATTAATGAATTTTATTGATGTAAGACTGAAATAAACACAACGAATTATGTTGGGCGGCACTGGTTTCAAATTGCACATTGAACGCTGGTTCTGCAGAGTTGCAATTCTTCAATCGATACTAGGTGCTACCTGGATTATTGGCAATGCAATTACGAATTTTGCTACGTTTTGTTTTGATGAATTGGAAGTGGCGAAATATTACATACATAAGCGACTTCACAATTGTAATGGAAAGTTACCAACATTTGTATTTTATTTAGGAATTTGGGAAGATATTTTTGTTAGCACCGGATAAAAAAGAAAAAAATTGTTTAATGTAATTAAACACTTATTCTAATCTATTCTGCTTATTCTTTCATATTATAAAGTACCTGCCAACAATAATCTCTGTATGTAATTTTGTGATTCCCTTCATAATGACCTCTCTGCTAACATTAGGGCTATAGGCAAAAAATCGATCAGATCGTTCATTTTCTTTTTTGAAAGATCGATCAGATCGATCTAGTGATTGGCGCATTTGGATTACATAATTGATTATAATCGATGCTTGAAATAACCGAGATAACTTGATCATTATGTTTAATTCGATTTTGAATAATAGATTTTTAATATCAGTTGTATACACTACCCCGCCCATATAAACCGAATAAATCGCCAACCCAATTTTTATTAGTCCACTGTGTCCAATCAAAACAGCTTTCGATTCGGTTTGACATTTGCGATTAAAACGTTTTTTTTATTTGTCAAAAGTCAATATGTCAGTGATTAGTCTTTAGAAACGGGTGATTTTATTACGATATTGTTGTGTAGGATAAAAAATTATGTGTGCACCACGTCCAGAAAGTGGTTTTCTGGGCCTCAAGAAGTGCCCAGGCTCGCTATGCTCGCCTGTGCAACTCTTCTCTCGGCCCGGCAAAGAACCACTTTCTCGGCTTGGTACACAATCAGGGATCAGTGGTTTGGGGTGGCGTTGCGGTCGACACGAGGGGTTCGACCGAGGGTTTAAGCAAACGATGCCACAGAAAAGAGAACAAGCAGAACGAAAACTCTCGTCGGCGGGAAGATCTACGCAGACCACCGCGCGCAGCTGACGCCATGTTGAAATCACGCAAACTTTTGACCAATAGAAGACAATCAGGAAGGTGTATATACGTGTTGTCATTTAGCATGAACGTATTTTATACCGACTGACCGGTTCAAGTACAGTCAATCCATTATTTACCATCTCTACCTCATAACGTAGGTGATTGCTCGATGTATTTGTTTGGTCTAGGTTGTGTCTAGACTTCGTTCCGTGCAGGTCCGTATTGGCCGTTTGAAGTAGGATCTACATGCATAACGCATATGTAGCGACAGGCCCATCATTTCGCAGGTATTCCGGCCTTGTGTAATCCTCAGAAAAGATGGCGCGAGATCATAGAAGCTGACCGAGAAAGATCAAAGGCACCGCCGAGAGTTTCCCTTCTGATTGATTCCTGTTATGTGACGATGCTTCCTTCTTATTTTAGCCATCATGATGTAAAGACGTGTAGTAAGAGCGGCAGCTCTGTAAACTGTGTGTTGTCTCGTGCTTCTCGAAACCGTTTTAATGCGTAAGTTGTTTAGTAGACTTTTATTGATTTATATTGTCGACCATCTCTACCAAAGGAATATTGTCATTGTTTTAGAATTAACATTCATATTTTCATGTAAGCAGTTCTGCATTGTTGTATATATTTTTGTTAATTGATTTTAATGTGGTTTTATTTGGCTATATTCATTTTAGAATAATATAAAACCTGTCCCTTTTTATAGAAATCATTTTTGGCTTGCAAGTGGTTTAAATTGATAAGTTAGGGTTTCAATTTTCTCTGACAAACTCTCAAAGAAAGAATGCACAAGCCTCCGTAAGAGAGAGATAATTAATTCACGCTACCGTAAGATTAATTAAAATTAGTGAGTTTAAATCAACTTAGGAGTTAAGTTGCAAAAATGGCGGACCAAGCGTCGCTTGGGCGAGTCGCCGCCTTCAACATGTGGGTTAAGGTTAGGTTTGTAAGAGAAGCCCGAACAGGGCCCCCGTTAGGTTAGAGTTGATTTAATAATAATAAATATTTTAAAAAGGGGTTCCGCCCCATGACAGGTAATCGGGGACGATTCCGAAAGTAGCGAAGCCAAGCATTTTTCATACAGCTAACGCCATCTCTGTGCTGACACCAACACAACCGCTGCGAGCGGCGCGAAGGACGGGCAGTTAGGTTATGGCGAGCGAAGAGCGAAGACGTATGAATAAAGCGATAGAGTGTATTATACTTGTGCTTTTTCTGTGCGTGCGAATTGCAATAGGGGTTTTCGATTTAGCTCGAAATCCACTTCAACCAGCATACCAGAGCGGACAAATCCACACTACAACCAATTACCAGATACCAGAATTCGCAGGCCTATATCCATTGCAGCCATTTCCAGACCGTTAGAGGGTCAACGTACGAGTTACCTAACCGACGTTTCCAGTAGCTTCAGAAAAGTAAGTGGGTATAGGCAAAACCGGGAGAGGTGAAGTTGACTCATCGCTTAAAATCGTATGAACCAAGATATGGACGTACCGCGCGGATTGGTTCTATTGCTGTGTATATTTGGTTGCCTACTAGGTAGTTCGTTAAAGATTAATACATATTTAATTACTAAAAATACTATCATTGGTCATTTAATTGTGATAATATCCTATCTAATTTATATATCCATCATTACCATGTTTAACAGAAGCAAAGTGACAACATACCAACTAGCCCATTTAAGACAGTGTATTTGTGCGGTTGGAATTAACTCAGAAATAATCATTTTGTGACTGAGTGCTTAAACTTGTAGTTTCTTTTCTGTTTGTGTAGACATTATTAAATGTTTTGAAATTCATTTCTGAATATTTCACGATAAGTATTTCACAAAACGGTGGTAGTTTGTTGTAAATGTGAGGTTATGTTTTTAATACGTGTTTTGATAATGGATTAAAAGAAATATGAACTGAAAATTACTTTATTTTGATAAAATATATAACATATATACATAAATAATAATATATATTATATTAAAAAAAAACATGGTCTTCTTCGACAACATTGTCCAGTATATACATACATAAATAATAATAAAATATATATATAAAAAAAAAACATGTTCTTCTTCAATCTCATCCTCCTTTTCTGAGTGGTCTAGACGTTTGATCCAGTGTTCTCCAGTCACCTGCAATAATAATAATAGTAACAAATATAGCCTTGCGTATATACCACCAACGGAGCACAGATTTTGTACCGGGATAAAACACAGCATTCCGCAATATTCATAATTTATGTTACTTACGTTTCTTATGTTTATTGTAAATTTTCCGACGTATAGCAGCTTTTGTAAAATCGTCAACATCGACAGATTTAAACTTTGGTCGACAACGTCTCTTCTGCGGTGAAGATATTGAGGTACCTTCTGTTTCTGCTGTTTGAAATCTTAGTTTTGAACGATATACTGTTGAAACGGTAACACCACAAGCATCAGCAGTCCTCTAAATTAAAAAAAAAATAAAATAAAATTGGTCTTTTGAGGTAACAACTTAAGGCTAGGTTTTCAACCGCTTTTCGCGCGCATTTCAGACGCAGTTGCAAGGGTATTTTTGTACGTAGTCGTTGACAATATACGGTAAATACAGTGCAAAAATCCGGTTGATCCTTAAAGATAAAGGGTAAATCTAGACAGACAGATAAGTCTCGAGTGCCATAAACGTCTTAGGTAATAAATTTGAGCAGGAGAAAAGCGGTGTTTTGTGAGGACCACAAACTGCACCTCAAATTTGAATTCTACACAGAAAGATACGCTTCAGTACATCTGTCTACAAATATTATGGTGTTATGGATATCCTTACCAAAATAAATGCATATCTGTAGTCTAAATTTGTTGATAACTACGTTTGAAATTTTGTTGACAAAATCTGGGGATATTCTGGGGAATTTTAGATTTTTGTTGAAACAGTTGAAAATTGAAGTTCAATGACTTTTACAGAGATGGCGCCACCTAAACAAATGCCCTAAGAGTATACTACCCAACTATCACACATATACGCAATGCGTATTATCATTATTATATCGGCATAATTATTGAACTAATTATGTGATTTTCTTTACAATTGCAACCTTATTAGCTTAACGAATTTATTATATACTTATTTATAATGACACTTGGTACAAACTATTGTAGAGATAAACATAAATATAAAATACCCCGCATGGATATAAAATAAAAACTAAGTTGTAAGCCGTAACTTAGTAAAAATTTGCTTTATTAAATTCAAAATAAAGTATTATATTTTTTTTTAAATATCATATGTGTAAAATCAAGGAAACAAAGTAATTCATTGTGAATTTTTTATTATAATACTATTCATAGAATCAAGTCAAAGAAGTGTAATAACCGAATAACCATATATAACCATATATATGTACATATTTACAGTCAAATATATTTTTACGACCTATGTACGATCACATATAAAGTATTTCACATGAATTCTTTCAAGATGTTGAATTCAAATATAGAATTAAGTATAATAATCGATAACAGTTAAATTATTTGATTATCAAATTAAATTAAATTATTTGCGATGCAATATTATATAAAATCAAAAACTATATAATTGGGCATGTATAAATTTATAATTATTTCAGATATACCTAATTATTGCTAGATACTATCATATGTAGTGCAAGTTGTTTTGTCATAGAGATCTTATGTTGAGATTGTATACATATGTTGCATATGTTGTAAGTTTTTTATGAGAGTAGTCAATAAAATGCTATGTTGTGATTATTATTATAAACGTATTGACATTTTAAATGAAATGTAATTGTACTTGTAATTGGAAATTATAGGCGGAAGCCGTTGAGCTTCCGCCTATAATTTCCGCCAGTAAAATGTATTGTTAAAATTACAAGATACAGGCTTCCCAAATTTTTTCACAAAAAAAATATATTAAGAAAGTAAATGTCATTCTCAATAAAACTTTTGATATGCACTTAATAATTGTTTAAAATGCTTAAAGTTATAGCCGATTGATATATTAACAAAATAAAGACAAATAAAAAATAATAAACATTAAATAGTTCGATAAAGAAGAAAGAACACAATTAATACCCGTAACAACAATAAAACTCAAAAATTCAAAATAAAAAAAATAAATTGAATTAACAAATGAGGAAACAAACGAAACGAAATTTGTTTCTCTACATGTAAATTCCATTCTGTGTAAAAAGTTTCATATCAACTTATTGGGTTTCTCGATACCTAAAGACGTTAGAATAGTTAAAAACACAGGTTTGTTAATATCTGAAACGGCGGTAACTTTTTAAACTTATGAAAAGGATGGAAAAGTTCTGCTGGACAAAAATGGGACACTCTGAATAAGATAAAGATAAAGATAAGATAAAGATAAATGTATTTGCAATTCTGTACAGAAAATGGTCAATAATAAGTACAATCAATGTATTTCATGTAAATAGTGTATTGCGTTAGTGAATTCGTGGATGTTGTACGGTGTCGTTTCTAGAAGGCACGCTTTCAGGATCCTTTGAAAGCCTTTCAACGTCTGGGTCTTCCAGCCTGGGGGGAGGTCGTTATAGATTTGTATCTGTCTAGCATAGTGAGCTGTTGTTGCTAGTCTGTGAAAATCTGCTCTCAGGTTGTGTCGATTTCTTGTAGCGTGGTCATGGAGTTCAGCTTGGGTTGCAATGTTGTTTCTGTCCCTATGGATGCTTGTAAGGCAGCGAAGAAGGTAGATGGCATGGACGGTAAGGATCTTATGGCCCTGGAATAGTGGTCTGGCATGACTTCGTGGATGCTCGGCAGTTAACGTTCTTACTGCCCTTTTCTGGATAATAAGAAGTGCAGCCATGTGTGCACTGTGTCCCCATGTCTCAATACCATACGCCATGCGTGCCTGGAAAAGTGCCATGTAGGCCACTCTGGCTGCCTGATATCCTGCGGTCTTTTCGGTTCTTCGTAGAGCATATGTGACTTTACTTAGTGTTTTGACAAGTTGTCCAATGTGGCTGTTCCAGGTTAGGCGAGAGTCGAGATGTAGTCCCAGAAACCTCACAGACCCCTCCGTCTTCTGCCACCTGTCCATTTGGAAGATTATGTTCTCTGTTTTAGCTTCGTTCAGGTGTAATTTATTTTCAGCAAACCATTTCTTCGCTTGGCTCATGTTTTTCTCAGCATCTTTTTTTAGTTCTTCATTTGTTAGTGCAGTGGTGATTATGGTGGTGTCGTCGGCATATATAATAGTCGGTGTGTCGAGGGACGCTGGAAGGTCGTTCATAAATATGATAAAAAAAATTCCACCGAGCAGGCTTCCCTGTGGTACACCAACCGTTGTTTCGCGAAAAGTACTGGCTTTTCCATCTATTTGGACTTGCTGTAGGCGGTTCTTTAGATATGACTTAACCAGCGTGAGTGTGATGCCCCTTACTCCATATCTCTCCATCTTTTGCAGTAGTGCTGTGTGTGGCATGGAGTCAAAAGCTCTGCTAAGATCACACATTTGAGCTTTACATTTTTTCCGTTGTTCGAGAGCGTCGGTGATCGTTTTGGTGAGAAGTTTCATGGCATCCTCCGTGCCCTTGCCAGGCTGGTAGGCAAATTGCTTGTCAGTGAAGAGTTTGTTCTCTTGAAAGTGATGTAGGATCCTCCTTAGTAAAACTTCTTCAAATATTTTGGAGAAGGCAGGTAGTACAGCAATGGGGCGGTAGTTCTTGCTGTCCCCTATCGCTCCCTTTTTGTAGACTGGTGTTACTCGTGCTATTTTTAATTTGTCTGGGAAGATCCCATCCTGGATAGCTTTATTGAAGATCTCTGACAGAGGTTTGGAGATGTAGCTACTTGCCCACTTGGTCGTGCGAGTGTCTATTCCATATATGTCTTTGGTTTGCTTTGACTTTATTTGTTTGATGATGTTTTCAATCTCATTAGGGTCCGTTGGCATTAAGAAAAGTGACCTTTTGCATGCTGAAATCTTTGGTGTTGCGCTTGGTCTATCATGGGCATCGGGTGCTATGTTTGTGAAGTACTCATTGAACTCTTCACATGACGGTACTTCAGGTTGTATGGTTCTTTCCATCCTTCTTCCAGTTTCCTTGTTTATGATGTTCCAAATGGTCTTACTTTTGTCTTGTGCCTGTAGGATTTTGGCTGCATTTGTTCTCCTGCGTTCGTCTTCGGTGAAAGTGACATAAAACTTTTCATACCGCTTAATTATGTTGTAGGTGTCGTCATCATTGGAGCCATCCTGTATTCTTCGCATTAGTTTCAGCGTTTCGAGTATTTGTGAAACTTCTGGGCTTACTCTTGGTGTTCTAGTAGTTTGACGTTGCGTAATGAGTGGAAAGGCTTCGTTGAAGTATTTGGAAAATATGTATATGAACTTGTCTATCATTTTATTTGCGTTTTGTTCTTCCATTACAGCAACCCAATGTTCCTGGTCGAGCATTTGTTTGAATTTTTCAATGTTCTTGGGTGAATAGGTTCTTCTGTAGCATAGTGTGTTTGGTTGGTTCACAGTGCTTATGCGGAGTATTAGTGCTTGGTGGTCGCCGTAGTTTGGGTTTTTTATTTCGGTTTCGAATTCTACGAGGTTGGTGAAAACATTGTCAATGCATTGTCAATAACACAATGATTTAAAATATACCATTTTTCTAAATACAAAGAATTGTCATAATATAACAACATAAGCTGGTATTTACCACAGATCTTCAAATTAACAAAAGAAAATAAAAATGTAGATTTGGTATGGTTGGGTTGGTTGGATTTTAAAACCAGCACCATTTAGTATGGTGTTTATAATTTTGGACGCAAGAAAGATGATTTGAAGTAATGACTTATTTACAGTTGTCGTGAAATAGGCTATATGAATAACTCCAATCTCCTGATCTGCAGATTATGGCACTTTATGTTGGCGTTTTGTTGTGTTTTGCAAATGTATGGTGGATCAATGCATCAGTTGTCTTTTTTAATGTTGCCCATAATAAGTTCTGGTAAAATGCTGTGTTTATAGAATTGCTAAAGTTTGGGCAACATTGAACCACACCAAAAGTTGTTGTCTCCTTTCTCTTCCGCTATATGCAGCGGATGTGAATCGTTGATGTAGCTATACAATGAAGAATCACAAATCCCTCTTTGTGATGTTTAATTGCCCTTGAATCTAAAATGGAAAACAAGTTTATAGTTAAAGTAGACATTATTATTGTTTTATACCTGATAATAATAATTATGTGTTTGCTTAAGTCTAACTGTCCCATTACACATCATAAGCATAGACCTTTCTCAGTCTTCTCAGCCTCTTCCAGAGTTTTTCCACTTTTGTGCACTTTTTATAAGGCCTTTACTTCTACCAGCGTGTTTGTACCTATAGACCTAGAACAATAAACTTATCAGATACTATACATTTAATTAGCATATACAATTGTATGAGAAAGTTCTAAAATTCAAAGTCAATTACTCGTCATTATATTTAAATACATAAGTAGTCAACTTCAAGGAACAAATCTCCAAAATAAATAGAGTATTTATTATACATATCCAAGTTAAGGTGTAGCCAAGCACCTATCTTGTGACATGATGCATAATATACATAAATAACATATATCATCTGGGGATGCAGCTAAGAAACCATAATCCGTGTCTACAAATAATCCTGCACGAGTTATTTTAAATCCCGTCTCAAAAATCTTCACAGCAGAAGTCTCTTTTTGTTTACCATACGATGCACCTTGTGTATGCAACTGTGCTGGATAGAGAATGTTTTTGAGCAGTGAATGGCATTAAGCCAACAATTTTCAGTTAAATACAGCCCCAAAATTTGATTTGATTTGAAATTTAACAGGAATTGTAAACAATTGTAAGGTACATAATATCATATTTGTATATTTATATTTCCACAAAAAGTATGAACAAATAATTTTCACGTTGTACTGTAAAATGCAATATAAATATCAACAATAAAATAAATAAATATGAACTTACCTGCAATTAAAACAAGAATAACATAGGTAATAACAAGCAAGCTTATTTATATTATGTATGTGGTTTATAGGTTAGTTTTGTAGGTTAAATCGGTTTGCGTGTCCCCAGAATACGCGCGAATTTCAAAAATTTTGGCCGGCCGAAAGCAAATCTCAAGCACGAGTTTATAAAATACACCACAAACGAAAAAAAATAGAGAGAACGCGCGTTCTTGAAAGACGGATAAAACAAATGTTTACGATCGATATCACATGACTTGACAGTTGACATACGCGTCGGGGAAAGCACAGAATAGTGCTTATCGCGCGACGGCATTCCACCCACAAGGTCACACCAAAAAATAATATACATATTTCTTCGCTGAGACGGCAACCAAAAGTACACCATCATTTCCACCACCATTTCGCCACATTTTTAGTTGATATAGTACCGGTGGGGCCATCTATGAGGCTTGTCAAGCCGTGGTCAATACTCCCGCGCGATAACCCACCCTTAAATAAAATGACTTACTTCCATAAGTATTGTCTCGCCTACATTTTCAGACGTGCGACGAAAATAATTTAATACGTTCATGACCATTACCATCGATTTCGTATTTAGGGCCTTTCCTTTCAACGAAAACATTTTGCTCACATTTAATTCACACGTTCGCGCTGTGTTATTATAATAACTGGAGGTTAGGTTGCAAGTACCGCTGTCATCTGTTCTAAGAACAGACGTACTTTTTGGTCTTGCCCATTTAAATTATACAGCAGACGTATGAAAGGGATGCTATTTCGTTTTAACACACGTCAATATTTAGAAATAATCTGTAACGTATGTCGAAAATAACAGCTGAAATCGATGAGTAATCTTCACCTCTCCCGGTTTTGCCTATAGATATTGAATTCTTTAGAGATATCTCAGGACCGTCGTAAAACCATAAGTACGGTGATAAATCGATTAACGGGGCCAACCTCTCATAAACTAGTACCTTTTTTTGTATTAGATTTAATTTTTGTTTGTAAAGGAGTTTTCCCTATTTTATTTGATTGTTAATATATATTGTTTTGAGAACACCCGTCTTTTAATTAAGAATTACAGAGGGTTAATCAGCGAGAAGCACATAAGACAATTGGATAAGTATTGAACTTTGGTAAACAATTAACGCTACCATTATTATACTTGTTGCTAGTATTTTTCAACAAGATTCCGGGACAAGAACTCATATAATATCCCAGAGCAGGTTTAATCTAAGTATTCTACCTCTATCTCGTGCTCACAAATCGGGACAAGTCACTTTAAGAGTTACAGAATTTATAGATAGTCAAATAATCAATTTTGTTTACTTCTCTTAAAGAAAGACGTCCCCAATACTACAACGTTTTATGTATAAACCTAACAAATGTTTAAGATGTTTGAAATACATTTTTACATGTAGTATCTTTGTTTGTAGTATCTCATATAACTGGATATTGGATACTGATGTATCCATCATATAAAATCATATAAATTCAATTAATTTCAACAATTAACCTACCGTTGTTTGAAGTTTCACGTCAATAAAATATTAAGCATTACAATATACCACAAATATCATTAAAGTGCTACTATAGTTATTAATGTGTGACGTTTTATTTATAAACCTAACAAATGTTTAAGATGTTTGAAATACATTTTTACATGTATACATCTATTGGCTTGTAGTATCTCTTATAAATGGATATTGGATACTGATGACTCCGTCGTATAAAATCATATAAATTCAATTAACTTCAACAATTAACCTACCGTTGTTTGAAGTTTTACGTCATTAAAATATTAAACACAAATAAAAAATATATTTTATATTCGAATAGAAAAAATGACAATATTAATCAGAGCGGAGATAATACACCCACTTGACGTTCGACATCTGCGGTTCCAGGCACACAATGGTCAGCTTTCCAGTGAACGGACATTTGGGTACAGCTTTCAATTCAACTTCCCCGGGTTTCATGAAGATTTCGATCTTTGAGGAAGCATATGGACCCAACACTTCTCCGACGGGTCTGATCTTGAACACCGTCGATTCCGTGAGATAATTAAACCTGGCCTGTATGTTGAACGGATTCTTGAACTGTATGTACGCGTTCGCGTTGATATTTTTCGGTACCACGATGGGGCCTTGTGGTTTCGGGGATTCGCATAACCCTATTACAGGAAACCTATAAAATTTACAACCCCATAAAATTTAGATATTCATTTAAGCTGTAACGGGCGCCTTGTACATTTTTAATTGGCAAGATTTCTGTATGTTGCGCTTAATTAGACGCCGCCCAGATAACAATCGTGCGACGCACGAAATCATCACGCGTAATTTTTCGGTGCGATGAGTGCAATATCGCTCGCACGCGTGCGTTTTGTATCCACACGCATGAGTGCCGGTCAAAACAATACACAATGCGTCGCACGTCCGGCACGATGCGTCGTCCGTGACGAATAAAACGCACGGGTGCGAGTGATATGCGCCGCATATCGCCACTCGAGTGAGAATGCGGGCGATATGAACCTCCATTGATGACGCATCTGCGTGATCATATGAACGCACGTGCGGTTGCAATTGCATCATTATGCGTCGCACGATTGTTATCTGGGCGTACATTAAAAATACTGCAGTTGGTGTATAATTGCATATACTTTACGATTTGGCCTGAATTTTTACGAACAGCAAGGCTCTATACGATGCCCTTAAAAGATGATCATTCAATTTCAAAGTTTCACCAATTTTTTTAATTTTATTTTATGAGTACCTATCATTTTGTATGAATATTTTTATATCATATTTGTGCATCCAAATGTCACACACAACTAATTTCTTTCTGTTTAAAACAACTGAAATCGTTAAAACAGATATGTTGTGGTTTTGACATTTTCACATTTCCCCGTGGACCACCTGTGGACTATTAATATTACCCTACGTACGTATATTCTCCAGCTACTGGTGAAGCAAATTTGATAACACCATCGACATTTCCAATGGCGTTCGGTTGGTAAATGACATCGAACTGTCCGGTGCAGTCTGGAGCAAGAGGAAGAACGTCTGGCCGAGTTGAGAACATCTCATTGCTGCAACTCTAAAAATGGATGTGAAATAGAAACGCTCATCAATGATTTACGGTGAACTTAGTAGTGAACTCTTGTCAATGATCTCTCATACTTTTGACAAATTAATATATAGTTGCCTACATTAATCCAACGAAGAATTGCAACATTGCCACTTGCGGATTGGAAGTAAAGTCTCCAAACAAGTTAAAATATCATGGAACTAATCAACCATCACTCAAAAAACTTACTTTCAGTCGAAAATCGCTCATCAAGCTAGACAAATTACCAACGGTGATCTTCTGGCTTATGCTCTGGCCTAGGCAGCACTTGAAATGAATAGTTGGTTCCATTACTGCCTCCTTAGCTAGTACCTTGATCTTATACAGGAAGTTCCCAAGCTCCAATGTAGACAACGTGAAGATATATTCCTCTTCTTGAGCGGATAACGGACAATACTCCAACATAACAATTTCTTCAGTAAGCGGTTTGACAGTTATCTCTGTTGGATGGTGCAGAAAGGGATTGATGACAGCCATCGTGAATATCACGGGTTTCTTGATCGGGTTTTCTATCCTTAACTCGTGAAATACGGGTTTCCTAGCGCAAGTGGACAAGAAAATCTCTTCGATCGGTTCACCTTGCTTTACGTTAAGTGATATTTCATAAAGAATGTATTCTTTGGTAGTTTCATTTTTAAACATCACCTAAAATATCACAATAGTATGTATGTTAGTGCAAGCAACAGGCAATGTATGCAGGATAGACCAGGCAATAGAGATTTTTTCGTGACAAAAATAGTATCAGCAAGCCGACGGTTCCAGATCACGTGGAACAGTCCGTAGATGAATTGTGATGTGTTTTCGACTCGTAAATAACATTACTTAATTTGTTATAAACAAAAAACCACAAAAAATCGTGCTTTTTTTCGTTTTTCGCTTGTAAAAACTGAACCGATGGAGCAATCTTGATGGTTTCAACAGACGAATTGTAGAGAATGAAAAGACGAAAAAAAAAACCCTACACGGACGCGATCGCATTAAAATTAGCGGAGGAAATTCGGAAAACCCGGAAATATCTGCGTTTTTTCAAGAATTTCATATCTCCGCCATTTTCAAAGTTGTTGCCCATGCTTTTCGCGACAAAGTAACGATTGGTGGGTACTTTAAGTGTGCACAACCCAGAATTGTACCGTCAAGTGAGGAAAACCACAGAAGGACCTTCACTCTGGCAACAGGTCATGAGCCTCGAACTCACGACCCACTGATAGCCGCACGCTCTACCGATTGGCCACAGTCTGACTCTTCAACAGATATAGTCGGGCCAACTTAAGTAGACGGGTCGGAATATAGCTGTTTAAATGTACCATGCTTTCATTACCATCTTCAGATAAATTAAAAACAAAATGACAAAATGCAATTAGAGCAACTAGTAATGCGCCTAAAGTATGCGTCTTAAATTGCTATTTATTGTTATCATTATATTTCCAGATAATTCTTGCAAAAGACTGCATATTTATGCAAATTTTATTTTGTTAGGTTAAATTTTGCAGTTTGACACAAGGTAAGACCTTATACGAGGTGTGATCAGAAATGTTGTATATTGCGCTAGTAGAAATAATATGATATTGCCGCGAGACCTTAGCAAACAGAGTAAGAAGCTGATTGCTAAATTAATAGCTTATTTTGAACGTGAACGTGACCACGGCGGCACTTTTCAGCCGCTGAACTCTATGCAACTTAGTTTTCACCAGCCAAAAACTTATTGCACGCACCCTATAGATGTAAATTGCTGCAAAATACGAAATGTCACTATCTCTATCTTTGTCACCCTTCTACTAATATTGGCTCGACTATAACATGGTCATCACCATCATCGAACATCATGCAGCGCGCTCATTTCATTATTATTATATTAGAAAGGTCTAGCGTAATGATTTCAGAAAAAGTTACCGTTGGTGTGTTTGTTGTTTCGAAATAAAAATTTTGCAGTGTTTGGCAGTTTGCCACATTTTGTAAATGTAGCAAAATGCTAGTAACCAAAATTGCTCTGTACAACAACCAGAGCTATGCGGGTGGGAATTGAATAAAGAAAAGTAACTGGATTCAATCTGGTACCAGATATAACCAGAATGACGATTGCTCGGTTTACAAATTATTAAGTTCCTTTGTTGTTTTTACTTTATCATACGTAGTATGACAAAATATTGTAATCGTGTAAAAAATGTTCTTTTGGATCCCCTGAACATTTTTGACCAAGACACAAAAACATGTGTGTGTTTACCCGTTTTTTTTTTGTGACTACGATTCCGGTGAAACTATCTATATAGGTATCGGGATGAAACTTCATATTTAGAAGTTTCATGGCCAAACTTAGAGCTGAAAGAATTTTTGTCCAAATACTAAATAAATAAATAAATAAATTAAAGTAGAGGACATTTTGTATTATCTATGTCTATGAAATTTTTTTGGTTAAATTAATAGTTTAGCTGCATGAGCAATATCTATTTCATCGAGATCGTACTGCATTAAAACTAGTTAGCCAGGATTTGACAGATATTTTGATTCTATTGACAGTATTGTCAGGTATTGTCAGAACTTCAGCGTTTGCGTTGGGAAACACTGCTAAATAGTATGATAAAGTTATGTCTGGCCATATCAGATTTTTTAATACTGTTCTTTAACGAATGAAAAATGTTTATAATTTAGTTGTTTGGTTACCACCGTCAATATTATAATAACGGTGGTAAAATACACACGTCACTTTTCACCATTTCCGGCTAGACACATCATCGTTTTTGTTAATAATTGGGCTTAAAGTTTCTGATTCTAAAAAATGACCCTAAAAAATGAATTGACAGATATATCGATTCTATTGACTACGTATTGTCCAAACATCAGCGTTTGACACTACCTACTGTCATTAGAACGAAAATATCTGTCAAATCCTGTCTAACTAGTTTCGTATTAATGCAGACACGAACGATCTCAATCAAAATACAATTTGCACATGCAGCTAAACTATTAATTTTACCAAAAAATGACATAAATTATTCAGAATTAACTCTGCTTTAATTTATTATTTATCTATTTTGACGAAATTACAGAAATGGCGGCTTATTTGAAAAATCGTTAAAAATGCTAAGAATAAACAACCAGTTTCTTAGCACCCTTTTCAACCGAAAGCTTTTCAGCTCTAAGTTTGGTCATAAAGTTCTAAATATGAAGTTTCATCCCGATACCTTTAGTAGTTTCTCCGGAATCGTCGCCACAAAAAATGGTTACACACATACAAACACACACAGACATTTTCTTGTACCTTGGTCAAAAATGCTCAGGGGCCCAAAAAGACAGATTTCCGCTAAAATCTCAAATTTTTTTTCGACACGATTTCTATACTTCATCATACTATGTATGAGATTGCCGCTACTGCGGGGAAGACGATACACCCGGACATTGTGTTCAGATGAGAAAAATGGACAGCGCGTGTCCATACCAGGAAGACCTCAACGAGCTGCAGATGCTGAGCGATGCTGAGATGCTGAGCGGACCGGAGCAAAGGTGGCTCGCACGCATTCGGTGAGATCCCAAAGTGGAAGGACAAAGACGACAAGCGTGAAGAAGCTAGAGGACCTCCGACGACTCTTATTAAGAAGTATGAATAGTCCCGGGACCGATGGAGTAAAAGCAGGAGAGATAGAGGTCGGAAATCGGCGCAAGAAACCTTTCGGAGCTATCGAAGGGGGATAGAGATAAGGTTGTGGAATCCGGACATCAGGACGCCCGGAGTCAAGAGATGTATATAATCGTTGTGATGTTTTATGAGGAGATGATTGTGTCGCAGGCTCTTCGTCAATCTAGTTTGATATAAATTCAGAAATTTCGGTTAGGATATTAATCTGTAGCCAACAGTTTTTATTATAAAACCGAATAAAATATTACAATGTGTTTATGAAACCAACGAAGAAAATTAAATGGAAGTGGGCATAGCTAAAACTTACCTGAAAATTGAGGATCCCAACATTCAAAACATAAATAATCCACCTATAATCCCTATTACCGCAAGAAGGAACCTCGAGAAAAGGATTGCCAGTCAACTTATAAAGGATATTCACAGTCTCTTCAGGCTGCATATTCTCCGTGATCAATTTGAACTGTTGAGGCACCTTCATCCAGTTGGCCACGTTTAGCACTTCAGTATGATAAGTCTTGCAGAAAATGTCGCGTTCGATCTTCTCCACAGGCTCAGGCGGTAAGGTAACTCCCTCCAGCTTGTACAACCTGCAGAAACCGTTAGGTTGCGGAAAGAACAGCGTAGCCTGCAGGATGACCAAAAAGTTTTCGTTAGTGTTAGCATGGGAAGGTAATGGAAGAGTACCGTATGAGGTTTCGATGGTTCACACATCACCATTGGTCTGTAGGCTATCTCGCATGGCGACGTTGAACTCGCTTCAAGGGAAATGGTGTCCGGTACGAAGAAGTTCATACCAGTGATTTGAAGAGCTAGTAACCATTTAATCTCAGTCCTATACAATAATTAAAAATAAGAGTATACAACCAGTGGACAGTTATTTTATAGAACGGTAAGAAATCATGTTTTTATTTTTGATAAGCACGCAAAACGTGACATGTTGGAACAAATCTAAGCGATTAACCATTAATTTAAATTTGAATTCCTAAAGCTCC
Organism: Aphodius sticticus; assembly: GCA_963966075.1. Lineage (NCBI taxonomy): Eukaryota > Metazoa > Arthropoda > Insecta > Coleoptera > Scarabaeidae > Aphodius > Aphodius sticticus. Next base: position 26,476,922 of record OZ014508.1, read on the forward strand.
CGTTAGTACTAGTTATTTGTGTGGACTATCTACTGATGTCTTATATTTCACTTTGTCTTAAACTGGTAGCACTAACACTTTACTCACTGCGCCTGCGCCCTGATTTTTACACATGTCACTGAACTAAGACTTTAGAGCTAAGTTCGTTTGCATATTCTCATTAGATTCTGGTTGTCCAGTAGCTGCAGAGTTCTACGTTGGCGTGATGACGTAGGCCAAATTTAGTCTTGGCTGCGAATTGCTTGAATGACTTGTTGGGACCAAGATCCTGTTAATGTTACTGTTCCTTAGAACTTTATTTTGGAAAGACTGGATAGCCCTTGAATATTCACCGGGGATATCCACAATCCCTAAGATGAATACCATATAACCAAATCGGTTTTAGTAATTGTTGTAAGCTTGTAATTTATTCTGTCAATTGGGAGATATTTCTCAGTACAGGTCCCGATATTTGAAGCCAATCTCTGCTCTTTGCTTCTTACCGTGCTGGGCCATACTGTCCTACATTCCTTTGTTGCTAAAGTTAATGTGATTGTATTAATGTGAGGTGTGATTTCTTTGGCGACTAAGTGGGTGTGTTCTTCTGCATAGTTGGCCATTTTTCTAATCTCCATCTCATAATTAGTTTGAGTAATTGCTTTTTGATAGTGTTGATGAAGTTCTTACCATATACTTCTAGCTGATGCCTTGTTTTAAGCTAAATGTTTTCTAGTTCTATTTAAAAGATTCCCCGGTCGTATTGGTCAATATATTCTTTTTTATTATGCTTTCGCTTAGTCATGATTATAGCAGAGTGATTAGTGATTAGAGTCCATGTAAAAGTCCTCCTCAATGCCAATAATATTTGGTGAATCGTCCCGGGTTTTATCCCGATTAGTAGGAGAATAGGTTTACCTGTAGAATAAAATCAACATTCTCTTTCTTGGATTGAATTTCTGAGCTCTCTCCCTGTTTTGTTGTAATCAACTGGATCACCAGTCTGTGGTTAGTGTTGCCGCATAGTATAAACCCCTGTCCCAAATGTTCTAAGAATATGTTATATGTAATCCGATTTCTTGAGATTGAACTATGAGGGGTACAGGGTGTTTTGGAAATAACTGCTAAGCTTGAAGGATCATATGCGCAAGGACGTAATAAACATGTTTTGTCAAACAACGTATGGTCTAACTTAACGCATTCTTGAGAAAATTAATAAAGTAAAAAGGAAGAAAATCGTCAAAACTACCGCAGTTGTGCTGCGGTAGTGACAAAGAAAAACGCCGCCGATAACATATCGGACTCCCTCCACTCTGGCGTATCTTGCTTATAGCGACATTGACCTACATTAGTATGTTCGTTGATTTATTTACAACAAGAATCTTTGCGACGGCTGCTTCTTATTTTTCTGTGTATTTGTCAAAAGGTAACTCTTTTAATTTTTTGGGTCCAAAGTTCACGAGGTTTCGGTATTCAAATCTCAAGGAGAATACATTTAAAATAAATTGATTTGTAAACACAAAAAAACAACAGGTCTGAACCTAAGAAATATAAATTCGGTAATCAATTCGGAACTTATTTCCGCAATATCCCATATCCGCTATGGGTGCGGATAATGCTACGGTAAATAGGGAAAAAGTACATGTGGTTGACAACACGGGCCAGGTAAAATAATGCAGTTGCGGCTATTTCCTGGCGGATTCCGGTCGCGGCGATCGACCTGTCAACACAAAGGCCAACTAGACCGAGATGAATTCGTGGGAGAACTACTTTCTGTGAATCCTGGTCGCGGCGGTTCCAACTGTCAACACTGGGCCAGCTAGTCGGGTGAGCTCTTGGTAAGAAACTGATTTCTCGGCGGGTTTATGGCGCCTTATATACCAGTAGGCGCAGTAACAAATACATACATTGTAACGCACCTTCTTCTCTGGTGCGGTGAAGAACCGTTACACAATAAATATGACAATATTTAACCCTGTTGTAGGTAGCTCGTAGGTCCTGGGTTCGTCGGAATAAAATACGATGATTTAATAAAATCATAAATGTATTATTCAGCATGACTCTTTTACATACATAGAGAAAAATACCATAAACAGGAAATATCGGATACGGGTATGTTATTTCTTCGGCGACGGGGTTCGGGTATTACTTAAACTAATTAGTACAGGAAATAGGCTAACGAGATGGGAAAATATTCCCGATTCGGTAACGGCGGAGATCGATAATATTTAGTAACATATATCTGGTAAAATTAACATATCTGGAAAAAAATATATATCTGGAAAAAATCTGCCTCGCCAACTACGGCCAACAGAGGTAAGCAGTTCGGTATATTATCAACAGCATGCAAGGGGCCATCAGATAATACCTTGAGTTCTAACACCAGCAAGCAAAGGGCCAGTAGGGAGGACTCTGAGGCCATTTTTACCAGCATTCAAGGGGCCAGCCAAAATAGACTCATCTGGGACTTCTCCCGCCAGTACAAGGGGCCAGCAGGGAGACTGATTTCCAGAGGGAAATACTCGGACTTATATACCGTCAAAACGACCACCACTATTCACGAAACTGGTCCGTCTGGGCTGCTCAAAAACATTATACGAGAATCACATACCAAACCAGTCTCGGAACTAGTTTACGTATCGGACGTTCAGACGAGTTCAAAAATATACAAAAACAGGATTCTCCAAAATAAATGCACACAAGTAAAAGTTATACACTCAATAAAAACTTATTACTAACAAAATCTTTATGACGAACGGTGTTTCGTTACAACCTTAATATAGTCAAACAAATAGCCATGGCAATCTGTATAAATGTAAACGGGACGAGAATGCCAGATAAAGCGGTTTTTCGTACCTAACTTAATATTTACATTTATCTATAACGAATAGCATGCTGTTTCGTTACATCTTTTGGATACTGGAATTTTAATGTGGGTGTGTTTCTGTAGTGATTGTGTAGTACCAGAGACAGGCGAATGAACTTTGATCCACCGCGGCGTGCAGTTGCGGTATTAAGCCGCTTTGTTTTGTCCAACTGCAATCACAGTTTTTGTAAATCTGCATCGCATTTTTGGATTAGGTGCGCACGAATCAGACGATTTATTCACCGGACGATATCTTTAATACAATTTTATTAGTACTTAAAAGTTTGAAATACACTCTACATTATTTGACCAAAATTGGTTTTCTGTCCTTGGCGGATACGCTCCTACAAGGTTAGCCCTTATTTCCTGAAACACCCTCTATATCGCACCCACAATACAGTTTTGTGCAATCCCTACACTAATTTCCCTCAGCTGTTTGTAATGCTGGTGCCAAATCATCTAATTCTCTTTTGCTGCTGTTAACTAAGATATAGTTTTGAGGTTATTTGATCATTTTGAGCTGAATGTTTTCTAAAAATTGAATTAATAAACATCCCCATTCAGCGCAAGTAATCTATCGAAATCCCCATTCACTTCAAAAAACAAAAACGTTACAAAATCATAGATAGTCTACGTTTGAACTAATAACAACTATAGTAATAAACATATACTCCAGGAAGTACAAAATATGGATGTAAAGCTTACGGATTTGGAAGGTGTACAACCTGTGTCTGCGAAGACCTCACAGGACAACTGAACTGCAATGTTGCAGTTGCTGGTGGAACATTAATACAAGACCCCGTTAGGATCACTTCCAAGGGACGACTGTACTTTTCAATTCTACAAATGGCCTGCAATTTCGAAAATAAAATTGGGAAAGATAAATTACGGTATATGGTGTGACTACAGTTCTTCAACTTCATACCTTAACTCTTATGTAGCACTGGACTGTGTTTGGTTGGTACTTCACAGTAAAAGTAACACTGGTATCCGGGGATATGTACCCCTGCATAGGTGTTATGGTGATCTTACTATCAGCTGGCAACCTATTCCTATCAATACTCCACGCATACCTAAAATGAAACAATGAAACGAACAAATTTCCACCATCACATATCCACTAATCCGCACTTTCCACCTATGTCTCCCGAATTATATAAAGTTAGTTTGGTAATATAATCGCAGCCCGTTACAACACTCCCAAAAGAAATCTTGTCCCTGTCGATATAATACTCTGGAGCAATGCAGGATGCTTGCACCACACATATTGGCTCGATGGTGTCTTGGATTTCAAAATATATCTTCTTGGTGAAAGTCGATAGTCTCTCAGTGGGCGAATAATTGATTATAAAGCCGCCTTTTCCACCAGGAGGTAGTTTTATCCCATGCTTGGGACTGATTGTAAGCGCTTTGTTGATTAGCCGCTCACGTTTTTCCTCTGGCGTCTCCACTGGAACCGGTGGTAGTTCTGGTCTAAAGCAACATAATAAATTGATGGTATTATGATATATACCAATTGCAAATGCGAAGGAACGCAGGTGTTGAATGTTGCCCTGAGTATACTTTGAGCAAAATTAGTCAGGCTGGGTTTTCAATGCCAGTTTAAACCACGAAGAGGGTGTAGATATGCAAAATTTATGTTATATGAACTCTGTTCATAGTGTAAACTGCCATGGATACAACACCTTCAATGAATGAATTAAGTTTTGGGCTAAGTTTACAGAAATCTAAATCTGTTCAAATCAAAATGGGAACCAGAATGCGCCGCGCCGTAGTGCTTAAAATGCTATTTCTCGCCTCGCCTTGCCAAAAATTAGCATTTCCTAAACGTTTCAATCCGACATTACCTCTTTTCTTCAAAATAGTTGTACGATGTAATATTTTGAGCCTAAACTATACTAGAAAGGACTGCTTGTACGAGGAATAATATATAACCTTTCTTGTAGAGAACGAGCTGATCTACAATAATTGTTTACCTATACAATCGATAGAAATCGAGATATTCGCGAAACATATACATGACCTTCCTCTACATTGCTTTACTGGAGCTAAGAAGCGCCGGTAAATTTGGCCGTATTCGTCTCTCAAAATACATCAGTATCTAAATGTGAATCAACCAGAAAAAACAATTAATAATTACTCTGTTGTGGCTTTACTGCCCTTGCTCGACCCTTTACTTTTCTTACTCTTCTTAGATCCCTTGGACCCTTTACTTTTCTTACTTGCAGCCTTGCTCTTTTTGCTCCCCTTGCTACTTTTACTTCCCTTAGAGCTTTTACTTTTAGAGGACTTGCTACTCTTCTTGCTACCCTTGCTGCCTTTTTTGCTACCCTTGCTGCCTTTCTTGCTACCCTTGCTACTTTTCTTACTACCCTTGCTGCCCTTCTTCTTTTTCTTCTTGTCTTCCTTCGGTACCCTAAAAGCACAACTTCCAGCCCCAAGTCGCATACAATCGACATGAAAACTTACTTAACTTTAGGCTTTGGTGGCGGACGCTCAAATTCGGGCTCTATGACTTTTTTCGGTTTTGAGAAGTAAGGAAGACGATCGTACAGATTGAAGACCACGTTCACGGTGGTCAAACTTCTATTCACAACCTTTACCGTCTTTGAAGCAGTTTTACCGACTAGAATAGCTCCGAAATTAACGAATCTCTCATTGTAGTCCTCCAGTATAAGATCGATTGGCACTGCTTTTCCCTTTATGGTGACCTTCTCGAGTTTCGAGTTGATGTAGAATGGAATTTGAGTGACATAATCTCCCGAGTGTAAAGGATGGAAGTAGATCGGAATTGGTTCGAGCTTTTTAGGTTGAACTTCTTTTGTTTTGAAGTCGACCGTGATGTGCTCTTGTTCTTCCTCCGAGAATTCTAACCTATAATGATATTTTTATAAAACAATCGTTGAATCTGATAAAATTAGGATACAGAAGAGGGGCCTTGTAGCTATGACTGAACTGGAGAGAGCATTTGTTGTGGCAGTTTTTCTCCTTCTGAACCAAGCATGACCCAAAGTTATATTCTGTGAAGGAAAACTTGTAGTTCGCTCGTATGGTGGTGCAGATAAACTGTACCATAAACTCTGGTCCATATAATATCTAACATTGAAACAATGATGGATTACTTTTCAACGTAGTGACTGTATCCAATTACAACTGTACTTCAAAATGTAACTTACGTGGAACTTCAGTTGGACATTCTTGTTAATCAAATACTTGACGGCCTTTATAGACACAATGGAATTAGTTTCTTCACCAACTGGACAATAACCTTCCACGTCCTTCAGATTAATGTTGACGTAGTCCTCGATATACTTATCGACCTTCGTCCAACTATAGTAAAAGCCAATCTTCCCAATGTTCCTTATCATGAATTTGGTGCTGCATTCTTGGTTGAGAATCAACTAGAAAGTATTGTAACCACCCGGGTTACGGATTATTATTAAAGTATGGGAAATTGGACGCTGAGTAGTTGCTAGTTGATATTTGTTGCTAAGATATTATTATTTTAGCGTTGCTTGAACGGGCACGGTTACAAAGTCTTAACGCTGCGGGGACTTATCAGTGCATATCGGGAACTGTTTTGTAATCTCACCTTTATTGCCAACAGTTATGGCATTTGTCAGTAAGTCTTGATATGGCTGGATTAAAAGCCATATATTTCAAACCTTGTTTATTTAATGTGACAAGGTTCGTGGAACTGACAAGGCGCGAACGCCGCGTGGGTTTCGGTCAGCAGCCCGAAAACTCGGAAAGTGAGACCGTAGCGGAACTGGTGAGAAAAAAACGCCTTCTTGATCGTTAAATGAAAAACCCGTGATGGCCAACTGAAAAGAGGAGAGTCCGTGCATTACCGGAACAATCATTGGAAAGGAAGTCCTGAGGGTGGGGAGATACCCAAGAACCCGGCGGACGGTAAACGGAGAACATATATTCATTCTGATTCATATTTTGGTTTTGACGAGTTATACTTCCACAAAAATATTTGATGCGCGTCGGTTTTCGGAAGTGGATGCATTTGGACTAATATTCGGCCCAGTCGGAATGGACTTTGTGTAATTTTGGGTGTCGTTTCGTTCGGTGTTCCGTGGGACGGTCTGGTGATCGTTAAGCTGTGCCTAAAATTTGGATTTGCCTGTACCGATCGCAGAAAATACCTGGTAGGGTCTTAAGTTCACATTGTGCTGAATATTTTTGTGTTACTAGAAATTGTCCAACTCTTATCGTGTCAGTTGTTTGATAAATTTATATTTATTTTGATTGAGAGAAAAATGCCGCTGCCCGTTTGATAGGTAGGATTTAATGATTAACTCTTATTTGCCACAATGCAGTAATTTGCTCTTGTAAGGGCCTGAATTTGATCTTGCCAACTAATTGATATGCTAGATTAGGGTGTTGTTGGAGGACAGAATCTGCACCAAGTGGGGTTTGTAGTAAGTAAAGTTGATGTATCTTGTCGAGTTCATGCTTAATTAAGTAACTTGGTGCACCTTATTGTTTTGGGTGTTAATTGTAACAAACTTTATATATTATTAGATCTTACTTTTAGGGTCATAGTGGCCCTTTTATTGCATACTAGTTTAATTGTGCCTAATTGTTAGGAAGATAAACCGTGAATTAATTTGAATCTGTGTGGCACTTTTGAATTATTATGATTAATTTTACTTTGAATCTTTGTTGGAAGTTGTAATTCCTTGATTATATATACTTTGAATTGAATCTTTGGGGAGATTTTGAATTCTTTTTATTATACTTGATTTAATTTGAATCTTGGTAGTAAATTTATAATTCTCTTTGATATATTTGGTTTAATTTGAATCTTTGTTGCAATTTATAGTTTTCTTTTGATGTATTTGATTTATTTGAATCTGAATCTTCTTTTTAATATATTTAATTTAATTTGGACCTTTATTTTTGTCGTGCAAGTTTATTTTTCCTAATTACCCAGTGAATAAAAAGTTAGCTCTAAAACTTGGTGATTGATAGAAATAACGGTAAGTGCAGTCTATTATCTCGAATAGTAACATCAAAAGTTCGCATGAGATAAAACTTCCATCCCCTTTTGCTCCACTTTAAGCCACCTGAAATTTATCATAAAAAATACGGCTAACCACACGTACCCGTATCCTGGGTGGTAACAGTATCAAATAAAACAAATAATCTTACCGTTTCTTTTTACTGTAAAGTCTTACCGTTTTCAATTCGATGTTGTTATCAATCCTATGGTCTAACGGCAAATTACCAAGCTCATTAACCAGAAGAAACTGAGGATCTACATCGTAAGCAGTACCAGTGGCCGTCAGTACTAATGGTTTAGCCATTCTCTCAACATTGCATTTCAAGTGAAAGTTCACAACTCCTGTAGCAGATGGCTTAAACCCAATCCTGAAATGATGTGTTTTCAATTATTTTTAAGCTACTTCCTCGTTATCAATTATTTACTTTATTTGAGTGTTACTTTTTGATTGTAGAATCCCTGCTGTTGGATCTATAACCACCTTCTCAGTTCTCGTACCGGAGAGCAAGCTCTTTTTATTAAACATGAAGGGGATGTCGATATTTTCGCGATTTTCCAATGTCACAAATTCCGTACAGGCCAATTTGATCAGTGTGGGTGGAAACCTTACATTAGGCTTCGAGAAGAAGACGCATGGGTTTCTGGCCTTCCCGACTAATAAGAATTTGGATTGGAGGTTGTATTTCTCAATGGTGAATGTGTAGAATCCCTCAAAAGTTCCTATCTCTTGTGGAAGGAAACTGAAGCTCGCCTCAGCCATTTTTCCTTTGACAACGTGACCTTCAGGTGTATTGCAATGGAATAGGATGATATCATCTGTATTGGTATCCGCCTGTCTCCATTTGAAGTCAAAACTCTCTCCGGTAGGATTGATTATATGGAAGGTACTATAAAGAAAATTGAAATCATTGACAACAACCATACATTTAGCAGTTTAGAGTAACCGCTATCTGCTTTTGTAATAAAAGTACTGTATCGTTGGTATTAGTTTTTATACAGGACGTCCCACACTAGCTGCAAGTAGATAAATGGCCTTAAGACATCGAAATACGCGATGCTACCTTATAGAGAAAACACAGTTGTAGATAACATTCATAGTCACAACATGTTTTCTGTAGAAATAGTCCAGATGAAAAATCAGTGGATAGCGGAAATAGCGATTAGTAAACATAAATTCTGAAAATATAATTTAAAAATATGCTGGCATCGTTTGGTTAAACAATCTAAGTCTATTTTTATCGTTTTTTACGATTATCTCGCGAATGACAAGCTATATACATTTTTTTTTCATTTTGTTATTATGCAATTTTGATGTATTCAATGTGTTGGATGTGTTCACTAAACGGCAATTATAAAGTGCACTTTTCTACTTCTCCTAGCTAATCGTAGCTAACACGTCATTATACAGTGTGGTCGTTTTAACTTGAGACAACTAAATATTTCGAATATGCATCACACGACAAAAGTGTCTTATATAATTATTGGCAGATGCAAAAAGGGGCACAAGATGGCAAAGGGACGTTCCAAACGTTTGAGGCAGCGAATATACCGCACCACAGTGAAGTGAAAGAAAACAAGGAAAGTAGACACAATTTAAAATTTCTGCATTCGGGTTCAGATTTAACGAACAAAAGTATACCAGGGTCGGTTGTAACATTTAATTTCTTTTGCTGGTGGTCGCGGTTGTTATTTAGTTACGATTATTGTATTTATGACAAATTAAAAAAAAATAAAATCTTTGAGTGCGCTGATAACTAAACGTTAACACAAAACGTTTACGGATTATTTTCTTGTATTCAGATAATAATGGTATGCATATATATTTTATTTAAAAGCAAATAAAAATTATTCCTTGAAGAGTGGATAGTATAGAAACCCATGTTTTAAGTTTTGCGTTTCACCATGCATGTTTCATATTTCAAATTAAGGTACCTATCATGTTTCTTTGGAGTGCAGCAGGAATAGGTTGTCCTAAACAAGGGCACTTTCAAACAGCTTGGGTTTTATATTATTAGTTCTTTACTTTCGACAAACGTAAGTATAAAAACTTAAATTATTTTAAAATATAAGTAGTTGGTATCTCTGTAATAGAATTGGGTGGTATGAATAAAAATCAGTATATGTATTGTTAGGACAATTTCTGGAATAGGGCCGGGGTTGTCGTGATTGCTCACGCAGGGATTATTAGAGCCACGACCTACCGACCGACAGCACGTGTTATTTTGTTTGTCGTTCATGGATCGACTGTATTTCCTTTGTGGTAATAAATATGTTCTCAGTGGTACTTGAGTTTGTATTGAAGTGATTGCCGAAGTGAGCCTAATAAATCAGAAGTGCGATTTTGGACCTAAAATACGTCTATTGTGTATTTTGTGTGGTGCATGCGACCTTGATACTGACTACGCAGTAAAACGCATCGCAAATGAACTGGTGAGTACCAAAGCCTTTCCGTTTGTGACAATATAAATTAGTTGCCGCTAGCCCGATCTACCTTTAATAACAAAACGCATGAACATTTGTTTAAAACTATTATCCGATAACCATGGGGCGCGATAACAAACGCCGGTCACGAAAACGAGTGAGATCCGAAAAACGACAACGCCATGATTACCGCGATAGTGATAGCAGCGACACCGAAAATCATAACAGTTCGCTAAAACGCAGAATACGAGAGTTAGAAATGTCCATTCGCGTAGCCCAAAATGAATCTGCATCATCCACGCAGAGCCATCGCCGTGACTCGTACACGCCTGCCCGGACCGGGACCGCTAATGCTACAAGGCCACGTGCAAGTACGCCGTCAACACAAACTACCGCGAACGGCGCGTCCCCCGTTTACGTCGGCCGCATGGAGTTGATCCCCGAATTTAATGCGTCAGTCGATTGTATGGTTATCGAAACGTGGCTTGATAAAATAAATTCAATAGGCGAACCGTATAATTGGGACGATCGTGAAAAAAAAAATATTTGTCATGCTTGGACGATTGACTGGTAATGCAAAATTATGGATTGATTGCCAGACTGAAATGAACCTTACCTGGACACAATGGCAAATTAAATTAAAAGATGCATTCCCAACGTTTAAAGGCATCGCGGCCAAATTAAAGGAGTTTGTTAATGTGGAGCGTAAACCTACGGAAGACGTTATATCATTTTATTATTCTAAGTTAAAATTAGGATCGCATTGCAATCTCCCCGATCACGTAATCACAGATGTGCTAATTCAACTTTGAATGACCAGTTATTACAATCCAGTGCACATGCTGCTGGCTGCAAAAGCACAAAACAACTGCTTCACTTTCTGATTTACATTGACTTCAAAGCAAGCCAGGGGATGATACATAATAAACCAAAAGATTCAACTCTACAATATTAAGTGCAACGATAGCGTCAATCGGTGACGATCACAGTGCTTGGGAAGACAAAATATCGGATGTGCAACGAGAAATAAACGGTACTATAAACTCTACAACAAAGGTAGCACCATCCGAATTGCTTTACGGGTGCAGACCAACGCTTAAACATGACATTAATTTGTGCGGTAGTGAACAGGTAGATCGGCAGGCAAAGATCGAGGTATTACGGAAAAAGGCTTTGGTTAACATTACTGACAATGTTTTTAAAATGAAGCGACAGTACGACAAAAAAAAACGGTTGCCCGCAAAAACATTTCAAATCGGTGACAACGTGATGGTGGAGAAGACACCTCTAGTAAAGGGGTTGACAAGTGGAAGGCTGGTTCAGAGGATCATAGGACCATTGAAGGTGACACATCCTGGGTAATGACCGCTATAGGGTGGAATCCTTCTCCAAGGACCGGCTACGGTTTCGAGGTAACGTGGCTAGCGACCACATGAAAACATTTTATGTACAGACCGCTGACTAAAAGTGGGTGAGTATTGTTTCTTTACAAGCTGTGTGCTGATGTCATTTGATTATATGTTCTGTGTGAAACAATAAGCCATGTGCTGATGTGATTTGATTATATGTTCTGTGTGAAACAAAAAGCTGTGTGCTGATATCATTTGATTATATGTTCTGTGTGAAACAATAAGCTGTGTGCTGATGTCTGAGTGTATGAGAGTTCAATTCTCGTGCTCTTGAGATAGTCTGACGGACTTTTGAGTCAATATATATCATTGGACCCTTGGATATAGAGCATTCGAAGATTGAGCGTGTAGAACCATTGTGATAAAGGTCCTCTGAGGAATGCTTCATTGGACTTTTGGAGCTTTCAGGCTCCGCGCTAACTTGTAGAGTCCTAGTGATAAAGGTCTTGTGTAAGCTGACTGCAGGTCAGAAACTAAGGACTTTTGGATCTTGTGCACTCCAAGCTTTCTTGTCGAGTCCTTTGGATAAGGGTCCTTTGCAAGATATGTCATTCACTTAGACTAATACAATTATGTGTTTTCTATAGGTTGTTCGTAGATGTTCTACAGGTAGTCCCGAGTCGTGCCTACGTCAGGATGGGCGAATGTTAGGACAATTTCTGGAAGAGGGCGCGGGTTGTCGTGATTGCTCACGCAGGGATTATTAGAGCCACGACCTACCGACCGACAGCACGTGTTATTTTGTTTGTCGTTCATGGATCGACTGTATTTCCTTTGTGGTAATAAATATGTTCTGGTACTTGAGTTTGTATTGAAGTGATTGCCGAAGTGAGAATAAAATATACTTTATGGTCATGACTGTCATGATTATACAGAATGTTTCAGAAATAACGGCTAATATGCCCAAGGACGTAATAAACATGTTTTGTCAAATAACGTATTGCCTAACTTAACGCATTCTTGAGAAAATTAATAAAGAAAAATGGTGGCCGACCCTATTCAGCGCAAGAAAATATTTAACATCATACCATATTTGTACTGCAACTGGTGATAAAACTACGCCGCCAGCAAAATATCGGTCTCCCTCCACTCTGGCGTTTCTCGCTTAAGGTGACATTAACCTTCATTAGTCGTAGTTAGTCGTAATCAGCTGTTTGTTGGTTTATCTACAGTAAGAATCTATTGGACTATAGAATCATAATGTGGGTTGTTTGTGTAGTGATTTGGGTATAACCAGATACGGACGGATGGCAATTGTATGCGATGGATGACTCGTATACAAAATAACTTTGATCAACCGCGACGCGCAGTTGCGGCGTTAAGTCTAGTACAAATTAGACGAAAAATGGGCTATGAAGGGAAAGAATCTTATAAGGTTGTCATTTTGGGATCCGACGCGGAAGTGTTGTTGAGTTTTAATATTCTATAGCGTCCGCAAATTTTACTATAGCCTTGCCACCTTAAAAAACACCCCTAAAGTACACGTTCGCCGTTTTCCGCATTTTACCGCTAAACGGTCACAATATTATAATTTTAGCTGCTATACAAAATTAATCCTTATAAGATTCTGCATAAAAAAGGTATATTTCACTTTGTATTAAATACAGTGGTTCTTCAACTGCAAATGCTCCAGTATTAGCGTTTGCAGTTTAACTTTGAAATACACTATTTGTTATTTGACCAAAATTGCTTCTCTATCCTTGGCGGATATGCTCCTACAAGGTTAGCCATTAGGGACCAAGTATAGTGCCACAAAAACGCAATCCGTAACGTGCCGTACCGCATGCTTACCGCATGCCATTCCGGACAACGAAATTAGTATTTATAGTGCCGCAATGATCTCAAACAAATTGCGCGCCATCTAGCGGAGAAGTATATACACAACGGCACATAACCTCACATGTCAGTGTTATTATTGATTGTATTAATCAGTGGTAGATCGTGGTAGATATCATAAATTATGGACGCAGGGCTTGTTGCAGCAACAATTCATTCTGAAGTCGTTCTCGTTCTGTGTTCTCGTTGCCACAAACTATCAAAATGCTATCAGGTAACTCGCCGGTACACGTAGAGATGGCGTCATACGCGCGCATACGCCGGAAAACGTAAGACATAACACGCAGGAGATGAAATTCGTTGCGGTCGAGAACGAACTTTACGGTTTACGGAGACTCGCTATAATCGCGGAGTGGAAATTATGTACATTGATCTTTTTACGCTACGTTATTACGGTGCGGTCACGTCACTATACTTGGTCGTTATTGCTGAGCTAAGCAAATACGCAAAAAATATATAAGCCGCAATACACACGAGACAATATCCAATAAAATGAACAAATGGACTTCGAAAAACTTACCTGGTATGATTAATCCCAATTCCAATGCCCTCAATTTCGACCACTTTTGTGTTATCATCAACCAAATCGCCACATTTTACCACACCTGCTCGCCTTCTCAAGTAATCACTCGGTGTTATGTCGAAATGGTAAAGCGGCAATAGACTATTGGCCTTCACTAGGATATCCAACATTTTGGTGCCCTGCTGCACGTTCGGAATCGGCGATTTCAAGTGGAGGGTGTGCTGCTGCGCACCCACTGGTGAAAATGTAACAGTAAATGTTTGTTCGCCTTCGGCGGGAATTACCGACGCCATCGGTTTGATGGAAAATTGGACATCGTCAGGAAACCGTGAACTCGTCGTGCCGTTGCTGCTTTTTGGCGAGAAGGGAATAGTCGTGTCACTATGGGATGTTGACGGTCGCTTTATCGGTTGCTCGCTCTGGTGTGCAAATATCTCTGGTAGAAGAAGATGGAAGTTATCGACATGTCACTAATATACTTACGTACCTTATGCATTATATGTATTGCATAAGTTGATACTGTAGCCAGGAAGATAGTTGATCAAAAAAATCTACCTTTACTTTTTGGATTTTGGAAACATCCTCATTCATACACCCTGTAAATAATTGTGCCGTCTTGTTATTACTGTTCTTGTGTTGTCTTCTTTAAAAACAGAGATAATGATGTGAATCAAAAAGCAAAATTTCCATACCCTCCATACCGTTAACCCAAGGCAGCGTTCAACCCTGATGAGGATGTGCCAGCCCGGAGGTGAAGACAGAGGGATGACAAGGAAATGGAGTATTTACTACTGTATATATGTTATACATATATTGTAAATATATTCAATGAATAAATTAAAAAAAAATAAAAAAAAAATTGTCAGAAAAGATCAAATTACTGCTTCATTCCAGTTATTGCTAATAGTTAAAACTTTAAAGTTCAGGCAAAAAAAAACATAACATCATTCGTATATGCTTAAAGCTCAAAGTCGAATAAAACTCTTCATCCGTACTGCTGCTGAAGAATGAGGCTACCAGTTGGTGAAAGAATCATCAATGCATGGTATGGGAGAAAACTTTTTTTTTAATTTTTAAAACTTCTCATTACCACCCTAATCTTTTTACTAGTTATTTAGTGATGGTAAATACAGGAAAGTCTTATATAAGAGTTGGTACTATATTCCCGTTCTCTTTAAACCTCTACAGCGTTTGGTGTATTTTCGGACATGAGTTATGAGCATCATGTATACCGGGTAAGCTATGCCACAGGTACGCCGGTTTATTTTTTTTATTTATGACGCTGGACGAATGAAATTTTGAGAAGTGCTAATAGAAAAAATTGCCACATTTTGCCACTCTTGAGGTTAGTAGACCTCCGATTTTTCAGGAAATGACGTCATCATTGAAATTTTACATATCACCGTATATTATTTGCGCGATATTTTCAATCAGGAGTCATCAGTCTGCATTAAAATAAAACTAGTAGAACTAGACAGATATGTCGAATAAAGCTGCGGTCGGATATTGTACTCCGCTGACACGGTCCAAATGACACTTATGTGTTATTGGGTGTAAAAAGTGTACGGTATACTATATCCGAACGCAGCTTATATTGACAGTAGGTTGTCAAAACATTTGCGTTTGACACTACGTACTGTCATTAGAATCATATCTGACATATAATCTGACATATCCTGGCTACTAGTTTTAAAGGAGTACGACCGATCTCGATGAAATAGAATTTGCCCATGCAGCCAAACTATGGATTGTACCAAAAAATGTCATAGACATAAATTATTCAGAATTTCATCTTCTTTAATTTATTATTTAACTATTTCGACGAAATTCCAGAAATGGCGGCTTATTTACAAAATGTTTCAAAAATGCTAAGACTAAACCTGCAGTTCCTTTGGACCATTTTCAACAGAAAGCTTTTCAGCTCTAAGTTTGGTTATGAAACTTCTAAATATGAAGTTTCGTCCCGATACCTTTAGTAGTTTCTCCGGAATCGTCGCCACAAAAAAAGGGTACACACATCCACACACACACACAGACATTTTTTTGTACCTTGATCAAAAATGTTCAGGGGACCCAAAAAGACATATTTCCGCTAAAATCTCAAAAATTTTTTTTGGCACGATTACAATACTTTACATACTGCGTATGATAAAGTAAAAAATCTGATGTGGCCAGGCACATGACTTTATCATACTATATATAAAATTAATAGTTTAGCTGCATGAGATATTATTTGATCGAGATCGGCTATGTCTGCATTAAAATAAAACTAGTAGAACTAGACAGATATGTCGATTAAAGCTGCGTTCGGATATTGTACTCCGTTGACACCGGGAACACCGTCCAAATGACACGTGTTGTTGGGTGTAGAATGTGTGTAGGTGCGTTCCGATTGGTGGCAATGGTTGGTAATGGCGGTGGTAGCAGACGAAATTATAGTGTTTCTCACATGTCGTGATGGTGACACATTAGTTTGCATGTACATAAACTTGAGTCACTAGCAAATTCTATTAGAAATACTATAATGGCGTCTACTACCACTGCCATTAGCACTAATGAAAACGCACCTTAACGCTGACAATATCCGTACGCACCTTGTATTGACAGTAGTATTGTCAAAGCATTAGCGTTTGACACTATCTACACCGTCATTAAAATCACATCTGACATATAACCTGACATATCCTGGCTACTAGTTTTAATGCAGTACGACCGATCTCGATGAAATAGAATTTGCTCATGCAGCTAAACTATTGATTGTACCAAAAATTGTCATAGTCGTAAATTATTCACAATTTCCTCTAGTTTAATTTATGATTTAACTATTTCGACGAAATTCCAGAAATGCCGGCTTATTTACAAAATCTTTCAAAAATGCTAAGACTAAATCTCCAGTTCCTTTGGACCCTTTTTAACAGAAAGCTTTTCAGCTCTAAGTTTGGCCATGAAACTTCTAAATATGAAGTTTCGTCCCGATACCTTTAGTAGTTTCTCCGGAATCGTCGCCACAAAAAACGGGTACACACACACACACACACACACACACACACACACACACACACACACACACACACACACACACACACACACACACACACACCCACATCCACACACACAGACATTTTTTGTACCTTGGTCAAAAATGTTCAGGGGACCCAAAAAGACATATTTCCGCTAAAATCTCAAAAAAATTTTTTGGCACGATTACAATACTTTACATACTACGTATTATAAAGTAAAAAACATTGGGTTAACGATCAAACTCAGCGTAGTGAACTATGGATGAATATTAACATCCGAATTTGACAGTTGTTTGAGTTTATTGGCAGGTATCTTCGATTATTAATATAAATATTGTTCGTTATTTTATTGTTGATTATTGTTGATTCCTATTTAATATGTTGTTTATATCGCAATTATTATTGTTTGAATTGCAAGACATTTTAAAATGCCCTTACTTAATACACTATTTTTCATTAAAACGGTGACGCGTAACGTACACAACTGTTACATGCGGATGTTAGCATTTATCCATAGTTCACTCCGCTGACTTTGAGCATTAATCCAATATTTTTTTCTATTGTCGTACTTTACGGAACATTTTCACGCCCGATTTTCAGCAAAATATCAAGCGTTAGGTGTCATTGTGACCAGAAAAATGTTATCTATGGAATAATCAGGGTTAAAGTACACGGGAAAAAAATGACTGGCCAAAACACCATGTAATCACGCTAGAAGGCGCTAGTAATATAAAATCGGCCAAAATCGATTTAGTCAGTGTTCATTTGACAACTTTGAATTATTTTCACGAATCCACCTAGATTAATAAACAAAAAAAGTTATTTTTTTGTTGCCTTTGCGAGAAAAGTTGACTATCGATATTTTTAGTCATACAAACCTCAAGAGTATACCGAAAAATGACACTTCTCTAAAATTTGATGCGTGCAGCGTCATAAATAAATGAATAAACAGGCGTACCTATGGCGTGGGACACCCGGTAACTTTTTAATATTATTTTAAGATAAACAGGTCCAGAGAAAGAAGTGCGTATTAGTGGAACCTTGTAAGTAGGTTAATATGAAAGCTCAAAGACAAACATGATCCTTTTAGGATTCCGAGAAAAAATAAGTTCTGTAAACCTTGAACATTTTATTTTGTGACTCTTTCCTGTTTTACGAGAGGGCTTTATCGCAAAACTAGAGATAGACAGTCTAATAAAACTATTGGTGACAATAGATATTAGTATACGCAACAGTCATTATCCTTCTACCAATATATTTTGCCAGTATGAGCAATTCAAAAATCGATAGAGGCAGCAAGTGTCCCTGCCCCGATGTAACTGCGCCAATGAATATATAGCTCCAAGAAAGCAAAGCCGAAGAAACTGGGTAATAAAAAAAACACAAAAACGTGAAGAACAGCAACAAACAGGGCCAATGTTTGATTTTCATTAAACACTGTCTCTCCTTATTTACTTATTTTCCTAAATCACTTTCTTCTTGTCATAAAATATTTGTATTCAGAACAGTCACTTCAATGATTATGTATTCCTTTTGATCAACTACTCCCCTTCCTACTCTCATACCGTTTCCCGTTAATTGGTACTTGATCCCCGGTATGCACATGTAGCTAGGGCATGCAGACTCACGCGACTGTTTTGAGGCAGCTGATTTAATCATCCGTGCAGAACTGGATGCGCTAGGCCTTGTCTGCGGAAGGCACCCTTCCTCAGCCTCTAAACTCCATTCGATGAATAGTGGCATATTCGACGTATTTGTGATTGAGAAGGTCTCAGTTTTTTTCTGGATGAACATATGTGTACGAATAACATAAACGATACAAAATATTTAAATTACCTCAAACATTAAGGTATCTTCAAATTGAATTTCATACTTCTCGCACGTAAAACTACAATAATCAGCCATTACTGAGAACATAATAAATATACCAGTTGTGGAATCCGCCAGGATTTCATGGGCCGGTTCAGGTTTGCTCTCGATTTTTTTCTTCTTGAGAGCGAACGAATCGGACTGAAGATCCCTAGCAGAACCCAGCTGATCCCTAGACGATCTACTTTTAGTCTTGCTAACAGATCTTCTTATCTTAGTCTTTGAAGTTCTAGGACTAGACGCGTAAACACATTAATAAAACAAAAAAGAATAAGCGTGTAAATTACGTTGCCGAAGCTGAGAAAACAGCCGACCCAACTCTTGACCTTTCAATTGACGTAGAGGAATCCGTACACCAAATCACCAAATTCTGCCTCTCGTCCCAAGATAACGGCTCAAATTCTACCTCCCAATACTCGATTTGACACATCGTTATAACGAACATCTCCTATATAAGACTGAACATATATATCACTCCAAAGCTAAAATACCACAATTTTACCTCTTGAACAGTTAGAGGATCCCTACTCAGGAACGTGACGATGACGTCCTTGCATGCTCCTGGTTTCAAGTGGCCCACGGATGGAATGAAGACGACTTTGTCGATGACGGGAAATTCGAAGCGATATATTTGGGCCACTGAGTTGTTCTTGATCTTGAATCTTTTCTTCTGTAAAGTACTTAGTGGGCAACAGCCAAAATCTAGGATGTACCGAGATGTGGCTAATCTAGGTGATATATTGGACACTGATCTGTTGTCATCTGTTGGTAGGGCTGGTATGTTTTCCAAAATTATGTCTTCAATGAAGCTTTCTGCTAATACGTTGATCTGAAATAATACACTACTACTTTAGACATATAGGATATAATAAAAAATGATCACACATCAGCAACGAAATTAAATAAACAAAATATTATTTTCTCATACCACAGTAATATACATAATAGGTAAGTATATGTATTTAAAAATGTCGAAAAATAACTTTTTGGGTAGATAACGGTTTTAAAAAGTACAAACAAACAAAGAAATAGTTGATACATTCGTAGACTAAGTACATTAAAAAAAAATTAGATGAGTAGGAATTTTTTCGGGAGCTTGAAAACGCTTGTAGGGCCAACAATATTTAAAAGATAAATTATAGTAATGAAGTTTTATTATACAGATTGTCCCATAGAGACTGCGACAAACTGCAAGGGGTTGTAGGAAAAGCCTAAACAAGCACTTTTTGTCAAAAAAGTCATATTCGAAAGAGCCGTTTAGGCACTAGGTTGAATTTAAAAAAATAGTGTCGATGTGCCCCGGTTCTTAAATAAACATTTTCATAACCGATGGCTTGGTCGGAACGGCCCTGTTTATTGGCCCGATCGGTCCTCTGTACTAACTCCATTTGACTTTTTCTTCTGGGGGAACAAATAAATTAAATAACATCCCTAATCACCAAGCAAACTTATATATTGCAATATGCAAGAAATAAATGATTCCAGTCTATTTCTGATTCAGCGCGGTGTCTAAACGGCCATCTAGCGGAGAAGTATATATACAACAGCACATAACCTCACATGTCAGTGTTATTGTTGATTGTAGTTTAGTAAACAGTGGTAGATCGCGGTAGATATAATAAACTATTGACGAAGGGCTTGTTGCAGCAACAATTCATTCTGAAGCCGTTCTCGTTGCCACAAACTACCAAAATGCTATCAGTTAACCTACAACTTACTGGAAAGTGCTATTCACTCGCCGGTACACGTACAGATGGCGCCATACGCCGGAAAACGTAAGACAACACGCAGGAGATGAAATTCGTTGCGGTGGAGAACGAACTTTACGGTTTAATAATAATAATAACAATAATATTCTTTATTACCCAACAGCCCACCAAATTAATACAAAACAATAAACACAATGCGAGAAAATAAAGTATACAAAAAAAAAGAAAATCCAAAAATATGTGTGAAGTTAATCATAGAAAAATATCTAATGTTATTTTATTAGCATTGGAGCACATGTGCGTAATGGGAGCCTTTCTCATTAGATTAGTACGACATGGAGGTCTGTAAAACACTTCCGATGACCGAGAAACCAACAGAGGCACACGAAAACCAACACGAGACAGCAGAAACGAACACTCAACCACCGACCGCACCAACTTCACCAAGAAAACACCACTAATCTCTTTTACGGCTTACGGAGACTCACTATAATCGCGGAGTGGAAATTATGTACATTGATCTGTTTACGCTACGTTATTACGGTGCGGTCACGTCACTATACTTGGTCCTTTAAACACCGCCTATAACTGGTCACTACAGATTTACGTTGGTGGGGGACATGCTGACCATTCCTAGAAAAAAAAATCGCACCGAAATATTTCGTTTCGGAGGTGCGATGTTTTCAAAACGGAGTTTAACGCAAAAAAACACAATGCAAGGTAGAGGGCATCCTCGAAGCCTCCTTATTTTACGAGTAAAGAATTATAGATACCTGCTATTTTGGAATCAGATATGAGAAGTACCATAATAATAAAAAAAAATAAATAATAAAGTAATTTATTCAATACAGTGCATACCGTACTGTAATAATGTCCTTTTTTTAAATTAAATTTTGTTTTTTGTACAAAATGTGTCTAAATATGTAATTTAAATTTGGTGCTCGCATAATGTTGACGTTACAGTGGTTGTCTTGTTGTCAACTGACATCGATTGAAATGCATTCGAGATAAGTAATTATTGCTTATTTGAAATAATTGTAAATATTGTTAAAAAAATTTAAAAATATTTCAAAAATAACCAGTTTTATTGCTTCTAGAATATTCTTCTATGTGGTATAATAAAATAATAATATTCGCCATATTAATATTCAGCATTATCCGGAGAGTAGAAACGAACGATCAAGCCATTTGATCAAGCGCTATCGCTCTCAACTCCGAAATAGTCGTCGACCTCCAGGTGACGATCAAACTGTGGAATGCGTTTATTCTATATTGAATAATCACGTAGACCAAATCGCAGTTGGTTGGCCACTGTACGAACTACCGAATAGTCGCAATAGTTTTTAAATAGACTAATAGCTTGCAAACAGTCGCGCGAATTGAGAGAGTAGAATATCGTGACTGAGTAGGCTCTGTGGACGAAGGGTCTAAGACCTAAGTGTTGCGTGGTGAACTGAACTATGAAAGAAGGAATAGAACATGAACTATATGCATGATTTAAAACTAAGTAGAGGTTCATTCAAAGCATTTCAGATAAAATGCCCTCCGTAGTGCCGTCGGTCGATGGGATGTAAATCATTTGCACGTCATGCTAAGCATAGATTGTAGTAAAATTATAACAAAATACTAACCGAATATAACTCAAATGGATTGTTAACAATAAATATATGAATTGTAGCATTGAACTTAGACTCCTTGTTAGGCCTAAATTCCACAAGACATTCAGCGGTACCATACGGCTTCAACGATAAAATAGCAGAGTGGGTGGTACAACCTACAAAAACGACAAGCTTTATTTCACATAACCCAACTATTGAATCAAACCAACAATCGTCGTATCCATCTGGAAACTTAAACAGCAGCATGTTATCCGGATCATCGCGTATATCAATGATAATCCTGCACGGAATAATACCCACATTTTCAACCACAACCCGTTTTGTATCCGTTTTCCCGACAAATAACGGATTGAAAACCAATAGGCAAGAATTTGATATCTCATCGATGTTTGGCTCGAGGATCTTCAGTTCTGGCACGTAACCCTCGCCTTTCAGGGTAACCTTGAGAACGTCCGGCTCGGTCACGGGTGACTTATAACTGACTTCCAAATACTCTTCGTAATCTTTGATGGTATCAGGAGTGAAGCTGAGATCGAGGAATCCGTGCTCGTACGAGTTCAGCTGGATCGAATCTGGAGACATGTTAAATACTTTCGTGTTGCTCAATGCTGTGAAAAGTGTGGTGGCCAGAGGACTGCTACTTGAAAACTTCAGCCTGGTCTGGGTTGTTGTGTTGATGCAAGTTTTGCTAAAGTACAAGGTGTGCTCACTCTTGACGTAACAACAATGGTTAACCATCTAAAAATAAACCTAATCAATTATATCTCAATATAAAACTATGTTGTTTTATTATGAAAGAGCACGATTATGTTTTGCATATTAAATTAGTTGGTGTGTGAAAAGACAAAAGCATACACCAATTATAAATTCTGTGGCTGAACAGTTTGAGTTCATTGGCTTAAAATCAGGATAAATTAAAAATGTAGGGTACGGATGTAGGTTTTTGGTGAACAAAAACCGTTGTACACCAATGAGATATCTTTTAAGGAATTGAGAAATACATTCGGTTTTACAAATTTGAACCCTTGTAAAATCTTATACATGCAAATAAAAAAATATTTTTTGGACTGCTTCTCTGAGGGTGTGATACTTTTCTTTCACAAAATTCAAATCGAAAAGTCATAATTTGTGAACCGCCTCAATGACCATGCAGGTTCCGGAAGAGGCTATTAAACCAGCAAACTGTAGATAATATAGCGACCAAAACAAAATGGTGCGCCAATATAATAAACTTTTTGTTGGTTTTTGATTTCGACCTGTTCAGGACAATTAAATTCAGCTATACTATCCACTATGTACTGTTCACTGAATATATCCTCCATGTTATTGAAATCAACGCTTGGGGTGTCTCCTTTGACACTCAGTAGTATCGGTATACCCTTTTTATCTTTGAGGTTGCATTCGGATATGAAGAAAACGAGAATCTCTTCCGATAACCCAAGAGTTTTCGGCTTGGACGAGATCACGAAGCTGACCAATTCATGTGGTTGCAATGTACCGGTGGATGGAGTTACTGTAAAGCACCCTACGTCCATGACGGTTACTTTTGGCCTGGATAATTCGGAAATAGTGGTAACAAAAGAATTATATAGGAAGTAAAATTGCTTACGACTTATCTGCCTTCGGTGCTCCCTTCTTCCCTTTCTTACCCTTGCTTGACTTCGAGCTCTTCTTGGATTTTGAACTTTTGCTTTTGCTTTTACTTTTAGATTTATCTTTCGACTTTTTATCTTTTTTACCCGCCTTACTTCCTGCCTTCTTTCCCTTACCCTTGCCCTTACCTTTTCCTTTTCCCTTACCCTTACCCTTGCCTTTAGTTTTTTGGACGGCTTGCTTTGCCTTCTGGGCAAGAATTTCTTTTAAACTCTTAACGGTGAACGTAAAATCAAACTTGCCACAATTCCTCAATGTTAACGCTTCCGCCTTTAGCGTGCCAACTAACTGGTGCCCAAAGTATATCTCCGTTGGCGGACAGAGTTGATAGCTAAAAAACATAATTTCAGTATTCAATAACAAAAAATCAGGAAAAAAGTACTAAACGATAAAGTATCGTTTACATCCACAACTTAACTCAACCGTACAAAAAACTATAATTCGGACAACGATAAACGTATCCGTTGCGACTTGATGTAGAATTGACCGTTTAGTGTTTCTACGTTAAGTGAATGCAAACGAACACATATAATTCAATGGTGTTTTAATTTTAACTAATTTTTAAGTTTTCGTACGTTTTCTGTTCGGATGTAATCGAGGCTTTAGACAAGATATAATTTTTCTTTATCTGTCCGGCATATGCATGAAACATACACAGCGATATATGTCTTCGCCGTTGCAGTCAACACAAAACTCATCATGACATTTTGAGATGGCGGATCGATGATAACGCATTTAAAAATGGGAATGTCCACGAAGTCGACGCAATGTTTCGAAATAAACGTGACCATCGCCGAATCAATTTTCCCACATTTCAAGGTCAACTTTTCCGGGTTGACTTTGAACAGCTTTCGAATCGGCGCGTCCTCTTTGATAGTCGGATACCGATCCAGGGGCATGAAGCTAAAGGGAAGAGATCATGGCAGACTGACCAAAAGGTACGCTTGATTTGTCTTACAAGAAATCCATGTCATATTTTATCTTGCTCAGTATTGGGATCTCAATTGTGTGCTCTAGACGTGCTTTCACCTCCCCCAGGTTGATCTCTCTTGGGCAATCGACTTCAATGTTGAGAACTTCGGCCGATAGTTCAATCTTGGTTACTTGCAGAGGGATCGGTATCTTTACTTTTCCATGGAAAACCTTATCAAGATAATAGGTCACAAGTTTTAATTTCATCAGAATCGATTAGATCATAAACCGGACAAAGAAGAAGCACAAGCTCGTACTTACCTGTATCTCCAACTCCACACAGGGAATGTCCTCCAAGATTGACGTCATGAACCTAACCTCAATTTTCTGCCTCGTGCACGGTCCCATAAACCCTTTCAACGGAACCACTTTAAAATACTGCAACACGGTCTCACTCTCCACAACCTTCCATATCACAGGCACCAAAGTCTCGTTGAAAACGGTCAACCACTTGCTCACGCTCTTGTTCAGTAAAGACCTCTCGAACGTGATCTCATTAGGTTCAATATAGAATTGAAAATCAACCCCCAAACAATTAAAATTTATCAACTCAACCTTCGGGTTATTAGCGATGATAATTGCAAGTTGTGCGCTCGTATTGCCAACTTGAGTGGGTTGGGCAGAGATGGTAACAGTCTCTGTTTCGTCGATATCGATAAACAGCTCTCTCCTGCTTATCCTGAAAATGTCGGTGCAAAGGGGATACGCCGGATCGAGGAATAAAAGCTGGACGTTACATGGTTGGGATGAACCATTTGCTAGTTTGATTTCTACCTCTTGCTCCAATAGTCTCGTATCGTTAACATAGGAAGAAATCAGTATGGGACCAAACTCAAAAAGCTTCTCCTCGAAAAGATAAAAGCTACTCTGTATCTTGTACGATTTAGACCTATTGTCGACGCAAGTGGGAAAAATGTTATTCGGGTCCATGTTCAACTTTGGGATGTCGCATTTGCCTTTGCAATTTAATTGGTACTTAGTTGGCCACCCAACCAATTCAATAGCGTAGGTATGATTGTACTCTCCGCACTCGATAGGGGCGAACGTTACACCATACGTGAATTTTTCATCCGGATGGATCACACACCTTTTGGTCAACTCTTTAGTGGTGTTTTCTGGAACCACTGGGGTTACGAGAGTGCTCCTGGTCGACGATTTCAATTTAGACTTGGATTTTGAACGATTGCTACCCACTGAATTCTCAGACCCTTTGGCCTTTCTCACCGAGGAGTGCTTCTTCTTCAAACTTATCTTAGAACCTTCCGAGAATTTCTGCGAGTTGGTCTTTTGGGTTATGTCCGATGATGAAAACTCACTTTGCTAGAATACGTCGTAGGTAAGCTAACTAGAATTTCGTTCCATTTAATTTACCTTTGGTGATAAAGCTGTGACAACGTCGCTTAAGATGAAGATGTCTGAGATGTTTTTTTCGCGTTTGTTCTTCGGCTTCTGAGCTACAGTGAATGTTTCCGTACTGGGTTCAATTTTAGGTTCATTCGACTGTACCAATTCTTCAGTCGCAATAGCAACTTCTTTGTTACCAGCAAGGTGGTCCACCATAGTCGTTATTATGTCATCGCCTTTGCCCACGTGGGCATTGCTCATTAGCCAACAGGGTATGCCTAAATGTAGAAGTACGAAAAAGTAATTTGTGTTGAAATATCCCAATACAAAAAATATTATTTACCAATATATCTAGCCATTTCCAAATCTTCTTCTGTAAATGTCTTGGTGGTGGGTACCTGTTGTTCTTGGGGAGCACTTTTCCTGCTGGATACGCTGCCACCCTTGGATTTAGGCCTCTTTGGTGACTTAAGCGCTTTCTTTGGTACTAATTCCTACAAGTGGCGATGAAAAAATAAATAATTATGACTTTGGAGACCAACCTTCATGAGAGTGTAAGTTTTCCTATTCCAATACTCCAGCGTATGAAGTATATCGTCAGCCAACATTTCGGCAGCGTCGAACATTTTTTTCAGCTCCGCCTCAACAGGATCTATTTTTTCTGGAATATTTCAAGTATTAAAGATTAAGAAAACAGCAAATTGACTGTCTACTTTTATCCTTCTTTCCTTTTCCTTTCTTGCTACCTTTGGACCCCTTACTCGACTTGCTCTTCTTACTACTACTTTTCTTTGAACTACTTTTACTCTTGCTCTTTTTGTCACCCTTCTTTCCTGTTTTGCTATCCTTCTTACCCTTTTTCCCACCTTTAACGACTTCGGAAGCTGCAAAGAGAACCGATAAGAAAAGAATTCACCGATCCATTCAACAAAACGCCATACAGCTTTTCTTAGCTTTGGGTACAACCTTGGGTGGTGGTTTTGGATGTCTTTCAATGATTATGCCTTTCTCTTTCATCAGAAGCCGAAACTTCAACTCTTCTCTCTTTTTCAAAGTAGCAGCTCTTCTCGGTATGAGCACTTCTTGTCTGAACAGAGCAAATTCCTCTGGGGTGAGATTATCAAATTCCTCAGCATCGAGCTCTATCATCTGTTGGATACGTGCATTCTTATCGTCTGCAGCTATGCTCTCCTCCACTACCTTCTGGGCTTCTAAGTGCTTGGTATAGTCCGCATACGTATAGGAGAATAGAACGAAGTGGATGTATTTGACGTTTTTTATCGAGAGCAATATCCAGTTCAAGACTTGCAAAGGTTGCTTTATGAAAACGCTGTTTAAGCTTTCTATGACCACACCATTACCGTATTCAATTAGCTTTGCTGCGAGGATTTCGAACAGTAGATCTTCTGGAATTCCAATCAGTGTTGGTCGTTTATCGACTTTGACTTTGGGCCCGTCGGATTTTGAACTCTTCGAGCTTTTCTTCGAGCCCTTCTTCGAACCTTTACTCTTTCCACTAGACTTACTCTTCTTGCTGTCCTTGGTACTCTTCTTGCTCCCCTTACTTCCTTTACTTCCTTTACTACCTTTGTCCTTCTTCCCTTTGCCTTTGTCACCGGGAAGTGCACTCGTGGGTTTAGGATTGCGTTTCGTCTTACCAGTGAGCAACAGATCAACTTTCTTCTGCAACCTATCAAAGTCATCTGAAACAATATGCTTTTAGCTTTTAGTAATTATTTTCGATCAAAAGGATAAGAATATCTAGAAGGCGCAAGTATTTGCATTTATGGCACAAGTCAAGTTTTGTGGCACTGTTGTCTTAGGTAATTTCCATAATCAGCTTTCGAGTATTGGGATTCCGATGCTCATTGAGAAGATATGGAGAATCCGAATATCCGAACGCTGTTCACAAAACATATCGCAGAAACTATCGAGACCCGCATATATTTGACATACAATCAAAGCGCCTTCATATTCTCCACTCATCGTCCCAGATACGTTACCAAAACCGGGAGGTTCGTGTAGATCTATATCTGACGCTATGACCGTAAAGGCATCCCGAATAGTCTCGTTTACTTTAATTGAAGCTAACGTTGCTTGATCAACCAAGGCTTCGTAGATCAACTGGTCTATGCTAACGACTGGTAGCTTCATCTGCAGACCAACTTTGTTTGCAGCTTGGCAATAATCTGCAAGAAAAGAATGCTATACGATTGATCCTAGGAACTGATTTGAATTTGACTACGCATACTTGTCTGTGGTGCACCATGGAAGACTAGCACCACGCCGTCTTTGGCATCATTGGGTTCTTTTGGTGGTATCTTCGGTTTAGAATCCTCGATAGCCTGCTTGACAGGGTCTGATAATGTGGTTTCTGCCTCAACGTTGTTGTGGGTAGATTTCCAAGCATGCACTGCGTCTACAAATATGTACATGTTTTTAACAACTTTCTACTGGATGTCTCTAATCGATTTTGCAGCATGCTAACTGTATCTGACTTCATTTATCACATAGGGATGAATATTGAATAATTTGTTGAAAACATTCATCCACAATTTGGACGATTGTAATTTCCACAAATTCGAAATGGGTGATGATCCATTTTCCTACTTTATTTTATTACGGTGCACCTGTAAACTTGTTCTGAACCATCGCTTTCCACTTCGAATTTGTAGAGATTTTGCTCCTCTACAGCAGAAGTGGCCAACTTTTGTCTACTTAAAATCTACCTTTTATCTTTAAAATATGCCGCGATCGACATGTTGTCATAGGCACTCCCGCGAGCCTTGGGTAGTAGATACGCAAAATATGTTAAAAACAATTTTTTTTTATTTTTTATATCGCATATAAGTTTTCGATATGAAGGCCTAAAGAACATAAATTTCCTGACTCAACTTTTCATATTTGCAGAGTTCATTATAAAAATGCACAGTATGGCTGAAAATTTGATTTTAAGATTTCGCGACAATTTTTTTGCAAAATTTTGGAAAATTAACACGGCAGATTTTTAGAATTATTTTATAAAAATTTTAGACTTTTGTTAATCTATCAATAGATCGTGGGAGTTCATCTCGTACTGTTTACTCAAAAGTTAATTTATTTTGTTTGGCTGAAAGGTTAGCCCTTTTCTAAAATGTATTTATTTGGTTGAGCTGAAAGGTTAGCTTTTTGCGAATACATATTTGTGTCAGCCCTTTACTGGCGTGGTAGGTAATTTATTTTGTTGAGCTGAAAGGTTAGCCCTTTCCTAATATCTGAATGGTTTTGAGCTGAAAGGCTAGCCCTTTGCTAATATTTGTTTATCTTTTTGTTCTCCCTTTGATAATATTTGTTTAATTTTTGAGATGAAAGATGAGCACTTTGCTAATATTTGTTTATTGTGTTGAGATGAAACGTTACCAATTTGATAATATTTATGTATATTGCTGGAGATGAAAAATCGGCCCTTTGCTAATATTTGTTTATCTTGTTAAACTGAATCATTAGTCCTTTGCTTGTTTGTTTATGTTCATGAGCTGAAAGGATGACCCCTTGCAAATATTTGTTTATTTTGTTCAGCCTTTCAGTTATAGCTTAAGATGCTATAATATATGTGGCTGAGCTGAAAGGTGGTTTGCTTTTTGCAATTATTTGACTATGTTTTGAGGTAAAAATTTTAGCGTTTTGAACGCAAAAGGAAAAGAAATACATGTTGGCAAGTTGATTATTGTTTTGAATTTCGGCAAATTATTAATTGTCGAATGGAAGTTTGAATGAGTTACTGAGACCAAGTTTGTCATTGAGGACAATAGCTCTGGAGACTGGCTTTGAGAGCAAAGCTATATTTTATTGTTTTATTATTTTATTTGTTGGATTAATTCAGATATTGGGCCAGTGATAGAAGATTATAAACACGTTTATTTGTAAATACATGAGTAACTAGACTCACTTTTTACTGTTAACGGTTTTTGTTACAATGCGTTAAGCAAGAAACTGCTATCCGTAAGCGGACAGTTCTGTGAGATCGAAACTTGATTCGAAACTATCTTTCATCTTCCACATTCGACAACCGGTTTTTTAATAGGTTTATAGTCAGGCTTATTTGCTACTTTGTAAAGGTGACTAAACCCACCATCACACATTAAGTCAAGACATCACGAGGGATCGACCAAATTTGGCCTCGCGTTCGACTTAATCGACACCCCTGCTCTACAGTATGATATTTTTTTTTAATTGGTTGAGTTGAGTTGAACTTAACTCAACATAATCGTGATCACTGACAGTTAATTAATTTCAACAATTTTGGTCATGGGCGGTTTTATTTATAATGTTCAATAATTTTGCATCTAAATTTGCTAGACTAAATAGCTTGCAAATTAATTTAATAGGAGGTGATATAAAGAGAAATATGACCGTGTTGGTAGTAAATTGGGATGTACTCAGTTGTACTCACCAGTCAAGTAATAATATGCGTATTAATAAACACTTTGATTACAACGTGATTTTCGCAGATGCGCAGCGGCGATCACGTAAGTAAGGGCACGGACACACAATTAGCGACGCTCATAGCAGTGCTGATAGTGGCGCTGGTAGCGCAGCGTTTGAATACACAGGTGCTTATGGCCATGAGCGGGCGCTTCGAGCGTTGCTGCTATGTTTATTGCCATAAACGCTTGTGGCATCTCTGAAAAACTTGCCAACTGAAGAACTGAATGGGTTTAGCGATTGATTTTCTTGCAAATGCATTTATGCATATTCTTCTATTTTTTCTATTTGTAAATTATTATATTATTACCTATTATTTATTGTGTTCGTTTTTTATTTCCATAATTGAAACCTTAGTTTTTTTTTTCACTAAATATTTCAAGGATAAGCAAATGAGGTTTTGATTGCATATGTCAATAACGGTATTTAGACAATTGTTGTTAATTATAAAATTTTGTGAAATCATGTTTTAATACTGGAAGCTGCATCTTATTGCTGGAACAAAATTGTCGCGTCTCTTAATAAACAATAAAGTTTTACCTCTGATGTACACCAGGATGTCTTCAGGACTTCTCTTCTCCAGAAGGTCTTGAAAGGAAAAACGAGAAGGCCTTTGTATGGATTTTCTTGCCCTGTTGACGATATAACTTGAATACAAGCCATACGTTCGGAAAGAACCCTTACGACAGCAATTATTATCGAACTAAACTAAACTAATTTTTACTTTTCCCATCTTGCTGTTATGCATGTTAGATAGAGACACCCATACTAATAATATCCAGCTATCGCACTAAATAAACAATATGTTACGCAAAATGTATTCATAAAGAGAACCAAGAGTTTTCTATACACAGATAGAAATTCTGTTCAACTCAAATAAATTGTTGTTTGAATATAGAGGCACAAATACTTTTATTAGCTACAAAGATTGTTTATTTCAGTTGAAACCAATTTGTTTGGAGTAAAGTAATTTTCTTTTTACTCAAATAAACTTTCATAAACATTGTAGAACACATATATATTTTGCCTTTATTCAAACAAAGATTTATTTGGGTTAGGAATGAGCAGATGAGCTGAATTTCATAGAGTATTTCAATTTAAACTGTAAACTAAGCCTACCTCGACTTGGCAAATAATCGAAAAAGTTATTGAGTGTGCGATGTTTGAGTTTCATCTCGGGTCTCCGGCAGGCATTCAAATGTCTCCGGCAAAATCAAACATGAAGAAGGTAGTTTTACATTCTTGTAATAATAATAGACACAGACAAAAAAATTTGTTGAATTTGCTGTATATGGTTCAAGTGGAACTGCATACGTTTTCTCTGAATTCAATGTTATTCAAATAATTTTACATTACGCGTTTTTTTATTGCGCAAAAAGTTCTACAATTTTTAAAGCAATGATGAATTGCGTAGCGTCAGGCAGAAATTGTGTTGAATATGAATATGAACGCGTTATAAACGTAATTTCTGTTGGGCACTACGCAGTTTTCGAATGCTTCAAAACTTGTACAACTTATTGTACAATAAATTGCGTTTACAACAGTGTAAAATGGCTATTATACTATTATACAGTGAGCACGCAAACTATGGAAACATGACAAATCTTTGCAACGATTTGTTATTTAAAATATCCTCGGAATGTCGATTTTGATTTATCAAAATACGCATATTTATCTTAAACTAAATTTCCGACCTTCAATTTGCTTTTTAATTATGACGTCATTGACATATTTTTAATGGCAACATTGGCTTAACGGTAGCATATAAATTGTATGGCCGTACATCAGAAATATTTTTAGTTGAAAGTTAAGGTAACATTAACATTGATAACGAATAGGCGAATATAGTGTGTGGAAAACGAATAAGCTAAATATTCCTTGCGCTGAATATGAATCCGAGCTTGAAAATTGGATATCACGTCAGGTCTTTCCGTTTTTGTTGTTGTTTATGTTGTGGAAGCGCCTGCGCACCACAAAAATCGCCATAATTGCTTCAAAACATTGCGACAGACTTTTAGAGAAATAGTTCAAGGTTTACTATGAGACACTTAAGAGGGTTCGAGAAGGTTAAGTTCAGCTGATATACATTTGCAAATGTTTTGGTGTTCGTTTTTTACATTTTGGTCTCACTTTTCCGAAAACTTTACGTGATTTTTGAGTTCGTATTAGTGTTCAGGGCAAATGATGCTATTCATAATGCATTCTTATATTCCATTTACAAACTTTATGTTACCCAGAGTTATAAATATCGCAATTTTCAATTGTTTTTCTAAAAAACTAAAACTAAAAAAGGCCATTAAATCTGTGCGCTACCATTGACAATGAATAGCACACTGGCGGCTCGTAATCTAGAAAAATGGGGGTTGTAACTTTAAGGTACCTACCAGTTCTATATGACCTAGGTATGTGTTTTATAGAAAAATATATTTATTTGTGCACTTAAAATGACTCATTCTTATTCTTAAATACTCTACTTTTAATTATCTTTGGCCCCATGGGTCTTAAATCCCTGTTATTGTTTACTACTATCTACGGTGTCCCACTTTTTTCCCGCAGAACTCTTTTTTCAGATAATAAATGTTCATACTGATTAAAAAGTTTCATATGGACTTATACGTTTTTTCAATTCATTAAAAAGTTACAGCGGCTTGAAATATTAACAAAACGATATTTTAAACGACTCTAAATTCTTAATTCGGTCGGTTAAATGATTTAAATCTGTAATATCTGTTTTTGTCCACCGGTCATCGGCTGCAAACAATAGACAAAGAAAACAAAAAGTGACATTTTTGATGTCACACCCACTAATTCACTCATTTTTGCTGCAAACATCAGCATTAAATATCCTTGTAAATGACCGAGATTTGGTCGACACGCATTGTTTTATCACTAAATTAGGGGTACGCCTCTCAAGCGTTCTTATTTCGCTCTTATTGATGCAATTTAGACTGCTAAATGGTTGATCTAATAAACTCTGCACTGAATTCATTATTAGTTTTTAATTTCGTGTAATAAGCGCTTCACGGGCAACCAAACTACACAGCGTACGAGTGTCAAGAGTCAACTGTCTACAACCAGAATGCAATAATGCACGTCGCCAGTCGCGTAAGCATGACGTCGCATCTAGACACCACTGGGGGCGTCGTCCAGTAGTTCTGGTGTACTCGATACTTGCAACCATTTCAGAGTAAACGAACCAATCGACGCAGCCTAATTCGCTCGCTCACGGGCTATAATTCAGGCGTCGATACGCAGTGTATCGGTAGCAGACGGTTGCGGCCTTGCTGCGGCCCTAGGCCGTATAGCCGACTTGCGCTTGGAATTCTCGAAAAAATGCTCGATATTTATTAAATTATATGTTATAGATCGTTGCGTATTAACTATTACACTATTATTTACATACAATTAAAGTCTTTTTGTTTCCTTGTTATTTTTGGGGGTTGCGCAAACCTGCAATCCAATGCACGAGCCGCCACTGGCAATAGCATTTTCAAAATCACAAAGACGATACTTAAAAATCGACGTACTCATAAATTTTTTAAAATAACAAATTGAGATTTTCTCATGTTTTCATACTTTACTGTATAAGATCTTGTCGACTATATCTCTGGCATTCCTGTGAGACACATTCATGAAAAAGCGCTCAAGCCAAACAGACATCAACTTCATATCTACAATAGACATCTTCTTCATGCCCCAAACTGTATCTGACATGACTTTAGATTACTAGTTAGGTTCATAGCGCTCACAATCCATGACGTGGATTCTCAATTTAACCAAGTGAATGGAAAAATGTAAAAAAAAATACCTACCTACTGACTTAAAACTTCATATTTGAACTTACACAGTATGACCGCCGGTAGCCGAACTTCGAGGTCTTTCACTTTGCGATGGAGACCTGATGCTCGACGTAGCGGATTTACTCTTCACCTTGATAATTTTACTGCCGGAGAGCGTCAGGCTTCTCTTCTCCTTCAGGTTCCTCGAACTGGACCTTGTCATCTTACCGCTGATCGCTGGCAAAGATGGCTGATTGTCATCGTAGTTTGTTACGGAGACGATCTGAGAGTCATCGTCGGCATGTTTGTCGTCCGATTTGCTCTCTTTCTCTATATCTTCTATCCATATCTTAGCGCCGACATTGTTTATGATGTTATTATAGAAGTTTAATACAACTTCCGGCACCGGCTGACCAGGTATTCTCTCTGGCAGGTATAGGTACGTGGCTTTGTAGTATTCCATCAACATGCTAATCATTCGTTCTTCCAAATCTACGTAACTACACAGACAAAACCATGGATACAGACAAAAGAATAATATAAGGTCTTAAATTATAAACCAGTGTTTCCCAACCAAAAACTTTGTCCTCCAAAATTTAGTGGAGGATATATTTCTGAATTCAATTATTATGTTTAAATCAGGGCTGCGGAGTCGGTAAATAATATTTGACTCCGACTCCGTCTTCTGATAGTTTCAGTCATCGAATTTGTCTTAACTCCTATTTCGACTCCATAACTGCAACTCCAACTCTACAGCCCTGGTTTAAATTGTGTGGCATTACGTAAGAAATATTAACAACAGTGGAAAACGTGGAGATTGTAAATGGAAAGTTCATCGCTTGTTTATATATTTGCGGTGAATACGAATCCGGATTCAATAGTTTCCTACCACGTAAGGTTTTTGAATAAGTTGTAGTCGTAATGTAAAAAATATTGATTTTGTCACTTGTTGATTGTGTAATATAAAATAATATTGATTTTGTCACTTGTCGCCTGAGTTCAATGCCCTAAAAAAACTGGAAAGTATCTCAAAGTAAAGTTATAACTTTGCCTGATAAACTGAAAGTTTCTGTAGAGCATTGAGTTCATGTTTTGATATTTGGATCTCAACTTTTTCGAAAACCTTACGTGACAGGAAGCGTTTGACGCGAATTTGTATTCAGCTCAAAGAAATCTAAAAAAACTCCTACCCCTACGCACTTTCCATTTGCAAAACCCACGTTTTCCAGAGTAATCAATATCTTACTCTTTTCAATTGCCTGTTTCTCAAAAAGTTTCTTATGTAAAACTACACAATTTTAACATTATTAAATTAAAAAAAAAATGCTCTACAAAATTTTTGTAATAAAAAACATACCGTCCAATTTGAAAAACAAGGTTGACATGCCTGTCAACTAGTATGGTAGCTAAATAGAGCAGGCAATAGAGCAGAAAATGACTAAGTTCGTGACAAAAGTACTAGCAGGAAGCCGACGGTCCCAGGTTACGTGGAACAGTCCGTAGATGTATTGTGATATCTTTCCTAATCGCAAATATCATTTCTTAATTTGTTATAAACAAAAAACCTCAAAAATCGTGTTTTTTTTCTTTTTCGCTTGTAAAAACTGAACCGATTGAGCAATCTTGACGAATTGTAGAAAATGAAGAGACGAAAAAAATTAACCCTGCACGGACTCAATTGAAATAATATTAACGGAGGAAATTCGGAAAAACCGGAAAATCTGCGTTTTTTCATAAATTCATAACTCCGCCATTTTCAAAGTTGTAGCGAAATGTGGATAACCCAGGCGTTGTCCGATGTTTAATTTTTGCACAATTGCGATTTGAATATTTTTATGCAATATGTTTCGGCGAGCCTGGATGCGTCGGAAGTGGTCCGACTTTATTTTTTTTACGTATTTCGAAAGTAGAAGTATTGTGCTACAAAACGTCTATTCTGATTTTAAAATGTTGCGAAATAGGTGAAAAATGCTTGCAAACATGACCGAAAACTGCCGTGCGCTCCAAACCTGTCGCGTAGTGGTGGTAGGCGGTCTACGCGGGGAAGGGCGTATCTATGGTAATACAAAAGCGGTGCGAGCTTCGACCGCTACTCGACCGCGTTGGAGCGCGCGGCAGTTTTCGGTCATGTTTGCCTATTTCGCAACATTTTAACGCAAAATCAATATAGACGTTTTGTAGCACAATACTTTTACTTTTGAAAAAAGTAAAAAGGATTATAATCGGACTACCTCCGACGCATCCAGGCTAGCCGAAACATATTGCATAAAAATATTCAAATCGTAATTGTGCAAAAACTAATCATCGGACAACGCCGCCTGGGTTGTCCACACTCAAAGTACCCATCAATCACAATTTTCGCGCGAAAAGCCTCTGCTACAACTTTGAAAATGGCGGAGTTATGAATTTTTGAAAAAACGCAGATTTTTCCGGTTTTTCCGAATTTCCTCCGTTAATATTGATTGAATCGAGTCCGTGCAGGGTTAATTTTTTTCGGCTTTTCATTCTCTACAATTCGTCTGTTAAAAGCATCAAGATTGCTCCATCGGGTCAGTCTATACAAGCGAAAAACGAAAAACCACGATTTTTTTAGGTTTTTTGTTTATAGAAAATTAAGAAATGTTATTTGCGAGTAGGAACCACATCACAATACATCTACGGACTGTTCCACGTGACCTAGGACCGTCGGCTTCCTGCTGGTATTTTTGTCACGCAAAAATCTCTATTGCCTGGTCTAAAAGTGATTCTAGATCCACTGGCTTATACTATAAACTACTTTTTGGTTCACATCAATCGAATGATTAGCTACCATGTTATGTTTTTTTTTTATGCAGCCTCTATCTCATATAATCCTTTATGAGACGATAAAGTGTTGATACCCTATAGCTCCTTTTGACTTAATTAGTAAGTATTAGTAATAGTGCAAATATCTTGGAATTGTTTTTTATAGTATACCTAGATCAATATAATCCACCAGAAATTACTTTATAAAACAAAATTGTACAGCGATACCTGCATTTATCAACAAGTTATTTACACAAATGTGTAAAAATCTTTCCATATATCTTTCCTTACCATCTATAAACATATGAATGAAGAAGCAACGTTACAGGAGGCAAAACTCAAATACATCAAATGAAACCGACAGCGTGATACAGTGCCACATTTATACTTCAAAAGGAAAGTGTTCCAGGGCCTGAATATGTTATTGACAGAGATATCACACCAGACAAAACAAACTCTACAAGAGTCCAGTGCAGCTTTCGAGAACATACGTGGGAATTTGTTATTTTAGGAGATTCGAACACTGTTTGGCCAAAGTTGTTCACAGCAGAAAGACTGCCGATTTCTTTCTCAAAAATAACATCAAAATTCGTTCTTTTTTGTTTTTAGTTTTCTTTCGCAAAAACATACGGTGCAATCTTACATTCCAGATAACATTACTAACCTATCCCCAGTCAAATTCTGAGCTTCTGTGATAGAAATTGTGTCGTATCATTAATAGTAAATCAATGAATATACGAACATTTATATGGTTAATCACAATAGATAGATAGATAGATAGATTAAACTCAAAATAAAATACAGTTTACGTCACTATAATAAAATTATAATAAAAATGCTTTGTTTCCGAAAAACCGGACAGGAAACTAAAGCGAACTTCCAGAAAACTTAGTTCTAATAAAAGCTCGAAAACAAAATAATTTAGTTATTTCGCATTTTTTACTTTGAATTTGTTACATTATATAATTTATAACTTGAGGCAAACATTACCTCAAGTTATAAATTATATATAATGTTTACTAGTACAGTTTTCAACAGTGGCAATGTATGGATAAGCTTTTTTCTTATTTAGGTACCTGAATTAGGTTGTAGAAAACATCTTCCACTTGAAGGTATTCCGACATTCTTTTAGAAGGTAAATGTTATTCCGGGTAAAATGTTTCCATGGACTTTATTTATATGGACTTTTATTTTCTCAATGTCTCAAAAAAAGTCGTTGGAAATATTAACAAATCCTATTTTAAACGGAAACTTCTTAAAGACATCAATCGATCCATATAAAACGTTTTAGTCAGAATTAATGTTAATTAATACATAAATTAAGAACATCATTTATGTATTCATTTTCTTTTTATAATTGATATTTGTTAAATTTATTAAAATTAAATTAACCTAACCAACATGTCCTTCCTAACAAACATTTGACCTTTTTAGGAATGGAAAAAAAACAAACAAATAAATGTAGACACAGAGGGAAATGCTGTAAAAGGAGACTGCAGTTTTTTGCGCTTATCTTTTCGACTGCAACATCGCTAGTTGCTTGATACCATCATATTTCTGTGATAATTCTATCACAGTAATTTTACAGGACAGCAATTATAGAAGAGGTAATGTAATTTCACCGCAGAAATTATTTTTAAGAATTGAACTGCATTTCTTTACAAACTTATTGCAGCATACTTGATACAGCAAAACGTAAACTGTAAACTATAGAGTACCCTAACTATATGATCCCGCCTCAAATTTGTATTTTTTGTTTCATTTGGTTGAGTCAAATTGAAACTGCACGTAATTTTGGCGACACTCCAATTATTGAGTTTTTAATTGATTTAAACAATTACCAGCCAAAATTGAAAGTACACAATTTCCTTGCTCATAAGAATTTTCCTTGTTGCATCGAAAGGAAGATTATTTTTAGGTCACCACATGAAATTTTTCCAGATTGACAGGGGTGTTGCACCTTTTTTGCGCTAGGGAGTGTTGTGCTATGACGTTGCGTCATATCTCGGAAACGATAAATCTTTACCTTCATGTTTCTTTGTTTTTCTTTGTTATTTGCCCCTATAAATTATCGGGACGCGGAACGACACACCTTGTATTAGTGTTGCCGACACACCTTCATATAACATATTGTTAAATTTCTCCAATAACGAACTCCTAACATCCTTTACCTCAATTGTCAAACATCCTTAAAGAAATACAGAGCAAATAGAGCACACACAATATTGATGAGGATTTTTGCATGATATTTGTAGTACCATGCAAAGATGTCTACAAAGTTTGAATTTTTCCTAAGTAAAATCCTTATGTTATTGAACTATATCAGTTGTAATATAATTAGGTGCGAAATAGTATTACTCATCAAAGTCGGCAAAGAAGAACTCCACGGGAACTGAACAAATATTCTCAATAGTGAAGGTAGTCTCAACATTTTGAGTATACGGCAGTGTTGAATTGAAGGAAATATTATGGTCGACTATCTTGAGTGTGGGCTTGCAACCATTCCCTTTAATCTTAAAGTTAACCTCATCAGGATTTTCCTCGACTGTCAGTACCACGATTCCCTTAAATTTTCCGGACGAGCATGGCTCGAAGAAAACATCCAAAAGGAATTTGTCTTGCGGTTCCAACGTCCCTGAATTTAATTTCAGGAAGAACACAGGACGGGTCATTTTGATCTTTGGTAAGTCGTCAATTTCAACCCTGGCTGACCAATTCGTAGTCACTAAACCGCTAAAAATACGCGTTACGTAAATACTGGAAAGGCTGCTTATCGTAGACATCTTACTTATTTTCTAGGACAATATTTTTTCTCACGCAATTTCCCAGGGTGACGTTATCGAAATTTAAACCGCTATCCTGAGCGCCTATCGAAGGAAGTGTTACAAAGGCATGAACTTCGATGGGTATCTTCTGACCATGTGGAATCTAAAAGAACAGAAAATCAAATGCCCCAATAGAATATGTAGTGCAGGCAAATTAACTGATTAGACCGTTCATTGGAAATGGTAAAGAAGCTCATAGTGAATGTAAAAAAAATAAATGCAGATCATGGGGTGGTATAGTGTTTATTTGGGGTGGGGGGTCCTATACTAAGTTGTAGATCATAAAAATATCTCCAACATTCATAAGGTTCAGTTTTTACTGTGACCTCAAAATTTCCGAGAAAAATGCGAATTCCAATGCGAAAACGATTTTTCTGTTTTTTATTTTTCATTATCACAACAATAATTCCTTTTTGATGAAATTTTGTAAAAGCGTGCCTTTTTATGTCTTAGATAAGGATACATTTTTTCATACGTAGTATGATAAAGTGTTGTAATCGTGCCGAAAATAAATTGAGATTTTAGCGGAAATATGTCTTTTTGGGTCCCATTTCGACCAAAGTACAAAAAAATGTCTGTGTGTGTGCGTGTGCGTAACCGTTTTTCGTGGCGACAATTCCGAAGAAACTACTAAAGGTATTGGGACGAAACTTCATATTTAGCAGTTTCATCACCAAACTTAAAACTGAAAAGCTTTTTGTCCAAAGTGGTCCAAAGGAACTGGATGTTTACTCTTAGCATTTTTCAACGATATTGTATATGAGCCGCCATTTCTGTAATTTCGTCAAAATAGTTAAATAATAAATTAAAGTAGATGAAATTAAGAAGAATTTATGTCTATGAATTTTTATAGTAAAATTAATAGTTTAGCTGCATGAGCAATTTCTATTTCATCGAGATCGCTCGTACTGAATTAAAACTAGTTAGCCAGAATTTGACAGATATTTTGATTCTAATGACAGGTAGTGTCAAACGCTGATGTTTTGACAGTACCTACTGTCAATAGAATCAAAATACCTGCCAAATCCTGGCTAACTAGTTTTATTTTAATGCAGACACGACCGATCTCGATCAAATAGAATCAATCTCATGCAGCTGAACTATTAATTTTATACATATATGGTATGATAAAGTCATGTGCCTGGCCACATCAGATTTTTTTATATGCAAAAAACAAGAAGTTTTTGAGATATTTTAATTTCTAAACTGAATATTTTGCTTACTTATCGGAAGCTTTATTCTTCTAATTTAATGGTTATAGCATTAGTGTAGAACTGAGATGCAGTTTCTTTTCTATTTTTTCCGTACAATTGAATGGTGTAATCAGTTTTGCAATTCTCTTATAAACTTATACAAATTATGAACAATTACTGAAAAATTCATTGTTGCAAAAGTCAGTTTTGTGTTGTCGTTAAATAGGGACTAATGTTTTTATTATTGTATAAATGTAAAAACAACAAAAATGAACACCAGAGGAACTCTGTACAAAGATTTTTCAACATATAATTTCTTTTTGCAAAAAAAACAGTTTTTGATGGGTAAAACTAAATATCTCAAAAACGTCTTGTTTTTTGCATTGAAATTTGCATTTTTCTCGGAAATTTTGAGGTCATAGTGAACAGTGACCCTTATGAATGTTGTAGATTTTTCTATGATCTACCAATTAGTATAGGACATTTTTGGATCAAACGTCAAGTTTCGCCGGAAAACACAATAACGTATTTTGTACATGCTTTCAACCCCCCTAAATAAACACTATACCACTCCATGACCTGTATTTATATTTTAACGTTCACTATGGGCCCCTATACCATTTCCAGTGATAAAAGTCCTGTCTACAATTAATACCCACTCTCAACTTTATTTGCCTGCACTAATAGGGAGTCTTACCATTAAATATATCATCTCCTTAATGTCAATGTCCACTTTGGCAAATGCCTTTGCTGTCGGGTTGAACACTATCACCAAATCAGTGCTATCACCTACTTCAAGCTTCCCCTTCGAAATGTACGCATGAAAGCCATACCTCAGGAACATTTTGTTAACAGACTGGAGCCTAACATCGTTTTTTGTTGGTCCATAATTTAGTATGCTAGTTGTATAGTACACCACGGTATCTCTGACCACAAATTTGAAGTCAACTGAGTATGGTATTGTGGGTTCTCCGGGTATTGCTGAAGCGCATTTTCCAGAAAGATGAAGATTAAGTGTGTCACTGGCATTAACCAATAGTTCGTCTATCATCTGTCTTTCGATGGCCATCTGAATGTCTATGTCCGTTGGGTAAAAGTCCTAGAAATGTATGTTATTGGTTCAAGTTTCTAGGAGGTCTAGAGCTCATGCAAACCACTGAGCGACTAGACCAGTAAGAAAACAGTGGCCAACAATAACCATCCTGGACGGAGTGTAGCTTTTTATTTAAAAAAATACTGCCCTCTCATATCTATTCCGATATTGTTATTTATATACTTTATTATTAATATACATTATATAGTAAGAAATATACAAACACTTACGTTATGAGTGATGATATCCCATCCGTTGGAAGACATCGCATCCCTAACATTGTAATGTACATCTTCCCTATAGAGCTTTTGAGCTTGAGTGAGATGCATGACCGTCTTTATAAAGTCCTTACTAAGTTTAGAGATAGCATTGTATGAAAGCAGGCGAATACTCTCGTCGTCCAATGAAGGCCTTGGTAATGAGCAAAATATTTGCGCAGGGACAGCGTAACCATGAATTATCATGGTGTAAGGTTCCAAATACCCAATCTATAAGGTTTTTATACAGAGAATAACTCATTAGGTTCCACATACATTATAGACTATAGAAACTCTTTTAATTTTGCCTGTGTAAGATTTAATCATTGACAAAACTAAATAGTTTCAAAATTTGGCATGCAATAAATTAAATAATTTCCAATGTTTTGCTAATCATGTTATTTGTTACCTTCTTCAGAAATAACTAAATACGCAAATCTGAGCTACTTGTCCAATGTGCAAGCATTTTTCGCCTACTTCGCAACATTTTAACGCAAAATCAGAATAGATGTTTTGTAGCACAATACTTCTACTTTCGAAATACGTAAAAAAAATTAAATTCGGACCACCTCCGAAGCATCCAGGCTCGCCGAACCATATTGCATAAAAAAATTCAAGTCGCCATTGTGCAAAAACTAATCATCGGACAACGCCTGGGTTGTGCACACTTAAAGTACCCATCAATCGCTACTTTCTCGCGAAAAGCCTGCGTTACAACTTTGAAAATGGCGGTGTTATGAATTTTTGAAAAAGACGCAGATTTCTCCGGTTCTTCCGAATTTCCTCCGTTAATATTAATCCGATTGGGTCCGTGTAGGGTTCATTTTTTTCGTCTTTTCATTCTCTACAATTCACAGTATCAAGATTGCTCCATCGCTTCAGCTTTTACAAGCGAACAACGAAAAAAAGGACGATTTTTTTAGGTTTCTTGTTTATAACAAATTAAGTATAGATATTTGCTAGTCGAAAACACCTCACAATACATCTACGGACTGTTCCACGTGAATTGGGACCGGCGGCTTGCTGATACTATTTTTGTCACGAAAAACTCTCTATTGCCTGGTCTATATGGTCGAAACAATCGTCCATCAGAGCAATTCATTCGATTAACAATGCAACGGCTTCGCACCACGTTTACTCCAAATGATAACACGCATCCTCTCAGACGTCGTACAGTGCGTACCGAAGAAGCTCTTGATGCTGTAGAGCGCAAGAAGACCAGAATGAGTCCATCCGCCATCGTGCACAACAATTGGATCTGTGTCTATCCACTTTATGGAAAATTTTGCGGAAAGATCTTGGTTTGCGGGCTTACAATGTCCAACTCGTACAAGAATTGAAGCCGCAAGACCACCGGGCACGGCGTACATTCGGAGGATGGGCCTGAAACGAGATTGCTGTTGATCCCGATTTTCACAAGAAAATTTTCTTCAGCGATGAAGCTCATTTGTGGTTGAACGGCTACGTCAATAAGCAAAACTGCTACTTTTAGAGTGAAGATAATCCTCAAGCCATTGTTGAGAGGCCGTTACATCCAGAAAAATTGACAGTTTGGTGTGCTTTGTGGGCTGGAGGAATAATTTATTGGTACTTACTTCTTTAAAATCGATGCCGGCCAGAGGGTTACAGTCAATGGAGACCGCTATAGAGTCATGATCA
This sequence comes from Aphodius sticticus, assembly GCA_963966075.1. NCBI lineage: Eukaryota > Metazoa > Arthropoda > Insecta > Coleoptera > Scarabaeidae > Aphodius > Aphodius sticticus. The sequence goes on from OZ014508.1 coordinate 26,521,207, forward strand.
ATGACTTTTTCGTTCCTGAATTGAAACGTCTTGATGTGGGGGAGCTGTTGTTTCAACAAGACGGCGCAACATGTGATACAGCGCGTGCCACAATCGATTTGTTGAAGGAAACGTTTGGTGAGAGCAAATAATTTGCGTTGTGGACCTGTGAATTTGCCTCCAAGATTGTGCGATTTAATACCGCTGCACTATTTTCTATGGGGGTATGTGACGTCGCTAGTGTACACCGATAAGCCAGAGACAATTGACGACTTGGAAGACAACATTCGCCGCGTTATTGCCGATATATGGCCCCAAATGCTGCAGAGAGTGATCCAAAAATGGACATCACGATTGGACTTCATCCGACCCAGCCGCGGAGGCCATATGCCAGAAATCATATTCAAATAAAAATGGTAAAGAATTATCTTTCAAATAAAGCCAATTTTATGGCAATTAATACAATTTATCTGTGTTTTATTTCATTTTAAAGTTCTATACCTCTAAAAAAACACCGTTTATTTTGTGTCCTTTGACCGTTCAAACATAATTCATCCATATTCACTATATTCACTCCATATTCAATAAGCTAATAAGTGGTAATATTAAATCAGTAATATCAGGAGCAAAAAGATCAATCAATAGATATCTTGGAAACGACTTAAGTAAACGAGGGAGCACCAGATTTTCTTTCAGATGATGTATTGATGATTGAAGTAAAATAAGTTCATTTTGAAGAAAATGTTTTTTAACGGTTGACGATAAAACTGGAGATGAACATTTTGAACAGCATGTAAACTTCCATAAAAAATAAGAAGTAGTGAATTCTGGATAGTGAATTCTGGTAGGCCGTGGAAGGGGCAACTTGGGAGTATTTAAGTTATAAGAGTTTATTTGTGTAAAAGACTTTAAAAAACCTATGTGAAGTTAGCCCCCCAGTCCACTCTTATGGGAATTTATGTATACCTACTGTGAATATCTGTCATATCCTGGCTAACTAGTTTTATTTTAATGCAGACACGACCGATCTCGATCAATAATAATTTGGCCATGCAGCTAAACTATTAATTTTATATATAGTATGATAAAGTCATGTGCCTAGTCACATCAGATTTTTTTCAAACAAATTTAATATTTCAATTTAGTTCAAAACTTGGGTGGGATCTGCTTAGTTAGAAGCTTAGAATAGTATCTGGACGGTGCAGAGAGCACACTGTAAATCACTTTTTAGAAATTCGCCAGTTTACGTTACCAACCAACCTGTATTATAAAAGGTTCCGTAAACTCTGTCGCCAAACCGGGAAAGTATCTGACGGTCAGCTCAACGTCGGACTCTCTGGCTTCTTCTATAATATTATACCATCCGTTCTGGGGGGCTCCTTCTATGTCTTTCTCGGCAGGAAACCTACATATGGCGTTCACCTCTAATTCTGCGTGCCCGGTATTCTGGATCACCACTTTCTTCTCGCAAATCTCGCAAAATAACTACCAGTAGCAAGATATTAACGTGTGCAATAATATAAAATAAGGTTGGTCCATGTCCATGAGCACAGTTGTGTTTTGTTGTGTGACTTTAAGAATGTAACCGCGATTATTACTGCAATAAACTTTATTAACCGACGATTGGAATATTCGGTTTTAACCCTGAAGAAGTAAAGTAAATCTGCAAATTGGTAAATACCTTCTATTTAATGCCCAAACAATATACTAAAAGTCCTAAAAAACCCTGCGCCCGCGTCAATTTTTTTTTTTTGGTTGGTTATTTAGTCCTAAATGCCATATTTAAAGGAGTTACGAGCGATTTCAGACATGGTAGGGTAGCCATGTCTGAAATCGCTCGTAACTCCTTTAAATATGGCATTTAGGGGTTTAGAATAACGGTGTACCCAAATATGGATTTTAAACGGTAAAATTAAAAATGGTGGAACCAAAAGAAATTGAAAATCACGGGAATTTACGGCCAAATCTAGTTTATAAGCATTTTTATGGGGTTTTAGACTGCTTACACACGTAGACGCCGTATGCGAAATTCAGTATCCGGGATACGGAATTCGGATGAGATGCGACGCAAATACTGTTGGATACTGTATGCTAAGCGGCGATATTTGATGACAGCTGTTTTGTGTCATTTGCGACTACAGTCCCGTGCGGGATAAACATGGATGTATAGGAGTGTATAATGTTTCGCCGGCTTGCAAGGAAAAATCGCGAAAGGAGAACCATGTGGTTATCGCACATTTCTCTAAATATGGGTACCCAGCACTGCTGTTTCTTGTATTTATTTGAGTAATTACTGTCGGCGGTGTTCCACAGGCAGGGCATGAGTTCCACCAAGCTTACAAATTGTTCATTATCGAAGATAAATCGCTCCATTGTAAAGCTCGCCACTGACGGTACAGTGCCGCAGTTTGACAGAATAGCACAACAAAATTGTACAATTTTGCAGTATAGGTGACACCGGCACTCACGTTCCAACACTTCAGTATGTTTTACTATAAGTTAGGTTGTATTTCTTTTTATCACCACAAATATTGCTACACTGGTTTTTCATAAAAGAATATATGAAAAATTCAAAACTAGAAAAGTTAGATTAGGTTCCATTTCTTTTTGTTTTATAATAATAAATAAATAATAGATTAGGTTAACTTTGCTCCAATTTAATCGTTAATGGGAGCATTAAATAAAAAGAAATATAATGGGTGTGTACTATGTACGCACTGCCTAAACCTACCCCATCGCCACACGCCTATGCTATGATTGAAAACTTTGCGCGGCAGTATGCGCGTCTGAACGGGTCCGCATACTGCAATGTAAAATCGGTATCCCGTCACGGATTCCGCAACCGGCTACTGAAAAGTTTAAATTCAAAAATTCAGTATCGCGACGCTGTATACACACAGAAAAGTGATCTCTCGAACGAAGAGAGAATTACTTGGCTGAAGTAGGTGATAGGTTCGTATATACGCGAGAGATTATTGACTTCAACCAAGAAATTTTATTTCTTGGAATAATTACTAGATTTAAGAAAGTGGTTACTCTGGTGAAGTAAGTAAACAGTCTTCAACGAAGTGTATATTTTTATTCCCGGTAAATATTTTTAGCTACTTAATGTAAGAATTTTAAAGATTTGGCACAAATACGTTTTCTATTGCTAATTAACAAGATATAATTAACAAGGTATGTTATATTTATTTACTCGTTCTAAACTGTTGCGTGCGTTACATCAAACTATTCCGTGTTGAAACGTTTATTCTACACTATAAATCACAATACACATCCCCAATAAATCACAAGGCACATCGCTTACGGGTACTTTTGTACTGTTTTCGTACTATAGACTAGGTTCTGTGTCGCCAGCACGTGCCAGCACCACGCGCCGCCGCCTTGTCAAAATCAGGGTGCGCATATTTATTCCAGAGAAAGGGATTACTTGAAAGAAGTGAGAATCACTTCAGTTAAATAATTGGTGGGTTTTTATTCAGTAAACAATACTTACTTATATTAAATGTCTTATATTTTCTGGGATCAAGTAACTACGCACTTGGATGGATTTACTATTACATCGTTGGAGAAATTAACATTTTTGGAAAGAAAAATTCAATTACTTCTTTCAATACAATAGTGGTTCTTATAAAGAAAGAATTTATTTGTTGACAGCATTTATCTGAGAAATTATGTTACTTATATTGAGTTTATGGCATTTCTTGTATATACCTAACTTTCTACATCCAAGTAAATATGCATTTGAATCTAGTAAATAAATTCAAGAAATTATGTTTTCTCGTTCCAAATAATCACTTTTCTGTGTGTCGCGCGTCACTGTCTGAAAGGCTCTATTTGAACACGTATTAGCTGAATCTCAGACGCGAGCGTCTCGCATACAGCGTCTACGTGTGTAAGCAGTCTAAAGGACGCAGAACCCAAATCTGGCATACACAAAATTAAAAATAGCGATCAGAAAATTATTATTAAACGATATTTCTGCAGAATGTTGGATTTTTATTGGTGTTTTAGGTACGCCAAATACAAACCTGATAGTTAAATTTAAAAATTTGAAATTGCGTAGCCAAAATCGCAGTAAAAGATAATTTTCCTTTTGCAATTTAAATGTCATATTCTGTTTCAACGGACTCCAAATCCCTAAATGCCATGTTTGAAGGAGTTATGAGCGAGTTCAGATAAGGTAGGATAGTAACGACACTCTTGCACCCCAAAGAACAATGACGCAGACACAGGATTTCTTAGAACTTTTAATATGTTATTCAAGATACCAAATAGAAGACCAATATTTAGATAGACAGATAGATTGTATTATATGGATTTATTCCATCGTTATCTAACTGTTAATTGACTGTGAGTATTTGTGTTTGTGTATTTGTGAAATTACCCTTTTAGTCTACCATATTGTTATCGGTGTACTTATTTTATGGTTTGTTTTGTAGCGAGACCTGATGATGGTGCTTGAAGCACTGAAATCGATAGTCTCATAAACAGTTTTTCTTTTTTTTAATAAAGACTGCTTCTCCATGAAAAGACTGCACGAACATGGAAAAGGTGGATAATTTCATCAATCAAGTCAGATTTTTAATTGAATCTTTGATTTTGGGTACCCATAGACATGGACCAAGTGAAAGCTGACATAATCCAAACCTGTCTTCCAAATTCGACAACTTCACTCTGAATCTCAAAGCTCAAGTTGGACGACTTCCCAGTAATATTAATGACTTCAGTCATACCACCCTTCAAGTGGCAATGGATATTTGCTTCCACCTTAGTATTAGGGCAAGGATTGAACTCGAAGGATACCACCTGAGACTCATAGGGACCCAGATATCCATACGAGGGGATCAAATCGAGGAGCTTAGGGTCCGGAGGGTCAAACGGCAGCAAATTCATCGGTACCATGCACGTTTCACAATCGCTGTAACAGTCGATCAATTGATAGAGGTAGACGCGCATCTTGTCAAAATGGCATGGTATTCTCTCGGCTATCCTTAATACCGGAAAGTCTAGTGGTGCCGGTTCAACAGTCGTCGCCAGATATTTTGGCATCTTTGGCAGTTCGAGTTCGTATCTGGGGTACATATTCGCTTCTGCGTCAACCACCTTGATATCATACGGGGCGTGTAGATCAGGCGCTGATATCAAAGCTCGCTCCGTCAGAGAACTTGCAGAGAACTTCATCGAATGTAATGCACGTTTCGTCCAGATTATCTTCAAATAAAGTTTGTTATTAACATTAGGAGAATACAGGGTGTGTATAAATTGGCGGAAAAGCTACACGTGGCGATGTTCTTCGCAAAATTCTGAGTAGACAGTCTTTATATTAAAATTTTGTAGCGTCATAGTTCTGTCCTCAGGACCTATTTGAAAGAAATATACATTTCCCAACACTGAATCCAACAGGTGTTTGTGTTACTATGCACTGTAGAAATCTTCCAAAACATTTAGTTATCGTTTTGATGTACATATTAAAAATTTTAAATTACACACAACGCATAATAGACAAACTATTAGCAATTTTTATTATAATAATGCATCTTTGTGTACACCTTTTTAACATTCATAACAAATCCCTAACAAATCTTTGCGGAAACGTTTGTATGACTCGTTCCAGTATTTCCTGTGCAATTTCTAATGCTGTCGCATTAATGAGGTTTTTAACGTCATCGACGTTTCGTGGAGGCGTAGCATGCATTTCCTTGATAAAACCCTAAACAACAAAACCCAAGGGATTGAGATTGGGTGATCTCGCGGGCCAAAAAATATTACCGCCTCGACCAATCTATCTGTATGGGAACTGTTCATCTAACGAATGGCTTACATTCCGAGCATTATGAGCAGGAGCTCCATCATGCATGTACTATTCGCGCCAAAAGGAAGTCGTACACCACATATGCAACCCAATATATTGAACATATTTTTGTTAGCTTTGTAAATGGTTCTTATATAACCTATACACTGTCATTCTGACATTAATCTTAAGTACGAAAATGCATCAACTGTCAAGTTGACAAATAAAAACAAGCCAGTATAACATTATGTAAAAATTTTTTGTACGACTTTTTTTTGGCGCGCATGGTACATCTTATTGTGCCGCATGTTCAATGGAATGTTATCAATAACCTGTTCCAAAAGATTATTCACCGGCATTAAGACGATTTGATAGGTAAATTCATCCAACTTTGTGTGATTTCACAAAATTCATAAAATTCCCGAGGGTTTTCATCAGCGCAATGAATATTGTGAGTATTAAATGCACCATCTCTTAAAAACGTGTACTCATCACTCCAAAGAATACGTCTCAACAAGCCACCATCGTCACGAATTCTATTTAAAATTGTGGTGCATAAATTTATCCACTACTTCCTTTCCGTGATTTATGACAATTATATCTAACAAATGTCATAGGCCTCAATAGCTCAGATGGGAGAGCATTGTGCTAGCGAGGCAAAGGTCCGTCGTTCAAATCCAGGTTGTGGCTGTAATTTTTGATTTATTTACATCCCACCTGTATTGTACCATATTATTAAACTATAATATTACTTTGCCAGGGTGTGTGGAGTATGTCGTTAAAACATGTTCAGTTTTGCAACTTCTCCATCAATAGATTTCAAATAATAACAATACCAATCAAGAGATCGAATATCATGACTTTGGAGACCTGTTGATTGTTGAAGATTCAAGAAGCATGGTACAACATTTTAGATTATAGATTGTCGTCTCAAGAATGTTGCGAACAACGTCGTCACGTGTTGCTTTTCCGTCAATTTATTCACATCCTGTATAGGGGTTTCCAATTGAAAGGAAATATTATCTAGTTAATATGGTGTTTATATTTTATGGAATGAACACGAACTATGCGCCTTCATAACAAGGTCCGAGTTTCGACCACCATTCCACTGTGTACAATTATCTCAAAAATCTGACCAAAATGAAAGCAATAAAATGGCGACAATATTATTTTTAAATTTCCAACGTTAACGAGAAACAATGACTAAATATAGAGAAAAAGTGGGCAAAGTTGAAAATTCTGTCGTAAGGATAATTGACAAAATTGTTATTATTCCTGTTATGCTTAAACACTTGAAAGGCGACAATATTAGATGAACTAATTAATAATAAATGTTGTTATAAGCTGTATAGGAAATCAGGTTAAAATTTTTACAAACAGTATGGGGTAAATAGTTTCCTGTAGTATAAGATGGCAATTTCAAAACTAAATAACTTTTGTCTTATTCTTTTTTATTATTATCCTAAAAATGTCCTAAATATATATCCTTAAGATTATGATGGGCAAGGGGCGTCTGTATCCTTCGCGAGACCATTTTGATGAAGCTAAGCAGCTCAAAATACAATCACTACATAAAATGCTGCCTGATATTTATCTATAACAACCCTACTAAGTGGGTGAAGGTCTCTCACTGTCACCGGACTAGGGTCGGATGTCTTTCTGTACCGAGAATGAGATTGACTATGTCGTTGAGATATATTACTTGTCTGGGTGTAAAATTCCCTTAACTATAACTATTCAAAAAAATAACAACTTTCATTCTGGAAAATCATAAATGCTTTTTAGATGCATTGAATTAGGTGGTCTGCTGCTGGTGGCTCATTGTGTGGGTGCCCTTTCTTGACTTTCTTCTAATGTAATTGATAGTGTATTGCTTTGTCGTTGCGTGGTGTGCACTTGATTGGAATTTCCTGATTTTGTACCTAGCACACAGGCAATTTGCCTACGTAGGCAAGATTTTTATGTATTTATGTACCTGTGAACCATACCAATGTATAGCGTGTAATGTTTTAGTAAATTTGATTTGTTATGATTTGATATTTAACGTTTGGAAAGGCGTTAATGCTGAGAACTTTTTGTAATTTTGGTACCAATTTTAGCCAATACTGAGTTATCGTTAATTCTTTTGAGGCACGTTAAACAAATAAATTTTCACATACAAATTATTTGATTTTGAAATAGTTCACGAAAGAAACAAATAATTTTACTCTGTTGAAATAAATACCATTAAAAATACCACAGGTTCGTCCTCTATACATTCGCAATAATAGCATATCGTACCCGTACGTATAAAATTACTTTGGAAATTGTCAATATCTTGATAACCGCAAAACATACTTTGTGTAATGGTATATATGGTTAAATTGTTTTCTAAATTACGTCTGTAAAAACTTTGAGCTTAAATTTATAATCAGAAACCCCAGTATGTAAGGACGGTATTTTTCTGGCTACACGACTAAAGCTATTCAAGTTATATTCTTTCTAATATAGTCCGTATTTTTTTTTACTTTTTAAGATAAAAATGTTTACCAGAAAGCGCAGAATAAAAAGTGGTGGCTTTTGTTGCTAGTCTTGGCAACGTATTGTGTTTCTCAGAAACAAATCACAAAGTTAAACACAATGTTACGACAAAGTTGATAAGAAAGATCCATAAATAAACTGAGTCCCCTACGACGTGGGTTGCAAGAAAATTTGTATGTACGATATTATAGAAGACGTAAATTCGTAACTTCTATTTAAGTATAAATTAAAAATGTTTATATACGCAAAAAGAGCAATGTCTGTTCTTTTCTTTTGAAATTCCATTCATACAAATAGACAATAGTTATCATGTACAACTTAATTTGACTAAACTAAACTAACTAAATATAAGTTTTGACCAGCTTTTTGAGAATTGTTCACACTATGGCGTTCCATATGCAAGAAATCCAGTTAATAAATTAGTACCACGATCGACTGAGCTGATCACGCGGCAACTGATTCAATTGCTCATATTGGAAAACCCTGCATGTATGTCCTTTCTGGGTAGAAATAAACAGTATTATTATTACTTTTTCAATATTATATGTTTTTTAGACCATACTAGAACATACCGGTGTGTCTTCTAGGGTTTCCACAGCTAAGTCGTTTTCGATGAATTCCCAATTGTACGATGTTGGCAGGGGACTGATGTTCTTCAAGATCATTACTGCAGTTCCCGTATAGAAGTTGGGGAGGCAACCAAAGTCGATCGACAATGGTTCAAAATTCAAGTTTGGGTAGTTTTCCTCGCCTATCAATGGTATAGTATCCTGAAGGAAAGCAAGTCATGTAGTGTGACAACAATTTATTCGAGGCAACTGAAATAGTTTGCTCATAGAATTACTGGTTAAAATATCTCTTCTTCTTGTATGTTACCACAACCCTAAAATTGGCAGTGGTGAAACCGAATGTTTTCGAAACGAAAGTTTTCCCGTCAACAAAAAGTCATTTTTCGAAACTGAATTTTTGATAGCTGAAGTATAAATAATTGAGAAGTGAATAATTTTACACTTTAGTACTTTCTTTATTTGGAAGTTGTAACAACTCTAACACAGTTGTGATACTGGCAGTAGCAATTTTGAGAGTATAACAATATAAATATAACGTCTAACATCAAAGTATTTGCTTTGTTAGTCGAACACAAGTGCCGAGACATACCCTATTCGGATGTCCCACATACGTGAACATTATCTTCCCAGTCCACACCACGCACTTCTTCTCCTGGCGTCTAGGTACAAACTCAATGACGAAAACCCGGCTTTCTCCATCTTCCAGAGTGATAATAGTCTCCATAACCCTTTCATCGTTTACTATGATGAAGAACGGAGAGTCGATGGATACGTTAACAGTTATCTCCAGCCTGGACATATTCTTTATTACCAGAGTATCTAACAATAAGCCAATACAAGATTATTAAAGGCAACAAATATCCTGTTCCAATAAATTTACCATGAAGGAACGCTATCGCCTTATCAACAGTGGTGTCCACTCTAAACCTCATCTCTGATTTTGATAACTCCAGCACCGGTTTGACGAAATCAGCAATAAGAATGAAGGAGCTCACAACTCCGAAATCTTTCCTCTTTTCTATGAGGGCATGGCAATAAAAGTCTTCCTCCACTAGTCCAGGAGTGGTGGTGTAACCAGAGAGGACACATTCTATACTTTGACCTGGGGCTAACTCAAATGAACTCGGTTTCAATGAAAAAATTGACCTAATGAAGAAATACAATGGTCAAAAAGACAGACATGGAAGGAGTAGATCAATAGGTTTTCAAATCTCAACGATTAAGTGGAAATCAAGATGTTCCGATTGTCTTCTTGTCCAATGTGGCTGATGTAAGAATCTCCTCACTACCAGCAATAATCATGCGAACGACTCATGTCAGTGAGGAGGTTCCATAGTCAGCCTGTTAGTAACAGTTTCAATCGCGTAGCAAAAGCAACCTCGCAGTTAAGTTTGCGACTTACGGAATAAAGTTGACGAGATCCTCCTTGAAGGACTTCAACTTCTTTACCCTAGCCCAGATAATCTTGTGTCCCTTTCTCCCCATATTCGTAAATTTAACATTCAATGAGAATAACGTATGAGTCAAAATGCATCCGAGATTAAACTCTGACTCCAAGTCAGGCTCGCTCAAAATACTAGATCCAACACCTTTCACAAAAACGGAGCAAGTCTGCGTCTCGCTATTTGGAGCGGAAAACACCAGTTTGTCCGAGAATTTCCCAGGTTCTCTCAAGTACACTTTCACTTCCAACTCCTTCTTCTCAGTGGGATCCAGTTGTAGTTTGGTTTCGCTGATCTTGAATACGGACCTTCTATTCTAGAATCATACAGATGGAATGGTTATAATATGGAGTCGGGTGAATTGTGATGACAAACCTGCGTAACGGTTACCGTAGCTGGTACAGGAGAATCGTTGATTACTTCTAAGGTCTGACTAGCTTCTCGTAGCGTGCGAATCTCGTCAAAATTCATTATATCCGGTACCGTAATGACAGGCCCCTGGCCGTTGCAACGTATCGAGCAAATGAACATCTTTTCTTTCCCTCCAAAAATAGAAATGCTGCAACGGAAACAGTAAGGAACCAATAAATTACGTTTCAATATTGACTTACTAAACATGCGCGGTCGACTGGCCCACAAAACTAGTTGAAATATCCACCTGCACCTCCTTCGTCTCGTAGGCATCTATAAAGTCTTCGCTCACTTGCGGATTGAACGTGATATGCTCGTTGGCATCCCTCTCCTGAGTTACAAAGAGGAAGTATCCAGAATGTTCGTTCATATTGGTCAGAACAACAGTTCTAGTGTAGACATAATTGATGAAACACCCTCTCATAAAGATGTCTTTGGTTTTGCACTCTATCTCTGGCGTCAAACACTTGTAGCGTATCGGAAGGGATAAGGAATACTTGCTGGTGCCCCACATTATCAAATATAGCCTCTTCTTGTGTGTTCCTTCGACATTCGGTAACAAAGTCAACTATAAAGACAGAAAGAATCAAATTTAAGTTATAAAGTTTTGTTTCTCTTGTACTTCTCCTTGAAGGGTGATATTTGGAGCAACAACATCCTCCTCGGGGGTGAAGGTGAATTCTTTGGGTTGGTAAATGTACGGTTTTAGGATCTCCATGGCATATTCATCGCACGTTATGGCCGGTGCGCTGCCATCTTGCACTATCTCGACTTTGTACTCAATGGGGACTTGAGTGGTGTTGATTAGGTTGATTTTCCTAGATACTGGATAACCCAAGGTCACTTTACCAAAGTCAACGTCTACCATGTCAAAGTTTAGCAAAGGACAGATGATGTTTCCTCTGAAATTTTGTTGGGAGATCAGCAAACAGGCTTGGGATAAATCAAAGCATATACTTTAAGGTAAACTTTAGTGATTCTCCCGATTCGCTAATGTAAAATTCTATGACCTCGACGAATTTTCCTTGGATTCTCGATGAGAATTTCATGACAAAAGCTGCGTAGCAGCCTGCTTCGATCGATAGCGATTCCGGACAAAAAGAAACCACTCCTCCGAAGCTCAGAGGTTTTGGGTTGTAGAAGATGGTACCAGGTATATGTCCTGAAATATTTGATTACAATCGGATACTACCATGCTTGTAGAAGTAATTAAAAAAATAATTGAATGGAAAAAAAAATACGCAAAAGGGCATTGACTGAGGATACTATGACCTCGATTCACGATGTCATACATGGCTAAGGATATCAATCTGGAAGTCTTAAAATCGTCTAATGGCCGGCCACACCAAACCAACGCCGTTAATGTTTTCGACAACTGCACGAACGTTCAACAGCCCTTTCAACAACGTAAATATGGATATGATGGTAAAATGTTTAGTCCAAGAGCCAGCAACGGATTTCGTTACACCATAGACTATAGAGTATAGGGCTAGAACTTTAATAATCTCTCCCTTGTAGCTGAACAATAAGATAATCGCTAATCTGGCAACAGTGGGTGGCTTTTGCGCCCCTAGATTTGTAAAGGGTAATATTAGAAACATAAAATTACATTATTTTAATCAGTCTGTCGCTTTTGGATATCAAAGTTAAGAACATTTAAATCGCCAGATTGATTGATTATTCATAAATACATCGCAAAGTAATCTTTCCGATGCCAAACTGAAATTCAAAAGATCAAAGAGATAAATTTTAAACTCGTCTTGACATTGTGCTATAAGTTTCACATCAGCACAATCAACATCAGTTCAACAGTTTCTATACCTTTGTTATGGACTGCGACTTCATACTGATGCTCAGCACACAAGAAGATATCGTTGGCGTCAAGTTCGATGAGATTCAACTCCAAATTAGGTCCTTTCCCAGAACCACTGACCTTCAAGGGTATTCTTGTTGCTTTTCCAGCGACTTCCAAATAGAGCGTTGACTCGTAAGAAAAAGCTTCAATTGGTGAAAATTCCAATAGCATCAAGGCTGAGCTTTCTGGCCACACCTCTCCTGTCTGAACTCAGAGAAGAAAATGCATTAATCGTCACTCTGAAATAAGCTATACCAGACGTTAAAACAACAAAATTTATTTTTTAAAACTTCAATACATAGTAAATCTTCAATAAGCTTACAGTTGGATGGACAGACCAGTTGGGATTTGTATACAAGAACTTCTCCTGTGCTTCATACTCTCTCAGTTCATCAGCGCATATCCTATCATAGAGCATATAGTGGGTATGTCTGGTATCAACGACACCCTGATGTACCCTTCCAAACCATTTTCTGCTCTCCAAATCCCTCATACTGTTAAAAGCATTCTTGTACCTGTTATATTCGTCGCTAGCATCCGAAAAGCTTTTGTATCTCTTCCACTTAAAGTAGACCAGATGGGCGCTATTGTTGAATAGCTTTATAAATTTTCTCCTCTTCAAGCCCATAAAAGTTTCCGGCATGTCAACGTTGGTAAACTCGAGTCTGATATCAGCTTCGCTAGCACAAGCTTTCAGACTGACTGAGAGGCGCTCGGTGGTCTCGTATGTGATTGATAGGCGACCTTCATGCTCTCCCAGGATGCTGGTGGTGAATCGGACAGAGAGTTGGATGCATTTTCCAGGTCCTACGATACCACGGGCAGGTTCTACTGAGAATGGTAATGAGGTGTACATGTTGTATACGGCTGGAACAACACCCATGTTGCGTACAAGAAGCACACGCTCTGAAATTGTTTTGACAGGTGTGGTTGGCAGCGTTATGACGTCTGGGATGTCTAACAGTGGCCGTGGTTGTATGCCTAAAAGACAAAAACAACGTCTGCGAGTGGTCTCAAAGAAGTATCAAATAGATATCAATTCAACGTTTGTTTTTTTTACCAATGACGCAAAGAATTTTTGTTAGAAATTTCAACCAAGAAATGTATCATCATTTTTGCAACTGAAGAAGCAACCTACAATTGAGCAAAAAAATCATAAAAAGCTGACCGCTCGAGAGAAAATCAACTTCAAGAAATTGTGACAAATTTTGAGTTATGCGTTAATTTTGACGCGCAGTGTATGATTAATTAAAATATAACTGAAATCGTATGGACATACCTTAATAATTCATTGAAAGAAGGAGAAGACAGGACAAGTTGACAAACAAGCGGGATTTACATTTTCAATTAAATGAAATAAAAAGAACCAGGGACTTTTTGAGCAGAGTTATTATTTGTTTGTGGAAATTGTGAAAGACTAAGGTATAATTCCATGTATAATTGTATAATTTTATACATTTCATGTATAATTCCACAACAGTTCCAACGAACTCGTATACGAAACTACCAACATCATTCATACGTAAGGTGACCAGAATTTTCTTGGGCCAAAGCGGGACATTCGCGAAGAGGGGTGGGTACTGATTAGAATCAAATACTCGTACAGTCGTCGTAAAATCCACCAACTCAACTCAACCTTTTGGGCAATTATTTAAAAAAATAATTGTCAATATGATTTTGAATTAGGTTGCATACACAGATATTCTTTTACGTTTTTGTGATGGTGATCAAAACTATTTAAAACTACTTAATATAAAAAATATTTCCATATTGAACACTCTACATTGTTATCTTAAAGAGATTAATTGTTTTGCTATATTTATTTCAATAACTAAATTGTATATGTGTCTGTGGTTGGAATGTGTTGATGAAAAGAAGGGTTTATTCCATGTTTGCAAAGGTCTTTGAATAAATATTACTTGATACAATCCATAGTTTCGTTCTATATTGCTGTCCAAAGATGCCGTATCTACAAACATTACATTGAAAGAAATAATTGTCCTTTTCTCTTAAATATAACTATAATTGTAGAAACAAGCTAGCGTGTTTTACGGAAAAATTGGCAGTTCACACGATAGACTATAGGGTAAATATAAAAAATGTAAAAATGTGTGATTTTTGCATTGGAAAATTTATCAACGACAACGTCAATTTTGTACGTAGATACAACGTTTTACCTTTGGAGAGTAAGTTGGAATTTTTTTTTCTTTAACAAAAATAAAGCTTTTAGAAGCTATATGTTCTTTGTACCAAATAGATATTGTAAATATGTAATACATTATTATCCAGAAATACGTATGTATTTTGTTGCTCTATTAAAACAACTTGTTTATTTAAATTAAACAAAATTTCATCTCTGGGTAAAATTTACTATCAAGGGATAATCTGAACGCTCTAATGGGGGTGAAGGCATGAAGAAAGAAAAAATATTTACTTAATAGGACCAATTTTAAAGTCAACGAAGATAGCAAACAAAATAAATGTTCTAATTCAATGGCTACAAAAACGTAATATGCAGGGGCCCGATTTTGAAAACAAAAAAAAACTTATTTTAATAATCATCAAAAATGTCAAAAATTCCTGTTTTTACATATTATCACTGTAATTTTGATTGGATTTTAAGATTGACAATTTATGACAGGATTAAAATAAAACTATACTACTGTAACGTTAAACGTTTTTTTTTTGGAACATTGTATTTATATTAATTGATAATTTATAGGGTATTATTTAACTTAATAACACCCTAAAAATTATCAAATTCACTCACATATTATTAAAACTTGCAACTGTTCCGCATCAGTTTCAACCTTCATGGAATGGCAATATTCCTTCACATCCCTCACATTAAAATTCACTGTAAATTGATACGCCATACCAGGGGCAATTTTCGAGCAAACCACATCGTGAGGAAAAGTAATTGTGAAAGTTGTTGTGGATTCCATCATCACTCGCACAGGTTTTGAAACCTACAAACAGTTCTTGATATTTATACTTTTTCTCTATACAAAATTTTACTTTTGCCGTAAAAATAAATTCATTTATGCTACTTTAGGTATTATTTTTTGTATAAAGCGGCAAAAGTTAACTTTTCATAAACCTTCCATAATTACATCATAGCAATTCCGCACAGTCACTGGCACAGATATGTTATCACCAAGTTTATACTGTTGAAATATCACAATATCCGGTGTTATTTTCAAAGTATTAATACTCGGTTCGTGGCGCATTTTCACCTTCCTAGACAGTGATTTTAACTGTTCGAGGCGTTCCTCTGTCGACATGGTCATCTCAATATTATATTTCGACGGCGTAATCTAAAATTATAAATTTAACCATCAACAATTTCAAGAGTCTTCAACGTACGATCGGCTCTTCTTTATGCTTGTCAATGTCCAGCAAAAGGTAGAAAAACTCGTCCATCTTGAAATATTTCAGGATAGGCGACCAATGTTGTGTTAATTTATTCATCTTGCTATATAAAAATAAATATACAATACAGGTAAAATGCCGTATGAGCTTTGAAGGAGCTTTCAAAATTAATCGTGATGTACGGCTACTGCGCTTTTTTTAATTTGCGACTATTTAAAATCAATCAGGTCGTCCAACCCCAACAAAATGCGTACTTTGAAACCAAGGATAGAATGCAACCAAAAATACAGCACAAAAGAAAATTGTAATCTTAAAGTTTTTACGATAACTGCAACCAATTTATACCACCATTTCCAAGCTACAAATATTGTAATAAACTTTTAAATTTATGGACGTTTATTGAAAGTTGCAAGCAGTGTGAATGTAGTTACAAATCCAAACATAACCTAACTTATTTTATAACCTAGAAATATGTTTTTAAGAGAAAAATGTTGAAGACTAGCCTAAATATTTTAAGAATTTCAACTTATTTTAGGAACAAACCAAAGTTACTAAACAGTTATTGCATAAAGAGAAAACTATGTTCGAAACCATCCTACGAGATTAACCTAACCATCAACGGTGTCTCCATGAACAAGTACTTACAAAATCTAACCGAAGAGTACGATACATTAAAGAAAACATCACCTAAAAACGATAGATTAAGTCAACTACAACCTGTAGTAGACATTCTACAAGAGCGCAAACAACTAGTGGAGAATATTACAAATTTAAGCGATTTACTCAACGAGAAAGACAATGATTTACGCAAAATGGCCAGCGAAGAAAAAGTCGAGTTTGAAGAAAAGATAAAGTTAGTTGATAGTAAACTAGAAGAAGTATTGTTAAATATGGGTGAAAAAGACGAACATGATTCTATAGTTCTTGAAGTTAACGCTGGTGTTGGAGGCCAAGAAGCAATGCTTTTTGCCAAAGAGTTATTTGAGATGTATTCCGGCTTTGCTGAGTACAAACGCTGGGAGTGTGAAGTAGCCGCATATATTACAACAGATATCGGAGGGATACGTCATGGCAGTCTCTTATTATCTGGTCGAAACGTCTTTAAATATTTTAAACATGAAGCGGGGGTTCACAGAGTGCAAAGAATACCCGCGACGGAGAAGTCTGGACGGATACATACAAGTACGGTATCAGTTTTGGCCCTTCCGCAACCAACCGATATCGAAATCAATCTTCATAGTAAAGATTTACGAATTGACACAAAACGTGCTTCAGGCGCTGGGGGACAACATGTTAATACGACAGATAGTGCAGTTAGGATAACTCATATTCCTACGGGAACTTCGGTAGAATGTCAAGTCGATCGTTCGCAAATTAAAAACCGTGAGATTGCTATGCGTACTTTGAAAGCTAGGTTGTATCAGTTGGAGTTAGATAAGCAGATGAACGAATTGAACGTAACTAAAAAGAGTCAGGTGCGGTCAAATTATCGTAACGAGAAGATCAGAACGTATAATTTTAGTCAGGATAGGATTACTGACCATAGATTGCAAAGTTCTAATATGCATAATTTGAAAATGTTTATGTTGGGTAATGAGCTGTTAGAGTCACTGATCGATAAATTAAATACAAACGAGAGACTCGAAAGGTTGTTGAGTTTTTTAGATGATAAGAATAAATGAACTGTTTGAAATTATTTTTGTTTTATTTCTTTAAACGTTGTGTTTTTGTCATACTTTGTGAGATTGTCTACAACAAAAATTGATAGTCACAATACGAAATAAATATTGTTGTTAATCTTTAATAATTGCATCTACAGTAGAACGTCAAAAATCCGAACGCATTTTAAAACAGTTAAATACATAATTATGTAATAGTTTGTTTAATATATGTATATTTAATCGATTAAAGTGCATTTTTTAGGCATTTTTAGACAGCCTAAGTGTCATTTTCTAGGGTATTTTCGAAAATCCGAACAATTTCATAATCCGAACCACCTTCGGATTATCGGCGCTCTACTGTAGATAAACAAACAAGTTTTGCCTCCATGTGCCTGCTAAACACGCGTGAAAATTGTTTGAGCTTTTGAAGTGACGTATGTGGTTTCCGAGAAGTAAATTTTTCTCATTTAGCCATAAAAAATGATGTTTTACATACAGGTGTTTATTAAACGTACGGCAAAAATTCAAGGTGTACTTTCCTGGAATATTTTATCCTTTGATGATTTTTGAGAAGCTACTGTTTTGAAGATGAAGGGCAAAAAAAATTGTACGATAACATTTTATTAGCAGTTGAACTGTTGAAAATGACCTCCAATTAAAAAAATTCAATAATATAAATTAAAAAACCCCTTGGTTTTTTTCCGTATGGTTAATAAGCACGCCATATAGTAAACACTTTTTCTCCATTTAAAATTGAAGCAAAAAGTACCTAAGATATTAATTCCTTTTGATAACTCATATAAAAAATAAGGGAAACAAAAAGTATTTTAAATTGTATTAAAAGAAAGATGGGGCTACGAATATAAGTAAAGAAGGAAAGGGGAAATATATTTTAGTTTAACAATAGGAATGCAAATCTGAACGTCCAACTCATGAAGAATATTTGGTGAGAATTTAGACTAAATAATATTTTTTAAAAATGGCAGAGATACGAGCAATTTACTAAGGCCCGTTCTTTCTAAATATCATTGTCCCGCAACATTCTTTAAACAGAAATTGATTAATATTTATTATCAATGTGAACATTCAAAACTAACTCAGAACGACATTTATTTCAAAATATGAAGTTTTTATGTTATGCAACCAAGATTATCTTGTTTATGCAACTATGGTTGTATAACTTCGAGATCAATATTTAGGAGGTTTCAAATAAATGCCGTTTCTGATCATTTCTGTGTTTCTGATGTAATTTGTTATTTGTATATTTTATTTTATCACAACACTGATGTTTTGCCAGAAACAAATCTAATGTATGAGCAGCAAATTATCAATGGATGCCTACTTTTGTGTGTTTTTTATTGGACAATTTTATTGAAAATTGTATTTTAATTTAGATGCATACTAACCACTATAAAATTCCCATGGATCAATTATAATTACGAAGTAAAAACTATTAAAAACACTGTTACAGAATTTTCCAATAATCAACCAGTTCCAGAATTCTTACGTTGGTAGCGCGTGTTTCCACCACGACGGCCAATCACAACACGCCGTTTGAAGTAACAAAAACAATTTTAAATGTCAGTGTAGCCGTTAAACATAAATCGTTTTGAATTACCGATAATAATCCCCGCCAGTGAGTTGTTGAACTATTTTAAACTGTGACATATGTGAAAATGAGTGGCCATTGCGTAGACGTAACCGACTTTTCCATGATTTGCAACGAAACGTGAGTACATATTGTCGCATTACCAGAATCGACCTGTCATAACCTCCAAAAACCTGTTGCGATTGTTTAATTTAGGATAGTTGTATGGAAAACGGTTATTGTGTAATTTATAATGTTAATTTGAACTTAAATGTATGTTTATTGGTGAGGTACTTATGAAATAATGTTGGTTTTGTTATTAGTTATCGATTTAGTAAGAATTCTTTCATTTTATTTACTAATTTAATAACTAGCGCTTTCAAACAAACACGTGCGTTTCTTGCTAATCGATAGTCAATAGACCCTTTTCGTATACGAATCAAACTCAATTACTAGCAGAAAGCTATTGTTGAAGTAAGTTGTGGTTGTTGTCTAATTGTGCTTATTGTGTATAATAGTCCAGGCGCACGCATGTGCGATATTTTGAACCCTATTGAGCAAGTAGTAATTTGGTCCACTGCCAGCGCGCACAGAAGCTGCGGGCGCTTGTCTTGTTTATCAATTTTAGTTCAGTTCCGGTCGTTGTGTAGTGCGGTAGTTTGTGACGTTCAAATTCGTTTATTTCATTCGTCGCGATTTGTTTGAAAAGTGACTACTACTAGTATTACGTTTCGTTTGTTTTGACACGATTCGCATGCTTCGCTAGTGTTTTGTTTTTCGTGGGGATGATTTGATATTTGATGTTATTAGAGAGCGAGATGCGACGGAATATTAGAGACGTCTCTTGATGAAAAGCTCCGAGTGGAGGAACATTTTGTTCGATTTGTTTGGAAATACGTAGGGGTGCGAGATATGTCGTATTATAATCGGTACAGCGGGGTGCAGAGCCCTCCCAGACGCCCCATAATCCAGCCATCTGCTACTAGTCCATTTTGGTAAGATTGCCATGCAAAGTTCTTTTGTTTTCCATGCAAAATCCATTAATGTTACGGTATTTTCGTGGAAACTCATTGACGTCATTGGTGTAGATTACGTGCGAAAATTACATTTTCTCCGATTAAAACTAGTGTTTTAATCCGGAAGAACATTTTGTGTTCATTTAAAAAAAAACGTCGCATGCCTATTGCCTGTATTTATATGTATAGTTGATTTGTAACATAAATAATATTGTATTATTTTATGTTTAATTTTCTGTGTGGTGGATAAAATAAACTAGAAATAAGATATTAAACCTAGAAACTATAAACACGATACTACATTTTTTTTGTATCTGAATCTATTAATAGCTCAAAACGCAGATTTGCTTAAATTAATAAATAAATACAAATTAAAGAGTAATAAAATTACCCAACATAATAGAAGCATACATGCAAAAAATATACAGGGTGTTAGTGAATAAGTGCTATTTAACACCCCGTACTCAGAAAACGAAGCATTTGCGGACATACGTCTATATAGCAAACTGTCATTATTTTTTCATGCAGAATGACCTCCTGAAGTTTGTCGCATTTATTTACTAACACCCTGTATATGTTTAGCAAAGTGTCGTTTACTGA
Source organism: Aphodius sticticus (assembly GCA_963966075.1). Taxonomy (NCBI): domain Eukaryota; kingdom Metazoa; phylum Arthropoda; class Insecta; order Coleoptera; family Scarabaeidae; genus Aphodius; species Aphodius sticticus. Next base: position 26,542,014 of record OZ014508.1, read on the forward strand.
TAATTGAACCTAGAATGTGGGTTATAAGCATTGATATCTGTTGAGTCAGGATTTGTGGGATTTTAAATTTCAACTGGGGTCGGTCAACGAACCAGAATAATATGGATAAGAATTTATGTATAGTAGGCGTTTTGTAATTCAAATAATTTAGCCTAATAGAATTAATTCAGACACGCGTGTACATAACCTGGGAACAGAAATTGCAACTGGAAGGGGTTGTAAGAAATTCATGTCCACGAAAAAAACTTTAAAAACATAACAAAATGTCTCACTTTGGCACTGTTGGCAGATCTATGCTATTAGAACTTTTTTCTAGTTAATAAAAAAGATTGCTATAAAACACTGTCCGGTATAATTAACTCTTGTAATCTTCAACCAATATTTAATATGTTTTGGATCTATTGTAAAGAAGTTCATCAAGATTATCACATACCATTGTCATTTTGAAAAGTAAAATTTTACCCTGATTACATTGGATAAACTAATAATAACCATGGTTTTGGTCGTGGCACGCTGTGATATAACTAAGGAGCTTGGACAAGCCCTGAAGTACTTACAACGATTTAATTTAAAGATAATTAGCAGAAATTAATCGATAAACTACTTTAATATCGTGTATGACCATCTCTTGTTGAAACACCTACAGCAAATGTTATACCAATACTATTGTAAAACTACACTAAGTTAAACTTTTTTTTTAATAGCTTGAGGAGTCGATGTTGCTAAAAAGAAAAAATAACTCATAAATCGGGCGAAATATTTTTTTTTCAAAGGTTTAGATTGATTTTGGAGTGCGTTCAATAGCTGGGTTATTTTGGGTGGCCTACCAAACATATACACTCAGAATATAGAGTGTTGTACCTGTAGCACTCGAAAAAAGTAATCTAAAGTAACGATTTTTACAAAATCATAAAAGTGCCAATGTCTTAAAAATAACGTTCTTTTACCTAGAGTCATTTCGATATTCGTATCAGCCCTCCCAGGCATGACGTTGAGGTTTGGAACACCCTGTAGAAAATGTTTCAATAAATAACATTAGAACAACAAAATTAATGCAGGGTATTAACGTTTCCTCAAAACATTTTCGAGTTTCCTAAATATACTTACCAAATAGTAATCAGTATGTAAGAATATAACAATAATACTTGACGAAAACACTGTTTACATTTTCCATATAGGCGTGCATGTGTAGTCGCATGTGTTCATTCCTATGTATACGCCTTATCAACAGAATAAATAAGGACATTGATAAACAGAGGAAGTCGAAACCGCCTGTGAGTTAAGGAATAAAATACGTCACAACTAGAATACGGCCGAATAATAATTCATCACTCCTACTCGATATACATACATAAAATGCAATCTAATTCTAACAGCGATCGGCTGTCTTCTTGACCCCTTTGCCGTCGATTTAGTTTAAAGAGATAATAAAGGAGGTGATTTAGCGAAATCATTATTGCTTATTATATTAATGACGAAAAAAATACACAATAACATTTAATCAAATATTTTGTCAGTTCTACCTGAAATATTTCAAGGGTAAATAAAAGACAGTCGTTTGATGCCTACCCTAGTAACCCAGGTAAAAATAGGTCATTGTTGGATTTAATAGCATTAGATGAGTAATAATAAATCAGGGAAAAACGTATTTGCAGTAATACGGCTTCGTCAAATGACGGTTCAATGCAAACACAACTGACTAATTAACTTGGATGCGATATAGGTACACAATCCGTTTATTGAGGTATTAAGTCATTTGTTGATTGCCTTCTCGGTACTCGGTTTTTACCTAAGTGGTCTATTTTAGGTCTTCCGTAAACATGTGTAATTTTTTAACGAAACAAGCCATAACGTAGTTATTAATCATCTGATTAATGCGAATAAAAAAGAAATGAAGAAAAAAGTGTAAACTAGAGGAACTAGACTTTTCCTGCAACTCGTAGAATGCCATACATGTGATCAGAGAGAAACGTCCTTTTGAAGTACGTCGACATATTTGCTTTAAATTTTATTTTGATCAATTTATTATTATTTATTATATCAAATTATTCTATGAATTCATAATAACTACTAAAAAGTCACTTGGCTTCACAAACATTCAGATATTGGGAGAAATACAAGAAGAAAATGATGGCTAAAGATATGGCTTTACAGCAAAGTACTTGAGAATCTGACCAAGCACCTTAATTCCTCCGCAGGGTGTCTCAAACTTGGACCACCAGACCTCAAATTGGATCAAATTTTTACTTGTAAATCTGTATTTTTTACAACCATGCAGATATTGGTGCGAATCAAAAGTGTTGGATTTGATTCGACTTTGTAGAAGGCTACTTGGGAACCTAACCAAGATGCTTAATTTATCCATGGGGATTCTTAAACTTATCTTACCTTGAACCAAAACATATTACAATGTGCTGACAGAATCATTAAAGTCTGTCAAATTTGACAAAAGTTATTTGTCTTCTATTTACTATACCAAACTATCTAGATATGCCATAGAACGTAAAAATGCATCGCATAAACGGTAAGGTAAACTTTGTTTAGGGAAAAACTATTTTTTTAATTCTAAATTTAGTACTTTATTAGATTACAAATCAAGTAAGAAGCATACATAAATCAAACAAAAGTCATAAATTAAACATTTTTAATGTCTTTTATGTTCTACCTCGGAAAGTAAACATTTGTTATTCAGTTTCGTTTTTTAATAATATTTTTTTTTTATAATTAAGTTATTATTTTTTAATAACTCTCGTTTTAAATTTTAAAACAAGAACCATATACAGGTGTTCAATTTTGAATAGTGGACTTTGCTATTCTCTTTACATTTGAATTACGCTGTATATTAACAAGAATTTCGAATTTACGTAATTTTATAACATTAATATTTATTTTGGTGTAAACTTCTCAGAGGATGATTTATAGCATGATAAGAATTATTGATTGACTTCTATGGTATGTAACTTTCGAACGAATAAACTTGGAGACATGGAGTTGTCACAATTCTATTTATAGTTTAAAAAGATTATCAAAAGTCGGAAAAATATAGGTTATCTTCCATTAAAAAATGTTTTTGATCTGCCCTGTCCGGCAGAAAGTTGGATACTACAAACGTAAACTTTTTTTATTAACTTTTCAGAAATTTTTATTAATCATAAAATTTCTGGATTGTCTAAAACTTAAAATGCAAATATTAAAACCTAAGTAGCTATTGGCGTGTACCGGGTGTTACCACAATCAGGGTTGTTACAAAAAACCGTTTTTTTTTTAAATTTTAAACAAAATAAACATGATTTTCTTTTTATAAAATGATGCTTTTTTTTAACGAAACAATGTTTTTAAATACTTCGCAAAAAGATGTTTTAAACATGGAATAAAATATGTTTTGAATTATGCAATTATTTTATTTGTAAACATTTTAATCGGCGTCTTTTCATTGCCTATTTTACTTCCAACCACTGATATTGTATTACTAGGCATATTTTATGAAAAACAACAAAAACTATTCAAATATCGGTAATTTAAAACACCTTTAAAATAACATTTAAAACAAACTGTTTAAAGCATGTTTAATACAAAATATTTGTTTTAAAAAATGTTTAAAACACTGTTTTAAACATAACAACCCTGACCACAACTATGAAAATCACGGAGTAAAGTAGCTTCTATGGTCAAAGCTATGCGAAAATGTTATTTGGAAATATTAGAGGTCATCAAATACGAAATTATAATCATCTTCTCCATTGCACATACCGGGTGTTTTTTTATTAACAATTAACATTTTTATTGATTTCTCAGAAAATTTTATTCTTGATAAAAGTGTCTGGATTGTTTTAAACCTAAAATGCAAATATTAGAACGTAAGTATTTGCTTGCATTGAGTCAAAACCATGTACCGGGTGTTACCAAAACTATGCTAACACTGAAGACTAAGGTATCTTGTGGTCCAAAGCTATGCAAAAATATTATTAAAAAAGTATTTCAAAATATTAGATGGCATTAAATATGAAATTATGTCACCTTTGACGTTCCATTTACTAATTTCGTATTTATAGCCCTCTAATTCTTCTAAACACGTTTTTCAAATGACATTTTTTGATAGTTTTTAAAATAAAGATACTTTACTCTTAAGAGTTTTTCTTAGTTTTGGTAACACCCGGTATTATTTGCATATTTCAAAATATTTCATATTTGTAGCCTAAGTTATTTCCTAAGATACCGCACACTGCAGACTTTTGATCGGCCGATAGTTTGGTCGGCTTGTATTTCAACTGAATAAATTCTAATCGTTTCAGTGTGCGCACTTACATATGCCTTAATGGTATACATGGTGTCTCACTGAACTGGTACATTAGAAGTACCTCATAGTCTACTATTTCTGGAAACTTAAAATTTTGGAATTAGGATTTACTCGATCTGAGCTCTTCAGCTAAAATATACGTATCAAAATACATCATTTTTGATAAGGTTTCCCTATACCTAAATATCACAATTTTTGAGTTTTTTGATTTTTTAGTATTTTTTGGCGATTTTCGCGGTTACATTTAAAATCGTTTTTGAGATATTGTTAGTATAAAAGAATGCAAACTAAATGCAAAACGATTTATTCTTCATTGATAGAGAATGTAACAGCTTTGGAACAGCAGGAAAACAGAAAAGACATCGAAAAGGTTTGTTAAAACTAAAATAATATATTTGGGATATCTAACTTAAATTAAAACTCAATTATTTTGTTCGAAATGCTGCCCGTTCTGCTCCAAACATTTTAAAACTCTTCGCTGTACTTCTGTCATCGTCGCTCTTCCAAAATTGTACGGAGAATGTAACAAATTTTCCGTGAATGAAGAATAAATTCAAAATATCACTATTTGAATAACCGTCAGCGTTTTCCATTTCATAACTAATAACCACGTACAACTGTCTACACAATTATTAGCGATAGATGAACAACAATACAAACAAACATATCTGTCAAATGTAAAGATAAATCCCGAGCACTGCAAATGTGCAAAAAATGACATGAAAAGTATGAAATCATCTGTATTCAAATACATTTTATGACTTAAATACTGCTGATATAAATGCCAATTTATAAAAATGATGTTGTGAAAGGTTATCGATAATGAAATACTTTATCTGCCAAAATATTAAGGCCTCGTTATACAACCCAGGAGTATTCAAAATGGATTTAAACAAGAAGTGACAATATCTCAAAAATTATTAAAGATATATATAGGAAATCCTAATATTTATTGATTGATAGGGAATAAGATTTCCTATCGAATGGCGTATCGGTATACAGAGTGTTCCATTTGAAAAAAAATGAGTTTTTCCGTTTTAAAATTCAATTATTGTGTTGTAAATTTTGAACACCCTGTACAAGATATCATAATGAACTAAATATCGTCTTATTTGGTTATGTTTCTAGTTTTGGACCACCAATCATAAATCTTCCAGTTTCAATAATAGCCAAAATATTCAATTTTAAACGTAACCGCGAAAGTCACCAAAAAATAGTAAAATCAAAAAAACTCAAAAAATGGTGATAATTAGGTAAAGGGAAACCTTTTCCAAAAATGATGAATGTTTTTGGTACGTAGAAACCAAAAATAAGATGAAACTATATCATTCCATTTAAAATAACAAAGTTGATGTCGACTTCCGGTGACCGGACGTGACAGTTAACTTGGGAATATTTTAGCTGAAGAGCACAGATCGAGTAAATTCTAATTCCAAAATTTCAAGTTTCCCGAAATAATAGAATATGAGAAACTTCTAACGTACCAGTTCCGTGAGACACTCTGTATATAAGACCGACCGATCGGCCGATCAAAAAGCAGTGTGTGGTGTCTCTAAAACTTGTATTTGAATTTGTACCTTAAAACTTTCTCAGGAGGACACCTTGCGTTTCTTTTTCTACACTCTGTATACAAAAATTGCATGTGCATAAGAAAAAAATAGAATGCGATCGATTTATCGCAGGATTGAAATTGCAGGTTCTATTGAAGAAATGGAAAAGGGCTTTTATATCCTATTACTTAGTTTTTATCCGATTATTTTTTAATGCTCTACGTATTGCCAAAAAAAGCGTAATTTGCGCTCTTCAAATCCAAAGACGTCAAAAAAATAATAAATGATGTGATAGACCAGGAAATAGAGACTTTTTCGTGACAAAAATAGTATCAGCAAGCCGCCGGTCCCAGGTCACGTGGAACAGTCCGTAGATATATTGTGATGTGTTTTCGACTAGCAAATATCACTACTTTGTTTGTTATAAACAAAAAACCTAAAAAAATCGTGCTTTTTCTCGTTGTTCGCTTGTAATAGGTGAACCGAAGGAGCAATCTTGATACTGTCAACAGACGAATTGTAGAGAATGAAAACAGGAAAAAAATGACCCCTACACGGACCCGATCGGATTAATATTAACGGAGGAAATTCGGAAGAACCGGAGAAATCTGCATTTTTTTTTAAATTCATAACTCCGCCATTTTCGGTTTTTCGCGAGAAAGTAGCGATTGATGGGTACTTTAAGTGTGCACAACCCAGGCGTTGTCCGATGATTAGATTTTGCACAATTGCGATTTGAATCTTTTTTATGCAATATGGTTCGGCGAGCCTGGATGCTTCGGAGGTGGTCCGATTTTAACTTCTTTTGCGTTTTTCGAAAGTAGAAGTATTGTGCTACAAAACGTCTATTCTGATTTTGCGTTAAAATGTTGCGAAATAAGCGAAAAATGCTTGCAAACTTGACCGAAATCTGCGGCGCGCTCCAAACCGGTCGAGTGGTGGGGGTAAGCGGCCTACGCGGGTAAGCGCGTATCTATAGTAATCCCAACGCGCTGCGCGCTTCCCCGAGTCGACCGCCTACCCCACTACTCGACAGCGTTTGAGCGCGCGGCAGATTTCGGTCAAGTTTGCAAGCATTTTTCGCCTATTTCGCAACATTTTAACGCAAAATCAGAATAGACGTTTTGTAGCACAATACTTCTACTTTCGAAGTACGTTAAAAAAATTAAAATCGTACCACCTCCGACGCATCCAGGCTCGCCGAACCATATAGCATAAAAGAATTCAAATCGCAATTGTGCAAAAACTAATCATCGGACAAGGCCTGGGTTTTGCACACTTAAAGTAGCCATCAATCGCTACTTTCTCGCGAAAAGCCTGCGTTACAACTTTGAAAATTGCGGAGTTATGAATTTTTGAAAAAGATGCAGTTTTTTCCGGTTCTTCCGAATTTCCTTCGTTAATATTAATCCGATCGGGTCCGTGTAGGATTCATTTTTTTCGTCTTTTCATTCTCTACGATTCGTCTGTTGACAGTATCAAGATTGCTATATCGGTTCAGCTTTTACAAGCGAACAACGAAAAAAAGCATGATTTTGTTAGGTTTTTTGTTTATAACAAATAAAGTAATGATATTTGCTAGTCGAAAACACATCACAATACATCTACGGACTGTTCCACGTGACCTGGGACCGGCGGCTTGCTGATGCTACTTTTGTCAGGAAAAAGTCTCTATTGCCTGGTCTATGATAGAAACTATGAAATTCATTGCCTAGGCCCCTAGCTAATCGATAAATGCTATTATAGTCCAAATGTCTGCGTTGGCGTCGCCGTCTTTTATGACAGCCCTACACTTCTTAATTCGCTCCTAATACCGTAATAGGGAGAACATCCATAAAACTTCAATATCCGGAACTCAATTCACTGGCCATAAGTCTCCATATGCTCCACTCTTTACTTTATTTAACTACCCAATTTGCCAGCTATCGATTGACATCCCGGTTGCTCCATCCTTCTCCAAACAATCAAAATTCGCGCTGTCCCAATTAACCGTTCGTCTGTCGCGATCACAATTTTTGGTGGTTGGCGCGTCCCGACGCCCGCCTGGTTCAACGAACCTGCCGCCTGTGTGACCCAGTGCACGCGTCCGACGACGTCGCCGTCGCGGGACGCCCGATATTTCTAAATTTGCCCCGTAGCGCCTTCTATACCTTCCACTGTGCACCGTCTGGAGTCCAGACTCTGGTCCACTGAAAAGAGCAAATTTATGTACGATAATTATCGTCACTTCCCTTTGTTAAATATAACGCGGAAGCGATGGCGCTCGCTCGCCTCTGCGCCTCTAGCTCTTGTAAGTGTCGCGACGCCGTCAAATTCCGCTGTCCGGAGTTATCTATCTGGCCCCCTTGGATGCGGGTATTTCTGGAAATTGATGGTGGGGCACGGACTTACGGCCGTGGTATTTTATTTGGTGGCCGAAATATTGGTCGCGTTACAGTAATACAGATACTGACGTGAACCAGAGAAGGAAAATGTCCAGAAAAGATTGGGATACTACTTTATTCCGGTATCAGTGATTGTCTCTGACATTTGCAGAGCACTGCAAATAAGAAAAAAATTACAAAAAATCTTTAGCTTCATCGTTTCTGACAAATGAAGCTACAACTGGATAAACAAAATTTAGGTATATTTGTTCGCACTTTTGGTTGGATGAAGAAGTTGAGCAATACAGGGGTTTTATGTTTTAAAACATTTGTTTTAAAACATTGTTTTAAACATGTTTTAAAACAAATATTTTGTTTTAAATCATTTTTTTAAAAACCTGTTTGAAATGTATAAAACACTTTTTTTAAAACATTTCCTGGTCCAATGTATATATATACTTAGTAAATCCCATAACTGAAAACATCATACTCTAAAGCCGAATTAACTTAACCTATACTTTAGTGCAGGGTTGATGGTTATGTTTTAGACAAAATTTATTTGACTACGCCACTGACTGAATGACAAGCCTTGGCACCAGACTACCGTCATTATTGACAGGGAGGCAAAGATCCGTTGATCGAACTATACGACGTTTTATCTACGACTCACAAATTCCATTTTATATAGTTGAATCAATTTAACTTTGCGTGTTGTCAAAAGTGACAGTCTTCTGGTGCAATCGACTGTTGTCATTCGGCCAGTGGCGTAGTCGAATAAATTTTGCCAAAGGAAAAGCATACGTCTGCATACAAAAATCAAAAGCGACTTTTCACGCAGCTCTTCCTTTAAGGATGTAATGGTAATATGCTTTCCTAGTTTTAAATATTGCTAAATCTTGTCTACAGGAAGAATATGGTAATGCAATAGCGTACTTGCAGCGTAAAGGTTGTACAATGTGTTGCGAACTTGCATTTTTGCACCCTCATCAATGTCTTAGGTTTTTGGTATCCTCCAAGTTCGAGAGTTTCTTCTGGTACAAAGAGACTCGTTTGTCTCCGTGGCATTTTTATATTAGATACTGTCCTTAGACTTATTTTTAATGCATCCGCAAGTCTCTAAGAAATAATGTAAGAATGTTCGCAAAAGGACGAATGGACAGTAATTAATACCTGCTGAATTGCATTAAGGGAAATTAGGGGATCCATATTTTCCTTTTCCGCTGTAAAATAGTCTATAAGATTGGCCACAAACTATTTCGCCACAACTGACAGTTACCCTGAATCTCATGTTAGCGACGCCGCTGGAGATCCGAACTACCCAATGACCGACGTACTGTTGTTCTGTCTTTCTTCTGCGCACTAGTATACATATTAGCATTCGAGATCGTGTGTCTTAGCCAGCCGAGACATACGTCCAACGTTAGTGTCAATAGTTTACCATGCAGTAGAAAGAGTGGCAATGCATTTAATCATATCGTAACTACCGCATGTCACTTTTGACAACACGCAAAGCTAAATTGATTCAACTATATCAAACATTTTAAATGTATTTGTATTTGTGTCATCCACGTAGGTTTCGACAGACTTTGGACACTAGCGTTGTATAATGACAGTTCGTTCAAATAATGAAGTCATTATTTGAACGAATTTCAAATAATAAAGTGTATAATGATGGGGATTATAATATAGTCATGGATACGTATGCAATGAACACATATAATACACATATAATAAGTTAATAACAGTTAATAACAGTTATTTGACATTTCGCCTCGCCACCATTGACAAATACATTTAAAAGATTTGATATAAAATGGAATTTATGAGTCGTAGATAAAACGTCGTATTAGACTCGCACACAGCTGATATAAATCGCTCGCATGTTTATACGCTCGCCTATGGCTCGCGTATAAACTTCATGCTCGCGATTTATTTACTTAGTTATGTCCTCGTCAAATAATATACTATTAAAACAGTTTGTTTTAAATGTTTAAAACATGTGTTTTACACTACCGAAATTTGGACAACATATTTAATTATTTAATCAGAGTTGTATGCTGCTCTTCAAGATTTTTATGCATGGATGAATTAAAAAATCAAAAAAATTTTTAAATATTGTATTTATTAATAAAAAAAATCTGATGTGGCCAGGCACATGACTTTATCATACTATATATAAAATTAATAGTTTAGCTGCATGGGACTCTATTTGATGGAGATCGACCATGTCTGCATTAAAATAAAACTACTAGAACTAGACAGATGTCGATTAAAGCTGCGTTCGGATATTGTACTCCGTTGACTCCGTTGCACTCCGTTGGGTGTAAAAAGTGTAATGCAATATGCGAACGCAGCTTATATTGACAGAAGTTATTGTCAAAACATTAGCGTTTGACACCAAGACTACCTACTGTCATTAGAATCAAAAAATCTGACAAATCCTGGCTACTAGTTTTCATACAGTACGACCGATCTCGTAGAAATAGGATTTCCTCATGCAGCTAAACTATTGATTGTACCAAAAAATGTCATAATGATAAATTATTCAGAATTTCCTCATCTTTAATTTATTATTTAACTATTTCGACGAAATTCCAGAAATGGCGGCTTATTTGCAAAATCTTTCAAAAATACTAAGACTAAACCTCCAGTTCATTTGGACCCTCTTCAACAGAAAGCTTTTCAGCTCTAAGTTTGGTTATGAAACTTCTAATTTTGAATTTTCGTCACGATACCTTTAGTAGTTTCTCCGGAACCGTCGCCACAAAAAACGGGTACACACACACACACACACACACACATACACACACACACACACACACATACACACACACACACACACACACACACACACACACACAGACATTTTTTTGTACCTTGGTCAAAAATGTTCAGGGGACCCAAAAAGACATATTTCCGCTAAAATCTCAAAATTTTTTTTTGGCATGATTACAATACTTTACATACTGCGTATGATAAAGTAAAAAAAAGTTCTTTATAAAATATAATAATACATTCAGTGATAGCATGTAACTACAATAAACAAATACTTTTATAATAACATAATAACATACCGGGTGACGCACGCCATAGGTACTCCAGTTTTTTTTTTATAGAACTGGACGAATGAAATTTGGGAAAGTGTTAATAGACAAAAAGAATTCATACTCTTGAGATTAATATGACTTCCGGTTTTTCCGGAAATGACATCATTGAAATTTTAAGTGGCACCCTATATTCTTTGTGTGATATATTCTATCAGGATGACATTCTGAACACAAAAATATATCGATCGTCAATTTTTATCACGAACGCAACGCCAAAATAACTTTTTTGTGTATTAACCCTGGTGGCTATGAATTGGTGAAAATAGTCGAAAATTGTCAAATAAAAACTAACTAAATCGATTTTGGCCGACATTGCATTACTGGCGCCCTCTAGCGTGACAACAAAAAGTCATTCACACAACAGATTAAACTTCACTGAGAACTGACGTATGAAAAAGCGCCGACGAAAATGTTTACAAATAAAACAATTGCGTGATTTAAAACATTTTTGAAACGATTTTTATTCCTTATAAAAAACATGTTTTTTGGGTGATTTTTTTTCTTGTTTAAAACGTTTTTTTTTTCATGTTTAAAACATGTTTTTTTTTTTCATGTTTAAAACATGTTTTTTTTTCATGTTTAAAACATGTTTTTTTGCGAAGTGTTTCAAAACATTTTTTCGTGTTTAAAAACATCATTTTATAAAAAAACATGTTTGTTTTGTTCAAAATAAAAAAAAAAAGCTTATTTATAATTTTTCTGTTGAATATTTTCGTTTTCCACTTATGTGACCGACTAATTTTGGCTAATTCCTTACAGTGCAAGAAAGTAATAGTAAATGCGTTTAAGCGACTAATAATGATTATTGTTGTAGCAAATTGAGAGTTATACCGAATTGAGAGTCATAGGAAATCGATTACCTTTTTTTGTTGCTTATTCTGTTAATTTTAAAAAGCTATTTATGTGCAAAATGTTTGGTATATTACAAGTAAAGGAAGCTATTACTTACGACTACAAAGTTTGCCGTACGGGTGCTGTAGATCGTTCGAGTGAGTAATTGCTATTAATAAATTTATAAATAATATCTGAACCTGATACATAACCTACAATTGTGCGCATTATTCGCACTTCCCAAGCAATCAAAAATCTCGATTTTCAAAACCCATGGGTTTAGCGAGTAATAAAATCAATCGATACGTGAGATAATGGTTTTTGTTACTAATCATAAATTGCAATAGTTATGAATGCATTAATCAATTGGAGTGGCACAATCCGTTCAGGTAGTAATTTCCTGTGATATTTTGACAAGTGTCACTTGAAATATGTTTTCTTCAAATATTATTATACAAACTTTAGAAATATGACGAAGGGCGGGGTTTTCAATGCCAGTTTAAACCACGTTTACGTCTAAAAAGAGTTTAGGTCTTAGAGATTTTTTGGAAAAGTTTTTTGGACTGATAAATTGATAAACTGATTCGTTATGTATTTTGTCGTTCCCAAATTTCTATCGCCGCCGGTGAGTGTTTGTCTTGAAAGCACAGGAAGAGGTACGATACCCACATCCTAAATATATAAATAAAGGCGACAAACGCGCGTTGCCGATTACGTTTTGTTCGCTTTGTGACATTTTAGTGCTACGGCATGAGATCGTTGAAAGAAAAGCGGCTGCCACCTTTGAAGACCCGGCGGCCGGAAAAACTCATTCACTATAGCAAAAACTGCCCCTGAAATCCAAACACTCGAGGAGAGCCGTCCGATGATTTATTTAGGTTGTGACTTGGGTTCTATAAATTATAAATGCGAGATCGGGAGAATTTATGGGAAACACCTTCTCGTGTTACGACAGTTGCAATTTAAACTGAAAAAAAAAAGTTCTGTTTCGGATGATGATTGTAAATTGTACTTAAAGTGATTTCTGAACAAATTTACAATTACAAATGGCAATTTTCAGGACATTAAAGTATATGAGGACATAAGTTAGGACTTTTTACGAAGAATGTTGTAAATTAATGAAATAGCATATTCTAAACTAAAGTAGATAATTTCCTCATGTTTCTGTTCAGTTTTCAACCGGCAAACAATTAAAAATGGTGTCTGGTTCGGGCGAATATAAATACAGTTGTACAAATATGTGCTTCAAGTTCACAAAATTTAGCAAAGGCATAAGTAGTCGGAGATTTGTACATTGGTTGAACTAGATTCATCAAATACGTAATTAGTTAATTAATTAAATCTACAACTAATTTTTGAAGATCCGGAAGCTCAAAAAAGATCAGAACCTGTTACTAAATCAAATTTTTAATTCGTGTACAAATTGCAGGAAAATCCAATGTGGGTTTATAGATATGTCCGGTGATGTTCCACATTTTCCGACTTAATAATTTTGTGAATTTCCAAAGTGTATCCATTAGAATGGTCCAAATTTTTGGTTTTGCGGAATGTGTTTACGCCGTATTTATCTTCATTTTGAAAGAAGTATAGGCCAATGATGCCAAGATGGAAATGATCTTCATACGAAAAAACTATTTTGCGACCAAAATCGACGATAATTTCCAAATGATTTAAAGCCCACACAAAGAAACAACAAAGTGGAAGGTAATTTTACTTAAACATTTCAATGCAAATGCAATTTTATGCAAAATTTTCTACAGAAGTATGATTGGTGTTCAGTTGTTGTGACCACGGAGAAGTTAGCTATAAAGGATAGCCGAAACTTTTGTTTTCCGATTTTATTTCTTTTGTTATTAAACACCCTGGGGGCCTAGGTGCCACGAGGATTAGCCTTGACCTCCAACACCCTACATACATACATATTAAACACCCTGATAATATGATAATATGCAAATTAATAATGAATAGTATTATCTGCGAGAGTAAAACTACACAAAATCCATATTTATGCCGTCATGGTTAATTTTATTCACAAAAATAAAGTTCTTTAGCGACGCACTCAACTCCGTTTACGGAGGGCCGTAACGTCGAAGAATTATTACTACTTAATTAAGTACACTCAAATCTAAAATACTTCTCTGTGTTATATTTTATGAAATAAATTGTTTTTCAACGCCACGTACGATATTTATTACCTACAATTGCCGTTGGAAACGTTGAAAAATTAGTTTTTGGCGAATAACTTTTAAAATATTGGGAATTGGGAATTATTGGGTATTATTTTTTAATTCTGCAACGTTTCACCTAAAAAAATATATGGGTTCCAATTTAAAATAAGAACAATAACACGCTTTGAAGTTTGACACTAGATTTTGGTAATCCTGTATAATCTGGATCAATGACACTTGGTTAACGAGACTACTAGGTCTAACTTAATAAGGACGTCGCAAAATTTTATTAACGAGGTGCAATTTGTGGTTTTTATTGATTTTTAAAGCCAACGATGCAAAATCAATTTTCTTTTGTTTTTATTTTTTTGCGCTGCAGTCACTCAACCGATTTCAATAAAATTTTGGTGGTATGTAGGCAACCATAACAGGCTTCCAAATGTGTAAAAAAAATTATAGCATGCAATTTAAAAAAATATATCACGTTGACGTTGCACATTTTTGGGACACCCTGTATAATGAAAAATAATTTCTTGAAATGTACCTTGAAGTACAGGGTAAGCTTGCAAAATGTCAAACTCTTAGCTTAATTAGTAACTGAGCTACAGAAGACGGGAGCTGAGCTGCAGGACCCTGTATATAACCACAAGTTTAATTGAAGGGGTTCATTAATACGATAACTGGTTAAATTCTAGTAGTTGTGGTTAAATGAATTATTCTTGTTGTAATTTTTATGCTTCCGAGAGTTCACGTCTGGAACATTTCTGAATTGTGAGGTTTGGTTATTCTAATATATATAACCACAAGTTTAATTGAAGGGGTTCATTAATACGATAACTGGTTAAATTCTAGTAGTTTTAAAGGTTTCTCGTTTATTGGATACTAATTTAATTCTTTAACAATGATCATTTAATTTAACTGTGGTAATCTTACCACTGTACATTTAATAAATTTAACAAACGTTTTAAAAGTCGACGAATACAAAATTGCATTTGACTAAACAATATTTTTTATTTATATAGATATACATCCTAGGTAAAAGCCAAAGGAAGTATCCCCTAAGTTCCTTCTGGTAATTGTTAGATAACCTCTAAAATAAAAATTTAAATTAAATCAAAATACCTACCATACTTATTTAATAGCAAAACCAAAATCAATCACGTTTCATGTAAATCTATTTCATTTACCATTTGTTTATTTACATATACCATAAACCAAACAATTCGTTTTTATTTTAAGGTTAAAGACTTGCAGAGTGTTTAGCAGCACGTCCCTCTCCCTATCGGTTGCTACGTAGTTCGTAGTTACTCAGTTTGCCACTCAACTGGTGGCAAACTATTTAAATTTAACCACTGGATATCTGACAGAATACGATTTTATGGTTTAACAACGGTGCTAAGAAATTTAACCACTTGCTACGTAACAAGTGCGTTACCGAATTGGTCTGAATGTCCCTCCGAAACTGACAGCGCTGGAAAATATGTCGGTTGGGTGTTGCAGAAAAATGTTTATAACTTTTGCAAATCTTGTTTCATAAGTTTCTATCCTATATCAACTTGTAGGTAATTAAAAGGGTTTCTCACCCTTTGACGCTCGGAGTTTTAATCCACGCTGAACAATCCTTAAATGACGATACGGTGATACTCTCCTACGCGGTTTAATATTACGCGTTTTATGAAAATGCGTTATAGGAATTTGAGGATCGCAAATTTAGACGCGTGCGCGTTGTACGAGAATCGCGTTAATGAAGATGTAGTCGCAAAATTTTTAGCGCGTTTGTAGTATTTCGCGTAGTAGGAACCGCGTTATAGGAGAGTCTACTGTAATGTCCATATGAAACCGACATGTGATATAGAAATGAAGAACGTGAAAATGTTTGTCAGCAAATAATCGGTAGATTTGCTGTATCGGTAAAAAACATACTTTTGAAACTTGAAGATAACCATTAAACATTTCTAACTTTTGCTTTAAATTTTAATTTTTATTAGACCCCAAAATGAACATAATTTCAAAGTATAAACTCGACCGGAACTTCTCATTTTGTAGCTGCACGGTTCTATTCTTATTACATATTTTTATTATACCTACTTATACAAATTAGCTTTATAATATCTTTCTTACAGCCATACTGGATCTATTATTACTAAGGTTATATTATGATATTTTTACAAAACTTCAAACATAACTAATACACCAAATTAACTAAACGTTGTTTACGTCGTTTTAATTGGACCTGATAAGGAAATCCTATGGTATACATAATAGCCAATAATACATACACTTTAGGATTTCCCGTTA
The DNA here is from genome assembly GCA_963966075.1 of Aphodius sticticus. Classification (NCBI taxonomy): domain Eukaryota; kingdom Metazoa; phylum Arthropoda; class Insecta; order Coleoptera; family Scarabaeidae; genus Aphodius; species Aphodius sticticus. Next base: position 26,558,628 of record OZ014508.1, read on the forward strand.
TATAATACCCCTTATATATAACATGCCCATTCGTCGTAAATATTTATGAAAATTTATGCGCTGTCATATCAAACAAATTCTTAATACGACTCGACGTTTAAAGTATATGTACATCGACATAAGTGATTTTGATTTATTATATTGTATCCTTCTTTGTCTTAACAACTTCCATATTATGCTGATTGGTCGATGACTTGGAGAATAAAGCGCGACAGTGGACACGTGCTGTTCATCTTGAATCCTTTGTCTCCAGAAGCAACAATATTAAATTTCACCACAAATACATTCCTCCCTTCGTATCTATTTTAGCACTGCTTATTTCTTATTGTACTTTCCATATACATAACTAGTCCGTTACCAAGGCAATTTATGCCGTTATAAATCCGTTCAACGCTTCATTAATAGCTGAAAATTACTGCTGAAGTTTCACCGGCAGGATGTTTGAGGATGTATCCCAGAAATCACACCAAACCCAATTCAAACTGTGATCTTATTAAATGGCTTCTTGAAACTTAGAATCATGACAGTGTTTATGTCGATATTTCTCTTAACAACTATCAAACCAGAATCGTTCAAGTTATCGTAAACATAGAGGGTTATTTACATTACAATCCTTTTAATGGCCAAAACAAGTGCGGTTGTAAAGGTACGATGGGACTTTTCGCTTTAATCCTGCGGTTGTGATGGTAGCTCATGATTTTAGAAGCACATGCTAATAATAGCTCAAGCAGATGCTACTGTAAATTATTCATAATTGTCGGGCAATATGAGCGTCACGAGTGTCAACTGTGGGCTTTAGTGCGCTGAACCGTCTTAAATTTTGTAGGAATAGGAGTGGTCTTCTGTAGGTTTATTTCCGAAGCCAATTTGCTCTTCTAATTGGGAAATAAGGAAACATTGTAAAGGATGTTTTACGAAAAACACTTTCATCTTTCATAACTTACGCACGTCCCAATAATAACTACTACAAAGAAATGTAGCCGTCGACTGTGCTAAATTATCGAGTGTATTAGTTTATAACGAGTATTTAGGTAAATTGTTTCTCTAGTTGGCATTTTGTGACAAGATTTTGTGTTGGCATGAGTCGTTTGGAATGACATGAGCACTTACTTTTATGTTTTCATATCAACAAGAAAACATGTAGAAAGCTTGTAAATAAACAACTAGCGGTTTTTTATTTTTGGAAAACCTATTCGTACTAGCAATTTTGTGTTCTGTTTGTTGCTTTGGCAGAGATCAGAGATTTATTGCGTACTGAGTAAAACTTTTTGGCGCGAGGTTATTTAAAGAACATTTCGTTACTGCAAGTTTCCTTGAATTCACTATGTGCATACTATACTAGGGTTTGTAGTTTTTTTAAAACTGGTTTTAAAACAGTATTTTTGAGAATAATTGAAAACTGACAAAAAAAGCTGTTTTAAAAGCTAGAATTAATACGAATAACGAGGAATATTATTAAAAACATTGCCATTTTACTTGAAAAAAGTATTATTAACTAATCTGCAAACTTATACAGTGAGCCCGCAATGTATGGAAACATGACAAATCCTCTGTAACGGTTTGTTATTTGAAAAACCTTGGAAACGTCTGTTTTTAATGATCAAAATACACATATTTATATAAAATTTAATTTTCTACCTTTGATTATTTTCGACTTATGATGTCATTGACACTTTCTAAATAATAACCCCAGATTTTTGTACTGATATTGATATATATCTTAATAATAATTTACAAAATTTATTGCCGTACACGTGAAAATTTTCGAGAAAAATTATAATAATATCGATGACTTGTTTGTTTATGGAAAGAGAAAAGGCGATTTCGATTTATTTATTTGGTCTTAATGTGAATCCGAGCTGAAAGTTTTATATTTTCAATTCAATTTTGTATTCAATTCATAAAATCCACGTTCAATGTTTATCAGTATTTTACAATTTTCAATGTTCCTTTTCTGGAAAATTTTCTGGTGTAAGGCCATAAAATGTCTCCGCTTCCATTCTTTTTCCATGACTACCATTTAGATAATTAAAAGATTTACCAAAATCAGTAAGAAAAATATAGGGTACCATTTAAAAAAAGTGTCGATGACTTCATAACTCCGTAACAATTGAGTATTGACGGTCGGAAATTGAATTATTCACAAAAATTTGTATTTTAATCATTAAAAATCGACTTGTTCGAGGATTTTTGGAAAATAGCAATCCGTCTCAGAGACTTTCTTATGTTTCCATACTTTACGTGCTCACTGTATAGTATAGTGTGTGTATAGTAATAGGTATTTATGTACCAAGGGCATTAAACGGATGTTTATGGTCCGAGGGTGAGTTTAAAAAGCTCGAGCGCCTATCGGCCCTCGAGCTTTTTAAGTCGCCCGAGGGTATAAACATCAAGTAATGCCCCCGTGGTACATACAAAATTTTATGTCTTACAATGGTTTTCTTCCTCCGTTTGCATAATATTAATAAATATTTTGACGTTATCAAGTGACATGCGTATCTACGCAGTTGAATAACCTATAAAAACAATTCGGAGTTGAGTGACAATACAGACAATTGATTGTCAAACTTATAACCTTAATCGCCAATAATTGACATTGATGAGTGACAATACAGACAATTAATTGTCAAACTTATAACCTTAATCGCCAATAATTGACATTGACGATTTAAAATTTACAATTTGAATGACATATATTTGATATATTTGACATATAACCATGGCAATCCTTTATGCCCTAGGGCGCAAAAAAGCTGGTTTCGTCCCGGTGTCTAAGATGTAAAATGTCACTTTATGATCATTTAGGCATACACAATTTTATGTCCTACAATGGTTTTGTTCTTCCGTTTGAATAATATAAATAAATATTTTGACGTTATCAAGTGACATGCGTATCTACGGAGTTGAATCACAATACAAACAATTCGGAGTTGAGTGACATGACAATACAGACAATTAATTGTCAAACTTATTACCTTAATCGCCAATAATTGACATTGATGAGTGACAATACTGATAATTAATTGTCAAACTTATAACCTTAATTGCCAATAATTGACATTGACGATTTAAAATTTACAATTTGAATGACACATATTTGATATATTTGACATATGTATAACCATATCAACCCTTATTGCCCTAGGGCGCAATAAGAATCTTTATTGCCCTAGGGCGCAATAAGAATCTTTATTGCCCTAGGGCGCAATAAGAAGCTGTTTTCGTCCCGGTATCTAAGATCTAAAACGTCAGTTTATGATCATTTAGGACATAAAAACAATTTTTGTTTTTTCCCGAAAAGTAATCTTGTTGTATGCCGATGTAGACAAGTATCACTTTTAAAAACAATTTTTGTTTTTTCCCGAAAAGTAATCTTGTTGTATGCCGATGTAGACAAGTATCACTTTTTCTTGATTTTTGGCGTGCATACTAGAAAATAACTTTTCTCCTTGTAGGCATAACATCATAGAAACAAACTTTTGCCTGATATGTTTGAGCTAAAGGACATCTTTCCTGGAATTATCTGTTGGTTTATCATATAAAACAGCACCCTATTTATACTTCCATTAGATCCCTGCTGTAAGTCTCATTTGTCACAATTAAATAAGCAGCGGTCAAGAATAGACATATTTTTTCAAATGTTTCTGTTGTAAAATGTACCTACTTTTTGAAGTAATGTCACCATCATAGCGGACCAGCAATATCAACATAAAACACTATGTATAATTATCACGGCAAAGTTCAAGTAAAACACAAAAAAGATAAAAAAAAACAATTCATATGTTATTTAAAGAACGAAGGAATAATTTAAGTTCAAAGACATGATAAAATGTCAGTATTCAATGTTTTGAAAGCAATAATCTCAAGTTGAGGAGCCAATTGAAGAATACTAAGTAATCGTTATTACTTAAAACATTGTATTGTTTTTTTTAAATTCGTAAATATAACCGAAAACCGGGTTTTGGAATTCCCAAAATGGGTTTTCCAAAAACTTGGTGTGCGTTTCCGGAGTTTGTTTCGAATATTATGATACGGGCACTTATTTCTCGTACACTTTATATAATAAACAAATCTATATTTTTATTAATGTAGGTAGGTACACTATAGGCTATAAAAAGTATTCTCGGCTCGTTATCAACTTACGCTTCGTTTAAAACACAACCAAGTGTGTGTTACCATTTAACTTCTTCTTGGAACTCGTATATCGGTTGTTGTCGTGCGGTTGCAGCATTTTTGCACAGTTAGAAACTTGCGAATCTACCACTAGCTATGTGTTACACCGCCGGTGTTACCTCGATAGCTGTAATCGCAATAAAATGTAACATTCTTTCTAGGACAGTTTCAATCCCGATACTCTAATGTGTCCCCATAAGGAAAACAATTGATTTTTTTGTGTATAACGTAATTGACACACAATCATCAACTTATCAGTATCTGGCATATTAAATTAACTTATCGAATTACGATACTAATACACTTTTTAGTCGATTAGTCCTGAAATAAGTGACAATGTGATTGGAAATTAAATAAATAATATCAAATAACCTCACTTGATGAGGAAGTAATTTAAATTATTGAACCTCAAGTGCAGCCTATCAAAAATATATTTGTTTCCATTTTATTTTGAAGAATAGCACTGAAATATATCACAGTAACGTTTTCTTTTGACATTTACAACATTTGACGTTAAAATCAACTGTCATCACGTGCAATAGTAGCGATAAGTTGATCATATCCACAAGATATTGGGTATTCAACCGATAGTTATTTACATTTTTGTTGTTGGTGAAATCAGGGGTTAGACTAAGTTAATATTAGGTCTACAATGTAAAGTGTTATAGATTAAAGAATAAAGAACAAAATATTTTAAAAACACCCAGTAACATTATATATTTTTGCCTTACTTTTGAGATAATATGTATATAATACACTCGGTCCTGTCCGTATCGTTAGCTCCACGAGTAAACAGAAACTACGGAAACCAACGTTTACCCTGATCCTTAGTGGTGTTTGGTTTCGATAAATAAATAAGCGATTCTTTGGATTTATCAGTCTCGGTGTTTTCGTTTGGATTGCGTTACGGTGTAAATTCGAGCGCCGTGACGCTTATTTTTGGAATCGATCCCGACTTTAAAAATAAATTGGGTCAAACTCTAAGCCGTATCCAGGCTCTTGAGCCATGACCGTACCACTAAAGAACAATTAACTGAGCGTTAAATGTTTTTGTATCGCACTCACGGTATTTTGTGTGCTTAATAATCCGAAACGGTTTTAGTGTTATATTTGAGTATCCCATATAGTAGACAATATCCCAATGTAATTGTTGTGCTTAAAACACTGTTTAAACGTGTTTTAAAGCGCACTATCAGCTGACAAATTGTTCTATTTAAAAACATACCACTTTGTGGTTAAATATTTATAACCTGATAATTTCAGCGACATTGCTATGCAACAGTGCATGTTATTATACTAATTAAAATTTCAAACCAATCTGATAAGACTATGTATTAAATTTTTATGATAAACTAATCTTTACAAAATAATTTATATTTTGGCAAAAAAGAATAGACATCAAATTGTTGACGTTGTGTACTAAAACATTACTGTGACATTTGCCAAATTTTGTATAATGGAGATTTTTGTATCATCCATTCACCTTTAAAAAATAATAGGATTTTGGAAACCAGTGAGAAAAAAACTAGTAAGAAAATTAACTTCACTCGTACTGAAGCTAAAATACCCCCACCGTGAAATATTTAAAAAAAAATTGAACCGATTTAGCCCATTCACGAACTTGTCCTTACTTTTTAAGAAATAAGCTTGTAAACCAAATTTCAGATCAATTGCTTCAAAATTACGGCAGTAATTTAAGTCTTTATCTGCCACGCCTCCTTAAGGGTGTTACAAAGGTTGTGTCAAACGCAATATACCCTCACCACATTAAATGTGGGGGGTATAATAATGCAAAAAAGTGGTAAAAGGATAAACATCCCTATATCTTCTTGTAGTTTTTATCCGACTTCGTTTTTTTTTTTTCTATTTAAAAAGAACATGGACCACGTGTCTGGTCTACTATTGAAAAAAAAAACAATCGCGCTCTTCAAATGCGAAGCCAGCTTTAATATAAAAATGTATAAAAAACACCAAGAAATCATTTTATCGAAAACAACACCGAATGATTTTCTTATCTCTAAAAGAATTCGTTTCATATTAAAACATCAGATTCCCTTAAAAAAGTACCGTAACAATTTTATTATGAGTTATCAGAACATTTTATTCTTCATAAGAGCTTCTGGATTGTCCAAACCTAAAAAATGTATAATGTAATTATGTATCTGCTTACATGTGCCGGGTGTTACCAAAACTATGAAAACCTCTTAAGAGTAAAGTACCTTTGTTTTAAAAGCTATGCAAAAATGTTATTTGAAAAAAGTGTTTAGAAATATCAGAAGGCATTAAAAACGAAATTATAATCTCCTTCGTCGTTGCATGGACATCCGATATATGGAACGTCGAAGGTGACTAAAATTTCAAGGTTAATACCTTCTAATATTTAGCAATACTTTTTTCAAGTAATAATTTTGTAGGTACTCATATGTCATTTTCATATTTTTGGCAACTCGCGGTATATGCAACGGAGAAGGTGACTATAATTTCGCATTTAAAGACCTCAAATATTTCCAAATACATTTTTCAACTAAATTTTTTGCATAGCTTTGAACAACGGTACTTTACTTAAGCAAATACTTACATTCTAATATTTGCATTTTAGGTCTACGACAATCCAGACACTTTTAGGAAGAAAAATTTTTCTCAAAAATTGATATTAAAAATGTTAAATTGATATTAATATTGTTGATAAAAACGCCCGGTATGTTCAATGGAGAAGCTGATTATAATTTCGTATTTAAAATTATAAAATTTTCCGAAAAGATAGAAATTAAAAAGTTTCCAGTGTCTAACTTTCTGCAGGACACGGTATAACTATTGCTAATACAATTTATTTATTAGCAATAGTTTATTAAAATCAATAATATGTTTTCCTGATTTTCTCAATTTATTTTGATATCGCAAAGGTTTTCAAGTTGTGCCTTATTTTTGAACATAAAAATTAGGCTTTGAAATCGGATAAAAGCTAAAAAGTAATATTGGTGATAATTCCGTTGACGGGTACTTGGCTTCATATAATGTATAGTTTTGTGTTTATATTTGATTGTTGAATTGTTTGTATTCTTTCTACTAGTATTTTTCTGTGACTTGTGTAAGCTGTAAAGGCACTTAGCACCAATCAATATTATTATTATTTAGAAAATAAACTGCTTCCGGGTTATGCCGTGTGTCAAGATTTGCTAATGCTGACGTTTCGCGAACCATGTTGCTCGCTTCTTCAAAGCTAATTGAATACTGAAGACCTACCAAGAAAGTCTCCCTTATATACCTGTATTTACACCTCACTGCGCACATCTGGAGCTACCGCTCCACGTGTTTTTCCACCTGACCGCGTTAGGATCGATTTCCAGACCCTACTAATGTCAGTACCGTCCTCGCGATTGATGTTGTCAGGATGTTTGTAAATTTCGATGGCTTCTCTAATAAGTCTTCGATGATAATTACCCACCCTTGCCAACATCTTCGCGTCATCGAAATCCATTGTGTGTCCCGACTCGTGGCAGTGTTGAGCAACAGCGGACTGTTGAATCTTGCCTAGCCGGGTGTCCCTACTGTGCTCCTTGATTCGATATTCGATGCTTCGTCCTGTCTGTCCTACATAGCATGTTCCGCACTCACATGTTATCTTGTATACCCCTTCGTTCTTCAGGAGTGGTGTGATATCCTTTGGGTTAGGCCAAAGATCCTTTACCTTAGCTGGTGCTCTGTACCTTACCGTGATACCCGATTTCTTCAGTACTCTACCGATTCTCTCTGATACCCCACTTACGTATGGTAAGCAAGCGAACCCCTTAGACTCTTGCGGTTCCTCTGAGACTTGCGGTTTTCTTCGTGTGACACCCCGTATGTCAGACTTGGTGTATCCATTCTGACGTAGGGCCCACTCCAAGTGTTTTCGTTCTTCGTTCAAGGTGCTAGAGTCGCATACCTTCTCGGCTCTGTTGAACAAAGTCTTAATAACAATTCTCTTCTGTTGGGGGTGGTGGTGCGATTTTTGGCGTTCAAGTAGCGATCGGTATGTGTCTTCTTACGGCAGACTGTATGTCCAAGTCTACCCGTTGACGTTCTGTATACCAGCACATCCAAGAAAGGCAGCTGATTAGCCTCTTCTATTTCCATCGTGAATTTGATGGAAGGACTAACATTGTTCAGGTGGTTAAGGAACTCAGAAAGTCTATCTCTACCGTGTGGCCAAATCACAAAGGTATCGTCGACATATCTGACCCAGTGCTTGGGTTTGAAAGGACTTGACCTAATGGCCTTTTCTTCAAACAATTCCATGAAGAAATTGGCGATTACCGGTGACAAAGGTGATCCCATGGCTGCACCCTCTACCTGCTCATACATCGCTCCCGCCCACTTGAAGTATGTGGTGGAGAGACAATACTCTACAAGATCCGGTACATCGGTTGGTAGACCTAGGGGGACAAGTGTTGTCCGAAGGCCTTCGACTGCCTCCTTAACCGGAACACACGTAAAGAGTGATGTTACGTCGAAACTTACGAGTATATTCTGAGGGTCAATGGCAACTTCCTTCAAAATCTGAATAAAATGTTCAGAGTTCTTGACAAAAGATGTAGTTTGTCCTATAAACGGTTTTCGCCAAGTATTTTGCCAACAAATAGGTTGGGGAGCCTATTGCGCTAACGATTGGTCTTAAAGGTACGTTATCCTTGTGGATCTTTGGCAAACCGTAGATTCTAGGTGCCCTAGGGGCTTGAACTAAAATATTAAATATTATTATTATTATAAACTCATAAGTGGAACAGCCTATATATAATAATAAGAAAACCCCAGTTTTGCAGAAATACGTGTAAATAAAAAATAACTTAACAGTAACTTTTGTTGGTGTTTTTAAACAATTCTCCTGTCTGTTTCAGCATTTTTGTTTTATAAACGGTGGGCTATCTGTCTTCAAATAAAAAATCTGGTCAAAAATCTGATGTGGCCAGGCGCATGACTTATTGACTTTATCATACAATATATAAAATTAATAGTTTAGCTGCATGAGATTCTATTTGATGAGATCGGTCGTGTCTGCATTAAAATAAAACTGCTTAGCCAGGATTTGACAGATATTTTGAAACTATTGACAGTTGGTAATGTGAAGACATCAGCGTTTGACACTACCTATTGTCATTAGAATGAAAATATGTGTCAAATCTTAGCTAACTAATTTTAATGCAGACATGATCTCGATCTACTAGAATTTGCTCGTGCACCTAAACTATTAATTTTACCAAAAAATGTCGTATACATAAATTATTCAGAATTTTCTCTACTTTAATTTATTATTTAACTATTTTGACGAAATTACAGAAATGGCGGCTCATTTGCAAAATCGTTAAAAAATGCTGAGTAAACATCCAGTTCCTTTGGACCATTTTGAACCTGCTTTTCAGCTCTAAGTTTGGCCATGACACTTTTAAATAAGAAGTTTCGTCCCGATATCTTTAGTAGCTTCCCAGGAATCGTCGCTACAAAAACGGGTACACACACACACACACACTGACATTTTTGTACCTTGGTCAAATATGTTCAGGGGACCCAAAAGGAAATATTTCCGTTAAAATCTCAAATTTTATTTTTAGCACGATTACAATACTTTATCATGCTGCGTATGATAAACTAAAAATAGTATTTTTTTGATGAAATTTATTTTCATCTTGCACTCTAATAAGGGTGACTGTTTAGTGTGGGTTTTGTAGTGATGGCATCATTTGCCCATTCTTCTTTCAAAATGAATATGGAAACATCGTTGCGGTGAATGGAGTGCACACAAGAGACATTCTAACTGAATGTTTGTGGCCGCGGTTTGACTATTTGGACTTGGACGAGCTTCGGTTGCAGCAGGACGGCGCAGCGTGCCACGCCAGCCGTGAAACCAGCGCTCTTTTTCGCACCATATTGCGAGTTGCAGCGATTTGACGCCGGTCGACTATTTCTTATGGGAAAATGTTGAGGACCAACAATCCACAAACAGTTAACGCTCTAGAGACACTCAAGCAAGCAAGAATTATTTTAAAAAAATTGGGCGGTTAGTTTTAAAAATTCTTTCAAAAAGAAACCAACTGATGGCCCACTCTAAATATTGTAAAGCTTTGCGTGATCAGTCCGGCGACGTACACAACTGAAGCAAACCAAAAAGTACTCTAACAGAGGACCTTTTGCTATTATAAAACAAATCGGCCATATATCTTCCTTTAAATTAATTTAAATCCACATACATCACTACATTTTACACAAATGTCCACGTAAATCTCCATAATTCCTAAAGAATAACTCCATAATTCTTCTAATGAAGATACAATCAACTTAAACGATTATCAGTCAACGCAGATAGCGTTTATCTATCGATACAGACAATGGAACAGACATGAGCGGGTCACAGGTCATCGCTACCGAGAACAGGCGGGCTGGATGTTGGCACGGTGACAGAACTCGGTACAAATTGTCCCGTTTGGCCTAATTGACGCCAACAATGAAATTGGCCTTGGTAGACCAGCAAGCACACGTCAACGTGCGAAACGCAAATAGGGACCACACATCCCCTGCTCGTGTAGTATATTAATGGCTGGAGATTAGAGGAATTAGACTTCTGCGAATGATAAACAACGACAGAGCTAGTGTGTACGTTGTCCCATCGTTCTATGTTCTGTCTAGGCGAATAAGAATAAACAATGTTAAGTGAGTCATTCGTAATTAGAGAAGACTCAATGTTTGGATCAGTTTTGGTAATTATTTGTTTAATTATCGTATGAAGACACTATGTCTCTTCAATACTTCCGGTGCATCGCCTTGATCTTCCATTCACTCACTCTCAGCACATTTAAATCATCTTCTGCCAAGCATTAATTTTCAATAAACGTATTATCATCTACTACTCGGTCTTCCTCGATTTTCTTCTGTAGACTTTGTCCATTCATTCTTTTCAAACTTTCACCAGCCATCTTATTATCTACATCTTGCTTTACGCATTGATATTTTGTTATCAGAAAAGGTCTTCCCTGATCTCCTTGTTTGTCCTCATTCGTGATCCTATGCCTTCCTTGAAGCCTCATACATTCTGACGAGTTTTATCCCCGGATGAAAAAGTTTTTTTTAGATTTGAAGTAATCCACAAGAAACAAAAACTTTTGTTTATCAACTGGGTTGATAAACATAATACGGTACAATACGGTACATAAGGACATCCAATCAAACGAATTTTGCAAAGCGTTTAAATATCTAATTGGGTATTATTAGGGTTGTAACGGAACTGATCTTTGCGGAAGCAAATGCGTATGAAGAAACGGAAATATTTAAACAAAATATTTAAACTCAAAGAATAACATTGCAACAAAACAACACGAAAAATAATTTCAAATGTATAGAATAAGATGATCTGGCGGGATATAAATTTCAATAGCTCAGTTGGTTAGAGCTTGTGCTATCGACGCAAAGATCCCTGGTTCAAATCCAGGTTGTGGCTGTAATTTTTAATTTATTTAAAATTTTCATCCTGCCAGTATATTTGCAGTTTATTATACATTTGATATTTCATCATTACGGAATGTCCGTAATCTTTAGTTACAAAAAATAATTTATTTTTTAAAAAAATCAATACATCAATACATTGCAACAAAATAAAATTTTTGCTAAATGTGATGTTCTATAACTTTTGTAATCTTTTTAATCGTTCTGGTTGTCGCCCAAATCACCGCAAGGATTAGAAAGAAAAATTGCTTGAAATTTTTTTTCCAATATTTTAAAGTCGTGTTGATGAATGTTGATGAATGTGTTTACAAAGCGGAGAAAAATCATCAAATCTTTACTCGTAACCTGTATCTTCTACAAGTATTCAGAAATTGGGATGAGCAAAAAGAGTATTGAAATGTATATAAAGCTGAACTATGTACTTCGTTCCATAATTACTCCAGGGTGTTTCATAATTTGGCAATATCATTTTGGGTCTTCCGGAATAACGATAATAAGATAATAAGAGTTATAAACTCTAACTCTAGAGTTGTAAACTGTAATTTAATTTGACGAAAGGGCGTTTTTTTTTGTATATGGGTTGGCTTATTTTTTGTATGTCCTCAGGAATTCAGATTTCATTCCATTTTCTGTTAGTACGCAATTAGGCAGGCAAATGGTGTTTTGGCCAGAAAAAAAATATAGAAATGTTTTTTTCTTTCATTCTATGTTTTTGGGGTGCTGAATCCGAATTTCAACTTTGGTACCTACTTCCCACGGATATAGCTTCACAACCAAAATAGAAAAAAAAATTCAAAATTTTCGACTTTTCTGTAGTTTTTAGGCAAAACGTCGTAAAATTGTGCACTTTTCGACGTAGACCACTAGGTTTGTTCGAGCAGCAATAAAAAAGTACCCAACTAGTTGCGTATTCTTCTACGCATGCGCAAAGGAATTTGGAGGGGCAAAATCTCCATTGCGTATGCGTAGAAGAATACCCAATTAGTTGGGTACTCTTTTACTGCTGCTCGAACGAACCTACTATATAAAAAAAAATAAAGTAAAATTCCTATAAAAAGCACCCAGTTGTGTATTTTTTGGTTGAATGATTTGGTCGCTAGAGCGCGCTGAAAGGCCAAATCTTCCTACTTTATGTAATGTGCATGTAATTACAAAAAAGCTTAGTCAAGAGCCCTTCACCGAAAATTCAGTAGAGATCTTCTTTATTACTATTTATTCATTAAAAACTATATATTTGCTCTTTTTAATTAATTCTTATGTATTTCTTATGTATCTTATGTATAATTCTTATTATGTATTTTTATGTTTTTGTTTATTAAGTTTGCGACGCTTGGCGGTGGAAGATCCTGGTTTGTCTTCTGAAATATGAAAGAGAAACACAACATTATTAGCAATGATTGCAGTAAATTCAAAATGACTGATAAAGTTATGCAATTTGTAGGGAAATTAATGTAGTTTTATCCTATTTTAAGCTTTTTTGCAATTACACGCACATTACATAAAGTAGGAAAATTTGGCTTTCTTTCAGCGCGCTCTAGCGGCCAAACCATACAACAAAAAAATACACTTGAGCGTGCCTTTTATAGGAAATTTCGTATACTTTATTTTTGTATATAGTGGTTAGTGATGCAACGGAACTGTCATAACAGAAGCAGAAGCGGAAACAGATGTACAAAATATTTTTTAGCGGAAGCGAAAACGGAAGCGGATGCGGAAACGGATCTGTAAATACTATAAAAAAATAATAGTTTTTTATGATGTGACATTTTATTCATTAATATAATATTCAAAATCTAACAAAGGCATGTTGTACTTCATAAAAAGTAATTTTGCCGATACACCCTGTTTCTGAGATCTTCGTATATAGGCAAAACCGGGAGAGGTGAAGTTGACTCATCGCTTAAAATCGTATGAACCAAGATATGGACGTACCGCGCGGATTGGTTCTATTGCTGTGTATATTTGGTTGCCTACTAGGTAGTTCGTTAAAGATTAATACATATTTAATTACTAAAAATACTATCATTGGTCATTTAATTGTGATAATATCCTATCTAATTTATATATCCATCATTACCATGTTTAACAGAAGCAAAGTGAAAACATACCAACTAGCCCATTTAAGACAGTGTATTTGTGCGGTTGGAATTAGCTCAGAAATAATCATTTTGTGACTGAGTGCTTAAACTTGGAGTTTCTTTTCTGTTTGTGTAGACATTATTAAATGTTTTGAAATTCATTTCTGAATATTTCACGATAAGTATTTCACAAAACGGTGGTAGTTTGTTGTAAATGTGGGGTTATGTTTTTAATACGTGTTTTGATAATGGATTAAAAGAAATATGAACTGAAAATTACTTTATTTTGATAAAATATATAACATATATACATAAATAATAATATATATTATATTTAAAAAAAAACATGGTCTTCTTCGACAACATTGTCCAGTATATACATACATAAATAATAATAAAATATCTATATAAAACAAAAAAAACATGTTCTTCTTCAATCTCATCCTCCTTTTCTGAGTGGTCTAGACGTTTGATCCAGTCTTCTCCAGTCACCTGCAATAATAATAATAGTAACAAATATAGTCTTGCGTACATACCACCAACGGAGCACAGATTTTGTACCGGTATAAAACACAGCATTCCGCAATATTCATAATTTATGTTACTTACAGCAGCTTTTGTAAAATCGTCAACATCGACAGATTTAAACTTTGGTAGACAACGTCTCTTCTGCGGTGAAGATATTGAGGTACCTTCTGTTTCTGCTGTTTGAAATCTTAGTTTTGTACGATATACTGTTGAAACGGTAACACCACAAGCATCAGCAGTCCTCTAAATTAAAAAAAAATAAAATAAAATTGATCTTTTGAGGTAACAACTTAAATAAAATGACTTACTTCCATAAGTATTGTCTCGCCTACATTTTCAGACGTGCGACGAAAATAATTTAATACGTTCATGACCATTACCATCGATTTCGTATTTAGGGCCTTTCCTTTCAACGAAAACATTTTGCTCTCATTTAATTCACACGTTCGCGCTGTGTTATTATAATAACTGGAGGTTAGGTTGCAAGTACCGCTGTCATCTGTTCTAAGAACAGACGTACTTTTTGGTCTTGCCCATTTAAATTATACAGCAGACGTATAAAAGGGATGCTATTTCGTTTTAACACACGTCAATATTTAGAAATAATCTGTAACGTATGTCGAAAATAACAGCTGAAATCGATGAGTAATCTTCACCTCTCCCGGTTTTGCCTATATGAGGCCAGCTCCACTGAATATTTGTTCACTGGCAACGCTACTTGGAGGAGTTGACAAATACTGCCGCACTAGTGGTAAGCCGTAAGAGGGTATCACGTGTGTCCATTTAATTTCCACCACATTGCACTCTTAACTTATGTTATAATACAAAACTATTAAGTAAATAAACACGTAGTTAATCGTAAGTGCAAATTGCATACGACAGAGACCACAGCGTAGTAATAAACTACAAAACAAAACAATCGTAACGCGTGCAGCCACGCGCCTCACTCAACCCTCGCCGGATGCGTTCGACCAATTAGCGCGTATCTCGTGAATCACACCATATCTGGAAACTTTCGATACACTTCTGTTATAAAATTGCGGAAACGGATGCAGAAGCAGAGGTGAAAAACTTTGCAGAACTTCCGCAGTTGCGGAAGCAGAAGCAGAGGTCTGTTGCATCACTAATAGTGGTCTACGTCGAAAAGTGCATACTTTTATGAGTTTTTGGCAAAAACTGAAAAAAATCAAAAATTTTGAGTTTTTTTGCGATTTTCGTTGTTAAGCCATATCCGTGGGAAGTAAAGCTGAAAAGCAAAGTTGAAATTCGGATTCAGCATCCCAAGAAACAGAATGAAAAAAAAAACTTTGATATTTTTTTTCCTGGAACAAGCACACTCGGAAACGATTTGACTAGACTAAATGTTGACAATCGTTTTTTGTAAATGCGAAATATCTATGTCCAAATAGTGAAATTCCGTAGATTTTCTCCTCTTATGGAATGTCCTCCCATAAGCCATTAGAACGTCAACCGAGACGAATGGCCAAACTAAACGCAGCGCGACCAAACTTAATTCCTCGCGCCGTTCCTCTTTCATTTTGATTACATTTCTGTGCGTAAACACCAAAGAAATTCCCCGATTTATCGCCCCACAAACCGAATCTGGACTCGCTGATATTTTATTGACGGAGGCAATATCCCGCGGCCTCTCTGCTCTTCTCAGTCAGTTTGTTATTCGCTTGACGTAAGTCGTAAACGAAAAGCCATCTGAACGAAAATAACTCAGAGGACCAATCAGACTTCTGTGCGAAATTTCGATAACGCCGGATTCTTGGCATCCCATCCCATAAGATTTGTTTTAGTTTTAGAAAATGCGTCACTTCTGATTTCTTACGGAGGAAAGCGATAGTCGTTGAAGGATGGCTTCGGGTGCTAGAATGAATTGCGCAATCTGATTCTGTTGGCCAACACTGCGAGGTCCCTTGCGTTCGATTTGAAGATGTAGGTCAGTTTCTAAAAGTGTAACACGGGTACGAGGTGCTGTGCTGAAAAGCGTAAACTTTGGCGGGTTTGCGGGAAAACTGAAGTAATTGTAAAATAAATTGTATATGAGCCAATAACAGCCAAAAATAACTCAAAAAGGGAGCTTTGAGACGCATAATACATTCATTATCAGACAATCGACATGTTGTTGCTTCTTGTTTTTTTTTTCATTATTACCTATTATTGAAGTCATGTATGAAGTAATCATTGAGTCCCAGTGCGTGTCTGCGCGTCAAACATTTTCTTGTGTGTTCAGCTGCATCAATGTCAGTCTTGTTCTGGTTTGATGTTACCCACATTTTGCAGTGTCTTGAAACTGGACATAAAATTATATATAAAATTTCGATGACATACCTAAAGGGTTATTCAAAATGTACACACAGAAAAGTGATCTCTCGAACGAAGAGAGAACTACTTGGCTGAAGTAGTTGGGAGGTTCGTATATACGCGAGAGATTATTGACTTCAACCAAGAAATTTTATTTCTTGGAATAATTACTAGATTTAAGAAAGTGGTTACTCTGGTGAAGTAAGTAAACAGTCTTGAATGAAGAGTATATTTTTATTCCCGGTAAATATTTTTAGCTACTTAATGTAAGAATTTTAAAGATTTGGCACAAATACGTTTTCTATTGCTAATTAACAAGATAGGTATGTTATATTTACTTACTCGTTCTAAACTGTTGCGTGCGTTACATCAAACTATTCCGTGTTGAAACGTTTATTGTACACTATAAATCACAATACACATCCCCAATAAATGACAAGGCACATCCCCTACGGGTACGTCGTTGTTGTTTTCGTACTAGAGACTCCTATGCGGCGCCAGCACAACGCGCGGGCGCGCGAGCCTTGACAAAATCACGGTGCGCATATTTATTCCAGAGAAGGGGATTACTTGAAAGAAGTGAGAATCACTTCAGTTAAATAATTGGTGGGTTTTTATTCAGTAAACAATACTTACTTATATTAAATGTCTTATATTTTCTTGGATCAAGTAACTACGCACTTGGATGGATTTACTATTACTTTGTTGGAGAAATTAACATTTTTGGGACGAAAAATTCAATTACTTCTTTCAATACAATATTGGTTCTTATAAAGAAAGAATTTATTTGTTGACAGCATTTATCTGAGTAATTATTTTACTTATATTGAGTATGTGGCATTTCTTGTATATACCTAACTTTCTACATCCAAGTAAATAAGCATTTGAATCTAGTAAATAAATTCAAGAAATTGTGTTTTCTCGTTCCAAATAATCCCTTTTCTGTGTGTAGAAGCAGATTTGAAAGTTCTATTTCAAGCTAACTGTAAACGATAGCGCGATGGGTTCAAATCCCGGCTAGAACTTGCTCTATTTTACTTACTTTGCATCTCTTCAAAACCCTCATGTTCAACCCTCAGTATGAAAGTATATAATTATTCATTACGTTTGTGATAAATTATGTTAAATTATGTTTATGATAAAATTCATTTTACTGGAATTTACTGAAATATATTTTTTATAGTTAGAACGGATAGGTTGATCCGCTACTTGATAAACATAAACATATTTAAAAAATACATACATATTTTTGTAATCCCATTTGTAAACCAAATAACAAGATTATTGCACCAATACTATGATTTTCAACTTATTTTAGTAATTAATTTTCAGATGCAGATATGAATATTTCTCAATATAATATACTCATATTATGAGTCCAACTGTACGTATACGTAAATTGTGATAAATTATCTCATTCCAACCTACAGTGTGTCATGAATGTTATGAAAACACCGACGTTAATATAACATTTGCGCTCATCATCCGATTGTTTTGTACATATCAACTTTTTTTATAACGCTTTTTTATGACAACCGTTTAACTCGTCTCTTATAAATCTTGAAGAATACACAACTTCTGGCGATAACGAGTACTTTATAACCCAAACAATCTCAAGTTTACATAATCCGGTATAAGCTTAGACTATCGTTCCTAGGCAAGATTTATGTCTTTTTTGTCGCTGTTCATCTCGTGTTTTATTAAGTTTACTCTGTAGTTAGACGAGGTATTATACAGTGAAAATTGTCATCAAATGCGCCAAAGGCCCTTCACGCCAGAGAAATGTCTCTAAAATCATAGTTACATTATCACATTAATAAATGTATTGTTATTGTTTTTGCATTGTTAACTTGTACCTTCATTATAAAGAAATTCTTGGGAATAAAGCCTTCTACGTAATACAACTTCTCACAGTTTAATGTAGTTCCGGAAGAAGTGACAATCACGAATGTATTGATAACTGCCTTAGATTGAAGTTACATTAATAAACTACAGCAGAAATACTGAAAATGTTTGGTTGTAAAATTAACGTTATGTTTATTTATCAATCTTCCATAGTTCACTGCGCTGACTTTGATCATTAATCCGATAATTATTTTCTTATTCCCTGATTTAAACATTTCCACGCTAAGATTTTCAGCAAAATATCAAGCATTTGGTGTCTTTGTAGTCGGAAAAATGTTATCTATCGTATAATTAGGGTGCACCCGAAAATACACGGGAAAAAATGATTAATTGACCAAAAACTAATGAAATCACGCTAGAGGGCGCCAGTAATACAATATCGGCCAAAATCGATTTAGTCGTTGTTTATTTGACAATTTTGACTATTTTTACGAATTCATAGTCACCAGGAATAATAAATTAAAAAGTTTATTTTCCTTGTCTTGGTGATAAAAATTGACGGTATGTTTTTGTGTTCAGAATGTTATCCTGATTCAAAATATCACACACATAATATAAGGTACCTACCATTTGAAATTTCAATGACGTCATTTCCGGAAAACCCGGTAGTCATACTAACCTCAAGAGTAGAATATGTACTGTTATTAGCACTTCTCAAAAATTCATCCGTCCACCGTCATAAAAAAAAAAGGGAGTATCTATAGCTGTTATGAAATTCAGCAAAAATTATGTAGAAAAGAATTCGTAAATATATCCCAGTAAAAAAGTAATGCATAGGATTGGGATCCATCACAAATAATATAATTCGGTACTCTTTACTAGGTGGTACAAATTGAAAATTTCGGGAATGTCCGTTTTGTCGTTTTTATATTAATATAATATTGATATTAATGTATTCAGATTTCTGTAGTAAAAGAATTCTTTAATTTAATTACATTTTTGCAACCTCGACAACTTTCTGCGGACCTTGGAGTCAACCATTGCCAGGTTCTGCGGAAATTTAAGAGGAACATCCGACTAATTGTGGCTGGCGACTTCAACATCCATTTGCAAACTGAGAACACCAAAAAAGAACAAATGGCACACCTAATGTCCTCATACGGTCTCTGTGCCGCCTTCTACAAACCCACGAGAGTCACAGTGACCAGCAAGTCATGCCTTCACAGATATCTCAGAAATCGACACTAAGATGGTGGATCCGAACTACGGAGACCAGAAAGCTCTTATAATAAGCACAACGTACCACAAAAAGCAACACACCAACCTGATCAACAAACGAATCTACTCTGCAAAAAATATAGCCAAATTCCAATACCTAGTGCAACATGAAGACTGGAACTTCATGGCGACTGAACAGAATGCCAACAAGACGATGGACAAATTTCTCTATCTTCTAAAAAGCATCATAATGAAGCCTTCACAAGTATTCCAAAACAACAAACAACCAGCAGGACACGACTCTCACCAGAAACAGCGCAGGTATGAGAAACATTGAAATTAATGAGAAGACTTCAAGACGACAGGAGTGACAACGAGACCTATAACTTAATGAAAAGATATGAGAAGTTTTATGTCAACCTAGCTGAGGAAGAGCTCAAAACGAAAAACACAAACAAACTCCTGGACGCACATGACAAGAACAAGATGATATGGAAAATTACAAATCAAGAGGCGGGAGGCCAAAAACAAAGCTATCACCACGACGCTCCATCCTGTGAAGAGCCTGGCACCGACCACTTCCACGCACGTGATACAACTCCACCTGAAACAGCCTACGAGAAGACACTATTTATGACACCAACTGACCATACTGAGATTGAAAACATACTCCAAGGTATGAAACCAAACCAAAGCGAGGATGTTTTTGGTCTCTGCACCAGAACCCTAAAATGGGTCAGTAAGCACATCTCCCAACCTCTCGCAGCAAACTTTAACATGGCCCTCGAAAGGGGAGTCTTCCCTGAAAAGTTAAATATATCGAGAATTACTCTCGCGTATAAGAAGAAAGGCGATAAGAGGAACTGTGCGAACTATCGTCCAATTTTTAGTGTTGCCAGCAGTCTCCAAAATATTGGAAGAGGTAATACTTAGAAGAATCTAGGATTTCTTTGAAAAAAATAAACTCTTCACACCAACCCAATTTGCCTCCCAACGCGGCAAGTCCACGCAAGATGCTATTCGAATCCTGATGCGATCAGTATACAAAGCCCTTGAACAGCGCGGAAAATGCAAGGCCCAAATGTGCGATCTCAGTCACGTCTTTGACTCTATGCCGCACGCAGCACTATTGAACAAAATGGAGCACTATGGGATCCGAGGTACTTCTCTGAACCTTATCAACTCCTACTTGACAAACCGCCTTCAGTAAGTACGGGTAAATGGAACATCAAGTGAATTCCGAGAAACTACTATTGGAGTTCCACAGGGAAGTATACTGGGCGGAATGTTCGTTATAATCTTTATGAATGTTCTTCCGTCCAGAGTAGATACCAAAACAATAATATATGCCGATGACACCACACTGCTATCTACTGCTGAAACTACTGAGGAACTCCTAACGAACGCTGAAAAACACATGCAACAAGCAAAAAAATGGTTCTCCGAAAACAACCTTTACCTCAACGAAGAAAAAACAGAGCAAGTTATCTTCCAAATGGATAGATGGGAGAAGACCGCGAAATCTGTGCGATTCCTTGGAATTCACATAGATCCCCGCGTAACCTGGTGTAGTCATACTGAACAACTCGCAAAGGCCCTAAGTCGAGTCACTTATGCCATACGCAGGATACAAAAAACTGCCGGTTACCAAGCAGCAAGAATGGCCTACATGTCATTGTTTCAGGAACGTATGGCGTATGGCATAGAGACATGGGGGCAGAGCGGCGCACATATCAGAGCAATCTTCTTCCTCCAGAAACGGGCTGTCCGATGCCTAACATCAGATTATGCCGAAACCCACGCCAAACCACTTTTCAAAAAATCACAAAATTCTTACCGTGTATGCCATATACCTGCTCCGTTGCCTCACCACTATCCATAAAACCAGAAACAACATCCTCATCCAGGCCGATCTCCATGATTACGCCATAAGAAACTGCGACAACCTCCGAGCAGAGTTCCACCGACTATCTACTACGGCTCATCGTGCAAAACAAATAGTAATCTACAACAGCCTCCCTACAAGCTGGAAGACACAGACACTGAGCAGCTTTCAAAAAATTCTTGAAGTCAGTCTTTTACGTACAGCACCCTACAGCACCGATGAATTCACCAGCGCAGCGCACGAAGAAATAAACATACTCACATGATTGTTAATGCTATGTATGACTACTTTCTGTGCAGATTCTGAAATATATTATTATTATTATAGAGTTTTACTGTATTCAGAGGGCGATTCCACTTTCAGAGCTACAGGTCATGTATTTTTACAGCATCGTCGCTGGTATCGCATAACTAACGACATTGCGGTAAAAGAAAATCTCATGCTTTGTTTCAGTTCTTAAATTTGTCATTTTTTTGTGATCTCAATATTTGTTCTCATTTTTTTTTTCAAAAAATGTATGTCGTCAGATAATTTATATTCTTCCATTATTAATAATGTTGTAAACGTTTATAAATTCATGTTAAACCAATACAATCGTAATTAAAACCTACTTTTACAACTGTGCGTTCCGGTTATTTTACTTGCCATATTGAAATCTGTGTGCACATGTTTGAAATTACACTCTCGTTTCTGTAATTGTCACTAATTTTGGTGTATCTGTCTCTTTTCAGCACCAGTCCCAGCCAGTTGCAGGAAGTCACCCTAGATCCAGATGGCACCTTCAACTGTAAGTACATGACACCGGCTCGAAAGTAGTGTCTCATTTCAAAACATACATCCGTGCTCTGGCAGTCGGCAGTTGGGATAATTTTAGAATGTTCCCCTAACCTTTTCGGAGAATATACGCGATAGGTGGTGAATTTTAAGGCGCCCATTATGTTCGGGTATATTGGTATAGCAAGGGATTCAATTATTCTCGAGCAAGGTGGTCCGTGAATCACAGAGGTTGTTATTTATCACTTATTTTATTAATGTCTGATATATCCTGTATTTTATAACAGCAAAACAATATTTAGGAATTTAAATCAATAGCAACGAATTCATGTTCTATGTATTCTATTCTTGTTACAATTAGCATCAAGGATATTGGCAGAAATATCCGTTCTTATTTACGTATACTCTTAAAAACAAACAGAAATAGATTTTTTATGACCACTGACTGAAGCTGTAACTATTGTTTTATGAAAATCCGCAGCCTGCAAATTTTAAACGACGCATTTATTTTCTCATAATAAATAGATTACGGTAATAATCATGTAATCATTTATTCTTAAAATAATATTAACATGTTATTTTTTATTAACAGTTTAAGAGGCTTTATTTAGAGATGTAGTGCACAGCATAATGCCAAGGCCTCATCAAACCGCCAATCAAAAACACGAAACAAAATAGCATATGTTCGATATACGTTCAGTTTTTTTTTGTTTTGTGTTTTTGTTTCGTCTACACAACTCCTGTATTATCCTTATGCTCATTTGTTTCTCCAGTCTCCAGGGTTTACGAATTCTGGATTTAAAGTTGTAAATCTGGTCAGGTTTTCGTTTTTCTTTACGTGACGAGAACAAATCTACAAATTCGAAAACTCGAAGAACATTGGTTGGAGTAAAGTAATATTTTTTACCAACGTGAACTTTTGTAACAAATAAATGTATTGTTGCTTTTAATGAAACAACGCTTTATTTGAATGAAATAAAATTTCTCCCTGAGTACGTCGGCAACTCTTTAAGATAATACACCTAAATAACTATTTTTTCTTTTTATTTATAATAGTAATTTTAAAACTCTTGTAAGCAAGTTTTTACTAAAATATTTAATTTGTTTCCTTTTTAAGAATAATTTACTGAAAATAAGATAACCAAGATTCAAAAACAATAGATTTAAAAATGAAACTAGGGACCTAAATTAAACAAATACTAAACAATCTTATTTAAATAACAAATTATTATTATATTTTCATTACAGCACCATAAAGCAGTGAAAAGTAGAATGTTTCAATTTTTCAATTTTTGCATCCGTTGGCAAGTTTTATTTGAGACACTAGATATTTTTTAGTTCGCCAGACTAATGATATTCTAGTTGAATCATAATAGCCTACAGGACTAGTGAAAAATTCGAATTGATTGCTTTTTAAATAGAATAGTTATTTAGGCCTAACATTTTCACTTCATAGCTGCATAAAAATGGATTAAACTATCCATTTGAAAAAACTTTTTTTGCGGAGGAAGTTAGTGGTGGAACACAAAATTAATATCGTCTTTTGTTTATGAGTTATAAACAAAAGTTCGATATTTTAAAATTTTTATTCTTGTCCTCATATATTCGAGGTTTGTTAGATTAATATTAATGAACTGATATTTAAACATTTACGCAGTTTTTTTATTAGTTTTCAATCAAATTGACAGCTTTTGAATATGTTCAATAATTTCGGAGTTATGTCATCCATTTTTCTACTGTGGTTTCATAGTGAACACATTCTTCGTGGTTTGTTAGATTAATATTAATGAACTGATGTTTAAACGTTTTACGTTTTTTTAATTATAAATCAATCAAATCGACAGCTTTTGAGTATGTTCAATAATTGCGGAATTGTCATTTTGGCATTTTTCTATTTTGGTTTATTAATCACAAACACATTGTGACACGGTTTTCGGTTTCATTATAAATACCGTACTAACTTATGGTTATGGCTACATATCCTAATATTGTATTTCCATAATTTGTAAATGTATATTAAAATACCATATTACTTTTGACAATTTGGCACTAATTGACGTTTTATAAAACGCATATAATAATATAGTAATATCGGAAACACAAACTCGTTTTTTTTTTAATTAAACACTAGGTATATTATATATGTTTGATTATCCGTACTGTGTACGTTTTTCTTTAGAAATAATTGCGAAATTTATTTCTCGTACATTATTTCACTAGGTATATTATTTCAATTTTTGATTACGATTTGTGTCCTATCCTTTGACAACTTGTATTAGGCTATTATCAACTGTTTCTGACATTGTGAAATTACTCAAAAACGCGCAGATTAAAAAAAAAATTTTAGTTAGCTACCATGGATAAAGAAACAAAACAACTCATTTTGGAGTTTAAAAATATCGTACTTATCGACAGTTATTATTGATTTTCGATTCTTATGTGGCTTATCCCGAATAACTTTAGGTTCGCTAAATGTCAAATACCTTAAGAATTTTAAATCAGCATTCCTAAAATGCCTAACTCTGTAGGTCTCATCAAATTTGACATATATAACTTATGCACAATAATTCATAAATTAATATTAAATAACTAGATGCTACGACGAAATTTAACAATCTCACAAATGTAAATGGCATTCTGCAATGTTCTATATGGATCTAGCGTCCATCTATCGTGGGACACCTTGTATAATAATATTGTTTCCTATTTATTCGCTATGCTACAAATCAAACCCAAATATGCAAAGGCGTCAAGATGCCAGGCTAGCAATGACGTCAATATACCATACGAAAATGTTCCGCTAAAGTTTTGGCAAGCATTCTCTATTTAAAAAGTCAACAATCAGCAACTTTTTGACTGATGGTACCGCAACACCTAAAGTCCTTTATAACACGCGAACCGACGCAATAGAAACTCCGAGGGGACGCAGAGTGCTTCGCCGATGATGAAAATAACACGAGAAACTTGGCAGAGTCCGCCAAGAGATTTTTCAATAGGCCGGGCGAGCGACATTTTTCCTCAGCGTGTGCGCGCCCTCTCTGCGCGTCGACTTGAACCGCTGCCAGACGCAATTAGAGAGGCCAAAACGTCTTTAAATAACGACCGGTGGAAAACAGCAACCTACACGCACATGCTAAAAATTTGCACCTTTGCGACTTTGACAATAAAACGCCGCTGAGAGGCTGTTGACATTAGCAGAGGTGGGCGAGGTTCTAAAAATATTTTGAAGAATCTTTTCTTGTATTTT
This sequence comes from Aphodius sticticus, assembly GCA_963966075.1. Classification (NCBI taxonomy): domain Eukaryota; kingdom Metazoa; phylum Arthropoda; class Insecta; order Coleoptera; family Scarabaeidae; genus Aphodius; species Aphodius sticticus. The sequence continues at coordinate 26,584,159 of OZ014508.1, forward strand.
CTGTATTTTTCCAAGAAGACTTTTATTTTGTTGATTTATGTTTTTCTTTAAAGGACCCTGATATTTATCAGTTACAAGCGTACAAAAATTATGAGAGTAGTCGCAATCCTTACATAAATAAATATTTTCTATAATCGAAACAGCTTTTTACCTGAAGTAATCAGGATTTTATTCACCTTTCATCGTCAAGGTAAAGAAAGGGGGCTTAAAGATCTATAAACGTGGAGATTAATCTAAAAGTTGAGTTCGTTTATCGATTAACCAAAAAAGTAACCGTTAATCTATTATTTTCTTAAAATAGAAAACATATAGGTACATAATGTACTATTGAGAATCGACGATCATAACAAACTTAAAAACTTTGAGAAACGTATTTTTGAAGAAACAAAAGATGGATTAATGTTACGAATAACGCGAAGTTTTTTACCTTTGACTGTGAGTATCTCGCAACGCCGCACTATGGAATATTTGGCCTGTTTGCTGCCAAAAAAAGCACAACTTTTTTGTTTTTAAAAATTGTCTTAGTCCTAGGCATAAATAAGCCTTTTGCCTAATAATCATCTGCCTACAACGTACTTGACCAGGCAAATAGCTTTTGCCTAAAATAACCATTTGCCTACGACATATAAATAAAAAACTTTGCTTATAAAAAAAAATGTAGTACAAATGAAGAAATAAATAAATGAATATGACGCTGTTTAATGATTTTTTTTTGTCGAAAGTAATTCCGAGTAAAAAATTTCAGACACTTTTTTGTTTCTTCGTATCCTTACGCGCGAAATTGAGCGAAACATGAGAAAATCTCTGAGACAGTTTGTCATTTAAAAAAAGTCCTTGAACACGTCGATTTTTAATTATTATAATACACATTTCTGTGGAAAGTTCCATTTCCGACCATCAATTGTTACAGAGTTATGACGTCATTGAGACTTTTTTTAAAAGGCAAACCCATTTTTTTTCTTACTGATTTTGGTAGATCATTTAAATTTTCTAAATGGCATCGGAAATATATTATGACCTTACATTTTGGCTATAGATATTAGGGAAAATAGCTTTTGTGAATTGAATATGAAATTGCGTTTTGGGTAGTATTAATTGCCCTGAAAACGAATCTGGAATCCAAAATTTTCTATCACGCAAGATTTTCGAAAAAAATTGGACGAAAGTGTAAAAAGATGCTATTTTAGTAATTTTTACCAATTTATACCAGCTGAACCCATTGTTCTATAAACTTCAACATGCTCTCATACTAAACCTTAATATTTACACCTGATATCCCAAATGTTTTTGAGGCATTTACAGCGATTCTTTAAAGGGGTGCGGTCGGCTTATAAAAGAAAGTCAAAAAATGCACTAACCTGATGTGTTGTGCAACTTTTGATCTTAGATTCGCACTTAGAGCAAATAAATCAGTCGCAAATCAATAAGCAAATAAATCAAAACTCCTATTTGTTTTCCATACACAAAAAGTTACCAATATTAACCCTAACATTCAACCTGGGGGAAGTTAGCAATAAGTTTGTTTTTCAACCGATTTTAGTAAATGATACGTCATTTTAAAGCTCATAACGTCCCGATGCGCCATGAGTTTTGCCCGGTCGATCAAATCATAATTAATGTCCTAAAAATAAGAATGAAAGTTGATTTTTTTGACAATTTAGTAAAGTTTTCGGCATCATATCTCGGCTATGTCTTAACCGATCATAATGAGCAACACATTAATCGAAAACACAAGTCTTCATGTACTCCCCATAGTTTTGCCCGATCGAAATTATAAGGCCGCATGCCTTGAACACCGATCAACAAAAGCGTAAAAAATAAGCACTTCCCGTCATCCGATTTTAATAAATTATGCACCAATCGATAGCTTAGGGTGGCAACCACTTATCCTAGTTTTGCCCGGTCGAGATCCATACAATTAGCGGGCAAGAATAATTAAGTTATATTTTTCAGGCGGTAATTAATGTATTTCTCATTATGATCGGTCATGGCATAGCCGGGATATGATGCCGAAAACTTTACCAAATTGTCGAAAAGGTCAACTTTTATTTTTAGGGCACTAATTATGATTTGATCGACCGGGCAAAACTCATGAGGTATCAGGACCTTATGAGCTTTAAAATGACGTATCATTTATTAAAATCGGTTGAAGAACAAACTTATCGCTTTAATTGCTAACTTCCCCCGGGTTAACTTTCAACAGTCTTTTTCTCGAAAATTTTCTTATGTAAGGCGATAAATTTTGTGAATTACCTTTAAAACAATTAACACATCTATCACAATACCAATACAAAAAAATATGGGGCTGCCATTTAATAAAGTGTCGAAGGCGTCAAAAGTCGAATACAATTGAAGGTCGGAAATTAAATTTGATGCAAATATGTATGTACATTTTTATAATAAGAAATCGACGTATATGATTTTTTTTTTCAAATAACAAACCGTTTCAGAGATTTTGTCATGTTTCCATACTTTGCGCGCTTACTGTATATTAGATACGGCTTTGTTAATATTACAAACGGTTGTAACTTTCTTAAGAAGGACGATATTTACTTTCTAAAAGAAAGTAATTAATATTTAACTACATGATATATCAACTACTAACTACTTTAATCTTGCACTTGTAGAACTTCCAAACCAGTAATTTTTAAAGTACTGTTTCTTCTTGCTTGTTATGTATGGGTTTGAAAAATAAGTTTTGTTTTAAAATGTAACACCTCAGTTGCAAATTTTGACCAGCCTGTATAAGCTACAATGATGTTCTAAAAACTATTTGCTTTGACTATATTATGGTATGTTCTCACCAAACATGAAAGAAGAATCGATAATAACGAAGATATTCAATTTGAAATTACCGCAAGAATTATTAACAAAAAAGTAGGAAAATCACAATCACAATAACTCAAACATTGTGGCATTTAGTTATAGGGAAACCTGATAAAAACGATGTATTTTGATACGTGCGGAAACTGCGGTCAATTTTATAGGTCTAGAAAAGTGGTCAAAAGCACGTAAGAGAAATAACGTATTTATGTGCTGGCTAAACCTTTCCGCTAGGCAAGTCATTGGAAACAATTCCAAAATATGTCCATCAGAAGTTTAAGGAGTGTCTCATGTAATACTCACATTTTTTTTACAGAAATGCAACACAACTTAACTATGTATTCAAGTGTACGCTAATAAAGGATACTAGTTTATTAGAAAGACCAGATTTATATAAAACATTGTCTTTTCTGAATAACATGTCGAGAACGGCCAACTTTTGACTGTTACTACTATTTATAAAAAGCTTTGAAATTAAATTTTGAACAAAATAAAAACTGTATCTAATGTCATCTCTTTCTTCTTGTGTAGTAATCGTTGATCTCTGAACGTAACTGTGTATTTCTGGACACACGTGAAGTTGGCGATAATTGTACGAAATTTGTTCTTCTTTCATAATTCACCAGACGTGGAAGTCACGCATCCGGTGTGTCTGTCGCACGAGACAGATAAATTTCAGATAACTTTCGGTGCGGCATCGTAAGCGAGAGTTTAAAATAGTCCCAATTTGAAACGGACAAAATGGTGCGTCCTACCAACCAACGTGGCCATCTAACTCATAATAATTGGCGCCATTTCAATATATTTTATACAATTTCATCACATGCTATAATACAATCCAAAAAATCAACAGATTATTACTTATGACTACGGTGAGTTTTCTTTTGTGTCTGTTTTCTTGTTTTTACTTTTAATTTTTCGCTAAATATTTGATAGTGGAACGCAAATATTCCAATTCCAATTTTGGTGTATCCATCTGGGAAACAATTACACTAGGTACAGTTAAATAAAGATACGTATCTCTAAATACATAATTAGCTTAATGCATATTATATTATCTAGATTTGGTCACTGGGTATATCGTCATATATGTATCTTGCAAAACAAAGTTTGAATTAGGATAGGCTGTGCAGGTCAAGGGTCAGTGCTGCCACTAACGTATTACGTTATTACAGCAATTTCACTTCTCAAATCACTATCATATTAAATATTGTATAAAAAAATAAGCGTGAGTTGCAAATATGTACCAAGTATTCTTCATACATGTACAATTTATTATACTATATTACATTACAATTTTATAATAATTATAACTACATTATTCTATTATAACTTACTGTTTACAGAAAAACTGCGCTATAGAAGGGATGTATGTACGTATGTACTAAAATTTTCTGTTATAGGTCTCAGCACTGTAGCAAAAAAATGCGTTAAAAGTGGTTGTTGTAAATTGAGTTGGTTTTCGTGATTTACTAACCATTTCAAAGATCTGGTCATCGGATTATATAACACAGTGTATCAAATATTTTAAATGTATTTGTCAATGATAGCGAGGCGAACTGTCACAAAACTGTCATCCACGTAGGTTTTGACAGACTTTGACACTAGCGTTGTATAATGATAACAGTTCGTTCAATTAATGAATGTCATTATTTGAACGAACTGTCATTATTATACAACGCTAGTGTCATTATAATCATTGGCGTGTATTATGGTGGGGATTATATAGTCATAGATACGTATGCAATGAACTTATTATATGTGAGTCGTAGATAAAGTCTATTTTATTCAAATGAACTGTCACTATGATAGTTTGTGATTGCCAGTTCGCATCGTCATCATTGACAAATAAATTTAAAATATTTGATATAAAATGGAATTTATGGGTCGTGGATAAAACGCCGTTAAGAATGCAAACATCCGTAAACTATTTTTTCACATTTACGTTACAGATTGTTATAAACGTAAAAAATCTGATGTGGCCAGGCACATGACTTTATCATATTATATATACAATTAATAGTTTACCTGCACGAGATTCTATTTGGTCGAGATCTTTGTGTCTGCATTAAAATAAAACTATTTATCCAGGATTTGACAGATATTTTCATTCTAATGACGTAGGTATTGTCAAAACGTCAGCGTTTGACACTAACTACTGTCATTAGAATGAAAATGTCTGTCAAATCCTGGCTAACTAGTTTTATATTAATGCAGACACGACCAAATAGAATTTGCTCATGCAGCTAAATTATTAATTTTACCGAAAAATGTCATAGAAATTGTATAAAATTTCCTCTACTTTAATTTATTGTTTAACTATTTTGACGAAATTACAGAAATTGCGGCTCATTTGCAAAATCGTTACAAAATTTGACGAGTAAACAATAAACATCCAGTTCCTTTCGATCCTTTTGAACCAAAAGCTTTTCAGCTCTAAGTTTGGTCAAGAAACTTCTAAATATGAAGTTTCGCCCCGATACCTTTAGTAGTTTCTCCGGAATCGTCACCACAAAAACGGATACACACACACACACACACGATTTTGCACGATTACAATACTTTGTCATACTGAACAGATGTCCACCATTCACAGAAAATTTCATATTGTTTATCTTTAATTTGATGTATTGCTAAGATTCTATGTGTGAGAAAAATCGTCGGAAATTATACGTGTTTTAGATTGCTGATTCAAAATTAAAACTTTGAATATAATTAAAATTGTCCATTCGTATTATCAATTTTGATCACAATTTATCATAGGATAAATAGGTTTTTTTTTTTCATATTACAACCGCAGATTTGTTTTAATATATTAGCAAAATTCCCAGTTAAATGCCACGTTGAAAGCCTTCGAGAAATTTGTTTACCACTGTCCATCAAATCAGTAAAAATTAACCGAATTGGATATAGGTTCTTTTCCAGTAAAATAAAAAAAAAAACTGAACAAATTGCAAAAAAAATGTTTTAAATCATCTTTTAGGGCATGCGATAGACGATAGCGACCCCAGTAGACCCAGTTTAAAATGTTAAAAATATTTTTTTACTGCCAGTCTACGAACGATTTGGAAAATAATGTTTAGACCAAATAAGAAATACCCTAACATAGTTTTTTCAGCATTATCAGTAATTCTCTCAGCAAACAAAATGCAAACTTCATAAAAAGCGGAAAATTTCTAAAAGTTTGCGGGACGCGGCTCAAAATGTGAAAAGTCGGGCCTGTCCCGCCAAAAGCGGAACGACTGGCCACCTTAGTCTATACCTAATTTGCACATGAATGAATGTTCGGCCTGATAATTGATGAAATAAATGATGCATGTCGGTTTTACTATGCAATCCGTAAGCTGGGCAGTAAATTCCTCAAAACATACATACACCCACAAACAGTTGTGCACGCGTCAAAGGACACCGAAGTGTGTACAGTCTTCAAGTAATCTTCCAGTTTGTTTTTCGTTTTACCCGTTTGCCATTGACGAACGTCCTCTCCCGTACTAGTAAAATAATAGACCAAAACGTTCTGTATATATTATTCTACTCGCGTTGAACTCAGGGTTTGTTTGAACCTACCAGATAAATTATATCGAATCATTTATTTTACGAGCGAAGATCCATTCTGGAGAGCGGAGACTGTAAAACGGTAGAGTAGAAACAAATCAAACCGAGCGTAGTACAATTTCCAAAGTACTATTTTCGGTACGCTAAATAACGTACCGTAAAAATAAGCGCAGCCATCTGGCGTTCGAAAGATCAAACATTGTCCTTTTCCCGCTCTCCGTCGTCCGATATAAACAAATTGAACCAATAAACGTCAAATGTATGTTTACTAAGGAATTAAATAGGTTGCAGTGGATTATAATAACAGGAGCGAAACGGACTGAGCAAATTGTAATAGTAAACAGTTTGGTTAAAGCAGGTGGTGGTGGCATAGTGGCTAAATTTAAACAAATAATAACAAAACACTACCGGGTGTTCCAGATCGCTAGTTTACTTAACGCGTCGATTCGATGTTGAGCAGAAGTCGATGGGATTTGGTAACAAGTGTTGACAGGCGCTGTGATGTTGTTTAACTGCGACCGACTTCTTCCACTCTAGTTTATTTTTCTGTCACGCAATAAAAATCTCATAATATTACCTCCGGTTAACAAGTTAAAGGCAGAAGAGACAATCTTGGGATGTAGGTTTGTTTTCTTAGGTTAGTCCAAGGCAGTCAACACCTATCGGGATGTGTATACTTTCCCATAGAAGCTGTTTGTAATTAGTCTCGTAATGGTGGGTGAATCATTTTTTCGACTAAATGGAACCATCACTTCTTGTACGGTTATTTTAATACCAGACCGAGGACATACTAATAGTAAGAAGAAAAACTCAATGAAAAACTAGTGATGACATAAAAATCTAATAAATTATAAAAAAACATTATATGTATACATAGTTTGTTTACAATCTCATAGGATTTCATAACAACAAATCGACCAACTTCTTGGGAGACCTGAAGTGAAAAACGGTGAAGTGGAAAAAAGGAAAAATTGTCGGATCAAAACGCGTGAGGTGCCATAAGTTGCCAATCACTTCAATAAAAGACGTATATGAACTTGTGTGGACAATACTTTCTGCCCACTTTAATTTTTTGTCTTGTTTTGACGTCATAATAAACGTTAAAAATGTAAACACGATCTGACAATCAGTTTTTCGCCATTGGCTGAAAAAATTAGAATTTTCGTCGAATCTTTCAAGAACACGACAAAAGGTATTGTTTGATCGGATTCAAATTTTTACTTTTTCATATTGATGTCCACATATATTATGCACGTGTTTAGGTTTCTTAAGCCTAGTTTAGACCAAGGCAATAGACAGCGACAGGAAAAGGAAACAACAATAACAGACCAAATAAACCTAATACTATGTACTGTATGTACTGTTCACGCCAAAACAGTTTGTCCACTGTTGTCCAGGTGTATATTAGGATGACCAACCGTCCCGATTTGGGCGAGGTAGTTCCGAACTTTGTTTACTTGTCCCGTCTGATGAAGCGTCTAGAATTTTTCCCGTTTTTTGACATTGTGACAAGTGCCCTAAAAGAACGTATGCGCCAAAGATGTCTTTTAAAGCGAGTGTAATTTTTACATTTTTTTCTACTTTGCATCAATAACTTTATATAAATTTCGAAATTGTGGTTACTACATACAGTGTGTCCCACTTAAGAGTGTAACACCTTTATATCTTTTTTATTTTTAGTTAAATTTTAATAATTTTTTCTTTGAAGTATAGAACACATATTGCTCTATTTACTGCCAAAAAAACCAATTGTCTTCTTTAAATGCAAAGCACCAGAAATGGCAAAAATCAAGAAATCAGTTTAGGGAATTTTTTATCGAAACGTTTTACTAGTGATAATTGTTCAGAATTGCCCAAAAACCATAAATGCAAAATTTCATGAAAATTAAAAAATATTGAAATTTTCTTCAAAAATAAGTCCGTAAATATTATTTGCATAGGCAGCTGCGCTTAAAAAAAGTGTGCTGTGGAAATTTTGTTTGAAATAAAACCTGAACTAGCTTTGTCGTATTTAATTAAGATAAGATGTTGCCATGTAGGTTACTCTTTGCATAATAGCCTTTATTATTCAATAGAAATGTAATAAATAAAATTATTAATAAAAATTCGATTCATTTTTTTCTCTTTAATTTCGCAGAAAATTTACAGCATAATAAATACAAAGTACAAATTAGATCTTTTTTTGTTCTATTAGACCTCCATCAGCTTCAATGCATGCATTGATGCGCCTTTCATTATGTTTAACTACTTTCCGGAGAGTTAATGGCGTAATCTCAGCGCAAGCTTGTCGAATGCGGGTTTTCAGTTCGTCTCTGTTTCTTGGCTGAGTCTTGTAGACTTTGTTCTTTAGAGCTCCCCACAAAAAATAATCTAGGGGCGTGAGGTCGGGTGATCTCGGAGGCCAATTAATTAATGGACTATTTCTTCCAATCCATCTCCGGTGAAAATTGTCGTTTAACCAATTTTGCGTAATCATTGCATTGTGAATTGGAGCTCCATCAAGTTGAAATATTATGTTATACCTAATAAGTGGAATATTTTCGATTTCGTCTGTAAATTCATTTTGCAAAAATTGCAGAAAACGCTCCGCATTCAAATTTCCCTCAAAGAAATATGGTCCAATTAGTCGCTCGTTAAGGATACCGCACCACACGTTAACTTTTTCTGAATACTGGCGTCGACAATTTATAACCCAATGTGGATTGTCAACAGACCAATGCCGCGTGTTTTGATGGCTAACTGTGCCATTAGTAGTGAATGTGGCCTGATCGGAAAATAAAATGTTTTTAAAAAAATTACGATTATTCAAGAACTCTCCTTGGCACCAAAGGCAATATTCCAGTCGCCTTTCTTTGTCTCCTTCTTCTAATGTTTGTAAGAATATTGGTTTGAAGGGATGTAGTTTATTCCGACGCATGCATCGCCAAATTTTACTTTTTGATACGTTTAAAATTGCTGACATTCTTCTTAAGCCCATCCTTCTATTACGTCTTACAAAGTCAAGTATTTGGTCTTCACCAACATGTACCCTCAATCGTTTCTTCTTTATGTTGATTACCGTGCCCGTTCTATTAAATTCAGTATTAATTCGCCAAACTCTTACGTGATCTATTCGAGGACGACCCGGATGGCGATTATTAAACTCTTCAGCTGCTTCCCTTGCTGATCGCGCGTTATCACCGACTAATCTTATTATTTCCACTTTTTCGGCAAGTGTAAGCATTATTATTCAGACAATAATTAAATACGACACAATACAACAAAGCACTTTGACAGTTCATGTTTTATTTCAAACAAAATTTCCACAGCACACTTTTTTTAAGCGCAGCTGCCTATACAAATAATATTTACGGAATTATTTTTGACGAAAATTTCAATATTTTTTAATTTTCGTGAAATTTTGCATTTAAGGTTTTTGGGCAATTCTGAACAATTATTACTAGTAAAAATTTCGATAAAAAAATCCCTAACGTAATTTCTTGATTTTTGCCATTTATTTTACCATCACAAGGTGCTTTGCATTTAGAGGGGGCAATTGGTTTTTTGGCAGTAAATAGAGCAATATGGATTCTATATTTGAAAAAAAGAAATGATTAAAATTTAACTAAAAATAAAAAAGATATGAAGGTGTTACACTCTTAAGTGGGACACACTGTATATTGCTCTAAACACCAATCTAAGGTATTTTTGCGGAAAACATGTGGTAGCACTATAATTTGAATAATTTTAGTCTAGTTGAACCTACAAGTTATTATAAATAATCAACGTGGTCTCCAATATGATCGCAATAGATATTGGCGTAACACTACCCGCAACGGCTACTGTGATAAAAGTTCCATAACAGTTAACCAGTGACTAAAGGATATTCAATATTTCGCAATTCAATTTGTTGCTTCAACAGGAACTAAAAATAACCATAAAACAATAGGAAAACAAAGCGACATAAACTTAACCTATAAACTTACCTTAAGAATAGTGGTCACTTATACATATATTGTAATAATCAGAATACACGTCTTTGGCGGTGCCTGATTAGTTACTACAAAGGGCAAGAACTTAGTAAAGAATTGTTATAACTGTTTAGCGGTATTAGATACCGCCATGTTTCCGTTGAGGGTTATTCAAGTTTACACGCACATATAATTGAAACCAAATTCTAATTTCGGTGAAGTAGTCTATTAGAATAAATTATAGGTACTTAGGGCCGATCTTACAAAGCACGTTATGCCATGGTATAACTAAATATTGGTATAAATACCAGTATAAGTTGTTATTACTATGACAACACAAATATTTTAGCCAATGGGAGGCGGAATAGCACTATTTATACTGGGAATAACTATTCCACTACTTATACGTGCACTTGTAAGATCGACCCTTAAATAAAATTAGATATGATGGAGGGAACACAAATAAGTTGCACACCACCAGAACTTTGACGCGGCCAGAATTCTGTCCAAAATGTACCGAAAACGTTATATAAACTATTAGACCAGGCAATAGAGACTTTTTCGTGACAAAAATAGTATCAGCAAGCCGCCGGTCCCAGGTCACGTGGACCAGTCCGTAGATGTATTGTGATGTGTTTTCGACTAGTAAATATCATTACTTAATTTGTTATAAACAAAAAACCTACAAAAATCGTGCTCCTTTTCGTTGTTCGCTTGTAAAAGCTAAACCGATGGAGCAATCTTGATACTGTCAACAGACGAATTCTAGAGAATGAAAAGACGAAAAAAATGAACCCTACACGGACCCGATTAATATTAACGGAGGAAATTCGGAAGAACCGGAGAAATCTGCATTTTTTCATAACTCCGCCATTTTCAAAGTTGTAACGCAGGCTTTTCGCGAGAAAGTAGCGATTGATGGATACTTTAAGTGTGCACAACCCAGGCGTTGTCCGATGATTAGTTTTTGCTCAATTGCGATTTGAATTTTTTTTATGCAATATGGTTCGGCGAGCCTGGATGCGTCGGAGGTGGTCCGATTTTAATTTTTTTAACATATTTCGAAAGTAGCTACAAAGTGCTACAAAACGTCTATTCTGATTTTGCGTTAAAATGTTGTGAAATAGGCGAAAAATGCTTGCAAACTTGACCGAAATCTGCCGCGCGCTCAAACGCTGTCGAGTAGTGGGGTAGGCGGCCGACTCGGGGAAGCGCGCAGCGCGTTGGGATTACTATAGATACGCGCTTCCCCGCGTCGGCCGCCTACCCCCACTACTCGACCGGTTTGGAGCGCGCCGCAGATTTCGGTCAAGTTAGCAAGCATTTTTCGCCTATTTCGCCATATATAGATATATAGATGTTCTTGGATCCATTGCAAAATGACTAACAACTTCAATTTGTGCTCCTTCTACCATACCTCTCGGTTGCTTATTCTTCTTATTTTCTACTGAACAAGTCAAGAAATTTTTGAACCAAATCAATTACATAACGATGGCGTACATTTTTATCGGGATACTTATCGTTGAAAACTTGCCGCCCGACGAGCACAACGATTTTCACCGGCGTAAATAAGAATTATATCTACCTATTCTTTCTTCTAAGGTATAAACCATCTTCAAAAAATGATCTAAATACTAAACACTAGATTTTAGCAATCGAATATAACTCGATCAATTTCGATTTTGTTATCTAGGAAATGTCATAATAGTAACCACGGTAATTTACACAATAAACCATCTGTGGTATGTGAGAGCTAGGCTAACTCGATAAAATTAAATGAGACGCTTTTAACTCGATCTCGGAAATGGATAGACCGATTTAATTTATTTTTTTATGAGTGAATAGACATTTTTATCACCTTTAAAATGTTATATGAAGTTAGCTGGTCCCATTTAAAAATCGAAAGTAGGGGTGGATGGGGGAGAAGACGTGATTATGACAAAAGTTATTCCCGGTGGGAAGTTTTGAAATGAACGCACTGTAGGAATATAGTAAACAAGTTATCGCGCACATACAATACCGCGACAATAATTCAAATCGTGGTAGATATGATGTAGGTTGGATCTTCGCTTAACTTCTTATTCAGGTAAAGGTGGTCGTTGTAGTATATCAGAAAATGGATATTGATGTTTAGTTAACGAGAATAATGCACGATAACTTACCTTCCTCTTTTTTTATCGACTTCTTCGTCGATTTGCTCTTTTGGAAATTTAAATTGTGGTGCTATGCACTAATCAGTTGGAAAATTTTCTAGTGTTGCCTACACGACGCCATAACTGACATGTGTCACAACAAAAAACATAATTGGTGCCGCATAATAACGCATAGTAGGCTAGAGTAAAATGTTAACAAAATTGTAACTGTCATTTCTTATCAAGTTCGGCCGGTTTTTTATTTCGCTCACCCAAAATCTCCAAAGCCCCCAAATCCCCGAAACATTCTAGTATCCCCCGTTCTGATAAATTATGTGTATTGCTTGCAACAACTCGAAGTCGTCCATATCGCAACGCTCCCGACGACCCCCGCGGTCCGTTCTCGCGTGAATTGCCGCCAATTCACATAAGCACATGAAAAACGAAAAAGTGGCCGCTCCGGGACCAAGGGTTTGTGTCGTTGCCCGCTGAGGATACTTCGAGTGATAGGCGAATCGCGCGACTCTCCATTTTTTGTTTCTTCTGTGTGGACCCTGTAATTTCCTCCGCTTGATTGGTACGGTAAATTTTCTGGTGTAGTGACGGTCACCGTTTTTTTAACCGATTGTAAATTCGCGTTATGGCCCGTATGTACATCAAGGATTTGATCAAGTCGATGCTCAAAATGGACACTGGTAATCTGACCGACTGCAATACTCATTCCACAGCTTCGATATGCTCGAGGACATCCACAGAGGATGAGACGGAGCACGACACCTCCCTCAGTAAGTGCCTGTTTTATGTAATGGTTTAGAAACCAGATGTCAGTCACACGATTTACACGCAATTTTCGTATGTAGGTTTTAGTTTTTTATGTGAACGTTACTAGCATTGTAGTGGCACATAGCACTGTTATTGAGGGGTAGGTATCTTGGAAGAGTTGGGCAAAGTTGTGAATACGAAGAAAATCCCAAGAAAGGGGAAAGAAAACAAGACATTTAACAATTTTTCAAACTACATACAAGAAATATTTGAAGAAATTAAATATTTTTGGATGTTGGTTATTTAGGAATTAGTATCAAATCATGACAATTCTTTGGTACCAAGTCGAACCAAACTTCACCTCTGTTTATGCAATTGTCTTCGTCCATTTTGTGACCACCAGACTCTGTATCAGCCTTAATGGTTTGTATTATTTTAGAAAGTTGTCCCTCGAACTCAAAAATTGTTCTCGACATGTTGGTGTTCCTTATCTCCAAACTCGAGTGAAAATACGTTTTGCTCACTTGTCCTAAAAATAGCTATTGCTGTGTGTCTTTAGCTAAGAATTGGCTATTCTAGGTGCTAGATTTTAAGTATTTTTTAAAGTTTTGTAAAAAAGAATAAACAAAACAGTTTATAAATACAAATTTATAAAAAAAAATCTGTTGTAATAATTTTTTTGCGATTATCTGACAAACGATCACTCTTTTGGATTAAAAATTAAAGTAGAAAATGAAACCTTTCTTATGACGAATTTTGCGGGTTATAATTTTGATAATCTCTATTCAATTTTGACCGTTTATGCCTCTTCAGTATCAAGTTTTTAATTGTTTAGAAGTTTATAGTTATTATTCTACTACATTCATATTAATTATTGGATACACAAGCTTTTCATAGCTAATTAAAAGAGCTACACTTTTTTTTAGAAAATCTGATACTTTCCAAGTTAATTGCAAAAAATACTTACCAAATTACTTGCAAAACGTTGTCTTTATAGACTTTTACTAAGGCCTGATCCTACCAACTCTGTTATCACGCTTTCGAGGTCCCAAAATAATTTAGGTGGAACTTAGCAAGCCATTTCTCTTGGCTAGCATCGGGAAACCATGCTGTGATCCTGAGAGAAAAAAAGGAGAAAAATCGTTTACCTTCACTCTTGGCTACTTAATAGGAAGATGTCAGAAAGTAGGTAGGAACGGGGCCAAAGACATTACATTCCACTTCCATACGTTGGGAATAGCCTAACAACAGTATTAACTATTGTCTCATCATTTTCAAAAGTCTTGAAAATTATGATATGACACCTATTCCATTATTCTAGCTCAATCAGCTGAGCTAACCATCTCAGTTCTAAATATGAAGTAATTTTTGACATTTTTTATTCCCATAGTTCCAAAACGTCATTTGGTATTTTCCTTTAGGTGAGGTTTACCTCCTACTTCATTTTTACCAAGTCACATAACTTTATTACGAAACCCGTCAACAGAAATGTTCAGAAAAGCCACCTACCATTTGATAGCAGTAGCTGGTACACACCACAGAATACTATAAATGTTGACCAAAATATTCCAATTCTTGCAGTATGTGAGTATGTGAATTCTTGCTGTCTGACACTATTGGGAGAAAATAAATCTGTATGCACAATGCACATATCAACGGCATATAAAACACTTTTCCTGTATTCTACATTCATCACCTGCGAATATCCACTTGTTCTAAGTGTCCAAAATGGATGATTGCTTCTCATGTCTGCACCACTTAACGTATAAATAGAGATGAGCAGTGTTAAATTAATAACCTTTTTTTTTATAGACGCTGCTGGTCTCCATTCACCAAATGGCGGACCGATGCGAGGGCGTTCCATCAAGGAGTTTGAGGAGTCTCTTACCGCCCTCAGGAAGGAGAACTTCAACCTGAAGCTGCGCATTTACTTTTTGGAAGAGCGCATGGGGACTAACTTCAGCATGGACAAGGAAAATGCCATCAAAAAGAATATCGAGCTAAAGGTTAGTATCATCAATTATTCTGTAAAATAAAACAAGAAATATAAAATATAATATTATTTTGTTTGAAACTGGCATTATAGTTTAATAATGATACTTGTTGCTTTACAGGTTGAGGTGGAGAGTCTGAAGAAAGAGCTGGCCGAAAAACAAGAGCTTCTCTGTCAAGCCGTGAAGGCGATGGAGCTGGATGAAGACGAGCACAAGAAGGACTCCGACGAACAGCAGAAGACGATCCAGAGACTGCAGAAGGAGTTGGATGCTCTCCAGATGAAGATAGATGTAAGTTTTAATAGTCAAGTTTTTGTAATAGTTCAGGCAGTTGTGAATTTTTGTACATTTGTATGGTAGTTGATAACATACTAAATTTACGCTTACTGTGGGTAATAGAGAATTAGATCCTCTTAAAAAAGGTAGTTTTTCCTATAAAACCAATATTTTGTATACATAATCCAAAACACCTAATTCTTTTCAGGTAAGTCGTCCTGCCTATTGCCTGGACTATTAAACATAACATTGAGTAATAATTGAAAAAATTCACACAAGTTACATTTTATAAATTTTAGGAGGAAGGTCGATGTCAAGGAGATCGTGGCTATGATGAAGAGTATTATGAAGCATTTAACTTACCGCAGAAGGATTGTGGCCACGAGGTTTACCTCCAAGAGCTGGAGACAAAAGTAAAAGATCTTGAAGCTATGGTGAGATTTTTTTAATTTAATTTAATTTTTTAGTTTTAATTTAATTTATGCTGGCTTTGGCAACCTATTGATTTTGATGTCCAAGCATATGTTTCTTTTGTTAGGTTTATTAGAGCAGTCACAAAAACAATTTAAAAACTGTACTTTTGAATGCTCAATGATTGTATCTTCCAAATTGAAGCCACAATGAACTTAATAAAATTAGTTTGTTTAACATGTAAACAAATGTAAACAAATACATAATTATAAATCGTTAGCTTAAAGGTAAAAAATCATTAATGTAACATTTTGTTGTTTATTTAAAAAAATGAATGATGCATGATCAACAATTCTTCAATTTTTCACATTCATTTTTCACATTTTTTCTGCTTTTTGGGACAATTGACACATTCTGTTGACATGCTTAATAGAAATTGAACATAAGTCTGTGGTAGATTCAAAAATGATTATGGGGATGGACACCTTTTGACAAAATTGCAGTACATACGGTTGAGTTGATAATTTCACAAAATTGTTTGGGATTGCAGATTAATTTTAAAAGCTTTATTGTGGCTTCAAATTTGCAGATTATTTCAATAAATTTAAACCTTTTTACAGATTATCAGATTATAAAAGCAAGCTAATATTCAAGATTTAAAATATTTTTGTTTTTTATTTTAAAAATATTTTTTTTATAAAAAAGAAATCTGGCTAATAACCAGATAGTCGACAAATAAGTCACTTTTTACCGCGCTACTAATTGGCCATGTGGGGAGTACATACAGTGCTTCCCAAAGGTAACGGATAAATTCTATAAAATGTTAAATAAAAATATTTGAGAAAAATGCTCCGACACGTCGATTTTTACTTTTAACTTACTATCCTAATATACACTTTTCAGCCCCCCACCCCTTCACCCCTAAAGGGTGGTAACCACAACTTTAAAAATTCAAATAGCAAAGTACCCCTTGCGATACCTCAATTGATAGACTTTTTTAATCTGAATACAAAGAAAAAAAAATTATCGAAATCGGTTGATAAATAACGGCGATATTGATCAAAATTTATTTATACACGAAATTGAGGAATAACAAAATTTAATTAACTAATCCTTAATTAATTGTATGCTCATTGCAGTGCACAAAGTGCTGCGTGTTAACGACAAGACAATGCCCTAATCTATCCCCAAACGCTTGTTGAACATTTTCTAACATTTTATTTCGAGTTTTCGAACATTCCTGGAGTCATTAAGTGAATTACTGCAGGAATTCTTTCCTTTAACGCCTCAATATTTACAGGTCTATTAAAATAAACTTAACTTTTTAAATAGCCCCAAAGAAAATAATCTAGTGGGGTTAAATCTGGCGATCTTGCTGGCCATTCAATACGCCTTCATCTACCAATGCATTAGGAAATTTGAAAATATTTGGATTAGGAAATACTTGATCGAGGTATTCTCGAACTTGTCGCGCATAATCTGGAGGCGCACCGTCTTGCTGTAACCAAATTCTGTCCTTGTGTCTATCAGGATCTTCTGCGTTGGGAAACAACACCGCTAAAGTAGGTAGTAGTTCATTTCGTAGAAAGTTCAGATAACGTTCACCATTCAGTGTTCCGTCGAAAAATTTGGTCCAATAATTCTAGAACCCACCACACCAGCCCACACATTAAGATTTTGAGGATATTGTGTGTTCGCTTCCACCATCCAATGCGGATTTTGACGAGCCCAGTAACGGCAATTTTGTTTATTGGCGGTGCCATTCAGACAAAATGTTGCCTCAACAGAAAAAAACGATGTTTCTAATTAAGCGAGGATTTTCATTAGAGAGTTCCATCATTGTCTCACAAAACTGCACTCGTCGATCAAAGTCATCATCGGACAATTTTTGTACCAAGTGCACTTCATACGGGTGAAATTTGTGTTTTCGAAATAATCTGGACACTGTGCTTTTTGTGAAGCGACCTCCGCAAGGGTTGAATAATTTTCTTGCACCATTAAAATAGCATCCAATTGTCGGTTTTCAATTAAGGCCAATGGACGTCCTGCCTTAGGCTTATCCCGTACATGACCGAGATCGCGAAATTTGTTTTCGATTCGACTTACTGTAGATTCCGATATTGGCGGACGGTCCGGGTGCGTTTCATTGAACAAAATACGAACTTCGTCATGCGTCCGGCTTCTATCTCCAAACCCAATCATTAAAACTTCGATTCTTTCGGTTTCTGTAAATCTCATTTTGCTACTATTTCTTCAATGACGAAAAATCTGAATTGTGTTTGACATAAGTAAAAACAAGTTGCAATTGTTTGAACGATATTGCTATGCCCGCTTCAACAGCACTTACTCGAATATTGACGCTCTTCTTTGAATACATTTTGGTAAATATCGCGGTTATTTATCAACTGATTTTGATAATCTTTTTTTCGTTGTATTCAGAATAAAAAAATCTATCAATTGAGGTATCGCAAGGGGTACTTTGCTATTTGAATTTTTAAAGTTGGGGTTGCCACCCCTTAGGGGCGAAGGGGTGGGGGGCTGAAAAGTGTATGTCAGGATAGTAATTTAAAAATAAAAATCGACGTGTCAGAGCATTTTTCTGAAATATTTTTATTTAAGGTTTTATTGAATTTATCCGTTACTTTTGGGAAGCACTGTATGTATATTCCTGACAGCAAGTACAAAACCACCTACGTTCTACTCACAAAACACGTAAAAGTTCTGAGGATTTTTCTCAGCTATTAGTTCACAGAATCGTAAAAACAATACACAAAATATAAGATAAAAGGTATATAATTATCCGTCTAGTGGTAAATTTTTATATTTGTGTTTGTGACTAAACGGTTACTGAATCTGACATAAAATTGACGGACTTTGCGGTTCTTTTACAGAGGCTAAAATTGATAACAGTACCACATAATACATCTAAGTTACACACCTTCCTCTATAAGTACAAAATTTCATGTAAAAAATATCAATATCTTACATGCTTTTTTCAACCAAACTTTACTTTTTTGAGTGCATGAATCAGACATATTTTATCACGTACCATGGATACAACCATAACAATTAATACATTTACGTTACCACAACAAGTAATATAATTTTAGCTATAATTTGATGTATAATATGTGAGAATTGATTCAAAATTAAACTCACTATGGATGCTTATTTTATAGGACGTACATGCCCTACTAAGTCCTCTTAAATAAAAACTTTTTTTTTGCAAGAATAGTTACTTTACTTAAGTACTAGTTTCGATCAACAGACATCATCAGCCACCAGGCAGGAAAACACAAAACAATCAGACAAATCACGTATAATTGTAATAGAAAATATCACTTAATTATGCCTTAAAAATGTATGAAAATATTAAACTCACAATTATAAGAAGCACAAGACACCAGATTGTTCTATGTTTTTCTGGCTTTTGGTTAATGATGATCTGTTGATCAAAACTAGTACCAAAGTAAAAATTCTTGCAAAATTAAGAGCGCTTTATTTAACTCCTTTATTAAACAATATTTACTACAATATTATTTATATGATAACTCAATGCTCCTTTCTGCATTTTAAAAACATTTAATATTGTCATAAACATCCGGCTTGATTGTAAGTAACAACTTTTCTTATAACAGAAATAAAACTGACCGTGGTGTTGGTAAATCTGATATAATTTTAATTTAATATGAATAACCTTTCACATAAATAGGCACCAATTGCATCTTGTTAACAGAATTATTGCGTTGTTAAATAAAAATAATAAAAACCTCAAACAAGCAAATATCAGCGAAGTAAATAAAAAAACATGTGTTCTGGCTTTCTCTGGATTATTTATCGAAGTTTAAAGCATGCATAGGTAAAGGTCCGATCAAAATATGTTGATAGATTTTGAATTACACGTAAGTTTGCAATGTTTAACGTACGTCCGTCGCTTGTAGGCACCCCTAGCCGCTGCACGCATGAGCGATATGGTTCCGTAGAACCTATACGCAATGTCTGTATCGGTGGGTATAAAGGTCGGACACCTGACAAATAAATTTTTGTGTTCTGTATTCCGACTCTAGCATATAGTATTATTTTATCAATGGTAGAGTTTTTGATAATTCATTCATTATTTACATACGGTAAAACAGCAATGAATCTTGAATTCACCGGTTAGTTATTACTCCATGTGGTAGAAATTACTTTAAATTACTATTATAAAGAAATATTACTTAATGTGTGTATGGTGTACATCAGTGGTCGCCAACTGCTCCTCCTGTCCTACTCTCGCTCACGTCAGTCCCATAGGTCCTCCGCACCGCTCCTAGGGTTCCGCGAACCCCCGGTTGGCGACCGCTGCTGTACATACATACATAATATATCGTTTCTTGGCTGGACTACTTTAGTACAATAATATCACATTAATTATGCAATATTTTTCTAAATTATATATATGTGGAGATGGAGCTTTCACAGTTTGTAAAAAACGAAAAACAAAAGTTAGGCATTTAACTACCATATTTTAAATATGCTTTAATCTTTATTTTAAAGGTAGGTTACATTTGAAAGTTATTTTGAAAGTATATAAAATAGGTACTGTTATATTATTGTATCAATTTTATTACATTGTTTTGCAAATAGACGCTTGAATATTGTTTATGTATTCAACAATAAATCTTAAAGTGTTAATTTAAAATTTCTATTTTCCACAACTGTAATGGTTTTAGGTGTTAAAAAGAAATGCATGCTAAAAATTTTTATTTTTTGAGCAAATCTTCCTTATTGTTGAGTTTTAAAACAAAGTAATTGTTTTTACAAAAGAATGCGACCTCCAGACGCTATCCAGCATGTTACAATGTGTTACGTTTTGTATGTTGAGATAATTTTTTAATTATTACTAGTGTAATATTTGAATTATTGTTCGGTGACATTTCTTTGGTACGTTGTATGTAGTTTCTTATTGTTATATCATGCGGAATATCATAAGTTTCTTCCAACACGAAGGAAACACCGTTCAGATATCGTTTGTTAGTGATAGTCCAGTTATATTACAACATTCTGTATATTCATAACACATAATACAACTTTATAATGCTCTGTAAAACAAATGTAATTGAAAAGGTACCAGCAACAATCACATCTAACCATATCAAGGACTAGAAAAATAATGAGATGAAACGAATTATGATATATCGATTACCAAATACAAACGCATACCAGCTACCTTCCTAATAAATCAACTATTAACTTTTGTAACAATATGTAGGTAGGAGTGTTTGCGGAAACATAAGG
The DNA here is from genome assembly GCA_963966075.1 of Aphodius sticticus. Classification (NCBI taxonomy): domain Eukaryota; kingdom Metazoa; phylum Arthropoda; class Insecta; order Coleoptera; family Scarabaeidae; genus Aphodius; species Aphodius sticticus. Next base: position 26,605,339 of record OZ014508.1, read on the forward strand.
TACCGTTTGGAAACCGTTGGTTATGTTGGACCAATACAATCTCTCGCTATTATTTCCCTACCTTGCTCACACTGAGACATCTGCTCATTAAGAAATTGAGAACATTGATTGCCATATGAAACATTTTTGAAAACAATTTGAACAACTCTAATGATTTCCTTTTCTAGTTTTCTTATAGTTACTTAAATACTATATATATACTTATAGTTACATAAATTTCTAAATGAAAAATTAGCAGTTTATTGATTTTATGTTGTAGTTATACAAGCTATAAACTAACCCTATTTCACTTCAAATAACATGTGGTTGTGGAAAGAACATGTTCTATATCAGACTTGGTTTTAGCATATTTGCCTGATGTAAATAAAGTGTGTAACATACCAACAATTTGAAAAGAGATGCCTATACACATACCGGTTTCTTTTTTATCAGTTCACCTGACACCAGTTTTTACCAAACTCCAACACTTGTACAAGTATTGTACATCCAACCATAAAAGTTCTACTAAGTCTAGCATACTTCAAAATAACAAATTTCGCCTTTCAGCTATCCAATGAAAAAGAGAGCGTGCGTGAACTAGAGAACCTCCTCCAGCTCACAGACAATAGAAACTTGAACATCGCCTCCCTCGACGAGGAAGTCAAGCAGAAGGACATCTCGATCCGCAAACTCCAAGCGGACCTAGACGAGCGAACCAAGGTGGTCGCAAATTATCGCGTCCGCGTGAACAAGCTCGAAGACGATCTCATCGAGAGGAAGAACGAGACCGACTACATTACAAAACAGCTAAAAGAGAAGTGCCTCCTCGTCCAAGAACTCCAGAACGAGAGCGAAGAACTCCACAAGCTCCTATCAGAGTCTCAGTCCAGCTTGAGCAGCGAGCGTCGCAAGAACGAGAAGCACAAGATCTCCGTTCACGATCGCAACAAGCGCATCATGGAACTGGAGGAGGAGGTCAGTCAGCTGACTAAGAAGCTAACCGTAATCCAGGCGCAGTACGACGCGATCAAAACCGAGGTTCAACGTAAACACGATGTCGGAAGGAGGACACCAATCGCAAATACTGACCTTAGTAAATTTTCAGTGCGCGACACGCCTAAACAAAATGTCTCACGCGGCGACGACAATGTACAATCCGCCCACCAGACATCACTACCGCAACTGAGGCTCTCTATGTCACCGTCCACGCCCATCCAACGGAACCGGTCACCCAAGTCCTCTAGGTCTCCGCTCGAAACATCATCTTCATCGAATGCCGTCGACGTTAAAGATCTCGACATCGACCAGCTGCAAAAGGAGGTGGTCAAGTCGAGGAAGCATATTGTGAAATTAGAACAGGAGCAGCTGAAAGCGTGTAGGATTATCCAGACTATGCTCGAAACGCGGAAGAAGAACGGCAAGGAAATTGGCGAGTTGAAATCTCTCGTCACGAAGAAGGACGATGAGATCGGGCAACTTTCCGGTAAGATTGGGAAGTACTTTAATAAGGAAGGCGACGGCGTCAATATTGGACCGCAGCAGAGCAGAACTATGGCGAAGATCACCGAATTGAATGCGGACAACACCAATGATAACGAGGTACTTGTTCGTAGATAGAGAATGCTTTGCGATTCATTTTTTGTTAACCGAATGTGCTTTGATTGCCTTGATTGTATAAGTCTATATATTTATTTATTTAATTTATTGATTGAATGTGTGGAAGCGTGATGATGAATTTAAATTTAGAAGCTTGAATCATTGCCAGTAAATTTTTATCATGCCAGAATTTGCGACTTGACTTTTCGATTTCTTTCCTTTTTATTTTGCTATCTGCGTCGTTCTTAGAACGATGTAAATATAGATCGGACCTGCAATGTTTATGTGATGAAGTGCTGCATTGGTTAATTTCGATTGCAGCTAATTTGATTATATTGAGAGTCTATTTAAATGTTCTGCATTGTAGGTCACTAATGTAACTGTCAAATATCTGTAGTTTCTTATCGCTTCTTCTCTTCTATAAATATTAGAGAATGAATGAAGTGAAATGACAAAAATACCATTGATAAATCCAATTGTTGATTAGTGCTGTGATGGTTTGCCATTTAAATATTAGATAAAATCAAATTGTTTTTAAAAAATGTGATTGCACTCAACTCGATAATAAAAACTATGGATATATGAAACTATGGGGATGTTTATAAGTTGGCATTATATACCGTGCATTAAAGTTAAAAAAACACTAAAAAATTTGTTACAATTTCAAAGTTGATTTTCTCTCAAGCTAAGCTCATCTGATTATGATTATTGTTTCCTTTTTATATATATTTATATCTCTTTAAATACGATTTTCCCAAATCAAACAACTATGCATATATCATTGTAGTAAAAATCATTTATCTTGTTACTGATTGATAAACACTCACAAAGAACAATATACTCAGTTGATTACATATTGTCACAGCTATGAATCAATTAAACTTAGAATCTTCAAAAGAATTCCTTACTTAAAAACCATTCGGTCATTTCTTTTGCTTCTGTTAAAAATTGCATAACATATCTGGAAAATCTTTTTTAAAAGTAAAATTGATAGAGAAGTAACTATAGAGAAATGCTTTGGAAAGAGAGATGGAGTTATAAGTGGACACTAGTCTATAAATAGTGCAGGACCGAAATAGCGTTTCTTTAAGCACCTCTCCTGCAGTACACAGTTCAAAATTCCTGTTGCAGCAGTGAGTTCTCCACTGTAGTTAGTCCATTACCCTGCCTCTTGCTTAGCTTTGCAATTGTTGTGATGGCCGGTTAAAATTTGGATATTGTCTGCGGAATTGGTAAACAAAAGTAAATATGTTTTCTTGCATTTGCTCTTCGCGAAGTAGTGAGGTACACTTTGACTTTGGAATTTGCATGCTTTTGCTACATCCCTCTCCCATGATTGGAACCAAAACATCCCCCCGCTTTCTCTTTCTAGTTTTGGAATGACGTTTTCGACACTATAGTCACTGTAATGCCCAGCTTGCGGCGACATCTGTAATCAACAAATCATAGTAACCCGCAAAATTTGTATGTCCCTCTAATCCCGTTGTATATTTTCATCCGTATATACCGTTTTCTTAATGTATTTCTTATACCCTATATACTATGTACTTTTTTATCGCTTTTACAATAAACGCATGCAAATTTTGTTTGGGTTTTATTATTTGGCTGTTTTCTTAACCTCTGTGTTGTTTTTACAAGTCATTAGAGATATTCTATTACACTTGATTTCGTTTCTTGATTCATTATTATTGGTTTACGCACTCTGGATATAACTTAAAAACTACAAAACAGACATGTAACTGTTGATTACTCAAAACTAAATATGAAAGCAAAACGAATACACAATAAATAGAAAAGAAATATTTCTAATGACTTGAAAATACATTTGTGTTGCAAAAGTGATAAAAATTCTTGAATTCTTTGGACAGACATTAGCTGAAGCCTATGAAGACCCGAAATTGTTAATCGAGCAGTATAAGGAGCTCACAGATAGTTTGGAAGAACAAAAGCAGGTTGGTGCGCTACTCACCCAAGCAATAACCCTCAAAATATCTAAATACTATCTGGCTTCTCCCTAGGTGTTGCTGTGCACGTTAGAAGAGACCAGAAACCAACTTCACGACATCGAATCAAAATTCGCCAACCTTCAAACCGAGATCAAATCGAGAGACAACAGGATCGTCGATTTGGAATTCGAGATGCTTTCCTTATCACAGGACATTGCCAACAACGAGGCCGCAGAGAAGTCCGACGTTGGAAATGAGAAGCCGACGGCTTTCTTCATCAAGGAGATTGAAGAGAAGGATCGCGAGATCGAGAAATTGGAGACGGAGCTACGAAAACGTACCGCTGATTTGCAGGCGATCGTCAATAAGGAGCTGTGGGATAAGAATCGCGATATTGAAAAGTTGCAGAAGAGGTTTAATGAAATTATTGTCGGGAAGGATGACGAAATCAATACTTTGGAGCGTATCGTCTGTAGCAAGAATCTGCAGCTTGAGGTGATCAAGAAGAAGATATGCGAACTTGGGATGAATGTGGAGGAGTATGAGGATTCGATACAGATTATTGCCGATCAGAACCACGACATCAAGAGGTTGCAGGAGAAGCTGCAAGATTCCCAGCAGGAACGCGACTTCTTCAAGGTCCAATTGGCGGAGTACGATAACAAGCTTAGGGTGGCCTCAGACCAAATGATGGCTGATTCTCACAGGTATATTTAAATTTATTTGTTCAAATTATTTAAATTAATCAATTCCAGTTCCTGATAAATAAATTAACAGCAAACATTAGATAATTTTTAATATTGTTACAAAATTGTTCGAAAAACATTTGCCAATTCATATAAAGCTGTTTTTAAATTTATCTAAATAGTTTCTGGTATGTACTATTTTTCATAAATTTTTAACATAAGCACAAAGAATGGTGAATATGGTGGGCATATTTTACTTTTTATTATACTATTGCTTTAACCGCAAATATCACTACTTTTGAGTTATATAACTTAAATAACATATATACCTTTTTGTCTGTTTTTGATAGAGCATATTTTTGTTCATTTATTACTTACATTCATTTTCTATTAGATTGCATTGTAATCAAAATTTGCAAAAGGAAGTTTATAATTAAATATAAGCAACAAAAATCATTGAATCTAAATTTAATACATAATTACCTACTAAGATACGGCATAAAACAGTGAGCTATTCATGTTAAGTTTTCATATTTTTGAATGCATATCAGAACTTTTTTGGCCGTGTTTGCAGTAGTTTTGTTTTTAATTTGTTCGTATTTGATTGTCTATCCCTGTAGATGTTGTTAGCCATCATACTTTTTCCAGTTAAACCAAAAGTACAATTAACATAAAAATGTGCTTGTTTGATTTGTATAAGATATTAAAATAATCATCACTGTAGTTTTGAAGTTAATTGTTGATTATTTTTCATAATTACATTCAGACTATATATTACAATTTGGGTAACTATATTTTTTTGTTAAACTGATAGTTTCTTACATAAAAAACTAAATTTTTCCCCTTTATTTTAACTGTTTCAGCAGTTGTATCGGCAGGATTTGAAGTTCAGCCATTTCTAGACAAGTTTGTTAAAAGATTGGTCATGTTCTCATTATAATTTTTGTTAAAATAAGATCATTGCATATAAATACAAAATTACAAGTCAGTCACACCCGTCATGGTGGAATAATCCCAAAGGATGAAGCTTGAAAGACTTGAAAATATTGGAAAGCAAAATGCACCAATATTAGTGCATCCCATGTTGTAGGACTGAATAAAAAATATGTTGTGGAGATTGCCATAGATTAACATTATAATAATTACCAATTCTTTTTCATTGTTTTTTTTACTCATTGCATAGGTATAGGACATTGGAGTCGGAATACTACCAGATCCGGGAAGAGCTCGACAAGTGTGAACGTCTGCGCCAAGATGCGAACGAGATGTGCTCGGTCCTCTGCAAGCGTCTCGAGGAACTGGCCTACTTCCTCGACTCGCTGCTGAAGCACAAGTCGGTGCTGGGCTACCTAGGCTCGAAGAAAAACGATAAGCTCCGCGCACTGGTCAACCAGACGTTGGACATTTCCAGGACCTTATCTTTGTCGATGAGCCTCAACCCAGATCAGAGCTTGCTGCAGCTCTCCAACATCTCCGCCGTCCTCAACTCGTCGCACTTGGAAGAGATCACCGAAGGAAAGGAATCCTTCTCGGAACTTTGCATTGCGCCCATCGAAGCCTCTCTCACCTACACCAGCCACTTCTCCCAGCAACAGCTAACGAATAACGACGACGCAAAGATAATTGCCACGCTGCGCGCGCAAGTCGAAAACCTGAAGAAGGAAATTGAGTTGCGTGATACCGAGGCTTCTTATGGAAAGGAGGTCTCCTACATTAGTAAGCTCTCGGTCATGAAGATCGAAAACGCAAACAAAGATGACGAGGAGATGATGAACGTTCTGATGGCGTTGGGACCGGAAGCTGGTCGCGTTCAATCGCACCAGCAGATTTACGATACTCTAGTCTGTACGAAGTTCAACGGTTCCAGTGAGAAATCGACCACAACGCTCAAATACAATGCCGAATCGAATCCAAATTCAGAATCTGAAGCCTGGTCCGAACCCGATAGGAATGTCTCCAGAGCTCGCATTGGACTTGATGACAGCGTATCGTCGAGGAAATCCGTCTCGGAACCTGCGTCCACGGAAGACGAAGATAAGACTTCGACTCGTTCTCTAAACAGGAAAACCGTCCTCGCGGAGAGCCGACTAACTATTATTAACCTACACGCTCAAGTTGCCGAGTTAGAATCAAAACTCAAAGAACGCGAGATGCAGTTGGTTGAGAATTGCGAAGCCGCTGAAGACGCAACAAGTTGCCTCAAAGACGAGAGGCTAAAAGTAGAAAGGTTGACTGCAGAGCGCTATGAACTTCTTGAAAGAATTGAAGAAACCGAGCATAATCTCGCTTTAGCGGAAAGCGCCAAGTGCAACGCTAACGATCAGTTAGTTGAGCTCCAAAATACGATCCTAGAGGTTCAAAGGTCCCAAATGCTCCTTCAAGGTACTTTAGAAATTAAAAACAAGGAAACCCAGAATAGGATTAACCAGTTAGAGCAGGAGAAGGAACAACTCAATGAGCATATGAGGGAGCTGCAGCAGATTGCCGACGAAGCCAAGGTTGATTATATCGGTTCGGAAAAGAAGTTGAGTTTGATGCGTAAGGAGGTGGAGTATCTGGAGGAGAATATAAGGGCGGAGGTGAGAGCAGAGTGGGAGCAGAAGCTGAGGACGCAGGAGCAGAACTACGAGATTAAGTCTAAGCTCATAGAACACACCGCCGAGGCACAGATCAAGAAGATGAACGAACAGAACCTTGAACTTCTGGCCAAGTTTGAAGCAGAGTGCAAGAATAGAGTCGAGGTTGAGAATTTGATGGAGACCATAAAGGAGTTGGAGAAGGTAATTTTTGTCTTTAATCGAAAGTTTGCTCCTTGGCTGTTTGTTTTATTTACCTTTTCCTTTCACAAAATCAGAAACTTTTTTGCAATATTCATATAAGACTATGGAATTGTAAATTATTTGGCAGAGAAAAGTCCAGAACTATAAACAGGGTTTAAAAGGGGTTCAATATTTATGTATGATCAAAAACAATTTGGAACTGTTAATTAATCTTATAAAGCATACTTAATACAGGGAATAAGTGTATTTTTTTATGGGAACAAATATGCAATTAAACTTGGTTAAAACATAATGTAAACTGTCATTATTTTGTAAAAAGAGTGAAGTAAAATCACATTAGAACCGTAAAATTAAATTATTAAAAATCATTTTACCTACATATTACCTAGTAAGCTATCGATTTTGAGGATTTAAAATGTTGGAATGACACTTTACCATGCCATTGTCAAGATTTATTTCAGTAGCCTGAACAGAAATACAATAATTAAAGATACAGAAATCTGTGATTAAAATAATCATATTTTTACAAAGCTCATTTAGGAATGTTTCTGAAAAGTGTACATGTAAAAGTTCATTATTAAAAATGAGAAAAAAAAATTGTGAGACAATGGTGTATGAACTTCACAACTTTATGAGTTCTATATTTAAATAACTAAAAGTATTTTTGGAAAATCAACGGCAAAAGTATTTCTTGCACTTTCAGAATTTGTTGCACATGAAGCTAACGTAATTCATCCATTACAGTTCAAACACTTGGTAAACATTGCGGAGGAGAGAATCCACTCCTTAGAAGAGCAGGAGGAAAGTCTGCGGCAGAAGCTCGAGGAATCCGAATCGAACTACAGATCCAAAGTTGCCCTCTTACACGAAGAACTGGAAAAGATCAACTTGAATTACTCCGAGACTGTCCTAGAAAAGAGCCGCATCCTAACGGAGAAGGCAGAACTGGACTGCCAGCTTAAAGAATTCATTACGAAGGAAGCCGAGTTTGCGCGACAAGTTTGCGAGTACAAAGACGACTTTGCGAACATGAAGGAAACTTTCCAGAAGCAGGTCGCCCATCTCGAGCACCAGAAATCGAAGCTGGAGGTCCGCGTGAGCGTCTTGGAGCAGCAGAACGCCGAGCTGAAGAACAAAATGGTCAAGTTGCAAGCGGGAGATAACGAGCCCGGAAAGATTACGCCGACGACTACGTCGAGTCGCATCTTGGAATTGTTCTTGAATAAGACGGTTCCGGCTAGTTATAAGTCGAGGCAGTACGATCATTTGGATGATCAGGTTACCGTGTACAGTGTGCCGACTGTCGAGACAACCGGTCCGATGGATTTGGAAAGGATACAGGCGACGTCGTCGCCAGACCTGGGCATTGAGAGCGACCACGGGCGGTTTTCAAGTTTGGAGGCGCCTGCCACCTCGCAGAGCAGGCCATTCTTGAAAACGTTAGAGTTGACGGAATCTATGAGCAACCTGCTGAACAACGAGAACGAGAAGCAATTGGCTAATTGTAGTGAGTATTGTTGTTTTATATTATGAAAATACGCAAACAGAAATAATTTCTAATATGGCACATCTAAATATGCTAAACGAGCAGCTGCCTGTACAGGCATGTGAGAATCTGTGATTGTCATGTTCATGGATTTTCTGTTCTTGATAAAATAGCTGATAATAATAATAATAATAATAATAATAATACTCTTTATTTCAAGACACAACTATGTACAATTAAATAAAATTACAACATAGCACTTGAAAAGGTCAATAAAAGAAATAGTCGCTAATTGGGTGTCATGTACTCATTCAGATGATAAGGCTCAATCTCGACTAACAGGTTCAAAACTTGCAGCCTGTAAGAGTTGTACTGCTCAGTGATTCGAATAGCATGAGGAAGGCGGTTGAAAATCTTCATGCAGGCGTAGTATACAGCATTTTCATATTTGGTTGTGTTGTGGCGTGGCAACTGATATGTCATATTATCACGAATGGGGTAGGGTCTCAACTCCGGCAGATGATCCCTGAACTTGGCGTTGTGTTTCTTTATAAAAACCAGACACTTGTATATGTAGAGATACGAACCATCGAGTTTAATATATAGTATCTGGAGGTCGCACGCTATAGACCCCACCACGGCGAAAACGGGTCAAACGCCGACTAGTTATCACAGGCGATTATAGAGGGCCAACGGGCGGGAAATTCGAAAACAATAATAACAGACCACCTACTTTACATAATTTCTGAAAATTTTTTGTTTATAATCAATATGTACCTAACGTTAAATTATTAGCGTAAATAAATAAATTACGGATTTGTAATTGAAATCTATCAAAAACGTATTCAATTGGCATTCACAAAATCCAAATACTTTAGAGTTTACAGTAATAAATATTTTACGAGACAATGTTTTTTCTCGAAAATTTTCTTGTTTTTATCTAGTCTGAAAAAAATGCAAACACTTTTATAAAAATCTTACCATATTCATCTGGTGCCAAGGTTTTTAATGTTTAGTTGCACTCCGCTAATACCGGAATTGTATTATTTATAAAAGAGTTTAATTACCAAGTCAGAGGAAAGGAAATGGATTCATTATGATAGCAAATACAAATGTTGTCCGAATGAATACCCAAGGAAAAACTGTTTTTTATTCATAATAGTATTTATTTCAACAGTAGTAAAATGAAATATATAAAAGATTATTTATTAAAAATCATAAAAAAGGAACATTTTTATTGATTACTTAAAAGAACTATTTTATTCAATTTTTGTCTGATGTTTGTTTTTTGTGTGAATATTACTCATTCTACAAATACATGTAATGTAATCTGCATACTAAATACATTTTTGCCACTTCTTAGGTTAGTAAAATAATATGGTTATTTCCAGTCTCAAAATTTAAAATGTCGTCTTTAAGGCAATCAAAGACGTTTGCGTAAACAGCAAAAAAAAACAGAATTAGTTACATTTTCAAGAATATCTTTTAAATTTGGTGGAGTATTTTTAGTAGGTAATAATTCCTTCGACAAATTCGCTCACTCTCTTGACCCATTAATACCCACATCCTTTGAGGGATGTATTAGTTTTCCATGACTCTTAAAGGAAATTAATGATGCTTTGTTTGGCAACGATGAAATACAAGCATCTAAGCAGCCACAACAGTTTTTTTTTCTTATTTTTTTTGACAACAAATCCAGCTATGTATTCCACAATATTCATAGAAAAAGCACTTATGTCTGAGAAATCTAAATAGTTATCTGGTATGTTAGCAAATAATTTGTAACGAATTGCTACCGCAATTCCCAATACAGCACTTGTTTATCATTGCTGGCACAGGTGACAGGCCAATTGCTAAAATATTTCGTCCAAATATTAGAATAAAAGCGATATCAAACACAAACCGAGCGCAATAAAAATACAATTGATATTAGCAACTAAAGTTAGTTACATGAAAATCACTAGAACACCTAACTTCAGGAGTCTGCGAGGCAGTTAGAATTTTCTGCTGCCCCCACTCCTGTAACCATGCGACCTCCAGATTACTATATATTAAACTCGATGATACGAACAGTACTGGGGAACAGTACTTCACCAAACTGGGCTAGCCCAGCGGCAATTGCGGCATTGCCGTCGGCATAAAATTCGGGATGTGGATTGTGGATGTGGGTGTGTGTGTGTGTGTGTGTGTGTGTGTGTGTGTGTGTGTGTGTGTGTGTGTGTGTGTGTGTGTGTGTGTACCCGTTTTTTGTGGCGACGATTCCGGAGAAACTACTAAAAGTATCGGGACGAAACTTCATATTTAGAAGTTTCATGGCCAAACTTAGAGCTGAAAAGCTTTCTGTTAAAAAGGGTCCAAAGGAAGTGGAGGTTTAGTCTTAGCATTTTTGAAAGATTTTGCAAATAAGCCGCCATTTCTGGAATTTCGTCGAAGTAGTTAAATAATAAATTAAAGAAGAGGAAATTCTGAATAATAGGGTATTTGACTGTATTAAAAATATGGCATGTATTATAGTCATCCTAATAGATTACAGTTTAAGAAAACTATTTGTTATTACTTTTCAAAAAAAAAATGCTTAATTTCTATGAAAAACCAAAATTAAAATTGAATTTTATTCACGTCCTATCACGTGATTGAAAACGCTCTGTAATTGGGTCAGTCTCCAGTGATGTCATTCGTTAGTCCGCCTTAGAGCGCGTTCGGTTTGTCAGGGTATGGTATGGGGAGAGCAATGCTCAGATAACTTGGGTCGGCTGTTTCTCTCTTATATGCAGATAAACGCCGTATGACGTTAGTCCGCCTATTATGCAGCGCGTCACTCTCACCGTAAAATATCGGGTTATCCGAACGCGCTTTTATGCTTCTCCCGTTTGAATTTAATAGCACGAAAGCGTCATGTAAGCATAACTTTGTAGGTTAGGATAGCCCTAACCTTCAGCTGTCAGATCAGATAATACCTTTCGAAAATAGATAGATAACTTATTGTAGTCAGTTTTACTTATGTCGAAGTAATCTTCACAACAGAAAACACTTGTATTGGCGGCTATTTATTTCATTTGGATTTCTACGAGCCAACCACTTTCTTCGCAGTTTCAAATCTTGCGGAACAGCTACAAATAGTTTATCCGGAGTTTTTCTTGACGTATCTCTGCATTGTGGATTTATACACCATTTATAACCCATTTTTATGTAGAAATTGTGAAAATAATACATCATACAACACAATTACCAAACGGCGACGATGCCGATGCTGACAGACCATATGGGCCGATTTGACATCTTGACATCACATCATCTTGACATCTTGACATCACTAACCGGTGACGTCACACAACAGAAAGTATCGTTTTGGCGGGACTTTTTGTGATTCAATTTTTAACGCTGATTTTTATGAAATATTGAGGAAATAATTACAAAAAATAATGCATTTACAATGTAGAGTGAAGGAATAAACACATTAAGATGGTTTTCCAAAAATAGTCAAATACCCTATTTATGACTATGACATTTTTTGGTACAATCAATAGTTTAGCTGCATGAGCAAATTCTATTTCATCGAGATCGGTCGTACTCCATTAAAACTAGTAGCCAGGATATGTCAGATTAAATGTCAGATGTGATTTGAATGACTGTGTAGATAGTGTCAAACGCTAATGCTTTGACAATAATAATGTCAATACAAGCTGCGTTCGGATATTGTACACCGTTAAGGTGCGTTTTCATTAGTGCTAATGGCAGTGGTAGTAGACGCCATTATAGTATTTCTAATAGCATTTGCTAGTGACTCAAGTTTATGTACATGCAAACTAATATGTGTCACCATCACGACATGTGAGAAACAATATAATTTCGTCTGCTACCACCGACATTACCAACCATTGCCACCAATCGGAACGCGTCAACGGAGTACAATATCCGAACGCAGCTTTAATCGACATATCTGTCTAGTTCTACTAGTTTTATTTTAATTCAGACATAGCCGATCTCGATCAAATAATATCTCGTGCAGCTAAACTATTAATTTTATATATAGTATGATAAAGTCATGTGCCTGGCCACATCAGATTTTTTCTTTTGACTTTATACATCCATTTTCATCTTTTCTCGGTAAAAATGATTCGTAAAATGACCCCATATTTACTGAAAGAGGATATATTCAGTTTGCCACAATATTAGCATATAAATATATTATATAAATATTGTTATCAGCATTGAAAACTGAAGCGGTTTAACTATGTCCGTCTGTCGGTCTACCTGCCTGTGTACATGCTACTTGCTGTAATTTTTAAGTAATTGATTTGGTATACAAGCTTATCTCCTAAAAGTTAAGAACAAATTCGGGAATGGTCAAAATCGGTTAACTGCTTTTTTTTTAGATTTTAGCTGAAATATGTCCCTTTGGGTCCCCTGAATATTTTTGACCAAGGTACACAAAAACCTCTGTGTTGTGTGTGTGCTTGTGTATGTGTATCTGTATGTATGTATGAACCCGCTTTTTGTGGCGACGATTCAGGAGAAACTACTAAAGGTATCGGTCCGAAACTTCATATTTAGAAGTTTCACGACCAAGCTAAGAGCTGAAAGAAATTTTTGTTCAAAAGGGTCCAAAGAAACTAGATGTTTATTTACTCTTAGCATTTTTCAATGATTTTGCAAATGAACCGACATTTCTGTAATGTCGGTAATGGCCACATCAGATTTTTATTTTTATACTTGTTTCTGGGGTTCAACAAGTTTTCTTCTGTTCAAAATAGTTCTATTAATAACAAAACTTGCTTTTGTGGCCACTGATCTTCATTTTCGCATCCATAGCTTGGTTGTCCATTAATAATGTCAGAAGTATAACCTCAAATTCACCGTTCTCATGTGTCAAACTAATTTGGTAGCGCATGCTCATAAGCGCCTGCCAGCGTAGCCCGCAGAAATTCCTTTGATCTTTACCGACAAAAGGCCGCTAGCAAAAATAGGCCGGCGGCTCATGCCGGCGGCTTCGAAGGAAACTTTTGCATATTTTGCTTTTCGGCAAAAGCCGGCGGCTTACGCCGGCGGCATGTGCCGCCGGGCTAGCCCAGTTTGGTGAAGCCCCGCCTTTACAGCAAAGAACCACTGTAAAATGTTAATTTTGTTTTTCTGGGTACAGATTTAATGTATAATGCTTGAATGGGCCTGGAAATTTAAAAAAATTTTATTTTTCAACAAAAATCTGACAAATTTTATTCAAGTGACAACCACCTGTTATGGGTTTGATTGGTTCATATATAAACAATGCTATTTTGTTGTAAAAAATTTCTAATATGCCAAAGTTCAAATTCACACGATGTTAAATTATTCCACACAATGTTACGAACTGATTTGGCTTAGAATCTGACCAAGTTCAGACTGTCTTAAAGTTGACCATTTTGACTACCAAAGTTTTATTTTGGTTCACCCAAAATAAGTTATAATGATGAGAGATGTTTTCTCAAAATTGCAACATGTACTGAAACAATATAACCAAAATTGATCAATTTTTCTAGCCGTCGTGTAGCTTGTGTCTGATTGGTTGATTCATTGTGTATAAACGGTTTTGCCAGAAACGTGTCAACCAGTAAGGATGAGTTTTTTGCAAAGATGTACTATAAATCATGTTTACAAAATTTCAGAAAGATTCATAAGCTATTTTTTTTTTGTCAGTAAAGCTTTTGCAAGGTTGATTGCCAGCAAGTGAATATCTTTTGTTTTTACCTCCCGTTTCTTGAATAGCTATTGTGTATTAAGCCATTTTTTTGTTTAAAAAGTGCACCCAAAGTAACTAGAAAGTGGAAGTAAAAAGTGTTGGTTTGAGTTGGAATAAAAATTTATATAAAATCACTTGTCGTAGATTGATTCCATTGTATAAAAAAACACAGATGTTTTAGTAAGTTTTGTACTGTATAATCGCAAACAACTGAATTCACCTAAATTTTTTTTATAATTGTGTTTAAAACACCATAATAAAGCTAGCACAAGAAATCAACTAGGTTCCTGTCCATTTTTGACCTAATTTTACCAGCTTCTATGTTTGTCCTGGATTTTTTGCATTTGTTCTGCTTTTTAAACTCCATATCTGCAAATTTAATTTTTGAACCTGGCAACCCTATATGGTAATCTTTAAAATTGTGTTGTTCCATATTGAAGTTAGTTCAAAAAAAGAAAAACTTTAATATAATTCTAGTTATTTACGATCTCTGATATAACAAAAAAGCTGTTTCAGATAATGAGCAATGCTGCGAAAAAACAAAGGAGATTGTAAACGAGAACAATGACCTCAGGAAGAAGCTGCTGAGGACGCGCAAGGCTTTGGAGGACACTGTGGGCCAGTTGACGGTGGCAAACCAACGGAAAAAGCAGGTGGAGAAGACGATATGCAAGCAGATACATAAGACGAGCCAGGTGCTGCGCAAGGCCAAGGCCAACTTGGACTCCGGTTCCGATCAAGATGTGTTGAAGAAATGAAATAAATATCGTCCACAAATTTCCTGTTACTTGTAGATATATATTTATATATGTTAGCTCTTATTTTTTAACGCAGATTTTTTTTATTGCTGTACATGATAAGTAATTAAAATTAAAAAGCATTATTGTAAATTGCCCCCCGTTTTACCTTGTTTATTTTGTTTGTTGTTCCTTAGGGGTACGTTTTATTAGTGCTGGTTTGCGTGATGTATTTCTGGTGTATTTATTTAGTTTGTAAATTGGCTTTGATGATGTGTGCTAGCTGATAGCTTTCCGTTCAATAAATTATTATATCGACTGAGTAGGATAAACATTCCTGTTAAGACGTGTGTGAATGGCAACATTGACAATGCATTTATTTTTGTGGATTGTGATAGGTAAGAGCCAAAATGTACAAAGTCTCGCAACTGGTTATGATGGCACTGTTTGTAAATAATTATAATAGTAATAATTAAAATTAGTTTAGAAGTTTAGTTAATTTGACCAGTTTTTCTCACATTGTGTTCAGAGATGTGTATATAGCCATAAATATAAATACTATATATATATATGTAAATACCTTTACATTTTGCAAAAATACAAGACTTCATTTTTAAATCTTGTCTTCATATTACCTTTCCTGATATAAATAAAGTAAAATATAAGTATAAAAGAACTTTTCTGTACGGATAAGTGGGACACCTGTAGTCCTTCATGAAACAAAAGAAAAATAAACTGTTTCAAATACTAATGCTAAGAAAAATTTAAAATAAAAAAATAATAGTAATGGTAATAGTTTTGTGAATCACGGTGTGTTGATTAATAATATAACATTAATATTTAAAGGCACCTTCAGTTATTAGGTTTGTTCGAGCAACAATCAAAACAATTAGGTATTCTTCTACGCAGGCACAATGGAGGTTTTAGAAAGGCAAAATCCCCATTGCGCATGCACAAGAATAAGTGCTTTCTGCACTTATTTTGGTGCTGCTCGAACAAACCTGTTATAACAATAATTTCTTTCCAAACTATTTGACATAAATTTGAATCACAATTTTTATACCCCCCACATTTACTGTTGTAGGATATATTGACTTTGTCACAACATTTGTAACACTCGAAGGAAGCGTGGCAGGTATAGACTTTGTATATATATATTTTTGATCAGCATTGAAAACTGAATCGATTTAGGTATAGGGTTTACGGTCATGTCGAAAGTTAAGCAAACAATCTTTTTAAACTATTTTACCTTATTAAAAGTGCAAATACTTTGAATTTGCCGACCAGCCTCGTAAGAATGTCCTGCTTTTAAAAGGGGTTCTGTCTTACAATGGTAAAAAATATTTACCATACGACCTACACACTTAAACAGAACTCGCACTAACGGCTGAAGTTGATATTTCCTTTCAATAGCAGATCAGCGTGAATAAAATTTTAAAGGACAAGTGCACATAATAGTCGGTATTTTTATTCTCAACGTATTCTGAACGAAAATAATAATTGAGCTCTCCTAGTATGAAATGCTCGTAGTAACTGTTAAAATTATTGAAAAAAAATTGAAATATACTAAAATTATCTTTTTTTTTGGTTTTGTGGGCCGATTTTTATTTTCTATTTATTTATTGGAAGACGAAAACAAATAAAAAATAAAATAACCGCAATTTAGAAATCAGAATTCAGACCTATTTTCGAGAAAACGAATTATTTAAACAAGTAGAATGTGTTTAAACAAATGGAAATTAATTGATTAATTTATACACATTCCACTAACTTATAGTAATGATTTCTATGAGAAAAAACAGAATGGAATGATTAGAAGTGTCGATTTCTGAAGAATGTAATTTTTTTAATTTAAGGGTTTTCAGGGCAATGTGGGGGTGGGTTTGGGGTGTCAAATCCATATGTATAACGCTGGCCAACAAAAGAAATGGCGGACAGACAGTGGCGGCTCGTAGCTAATATTAGTGGGGGTGCTGCTCCAGAAATGTTTTTGTCATTGTTTTCAAAAATATTGTATTAAAGGAAAAAAAAGTATAAAAAGAAAATTTATTCAGAAACTTGATGCGAAATCGTAAAAGAATTTAGGGAATAAAAACGGATTTCTTATTTACTTTACATAAATTGGTACAGTTACATTAATAAATTTATGTAAAAAATACATTTTCTAAAAATTACTCTTTAACAAAATGTACTAAAAATTAAAAATCTTCCATATCTTTTTAATGTTTCATGCATTGTCACCAGAATAGCCAAACGCTCGCCTACCGGAACTGTGTAGATCACAGTTCCATACAGCGATTTTTGAATCTTTTTCTTAAACTGCGGGATGGCTACTGACATTAAGGATTATACTTTGTACAAGTATAAAGAAAGAATTAAAGGAAAAAGATTCATTATATTAAATGTTATCCATAATATTAAGTGGAAATAATAGGGGGTGCTGCAGTTTCACAGTGCCTATACGCGAGCCGCCACTGCTCATATGAGATGACAGTTGGTACTTGTGGTATTGGCATGTCTTCTTGAAAAAAAGGTTCACACTGTCCCATCCCATTAATATATTATATTAATTAATTTACCTACACAAAAGCCTAAATAGTTTTGCATTTGTTACACTGCCTGCCTAAAAAAAACTATAGCCAATTCACTGTTTCTCCCCTAAGATTCGAATTCTACAGAGAAAAAACCTATCCAATCAGTTATAATTACGACTAGTTTTTATTTGGCCAGTGCAATTTATAAATAAAGGAAGAAGCAGAGCGCTTCGTCCGGAGCCGGTGCTACAATGGTGTAAAATGTTCAAAGTTTATGCTGATTTATCTGATTTCTAGCTATATGAGCTTAATGCAGAAGCCTTGAAATAGTTAATACAAGATGGCGGTAATTTTTTTAAGTTAAAAAACTACAGCCACGCCTGGGATTCGAACCCAGATATACGGACCGGCAATCCGTATATCTGGGTTCGAATCCCAGGCGTGGCTGTAGTTTTTTAATTTAAAAAGAAATTACCGCCATCTTGTATTAACTATTTCAAAGTTTCATATCAATATATGCAGGTTTCTGCAAAGAATTAACATCCATTATAATTTTAATGCAGAAGGTTCAAAGTTTAATTTGATTCTAAATATCTACATCTACATCCGTTTTGCATGTCTCAAAGAGTAGCGAAAAATACGTTTTTCTACCTTTAATACTGTTTTTCGTAAAAACAAGAGCCAAATCACTAATTTTGTGACCAGATTCGGATTTCTGGGCAAAAATCCTATCGAAATCAGTTGTCATTTTTCCGACAACTTTTTATTTGGCCAGTGCAATGTATAAATAAAGGAAGAAGCAGTGTGCTCCGTCCTGTGCTGCCATGGGCGCGCGCTCCTATAAAAAAAAGAGGTGTAAAATGTTCAAAGTTTATGTATGCCATCTGATTTCTCGCTATATGGTTTTAAATGAGAAGGTTCAAAGTTTTATTTGATCCTATATATAAACATCTACTACATAACGTTACTATTTTGCATGTGGTCAAATGTAGCAAGAAACTCTTTTTTTGTACCTTTAAGACTGTTTTTCGTGAAAATTAGAGCCAATTAACCATTTCTGTGTTCAGATTCGGATTTCTGGGAAAAAGTCCTATCCGAATCAGTTATTTGTGAGGCAATTTGAAGTCGGTCAAATTCTGTTGGCCAGTGTAATAGGTCAAAATGTCTTTTTCCCATGTAAATTTGGGGCCGCGACAGGCACCATTAAAAATCAAAACTTCGAAAAAAATATACGTGTCCACTTTTTTACATTCGGAAACGACTTGAGAGGATTGTTATTTTCTATCATCTCAAAAATTTTTGCAATGCATTTTTGAGCCCCCTAATGCGCATATATGTAAATTGGACCTTATGATTTTTCTTTGTGACTGGCTTTGTTTTCGATCAACAGTTTTACAATATCCAGATGGCCGTTCCTAGCAGCCATCATGAGCGGGGTCCATCATCATTTTCAGCATCAATCTTGCTCGAAACCGGGATATCTTTTTTCAACTCTTTAATATTCCCACATGCTGCAGCAATATGCACAGAAGTGTTGTGCTCGTCATCACTGTACCTCTTGCTGTGTTACGGTAACTTCGGTATTCATGCGCTTGATTTCGCTCATTTTGTTTTGACTTAGTCAAGTTAACATGGAACACACTATAAGCTTTGAGGATCGAGCAGTAATTAACTCGACTTTTTTGTATAGAAAAAGCTGAAAGTTGAAGTGGAAATTTGAGCGGTAAAATAAAATTTGTAAACTAGAGATTTGCACATTTATTGATTATTAACAGTTGAATAAACTAAAACCTAACAAAATATAAATAACTTCTAAGATGTGCTTGTGATGAATTGTTTCTTTATTTTCTCTATGAGGTCCGCCTTTTTGTCTCTCGTCGAACAGTGCAAATTTCGTTCTTTTAACCAATGGAAGAGTGTCGTCGTTGTTAATTTCTCGATTGTATTGTTGTCCACGTACTCCTTCATATTGTCTATCTTCATTGGTTTCGGTTTTGGTCGAGCCTTTTTCGTGGGCGTCGGATTCTAATAAATACAATATAATCAATAAAATTAGACATTTCATAGATTTAACCATTGTAATGTTAAAATATGCAGGAATTATTTTAAGCCAGAGCTTTTCAACTTCTTTCCCGACCCCTGAACTCACTGTCATAAATGCATAACGTTACTAACGATATGTAAGATAGTTAAGGTGACCAGACGTCCCGCTTTTGCCGGGACACTCCCGGCATTTTCACATTTTGCCTAACGTCCCGCGGAGTTTTAAAAATGTCTCGCTTTTTAGGAAAATTATTTTTTTACAGAATTTTTAGAAAATTACAGTATTTTTAGAGAAAAATAAACTATACAAATTGTTTTTTGGTGCTTTTTGAAATCGTTGCTTGAAAGGCAGTAATATTTTTATAATTTAAAACAATATTTAGGAGGTTGCCACCGATTTTAAAAACTAGCATTGTTTTACAAAGAAAAATAAGAATTCGTCGTGTTAGGTAACTTACATACCACACTAAATAAAAACTTAATATTCATTTGTCAATAACAATACTCTCAGCTAAATGATTACAAAACAGTCTCTTCTGCTATTTGTAATCAAAATTGCACTGATAATACGAATGTACAATTTTTAGTATTTTGAAAGTTTTATTGGAATCAGTACCCCTTGCCATTTAGTCGTAAAACAATAATATACAGAATCTTAACAGGAAACAGGATATTAGTAATATACCAAACTTTCGGTAAATAATATTCTTTTCTACCTAATGGCGGATATTTGATATTTTTGTACGTTTTTGAAAAATCGTAATTGTAATCTGTAAAAAGAAATTATTGATGTGTGCATTTTTTTTTTACAAAACCCACCAAAAGTGAATTGATCTAGAAAACCAATCTTCAGGGAACGTTCCTATACACGTGTACAAACGCTTAAACCAATTTAGCTAAACTTAGATATTCAATAACTTTTGTAATCTTTGACTGATTTTCAATATTTTTTTTGGGACATATAATAGTTATTGGGCGCGTACAACCAGATCTAGCAGAAATCGCTAACGCTAGCGGCGCCGTCGGACCGGCTGAACGGTTACACGAGAAGTATATTATCTCCGCTCGCAAGATGGCGACCGCTTAGTGCCAGCGCTTACCAAGCGCTAGCACCGCTTAGCTAGCGCTGGCCAGCGCCCGATGTGGTTGTACACACGCATTTATGTACCAAGGGCATTAGACGGATGTTTATGCCCCGAGGGTGCAATTAATCAATAATAATTAGTCAATTTGACTGATTTTCAATATTTTTTTTGGGACATATAATAGTTATTTATGTACCAAGGGCATTAGACGGATGTTTATGCCCCGAAGGTGACAGTTTAAAAAGCGCGAGGGCCGATAGGCCCGAGAGCTTTTTAAGTCGCCGGAGGGTATAAACATCAAGTAATCCCCGAGGTAGGTACATACAAAATTGTATGTCCTACAATGGTTTTGTTCCTCCGTTTGAATATTAATAAATATTTTGACGTTATCATGTGACGGCGTATCTACGGAGTTGAATAACCATACAAACAATTCGGAGTTGAGTGACAATACAGACAATTAATTGTCAAACTTATAACCTTAATCGCCAATAATTGACATTGACGATGTAAAATTTACAATTTGAATGACAAATATCTGATATATTTGACATATAACCATCCTTTATGCCCTAGGGCGCATAAAGAATCTTTATCGCCCTAGGGCGCAAAAGGTAGCTGTTTTCGTCCCGGTAACTGAGATGTAAAATGTCACTTTATGATCATGTAGGACATAAGTTATTTAACCAACAAGTACAGGGTCCGCCAAGGGAACCTGACTTATATGGGTGGAAATTTAATTCCTTATGCAAAATACGCCGAACTGTTGTTTCGGAAATTCTTAAAGCACTTGCTTGTCGATTAGCTGAACGACGTGGACTTCGTTGGATGGCTATTCTCACCCTCTCAACAGTTGCTGGTGTTCGAACAGTGCGTCGCATCCCTGGTGGTTTAACCTTCATTGCAGACGCACGTCGACGCAGTGGCGACGCAGGGGCGGTCCGCCCCGGGTGCCAAGCAGCTAGGGGTGACAACGACAACTCACTCGCACAGCCAAAGAATACTTACAGAAGAATCACTCCGCAAAGACATACAAATAAATAAATAGCTACATACTCTAGACTCTAGAGTCTAGGATCTATCTGCATGCTAATATTATATTATATTATATTATATCTCAATATGTATCAACTTTATTTTCATTTACTTTCGAATATAATTTCCTAAAAGAATGAGTTCACATAATAAGGTCAATCAAAATACTGACTATGGCTACAGATTTTTTTAAAAGTAACTAAACCTATTTATAATGCATTTATTTCCCCCGAGATATGAAAACTTAGGTCTATTGTATTTCTAGGTATTATTATGTACGGAGACACACTGTATACATTTTTTTACATTTACCTTTCATGAATGTATGCGAATATTGCTTATTAGACAATGTACAAAACAGGCTAAGATTGGGCAAAGTAATTGAATTATGAATACATTTTGATTAATTTAAATTGTCGAAAATAATTATCTCTTTGATTTTCAAACGTTTACAGTTTACACTTTAATGCACCATTAGGGGAACAAATACATAATTAAATTAATTTAACTTAAATTTAATTTAAAAAAATACAATTGATGTTCGTAGTCGCACTATGCAACGCTAAATTTGTTTTTTAGAAGTCAATAGACTTAACAAAGTTTTGATTTGACTTTGATACATCTTAATTATAATTTTTCTACTTTGCGTTAACATTTGACAGATAGTACTTTTTAGCTGTTCCAATGCAACACATTTTTATTACTCACAATCTTTAGTAACTATTAGATTTCTAGAATTGGTGGCATCGATATCAAATGAGGGGTGTATATGCAAATGCGACACGTCCTTTGAAATGAAATCCGAGAAAACCGCAAAAATTTACCAGACATTTATTTTCAATGATATTGACTTCATATTTTCTAGCTTAATAGACGAGTTTATTTTATATTAGTAACAAATGCTGATTAAATTTATCTTAACACAGAAGGGCAATATTTAAGAAATATTAATGGTCATATTGGATACGGCTGAGTTTGTCCATCTAACAAGAGACAGGTGCTGCTGATAGTTGTATGTAATTCATTAAACAAAAGCACACTATCACTAATAGTCAAAATATTATTATAAATTATGAACATAAGGTCCACAATGAGCCAAACGCGACTAATCAATCTTTCAATTTTATCTATTGAAAAGGACAGGAAAAGTAATTTTGATAATGTAAAAGATTTTAGTAATATAGAGTCCCGTAAGCACGTTTAGTATTTCTTGTTTTATTTTGGGGGTGCTCATTAGAAAACCGCCCTGGGTGCCAACCCACGCTACGCCGCCACTGCGTCGACGAAAATTTTGAACCCATAATTTAATTGTGTTACGGCATGGAACACTACCATGACGTCCAATGTTGAAATGCGTGCGAAATAAACGCTGTGTCGCGATCACCGAATCACTATTTTTAAAATACGTTTCGATAACGAATGCGCGATGTTCACTACGCCACGCTTCCATGCAGCTTCCATGATTACTGCAATGGCAACTACTAACGATGTTGTTCCCCCACTAACCGCTATTCTACGAAGTACAGTGGCTTCGTACTATACATGTTAAAAACATCAGGTTCCCTTGGCGGACCCTGTATATTAAAAAGAGCGATTAATGATCGAGACTGTTTAACGCTCGAGCGTAGCGAGAGCGTTAATTGTCGAGATCATTCATCGCCGTTTAATATTCGAGTTGGTTACAAATTTTTTTCGTCGATCGTATTCTTCTAGCGTCGCGTACGTAGATTTTTCTTAGCCAATGTCTACTTAGGTTATATGACAATTTATGTAATTTGACACTGACAGTTCTAGAGGGCGGTATGGTTTGATTGGAAGGTTTCATTTCACATATGTTCGATTGGCCAATCAAACGACGTCTTTGCGTCGTGTGATTGGCTATAACAAATAATGCATTAATAGAGTTGTTTAATAAACGATTTCCTATTCACTAAACTGACTCATAAATAAACGATCGACGGAAAAGAAATTTATCAACTTTATCATACATAACCTTTGAAAATTAAAGAAAATGTTCTAGCTGATTATACTAGGTACTGGGAGATCAAAAATTACGTATTTTCGTCTTGATACATCCCGTGGTAACTAAGAAACTCTCGCAGGTTCTCAAGTATCAAGTTCTCAAATAACCATGACAAAATCTCTGAAACGGTTTATTATATGAAAAATTCTCGGACACGTCGATTTTTGATTATCAAAATACACATATTTACATCAAATTTAATTTCAGACCTTCAATTGTTTTCGACTTATATTATTATCTACATCCCACTTAAAGAATCGCCGTAAATGCTTCAAAAACATTTTGGAACAAACTTTTGGGATTTCAGGCAAAAGTGCAAAGATTTAAGGTGGGCTTCGAAATGAGTAGGCAACCAAATATACCTCATAATTTTGTTGTCAGTATTTCACCGAAATGATTAGGTATTACCATTCAAATTATACGTTAAACTGTACTTGAAACCTTTGCCGATAATACAAAAAATATCCGGCTCAATTCTGTCGAGTCTAGGTGACGGATTTTAAGCTTATTGGTGGCTATGTCGTAGTCTTCTTGCGATCAACAAAAATACACCGATATTCCCAGAATTCGTCCCCTACAGTTGACAGAATTGAGCCGGATATTTTTTGTATTATCGGCAAAGGTTTCAAGTTCTGTTTAACGTATAATTTGATTGGAAATACCTAATCATTTCGGTGAAATGCTGACCACAAAATTATGCGGTATATTTGGTTGCCTACTCATTTCGAAGCCCATCTTAAGAAGGTTTAATATGAGAGCATTTTGAGGCTTCTAGGACAATGGGTTCAGCTGGTATAAATTTGTAAAAATTGCCAAAATATCGTTTTTTACAATTTTACAGTTTCAACCCACTTTTTCCGAAAACCTTGCGCGACAGAAAATTAATTCCATTTTATATCAAATATTTTAAATGTATTTGTCCAATGGTGGCGATGCGAACCGTCAATCATGTAGGTGTTCGACAGTAGCTTTGAATTATAATGACAATTCCTTCGAATAAAGAAGTCATTATTCAAATGAACTGTCATTATTATTCCAAGGTACTTTCATCATAATCATCGGCGTGTCCCACGAAATTTTGACCAAGATGTTATAAAAGAAAACAGCTGTGATTTTGTACAAGCGTTTGGATAGTTTTATTTTTGTTTATCAATGAGCTCGCGAAACCATTGTGCGCAAGACAGAAGTAATTGGCTAAGATATTGGACGGAATTTGGGACACGTTGCTAATTTCTGGCCAATTTTGGAAGTTAGCCCATATTCAAACGAACTTCTTGTTTGATACTACACAATTTTCATTGGTACAAATATTATAAAGGTCATTATAAATGATTGTAGTTGAACTAGGCCATGATATCAAATGTAAAGATTTCTGGTTGCCGCTCGATTTGAATGGAATATTAATGTTCTACACGCAAAAGTTAAATTTGTTGCATAACCTATTTCAAGTTTGACAGTTGTTTGGGTTTAGCGGCAAAAATTGTCTAACATGGGCATGGCCTACTTCGACTACAATCATTTATAATGACCCTGTATGTATAATATCTGGGCTAATATTTTCGACAGTCTAAAACAGCTTTAAAATGTATGTCAACTTTAAAGATCTTTTGGACCAATTTTTATCGTTTCGTTTAGTTGAATGTTATTTCCTCAAAGACAGGGCTGGGGTAGTAATTTTTATTGCAAATTTAATTTTAACATATACATGGTGTAAGAATTAACGTAAGTTTCTTTTATCGAAATTTGCAGCGCTCTATGACATGTACCTGATACAACCATATGTATCAACTGGAATTAAACAGTAGCCCGAAAATAATGAAAGAAAAACACATTATTTTATTGTAAAAGGAGTGGGGATGTTAGCGATACATTTTAAGCAATGAAGTGCGCAAAAGTCTTTTTATATGAATTTTTTAATTTAATTAATGTTGACAGTTTGTGGGATGTAGTCCCATCCTTCTGTTATCGCCATTTTGAGCTCTGGCAGAATCCTAGCAACAGAAACTTTGACTCGACTTCTTCGCTAAACTCTTCCCATAGATGCTCAATTGGATTCAAGTCGATGCTGTACGCTGGTCAGTCCATAACAGGAATACCAACTATCAACTTCTATTACATCATTCCTTTTAATTTCCCGCAGCTCACATACTACTGCTCGGTACGTTTGTAGCCCGCTCGCGGCAAGTCATTACATTACTGTTCTTATTGTAAATTCTTTATTAAGAAAAAAAATTATGAGAGTTTTATTAAAATCAAAATGTTGAAAAAGATCGACTACTGATTGAATCCAGTTGCTACATAGGTATGGTTGTATCAGCTTCAATTCACAAAACCCCCGTACCTATATATGCTGATATTTTTGTTCTATTTTAATAGATACTATATATTATTTTCACACTTTATTAACCATTATTTGAATACCTAATGTGTACGTTGTTATGTATCTAACACTTCTTCATATTATTTCTTTTGTTCAGGCATCATGTCAATTAAGCTAAAATTAACAACAACTCACAGTTTCGCTACTATCTGAAGACCTTTTAGTTCCGTTGGTCTGCGTCTCATCCTTGGCGTTGATTTCCACTTCATTTTTCATCTCACATCCGGTATCTATTTGCAATGGTTTTTCGTCATTGTCATTCTCACATTGAACATTATTGCGTTGTTGCGTTGTATCTTTCCTGCTTTCCTCTGTCCCATTCGTAATGTCCACATCATTTCCGCTACGACTCTCATCTTTCGTCGGCTATGAATAAACAAGCATTGTCAAGCCATAGTGCATGCACAAACACCAACGCGAACTACGAGAAATGTACCATAAATTCGATAAGTGCAACTCACCATGTCGGTAGTGATATCGTCCTGCAAACGGTTTGGCGATGTAGTCGTGCTCATCAGCGCTGGTAATGCCCGCTCTGCTTGTTGATTGTAGGATTTTGTTTGTGTTTGTGTTGGGACAGTAGCGAAATAAAAACCTGCATGCATACATACCCGATTTTTTTCGGATCGGTGTTTCGTTTTGGTTTTGCGCCATCTATTTCACAAATACGGCATGATGCGGCAAAACACAGATTATGACGCACAAGAAGTTCAAAATCGGGTAGACCCTTTGGGCAACTATTGCTTACTTCCAACTTTGGGATTAATGATTCCTGCAGTCATTTTAAAGATGCGATTATGTACGCAATTGGAATGCAACATGAAATATTTTGATAATTGGAAATGTGTGTAACGTCAAAATGACGGTTTGTCAATGTGACATTTATGGTGTGTTCAGTTTAATCTATGGTTTACTCATAGAATAAGGTGATCTAAAATGACAAAGGACAGTTTGAATTTCCCGCCACAGTTTTGAACGTAGGTATTTAGTGTTACTAAGATGGTATGCGTGCAGGATACAGGTTATGATCACTGTCAGATACCATAGTGGACTCGTCAGTAAGGGTTACGTACCTCTGCAACAATATTTTATCTCTTCGGGATTTAATATGTAATAAATACTATATTATTTTATTAGATTCAAGATCATCTCTCATGATTTTTATTTGAAATTTAGATAATGGGTTATTTTCATTTGATTACATATGGGAGAATTTTATCTTTTTTTGACTTGTTTATTTTACGTCGGTGTATTTCCGCAACAGGCCAATCGCCGACGCTGAGGGCAGGCTACACACACCCAGGAATTTTGTCGAACTGAAGGAATTCCAACCTCCAGTAAGAGTTCTTTAACGTGCACGTCGCATCATGACAGTACACGGGCCACCGGCTTTACTTCCTTGAATTCCTCATCCGATGGAAGGCGGCATGCAAAGGTATTTGTTCCCTGCCTAAAATACCAGGACAGTCGATTTTAGCCCGAGCCGAGATTTGAACCCGGGCTTCCAGCGTAAATAGCAGCCATATACGCCAAAGGATTTTATTATTTGGTATATTATTTTTGTTATATTTGAAAATTTATTTGTCTACATATTATATTTATAAAATACACAGTAGTTTTAAAATATGCTGTCTTGTTACTAACCAAGCCTGAAAGACTTCCAAACCCTCATTGTTTCAATTTAATATACCTAATAATCTATACAAGAAAGAATACCTACGCCACTGAACAAAAATAACAGCTGTCATTTGCAACCATTACCAACATCACAATTATTGAATGTGACGGGAAATTCAACCTCTCCTTCGTCATTTTAGATCACTCTGGTTGTTATCTTGAATGTCTGAAACGGATATGTTGCAGGGAAATAGAGGTAGGTACTAAATCGTTTGCGTTTCAACGGCTGTACATTTTGGTTAGCACGAAAAAGTTGTAGTAAATATCGTTGGTATTTTGGTTGGTATTAGTTCTGTTTATTTTTTTCAATTTAAATAAGCTGGAAACACAGATCTGTATTTATTTAATAGGGGCTTCTACTTCTGACCCAAAACGCTAGACAACATGCGCAGAAGACTTGGCGCCGTTGTCAAATCTGGTAACATAATCAAACATAATATTGCTTAAAATCCCCAGAAAACACGCATTACATGTAAAATTACCAATTTCGGATTTAATCATGAAGTATTCTGTATCTACGTATCCCAACTCAAGGAAGCTGCCGCGGGTGTACCTGTTTTTATGTACTTTGGAAAATTTGCTGAACTGTCCTAACCTAAAAACACAGTAGGTATTTTGGTTTTCATGTTCACTTCCATATAATTATTCAGTTTTCAATGAATGCCATTCTCACACTTATCTTTTATCAATTACATTTCATTTGATACTAATTAGGCTTTTTACAAAGCACAGTTGCCAACTTAATTTAGTCCTGGGTGGTCCTGGTAGAAATGCGCGCGCGCATCGTCAGATCAAAAACCAGAACGAGAAACGTCTATTATTGTACTCAACAAACTTTTAAGAATTTATCACTTGATTGTTGAAGAGAAAATATGATATTAGCGAAAGTTAAAAATAAAACAAAAAATTATTAAAACAAGAATAAAAATCAATAAATAATTTTTTTTAGAACAAGATGTATATCCCAATAGTACGATCTCAGAAGAATGTGCGCTGTGTATGTTTCTTTTTTAATAAAAAATTATTTTATCAAGGGTTTTTCATGTTTAATTTTTAGCGACCCCTAAATATTTTGTATAATTAAAAAAATATATAACGGTGGCTACCGTCTGTAAAAATGAATTAGATTTGTATCTAAAAGAAAAATTAAAACAAACATTTTTTTACTACAATATATTTCCATGCTTTTTATTTTAATTAAAAAAAAATAATCAACAAACTTTAATAATAATAGTAACATTTCACAGATTTTCAATTACTTAATTTGTCAATAATATGATATCTACACTTCCCTTGCGGACAGCAAAAAAATCGAACAAGTTGTAGATTCTGAATCTGAGGTCAGACATTTCGAAATTTCAAAATTAATTTGAAATAGACGTTTCTCGTCCTGGCTTTTGAAGTAGAAGCACATATTGCATTTTTGAGAGAAAAATGCGTACTTTTTCAATTTTTGCACTATTTGTTTTCTTTTGTTGCCATGGTGGTAATTTATTTTAATATTATTATATTTTTGACAAATTAAGTACCTACTTGGAAATCTGTGACTTTTTTGTGTAAATTCGATATAGAATTATAATTACGTATTTCATTATTAAGACATTTGGACTGCAAATTTACTGTACTTAAAACCAGGGCTGTGGAGTCGAGTTCAGACAAATTTCAGAGGAGTCGGAGTCGGAAAAATGTACCGACTCCGAGTTTGTTTAAATAACGTAGAAAATGACATGCGACATGGCCGTTGCCTCAATAGATAGTAAACAATTAACTAAACATATTATTATGTATACCTACATATGTAATAGTACCTATATAAACTACAAAACACACAGGTCGGTGGTGAGTGATGATTAGCAAATGATTATTGTGAGTCGCTTGCCGCGTCGCATATAGGTATAGTTTATTTCCAATTTCCAACAACCAACTTTAATGTGCTAATACTGATAGCCAGATCATCTACAAATAAAAAATCGGACTTCGATGCATATCTAGACGAATGAGAACTTTCCAAAGTGAAGCGACAATGTGTGGTTTTCCTAATTCGTCAAAATTAAGAGGATTTGCTCGTATATAGTTTCCTTTATTTTTGTACCAAAAGAAGCAGCGTGATGGTATCACAGTCGTATCAACTCTCAGCCTTTTTTTTATTTGCCCCTATATCTAAATGTTTGTAACAAATACAGCTTTACTAGTAAAACTTTGCAATTTTAGCTTTAATGATCAATAACTTTAAACATTTAACCAAAATTGATTCCTTTTTCGGCACAAGAACAAATTTATTAAAAGTATCACATCCGTTTGTATTTAACAATCAATAGGTATATGTAGAGATTCTAAATGGTTTTTGAGATTGTGAAATAGGACAGTTTATTTAAGTTGAATGTAGGAATATCCGTGTATATGCAAGTCATACTCGTTGCAATCAGAATTGTGACGTCATTACGTACAATACAGTGGTTTGTCATTACTTTTGTTATTATTAAAGATATAAAATCGGTTCAATGAACAAACTAGTTCAGAATTGTGTGTTCTCTAATGAGAAAACAGTTGAATTTCTAATGATTTCAGAAAGTTTTTGAAAAAATAAAAAAGCATTTTAAAATGCATTTTTTAAATATGATCATAACTTTGTGGTACGATCAACAGGCCTTTTTGATTTTATTTACAATTATATTATGTCAGTTTAATTTTTTTCGCCAACAAATACGCTGGAAACAACTAAAATTTTGTTGGAGTCGGAGTCGGACTACGAAAATAATCTGGAGTCGAAGTCGAAAGTTTTTCTACCGACTCCGCAGCCCTGATTAAAAAAATATCTTTTATGCAGCTGATAGAAACCCCTACTTTTTTTATTTATAAAAATAGTGACAGGATTCACATACACAACAGTTTAAAAAGTTTTGCTTGGAAGAAAAATATCAGGGAATGATAAATTGCAAAGAGATGGAGTTGGTTTTTTAAATTTATCTTGCAAAATATCCATAAAAACTCATAAGTTGAAGATACTAAACTCATACTATTATGCAGGTGTTTTTGTTAGAAGTTATGAGTAAAAGGCTTTTTCAATGCAAAAAAAAGAACAAAGAAAACAATATAATTAAAATAAAATAATCAATTAACTATGTAACAAAGTCACAAACAGTAAAAATAAATTAAATAAAAAAAATAATTAAAAATTTAAAAGCAAAGCAAAAAATCAGCAAACTTATTTGTTCGTTAATATTTTATTCAATTTATTTTAATGATTTTTGTACTTGTTAATTTACTATTGTAAGGGTATTGTTTGTGTTCTTCTTTCGTTTTTACATTGTTTGATTTGTATCTTTTATTTTGACAATACCTACCTTATTGATCTTCACTATTCAGTATCTCTAAAAATTTATATTTCCATATCACTTATAGTTACAAAGATTCCCTAAGTTACCGATCACTAAATATAAATGTTCAATAAGAACTCCATTCCATATAAATTACATTTAATATCATATATCACAAAAAAATAATACGCTACATTCAGTGCAAACATCCACTACTCAAGCATAGCCTAACTCTCTCTGATTCCTCCAGTTTAACTCCATAGCTGTACTATCCCCATATCCATGCACGGCAATTAAATCCTTGTAATCCTCCGATTTATACTGCAACGGATACAACAACACGTACTTTGTATGAGACGGCGTAATCCCAGTCTTCAGTGCCAAAATACCGAGATACACATCGTCAAGACGAAAATGTTGGGTATAGAAACTGGCATAATACATATCAACCAATGCATCATACGACAGCATATAAGCCCCCGCAGTTGCGTACAACGGAAACCTTGCATATTTATATTCCGATAAGCTTAAAAACCATTTGCTAAACATAAATCGCTGTGGACGTGCCGGTATACAATATCCCGAATAAAAACGAACATTCGAGACTGATTCCAAAGAGTCAATTAAGGATTGAGAATATGACGCTGGTGGATACGTCGTAGGGCTCCGTAAATAACTTAAAACATTTTTTGTTGAGACGAAGAAATCATCATCGACAAACATGTAAAAATCAGAATTTGGGCAGTCAGTCACAACCCATTTAAAGCTTAAAATAGTTTTAATCGTATTATTAAAGTACCTGTCGGCAAAATTTGCTTGTACAATATCGTTATGTTCGTCAAACTCCCGATTCACCCTTTGTTGGTCCTTATCGTCATCTCTGACACCCAACATAAAAACTCTACGGATTTCTACATCGGCAAATCGCTTCTCGTCTCCCCAAGTCCTCCGTATTACATTTCTACGCTCGAAATGATCTAGCGCCGACTTTACAATGAAAACCAATCGCAATTTATCATTTTCTTTGCATTTATCGTATGGTTTACGTATGTAATCGTAATTGTAGTGGTTTATTACGGATCTAGATGGGATTTTGTGCGCTTTTAGCTCTTCTACGTAAACAGAGATGTCCTCATCTAACGGGTACGAAAATTTACTGTAGCTTTTCTCAAAAATTATGTGCAGTGCTCCGCTTATCTGCAGGACTAAGTACGTTACTAGTACGATGAACCACGGACTTAATACGAGCTTCCTGAGCTTTATTATGATTATTTTGCTGCCCATGACTAGTTGCGAGTATTCACTGAGATTCTGTAAGTAAAAATAAGTATTATTGAAGGTAGTTTAGTATGTAGTAAGAAGCAAACCTTAATGTATTAAGACACGACCACAGATCAGTTTTGTAGATTCCAATTCCAACCATTTAAAAGTGATCGAAAACGCAATTGGTTT
This sequence comes from Aphodius sticticus, assembly GCA_963966075.1. Taxonomy (NCBI): domain Eukaryota; kingdom Metazoa; phylum Arthropoda; class Insecta; order Coleoptera; family Scarabaeidae; genus Aphodius; species Aphodius sticticus. The sequence continues at coordinate 26,637,811 of OZ014508.1, forward strand.
CCGTGCGGTTTGGTAGAGAATTCTCCCTGCAAGATCGTGGTATTCCATTATCAATAAAAAAGCACGACAAAGTTCAATATAATATGTAGATTTTGAATAGACAGATCATGTATATGACACGAACCCACCATCACCACCGAAACAACATATGACACAACTTTACAGTCTTTAGAATTTAGATGGTCTTGTTTTGACAGTCTTGGTACTTTAGAGTTCACAATGCTGCCACATGTTGACAAAAATATAATTAGGAATTTGAAAGAAAATGAAAATTATTAGATAAGATTTATATCTACCTATCTATCGATATCAGCAAACACAAGAAGTATACATAATCCGCATAACACATACACGAAATCTCGTTTACCAAACATTTTAGCATTTTATTTTATGCAATTATTGTATAAATACACGGTTCATCAAAAGTTTCTAAATTAAAATTTCTTTGGATGCGGTACCGCATTGCCATTTGCCACATATCAATGAGTATATATAATTTATAAAATTGCTAGATAGCTAGATAGATATATATATAGCTAGATACATAGATACTATTTTACGAATATCCAAATTTTTTACGTATAATACCTATTGTAGAATTATTATTATGGTGCATATAAAAAATTTAATCATCTGTAGACTTTGTTAATGTGGTATATTTGCTAATTCGCCGATGTAATAAATATTAAACTTTGTATACAATTCAGATTATGCACGCGTGGGTGCGCTTTTGTGCGAACAGAACATACTTAATTTTTCAAAATTTTTGAAATGGGATGGCTTATTAGTGGAAATTTGTGGAAAGTAAGTGCGCGAGTAATTAAATCTTGCCATTCGCACAAAAGCGCGTCGTTTGAGGGAGTACCTACCATAATTCTATTCTTACCTTTGTTTGTTTATCAAAACTTATTACTCATAAGTGCTTCTTCTTATTTGGGTATTTTCCTGCAATCTTTTCGAGACTATATTTTCCTTCCTTAACGTTGTCGGTGCTTATTTCGCTGATAAGGAAATATATTTAGTAAATGGTGGAACCGTGACTCAATACTGCTGAGTAGGTATACTAATAAAACTTTATATACTCACACATAAACAACTTTTAGCTGTCTTTAACCGACTAACATCACACTAATGATATGTCTGTAGTTTCTGTGATCTTGTAGTCACTAGTGAACTTCAAATTTACATGATTTCACGGGCTATTGATATTTTCGCTCTTATTGGCCGTTGCCGTTCACGTATAAAATCATCGCGCTGTAGGGGAGAGCAATAATAAGGTAAATATGATTGCGTGGAATTATCTACATTGTAATTTAGATAATAATACGATCTCTTTATAATGCCTGATAAGCCAGAATTGTGACACATCCAGCAGATTTATCTAAATGCTTAGAGATTCATAACAAATAATTAAGTTTGTAGCAAGTTGGAGTATAGATTATTTATAGAATTGTGGTCACCATCTAAAATCGGGCAAGAAATCTGTGATACTTGATACTTTACTTTAGATTAGAATATTGCATGTTTGCAGGCAAAATTGTCGAGATAGTCAATGTGGACCTCCTTGATGTCTGAAATCGCTGCTCATATTATTGAATTGGCTTGGATTTTAGCCCGGTTATATATTTTTTTGCAACCGCCATAAACGGTTTGATCGATACCTAATGCACGTATAAATTGATAATCACTCACTATATGGAACATCATTGCATACTGGTTAATCGCCCCACCCAGGAGCTATATATTGACAAATTTTAAGTTAATATCACTGTGTAGGGAATTATATTAACAATACTAATATTATTCAGTGTAATTCAACACTCACATCTGCCCCATCACTGGGGGCAGTACCTATATCAAGACTTGATCATGTTACCTCTCGGCTGTCCTATCCAGGCCCGGCCCGTGATATTTTTCTTGTGAGTGCTAAGAAAATTCTGGCGCCTTTCGGAAAAAATTTCAGTTGCCAATCCACCGGTTTTGTGGCACGATTAAAATACTCATCTTGGTATCAATCGGCTTTAGAATATAATCTGAAACTTTATAATTTGCGTGTAGAATTGAAATACTTCAAGGCAATATCATCAAACCACTAAACTAGTTTTTTTAAATCAATATGAGATGTCACAAAATAACCTAAAACCCCCTTAAAAAGTTCAGTAAATTTGTATGAGTTTTTATTCCATGGCGTAAAAGGTTTAAAAAGGCTTTTCATAAAACTTATATATACTATATTTTTCTACTTTGCGACCATAATTTTACATAAACTTCAAAAATGGTGGTTGTCATCTTACAATCTAGAGTAGTTTTATATTCAACAGTTGGTAGTTGTGGTAAAATTCACAAATACGACTTAACGGCAAGCCAATAGCCAATATACGTCAATATACGTCAATATCATCAATCTTGGAAAACTAAAAGTTACTGAAAGTTTGTGATCTAGTGTTTTCATAACGACACCGAAAGCGGTTTCGTTATGAATTTATAACGAACGCACAGTAGAAAATAGTATATTATAATATAAGTTTTATAAGACAAAAATTGGCGCACGAGATGTTTTGGGCACGACGAGCGTAGCGAGGAGTGCCCAAATGGAACGAGTGCGCCAATACGTCTTATAAAACGAGTGTTATATACTATTTTTTCTACTTTGCGATTTACATAATTTTCGAAAATTATGGTTTTCATCTTACAATCTAGAGTAGTTTCATATTCAACAGTTGGCATTTGTGGTAAAATTCACAAACACGATTGACGCGAGCCAATAGCTATTGAGATGTCAGCCTTATTTGACACTTGATGTCAATATCATCAATCTTGGAAAACTAAAAGTTACTAAAAGTTTGTGATCTAGTGTTTTCATAACGACACCGAAAGCGGTTTCGTTATGAGTTTATAACGAACGCAAAGTAGAAAAAATTATATAAAGTCAAGCATAAGCCGAAAGTGTTGCCGTTTTGCGGGAATTTTGGGGTCTTGGCGGGACAAAGGGATTTTATGTCTTTTGGTGGGTCTCTTTCTATTGTTGCATTTATTTCGTCAAATAATCATAAAATAAAGAATAGGAATAAAGAATGGAGATATGAGTGAACTTAGTCATGGATCTAGTAACTAGAAATTTTTGCGCTCTCGGGCAATAGATGACAGTAGCAGACAGTAGTAGTAATCGTATCGAAGTAATCGAATGTCAAATTATGTACCTTGGGAAGTACTTTTCTCGGCCCGGAAAAGAACCACTTTCTCGGCTTGGTACACAATATAGTATTACATCGTATGTTAATATTTTTTTAATAGCAATTTACACACATCTACTTAAGTCCCCCGTCTGAAACTTTGCCGTCCATATAAACCCAACAAAGCGCCAACCCAACCTATCGTCTGATGCTTTATAAGTTCCGTGGGACATTTCATACAAATTCGGGACTTTTTATGCAACACGCTCGACGCGACAATTAGTAACCGACGCGTGGCAACACTGCGAACATACAAACCCGCAAGAATACTATATCTACAAGGGTTGCTCAATCCGTGATCGATCTTTATAGGTTTTTGTCAATGAACGCATTGCACGTCATTATCCCTGGGTTACCGCAATACAAACATTTCAAGCTTCAAGGTCTGCTTTTGACGTTTCAGATAATGACAATAACAACGTGAATTATTGCGCTTTGATTGGTCTGTTTGAAATTCCCGCACTTCTACGTGTCAAGTGTGTCTGCTTTTGACGTTTCAAACAAACATAACCACAACATTGATTATTGCGCCACTGTTGGTATGTTTGAAATCCCCGCGTTTTTACGTGTCAAGTGTGACAGTTTAAACAAATCTGGGTAGGCAACCCGGTACGCTGACTCGGCGAAATCGTCCGATCATTGTTTCGTATGTCCCGACAATTTGACAATGAACGCATGTGAGGTCATAGCGCTGTTAACATTGGAAGATTTGGAAGATAGGGATTGAGGAATCCTTGTAAGAATCTAGTATTCTTGACAAACCCGCACCAGCATGGTGCTAGTGCAGCCGAGGGCAGTAAATCGAAAACGCTATAAAAGTCTACCGCGGTGCAATTTGTCCCTGCACAATCTGTTCTTATACTTTTGATATCCACTGTAGTTGTTATTTAGTTTCCATTTCATCTCGCAGATGGCGCTTGTATCCAATGAGACAGACAGTGAGGAGACATAACCTCACACAACAGATATTAATTAAAAATTAATAAATTACTAGTTGAAATGGACGTCAACCTATCGAATAATCCTCAAAGAACGTAAACTATGTCAGATCACGGAGCTACGTTGCAAACTTTTAACCAGGAATTAGTGAAATGTAATGTTATATCTCATTTTCTAACCTATAAAAGTCAAACAAGCCATTTAAATTTTGCAGGTTTAGAAGATCTGAAAGTGAAAAGACGCAAACTGCAAGCTATAATAGAAAAAGAAGAAACAGATAAATCTGTGTTAGAGAGAAATATTAAATCTTTACAGGATAAAATGGTACAGTTGAACCAAAATTTGACATCTCATCGTGATTTGAGGCAACATTACGATAAGACTATTCAGGATACCGAAGTAGGATTCAGAAAGGTGTGGAGTCTTTGGGAGTTTTGATCGAATGTAGGATACTGAACTGTTTTTTGCAGATTTTAGAGAGTTCGCAAGCGTTGTTGAATTTGGCCCAACATGAGTCAAACTCATTAGATTCTCGGATAGAAAAGATTAAATTGGATGTTTAGATTTTTAAGTATTGTATTTTTATAGTGTCTATTTAAATTGATTATGGTGTTTTCTTATATTGAATAAACTTTTATACGATTATGAAGAATTGAATATTGTTGTAAGGAGGTGGCGCCAGCTGGTGAGTGTCGCGGGTACTAAGTACGATGAACTATATTGAACAATTATGTAAACATTTCATTCAATGAATTTATTTGGAGTTTGTGTACGATTATTGTCGTGTTTGGCTATTGTGTAATACTTGGAATTTCTAAAACCTTCGGTGAAATCAATAACGAATTTTTTGCTCTCGGGTCATCGGACTTGGTTACTTGTAGCTGGCGAGTGGCGTACAAGTGTGCGGCCATGTTTACCATAAAGAAAGTGTGCTGTCGGTTTAATTGTTGATTTCGGTGTGATAACTGGTGTTTGTGTTCGTTAAACGTGTGCAGGACATTCGGGAATAAAACATGGAATCCACGGACAGAGGTATGTCTGTCGATTTAAGTTACTAATCTTGGTAAATATTAATTTGTGAAATGTTGAGAAAGGGCAATGGCAAAGTCAGGGTCGTGTTATTTGGTTCACTGACCGCATTTCTTGACAATCGCCGCGGATCACTTGATTCTTGCACAATTCCACCAATTCTACTTTATCGGACTTCATCTTATTTAGTAGAAGGAATCGATTGATTTGTTTCTTATCTGTTCGGTTTACAATGACCTAAAAGAAACATATGTTGTTAATTTGGCTTAATTTATCTGATGTTTCGTATGTCCTTAATTTAAATTATATTTGGTGCATTTAATAACGAAAATACGTTAATATATTGGCGGCAATAACAAAATAGATTTTTTTAACAATGTATCGTAAACAGGTTTCTGTAAAAAGCGATGTAATAACAGTGTTTGCGTACAGGTGTCACTACTCGTCCCGTCTGGTTTTTTGCAGTTGGATTTTCTTTGTTTACATTTTACAGGGTCGCCGATCCGATATCGTTTTGGTGGGTTACATCGGATTTATAGTGCTGTTTAACAAAAGGCTTTGAACGAATATGCTGTCTGGCTATATTGGAAGGAAATCTTTGAAAGATTAAAACAAAAAAATAATAGGCTTGTATATACCATAAGAATGTTAACCTTTCTACGTCATGGCAAGTTTAGTGACGGACAGCACTATCCGCTACTAAACTTGCGCTACTAAACGGTGCACAACCCCTTTACAATCTATTGAAATTTTCAACTGTCCTATTTTCTCAAAAAAGGCTTGGGTAAATTGAAAAATAATTTTCATTTTCTTATGTGTATGAGCACCGTTCAGACAGGGCAAGTTTAATAAAGCAAATTGCTTTCCGCCAATAAACCCCCTGCGCCCCCCCCGCCCCTGTATCCGCCCCTGCGTAGGTATTGGGGTTGAAAAGCAAGTTATCATATGATACTCCACATGACGTGTTACTATGGTCAATATTTAGTTAGTTAGGTCTTTAGGACATGTAATTATGTCCCCCTTTTTTATATCTCGGTGTGGGGAACTCTCCACAGAAATTTGTGCCCATATTTAATATTCGCATAAATTTGGAAATGTAAAATCTGTAATTACATTTCCAAATATATGAGACCACTAGTAAAAAAAATATATGAGATTAAGAAAAAGTATATGAGATACGGTTTTATTGTTGCATAATAACTTACCATTATTGTTTACTACCGTACTCTACCTACACGTTCGTGTACCAATATCAATACAGCAATAACTAGTTTAATATTTTTCAGTAAAGCATATTAATAAACTTTTGTTAATTTATCTTTATTTTTGACATTTTTGTTACTAGTTTTGTTGTAGCTGGAGCTAGTATCACGAAAACGAGGTCAAGTTCAGGTTTTTGAATGGAATGACCTTTATTTCTGCATATTTCTGCAAAAAAAAGCAGCATCTTAGGAACAGAATATTTCTGTACTACTACAAATTTGTGAAAAGTGAATTTATGATTAAATTATTCTATTTAGGATGGTTTATATACACTGTATACGAATACTATACAAGATATTAAAATATTATGCATCTATCAAACAATTTTTGGAACTTACGTCCTTTTTCATATAAAATACTAGCACACTATTTTGTAAATATCTATTGAATATATTTGAATTTTTGCGTCGATTGTATGAAACCTGGTGGCTTTTTGTTGTTACTTGGAAAAATATTTTTTTTAAAATAACAAAATTAAGAAAAAATATTTTTTTAAAGTATTTTTTTCCTTTTTTGCCGAAGCGTACTATTCGAGATAATCAAATGTCAAGATTAAAATAGCCAGGATAACTGAAAAGAAACGCCTAGATATATTTAATTTTCCTTAAAATATTTGAGATTTTGTATGAGGTATGAGACCTTTTAAATATATGGGACTCACATGAAATAAATGAGATCTGGCAACTGTAGTTACACCTTGTATTATCCTGTATCATCTTTTTCAAGTCGATTTTACAAGCGTTATTAGTTATTATCGTTTATTATTGTTGTTATGTTTACAACACTTGTTTTGAACATGTTTTAAAACAAATATTTTGTTGTAAACTATGTTGTTTTAAACATGTTTTAAACAGTTAGTTTTAATGTTTAAAGCACATTGTTTTAAAACATTGTTTTAAACATGTATTAAACAAATATTTGGTTTAAACATGTTTAAAACAGTTTGTTCTAAATGTTTAAAACACTTTGTTTTAACACATTGTTTCAAAACAAATATTTTGATTTAAACTATTTTGTTTTAAACATGTTTAAAACAAGCTTTATTCCTTATTTAAAACATGTCATGTTTTTTTTTTCATGTTTAAAACTAGTTTTTTTGCAGTGTTTACATTGTTTCATTAAAGAAACATCATTTTAAAAAAAAAACACGTTTGTTTTGTTAAAGAAAATGTTTTTATAACAACCCTGACATTTCTTTAAACAATAATAAAACTAAAAAAAAATTTTTTTTAAGGATTAGGCCATCTTTTTTTAACTAAAACGTTGCAAAAATTCGAAAATTTACAGAAATATAGGCCATCCTATTTAAGAAAATGATCCACATCTACAACAAAATAGTAGGTAACCTCCTAGCCCCTTCATGCAAGAAAAGTTTTGGATATGTTTTCCTTTTTTGCAGAAGCGTACTATTCGAGATAATCAAATGTTAAGGTTAAAATAGCCCATCCTGTATAGCAGGGGCGGCCAACTTATGTCTACTTAAGATCTACCTGTCATAGCGTAGCACTCCCGCGAGCTGTGGGTAGTAGTTACGAAAAATATATGTTAAAAACTATTTTCTGTTTATTTTTATGTCACTTATTAAGTTTTCGATATAAAGGCATAAAGAGTTAATTATAAAAATACACAGTATAGCTGAAAATTTGATTTTAAGATTTCGCGACACTTTTTTGCCAGGAAAATTAACATTATTTTTAGACTTATTTTCTAAAAATTTTAGACTTTTGTTAATCTATCAATAGATCGTGGGAGTTCATCTCGTACTGAAACAACTTGGTTATCTACCTCCGTTGTTTATCTACGAGTAATATTAACATATTTGATTCGGTTTGAGCTGAAAGGATAGCACTTTGCTAATATTTTTATCTTGTTGAGTTGAAAGGTTAGTCCTTTGCGAATATTTGTTTATCTTGTCGAGCTGCAGGTCAGCTCTTTACTCATATGTTAATTTATTTTGTTTGGCTGAAAGGTTAGCCCTTTTCTAAAGTTTATTTATTTTGTTGAGCTGAAAGGTTGGCCTTTGCTAATATCTGAATGGTTTTGAGCTGAAAGGTTAGCCCTTTGCTAACATTTGTTTATCTTCTTGAGATGAATAGTTGTCCCTTTGATGATATTTGTTTAATTTTTGAGATGAAAGATGAGCCCTTTGCTAATATTTGTTTGAGATGAAAAGTTACCAATTTGATAATATTTGTTTATATTGTTGGAGATTAAAGGTCGGCCCTTTGCTAATATTTCTTTATCTTGTTAAACTGAATGATTAGTCCTTTGCTTATTTGTTCCTGAGCTGATTGCGAATATTTGTTTATTTTCTTGGGCTGAAAGGTTATAGCTTAACATGCTAATATATGTAGCTGAGCTGAAAGGTGGTTTGCTTTTTACAATTATTTGACTATGTTGTTAAAACTTTTAGCGTTTTGAACGGAAAAGAAATACATATTGGTAACTTGATTATTGTTGAATGAGTAACACCTTTGAATTTCGGCAAATTATGAATTGTCGAATGGAAGTTTGAATGAGTTACTGAGACCAAGTTTATCATTGAGGACAATAGTTCTGGAGACTGGCTTTGAGTGCAAAGCTATAGTCAGGATTAGCCGTGTTAGGAATTATTTTATTTGTTGGATTAATTCAGATATTGGGCCAGTGATAGAAGATTATAAACACGCTTATTTGTAAATACATGAGTAACTAGACTCACTTTTTACTGTTAACCGTTTTTGTTACAATGCGATAAGCAAAGGACTGCTATCGGTAAACGGACAGTTCTGTGAGATCAAAACTTGATTCTTGATTCGAAACTATCTTTCATCTTCCACATTCGCTAACAATAGGGTTATATACTTAGGGAGAAAATCAAAGAATCTTCACTGTTCAAGTAGTATATTTGGCAATTAGTCAACAACCGTTTTTAATACGGTTATAGTCAGGCTTATTTGCTACGATCGACCGGATCTACTTGTTGGCCACCCCTGCTGTATAGGATACGTGTGGTTAATGTCTTTAAAGGATAACTTAAAAGAAACGCCTAAATATATTTGATTTTCCTTAAAATATTTGAGTTTGTATTAGGCACGAGATCTTTTGAAGATATATGGGACTCACATAATATATGAGATCTGGCAACTCTAGTTACACCCTGTATTATCTATATATTTCAAGTCGATTTTTCTAGCGTTTCGAGCAGTAAAAACGCCAGTTTCCAAAAGATCGCTATCTAGCCCCAGCATTTGGCCCCAGTCTCCAAACATAATCGATGAGAATTTACCCTTTAGCTATTCTGGTTGTGCAAACAGCTCAGTTCTCCCCCGTTGCACTCGTCAAGGCGCTTTCAGTATTTCGCTAAAACCCCTTTCCACCACGGTGCGGTGCATTGCATGCCCAATGGGAAATACGATAACGGTAGGGTGCGCTCGGGCCTTGACATGCACCAATACCCCGTTAACACGACCAGGTCAAGGCTGACATGTTCCGAGTGCAGTCGATAAAGGAGAGCACTGCAACTGGGTCAATCGCGCCCCTGCCGAAGTGCAACGGGTGAGGGGTGTTCTAGTGTCAAGGCCGACTAGATCTAGTTTTCAGCTTCCAACTGGGGACGATTTTTACATTTTGCACGATTCCCAAGGGGATGGTCAATTTTTCTACCGTTCTCTCGTTTTGATTTAATTTTTGACGATTGCTGACCGTGTGACAGAGGGGATGTGTCGCCAGAGGGGAATATTGAATGAAAGATCGTTAGAGGAAGTATGCCGATTTTGTTCATGTTTGTTATGATGATCTTGAATTAAATCGTTTGAGCACATACTTCATTGACTGACATATTTCTGCTGAAGAAGAAGAAGATACATATGCGTTTTTTTCATAAGATTTAGTTTGACGATTTAGTCATTGTATTGTTGTGTTGGGCATGTATGTTCAAACATGGCCGCATTTAGTATTTTGTTTATGTATATATTTATTTGGTCGGCCAGTAATAAACACTATGGTTAAATGTGTTGATATATTGATGGTCTACAAAAAGGTATCTTTAAATACATCATGTAATAATAACAACGCATTATTGTTCAGTGTTATACAGCATTACTGTTGTTGACAATTCAAATAAAAATACCATTGACCAGATAAGCTACATCACAGAACAAGCAGAAATGTACAGGGTCATTTTAAGTGGCACCATATTTTCACAGGTCACAGTCACAAGTTACAGAAAAAAACATATTTTCTGATAAGAAAACTAAAAATGAACATGCAGTCAAAAGTTAGCGGGTTTCGATTCTTCAGAAGAAAAACGTTTTATTATATAAATATAAATACGAGCCTTGTTTTTATAGGATTTTTCCAAAGCTTTTTTACTAGCGTAGATTTCAGAACAAAGTTATCCACTAGTTGTGATGCATTTCAGAAAGAAACAAAGTGGGTATTTCATATCTAAGACCTTTAAGGCCGTTTGGATCCGATTCCGGACATTTGAAACAAAAACATTCTACAGCTACTTTTTAACAAGGGATGTAGTGTCATTTTTTAATTTGAAATAACATCAAAGATGGCGGCGTAACCATAGCCAACCTTTGTTTTTCTTATGGGCGCCATGTTGAATTTTGGCATTTTCCGCTAGTCGTGTCTTTTCTCATTTCCGCAATGTATAACATGTCAGCATAATTTTTTTAAAATAAGTTGGCATAATTTTTTAAAATAATGGTGTAATAATCAAAAAATCTTCAGGTACCTAACTGGAGCTTGGTTACAGACCCCCGGCAACATCAACAAAATGCACTTGGATCAAGCGGCTCGCTCAGGTTGGGTTTGCCATTTAACCAAATAAACCGTAATTGTGGTTGATTGTGGATGTAAAATGCCGTTTACCAATAACGAAATGCGTGATATGATACGGGTTTATGATTGTTCTCATAGAAATGCCCCATCGTGCAATATTCCTAAAATTGGACAGAAATTTAGCGGACCATGGATCGTTTAGTAAACCCCGCAATTCTTATAATCCTCATGAAAATGATGAAAACGATCAAAGAGATATTTTGGAAATGGTAAACGTTAGATTACCATAATTTGCAATGGTTCAACTACTCGTTTTTAGATAAATGACGAACAAGGAAATTGAAACCGTACAAACCCCACACAAGTCAAACTTTGTAGTTGTACAACATTATTTGAATCTACAATTTCCAAATCGCTGGATTGGTAATGGTGGAGTGGTAGAATGTCCTGCTAGATCCCCTGATTTATTCCTCTGTACTATTTTCTATGGGGAACTGTGAACGACGAAATTTATCACGATACTCGCAGACATATCGAGGTTCTGCGGGATCGGATAACAAATGCGGTCAACGCTATTCCGGGAAGAACAGTTACAAGAGCATAACAACATGTAGAAAAGCAGGCTCGGTTTTAAGCCTTCAAGAAAATGGCGACCTATTTGAACATTTACTTAAAAAAAGCAAGCTTTTTGTTGTATAAACTTGCTTCTTTTACAATCTGAATGTTTTTAATCCAAAGCACTGCGCCGGCGGTCTGTAACCAAGCACCAGTTGTGTACCTGATAAGCATGACAAACAACGAGAAAAAGAAGAAAATTTTTTTATTATTAAAACATCAAAATTAAAAAAAAATCATTATTACAATTGAACATGGCGCCCATAAGAAAAACAAAAGTTGGCTATGGTTACGCCGCCATCTTTGATGTTATTTAAGTTTAAAAAATGACACTGCATCCCTTGTTAAAAAGTAGCTGTAGAATGTTTTTGTTTCAAATGTCTAGCTACGTTTGGTTTTGAATAAAAAATTAAAAACGATATCTTAACATTTCAGTGTTTTGCGGATATCTTTAAAATGAAAAATGATAGCTAAAATTTCTTTTCAGATAATTGATCAGCCCTAAAATACGAAACTCTGCCAAATTTAAACATAGGCTCTATCTCCACTAATAAGCGAGAACCCCATGGTGAGCCTCGAAATTGAATGCATGAGATTCTATTTGATCGAGATCGGTCGTGTCCGCATTAAAATAAAACTAGTTAGCCAAGATTCGACAGATGTTTTGATTCTATTGACAGTAGGTATTGTCAAAACATCAGCGTTTGAGACTACCTACTGTCATTAGAATGAAAATATCTGTGAAATCCTGACTAACTAGTTTTATATTAATGCAGACACGACCGATCTCGATCAAATAGAAGTTGCTTATGCAGCAAAACTATTAATGTTACCAAAAAATGTCATGGAAAAAAAATTATACAAAATTCCTCTACTTTAATTTATTATTTAACTATTTTGACGACAATACAGAAATAGCGGCATTTGCAAAATCGTCGAAAAATGCTAAGAGTAAACCACTTTTGGACCCCTTTGAACAAAAAGATTATCAGCTTTAAGTTTTGTCATGGAACTTCTAAATATGAAGTTTAGACTAAAAACAATTTGCTATAGAAATGTAAAAACTATCTCGAAGATTACATACGTGTGTCTCGCATAGCGCATACATACATTTTACAAATTTAGCTACTCTGTTATGTTGGATTTTAAAATTTGTGGTACTGTTGGCAATTATTGACGTAATATGGTTTCTAGGTCAGTAGGAACATTAGACAAAGCAGTCGCGTAAATTGTAAACATGCTTACTCTATGCAAAATTTATTGTTATGATTTAGTATGCACACCTGTATTATGTTAATGCATGCAATAGTGTGTGTTGTGTAATGTAGCCATTACTAGGTACTTTGTGTGGCTTACTGTAACCTAATGTGGTACCTACATGTATACCGTTGAGTTTTGCATACAATTTTTCATGATAACATTTCTGTAGGGAGGTTTTCTCTTTGAAATAATGGGATATTTATTCTAAATTGTTTCAACGTTCATGCACTCTGTTGGAAATTCAGCCCATTTTCATCAAATTAATGATTTAGACGATTTAATATAATATGTTAATACATATGTTTTCTATTTTTAGAATAGTTTGTAATTTATTTTCACAAGTTTTTTTTTATTGGGTATGTGAAGTTTAACTAATGTACTTTTTTTACTGTGAATAACAATGTGGGTTAGAAAGTATTTGTTTACACGAAAAATAATACCTTGCACGTAAAATAAACTTGCACCCGTGCTTCCTGATCTGGAACTCACTAAGCACGGCAAATACGGAACGGGAAAGCATAAAATGGACAAAATGACGTAATGATTGAAATAGACAAAATTGGCTAACAAGGAATGCGACAGGAGGGTCGTAAAGAAACAAAAAGGATAACACCGAGGACTAAATAAACGTGACGAACGGCCATAATTGCAAAATGGGACAGCGAAAGGGGTTTTTTCCGTCAAAAATGAAAAAGGATTCGGAAAGCACAATGGACAGAAATGGTATGTATAGAGGACAAAACGTCGAATTGGACGTGGTGCAATGAATGGATAAAGTTAAAAAAATTACGAAAGCGATGTAAAGGAGGAAAGACGCCAATCACACATTAATGACGAAAGACTTAACAGAGCCAGCCGTATGAATAAAAAGTACGAGAAGTTAAAAAAGTACGTCAAAACGTAATGAATAAAAATGAGAAAAAGTATATGGGCTTAAAGGTAGAAAACATGCACTAACAGGACTAGAAGGATCAAATGGGCATAAATGACAACAACGGTTATAATGACATACCGGGTGACCTACGCCATACGCCCGTTTATTTTTTCAATTTATGACACTGAACTAATAAAATTTTGAGAAATGTAAATAGAAATAAATGCATTTTTAGGGATGCTCTTAAGGTTAGTACGACTTCCGGTTTGTCCGAAAAGATATGATCATTGAAATTTTAAATGAAACCCTATATTATTTGTGTATTTGTATATAATGTATGTATATCAGGATGACATTCTGAACACAAAAACAAATCCATCGTCAATTTTTATTACCAAGGCAACGAAAATATAACTTTTTTGTTTATTAATACATTTTTTCCTTACACATACTTCATTGGTACTCGGAAGAAGAAAAACTACAATTACAATAACACCAAATACTTGATATTTTGTGTCATTGTTATTGGAAAAATGTTTCCAATCGAATATATAATCAATAGAGAATCGAAGTCACGGGGAAAACAATGACTCGTTGGACAAAAACAAATTAAATCACGCTAGACACGCTTAGTAGTAGTCTTTATTCGACAATTTTCAAGTGTTTTCACCAATAACATGGCCACCTAGATTAATATACAAAAAGTAAATTTTTCGTTGGGATGGTGATAAAAATTGATGATCGAAATGTTTTTGTGTTCAGAATGTCAACCTGAATAAAAATATCGCACAAATAATATAAGGAGCTTCAATTTTGACTTCATTTCCGAAAAAACAGAGGTCGTTCTAACCTCAAGAGTTTCCCAAAAAATTGCATTTTTTTGTCTATTAGCACTTCTCAAAATTTTATTCGTCCAGCGTCATAAATAACAAAAATAAACGGTCATCACGGTATAGGACAAAAATGTAACAAAATCTGATGTGGCCAGGCACATGACTTTATCATACTATACAGCAGTGTCAAACGCTGATGTGCTGACAATACTGTCAATAGAATCAAAATATCTGTCAAATCCTTGCTAACTAGTTTTATATTAATGCAAACACGACCGATTTCAATCAAATAGAATTTGTTCATGCAGCTAAACTATAATTTTACCAAAAAATGTCATAGACATAAATTATACAAAATTTCCTCTACTCTAATTTATTATTTAACTATTTTGACGAAATGACAGAAATGCCGGCTCATTTGCAAAATATTTGAAAAATGCTAAGAGTAAACCTCCAGTTCCTTTGTGCCCTTTTGAACAAAACTGCTAAGTTTAGTCATGAAACTTCTAAATATTAATTTTCGTTCCGATACCTAGTACTTTGTCCGGAATCGTCGCCACAAAAAACGGGTACACAGACATTTTGTTGTACCTTGGTCAAAAATGTTCAGGGGACCCAAAAGGACATATTTCCGCTAAAATCTCATTTTTTCGACACGATTACAATACGTTATCATACTATGTATGCTAAAGTAAAAAGAAACAAACAGACGATGTACAAATGATGGTAATGCATAGCAATTGCGAAAAGGATAGAAATAACATAACGGACACAAAGGACAAACTCGCCGTAAAGGATAAAAAATGACAAAATTGATAAAAACGTGAAATTCGAATATTCTTATCGTGATTTGTTTCGTTTTGTTTTCTTTACCTTCCGGCCTTTCTAATAGTTTTGTCTTTTCATACTTGTCGTTTTCGCACTTTATATCGAGCCCTTTTAAAACAGCTTATCGGTGATATGCAGCTCGTTAAAAATCGAGTGCTTAGATATCGATCCAAATGCATTGGCGTGTTTTTTATATAGTATTCGCCCTGTGCATACACCGTGGAGGGGACTTGAGAAACGATCTCAGCGCCCGTAGCGGAGAAATACCTGCCTACACTATGTGCAGTAGTTCACGGAGCATTATTTTGAGTTCCAATCCGTTAGAACTAATAACATATCGTTGGTATAAATAATCATAATGGGACACAATAAGTGTTGCGTTATCAACTGTAATAATACAGGAAGAAATATTAACAATTATGCAATATTGTAATAAATAATATAAATTTGATCGGGCCACTTATACACTACTTATATACTACATTTACGCCTCGTGGACATACTACCGCCTACCCCGGTAGAGGCGCTTGCATCGCACACCCGGTCAATACGTGGGAGGTATGTATGTAGGAAAAACTCCAGATATATAAAAGAAACAAGGAAAAAGACGCTAAATGAAGATAGCGTAAGACACGTAAGGACTGTAATCTGCTTAGAAGAGAACACCTGAAGCAAAATGTAGAATCCGATATGATAGTCTGTGAATAGTAGACTGATTGTCTGATGACAAAAAAAAACCTTCAACAGTTCTGACAAATTTCTTCGAAAACATAAGGCTATTACAATATAAATACTATTCTGAATTCTCCAACGAATTAAAAATCTCTGGTAATATCTGAGATCTCAATTGGAGCACAAGCAGGCCACATACGCCGCATAGCTCTTAAATGGAATTTCTCATTGAGGAAGGTCAAGACGCCCGTGTATTATTTCTGGCGTCTGGACGGCGGCGGCGGAGTCGGGGGCGGTGTTTATTTTTGCGCGTGTGGCGCACCCGCGCGGCAGTGCGGTTATTTGCGCGTTCAGTCATAGAAGCAGCAGGCCGCCGCGCCGCCGTTTGTTTTGAATTTTTCGCCGACTGATATTTTATAAACAAGCACCCATTGCTACGCATAGTAAATCCCGAAAGGCTTTGTAAACATCGTGTAACTTTGCTGAGAGGATGTTTGCCGGATTTGAACGAAAACCAACCCCTCTCAGTATTTGAATCGTGGTAGGCTGTTGTAAATAAACAAGTCAAATGTATTTTTATGTTAAAACTTCCGCTAGTTTGGTTGAATTTATTTGAAGTTATAGAGGAAAAACTTTACTTATTTTTGTAAAGAACATATCAGATATAAACTGACTATTGTATTAATTTTACAGAAAAAAATCTGATGCCAGGCCATGACTTTATCACACTATATATCAAATTAATAGTTTAGCTGCATGAGATTCTATTTGATCGAGATCGGTCGTGTCTGCATTAAAATAAAACTAGTTAGCCAGAAGTTGACAGATATTTTGATACTATTGACAATAGGTATTGTCAAAACATCAGCGTTTGACACTACCTAATGTCATTAGAATGAAAGTATCTGTGAAATCCTGGCTAACTAGTTTCATATTAATGCAGACACGACCGATCTCGATTAACTAGAATTTGCTCATGCAGCTAAACTATTAATTTTACCAAAAATTGTCATAGACATAAATGATACAAAATTTCGTCTACTTTAATTTATTATTTAACTATTTTGACGAAATTGCAGAAATGGCGGCTCATTTGCAAAAGCCTTGAAAAATGTGTAGAGGAAACGTCCAGTTCCTTTGGACTCTAGCTCTAAGTTTGGCCATTAAACTTCTAAATATGAAGTTTCGTCCCGATACCTTAAGTAGTTTCTCCGGAATCGTCGCCACAAAAAAGGGGGTAAAAAAAGTTGCATAGCCCGTCAGATTATAGCGTTGTTTCTTGTTTCTTTTATAGAGGCGTCTGCACACCAAGAAGCACATCAAGAATTGCTGTAAAAGATTCAAAATATTTGTGTACATACAAACTCTCAGGAGTTCAGGTAAAAGGAAGGAATAGAGATTCTACAAGAAGCGTCAAATGATTTCAAACGCTGTTGTGTCCCTGCTTCTTTCTAACATCTATTGGCCTCAAACAACACATACGATTCACTGTATTTGACTGTATTACTCCCTTTTGGCTGGTGTAAACTTGGTTCAAAAATTTACAAGTTTGTGAACATGCAGTAAATAGATCCAAAAGTGTTGTGTGTTAAGTTCAATCTTATTTACGATTTAGTAAATTTGTTTTCTATTATTATTACTATAATCTACCTTTTTATATATATTCACGTTTATAAAATTGTAATGACTGTATGTTTATCACTATAAGCTTTCTTAAATATTTGACGTACCTATACTTATTTACTGTAACACAAAGTTTAACTAGGTTCATTATGTATATGGCATTTCATCAATATGTTAAAAAGCCGAATTATTGCGGATCCGGTTATCAAGCTTTTAAGCGCCTGTTATAGCCGGTCTCGACTGAATTTGTGCATTTTTACAAATGTCTTTCGTCCGATTTTGTTTGTTAATTTAACGATTTGCCAATAGGGATAGGTAAAGCTAAATCTGCACTTTTTAGAAAATGGTAGATATTTAAAATAATAGTTAAATTAAAAAATTTGATATGGCGAAGCACATGACTTTATCATACTATTTAGTAGAACTGTTCGAGCGCTCTCTTTTTTCGAACCGAACACAGTTCGAATAAATGCGAGCAAACATCGAGTGATCTCGCAGTGTTTCCGAACGCAAACGCTGATGTTGTGATGATACTGTCAAAAGTATCAAAATGTCTGTCAAATCCTGGCTAACTAGTTTTAATGCTGTACGAGCGATCTTGATCAAATAGACTTTTTCTTATGCAGCTAAACTATTAATTTTACCAAAAAGTGTCAGACATAAATTACACAAAATTTCCTCTTCTTTAATTTATTATTTAACAATTTTGACAAAATTACAGAAATGACGGCCTTTAGCAAAATCATTGCAGAATGTTAAGAGTAAACCTCCAGTTCCTTGGGACCTTTCTGAACAAAAAGCTTTTCAGCTCTAAGTTTGGTCATGAAACTTCTAAATATGAAATTTCGTCCCGATACCTTTAGTAGTTTCTCCGGAATCGTCGCCACAAAGAAACGGGTACATATGCCCGATTTACCAGATGCATGCGTAATATTCAATAATATTCAAACATATTATTTCAAATGGCTTATCCTGCACGTAGAGCGACTTATACAGAGATACCGATAAATATAGTAATTTGAGCTATTGTTTCAGAATACAAAAAATAAAACAAAAACTACGAAATTTATGTAATTTTTACTGCATAAATAAATGTATCTGCTGCCAAAGGATCTTTGATTTTGGGAATCCCACATGTTTCCATAAACACATAAAACCAAACTTCCACAAAAAAAAGTTGTCCCAGTAGAGAGAGCATTCAGGGCCACCATAACAATCCAGTTTCGTGTACAAATGGCACACAGTCCGTCGTTATTTTTACGCGTTTCGCTCTTTTAATTGCCAGCAACCGACAGACTTCCTTTCCATTCCAACTGTGGATATAAAATACTACTTGGGGGCCCGCGATTGCTCACAGTTAAGAAGTTGTTCTTCTGGTGGCCCCGCGCTATTCTCTCGGTAATTGCGAGACAAGTTTCCAAGAGCGAACCTCACCTTGAGATGCGAGTCCCTCGCCCAAGGCGGTGTTTGTTTTCGCATTTGGGCCGCCCGGATACTGCGGGATACACTGCCATCTGCCAAATTTAATGTGCGGTCGATGGTGCAGAATACACGAGATAGTAGTAATGGTCGGAAATATCTTCATGGTCGCCGATGTTATGGACTCGGATGCGTTTACATTTCGTCGAATTCGCTATTCTAGGGTGCACGCGTTATTATACTTTGTTAGACTTTACGATTTGGACCGTTAAATTTATGTTGACAGCAAGGTTTGAACGACGAAACTTTGTTCGGAAAATAACCAGATAGAATCTGAAAATTGTTACTGATACCGTGTTGGTCCAATAATGTTAAACTTTGCTTACACTATTTAATATTTGGAGCGCACCAACCAATTGACACAAAGACATTTTACTAGTAATATTATTAGTGCTGGCAAATTAACTGATTATAAGCCAAAACCGGCATTAATTGTAGACAGGAGTTTTATCATTTATCAATGGTAAAGGGGCTCATAGTGAACGTAAAAAAATAAATGCAGGTCATGGGGTGGTATGGTGATTATTTAGTAGTGTTTATTTGGGAGGGTTGAAAGCGGGCGCAAAGTATATTATAGCGTTTTCCAGCGAAACTTGACGTTTTATCCAAAAACGTCCTATACTAAGTTGTAGATTATAAAAAAATCTACTACATTCATAAGGGTCACTTTTTACTATGACCTCAAAATTTCCGAGAAAAATGCGAATGTCAATGCCAAAACAAATTTTCTGTTTTTCATTTTTCGTTGTCGCAAGAATAATTCAATTTTAATCAAATTTTGTGAAAGCGTGTCACTTTATACTTTAAATAAGCATATATTTTTTTATTATACAAAAAACAAGAAGTTTTTGAGATATTTAGTTTTTTTCCGTCAAAATCAGATTTTATTAAAAAAAGAAATTCTGTGGTGAAAAATCATTGTACAGAGTTCTTCTGGGACTCATTTTTGTTGTTTTTACATGTACTTATTGATCCAATAATAAAAATAATAGTCCCTATTTAACAACATGCTCAAAAATTGAAAAAACTCAAAAACGACTTTTGCAAACGTGAATTTTTCAGTAATTGTCATTACTTGTTTAAATTTTTAAGAAAATTGCAATACTGGTTACGACATTTAATTGTACGGAAGAAAATACAATGGAAGCTGTCTCTCATTTCGACACTAATGCTATAACCATTAAATTAGAATAAGAAATCTTCAGATAAGTAAGCAAAATAATCAGTTTTTTTCTTAGAATCAAAAAGTATCCAATACAAAAGTTGTATGTCAAGAAAAAATCT
The DNA here is from genome assembly GCA_963966075.1 of Aphodius sticticus. Taxonomy (NCBI): domain Eukaryota; kingdom Metazoa; phylum Arthropoda; class Insecta; order Coleoptera; family Scarabaeidae; genus Aphodius; species Aphodius sticticus. The sequence goes on from OZ014508.1 coordinate 26,658,516, forward strand.
ACAATTTTTGTAGAGGTTACTATGTAACATAACCTCAAAACTTCCGACAAATTCATTTTTTTTTAGTATCTAAGTTTAATTTAGTTTTGACGAAACTTCAGTAAAGTAAATTACTTATGTCTTAAAAAAATCACAAACTGTTTATGAAAACATTTACTAAAGTAGTTAAAAATGTGATAACATCATTACAGTAGAAACAGTACTTTAATAATTAATAATAATAAATTATTACAAAAGTTAATATTGTAACACGCCCCTAATACCAGTGCGCTCCGTAACAGCGCTTTCGAGGTCGCCACCATCGCACCATCACCAGCGAGGGCGTAGGAGCCCCCTTCCAGTACGTGTCGATACACGAACTGGACCAAGCAGCATAAAAGTCGGCACGCAACCCTGGCACATGAGTTCGCTCACCGGACTGTAGGAAACTATTAACTTGGCGCAACTCGTAGGGCCTTGCTGACAACGTGGAATCCAGACGGAGAGACAGGCATCGTCAGTATACGACACGCTGCACCTACCTCGAATATCTCTTTCCGAACGACCCCACCCCGTCAATATATATTATTGTTAATTGTCTAGTTTCCCAATTTTTAGACCTACGTACTTACTTGACTGGACTATATTATAAGCATGGAGTATGCCGAAAATTAAGATTTGAAGATGGTTCTAATTTTAGGAATAGCAAAGGGATAGCAGGCCAAGTTATTTGGTATACAATGGGCTATTCTATGGTATATCACTACTTGCCATATACTGTTCCTAAAATTGTTACCATCTTCCTATTTAGTTATGTGTCTGATTTTGACAGTGCCATCTGCTGACCAGATAGCGACATTATGTGACAGTGTCATTATCTCAACAGAGTTTTTGAGTTATCCTGCGGACAAAAAAACTTGTCCGCATTTCCAATAATAGTTAGTAAATTCAAGTACATATTTCTTTCAGTCGACGCCGTACACGACTACAACATAAAGAAAAATCTGATGTGGCCAGGCACATGACTTTATCATACTATATATAAAATTAATAGTTTAAGTGCATGAGATATTATTTGATCGAGATCGGCTATGTCTGCATTAAAATAAAACTAGTAGACCTAGACAGATAAATCGATTAAAGCTGCGTTCGGATATTGTACTCCGTTGACACCGGGTACACCGTCCAAATGACACGTGTTATTGGGTGTAGAAAGTGTGAAGGTGCGTTCCGATTGGTGGCAATGGTAGGTAATGGCGGTGGTAGCAGACGAAATTATAGTGTTTCTCACATGTCGTGATGAAATTCTATTAGAAATACTATAATGGCGTTAGCACTAATGAAAGCGCACCTTAACGGTGTTCAATATCCGAACGCAGCTTGTATTGACAGTAGTATTGTCAAAGCATTAGCGTTTGACACTGTCTACCGTCATTATAATCACATCTGACATCTAATCTGACATATCCTGGCTACTAGTTTTAATGCAGTACGACCGATCTCGATGAAATAGAATTTGCTCATGCAGCTAAACTATTGATTGTACCAAAAAATGTCATAGTCATAAATTATTCAGAATTTCCTCTACTTTAATTTATTATTTAACTATTTCGACGAAATTCCAGAAATGCCGGCTTATTTACAAAATCTTTCAAAAATGCTAAGACTAAACCTCCAGTTCTTTTGGACCCTTTTTAACAGAAAGCTTTTCAGCTCTAAGTTTGGCTAATAACTTCTAAATATGAAGTTTCGTCCCGATACCTTTAGTAGTTTCTCCGAAATCGTCGCCACAAAAAACGGGTACACACACACACACACACACACACACCCACATCCACACACACAGACATTTTTTTTGTACCTTGGTCAAAAATGTTCAGGGGACCCAAAAAGACATATTTCCGCTAAAATATCAAAAATTTTTTTTTGGCACGATTACAATACTTTACATACTACGTATGATAAAGTAAAAAGAAGTATTTCTTTAAAAATGTGCAATAATGGAACTGTTCGATCCAATGTATTGTTGTTAGTTTATGTATGGTTATCCAGCATTCCTGATAGTGGGTCAATTTAATGTGAATTCAAAGGTATATTAAATTAGTAGATAATGACATTTGTTTGGTTTTCTCCAAAAACAACATTGGAGAGTTTAGACTTTAGAGTACCGTATACATTTTTTCAGGGTACAGGTCAAATTTTAAAACATCGTTTTTTTATTGTTTTGACTCAAAAAGCAGTGTGGTCTGACGTTTGTGACGAAAATATATGACAAGCACGAAATCCAATTACCTACCTACTTGAAACGTTATCTTTAAAGATGGTGGAGAAATCATGGCCAACTTTTAGCTTTCTTATGGGCGCCATATTTACTTTCGAAATTTTTTTAGGATTTTTTTTTGCTTCTGACTCACGTAATGTTTTTTCGGCCGATTTCCTATTTTTGTTTTGGCAAAGAGTTTTGGAGCTAATACATCATCTTTTGCTGAACTTTCATAATTTTGTTTTTGTGTTTACTTGTCAACCGTCAGGTCTTTAGCACATTTCATTTCACATAAAATTGAATTGACCCGATATTATCGGAAATGCAGAAATGTCATGAAGTAAAGTAACATTGGATTAAAACGTTTTTCTATATTGCGAATATGGTATACCTATGTTTTCAATCTTCACAATACAAGCAATTCGGTTTTTAAAGAAATATGTGAATTGACTAAATATTATTGGAATGCCAGTAATTAATAGTAGCAACCAAACTTTATGACAGTGAGGAAGCCACTTTCTGGTCAGCAGCTGAAACCGTGTAAATCAGGATTAACATTAATTTCTGGACTGTGTAACGGTACGTTTCTGGAAGAGTTACTATATTCTGGCTGTATCCCAGTGATAATGTGTTAATATGATCAACAACACCAAAAAAACCAAAGTCAGTTGGCAACGTAAAGATTATAACATAGGTCTTTAATTCTGGCTCATACAATAAGAAAAGGTCCCAACTTTTGTGCCAGTTTTTTTGGCCGGTTCTTGTGCTCATAATAAATAACAAAAATTGTTTATAAGACTAAAATTGAATACTGATATTTTAATTTATGATGAATCACACTTAATCACGATTATTTTTTAGATTTTGCTGCAGTGGAATATAAATAGTAAATCTGTCGTTAAATGTAATTTCATGTCATATAAAGTTAATTCAACAATTAAGTAGGTATCTTCCCTATGAAAAAAAAACCAAAAAATTCAAAATTTCCGTGTTCTGTCCTTCTGTTTAATATGTTCAGATTATAGATTAGCGTAATAATCTGAAACTGAAAATGCAGGTTGTTTTGCTGGACACTACTTCATAATGACCGCCCAGCACAATGCTGTACGTCTGGCCACCGTATAATAGTAAAAGAAAAATGTATCAAAAATAATTGCCACATTCGGTCAAGATTACTTCAACAACAGTTGCTAATAACAATAACACATCGACTGGACGACTGGACTCACATCCAAACCATCGATAAGACAGTTCCATTTAATTAGTTTACTATCCAGCTGAGAAAATTGTTGGGATTGAGTTGGCTAGCAGTGTTGAGTAACAAATTAATGGCAGCATCGAAGACCGGAGATGCATGAACATGAACGACGTCTGTATACCCGATGAAAAAAGAATCATTTCTCAGATATTGTTCTCGGTATAACTCAAAGACGACTCAACGAATTTCTAATGGAGTATTCGTTGTAGTTTAAAAATTTTTGGTCGAAGTCCGATTGGAATTAGTTTAGTAGTAGCAAAAACCTCAGAATGGCACTTTTCTTTTTTCTTATGTGTACGTTGAGGTGTAGCACTTTTTCCGCTTGATTATTTATGCGCAAGATGGCCACCATCGTGCTTCAAGGTGATCCTCAACACATAATTAGACGATGTAGTCAGTCACGACACCAACCAAGTTATACCATTGCAGAACTGTAATGTACGTGCTGCTGTGGAAATGTATAAAATTGTTAGGTATATAATAGGATTGGCATTTGGGAGTCTTAATACTCTACTAGTATTAAACAATGTTAACAGTCTTTTTTTAATGTTGGTAAATCTCGTTGTCCTGCTGTAACTTCATGTAGAGCAGTGGCAGTTGTCGCGTTGACTAAAACTTGCAAAATGGCGGAAACGTTATGTTAGGATAAGCATTTTCTATTCAGGGCCTGGGCTAGAAGAACTAACTTGTGCAGGTTTAGATTTTCGCACCTAAACAAGTCAAATCAATAGATAATTTAAGCTTGCTTTTTGTGGCAATTTTGATCCTGCGTTTAGGGATAGAATTCTTTAAGTAGGCCCAAATGAAAACTGAACCATGAACATAAGACTTAATAAAATTTGTATATGTGACCCGCGCCGACGGAAAAAAACCGAATGAGGTCTTCGGAGCGGGTCACATAAAAAATACTTGATATATTTCTAATATAAAATATTATGAACATTAGAGATAAGAAGTGAGGAGCCCACTTTAATCCCTTTTCAGTACTTGTATGTTTGCATTACATAGCAGCATTAATCAGAAAAAGATTTTTTTTCTGAAAAAATTTTTCTGTAGCGTTCTATTCAAATGGCAAAATATTCATGAACTGAAAAGATGAAGTAAGATACCTATGTATACCGGGTGACCCACGCCAAAGGTACGACCGTTTGTTTTTGTATTTACGACGCTGGAAAAATGAAATGGAGTGCTAATAAACAAAAGTGCAATTTTTTCAAATACTCTTTAGGTTAGTCTGACTACCGGTTTTTCCGGAGGATTTCTAAGAATGTTAAACTTTGCTTACATTAATACATACCGGGTGACCCACGCCATGTTGGTACGCCTGTTTATTTTTTTATTTATGACGTTGGACGGAATGAAATTTTGTGGTGTCCTAATAGACAAAAAATTCAAGTTTTTAGGATACTCGTGAGGTAGTGTGACTTTCGGATTTTCCGGCAATGACATCATAATTGAAATTTTAAATGACACCCTATATCGTCAATTTTTGCCACCAAGCCAACGATAAAAATACCTTTTTGTTTATTAATTTAGGTGGCTATGAATAAGTAATAATAGTCGAATATTGTCAAAGGGTCATTCTGCGGAAAAGAACAATAACGCAGTTTAAAGTGAATTTCTGGCCAAACAATAAACTAATAACTAATAAACTAATAACTGGAACACCGATGATGAATAGCTGTTAAAGTGCAATTTTTGGCCTAGTTTTCAAACAATCCTAACATAAATATCCCATTTCGTGTTTTATATTTCACTTTATGCGAATAAGATTTTGGACAAATTATCACGCCCGTCACAAAAATGCATTAAACAAAATCTGTGGTGTTGTTAACTATAAGTCATCAAAGTTTTGATTATGCATATATTGCCTTGTAGCGTAGTCAACTTGAAAAAAAAATGTCTTTACAAAAGTTGCATAATAACAGAGATATTAAGTTACTGATATAAGCCTACTTAGTAAAAAGTTCACTGATAACTTATTGCTTGAATTTAGATTTACTTTGCACAAGTTGTTGCTCATTCGTATTAGCGTTAATACGAACCTTCTTTTAAGGTGTATTGTCACCCTTTATCAATAAAAACGAAGAAGAAAACAACCTTAATATCACTCTGATTACGCAACGTATAGATATCTTTTCCATATTTATGAAAAGTTAAAAGCAAAGCGTATAGCGACCGCAACGCTAAATCGCACGTGTATAATATTTTAATAGAAAAAATACATACTGTCGACCCAGTGTCAAATATGTAGAGTGTGGTGAAAAAAATAAATTCTATGCGCACCGCTTATCGAAAGGAATTAAAAAAAAAGTGTTTAACATCGGAAAAATCGGGTGCCGGAGAGGAAGAGATTAAATTTAGCAAATTTTGGTAAGTTGCTTCGTCCATGCGCAAGTAGTTGCGAAATTCGTCGGGTTGGCTACGTAATTCAGCAACTAAATTCACATGAGAAAGCAGATTCCTTTTTAGTAACCAAGGTTTAGACCATTTCCTTTTGTCCACTTTCGATTTCAGTTTTTTTTTATTATACAAACGGCAGCAGTTGCAAGAATTATTCCTGGTTCTCCATTTTTGAATTACTGTAGTAATTATACACATTTGCACCAACTAAACTGAACGTGCGAACGCGATCATTTCATTCAGTTGAACTGCACAAATTGGCTTGCGCAAACCAGTTTGTGCAAATTGCTTGAGCGTGTAAGCGGGGCCTACGCAACGATTTAACTGTGCAAATCGATGTGTACAAGCCAATTTGTGCAAATGGTTTGAGCGTGACCAACTTTTTAATACTCTAAATCGGGACGCTGACATCCCGGGGGGAGGGGGCATAAATGACATATTTTCAATAACTAAAACATACTTTTATCTTAAGTATTGCAAGGCTTTTTGTTTAGCGGTAGATAAATGGAAATAAAGTTAAAGCTAGGTTTCTAAGCTAGGTCTTTGTTATTCTTTATTTCTTAAGTTTCTTTTTACATTTTTCTAGGAATACAATTGTAAAGATTGTACGGACATACCGTAATGACCAATTTAACTAGATAGTGTAAACGCAAAAAGTGGTTGACAGTCGTATTTTATTAGCATTGAATTACATGGGTGCCAACGTTTTGGAGTGCCAATGACTGTGTACTTTACCCTATAAAGAACTAAAAAAAGCATGTCATAGGCCCCGATAGCATAGATAGTTGTGTATTGTGCTGGATACCAAAAGATACTTGGTTTAAATCCAGGTTTTGGCTTTAATTATTATTAATTCAATGTAATTTAATATTTACGTCCTAACTATGTGGCATCATTTGCTCTTTACATTTTTTAAGAAGCTTGATAAGCTAACTAATGATTCTGACATAGATAATGATTAGAAATGTACCTGGAGTATATATTTTTCACCCAACAGATTCATCTCTTTAAGGTATTAATTGTACTTATTAGATGCAATATGTCTATTGTATTTCACTGTCTTCGCCGCTAGAAAACTACACCAAAGCACGTGATTTGTTTCCAACTGATTTCCAATAATACAGTTTCTTTTCTGAAATTGTTCTTAAATTTTCGTTTCTTAACTATTTATCCAGATTGTAATATTTTTAGATTAATGAAAAATATCTGTAAAAATATGTGATTACAAGGTTAATTTAATTTTAAATTTTTAAAGAAATTTTTTGAACAATAAAGTGACGATGTTTTCCTTTGAACCGAAATTTGATAATAATATTTTTCTTTAACTCAAATAAGCATCGATTACAAATTAAAATTAATCAAAATCAGTTTGACTAAATTACAAACACAATACACGTTTAAACATCGTTTGAATAAGTTAATTATTATTTGTGTGAAAAAGTTGTATTTCTATGACTATAAAATGCCATTCATTCACTCAATGAGGAGCTCAAACTAGTACGTTGTCCGTCAACAATATGTATTATAGAATTTGGTCAATCCTGACTGATTGATATTTCTGTACAACAGATCTGTTCTTTTACAGAATAAACAATCTATTCTCTAAACACAAGGGGACTCCGTACCCCCTACATTCTACTCACAAAACACGTAAAAGTTTTGAGGGATTTTCTTAGCTATTAGTTCACAGAATCGTGAAAGCTATACACCAAACTAAAGATAAAAGGTATACAATTTTCCATCTAGTGATAGATTTTTGATATATTTGATCGTTTTTGACAAAAAGTTACTGAATGTGACATAAAATTGACTGATTTTGCGATTTTCTTTGTACGGCGCACAACATTTAACTTGAAAAATTTTCATATAATAGTTCTACGTTACGCCTTCCTGTAAAAGTGTACAAAATTTCGCTTTCAATTATTCAATATCCCATATATCAACATTTTACTTCTTTGAGTTCGAGTCAGACATAATTTATCACGTGGCAGTACAACAATAACAATTATACATATACATTACCACAACAAGTAATGCACCTTTATCTATAATTTGATGTATAACATGAGATCATTGATACAAAATTAAGCTGACTATGGATGCTTGTTCTATGGGACGTACTACCTCTAATGATGCCTACTAACTACAGACACTAATATGTTTTCAGATTTGGATAGAAAATATCTCAATTACCTACATTTCTTTTGGATACAGCAGAGTCATTTTATTGAGTAAAGTATGGTACACTTTTATATGCTAACAAAATCATTAGTTTGATGGCTGGTGTATGGGAAATTCTGGACATTAGAATAACATTTTAAAAAATCGGGACAAAATTCGGGACGCTTCATCAGGCGGGACAAGTATTTAAAATTCGGGGCTGTCCCGCCCAAATCGGGACGGTTGGTCATCTTAGTGTAAACGGACCAGAGAAGTTTGACTGTATTATCTGTCGCAGTTTCACTCACATATTTCAACAACAAAGCATCGTTTCTTAAAATGGCTATTACTTTCCTACCAATTCAATAAATTTTGTTTGTATTTTAGCATACATTTTGGCACAGTTTTTGGCATTAGGCCACAGTTCGCTTTACGAACTTCACTCTCTCGACAGCATCTCTCCTACCCGTCTATTTACAGACATCCTGCATGACGGCATCATCGCGGCTTGTTCGATATGCATGCGAAGCGTCCGGAATTCGCTAGATTGCATCTGCATATCCAGCCGAATGGTTTGGTCGCAGGCGACCGGTCTAGTCCCAAATATTCTGTCGGAAGTCGGCGTAGAGCCGAAGGTCAAATGGAGTGCGGATGTGGTGAGAGGAGCGAGCGGCATACTGCCTCCACCCTCCTCTGACCACCGCCGCTTTTTTTTTTGATTCTTTTGAGCCGCGACGCGGTCTCCAGTCTCAAGGATACCCGTTTTAGAGAATGGACTAGGTCGGGTAGAGGGCGGTGTGTTTGCCCATTGTCGACTTCCTAGTATATCCGAGTTCGTAGCGGCTTGGTCGATTGGAACAGTGTTAAAGAAATCGATCTCTTTTTTGAAACATTGAAAATTACAGAATGCATACCTAGTTTCTAGTGGTATTTGTATTTGAGCAATTATTGTTACTTTTAACAGGTACAAAGTGTTATTGTCTATCTCTGTAAATGGTATATTTCCAACATATACGACGATAAGACTCCGTTGAATCTTCGTCAAGATCTTCCAGATTAGTCACCACTACTTCTTTACTCATTTCATGTCATGTATTCAAATTAAAGTTTGTCTCACAAATTTGACGTCCATTCCTCTAGCATACTTTGATCCACTATTTTTGGAATATTTTTCACGCACCCGTACATAAAACTGTACTGGGTGCCCCTGTTTGGCCTGAAGTTGGTAACAATCATCGCGCAAATCGTTCAATGTATTTCCTATTTTTTTAAATTTTTTTATGTATTTTGTTTTGAAAGTATAAATAAAGTTGATCAACAATAATGAAACTGTGAAAAATTTGAAATAAGCTAAACAACAATTTATTTGTTTTGCCAAAAATCATTTTGCACAGGCATGTTTTGAATACTGGGTGTAAACATCCAACCGTGGCGGATTACCCACTAGGCGCAAGAAGCACGCGCTTAGGGGCCCCGCTAGTGGGGGGGCCCTCAAATCGATTTTTTATTGTAGGATAAGAAAGAAGCTAACATTACCTTTTGACGAAATATAACAACATTTTCAGAATGAAACAGTTTTATCGTAAACGTTCATAAAGTAATTGGTGATGACACAACTTTATCTGAATTAAATAATAGGAAAGAAATTTACCACTAAATTGTAAAAGATTACCATACAATAGTGAATGTTAAGGGGTCCCCAAATTGCATTTTTGTTGAGGAAATAGCAAAAAGCGAACATTACATTTTGACCAGGCATCGCCTAACAACATATGTATCTTTAAGAGTGAAACAAAATTTCATCATTTACGTACATAATGTAACTTCTAACACATTTATATCGAAATTAAACCATAGGAGCAAGAGCAAGAGGATTATACCACAAAATAGCGCAAAATTAAGGACCCCACAAGCGTGGGACCCAAATTAAATATTGTTTTTAGACTTTTAAACGCACGAACGAGAGCGAGTTTGTTAATTGTTGAAATACCTAAATAGTATTGATAAACAGAATAGCGAAAATGTATGAAGTTTAGCTATTGGCTAAATTGTCCAGAGAGGATATTTAATGTAGAAAGAGAGACCCAAAATTAACAACATCGGAAATTCCACAATAACTTCATCGAGTCTGCAATAAACAATTATAATAGCGAATTAATAAACAATAGAAACACGGCAATATTTGTTGGAATTGGATCTATTATCGAGAGAGAATTTTTACATCTAAGACGCAGAAAAAAAAGACAATATTGAAACAATTCTTAATGAAAAAAAATATTAATAAGCAATAGAAAGACGACAATATTAATGGGAATTCGCTCAATTATCGAGACAGAATATTAGAAACTGAAAATACATACCAATAACTAATATAACAAAATTGACAAAATCATAACAAAAAGAATCTGAACAGGTTCATTCATTGCCAAATAGTGAGCTCTTAAGGGTACATTCTGGTGTAACCGCACTAAAAATAAGGCCTATTTCCTACTATTTCTTCTATGTTTTTCTAGTCTATTTCCTTTTTTTACACATTTATTCGCTATCGGGTAAAGAAATGTTATAAATTTAAATAATTAAAAATAAGTAAACCGTAAATAATTGTTGTAAATTTTCAAATTGTTATTGTAACAAAAAGTTAGTACTTTCGGAAACTTGCCAACCTAAAATCGAACTAAAAACGACTTTCCTAAACTCTTATTATAATCTTGTCCACCTTAGTTTTTATCAATTCTTATACATACATTCTTATAAATAAATATAACAAATTAGTCTATAAATGTCTTTCGATCTTGGTAGCTTAATTGATTAGAGCTTCGGACGAAAATTCCGGAGGTCCCTGGTTCAAACTCAGACCTAGCTTATTTTCCATAACAAAAATCCTTATCTGAATTAATTCTATAATCGCATTATGCACGATCAATAATAATAATTAGCCGTAATATTAATTACAAGTTCAACATATTTCAAATTGTTTAATAAATATGTTTAAAAATTATTATGATTATTTTAGAATTTAGTGCTGAATATATAATAAATAATGCTTGATTAATAATTGAATTTTCAATGTTATTACATTTTGTCAAGCATGCGGATATTTTTACCATTTGCTTGCGAATAATAATTATTTTTGGCAATAAACTATTTTTCGCGCCCTTTTCTTTCTGTTTATTATTTTAAACGCGGCCGCAAACTTATTAAAAAAGGAATTTCTTTTATTTTATTTACAGTTTGGTACTAAATCTGTAATTTATTTTTTCTTAACGTTACAAATCACAATGTAATATCTTTTTTCTTACTTAAAATACGTATAAAATCTTTCGTCATTAATTTCGAAATTCAGTTCCATCCCGCTTAATTTTATGTTATATCGTTTTGTAATGTAAGATGATAGTAATAATATAATTTTGTGCTTGTGTATTTATACATTATGTACTTATTGAAAATTTTTAATTTCATTTTGTGTTTTTGCACAACATTTTATAGATTTTCTTAATTTGTGTTACAAATAGGTTATATATTTTATTACATGGTTTAATTTTTGTTTTCGAATGGATAAAGTATAGGGGCCCCGAAATCCGGTTGCCCTTAGGGTCCCCAATTTAGTTAATCCGCCACTGACATCCGAACATATTTTTTTAAGAGGTTGTGGAAAAACACACAGGTTCTATGTCAGACTTGGTTTTAAATAAAAAATATATACTACACTATCGATTTCGGTCTTGGGCCATCTTCAGGTGCATAACTGAAAAGACAATACATGATATGAGATCACATATGATACATTATATAGAATATATTTCTTCACACACTTTGAAAAACAAATTTGAAAGTCTATAGGCCAAAGCTCAAAGACATGCAATATTAAACGAGGTAGGCTATATACAGTCGAACTTCGATAACTGGAACCATGACTTGCCACAAAATTCGACTTATCAAGACTTCGAGTTATTAAATAAAAGACATAATATGTATATAATATTTATGTGTGCATTTATTACAGTAAAAATGCGTTACATACACATATTTTACATATGTACTTTAAAATGTATCTACTCATATGTATACTTTTACCCAAGAATAACACCATAAGTAGGGTTTGATTCGGATTTCCTATGCTGAAAAGTGTACATACATTTATTTCTGGGTAAAAAGTCGGTTAGTTCTGACTGAACTTTTTATTTTAATTTTTAAAGCGCTTCATTGTTATTAAGCAATTATACAAATAATTGGTTGTATGTTTATTGGTTTCTAAATACGAACCCAAAACGTTCCACAAATTTCAACAATTTTGCAACCAGCTTCTTTAAAGCTGGTTGCTGCAAATCATCTTCTATTGCATCTATTTTGCTGTCATTTTTATTGTCGAGCTGTACATATTCGGATGTAGATCTGTAGAGCTTAACAATCTCATCATGTTTGCTTATTTTTTTTTAATAGTTGACACCGTTCTTGCCGGAATACCAGTTTTTCGTGAACCACTTCCACTTCCACTTCTTTTATAAAGCTAAATTTTTCATCAATAGATAAAGCTTTTAAGGTTGCGCAAGAATTGAGTAGGCAACCAACTATACTTCATAATTTTGTAATAAGATTTACACCGAACTGGTAAGGTATGTCCATTCAAATTATAAGTTTAAGGTAAACTTTTCCGATAATACAAAAATTATCTGGCTCAAGTTTGTCGAGTCTAGGTGACGGATTGTAAGATTGTTGGTGGCTATGTCGTAGTCTTCTTGCGATCAACTACAACACACAGATATTCACAGAATTCGTCACCTACACTTGACAGAATTGAGCCAGGTATTTTTTTTATTACTAGCACATATACAAAGTTCACTGTAGTAACGTATATTTTTAATGCACAAACTTGAACCTATATTTATTACTGCATTTCCGATTTAACCGCCACTTTAAAGTACATTTTAACTAACAAAAATAGTGGGATAAATCAAATACACAGAATATATTGTTTTCCACTTAATAACAACTAATAAAGCACACACTAGAAGTAACACAGAAACATCGTTATGCTATAAAGGTGATCTGAGGTGATTCCCCAGAAAATTCGACTGATTGAAGGTTGTGCCCAATAATCAGTTTGAGTTATCAAGATATTCGAGTAATAGAAGTTCGAGTTATCAAGTAAAAATTACACATAATTGTCACTCTTGACGCTAACGCCAACCAATTTGATTCGAGTTATCAAAAATTCGAGTTATCGAAGTTCGACTTATTGAAGTTTGACTGTATAAATAAATTTGACTACCACGTTTAATATTGCCTATCTGTGAGCTTCCGAAATGAAATGACCGAAATCGATACTGTAGTAGGTATATAACGAAGCAACGCAGAAAAAACAGGTGCAGTTAACAATAAAAAAAGGGATATGTTCTTCCTGTTCAGGTAATTTATTATTCGTAGTTACATGTTTCGCCCTAACAGGGCATCCTCATACTACACTGGAAAACAAGAAAATATAAACGATATTGACCTTTTTTTTTTACAGTAGGTATATGTTATTATTTAAAACCTAAAAAGTCTGACATAGAACCCGTGTGTTTTATTTCCACAACCACGTATAACAGACTACAATGGAGTCATTTATCAACCTGTTATTTTTTCGTTTTTGTTAAAGTTAGGTAAAATGTAGATACTAAACTACTGAAAAAAATTGCAGTAAATTTTGTAAATTTGTAACCAACTCGGATATTGAAATCATAAAAATAAAATTTTTGTTTACACTGCATAAGTTTTATCATAAGTAAAATATTTATAAAAATCCATAAATTCCTAGTAGTTTAGATGTTTTAATCTACTATTAGGAGTTTATTCAAAGTTTAAGGAAATAATGGAAAAATAACCCCCTCGTATTTACTCCATATCGTCAATATATTTACCACAAATGACGGGTTTGAAGATGTATAATAATAATCCATTATTTCCACGTTTGACAGAAACAGAGACGGCGTGACATCTTTCATCTCTCTTTAATTTGATTGGGTGGAAAACAAAGCAAAAGCACCATAAGAGATCATGTATTTCTGGCTTTCTAAATGAGCTTAAAATAAACCATTTGGTGCGAAAGTGATTCAGCTTGGATTTTTTTCTGGGTGTGTGAACCCTATTGAACAAGTTTTGAAGCTGCATTTGGAATATTTCACAGTGAATATTATTCAAAACGATGTTTAAAATCGACTTCGAAAATGAGGTTATGTTTCAAACCGTGTTTTTGCTTTAGTGTTAGTTTTAAAACGGGCAAAATTTGTAGCGTGGCTAACTGCAGGTCGAAAAGCCATCGAGATAAGGAATTTTCCTTTCATATTATTACCAAAAGTCCTCAAGCCAAATTATCCCAACAGTTTGTTGTCACATTTTAAGGGAACGATAGCTATAGGCCATTAAGAGAGATCCAAATTTCTCTGAGGGCCAACTACAAAATTGGAGGATTTGCAGTATGCATTTTATTGCAGGTAAGAGTTATATGAAATATAGATGTGAAATATTTGTTTATAATGTCATTTTAAGGTAAACCAGCTCGAAGAGTGCTCGAAATGATGACCATCCCGATTGGGTGCCACGTAGGGCTGTTAGAGTTATCTAACACTTCAAGTCTCGAATTTCGAGCTAAGTAAATCTGGTTTCTTTCCAAACCGAACACTCGGTTTTTCGAGTTAGCCCGCATTTGTTCGGTTAAAATTCAAGTCTCAATACTAAAAGCGAGCGATTACTTGTAATCAAGCATATTGGCTTGAATAAACTTTAAAGCATTGGTTGTATCCAAGCAGTGGTATGATAGAACAAAATTTTAGTGTGACGAAATGACAGTTAATCAGACCGACTTGTGTTCAGTACGAAAAAAGCGAGCGCTCGAACAGCCCTAGTGCCCTGCATGACGTTCGTGCAAAAACTGTCAAATATAATCAGGATATAAAGTGTAATATTGTACTTATCACATTATTCTACTCATATTCTACATACATTTCAGATTTTGTAAATAATAAATCTATTAATTTACAATCATTGTTTTATTGATTTATTCTACCTCGACTACTTCCTTGCCTTCAGGCTTCTTTACATAAAATTTCAGGTAAGACAATTGTTTTGTGATACTGCAAACAAATGTAAAATCCCAGAATGGATCGTCTAAAAAATCGATGCAGAAAAAGTTCGTTTTTGGACCATACAACAAAGTCAATATTGGCGATGTGTAATTTGAATTTGATAACAGTAAGCATGTCCTAGTTGGTTAAAATCCTCACTGAATTGAATATTTTCCATAATAAACCTGCAAAAACACGCGTAACCTCACTTTCTAAAGTCACTTTTTAACATCGTTTTGTATAATACTCACCGTGAAATATTCCAAAATTACCTTCAAAACATATTCAATAAGGTCCACACACCCAGAAAAAAATCCAAGCTGAATCACTATCGTATCAATTGGTTTATTTTAAGCTGATTTAGAAAGCCAGAAATACATGATCTCTTATGGCGCTTTTGCTTTGTTTTCCACCCAATCTAATTAAAGAGAGATGCAAGATGTTACGCCGTCTCTGTTTCTGTCAAACGTGGAAATGATGGATATACTATTCTAACACTGTTTTGAATGAATGAAAACGGTAGGTAACCACAGTTATGGCGCCATATCATAACCGCAATTGAAGATAGATGACACACGTTGGACATCCGACATACACTTTAGAAAGCAGTTTTTCTGCGACCGAAAGTGTCTGCTATGAAACATTCTCTCTCTATACGGTTTTATACCAAATAGTAGCCAACCACGAATAAATTTACTTTAATCTCTCCCACTTATCATCATTATGTAGTATAAACACACACAAAAATCGTTTTATCACTGAAAGAAATTATGCCTGAAAACAGAGCGACAACGACGTTGTAAACATTGTAATATTTGGCCAAGCATGGCGGCATAATGACACGCGAACATTAGATTCTCGTTTTAATGAACTAATTAAAAATCCAAGGTCGCCGTTGCGTTCGTACCGTCCGGCCGACCGAGCAACCGACAGGGCCGCATCGTAATTAGCAGTTTGGGCGAAAATGCAATTTGAATTTGTACGCTGTGAGGTAAGCCGAGGTTCCGAATTTCGCGTGACCCCCGAAATTATTCACGCGCTTTTGGATGACCTGCCACCAGTAGTAACATGTAGTATTGTTGGTTTTATACAGTAGATTTAGTACACAGATAAAAAAGATTTTTTGTTTTTAACAAACATATTTATTTGAATTTAATCTTTTTGATCAAAACAAAATAAGAATTACTTCATTGAATATTCTAGCTTATTTGCTAGTTGGCGCTGTAAGCTCTCTAATCACAAGTCGGCCCGTTCCTCACTTAATAATAAGCCTTGTGAAAGCCCGGCGCTCGGTTGACGTCCTGCGTCTGGCGAAATTGCTAAATATACCATAAACTTGACTATATGTATTCGTAATACGGTCGAGACATTCCCCACGTTGTCTGGAAAGACCAACGGAAGACCACCGGTCGAGGATTTGCGAAATCCTAAAAGGCGGCGACACGTGAAGATTTTTGGTCTACTATACCCTCCGAAAAGTTCTGGTGATTAAAAAGTCTACATTAACACCTTCAATGAGTTAATAATTTCTATAATCATCTGTCAGTCTGGGGGGCGTGAGTTTGAGTCTGACACCCTGCTTTCAGAGTGAAGGTTTTTCGGTGGTTTTCGTTTACTCCACGGCGAATGCTGAAAGCCAACAAACAACTTAAGACGTGCCACAGACGCGGGCCATAATAATGATAATTCGGGCCTACCGATACCCCAGCAATGGCATAAGCTGTTGGGGGATGTTAAGGCGTGGTTTATTATTATTATTATAATAAAAGAACTATTTATTGCAACCTTAAAATATCGCATTTTAACTCAACCAACAATTTCGTTAATTTAAAAAATCATAATTCTTTCACTCAACACAATAATAAGGTCCGAAATAAATTTAATTCCCTATAATATATAAGATTGTAAATTTTAATTGAAACATAAATTCTTTGGCACATACGTATTCTTTATACCAAACAAATATTCCAAAGAAATGCATTTTTATCCGCAAAGACGTATATATTTGGCCCTATTGAACCTACAGATTTGTTTGAGTCAATGCATATTGATTTGAATTAAAGAACATTTCCTATCTGTATACAGTGTGTCCCCCGGTGGACCTAACTATACCTATAATGGGCGTAATTTTTTATTTCTCGAGAAAAAGTCATTCTTTATAAAGAATTTTGGATGTCCTAGAAAGTCGAAAGCCATTGTTAGTATTTTGATTTAACATACAGGATGGTTTGAAAACACGAAAATGTTCAATTGGCCGAAGAGTAAACTATCGGTTTTTTGAAATTAGATCAAAAATGTTATAGGTAAAAGTTAGTTTGAATTCATTTTATGCTCAAATATCAAACTTGAATGTTCTATTTCAAATTTTACATCTCGGACCAGGGAAAAGACATTACATAAAGGTGAACAAAAAATTTAGAGACCACAATTATGATTGATCAGTTGACAGTAGTAACAGCGTATCCAAGCAATTTGTTGATAGACGCTGATTGAAGTATGTTGACTTAGAGCAAAGGGTTTATTTACTTTTTTGTTATGGTATAGGTGAGGTATCGTAACGCCGTGCTATTGATGTTTTTAACAGAAAATACCCTGAGGTATACGTTTATGTCAATTTTGTTCGTGAATTGGTTAAAAAATTTCATGCAACAGGTGACGTGAAAAATATCAAGAAAAGAAAACCGAAATGGCGAAGATGATGCAGGAGCTCGAAAGATCTTGAGACTTGAACATCAGTAAACGCCACCTGCAAAGGATCTTTTCAAATCAAAGATTTCATCCTTATAAACCAGTACTAATACACACTTTAGTCGAAGGAGATGATGCTCGTCGATTAGAGTTTTGCCTATTAATGGGAGAACGAATTATGGGCGATAGATTTTTCCATAGAAAAATTATTTTCACAGAATTGCAGATATTGGTCTCAAGAAATTCCAAATTTCCGTATTACAACCAGTTCTTAAAAATATAAAAAAGTGTTTGGTGTGGGATTTATTACAAGAAAATAATTGGACCATACTTTTTTGACGGCACTGTAAACCAAAACACTTATTTTGATTTGTTGGAAAATTTTTTGCTACGTACTTTGGACGAAATTTACTTACAGCTCAGTATGTTCACTACACTATCAACACGACGGTTGTCCTGCTTATAGGGCATATCAAGTCAGGGATTGGTTGAACAGACATTTTCCAAATAAGTGGATTGGACGAATCGGTCCTATAGGATGTCCACCACGTTCACCTGATTTAACGCCGCTTGATTTTTTCTGTGGTGTTATTTAAAACAGATGGTGTATGCGAATAATTTTCATGATAATGTAGACATTCTAAAATTAAAAATTAGGGAAGCAGTAGACGAAATAAATGAAGAAACAATTGGTTTGGTATATCGGGAGTTTAGAAGAAGATTTAAAACTGCTGGCTTTCTACTTTTTAGGCCATCCAAAAATCTGTATAAAGAATGACATTTTCTCGAGAAATTATAAATTACGTCCATTATAGGTATAGTTAGGTCCATCGGCCCCACACACTGTATACTTAACAAAAATCTGTATAAAGAATGAAATTTTCTCTAGAAATTAAAAATTACGTCCATTATAGGTATAGTTAGGTCCATCGGCCCCACACACTGTATACTTGACATTCTGCTATGTTTACGTTTGATCATTTTCAGCAATTCAATGACCATGTTTGACCATATTTTCAAATATTTTAATTCGCTATCATTTTGGAACACGACTGCCAAAGTGATTTTGGCTGTTACCTTTCGTTAAAATATGTACGTAGTTGCCACTTCACAAAAAAGTAAAAAGTAGATTATTTGCCATTTCTGCAATTAACCACATTCTGCAATCGTATGACCAAGTTTGACCCAACTTTGGGATTTTGTTAATCGCAACTCGACCTAATGTGGATTTAATAAAAATTGGTCCGAATTTCGAATGTTTCAAACTATGCTCAAAGTGGTCATTAGATTGCGGAAAATTGTCAAACGTCAAGCCTACGAGTATTCAAGAGTTTATTATGATAAATCACAATTGCGTACCTACAGATTTAAACGAAAGTTAACAGTCAAATTTACAAAATTGGTAGCGATTCAGAACATTTCAAAATGTGGTCAAACATAAAGTTAATATGGTGATACACAGGCGGGTTGTCAATTTTAAATAAATTAAAAATTACAACCACAACCTGTATTTTTAAACCAGGGACCTTTGCGTCGCTCTCACAATGCTGGCCCAACTTACCCGTCACAAAACCTAAAAAACTGGTTTTATAAAGTTTTGTTTATTCCAAATTGTTGAGTTGTTTTCAAACGTAATCTAGATTTGGCAATGTTTGCAAGTTCTACTGTGAAGTTTAACAATCGATTTCAGTAGCTATAAGTACATTTTAGGTATAGGACATTGTACACAAAATTAATCTAAAATTTTCCATAGAATTGAGAAATGTATTCACGTTAGGGTTTATTTTTTTGACGTATTATTCACCATATTAATAAAGGATGTGGGTACATGACAAACAAAGAATTACTTAAAAATATTGAAAGATGTAGGATGGGAAGAAGGTTAACAAACGGGTTTTGAGAACCGAGTTATGTCAATAATATTAATAATTAATATCTATTCTGGCAAGTTATCTGTCATCACATCACCAAACGTTTGTATTTATTTTAGAATATTTGCATCGAACTCCTTAAAAACGTTACACTTAATTAAACAAAATAGAGGTCTGATGCTTTTGAATCGATTCCCTGTCTTCTTTGTTTGTTTTAACGATATCAACAAAAACTGAATTTTGAATTATCAACTTAGATTACAAGTAATAAAGTATCAAGTTTACACTTTGTGTTCTAAATATTTTCCAGTCTCCCGAAGTATCGCACCGACTAGTAATGAATCATAACGTCATCTTGGCTGTTCTTTTTTTATTATTATCCGCCGAAAACATGTTTTGACAACGTTTCACCGAACAATAGGCGCGTCGTCAGCATAGCTTCGCAAATAAAAAGAATTATTCAGCCCGTAGAAAGTCGGACGCCCAGACTGGATGTAATCGATGGGATGGCGCGTAGCGTCTGGACGCCGAGACCTTGCGTGGGTCGGGCACATCAAGGTTACACGTTATTGACTAAACGGTAACACAAAGGCATAGAGTTGATGTTGGGCTTCATTGATGCTATGGAACTTCAATAGTCGCAATAAGAACATCACATCACGAATAGACTGTAAAAGTTTCTAAGAATTCGTTTGTAGCAACGCCCAGTTTCACAAACGCTAATTATAATTATTTATCGATGATCTTGGATTATAGAAAATTCTATAATTTTCCAAGATCCCCATCAATCTTATTGAGGAAAGACGCTGGTCTTAAAAGCATTAAAATTGTACTTTCCTCAATCCACTTTAATTTGTTTTTAGGTCTAAGATTGATGGTGATGGAGTAAGATTGTAAAATTTCTTTGGCCTTGTGAGTGATTTTTTAACACTTCAGAAGTTTGACGTGCGATTTAAAAAGAAACTGCTTTGTAGTGCAAAATCTCGCAAAACTTGCAGTCGCGAAGCATTGTTTCTGTTCTGAGTTTATTTTATTTCGACTATCTGTGCCCAGTTGCCAATTTTACGTAATGATACCAATAATATTTTTTTTCTCCATAAATTGTTGTAGAATAACTATTTTTGCTTCTGTAGTATGTCTCTGTATTGTAAGATTATTTGTTAGAATTAAGAAACAACATCCAAAAAATATAACACAATTAATAGTTTTGTTTAATTTTAAACCATTGTTTTCAGAAACAATAAGGTCCATGACAATTCATGACAAACAGTCTCAAACTTTTCTCAAATTTACTATTTACAAAGATTATTGAGAATTAATAATCAAACGATTATAACGAAAATTTAAATAGTGATAGATATTTAGAAATTTTACGTGGATGTGTGAACAATTTTTGCGAAACTCCCCTCATTATTTTACGCGGCTGCTTTTATCACATGGACGGTGCACCGGCACATTCTTCGCATGTGGTATCCATTCAACTTAATCAGATGTTTGACGATAGGAGGTTGGGAAATAGGGGACCCTGGCGGTGGTCACCAAGCTCACCAGATTTAACACCATTAGACTTTTATTTCTGGGGTCATGTGAAAAGTCAGACCACACCAGTTAATACTCGAGATGAATTGACTAACAGAGTAGTAGTCGCTATTAATGGACTTCAGCCACAAGAAATCCAAAAAAACGATGACAGAGGTACAGCGAAGGGTTTTAAAATGTTTGGAGCAGAACGGGCAGCATTTCGAACAACATAATTAAGTTTTAATTTAAGTTAGATATCCCAAATATATTATTTTAGTTTTAACAAACTTTTTCAATATTTTTCTGTTATCCTGCTGGTCCAAAGTTGTTACATTCCTATAAATAATGAATAATTCGTTTTATATTTAGTTTGCATTCTTTTATACTGACAATATCTCAAAAACTATTAAAGATAGATATAGGAAACCCTAATATTAATTGATAGGGAATAAGATTTCCTATCGAATGGCGTATCGGTATACAGAGTGTTCCATTTGAAAAAAATGAGTTTTTTACGTTTAAAAATTCAATTATTGTGTAGTAATTTTTGAATACCCTGTATAAGATATCATGATGAACCAAACATCGTCTTATTTGTTTATGTTTCTAGTTTTGGACCACCAATCATGAAACTTCTAGCTTCAATAATAACCAAGATATTCAATTTTAAACATAACCGCGGAAATCACCATAAGATTAATAAAATCAAAAAACTCAAAAATGGTGATATTTAGGTATAGGGAAACATTATCAAAAATGATGTATTTTGATATGTTGAAACCAAAAATAAAATAAAAATTATATCATTCCATTTAAAATAACAAACTTGATACCAACTTCCGGTGACCGGGCGTGATAGTTAACTTGAGAATATCTTAGCTGAAGAGCTCAGATCGAGTAAATTCTAGTTCCAAAATTTCAAGTTTCCAGAAATAGTAGAACATGAGCAACTTCTAATGTACCAGTTCCGTGAGACATCCTGTATATTAAATGAATTAAAAGTAATATGTATTAATTTAAATAGTGGCGCCTCCGCCAGTTTCTGTTACACTGAAAAAATTTTTTTGTTTTTAAGAAATTTATTATTAAATGAATTTATTCTTTTGGATCAAAACATATTTCTTTTCCACAAAAATATTTACTTCATGGAATAGCTACTCCAGTTTTTTGCTTATAGAGAATTACTTTTCTTTAAAGTAATATTTTTTGTTTCGATTTAAAAATACGTTTCCTTTCGCAAAACAAATCTAATTTTGATTCAAACAACTATATTTTTATACAAGAAGAGATTTCCTTCCTTTAAAGTAATATTTCTGCTTTGATTTCAAAAATACGTTTACTTCCGACGAAGAAATCATATTTTGATTCTAATAAATCTATTGTTAGTGTGTATAGGCCAACTGCATTGTTAGATCTCCTCACAAATCGGCCTATTTTTTAGTGTATAATAGACTGGTCAAAACCTACCGCTCAGTTGACGTCATACGCCTGGCGAAACTGCTAAAAATGTTCAAGTTTCGATTCTAAATCACTCCACACTTTGGTACACAAACCTTGGCCATAATAATATGTATGTCTGGGGAGACCAACCATCGGTCGAGGATATGCCTCATCCAAAAAGGCAGTGGCAAGTGGTGATTTTGCTTTACTGTACCCTCCGACGTCATGGTCGAAGTCATGGTCAATAAAAGGTTCTTTCTATCAAAAAAATATTCCAAACAATTAACAACAGCATTTTTATCAGCAAATAAATATTTCTTTGCCTCTATTGAAAGAACAGACTTTCTATTTGTGTCATTCGCATTGAAAGTTGAGCAAAACACTGCCCCGGCTTTTAGTCGTGTCTGTATGTTTTTACTTTATCATACGCAGTATGTAAAGTATTGTAATCGTGCCAAAAAAAGTTTTTGAGATTTTAGCGGAAATATGTCTTTTTGGGTACCCTGAACATTGACCAAGGTACAAAAAAATGTCTGTGTGTGTGTGTGTGTGTGTGTGTGTGGATGTGTGTACCCGTTTTTGTGGCGACGATTCCGGAGAAACTACTAAAGGTATCGGGACGAAACTTCATATTTAGAAGATTCATAACCAAACTTAGAGCTGAAAAGCTTTCTGTTGGAAATGGTCCAAAGGAACTGCAGGTTTAGTCTTAGCATTTTTGAAACATTTTGTAAATAAGCCGCCATTTCTGGAATTTCGTCGAAATAGTTAAATAATAAATTAAAGAAGATGAAATTCTGAATAATTTATCACTATGACATTTTTTGGTACAATCAATAGTTTAACTGCATGAGCAAATTCTATTTCATCGAGATCGGTCGTACTCCCGTTTTTGTGGCGACGATTCCGGAGAAACTACTAAAGGTATCGGGACGAAACTTCATATTTAGAAGTTTCATAACCAAACTTAGAGCTGAAAAGCTTTCTGTTGAAAATGGTCCAAAGGAACTGCAGGTTTAGTCTTAGCATTTTTGAAACATTTTGTAAATAAGCCGCCATTTCTGGAATTTCGTCGAAATAGTTAAATAATAAATTAAAGAAGAAGAAAGTCTGAATAATTTATTACTATGACATTTTTTGGTACAATCAATAGTTTAGCTGCATGAGCAAATTCTATTTCATCGAGATCGGTCGTACTCCTTTAAAACTAGTAGCCAGGATATGTCAGATTATATGTCAGATATGATTCTAATGACAGTACGTAGTGTCAAACGCAAATGTTTTGACAACCTACTGTCAATATAAGCTGCGTTCGGATATAGTATACACTATACCGTACACTTTTTACACCCAATAACACGTAAGTGTCATTTGGACAGTGTACCCTGTGTCAGCGGAGTACAATATCCGACCGCAGCTTTATTCGACATATCTGTTTAGTTCTACTAGTTTTATTTTAATGCAGACATAGCCGATCTCGATCAAATATAATCTCATGCAGCTAAACTATTAATTTTATATATAGTATGATAAAGTCATGTGCCTGACCACATCAGATTTTTTTTATACGATGGGACCTGGATTGGAGAAATCGCCCTAGTGATAAAAACAAGGATTGTGAAATTTTGATATTAGAATCGGGTAGCCGGTAGGAAATAAGACCTATCAGATTCGGTCTAAATCATTTTTTATCACTATAGCTGTTACTCCTTTTTAGGTTACATACTATTTTATGAACAAAATAAAGATGTGCATTGTATATCTAATTAGGTATGTCTTTCTTTTACAGGTATGTCGACGTCCGCAATCATGTCTAGATCTTCAGTCGTACGTATATTAGTATAGTGTGTATGTCAGGTATTTATAACTACAAGCATGCCTTTCTGTGTTGTAAATGCTATTTTGAATATTATTTTATAGTGAAAATTTTCGAAGGAACAAAGAGAATCTTGGACATGGCCGATTATTATTAATGTTTTCTATAATTGATCATGATTCAGTGACGGATGTTTATAGTTCCAAGAAAAATTTCTAATGGCTCTTTAGTCACGTTTTGTTTCGTTGTGCGTTGTCTATGTTATGTATCAATCTTATGTAGGAGGAGTATTATGTATAATAGTGCAACGTATAATTTGTTCTAAGTTTTTTTTGTAGGTAATCTTGTGTTAATTTATTTGAGCATTAAAATATTTTCTATATCCAAGTTTTTCCTCGGCAGATCTGGTACTGTCCCTAGTATCAATCGACATACCTGTTGTGGAAGTGCGCCAAGGTTAGTTGTGTTAGATATTTTAGAAAAGTTCGTGTTGAGTCCAGATCTGTGAAGTCCTATAATTACATTGTCGAATAAATTACAATCTATAATGATATTTTATACCTATCCAGTCAACAGGCTTCGAGAAAATAAAATTATGATAGAATATGTTAACATCTTCTAGAAACAAAATAGTCTCAAAAACATTAAACTTTGAACTTTCAACTTTCATCAAATTTTGTACATAGTCTATTTCTTGCGGTTAGTCCCACAGAAAAAAAAAACACTAAGCCTGGAGCATTTTTTTCGTGAATGATCCATTTTATTTCTTTCTATGATTTTATCTGTATAAAAATTAGAGAAAATATAAACAAAATAAAATAAAGTAAAAAATATATAATTACTTATTATATAAGGTCATATATTAGCTAATGTGTCTACGAATGAACATTTAAATATCTAAAAAGTTTTAATTAATAAAATAAAGTTATAGGAATTCCGTGACAAAACCCATCTCGGAGATCTCGGTTATTTGAAGAATATAGAGAACCTTTTAGATTATTTTTTGTGCTAATCAATAATCTAAAATAAATTGAACCTGTTTTTTACTTAAAATCCAATTTGCTACTAACCAAACCTTTGTGTTTGTAGCAAGATTATGGCGGTCAGTTTTCAATTGTTTAACTTATAACAGTCACGAGTGACATAAGCAAACTTATGAGACAACAGAAGTTAAGAAAAAAAAGCGTGTTTTCAATTTTATTATTTTTATTTATTATTTATTAATCTTTTCAATAGTACCTACTATGTTTAAAGAATGTTGTCCTTGAAAACTAATTTAAATGTTCCTAAAACTTCCGGAGATACGAGTCTCAGTAGATTGCTTGTATCTATGTCATTTTTAATGTTATTAGTTGAAGATTTTTTATTTATTTTATTATATAATTAAGATGCATATGACGGCAATCCTTATTCATATAGAAAAAACTTTTAATCCTCTTAATTTGTTCTTTTATACCATACTTAATTCCTGTAAAATTTGAGATCAATCATAACATATTCACTCGTGCCTCAAGGACTCAAAATGGTGAATAAAATCCATTTAATGAAATTAAATAACAACATTAATAAACCACGTGTTTATGACGTTTTACCACAATAAATTTACAAACGACAGTTATTAGCTTAATCTAAAGAGTAATCAATTGACTTTTTGTCTAGATGTCAGAGCATTGCACATATTACCAAGTAGGTAGGAAATTTGTTAAAAATACAATAATCTAAGCTAAGTGACTATCCTGAGGAACTAAGAACAAAATCGAACAATTGAAAACTGTTTCTGATATCCTTTTTTTTTCGTACAATCTGAATCTGAATGCAGAAATTCCAAATTGTGTAGTTTTTGAGAAAATAATGCACTGCTTATCTCAAAATCTAGGCTCAAGTCAAAATTTCTACCTTCAGATTCAGAGTCTACGCAATAAAGCATACCAAAAACACCTATCACTTGTTAGATTTTATTCTTTGTTGGTCAAATATGTGAAATGCTTTGATATCTAGACTCAAAACTTAATTGATTAATTTTATTCTATTTAGTTAATAAACTGCGGTATATTTATTGTAGTCAAACCAAATAAAGTGTATTATTTTGTTATATTATTAAATTACACTTATTTTAGATTTTGAGCCCCTTGGGGCGCGTGCTAATATGAATTCATCGATCTCAGAGTTCACTACAATTAAGTAGGGATATACAAGAAGAAATTGAGAGGGTTGTGCAGGAAAAAAAATAGTTATATGTGTTTTTTTAAAAATCCTCGAACACGTCGATTTTTAATTATCAAAATACAATTCTGTCAAAAGTTCAGTTTTAGACCATCCAGTTTCTTACTCATTTTAGTGGATCATTTAATTCTCTAAATAGGATCGCAAATAGTTTATGGCCTTACATAAGCCAATTTTCGAGAAAAAGTCAATTGAAAATTGTAAAATATTGATAACTTGCGTTTTGGGTAGAATTAATTACCTTGAAAACGAATCTGGGCTCAAAAATTTTCTAGCATACAACGTTTTCGAAAGAAAAGTGGGGTTAAAAAGAAAAAAAACGCTATTCCTTGTTCTTTTGTTCCCAAATGTTTTTGAAGCATTTACAGCGATTCTGTAAGTGAGGTGCCGACGGCTCCATAAAATTAACCTAAAAAAACGCAATAACCTGACGTGATATGCAACTTTTGAGCTCAAATTCGCATTCAACGCAAATAAATCAATTGAAAACACCCATTCGATATCAAGAATCAAACAAAATTTTTCAATATTACCCTAATTTTCAACTCTTTTCCTTGAAAATTGCTTATGTAAGGCGATAAATTTTGTAAATTACCTTTAAGACAATTAACAGATCTATGAATATCACTACAAAAATCTGATGTGGCCAGGCACATGACTTTATCATACTATATACAGTGTGTCCCACTTAAGAGTGTAACACTTTCATATCTTTTTTATTTTTAGTCCAATTTTAGTAATTTTTTCTTTCAAAAATAGAACACATATTTCTCTATTTACTGCCAAAAAACCAATTGCCTTCTTTAGATGCAAAGCACCTTGTGATGGCAAAATAAATGGCAAAAATCAAGAAATCACTTTAGGGATTTTTTTATCGTAAAATTTTACTAGTAATATTTGTTCAGAATTTCCCAAAAACCCTAAATCCAAAATTTGATGAAAATTAAAAAATATTGAAATTTTCTTAAAAAATCAAAATAATAAGTCCGTAAATATTATTTGCATAGGCAGCTGCGCTTAAAAAAGTGTGCTGTGTAATATTCAAAAATCCCCGTATATTTTCGGAATTTATACACAAATATATCTTTTTCTTTTCTATATCACATTATGATTTTCGCTGCAAATAAATTTCATTGGAGTTTTTTCAATTCGGTGAAACGTTAGAGCTGATGAAAATATCAACAAAACTGTATTTTAAACGGCTACAACTTCTTAAGGAATTGAGAAAACCAATAAGTCCATATGAACCTTTTTCCTCGGAATTACATTTACTTTCTAGTAGAAAATCGGTAAAAAGTTTTATATGGATTTTATTTCGTTATTTTGAATAAGTATTATTACTTAAATTTATTTACTTTTTATTGTTGAAATGGGTATTGATTGTGTTACTTTTTCGTTTTCGCATTGTTTGATATGTATTTTATCTTTTATTTTTCTTTGTTTTTTAACATTTCAAACGGCTGTAAGTTCTTAAGGAATAGAAAAATCATCCACAACTTCCATATAAAACATTTTACTCAGAATGACATTTGATTTCTAAAAATGTAGGCTATTAGTATATTTATACTTTTTCTAATTAATATTATTTTGAACTGTTATGTAATAATCTTTTTAATTTTTACTACAAATTATGTCTCGTTTTTGCTGCTCCGCAAATTTTTCTTATGATCAAAAGGCTCCCTGATTTCAAAAAGGTTAATAACCACTGCTATAGACAGTAAGTATTGTCAAAACATCAGCGTTTGACACTACCTACTGTCATTAGAATGAAAATATCTGTCAAATTCTGGCTAACTAGTTTTATATTAATAACAAATTAACAACAAATCATCCTGTAATTGGCACGTAATTTGATCTGCCGAAGTTTGTCAATGACCTAATAGATATTCCCAATCACTCCACATCAAACCAACAAAGGCCTCTTCAAACATATACATAAATTAAACTCTTGTCTGTACACAAAACGCATGAAGCAAAACAAACCTCTTCAGTCATCAACAAACACTACGACGCACAGCCAACTAAACAAATTCGTCATTAACCTAACAGCGATCGGGCTAGACAACCAACAGGTGAACGGGGAGCGCGCGACTATCGCGCGTCTCATGCCGTCTAGCAAGCTGTAAACACTCCGGCGCGGCGCGATACCCGCACAAACGTTTTGCCGGCCAGATCGCTTGCGATCGCAGTCAGTTGCGGTAGTGTTTTCGGGGGGAAACGCCGATAGCACGTTGGCCCGCTAGATCTCGTCGCGGCGATGCACATTTCGAAACTCGACGCGATTTACCTCAATCGTAAATATTGACGCGATTATCCCGCGTACGTACTTGGATTTAATCGCTCTTCTTATTGAGAAGAGAACGGTGTTTTGTTGGTGATTTATTTCTGTGATCTTCTGTGCGTTTTTTTTTGATTAGTTTATTTGCGAAGATGATGAAAAAGGAGAAACCTATGATGTCCGTGACTGCTATCATCCAGGGGCAGCACTGGAGGGGGTTGCAAGGTTTGGGTGTTGGAATGGGGCAGCAAAACCCTTTCGGTAAATAACACGGTTAATGTTTTTTTTTTGTGATTTATGGTTATTAAGATTCCAAAAGACAAATTGGTTTTTTCACTGTAATTCTGCTTCTGTAGATTGTTGGAACTTGTTTCATTTTTCTGGGCTATAATGAAAATATTTCTACTCAGAAAATGTAGGGGAAAAATGAGTGAGATTATTTATCTATCGGTGTATGTATATACGTTTTGACCTTGGGATTAGCCGTAACAAATAGGAATATTTGAAAGAAAAATATTTCCATAATTTTAAAATAATTCAAACTGAATCAACTTTGCCGCCAAAACCAATTTCTTAAAAATATATTTATTCTTACCACCCCGTTAAAATATTTTTATACCCCCACATTTAATGTGGTGACGGTATATTGAGTTTGACATAACATTTGTAACACCCTTAAGGAGGCGTGGCTGATATAGAAATCGGTTAACTTTTTTTTTTTTTTTTGAAATATTTACGGTGGGGGTATTTTAACTTCAGCACGGCTGAAGATAACTTTCTTACTAGTTTCTACTTTGCGTTGTTCGTTATAAACGCATAACGAAACCGCTTTCGATGTCATTATGAAAACACTAGATCACAAACGTTTAGTAACTTTTAGTTTTCCAAGATTGATGATATTGACGTGCAGTGTCAAATAAGGCTGACATCTCAATCACTATTGGCTCGCCTCAATCGTATCTGTGAATTTTACCACAACTACTAACGGTTGAAGATAAATCACTCTAGATTTTAAGATGACAACCGCAATTTTCGAAATTTATGTAAAATTAATGTTGCAAAGTAGAAAAATAGTATATAACACTTGTTTTGTAAGACGTATTGGCGCACTCGTTCCATTTGGGCACTCCTCGCTACGCTCGTCGTGCCAAAACAACTCGTGCGTCAATTTTTGTCTTATAAAACTAGTATTATAATATACTGTTCTTTTATTATTATTTACAGCCTGCTATAACTAGTATTACTTACAATTTGCTATGGGTATCTAGTATTAGGTCTGCACAATGTACTATTCTAGCTAGTTACAATATTCATACTGTTGTGGCCATTTTTTATGCACGACCCTCGCAATTTCTTCCTTTATATACCTACCTAATTCCTAAGATGGAAAAAATTTAAATTCTGAGTAGTTACCACAACACAATAAAATAAAATAATCAATTAACTTTTGAGTCTAGATATATCAGCGCATTTCACACATTTCCAAGTACTTACTTGGTCATAAACAGAATTATCTAAGCTAAGTGACTATCCTGACCACCAATGGACAAAATCGAATCTGAAAGCAAATATTCTGAAATGTGTCTTCTTTATGAGACGAAACAGTCTCAGGTCAGTTTAGCTCAATTTCTGCCTTCAGATTAAGATTCTACTAAAACAAAACATACCAGAAACAGTTTCACTCAATTTTCTTAATTGTTGGTACTTTGAAAATATGTGAATATGTAACTTAGAAAGTAATTAATTTAGTTTTTAAGTAAATTTCACACGAATAAATACGGATATAATATACCGGATCAAATTGTGACGGTCCTACATATAAAAGTTAAAAGTTAAAAATAAGGACAACCCATTAATACATACGTTTTAATGATAAAAACCGTACATCATAGCCCGGATTCGTATTCATCTCAACAAAATTGACCTAAAACCACGTTCCGCTGAGTTCCAAATGTTGCCAATACTGATTTGCATTTTGTTCAACAGTTCTCTGATGTAAGGTCAAACAATTATTATGCCCACCATAAGACGATTAAAAGATCTATCAAAATCAATCAAAAAGTAACCTTTGACAAAATTATAAATATCGATTAAAAATTGGAAATAATAGGTCGGAAAACAGTCTGTGATTGACAACTGAATTTTTTTAATTCACAGAAATTTTGAAGTATGTTTCATGAAATGAAGTAGTACCTAGTTTTAAGAAATCAGATTTAAATTATGCAACTGCCATCGGAAAGGAATTTCAATATTTATACAGATTATTAATGCAAATTTTAGTGTGGACTACAAATGAATCGCCGAGTTCGGAAACAGTACATGTCCATAGGATTTACTGTGGACTTGTACTGTTTTCGAAACTCGGCGATTCAAATATAGAAATGCTTTCCGATGGCAGTTACTTCTGATTATTGTCTGCAATACATTATAAAAATATATTAACCGTTAACAATAGAGCACTAGTTATTTATTTCTGTACTTCTCTAGAATTGCATTTTGGAGTATTGTAGCGCGTGATTATAGTGAGTTGGAAAACATGTTTACAATAGCGACGGTTCAGCGACCAAAATGGCTTTTTTATGATATGTCGATGGTGAAAATACTATATCATCGACCAGAATATCACTCAAGTATGCGCTCCAGTTTGTATATTTGTACAAATAGAAAGCAATAAATTTATTTTTTAGGTTATACCATACGTCAAATGTAATAAATACGAAATAAATTCAGACATGGTTAATGTGGCGCCATCTACATTGGGTGATTTATTTTATTTCATAGCTTTGGAGAAAATTGCGCTATTTGAATTGATGAGGTTTCTTGCACATTGTGTTCATCAGATATAAATTTGCAAATATTTCTAAACTCACTTTTTTTTACATTTCGGCAATTTTGCGACAACCGTACGTGATAGAACAGTTTTGATTCCGGGTTTGACCTCAGGGCAAATAGTTTAATCCTAAACGCATTTTCATATTCCATTTAAAAGCTTCATGTTCCTCAGAGTTAATAATAATTTTCAATTGTGTTTTTCTCAAAAAGTTCTACCAAAATTACTAAACAAAATATGGGGCCAGTAACTATTAAAGGCCGGACTTTGAATTTTACATAAAAATATATGTTTTATCTAATAATTATAAATAATCCACCTGGATTTTTTAAATAACAAACCGTCTCAGAGATTTTCTCATGTTTCCATACTTTACGCGCTGACTGTATACAAATGTCGCGTAACCAGCGAAAAATTGTCCTAAAAGGTTAAAAATAAATAAATAGAACAGTGAAGAACGTCACAGTCGTATTATTTAAAAAAAAAACCAATATTCATACACAAAATGATTATTTTTAGCGAAATTTATCAACAATACCAAAAAATCTTTTTTATTTAGACATTTGTGTTTGTCTTGTCTAGACGCATTTGCCGTAGGTCACGATTGGTGGCAGAATGCTCATTTTTTATGGTGTCCTCAACATAGATAGCGTTTGTTTTTTAAAGGTACATCGAGGCGTTTTGTTATCGAACGGTAAAAGGAATTCTTTGTGTACTTTTCGCTCGTCTGGCGATGAGTTACTTACTCAGAGCTACCTTATCGTCATTGCCAGATAAACAGATAAAGTTACGGTTAAATATTGTTTTTGCGGAAGAAAGGTGTAGTAAAATGCTCAAAAAGCCACTACCGTATTATTACTATGGAGTGTAGACTATTTACTTAAATATTTATTGAAAAAGTATTGGAAACCTATAACTAAATAAACCTATAACTTAATAAAGCTATAACTTAATAAACCACTAACTTGATGAACAGTTACCTACATTAAATGAATGTGTGAAACATTGAGCCAGTTTAATTGTAACCATAACCATAAAAAATGATAATATCAGTTATAAGTTAAGTGTCCACTAATAAAATCATCGATTTTGTTAAATACCTGCTATGTATTACCTATTATTTTTAGATTTTTAATTTAAAAAATATCACCAATCAATTAAATTGAAGGTCAGTATTTGGAAAGTACCGTGACTTAATTGACATTTAAACTCGCTTCAAATAATTAGCGAAATCGGTAAATTATCAGTTTTAATTATTATAATAAAAACTGTAAATATCACATATAGGAGATTGGCTGGTTTGCGATCATCCATATTCTGTAAAATTAGAATGTCTTCCCGAAACACGTTTTCGATAACAACAAAAAAATACCGTTAATGTAATATCAGCTACAGACAACAATGAGCAAAGTTTATCATGGTGGATTTTGCGCAAAATAAATACGACTGTATTTGCTGATAATTATGTTTAAATAACAATCGGTGGGCGTTTTCAAGTACGCACAATTATTAACTAAATCCTGGAAAATTCGCAGATAACGCATTAATTTCATTCATAATAATAAAAACAATTTTATTTTTCAAGAAATTGCCGGTTTCAAATATGCAGGGTGTTTATTTAGATTAAGGAAAGAGATCCTATGAGCTAT
Source organism: Aphodius sticticus (assembly GCA_963966075.1). Taxonomy (NCBI): domain Eukaryota; kingdom Metazoa; phylum Arthropoda; class Insecta; order Coleoptera; family Scarabaeidae; genus Aphodius; species Aphodius sticticus. The sequence continues at coordinate 26,691,998 of OZ014508.1, forward strand.
AAGATGCGACAGGTTTGTAATATTTGTATTATAAATAGATTCTCTTTAGCCCACATTAAATAAAAAAGGCATCATATAAAAGCTATTTCGTTTTAAAGGAGCTATCTTATGATAACTCACACGACCACTTTTGCACAGGAAAAAAATTGTCATCTGCAGGCCTTTTTAAAAAGCTACATAAAACTATATTTGTGTACATTGTTGTCTTACAAGTTGGTCAAATAATAACCAAAACCACTTAGTAATTTGGTGACAATGACGACAATGAATATTTTTTAAAAATATTTTTAAAACAACAAACACTGGAATACTTATACCAGAAGTAGGTATGTGCGAAAAAATGTGAACAAATTTTCATCACAAGTAAATAATAATAAGTTTAAACAAGGTTCATAAACGTATGTTTTTTTTGTTTAAATTAATTTCCGTTTTCCTTTTATTTATTAGACCAATAATAATAAAGTAATATAAAATAGCAGACTGACACCTAAAAGAAATCCCGATCGGTCATCTAAGTTTTCTTCTTATATTTATTTTTATATAGGGTACATGTTTCGGCAACTACAAATCTGTCAGTCCTAAATCTATTAAACATACGAAGAATGCATTCAAAATCTATGTTCAGATTTCATAAAAAACATAACCTGCAAAGTCATTATAATACTATTGTCTACTCACTGACTTATTATAGAGGGAAAAAAATATAAATATAATCCAGGTCGACATTTGAAGATGAACGGGTGGAACATTTGGATGTGAGACCAAAATAATAGAAATTACACTGGTTACAAGCAAATAACTGGTGTAACTGAAAATAATGGCATAGAAGAAATTACCCAGACTGCCCCAAAATCTCGATAATTTTTTTTCCTGGGTACTTGCACGTGTGTAATAAAAATTCCTAATGTTGCCTCTTTGTTTCGATTTCCAAAATAAAAAAAAAATCATTGAAGGAGGAAACTATTATGATGAAATTATGATGCAGAATATGTTTTTTTAATTTAATTTATGTTCATATTTCTAATTCAGCTTTCGGATTGTTTTATAGACTTAGAACTGACGTATTCTTTGCACTAGCTGAAACATATATAGTATATAAAAATAAATATAAAAGAGCAAGAATCAAGAGGTTTTACTTTACCCTACTGATACCAATTAACTATAGACTTGCAGTATGGATAATCGCGCAGACAATAATGGTGGTCAGGTTACAGTATCGTGATTTTTTTAAAATTTGTCTTGCAAGTTTATTTGTTGGCCTTTGTTTTGTAAATGCAGGTCATCATGGGGCAAAAACGGCCAATGTTAGTTGTTTTTCTTTAAATGCTTAAATATTTTAGCTTGTTTGGAATAAGTTTAGAACTTCTGCACTCATTTTATATCCACTTGAAGGTACAAGAAGGTACAAGTGACGTGAAGCAGTGTTAACAGCTTTAAGCTTTACTGCGGATTTCTGGAGATGTGCCATAAGTACCAGTTAAGCTCCCATAATCTGTCAGATTTTCGGAACAAGCGACAGTTGTAAAGCATACCTCAAACTGAACCAATTCTCGCAGCATGCCGAAGACAAAATTTAAATTCGGCGACCTTCTTTCAAACCAAGACAAATATTTGCGTATAGTATTATTAATCCAGGAACAGTTACGCAACCTTCAAAAGTAATTAACAGGTTATTCTACGTTCTCCCGTCGCCCCACTGAATTCCTCGCACATAATTCGGTTATTAGTACATCTTAGGACGCTTGATTTTGTAAATACACAACAAACAATTGATGATTCGCTAACGCGAAGTACATTGTTTGGTCTACCGGAGTAATATTTGTACTGACGTCAGTGTTTGTTTAAAATGCAAAATTGAAATGAGGTCATCAATTCGAAAGATTGCAGCAAGTTGTGAAACCACTTTTTTGTTCCATAAATGTTTTGTTATGATTAGTTGGTACATGTCAGGAGTTGGGTAAAACTGAAAGCAAATGTTAAAATTTAGCCCATTGGTACAGCGTGGTTCAGGAACCAATGCCGAAGGGGAGTGGAGTTGAGACAAATACTGACATTTTTACTTCAATTAGTGTCTGCAAATGAATACTACAAAGTACAAAGTGCTGTGAAAAAAGAAATTGAATTGGTTCTTCCGTTTTCGAGATGGAACCAAAAGCGTATCGCTTTCCAGGCCCATTTCAAAGAGTTATCTCATGGGTTTTCTCGTCATGGCTTCAATCTTCATAGTTCAGTTTTGTTTGAGTCTGGTTTAATAATTCTATCGGGTCGCATTAAAAACATATCAAAACTCACAGCACTTTTTAGAATTCTAAAATAAAGATAACGCGACCGAACAGAATTCTCTAAGTAGGTTGAAATTTATACTTGATTTTGATCTTCAAAGCTGGGAGAAAACCAATGACAACAATGTGCTATTTCATTACTACCAATCACAGAAACACGTGCTCTGCTAAACAGTATAAATCTAAACTACTTAACAGAGTTGTCACATTTTTTCCCTTAATTGATTTCCAGCCTTTCGTTTCAGCCTACTTAGAGCATTTTTACACGTCGCATTATTTTGCTTATTATTAATTTATTAACCGATTTCATTTAAATATTTTTGGGAAATGAATCTTTTTATCATTTTTATGATGTGTCGGAAAAAGTACCGTATGAAAATCGAAAGTGAGTGTTCTTGTGCTTGTCATCACTTAAAAACTTCAACCATAAGGGACCAAGTATAGTGCCACAAAAACGCAATCCGTAACGTGCCGTACCGCATGCCGTTCCGGACGACGAAATTAGTATTTATAGTGCCCCAATGACAAACAAATTGAGCGCCATCTAGCGGAGAAGAATATACCATGAATATACACAACGGCTCATAATGTCACATGTCAGTGTTATTGTTGATTGTATTAATCAGTGGTAGATCGTGGTAGACATAATAAATTATGGACGCAGGGCTTGTTGCAGCAACAATTCATTCTGAAGTCGACCTCGTTCTGTGTTCTCGTTGCCACAAACTATCAAAATGCTATCGGTTAACCTACAACTTACTGGAAACTGCTATTCACTTGCCGGTACACGTACAGATGGCGCCATACACGCGAATACTATCCCGGGAAACGTAAGACGTAAAACGCAGGAGATGAAATTCGTTGCGGTCGAGAACGAACTTTACGGTTTACGGAGCGTCACTATAATCGCGGAGTGGAAATTATGTACATTGATCTTTTTACGCTACGTTATTACGGTGCGGTCACGTCACCTTATACTTAGTTTATATTATACTTGGTCCCTTAGAGCAGCGTTCTTCAACCTTTTTACGCCTGCGGACCGGCAAAAGTAGGAGAAATATTTTGCGGACCGGCTGACGATCAAGGGGTAATACCACCCCTGGAGGTAGAAAAATGATACCTAAGTTTAAGCATGTACATACCTAGTAGTAGGGTAAAAATCAATTTTATTCAAAAATCAAATATTCTGCTGGAAATTGTTTGACACAGGTCGCTTTATAATCATCTCAACCAATTCACACATGATTGATTTAAAATTACTACATGGACAGATTTTATGTATTCTCTTATACAAAACCCAATCCACTACCTACGACTTTAGTAAATAGTATTTTTTGCAGTTTGGCTTGTTATTGAACACAAATTGAACACTCTTTATTCGAGAATTTTGTAACCAAAAAGAAGTTTTGAAAATTTCGTAAAAAGAACTTTCCTGGACTGATATAGGTATGTATCGGAGAAGATTGTCTCAATTTCAAGTCAATCGGTTATGAATTGGCTGAGGTACCCGACTCAACGTATTTGATGATTTTAAAACGAGTTTTGAGGAGAAATGCCGGTACGCTGCCATTTTGATTTTTTGTTAATGTTTTTTAAGTACGTGATTTTAAAGACTTGTGTAAATTATGTAACTTCTGAATAAAATTGATTTTTACACTTGTACAATGTACATGCTTAAACTTTTTAGACCTAAAAATGTGGACACTTATACACACTCTATAACTTGTATTTCAATGTCGGTGGCCATGTCATTAATTCTTCTCTGAGTTGTGGTATCCGATAGTGGTACAGCCTCTAATTTTGTAGCAGCTTGAGGACCCAAAATTTCGTGAACGATATCTAAGACGCAAAGCTGTACTAACCAATAGTGAATGGTTTTTTTTTGTTTTAGCTATACGAAGAGCTACGAAATAAGACTCTTGAAGCAGTGACTTGTTACTATAGTAGTCGTCATAATTTTCATTTGATCATGTAATCTTTCAAAAAAGCCCAGTGGCTTATCAATGAAAAGTTTATGCTTTGAATGCAAATGACGAGCTAGTTTTGAAGGCTTCATAGCTTCATTTGAAAGAATTTCTGAACATACTACACACAAAGCAGTGGCCAACCGAACTAAATACTCCTTAAATACTCCTTATCATATTGCCTAATAAAGTTACGTTTTCTCTTTTTTGTTTGTATTGTATATTCAGAAGTATCGACCCAGTTCTTTTTCTGTGGTCCTTCTACACTTGAAGCACTGCTACTTGGCATAATTTCGATACCATCGGTACTTTTTTCTTGTATATTGTCCTTGCTTCTACCAAAGAACGAAAGTTTCACTGTTTGACTTTTTTTACTTCCATTTTGTACGGCTTCAAGTATTACGAAAGAAAATATATTTTCCGAAATACCACGCAGCACACTATAAAATAAAGGACAAGCGATCTGACACAATACTGGGGTGCAGCATACACGAATCGTCGTAAACTATGTTGTACTGTATGTAGAGGTGAGCAATGTTGCCACCACCAAACTAATGATCGTACAATATTGTAGTTCAGAATAATAGAAGATGATATGTATTTGGAATATACTTTTTGTGTTTTTGTGATATGTTTTATACGCATTTCTATTGACCGGTATTAGTGCCATCTAGTGATAGCTATAGCAAGTATTATGAAGTATAGATAAATAATAGAATAATATATGTAAATACAATAAAAACCACATACATATCTTCTGTTAACAGTCAAGCAACACACAATTTGCGACGCTTACTATATTTATAAAGAAATACCTACACATGTATGTTCTTGCCGTTAATGACTCGTAGCTGCACAGAAGAGAGCCTGCCCCGACGGCGCCGGGCGCTGAGCCGTCTTGATACGGGTGAAATTTTTCGCGGACCGGTAAAATGTTTCTACGGACCGGCGGTTGGGAAACGCTGCCTTAGGGCGGTCGCCCATATAGCTGGTGTGGCGGAAGTGTGATAGTGACGTGGCAGTGATATGGTTCATTGGCCAATGTAAACAAATGCATGAACGCCCACCAAGGTGATGCGGCAGTGCTATGTAACTGTCGTGGTACTGGATCGGATTCCACTCGTCTCTCAATGCTTAATCTCGAGTGGCAAGCGCGCCAAGCGCCTCTCGCCCGTCGCCGCTCCTGTCAATAACTGCAGGCTCAGCTTCGTGTGCTCTTTCGGATTGTTTACTATTTTTGTTTTTTTTATGTTTATTGTGTTATGTAACAATCGTTCTGTAATGAGCAACATATAAATGCAAGAAATAATGTATGTGATAAACGACAGAAATATTTTCATAGGTGAGTAAATATTAAAATCATAACCTATACCTATCTGATGACCTGTATTTTTCAGATTCCATTCAAGCCACCCGAATATATTAAATATATAGAATAATAAGAAGCAAACATTGGAACTCTCTAAATATAGCAAATTGTGTTGTGCGTTCTCATGCTAGACAACGACTATGGCAATTATACTACGTTCAATAGGTTGGCTATTGAACATAGCTGCACCTGCATCCAGTGTTTTTTTAATTTCTACCACATATACAACAAAAACGCAAAAGACATCCCAAGACTCATTTTGGTCTCTAAATCTTGATCTCAGGCTCTTGCGTTGATATGTTCAAGCCTGCCGTAAGTAATTATTTTCTTAACCTATATTATTTCAAGGTTAGATTTCACGAAGCAATGACAACATCGTTTTATTTTCAGATAATTCAATCCTACAAACCTCATCTATAAAATTTGAAACGGACCCTGTAGAGACAGAGACTGTCCGAACTAAAGGGAAAAATATAACGCTCCAATAAAAAGTTTGCCGCAGAAGATATCAACGTTAAAGTGATTAATCGTTAAGTTGAAGAAGCAATTGTGTGCCACATATTAGAATATTTTTTACTGTTTCTTCTAAAATGCACAATTGACAAGATTAAGTTAAATGGGTTCTAGCAGAAACCACTACAGTAATTTATTAAAAACTCCTAGAAAAGCGTATATAAAAGTTTAAACATTTTTCTCAAAGGAAAACCTACTGTGCAGTCAAATAAGAATTTACATACTTATTTTTCATTAAAGATAGTATATTTTTGTTAAAATTAATAATTTTTGTAATTATTTATATTTGTACCGGTGAATTTACCAATATCAGATTATTCTAAAAAGAAAAAACAATAATTGAATATATGTATTACATTAGTAATTGTTTTTTTTTTATAATGATCCTATCTCCATACATTTTCAACAATTAAGACTTATTGACTATTACAATAACTGTCAAACAAATATTTTCTTTCTATACCTAACTAGTAAATTAACTAAAAAACCTAAAGTTAAATGGCATAACATATTATTTATGTACAGTTCGAACGACATAATATGTAATGAATGTTCATATTTAGGAAATTGGTGATAATTCATACCAGTATCGGAATTAGCGCCATCTAGCGAACGTACCGCGCACTCATAATATTACAGTTTACATACATATTTGACTCTGACTAACCGATTAGTAAGTATTGGCGAACTGTACGATTTTTTATTTCGCAGTGGGATATAGGAATAATGTGGGAACGTAATGCAAGATTTAATTTTATGTTTGTTCTTCATATGTGTAAAATTAGTATGAGCGGCATGCGAAACAATTCCATCTAGCGGACTATTACGATATTACAGAATGAGACACGGACGCAGTGAAACAACAAGCGCTGCGTGCCGGCGCGCCACCTAAGTGGGCGTTGAACCACGCACTCGTCATTTCACAATCTAGCCACACTTATACCTCCCCAATATCACTTGCCACTGCCACAACCACGCTTCCGCCATAACACCTATATGGGCGACCTGCCTTAGAGTACCTCGCGTATGAACCAACTATTTATAGACTCTGACTGAAAAAAAGTCGGCATACTTATATTACTTTATCTGTTAAATAAAATCAACACATCAATACCGGAAGCGTATTGTGTGTTTCCTTCATATAAATACAATGAGCGCGCAAATATGGAAATATGAATATCTGAAATATTTTGTTTCAATAGCAACAATATCTGTTGTTATTGTCATGAAAGCACTACTTATAAAGGCGCTGTACATGCTTCATAAATATTTGTTAACAAATTTTTGAAGTTTCTGGTTTAGCTGTACATTTGCAATATTGCCCAAAGTCGCGTCTTTACCACTTTAACCTAATTATTGTCTTAAATCTTACGTGATGAGAATTGTTTAGTTCGTATTCGTCTGCTGGGAAATAATTTTAGTCCGAAACGCATTATTTTTCATTTTGTCTGTTTTTACAATTTTGTTTTTGTCCCGAAAGTTGTCATAGGTAAGGTAATAAAATGTTTCCGCTACCATTAATACAATTAAAAGATCCACTAAAATCAGCAAGAAAAATATGGTGTTGTCATTTAAGTTGGCGATGACATCAATTGAAGGTCGGAAATTGAATACTAGAATACTACATAAAAATGTGTAGGTACTGTGCAACCTCGTTAATCCGGGCTCACGTTTTAACCGGATGGGATATAGACGGTTATAAAAAAAATAATGGAGGGTGGTTTTTCCAGAAATAGGGGAAACCATTTCTGTCGAAAAGGAAGACTATATTCCATTGTCTGTCCGGACAAAAAACTTGCTGAAACTAATATATGTGACATACCTAATTAGGAAATTCAAGCATATTCACTAGGTCAGTGGTTCTTAACCTTTTTGAAGTCAGGGAGCACTTTTGATCATAAGAAAAATTCGCGGAGCACCAAAAACTAGACATAATTTGTATTAAAAATTAAAAAGATTATTACATAACAGTTAAAAATAACATCAATTAGAAAAAAGTATAAATATACTAATGTCTACAATTTTTTCGGCAAAATTAAATTTTAGATTTCAAATGTCATTCTGAGTAAAATGTTTTATATGGACTTATATATTTTTTCTATTCCTTAAGAAGTTACAGCCGTTTGAAATGTTAAAAACAAAGAATAATAAAAGATAGAATACATATCAAACAAAATAACACAATCAATACCCATTTAAAATATAAATTTAAGTAATAATATTAAAAATAGCTAAAAAAATCCATCACACACAGTTTCAGAGATATACATACACGAATTTCATACGCGCTGGCAGTATCATATTTCTCTGTGTATTGACAACTGTAAATGTTTCCAATTTCCTTTCATTCGCCAATCCATTCATCTGTGATATCTGTGAGAATCTCCATGGTATTCTCAAAGAGCCAATTACGAGAAATTATGACGCAAACGGGTGGTAATAAGGTTAATAAACACGCCCGGGCCAACAGCAAATTTGGGGAGGATAAATAATTGGTTTGAGTGAGGATTTGTGAAGGTCATAGCGCAGCAAATATGTACCTACACTGCTTTGCAGAGCTGGCGCACATATATTTCGAATGTTTGGCATTTGAAAACATCGTAACCGTAAACAGAGCCATAAATTTACATGAACAGACTGAAAAATGCACCACCAGGAATACCTAGACGTCTAGATGTTATCGATCGCGTATAGAGAATGAGAGTTATGGGCGTTTTCAAAATTTGTTATTAGATGGCATGGTTGTAGTAGGACTGGTTATAGTTCATATGTCAACCGATAGGTGGTATCTTACTTACCTCAAGAACTAAGCTTCTAAATGTATGTACTTTGTTGATAGAACAAGAACAACAAGCCCATGTCAACTTTTGTTTTAAAGGTTATGGTTTTGCGAAAATAATTTACGATTTTAATGAATTTTTCACTTACTGATGGCCTAGTTCTTCAGCACCAGTAAGCGTAAAGAGTTTTTATTCGACTTTCAGGTTTGAGCATATACACAGGGTGTAAGAATGATGTTATGTTTTTTTTTGTTTTTTTAATTTCTCAGGGACCGCTTAACTGTTTTTGGCGATTTTTTATTGACAGTGGGTTGATGCCTCAGCAGTAGTTTTAATCATATACCCCCCCCAACAGTGTGCTTCAGATTGTCAAAAATTTCTACTCATAATTTGTGTCCCGGTATATGTTTAAAGCTGAAACTCAAGCATAAGTTTTGACTACCGTACTACTGCTAAAATATGTCAAAGTCAGTTAAGCGGTTCCAGAGCAAATCAAAGTTCAGGTAAAAAAGATCATTCTTACACCCAGTATACGCTCAAAACTGAAAGGGAGGGAGTACGGGGTACGAATTCGCACACGACGGGGAGTCATACGGTATAGGAGGCCCGGGGCTGAGGTTAACCCTCTTTGGTAGGGAACCTGAACAGACAGACATGCCACGTTAGCGCTTTATTATACAGTATGATATTATAAATATATGAAAAAAGAATAATAACTTTCTTTGAATAAACGTTGAACTCCGTTTTTATTTATAGGTATAATAATAACAATATAAGAATCACGAACCATGTTGCTCGGTTCTTCAGAGCCAACTGAATACAGTATAAACAGTATACAAATTATATGTATAATGCGAAAGCAATTTATTTTCTAAATATAATAATATATACAGGATGTCCCACTTTTTTCCCAAACATTTTTCTTTTATACCTTTGTTTTCCAACTTCTTAAATAGGTACAGCCGTTTGAAATATTATTAAAGCACAAAAAAACACATATCAAACTAAGAAAGAACGTCATTATTACCGACTATACAAATAAAAAGTAAATACATTTTAGTAAAAAATTAATGATAAAGAAAGAAATTGAATAAACAGATGAAGAAAGAAGTACATTAATATGAAACTGTTTTTTTAGCGTGAGTAAATTTTATTCTATGTAATTCGGAGTAAAATGTTAAAAAGGAAGAATTTGGTATCATTGTGTCGGAAAAATGTTTTTTCTCGAATAATCAGGGTACTTCCCGCGAGTAGACTTTGACTTGCACGGTGACTGGTCATTAGACTTGGTCATTAGGTCAATATTTTTCTCGATTTCCTTGCTTCTAACAACGTTTGTACGCTACGAATTTCAACAAAAAAATGACTCACTGCCAAAAACCAATTAAATCACGGTAGAGGGCGTCAGTAATGCAATATCGGCCAAAATCGATTTAATTAGTGTTTATTTGACAATTTTCAACTATTTTCACCAATTCATAGCCACATAGATTAATACATAAAAAAGTTATTTTTGCGTTGCTTGGTAATAACAATTGACAATCGATATGTTTTTGTGTTCAGAATGTCATCCTGATTGAAAATATCACACAAAGAATATAGGGTGCCATTTAAAATTTCACTGATGACGTCATTTCCGCAAAAAAACCGGAAGTCATATTAAACTCAAGAGTATCCCAAACAATGGCATTTTTTGTCTATTAACACTTTCCCAATTTTCATTCGTCCAGCTTTATAAACAAAAAAAAATAAACGGGAGTACCTATGCCGTGGGTCACCGGATATGCGTTAGGCGCTTGTTCGCGCCCCCTTTAGTTGGCGCCCATGGCACGTGCCATGCCTGCGATACCCTAGTTACGCCTCTGTGTTATTTTAAACGTTTATTTCCTTTGCCCACTCAATGGTTATATCATAAAAAAACTTCATAGACACGTTATCCCCATTTGTATTACTTAATGCAAAATTTCTGTTGCCGTTGTTTAGGTTACTGTTGCCAGCAAAACTACAACATATTGTGACACGATCGTCGTACATCTGGGACAAACGGGTCATCCCGAATAGCTCGTGGAAGTGCGTCCAGCTTACTATGTATTTAGAAACGTAAGAACAAAGTTCCGCAAAACGTAGAGCGTAGAGTCTGGTGAGCAGCAGAACCCGTTCGAAATGTTCATTCGCTCGCTGCACTCTTTGTTTTCGACCGCTTATCTCGGACCCGGTGATTAAAAATGAAGGTTCTTCTAAAAATAGACGTGAGAGTTGCTCTCGGTGCATGCACGCTGTTATTGTATTTTTACGCGCAAAACTTAGTGGTACCAGCTCCATGTGTTCGTTCTCTACAAAAAAAAGTGGAGTAGACTGATTGATAAGTAAAAATGAATAAAACTTAATTTTTTAATTATTAAAGCCGGGTATCGGACACCAGCTTGATTTTAAATTTTAGGGGATAATTTGAATAGGATCTGCTAAACAAAAATACGTTTTGAATGATTTGCACTGTACTGTGCCCTTTAGCTTCCACAGCTCTGCATCGAGGTGGCAGAAAAGATGTTAGTTTTTTTCTTGGTTGAACACGATGTCACGAACACGATGTTTGACACGATTGAAAGAACTAGTGGATATTTCGAAATTTGGCTTCTATGTGTCGGTGTTTTATTAACCTAATTTTCTAAATTTGTCATCTAGGAATTTTATTTAGAGCCGCTGTTTGTGTTGCAAGACGATTAGGGTTTCTAATTACCCGTTTTTTTTTTCGGTTGTAAAAAAATACAATATTGCCGACAATCGTTGAGAAAGTTATCTATCTGTACATTTGTAAAGTTATGTTTATGAAAACTTTAACACTATAAGTGATTGTAGGTATTAGGTATTATTATTACGTATTAGGTATTGACAGTCATAACTCAGTAACAATTGTGTTACTATCTTATGACGTCATCAATACTTTTCTTTTAATGGCAATCCCATTTTTTTCATATTTAACTCAACAACAGCATTACTAGGAATATGAAATGTCATTTTTGGTAGAATTATTCGTCCTGAAACCTAATCCGAGCTCCAAAACTTTCCATCGCGGAAGGTTTTCGAAAAGAATGCACCAAAAATGTAAAAAACCCATTTTACCTGAAATCCTGAAAGTTTGTTTTAAGTGCGCGGACGCCATCATAAAACAAAACAACAAGATAACGCAATAACCTAATGTGATATGCAACTTTCAAACTCCGATTAGTATTCATTACAAATTAATCTTTCGAAATCGCCTATTCGGTTTCAATAAACAGACAGAAGTTGGTTTCTATCGATATGACCCTAATTTTCAACTGTCCTTTTCTTATATAAGGCCATAAATTTTGTAAATTACTATTAAGACAAGAGATTTAGCAGATCAGTACAACAAATATGGGGTTCCGTTTAAAAACGGAATTTGATCTGCTCCAGCTCCTGAATCACCCTGTATATTCAAAAGTATTTCGAATTTATAGCTTTTCATTTCCAAAACCTTGTATTTGATTTTTTTTTGTCTTGTAAACTATTCAGAGGCTATATATTCTATTTTTGTACACAAAGTAAAGTTTATGTATTACTTCTTATACCATTTTTCAAAATTCTAGTTGTACGGGTTAGTTTTTGACATATTACGGGATTTTTTTATATGCGTGTTTGGGAAAATTTCGAAAACTACGTCAATTTTAGATTATTTTAAATCCAAAAATGTCTGTCGATTGCTCTTTTGAATCTACGAAAAGTAGATGTCAAGTTTTATGTTTTCGATCAACTTTGATTATCTTAGACATGATTTATTGCGTTTTTGTTTCACATACCAAATTGTTGATTTAATAAAATTTCCTATGTCTAAATCATGCCACAAGTTAAATATCGTGTGCCTTTATTTTACAGTTCTACCAGACCTAATACCTGTAAAAGTATTTTGTATAGTTTAATTAATAACTAATTTATAATTACTAAAATTTCATGTTAAATGGCCCAAAATAGTTCAAATGAGAATAACTCTAAAACTATGTGTTTGACTAAAAACCGTTTCCGACAAAATTTGGAAAGAATGTAAGTCTTTTTACTGTTTATGTAGAACTCTCAATGAGCTGCTGCAGCCTGGACAAATGAAGAGTTGAAGTAAATAACAAACTAAGTGCCAAAAACATTATTCCGAGATATTTAGTAAATAGTGTGCAGCAAGATAAATGTTTTATGGAAAGCCATCCCTAATTTTTTGTGCATATTTAAACAGATTGTACATCACATGGTGGTGTTGTTTTTTGCCGAGGTCTTGTATCGCAAAAGCAAATCTAAAATAAATTCAAAAATTCGTAGAAGGTTCTAAGTGCCATAATATTTATTTATACATATTTTAAGCTAAGTTGATATTTTTTTATACTAGAAAGTAAAACTCAATAAAAATAAGTGGCTTGACCAAGTATACTTCATACAGAGTGCCCGTTGTTCGAAAAAATACATGGGGACCTCGTTTACTGAAAGCCATGCAAAATTTGATAGTTCTGCTCAATTTTATAGTCATTAATTTTTTTTTTAAAATGCGTTTGTTATTTTTTTGTTATTTTGTAAATGTACTGAAAAACTGTTGTTTTTGTGCAATCTTTCTAATCTAAAGATGTTTATATAAAGTTTACATTGAAAATGACTTATTTTGGCTTCCTTCAGAAAAAGTAAGGACCAGAAATCAAAATCCACTCAGCAGTTTCCTTTTATTTTGAATTATTATTTAAAAAAAAAGCAAAAACAAGCTTTGTTATTTTTTTTCACAAACTACTCAAGGTATCACAGTATTGATAGCAACAATATCGTACATTTTCTTTTTATTAAAAATCAAAATAAAATGTAATTGTAAAATAAAAAACAGAAATACCATGAACGTTTTTGTAATAATAAAATTACCAGAACACCCAAATAAATCGCCAGCCGTAAAAAATTTCAAGCAAAGCTTTTTTGGCTTTAAACAAGCTATCGGTTAAATATACTTATTGTATTATGGAAATTTGGTAACTTTTCCTTTTTTTCAAATAGACCCTGTGAATTTTTACATTTTTTAATTCTAAGATTAATTCTAAGAATTGTTTATAGTAATCACCTTTTTTTATAAACTGCATCATTTTTTAGTTAAAAGTATACAAAACTTATATATCAAAATTTGTCAAAATTACCGGAAAACCTAAAAAACCCAACCGTAAATAGTTTCAAAAAATGCTCAAATAAAAGTTGTTTGGGTTTAAACAAGCTCTTGTTTAATATATTATTCATTTCATTATGGAAATTTGCAAACCTTTTCTTTTTGTAATAGAACATTCTGTATATTTATATATTTTTTTTTAATTCTAAGAGTTTTTTGTAGGAATCATTTTTTTTTATAAAGTGCATAATTTTTTAATTATAAGCAACTACTGGCACTGACTAAAGTAAGTGCCTTTTTACGAAAATACGCCAAAAGTTAACTCATGCGAGAGCGAGCGGTCATGTTTGTTAGACATTTCACGACATATTTTTCCGTAGCCCGTTATTTACATTAAAGCCAGTGATATCCAGCCCACTTTAATGTAATAAAACCAATTTTTCAATTTTCGGCACTTAGTTCATTATTTACTTCAACTCTTCAAATATATAAAACCAAAAACAAATTTTGGGGGACCATCAACGAAATGCCAATCCTACATCTGCAATACCTCAAAAACTCTCGCCACCACTGCGCTAATATACATAAATACACGCATGCGGAATGCACATACAGACGCACACGTGTGTGTCCCGTTTATTCCTCTTGGTGCGAGTAACGTTAGCCGAATCGTCAGCATTCAGAATGCACCGTTCTGGCCGGCCGGTCCGTCGGCCGTTTAATTTTAGATCAGCGAAAGGGAGTCAGTCGGTGACTTGATTAGCCGGTTCCGAGTCCGGCAGCCACCGCATCTATAGTAGGCACCTTGGTCGTGGCATTCGCGATTCGCGGGACCAATGCCTTCTCTGGCCGGTGCACCGAGCCGCGAGCCCGCGCGTGACTCACATGACGTCCGTTTATTTATTGCATGAATAGGAATAGTTCGATTTGCTAGCGGTGAAATTGGGATCTCGAGTGTGTTGTTGACGGTAGGGTTAGTGTTGCCAGGTTAAAAATTTATATTTCCCCAGGCTGACCAGTAAATATCATCACATTTGATTTTTTCCCCAGAAACAAAAAATAAGAAAACAGGCAGAAAAAAACAGTTTATTCAGTTCAACAAATAAAAAAAATCTGATGTGGCCATGCACATCAGACTTTATCATACTATATATAAAATTGATAGCTGCATGAGATTCTATTTGATCGATGTCTGTATTAAAATAAAACTAGTAGAACTAGACAATGTCGATTAAAGCTGCGTTCCGATATTGTACTCCGTTGACACCGGGAACACCGTCCAAATGACACTTACGTGTTATTTGGTGTAAAAAGTGTAACGGTGTACAATATCCGAACGCAGCTTATATTGACAGTAGGTATTGTCAAAACATTAGCGTTTGACACTACCTACTGTCATTAGAATCAAAATATCTGACATATCCTGGCTACTAGTTTTAATGCAGTACGACCGATCTCGACGAAATAGAATTTGCTCATGCAGCTAAACTATTGATTGTACCAAAAAAAGTCATAGTCATAAATTATTCAGAATTTCCCTTACTTTAATTTATTATTTAACTATTTCGACGAAATTCCAGAAATGACGGCTTATTTGCAAAATCTTTCAAAAATGCTAAGACTAAACCGCCAGTTCCTTTGGACCCTTTTCAACAGAAAGCTTTTCAGCTCTAAGTTTGGTCATGAAACTTCTAAATATGAAGTTTCGTCCCGATACCTTTAGTAGTTTCTCCGGAATCGTCGCCACAAAAAAAAACGGGTACACACACACACACACAGACATTTTTTCTGTACCGTGATGTATTTAAAAAGATGTATATATAAATATACATATATATATATATATATAAAACTGCTGTCAAACCGGAACCACAAATAAAATTCCCTAATATGTTAGTTAAAGTCTTAAAAGGGCGTCATAATAATTAACAACATATTTTTCCTCAAATTTGAAATTGTTATTATTACTTAATTCTACAAAAAAAGGAAGCCAAAGAAAGTTTTCTAAGGTTAACAGCACGTAAAAATGGACGGTATATGTTTATTTAACGATTATTTAATATGGAATATTAATACTATTAACTTTCCGAATAACAAAGTAAATAATTAAAAATACTTATGGTACTTTTCCAAATGCTTTTCCATTGACAATGTCAAAAGAATTTCTAGTTAATGAAACTAATCTATTGTTTATAATATATATTATTTATTTATATTACATATTTTATATATTTAGTGTGATTCACTGTTTGACATACATTACACAGATAAATACATAATGATAAAATTCGTTAAAAATTCCACTAACTAATTTTGAAAAGTAATGTGAATAATCAGGGCAAATTTGTAGTACTGGGATTTGCTGAAACCTGAAAAGGTTCTTTAGCAGGTATAGTGAAACATGTTTAATATAGTAACCAAATCATTGTAGAAAATACAACACTTAAAATATTAATTATTTGTTTTCTAAAATACTTCAGTCGGTCTCAACATAAGAGTAAAGCTAAAAGCAATATTTTTCTACCACTTATAATATACTAATCAGTCTCCCAGTCAGAATTACAATTTTTACAATTTTTTTTTGGCACGATTACAATACTTATAAATCTCGAAAGAAAACCTTATAGTCGCATTTTGGTTCTTAGCTATACCTGCTATTATTATGTTTACGCAACATATCATGTGGTATATCAAAATTTGCTGCACTTTAATTTTTTCGAGGCCTATTTTTGAGTCCTTTTGAGTAGAGAATCCCACTTATTTATTTTTTATTTAATCCCCCATTTAAATTAATTGCGAATTCTGAAAATGCGCCCCACAGCTGCGGTACTGTGAGGTAGACACAACACATTTTTTTAATAAATATTGTCAAATTTGGATATGTTGCGGAATAATCGGCATTCTTTCTATTAAAAACTCTGCGAATATCTATTCACATCTTCTTGTGTATCAAAATCAGTACTCCTTAAAACTCTATATTCTCTATCTAAATCATTCATATTTATATTTGATAGAAGCCTTGTCTTTTATATTGTTTGGATCAATAACATTTAATTTCTGTAATATTTTCACACATTCATTTTTAAACACAGGACACCTTTTGTATGTTTGATGGCAATACTCAATATAACAGTCAAGACACTTCACTTTAAATGTTTGCAATGTTTCAGATTCATTTTGATTATTTAATGGTATAGCTAATGTTGCTCCAAAATACACAGAGTCTAATGTTTAAAATGCGTGGATTTCTATAATCTATCTTTTCTATACAGGCTTCATAAACATGCTGAAATGGAAAACAAAACCCAACATCATTCTTTTATATGGAATTTCATATCTAAAAACTCAGCTGAATTCATCTGAAAGAATTCCTCCCTTATTACAATACCGGGTAGATATGAGTTTTAATTTTACAAACGAATAAATTCCCCAAAAAGGAAATTTTAATGATAAAAATCCCCGAAATTTCCAACTTAACGTGGAACAGCTGTGGAAACAGCCCGTCGCGTCGGTGGGAGTTAGTTAAAACTAGTAAATAAATTGATAACAAAATTCCCCAAAAAATCCCCATTATATAACTAAATTATTACCCTGGACGACAACTAAAGAAAATTGACAACTGATTCTAGTGTGCTTTTTTCGTAGATTCTGAATCTGCAAGCAGAAATTATGAATGCAGTCTTGTTTTTGAGAAAATCAGTACCAAAAGACGGTAAAAATTAGAAAAATACGCGTTTTTTCTCAAACACTACACAATACATAATGTCTGCATTCACATGCTACGGGAAATCTGTGAAATGCTCTGATATCTAATAGTATATTATTTGACGAGCACATATATAAGGATATCGCGAGAATGAAGTTGATGCATGAGCCTTAGGCGAGTGTATAAACATGCGAGCCACTCAGCGAGCTTTGTAATGAGAGTTCCTTTGAAGAAAGAAGTCACTATTCATAAGAACTGTCATTATTCACCATTATATGTGAGTCGTTGATAAATCAGTTAAAGAATTTTTATTGGAATGGAACGTTTGTAATTTAACAAAACAAAACGAGAGTAGGTCAATAACTGATGTCAAAAATTGGTTAGATTAGTATTAAGAACCACAAAGCGAGGCAGAAATCGACTAACAATAATTTAGTCAAAATAACATTTTCTCTTAAGTAGGCTATTTAAGTAATATTTAGCCATTCTACGATTCCGATTTATAACATCTGCTATTCTTCGGGGCATGCATCATTGGCCAATTAATAGAGGTAATCTTCAAGAAAAGAAATCTTTTGTGTTGGGTATAGAAACTTGCAAACTAATCGAACAACTAAATTTTTTTCTATAATGTTTTTGAACGTTGTTTTCAAGCATTTTGTGTTACGCGAAAATATTATGACTGAAAAATCTTTATCGCTGTAAAAAATGCGTAAAATAAACAGGGGTAATGATATTAAATTTCAGTTTAATTTAATATTACAGTGATATGTCTAATGAGAGTTTTCTTGAAAAATATGCGTTTCATCGACATACAACGAGTGTGCATTTATTTTGTAAACTTAACGTCTGGATCATATTTTTTAGTTATATGGATTAAAACAGTCAGTAAATCAGTAATAAAAAAAATAAAGAAGATCTGAACAATTATTGAGCTCTCTGCAATATACATTTAATGCTAATACCAGGCCATCCTGTATTTGTGTCTTTCTTCTAAAAGGTCCGTTGGTAAAAAATGATTGATTTCCCTCTTAATCAGAAATCAGAAGTAAAATATTTCAACACTTTTGTCATCAATTTGTTTTTAAGTTGACATGTAATGTCACACAGTGAATTGTATAAATAGCATTTAAAGTAATAATAATTAACGAACTTTCGGACATTTTAGGAACGAAATTTTGGCGCTTAATTATTTTTTTTTCATTTATTAATCCTTGCCTTTGCTCTGAACATTTTTAAAATTATGAGAAAGAAACCGTAGCAGAAATATGAAAAACAATCTAAAAAGAGCGACGTTGTTTTGTGTGTACTAACTTTGGCTTATTGCGTTTAATTTAGAACTGCTTACACTATCGAGGTCCAACTTTTTCTGTTTTATATAGCTCTGGATGCGGACCAATTCTCAAAGTTCTAAAAGTTTCGGACCCCGCCAGATGTGCACGTCCGTTGCACTAACTAAAAGAACAGCTTTCTTCATGTTTCACTTTCTGCTCATTTCCAATGTCACCTGTCGACACACATTTACCCTATTTGTTATTTTATTATACACTCTAGAAAACGATCATTATAATTAATTGATAGTCAAATTTATTAAATTTATTTTTTATTATCTTCTCTCTGTTGACGGTCTCTTAGGACGAGCTGTCATTAGAAGTATTCTCCCCAAATGAAATAAGAGATTGAAAATGTGTGACTTTATATTGTAGGACACGATCGTCTCAACTAAAATATTTTACGTTTTAGGTTACTTCCGGTTACATCGGAAATGGTGTCAACTTCAATATTTCAAATGGAACACCCTGTATTTTATAGCATTTTTGAAATCTTCAGTAAATTTTAGATCAATTTTATGTTACATTCCCTATACCTAACATGCGTCATTTTTGTGATATTAAATTTTTCCATTAAAAAATGACAGCTGCACGGTTGCTTTAAATTATTTATAAATTATCCCCTGTGACCCCTGGAAAAAAGTTGTACGGCAAAATTGTTATGAAAGTAACATATTATTGATACATCGATAGAGTTCTTCTAAAAGTTATACAGGGTGTTAAAATTATAAGATCAATGTTGAATTCGAGGAAAGTACTAAAAGTCGATTTTTTCAAATGGCAACCCTAACATATGAATGCATTTTTGAATTCTATGGAATATTTTAGATAAACTTTGCGTAATATGTCCTATACCTGAAATGCATTTTTACCTACTTAAATCGATTTTTAAACATCACAGTAGAAAATGCAAACATTGCCAAATCAAGATTGCTTTTGAAACCAACTGAACAATTTGGAAGAAACAGAACTTTACTGAAGACGGTTTTTAGATCATTTTTCATTATAATTAATTTAGTATTTATAAAATTATAAGGCTATAAGATAGAGTTAGCACATAACCCATTGAAAGCAGCTCGAACTATCTTTCATGTTCTCCTTATCAATTATTGGGTCTTCATCAACGTCGTTAATAGCTCCCCAAATGAAAAAAAAAACCAAGTCGGGGGAACGTAGTGGATATTTGTATGGCCCATAAAGCGCAATCCACCGATCGTCGAACATCTCGTTAAGCAAGCCTCTTACTGCAACAGTTTTGTGCGCTGGAGCACCGTCCATTTGAACCACCCAATTATTGAGGACCCAATAACTGATAAGGAGAACATGAAAGATAGAGTGCTAGCTGCTTTCAATGGGTTATGTGCTAACTCTATCCGGGACACCACCAACAAAAATATGCTAAAAAGAATTAAAGCATGTTTAGGAGAAAACAGCAACGTTTTTGAACAGTTACTGAAACAGAATTAAGCAGTTTTTAATTTACTTTACGATTTTGTTTTATTTTTAATATTGTGTTTTATTGTAGACTTATAATTTTATGAATACTAAATTAATTATAATGAAAAATGACCTAAAAAAACTTGTTTAATAAAGTTCTGTTTATTATTTCAAATTGTTCAGTTGTTTTCAAACGGAATCTAGATTTGACAATGTTTGCAATTTCTACTGTGATGTTTAAAAATCGACTTCAGTAGGTAGGTACATAGAATTGAGAATGTATTCATATATTAGGGTTGCCATTTGAAAAAAAAAAGCGATTTTTAGACCTTTTCTCGAATTCAACTTTGATCTTATAATTTGAACACCCTGTATAATTTTTAGAAGAATTCTACCGATGTGTCGATAATAAGTTACCTTCACAACAAGTTTGTCGGATTACTTTTTCCAACTGTCACAGGGGGATAATTTATAAGTAATTGAAAGTAACCGTGTTGTATATAACTATGTTGTATAGGGATTGTAACATAAAATTAATCTAAAATGTAATGAAGATTTCAAAAATGCGATCAAATACAGAATGTTCCATTTAAAATATAAAAATTGACACCATTTCCGGTGTAACCGGAAGTAACCTAAAACTCAAAATATTTTAGTTGAGTTTAGTTGATCGTGTCCTTCAATATAAATTCACAAATTTTCAATCTCTTATTTCATTTGGTTCTCCGCCTATACTTCTAATGGCAGCTCGTTGTGGGAGACCCTGTATAATCGAAAATTAACATTAGTCTGACATAAGATAACAAATTGACGTGGTTGTTATCTTCATATTCTATGAAGAAAGCCTAACGCCTAGAACCTTCTGTAATACAAAAGTGTTAGACAGACGGCACTTGTTGAATTTTTATTCTTGAAAAGAAATGTGTAATTTTTTAAATTGCGTTTTTAAGAATTGATACCTTAGAACAATCAATATAAAAATATGAAGGTTTGAAGGTTCCAAAAGAGTTACAATCGCAATAATGGAAATCATCAGAATGTCTGAGCGGGTCACATGACATATGTATTATGTATAATTCGAAGCCGAAACACCTTTCGAAAATAGTTATTAAATTAACCGGCCTTTTGGGATAAGTAACGAAAGTTTCTTAACGAGGATTTTCGTATCTTGAGTGTATATTCCATGTAAAAATTACAGTAAAAATGTCGCAGAACACATGAAAACAAAATGCCTGAATCTATTGCATTTGCACACACACAGACATTTTTTGTACCATGGTCAAAAATGTCCAGGGGACTCAAAAGGACATATTTCCGCTAAAATCTCAAAGCTTTTTTTACACGGTTACAATACTTTGTCATACTACGTATGATAAAGTAAAAATAGAACAAAAAGGTGCAGAAAAAGAATGAAGTGAGCAAAAAAAGAGCACATGCTCGCTTTAAAAGAGCACATGCTCGCTTTAAAAGAGATGCTCTGGCAACTATAACCATCAAACTGGTCTCAAAGTAAACCTTACCCTTTGGGTCACGCGTATTAACAATGACAACCTCCTAGTAACAAGTCAGGGTTTCAAAATATTCTTGCCTGGAAATTTTGCACACACTACAAAGCAACCAGTTTGTGAAAACCCGGGTTTTCGAGCTTTTTGCACAGCACCCGGAAATCTACCCAAAAAGCCGGCCAGGGACCCTATTCTCGTCTTTTTTTTGAAGCGAAAGTGAGTCTTTTCAAATGGTTAGGTGAGAGTGGGGATTTTGGCGGTTGCCATGTGTTTGGAACGTATGGGCGTGGAGCGTGCGTTATTGTTCTTAGCAACAAGCAAATTGGCCATAGATACGTTCGTATGGGCGTGGCACGTGAGTTATTGTTGTTAGCGACAAGCAAATTTGCTCATAGATACGTTCCAGAGGGAAACCGCTGTTATCCCTACTCCTTCCACCTAACCATTCGAAAAAACTCACTTTCGCTTCAAAAAGATGACGAGAATAGGGTCCCAGGTCCGCTCAGACCGGCCTAATAATGTATAAATCAGTATTATCGTAAATTGGGTACTTCATTGAAAATCAAACCATCATCAAATAATCATCGCGTGACTTTTGCCCTATAAAACAATTTCCGTCACGGCAACATTACCTCACTCGTAATTTTCGCGTTCTACGTGAACGTATTCCAAACAGATTACTCATTCTATAAGAAACCCAGACATGGCGTTTCACTTTTAAAATAGAACATTCACACACGATTTGACGACAAATTGATACGGCATTGCAGCAGCTATGACATTGGAAGAGGCCTACCAATTGCACGACGACAAACAAACAAAAATCCGAGAGAATTACGAAAACAATAAAAACCTAACATTCATTTGTTATTATGACAGCAATTGTTATCCCGCTGTTTATGTTGTTCGCCGGTCGAAAACAAAGACGCACGCCGGTTGGAGAGAGAGACGGAAGTCGAGGCAGGAGGAGGGTCGCGTTGGCCTTGAATAGAAGTCGTCTACAGGTCATAACTGAAAACACGCAAAAGTGTTTAATAATACGCTATTTTTGCGGCGTCGCTTCAGGTATTGTTTGCCGTATATAGGTATCGTAATATATGGGTGCATATTGTATACCTACTTTGTTGTTTTCCAAGTATTATTTGTTTTTTTTTATGCCTCTTAGGTATTTATAATTATTGTTGTTGATGAAGATGTACACCCACTTGTGCTGAAACGCTAGTGTTGAAGTACATACAACCCCAAGACTCTAAGAAATTAATCATCAAGCATAAAATGTCCATTTACACCAATATCTTGTAATCATATCTGCATTTAAAACAGAAACAAGCCATAAGCGTGTTATCCATGCGACTGAAGTTAATTAAAAAGTGTTAAAAAGCGGATTTATTTACCATAATTCAATGCTGTTTGTACTACACAATATAAAATTAGTAAATAAGTAATAAAATACAGCTCAACACAAAGGATATTGAGAATAAGTATAAATTCAGCAAACAAATTATTCCCACCTACAATATATTTAACGACAAATAGAAACTCAAATTGTTCAAACTCAACAAATGATTTGTTCTTAATCGTTGTTATTAATCGTTCGATGGTATCTTCACTAGATCGATTAATGTCGTTTTAACGGGATTATACCTACCGATTTATTTTGTAAAAGTATTTGTTTTGTTTAAAATAAAATATGCAAACAGTTAGTGTACTTGTATAATACATTCCATGATATATGTATGAATTCCCAAGTTGTAAATTTTACTTTACAGTAAGAAATCAACATTTTTCAAAATGTTGAAAAATTTGAACAATCAAACAATTTTTTTGCCGTGACTAGTCTTAAAACATTTTACGGTAAATGTAGTTTCTAATCGAGTTTAAATTTTGTTTGTAAACTTCTTTTTAGTACCTAGTACCTCTTTTTAGTAGAAAAAAGTTCTAAAAAATAGTATAGTGAAAATGACTTGCTAGCAAGTCATTTTCTTCATTTTTTCTTATCATAGACGCATGCGCAGTGGAGGCATTTGTAAGGTCTGCCAAAGTGCCAACGTGAGACATTTTGTCTTGCCTTCATCATCAGCCTTCAGCATCGTTCGATCGTCAACTATATACATGATGTTGATCTGCAGGCTAACCACTTCAAAGCCATATACCGCAAAAGACAAATCAATAAGAAACGCCGCAAAACTGCAATTTTGCCTGACACTCCTGAAAAGGAAAATTTGCGACAAGATCAAACTAACACGAAGAAAAAAGTGACTAAGAAGGCATCTAAAAATTATACATTGAATAAATGGGAACAGATTCAGAAAATAATTTTACAAGAAGAAAATAAAGATTCCAGTTCTGACGAGGAATCTTTCTGTTTAGTTTGCTGTGAACAATAGAGCGCCGACAGCGTTCCAGTCAAAGGCAGGTTTAAATGTTGTGTTTGCAAAAACATGAAAAATGCATTGCAATTAATCCAGGTGAGGATAATTTTTGGAAAAAGCACCTCCGCCTGGATTTGAACCAGGAACCCTCCAATTTCCGGTTGACTGCTCTCCCATTTGAGCTACAGAGGTAGTGGAAATTTATAGGTTTTATTTGTCACTTCAGGATTTGCAAGTCGAATTTCGAATTAAACAAACCCGTCGTGACACCTATTGGGGATAGATGGAAGTTTGATAACTAGGAATCGCTAAATGTTTATTGCTAAAAGCTCATACAGATGAATAAATTCAAAGGAAAAAGGTTAATTACGTAAACTCGTCAGTAATGTAGAATCAACTAAAGAAGCGAATGATAATTAATCCAGGTGAGGATAATTTTTGGAAAAAGCACCTCCGCCTGGATTTGAACCAGGAACCCTCCAATTTCCGGTTGACTGCTCTCCCATTTGAGCTACAGAGGTAGTGGAAATTTATAGGTTTTATTTGTCACTTCAGGATTTGCAAGTCGTTCATCTGTATGAGCTTTTAGCAATAAACATTTAGCGATTCCTAGTTACCAAACTTCCTTCTATCCCCAATAGGTGTCACGACGGGTTTGTTTAATTCGAAATTCGACTTGCAAATCCTGAAGTGACAAATAAAACCTATAAATTTCCACTACCTCTGTAGCTCAAATGGGAGAGCAGTCAACCGGAAATTGGAGGGTTCCTGGTTCAAATCCAGGCGGAGGTGCTTTTTCCAAAAATTATCCTCACCTGGATTAATTATCATTCGCTTGTTTAGTTGATTCTACATTACTGACGAGTTTACGTAATTAACCATTTTCCTTTGAATTTAGGTTTACTCTCACGTTGAGACCAACTAAAGTATTTTAGAAAACAAATAATTAATATTTTAAGTGTTGTATTTTCTACAATGATTTGGTTAGTATATTGAACATGTAAAGGACCTAAAAGGGGTAAAACGGGACAGACGGCAAAACTTACAAAAGCTGCTTCAATTTGAAATTTCTTTAAAATTCTTTCATTAAACGGTATTTTTGATACAGCCATATAACGGTACTTTTGGTTTGTAATATTGGTTTCTTTCTAGTCTGTATACTTTCGAAAATATAACTTCAAATGTCAAAAATTGACCTACCATACCAAAGTGAATAAAAGGCGTAAATTTTCCAAATAGGGGTAAGCTACAGTAATGCCCCTAAAGAAAGTAGCTCCGGTTTCAGCAAATCCCAGTACTACAAACTTGCCCTGATTATTCACATTACTTTTCAAAATTAGTTAGTGGAATTTTTAACGTATTTTATCATTATGTATTTATCTGTGTAATATGTCGTCTAACAGTGAATCACAATGAATATAGAAAATAATTAATTATTTTGACATTGTCAATGAAAAGGCATTTGGAGAAGTACTATAAGTATTTTAATTATTCACTTTGTTATTCGGCAAACTTAATAGTTTTAATATTCCATATTAAATAATCGTTAAATAAACATATACCATCATTTTTACGTGCTGTCAACCTAAGAAAACTTTCTTTGGCTTATTTTTTTGTAAAATTAAGTAATAATTACAATTTAAAATTTGAAGAAAAGTATGTTTTTAATTATTATGACGCCCTTCTAAGACATATTAGGGATATTTTAATGTGGTTCCGGTTTGACAGCAGTTTTAAGTACATCTGTCTCAATTACTTGTTCTTGAACAAATCATAATTAACAAAATCAAACAAGATATAAACCTACAAATGCACTACCATTTTTTAAATTATCAATCTGGATACTGTCTCATTTCCAATGATTTTTTTAGATATCACATCGACCAAATAAGATAAAAAAAACTTGGAACATAAAACTATTCGTTTTGGTTCTATTTAATACAAAAAAAGGAATCCTTAACTTACTTTGTGCACCTTTAAACCCAAATTTCTCTTCCATAAATGTGAATATTTAGGTCAACCTGGGGATACAGTGTATAACAGTTTTACAGACTTCGTTCTTTGATGATGTGAATACTACTACTAAATATTACACACGCTTTGATGTATTCCTTCAAAAATATGTTTCAGTTTTCTTATTGATAAATTTCATTGCGCTGAATACGAATCCGAACTCAAAAGTTTCCTTTCGGCTGAATCGGATGGTTCGTGCTTGTTGGATTCTCTATCAATATTTTCCTCATTTTCAATTGCTCTTTTCTAGAACATTTTATTATTGTCTATTTAGAAGTCCTCTATATTCTGGACAAAAAAGTGCCACTGCAAATAGAATTTCCGCTATTATTTTGTTAATATGTAATATTATTGTTTGAGAATTCCTATTCCATACATCATTCATTCCCATGTATCAGTTTCACATCGCGTAGGTCAAGAAAATATGATACCAACGCTCCCAAATCTATATAATGTACATATTCTATATTTAGCTCATCTGTGCGCCTTCTCTATTGATATTTAAATAGCCCCGTGTTTATTTATTTAGGTCAAGGCATCTGTGGCAACCTGTCCGCGATAGGATCCATAATTGATAAAGGCACTGCATGACAGAATCGATACACAGATAAAAGCTAATCCAACCTCTATTTCTGTACTGAAATGCCACTTCGAAATAGCACATCTTCAATATTTTATTGAAATAACAAACAAATACATCAATCATAGTTATTTATTTGTGACTATTTTCAATTAAACGCACGACAGTTCCAGTTCTGTCAGCTGTCCGCATTTCCGCGGATGTTTCCTAAAAATAACTAAAGGTTACTTGAAAGAAGTTCAGCTGTCAATGAGTGATATTTCCGCAGTTTATATTTAAAATCTTAATTCCAATATGTATAATTACCGAGCGAAAAAAATAATTTTCTCCTTAAAGGTGAGTTTTAAATACTTTCGTGTGTTTGGAAAATCTGGTGCCAAATTTTGACAGAAAATCATCGATTTTTCGACTAGGTAGTAAACCGCGTGGTTGTATTGTTTTCCGCAAATCATTTCCGCAAAATGTATAGAAAACTACGAAAACAATTCCAAAAATGTAATAAAAATCTACTTTAACAAGTTCATAAACAATTAAAAATTACATTTTTGTTAAAGCCTTGTGTGCTGTGATTTATTTGTTAAAATAATTGCAAAAACTGATTTCTTTAGTTGTGTATTAGAGTATTAGGCCTGAAAATTTTATTACAATTAACAAAAAATAAATTTCCTCTAAAATAACTTCCTAAAATAATTCTCTCTTTAAAATAATTTTGTAAAAGTCCGTATTTGAATGCTGTGCAGATGTCAAATTTGTAAGTTACTTTGTTGTTTTTGCGTATTGTAAAAATTCAAAAGTTGCAAATGTCAATATTTTAAATGTTACTAGTACAAATTGTCGATAAAAAATCAGCAGAAGTATGTAATATATTTTTTTTGTTTGTCCTACCAAAGGGTAGACAAAAAAGCATTCAAGACATGATATTTGTCAGAAATCTACTGAAGGTTTTTGTGCTAAATTAAATTGGTAATTTGGTATTGAAAATCTAATAAGGAATAGTAGTCTTCAAGTAAATATGGTCATTGTTTGTTGCACTGTAAAATGTAATAGATAAACTAAAACTATTATATCCTGGCAACCACTTAGGTATAAATTCTCGGTGCAATTTTTGTACAGGTTGTATAATATACTATAATGTTAGTTAGGGTGCATCTTATTTTATCAAAAATTGTATTTCACCTTCGCCTTCAAAATATTAAATAACCAGAAAAACAATTACGGTATTTTTTATCATTTAAAAAATATCTAGCGTTTGCTACCGGCAGTCATTGTTCCGAAAAATGAATGAATTAAGCATTTTATTTTCGTTTTGAATACAATATATTTGCATGCAACGATTATTATCTTTGTAAAAAAAGCAAATCTATAAACTTTTGGGTTTTAGAGATCAGAACATTTCACAGATTGCAATTATTTAATATGTCAAAAATATAATAATTGAACTACTTTATTACTCTGGCCAACAGCAAAAGAAAAATCGAACAACTTGCAATCGATTCTGGTATAATCTTTAATACTCTTCAATATTATTTTTATAATTATAAAAAAAAAATACTGTGTGTAATCAGCCTCAATCATATAAAATTTTAAAAGGGTGGCCATTGACTAACGTATAATCTCTTGCAGTCTTGCAATCACTGTACAAACCTTACATTTGGCAACCTAGCATTGTCTTTCAAAGGAAATTGACTATGGCATTTGATGCAATTTCGTGAAAAATTTTTAATTGATGTTTTCGGTTTTGTTCTCAATTAATGAATTTGTTTATTTTTATTTCAGTTGGTGGGCTGACGCTGGAGCAGATGACGTCTATGGCGCCTCCCTCGCCATTGGATTTGAAACCAGACACGGCGAATCTAATCACCTCCGGCCAATATAGCCCTCAAGGGCCCAATAGTCCTGGATCGTACAGCATGGGACACGGGAGCATACTGAGCCCATCAACCCCAGGCAGTCAAGTATCTGGGAAGAGTATCGGTTCCCCATATCCCCCCAATCATCCCCTCAGCGGTTCCAAGCACCTCTGCTCGATATGCGGGGATAGGGCTAGCGGAAAGCATTATGGAGTATACAGGTGGGTCTTGTTGTTCGTCAGTAGGTATAGATTCTTAGTAATGTTTATGAAATGTGAATCGATATTAAAAAGAAAGAAATCTTTGTTTAAGTAGAAATTGAGGAGTTTTTAAGAGAACATGTCGAAGCCACATAACATATATGTGAGTTTATAAGACATCAAATTGGCACATGAGTTGTTTGGAGAACGAGGAGCGCAGCGGCGAGTGCCCTAAAGAAACGAATGCGCCTAGATGTCTTGTAAAACTAGTACTAGTTTTTCTAGCGTCATTAATTTCATATAAATTTAGATATTCTGGAAACTATATTGAGTAAATGTACATTATGTACAATCTAGCTTTTTTTTGCGAGTAACATGTGATATACTCTGCAGTTACTGTCAACTTAGTAAGGTTGGCATAATATATAACTGAATAATTTTATTCTACTTTAACTTACAAGTTTTTATAAATAATCAACGGGGCCGCAACTATGATCACAAAAGAGATTATAGATCATACGATGGAGGAAACACAAATAAGTTGCACGCCACCAGAACTAAGATGCAGTTGGAAGCGATGTACAAAAAATAGTATGTATTTTTATTGGCGCGACCAGAATTCGGTCCAAAATGTTACGAACAATGTGTGGATTGTGAGCGCAAAGTAGAAAAACATAAATTATCTTTTTACAAAAAATCGCTTATTCGTGAAGGAAATAGTCTAAATGTGATCATTATAAATGGCGGATGCGCAAACTTCTTTCTGGTAGTTTAATTTATTACGCATCAGTCTCCATCAATCAAGTTTTCCTTTCCCAATTGATTTATGGATGCCGTAAAGCTCCTCCGCAAAATATGAAATTTAAAAGCAAACTTTGAAGATTGGTTTTGAGATATGTAATTAGAATATGAACTTGAAATAATATTTATTAAAGCTATAGTATATTTTTATGATACAGTTATAATAAAAACCCGCCCAATACGTACACGAACGTGACATTTTATACCATTAGTAAAAATAAAAAAAATAGTACTTCAGTTGTTGAATTAATAAGACTTTACAGTGTGCTTACCCAAATAAAACTACATTAAATATTTAATAATAACAGGTCTTACGTTCTGTGAGAATTGAATTGAAGACGAACTTTATAAAATTATAGTGGTTATTTGGTATATCTAATGGTTTATGGATCTATGACAGCGTGTCTCAACATTGTCCCGCTGCCCTTCTCCCGCTCACGGGAGTCGCATAGGGCAGTTCCGCTCCTAGAGTTCCGCGGAACACCGGTTGAGAAACGGTGGTCTATGAGTTTATGGGTTTATGAGTCCTGCACCTCTTCACCTTATCCTCACATATAAAAAAAACATCAAGTTAGTCAAACAACGCTATTCACTTCGAAAAATCGAATCTAGTTTAATTTTAGTACACACTTTTGGGCATTACGAATAACGTGCAAAAGTCCCATCGACATCGTGTCTGCGTCCCGCGTTGCTCACAGTGAAAGATGACCGACTTGCGGGTTTTACACAATATCTTGCGTTTTACTATTCAAACGAAAATGAGCTTGATTAGGAAATGTCTAGATCTTTTAATTCTCAACAAAAAAAATGTCTATTACAAAATGTCATCGTTTATGTATAATGCATTTTCACGTTAGGAAAAACGTTAAAAGCATGTACTAGTAACAACGTATTTATGTGCTTGGCGATCCATTTAGCGTCCCAAGAATTAGAAAACATGATTGAGCATCTTATTTTATAACAAGAGAAACAATAGCATGCAGTTAAAACTTTTCCTTCTCTTTTAAAATTGTTTTGTCAATATCTTCCTTCTTATGGTCTGGCGATAGTGGAAGATAAATACAATAAATGAATCGGTGAGTGGAAGAACAGAATAAGTCCACAATTTGACATTTTAAACTAAGATAGCCATTTTATATAAAATTTCTCAATCTTTTCGAAAATATGAAAAAAAATTCATATACAGGGTTAGCCAAAATTACCGGAACACCCAAATAATTCTACAAGGGTAAAAAATTTAAAAAAGAAATTCAAACAAAAGCTTTTAGACTTTAAACAATCCATCGTTCAAATATATTTTGAATATACAGGGTGTTCATTTTATTATAGAAATCGCGTAAATTTTTTTTTAAATGGAACACACTGTATCTGTTTACATTTTATAATTTTAGGACTAATTCTGGACATTGTTTACTAAAATAATTTTTTTATAAAATGCATCATTTTTGAGTTTTAAGCAATTAATTAAAATTAGTCAAAATTACCGCAACACCGAAATAATTCTTCATCGGTAAAAAAATTTAAAAAAACATTCAAACAAAAGTTTTTTATTTTAAACAAGCTATCGTTCAAATATATTTTTAATATACAGGGTGTTTATTTTATTATGGAAGTATGGAAAACTTTTCCTTTTTCTCATTAAACGTCCTGTAATTTTTTTCAAGTAGGTTTTTATAAATTGATTCATTTTTTAATTATCAGCAATTAATCAAAACTCCAAAACATTTATTTTAGCCGAACGGATAAATAATAACAATGTGAAGAAAAAATAACAAAACAATTAAATTAAATTTTCAAACTGCCATCCCTGAGCGGCTTGACAATGCCCCAACCTATCAACAAATTCCCGTAAACAGTTGTCTAAATGATCGACATTAATACTCTGAACTTCGTCCACTATCCTCTGCTTCAACGCATCAATATTTTGCGGCCTATTGGTGTAAACCTTTCTACTTTAGGTGGCCCCAAATAGAAAAATCCAGTATTTGTAAATCCGGCGACCTAGGTGGCCATTCAATGGATCCTCTCCTTCCAATCAATCCACCTCTGCGGGAAAATTGAATTTAAATAATTCCGAACTTGGACACCGTAATGCGGCGGTGCACCATCTTGTTGAAACCAAATATTATTCAGATCTTCGTTGAATATAACTAGGACATGAGGTATTACTTCATCTAATTGCTTATAACTAAAAAATTATGAAATTTATAAACAAATTATTCCAATAAAAAATTATTAGAATTAGTCTTAGAATTATAAAATGTAAAAATATACAGGGTATTCCATTTGCAAAAAAAAGTTAACCAAATTTGCATAAAAAATGAACAGCCTGTATATTAAAAATATATTTTAATGATAGCTTGTTTAATGTCAAAAACTTTTGTTTGAATGTTTTTGAAATTTTTTTACCGATGGAGAATTATTTGGGTGTTCCGGGAATTTTGACTAATTTTAATTAATTGCTTAAAAATCAAAAATGATGCATTTTATAAAAAAATTATTTTAATAAACAATGTCCAGAATTAGTCCTAAAATTATAAAATGTAAAAAGATACAGGGTGTTCCATTTGAAAAAAAAAATTTACGCTATTTCTATAATAAAATGAACACGCTGTATATTCAAAATATATTTGAACGATGGATTGTTTAAAGTCTAAAAACTTTTGTTTGATTTTTTTTTGGAAATTTTTTACCGTTGTAGAATTATTTGGGTGTTCCGGTAATTTTGGCTAACCCTGTATATTACCGTACTGCTGTAGAAGCACCGGACTTCACGCAATGACATACTCAGTTTTCCACTCATTGCATGGAGCGCGGTTGTTTTTAACAGATGACGTCATAGACTTTTTTTTAAATGACAACCCTATGTTTTTTAATAAATTTTACAGATCTTTTAATTGTGTTAATGGTAGCATAATATTTTTATGGCCTTACATAAGAAAATTTTTGGATTTAAGTATTTTGCAATCATGTGAAGTCACTGGCGTTATTTTCGTTGATGCAACGTTTACAGTTTCTGGATATTTTGAAATTTTCTGTTACGGTCTTCCATTGCCTATTCAATGTTACTACGCTTGTTACAGTATTATATCAAAAATATCTAGAAATTAACAAAAACCTCTATTACTTAGGTCTAAAAATTAACAAACAAAAAATTGATAACAAAAAATAACAACAACAGAAAATAAACCGATTAAATTTAAAACAATGTGTTATTGTCAATGGTTGAGAATCCTCATAAACCAAGTAGAGTAGTTGCAGTAGAAAATATAATAATGTTTTGTTATCATTTTTTTCTTTTTTAATTTTTAGACCTCAGTAATAAAGGTTTTTGTTAATTTCTAGATGTTTTTGATATAATAATGAAGACTGTAACAGAAAATGTCAAAATATACAGGGTGTTCTATTTCAAATTCAAAAGTTTGAGGTTATATCTCAGAAACTGTAAACGTTGCATCAACGATAGTACCGCTAGTTACTTCACATGATTGCAAACTACTTAATTCCAATAATTTGTTAAATTCGGTCTAGCGGTTCCGGAGATTTTGTCACTTTTATTTCATAACCTTCAATAGCCTCTTTCTCGAAAATTTTCTTGTGTAAGGCCATAAAAATATTATGCTACCACCACAGAGTACTTACTACAGTAAGACAATTAAAAGGTCTGTCAAATTCATTAAAAAATATAGGGTTGTCATTTAATAAAAATGTTGGTGACGTCATCTGTTAAAAACAATTTAAGGTAAAATTTGATATCATAAGGTGTATTTTGATAATTATACTATATTCGACGTGTTCGAGGATTTTTTAAAATAGCAACCCGTTCTTGAGATTTTGTCATGTTTCCATACTTTACGTGCTCACTGTATAGATGGCTACACCACCCATACTTTAAAACTATCAAAAGAAACTAAAAATTGTCCCACACTTCTAACAAAATCAGTGTACAAAAACCCAATACCAAAAAATTGCTAACTTAAGAAAAGTGATGCACTATTTAAGACAAGATCTTGAATTTTATTACCATATTACTTCTTGGGAAAGATCAAATCATGATAAAGACTAATGCCAAGTTTAATAATGTTATTTTTTTTTGTTAGTTTTAATTTGGTTTCTGATATTAAATTTTTCGTTTGTTCTTTTCGTCTTTATGCGTTTTTATTTACCACTTGTGCTAATAGCATAATTTTTTTCAACAAATAAGAGATTAATATTGATAAGCATGTCGTTGACTGGAAGACCAGAACAAGTGCAGCCGATGTTTTATCTAATTGCTTATTTATTATTACCTTTTGAACCAAAATTTACTTCCAGAAGAACTGCAAATGAAATTTACTACAACTTCTCTGTGCTTACCAAATTTGTAAAATACACAGCTGCCGAATTATACAGTTTTTTTTTTAGTTTGCCACAAATGCCTGATTGGACTTATTCTGTTCTTCCACTAACCGATTCAAATGTTTTATGCATTTTTTTTTTATACAAGCATCCGTTCTTTCCTAGTACGGCTGAAAAGCATCACCCACATGTAAGAGTGGCACGCCATATATTGAATACAGGGTGTCACCTTCCAACTCCTGAAATTTTATAGGGGTTTTAAAGAAGTATCATATTTGACAATAAAAAAAACATTTAGCATGTATGTTGTCGATACATTTTATGCAGAAGAAAAAACTGTTTTATACAAAAAAAAAACACTATTTGTTCGTCGTCTTTAAATCGTGTCTTTCTTTTTATAATTATTTATGGTAGAGACACGAAACAGTAGACTTTTTGGTATATGAAAAAACACCATTTAACAAAACAAATGTAATTACCCCTCTCCAGACACCGATTCAATTAATATTTTTTCTACAACGCGTGTAGCCAGCTAAAGTAGGCTGTGGGGGAAACATTCATAGCGCACTCGACTCGACACTGGAAAGTGCAACACCATGACCGTGGCCGCCCGAGTTTATTGTCATAGATCGTCAACTCGTTGCATCACCTCTATCCAGTAGGCCACCAGCCATGCTGCATCTAGGCAACCGAGTAGGCCTTGGGATTATTGTAAACACCGGCTTTGCGACAGGCAAACTAGCGTCAGTCTTCCCGCGTAATCATCATCCGTAAATCCTGCGACCACAGCCCGAACATGAAGATGTGCGTGTGCGTTATTCGAACGCTTTCATCGTCGTTCGCCACGCTTCCTTGAATCTGCTAAACGGGGCCACGTGCTTATTTTATGCGTTGTCTTGTTGGCGTTAGGCACGCACTTGTTCTTCTAAGCTGACTAGATTTATGAAGTAACTTGGATGACATACAGGTTGGCCGGTGCGATGCTGAAGTAGTGATTTAAATTCTTATTGCTACTTATGAAACATTCCCACTACTTTTTAAATTGTTTAATGCTGTCTTCATTTTTAATCAACTTTAATTTTAATCGACGCTGAAGACCGTGGTTAAATCTATGGATATAACTAGGTTAAGTAATTAGCGCAGCTTTGTTGACAATAGCCTCTCCGTACTTCTCTGATCTCTCACTTCTTTTCTTTTTTCGCTTTAATCGTTTTCCAGCTTTTTTTTTAAATACCGGGTGACCCACGATGAAATTTGGGAAAGTGTTAATAGACAAAAAATGCCATTGTTTGGGATACTGTCAATGATTGCTTCTTATTTCGCCCATCAACTAAATAAATTGAATGCATAGGACTTGCAAAGCATAGTTATGTGGGTGAAATAAAAAGATGCGTTTTTCGAAGTAATGACATATTAATTAAATTTTGCACTGCAAGACCTTTAATTAATAACTAATTATTGACTACGGCTTGTCCAATCTGCATACGAAAACCAGCTTGTATTTAAATGAGTCATTCATCGTAGATACCATAGTTTTTGCGTGTCTACTCATGACAGTATCATTTAAATATTGTTTTAAGTATGTATATCGGACAAGACGTTAATTCGAAAAACGCGCTTTTTATTTCCCGGACCTATAAATTGTACGTAGCTAAAGTAGGATTCTTTGAGGCGGTTGAGCATCAGCCCCATCTCTGTTTGAGAGTGGCGTGACAACCTCTCTTTCTCTTCTATCTCTCTCGCGCAGAAAAATCGGGTCACGGCCAAAGCCGACTGTTGCCGGTCTATAAGTATACGTTGTCTATGTTTTTGATACAATTTATTGAAATTGTCGGTCGCAGGTAAAATTATGTACAATACTCGAGCTGTAACGCATATTACGTACTCGTGGAAAATAACAAAACTCGGCACCCGGTATGCGGTATTCAATATTTTAAAAAGTTGCAGTCGGATGAAATATTAACAAACTAAGAGAAACAAAAGAAAATATCGCAGAAATGTACAAACAATCCTCATTAAAAGTCAAAATCGGCTTATTGGTATTTTCAATTCGTTAAGAGATTAGAGCCAGAAATACCCACAAATATATGTTTCTCTTCTCAATTTTCAATGTTGCTCTCAAGTTCGTGTTGGTAAACACAAAATTCACTTAAAATAGATGTTTACGCGGTTACCTTTGACCACTCTTCGCTCACTCCATTGGCCAATTATTATACCAGAGACTACGAAAACACCACAAGGTCGGCCGCTGTCAGCAGCACGATTTGGTGGCCAAATTGCTCTTTGAACAATACAGTTTCTCGGTTATTACGAATTACGACTGACTACCGAATCATTACCAGCATTTTTTTTCTTAACAGCTCTCTAAACAACTAAAACCCATGGAGGTGACCTTCACGATACTCTAGCATTTTTTTTTATTATTGTACATGCGCGACATGTGGCGAAGGGGCATCTATGATCAAGGAAACGAACCCATAGAGCTGCTTGCTACTCTTGCCAGAATCACGTTTTTATATTACGATTTTCAATCCTCTTTACTATATTTACTGCAGTCTGCAAATGCTATAATGGATGGAACAGATAAGTTTTAGTTGATATCAGGAAGAAATTTCAGAGACAACTATCAATAACGATGAATATAATTTGTGTTAAAGTCTATAAACATAAGAGTGAAGTAACCAAAAAGAAACAAGAAGGTAGTTGTGATCACTAATCATGTTGTATAATTTACTAGTTGGTAATTATATTTAATATTCTTCAACAGTAATATTACTTAATTTATAACGATAATTGTGATTTAATGTTCCGCTACATTGTAAACTATAATTAGATACTTAAACCCACGTTTAGATTCATGCACTGTCCATAACATCACTACCGCAAGGTTATCTTCTCACCTGTTGTGCATATATCTTATGTAATTCTCCTTAATCTTGTATATGTGTATGTAGGTAGCAAGGTTATGGGCAATTATATGGAAGTAATAATTGTTTTGAACAGTGCGATCACGATCTGCAAATTACTGGAATTTTCTTTAAAGGTAACTATGTAAATTATACAAGGTGTACACGAAATGAGTGCACTAATTTGGAGGGGTAATGTAACTCAATATGACGAACAAAAC
This sequence comes from Aphodius sticticus, assembly GCA_963966075.1. Taxonomy (NCBI): domain Eukaryota; kingdom Metazoa; phylum Arthropoda; class Insecta; order Coleoptera; family Scarabaeidae; genus Aphodius; species Aphodius sticticus. The sequence continues at coordinate 26,729,306 of OZ014508.1, forward strand.
AGAATCTAATAAATGGTTTGAAATTTTGCAGTTTTGGATGAGGAGGGGGAGGGTGTGGGACACCGCATGTAATGGGGACTGATATGGTATAGGGGTCTCGGGGCTGAGGCGCGGAGCGCCAGGTCCGACATGAATTGTATGTAAATAACGTATGATGTTGTGCCAGTAAGAGTATACATATATACTAGGGTGGTCCTTATTATACAGGGTCTCAGAAACAACGGCAAACCTTGAAGGAGCATATGCCCAAGGACGTAATAAACACGTTTTGTCAAATAACGTATGGTCTAACTTAACGCATTCGTGAGAAAATTAATAAGGAAATACGGAGTCCGTCCCTGTTCAGCGCAATAAAATCGACAGCACTCCGCCACAGTTGTGTTGCAACTGGTGACAAATCAACGCCGCCGGCAACATATCGGCCTCCCTCCACTCCGGCCTTTCTCGCTCGGAGCGACAATGACCTACATTCGCCAGGTTGGTACGTATGTTACGATCAGCTGTTTGTTGGTTTATCAATAATAAGAATCTTTTGGATTGTGGGGTCTGAATGGGGTGTCGGCCGCGAAACGCAATTGCTGTGTTAATTCGGTTTGTTTTGTTCGACGGATATCGCTTTGAAATCACAATGTTTGTAAATCCGCATCACATTTCTGGATTAGGTACGTACTAATCTCTCTAATTTTCAATTGATAAATGTTCGTACGTACGTTTGCAACCGTATTTCAGTCATGCGCGATCGGCTATGCACCAGGTCAGGCCTTATAGGGTATTTGACTATTATTGGAAAACCATCTTAGTGTGTTTATTCCTTCACTCTACATTGTAAATGCATTATTTTTCGTAATTATTTCCTCAATATTTCATAGAAATCAGCGTTAAAAATTGAATCACAAAAAGTCCCGCTAAGACGATACTTTCTGTTGTGTGACGTCACACGATACTAGCTGTCAAATCAACATCGGCATCGTCGCCGTTTGGTAATTGTGTTGTATGATGTGTTGTTTTCACAATTTCTACATAAAAATGGGTTATAAATGGTGTATAAGTCCACAATGCAGAAATACGTCAATAAAAACTCCAGCTAAACTATTTGTAGCTGTTCCGCAAGATTTGAAACTGCGGAGAAAGTGGTTGGCTCGTAGAAATCCAAATGAAATAAATAGCGGCCAATACAAATGTTTATTGTTGTGAAGATTACTTCGACATAAGTAAAACTGACTAGAATAAGTTATCTATCGTATTTTCGAACCAGGTTTTATCTGACAGCTTAAGGTTAGGGCTAACCTAACTACAAAGTTATGCTTACATGGCACTTTTTACACGTTGCTTAGCTCCGGAGCGTAAAAATAAGGATTATGTTTAAAGAAGAATCCCACCATCAAAGCGTTAACCTTCGGTAGATTACCACTAACCGCTTTAACAAAGTTGTTTTCTATTGTTTGTAAATTAACGTAGTAAATTCAAACGGGAGAAGCATAAAAGCGCGTTCGGATAGTCGGATAGGGTACGGTGAGAGTGACGCGCTGCATAATAGGCGGACTAACGTCATACAATATAAGAGAGAGACAGCCGACCCAGGTTATCTGAGCATTTCTCTCCCCATATCCTACCCTGACAAACCGAACGCGCTTTTAAGTGTACTAACGAATGACGTCACTGGAGACTGAGCCAATTACAGAGCGTTTTCAATCACGTGATAGGACGTGAATAAAATTCAATTTTAATGTTGGTTTTTAATAGAAATAAAGCATTTTTTTTTTTTTAAAAGTAATAGCAATTAGTTTTCTTAAACTGTAATATATTCGGATGACTATAATACAAGCCATATGTTTAATACAGTCAAATACCCTATTGTGTTGGTACTTAAAAGTTTGATATAGACTATACGTTGTTATTTGACCAAAGCTTCTCTGTCCTTGGCGGATATGCTCCTTCAAGGTTAATAAAACTTTTAATTTTTGTTTTGCTGGACCCTCTTAATTTGTTCTTTTATATCCACATACTTAATGTCTGTGAAATTTGAGATCGATCAGTACATATTAACCTGTACCCCAAGGGGCTCAAAATCGAGAATAAATGTAATTTACTAAAATTTAAAAAAGGTTTTATTTTGTTTTACCGCAATAAATTACCACCACAGTTATTGCCTTAATAAAAAGAATAATCCATTAATTTTTTTTATGCTGGATATCAAAGCATTTCTGATATTTCCAAGTACTTTATTTGTTGAATATACAATAACGGTATTTTTAACTATATTTGTCTAGGAAATATTCTAAGCTGAGTGACTATGGAAGTGACTATGTAAGCCGTTAAACAGAGTTACAAAAACGAGTGGGAACGAAATTTAATACATCAGACTTTTTAATATAAAATTTGGCGAAAATTTACCTACACAAAGTATGGAATAAATTTATTGAAAATGAATATGAAAATGTTTGTTATTTTAATAAATCCTCGGATACCTACTTCGGTTTTAATGATCAAAATACGTAGGTAGCTATTAGCAAAGCTATATGAAAAGAAGTTGAGTAAAAATAAAGTTTAAGTTTTTCTTTTATTGGGTTCAGCTGGAATAAATTTACAAAATCACGTTTTTTTACACGTTTCATTTCGACCCCTGAAAGAATGGGATTAATAGCTACTTTTGAGATGTTGTTTAAAACATCAAAATAAAGCTGGCATAAAAAGAAAATCGGTTTCTTTTGTTTCTATATAAGTTGGACAATTTCTTTACTTAATTTTATGATTTATATATGCTTCTCCTGGATTTTTGACATTTGTCTTGCTATTTTTTAAACCACTGTCCAACAAATACCATTTTTCGAGTTGGCAACCCTATACAGTCGCTACGGCCATTGTCTAAACGAAATGTTACTATATGCCCAAAATTTCATGACAATTTCATGAATTGCAGTCGAAATAAAATAAACATATTGCATCTAATAAGCACAAACAACAACGCTACAAATTCTTGAAAATCCTTCGCTCCCAGCTAAGCGAAAATCAAACGGTGTAGACTTTTTTTTTTACTGTACTGTTATTTTCAGTTCTACATTATATGAAAATTATACCTATCCAGTTTTTGTAACCAATTGTTATTTCTACGAACTCATCAACTTTAATCAGAGGCCAATTTGTCCCAATAAAAGAATCCAGCTGTGCAAAAGACATCAATCACTACGATCAAATGCATCACACACCCACACGAATAATAACACGTTATAGAGCGTTTCAACTAATTCATTGCCAAATAAATTGAACAGACGGCTGGACGCTGCTGTCGCACAAATCGTGACCACGCTGGACAGATGCATAGAGCGCTGATCGCAGACAGTGAGTCTACTCGTGACAATTTTCAAATTTGACCGCTTAAATCGCCTGCCAAGCGTTATTTTCGACGAACGACAACAAACAAGCGGATTGTTGCTCTATATTTACTGCGAGATCACCTTGCGGTATGCTATTTTTTACTTTTCTAGAAGCGTTTTCTTGCCAGATGGAACCCTATCGTCAATTAGTTTGGAAATAATGCAGAAAACATGTTGGTCGGTAGGCGAGATTATTTTTCTCGCGCTTGTTGTTGTCAGAGTGAATAATGGGGTCCCGGATTGGGTCACCGAATAAATTGTTGCGATGGATGAAATTTTCTTTAGAGAGCATTTTTTTTAACTTAGTATTCTATTCTGGTATATTAATTCACAATACGCATGGAGTACGTTCATTTTCTCAATAAATCAACAAGTGGAAATTTCCACTTACGTATGTAATGCGTACCGTATCGTCGTTGGATGTCTGCATTGACGGAAAATCATCAATACATGATTGAAACGCATTGCCTTTGGTAGAAATGTTTAAACATCATAGTAATGACTACGTTGTTCATAATTGGGTATTTCATGTCAAATCAACACAGTTCTGTACTTGTTTTACCTCGTCTAGGATTATGATAAACTTTGCTATAGTTAGTAGTCTTTATGGAATATACCGGCTGGTCGTTTTAACTTGAGACTCCTAAATATCTCGAGAAATATGCATGGTACGACAAAAGTGTCTTAAATAAACTTTTAGGACGCAAAGGGGGAAATGAGATGGCGATATCAGTTTCATCGCAGATGGCGCTGCAATCGGTGACAATGAGGTTAACTTCATTTTTTTAATTAAGAATACCCAACTTTTTTTTTTATAAAATTATGATTTTATATTTACGCTGAATAACAACAATCTTTTGTCTGAACATTTTTTTCGTACGATGCATCTATCAAAAGTTATTGACGATGGAAGTTTGTGGCGTATGCGGTAGTTACGACCGCTGGCACTGCATGGGATGCGCTCGCCGTCTGACAGTCAAAGCGACGACTGAGTAAACACTCATGGTACAACGTAGGAAGGTATGTGCATAACGGGGACACGTTTTGGTATCTCGTGCGTTGCCCCGTCATGCGCATTGGGTTTGTTTACACACGAAAAAATAAACGCATCGTACAAAAAAAATTCAGACAAAAGATTCTTCTTATTTAGCGTAAAATCATAATTTGATGAAAAAGTTGGGTATTCCCATTAAAAAAAATGAAGTTAACCTCATTTTCACCGATTGCAGTGCCATCTGCAATGAAACTGATATCGCCATCTCATTTCCCCCTTTGCGTCCTACAAGTTTCTTTAAGACACTTTTGTCGTACCATGCAAATTTCTCGAGATATTTCGGAGTCTCAAGTTAAAACGCCGGGTGGTCGTATCAAATTTTATGTTGATATGTCAATCCGTTTTGGAATTGAAAACACATATTTCAACAATCGGTCGAATATTATAATATTGTTAAACTGTGATTGTAGGTTAGCAAAGATGTCTTTTTTTAACATTTTATTGTTTCTGATAATTAGCACAAATAAGCCTGTGGGATTTTTATTCTGTTTAGTTAATGAAATATTAATTTTGAATACAAATACTACATATTTTAAACGGCATTAAAAAAGAAAAACAAATAAAGCAGTTTAAACTGTTGTTAGTTTATTTCCAAATAGTGCAAGTTGGATGGATTAGTTTATAAAGATAATTTATATCAGAAAAACGGATAAACATTCAGTTTTTTTTTTCGGAAGGTTGGCAGGTGTCCGGAAAAAATGATATCAACATTTTAAAATTGCTATAAAGATCCATTTTTCTATTCTTCAATTAACAGTCATAAAAAATAATTACTATGAACAATATCGATATCACCCCATACAAAAAAATCTGATGTGGCCAGGCATATGACTTTATCATACTATATATATAGTTAATAGTTTAGCTGCATGAGATTCTATTTGATCGATATCGATCTTTTCTGCATTAAAACAAAACTAGTTAACCTGGATTTCACAGATATTTGATACTATTGACAGTAGGTACTGTCAAAACATCAGCGTTTGACACTTCCTACTGTCATTAGAATGAAAATATCTATCAAATCCTTTAACCAGCTTTATACTAAATGCAGACACGACTGATCTCGATCAAATAGAATTTGCTCATGCAGCTAAACTATTAATTTTACAAAAAAATGTCAGACATAAATTATTCAGAATTTCCTCTACTTTAATTTATTATTTAACTATTTTGACGAAATTACAGAAATGGCGGCTCATTTGCAAATCGTTAAAAAATGGTAACAGTAAACAGCCAGTTGCTTTGGACCCTTTTGAACAAAAAACTTTTCAGCTCTAAGTGTGGTCACCAAACTTCCAGATATGAAGTTTTGTCCCGCTACCTTTAGTAGCTCCGGAATCGTCGCCACAAAAAAACGGGTACACACACATACACAGACACACAAAGACATTATTTTGTACCTTGGTCAAAATATTGGTCATATTTCCGCTAAAATTTCAATTTTTTTTCGGCACGATTACAATACTTTGTAATACTACATATGATAAAGTAAAAAGGACTTAGGCAGGGTGAAACCCTGTATATATTATTTATATAAGTATACAAGCCATATCGGACCACATAAGTAACATAACCCACATAAGTAATTTTATCGTAGAGAATGTTGATTTGAAATTATGGATGTCTTTTCTCATCATTTGTTCACGGTATACTGTTTGCACGAAGCGAAAATAAAGACCACATCTATGGACATGAGCCAAAGTTTGAGAGATACATACATATTTTGTATTTTATACATTTGTTCTCGTTTTACTAATGGGTTGTTTTATGAAATAGGATGTTCATACTATGTAGAGACTACACTGTACTTAATTTGTCAAAAATACAATAGTTAATTGAAACTAAATGTTTACCCAACTAAACAAATCGAACAAGTGATAACTGATTCTGGTGTGCCTTTTTTACTAGAATTTAGATCTGAAAACAGATATTGTGAATTGAGACTAGCTTGTTAGAAAATCAGTGCCAAGGAAACAATTACGGCAACGAAAAAGTTATCGAATGTGTAATCGTTAATCGATTCACACCAGAATTGGTGTGAATTGAGGTTAGTTTTGAGAAAATCAGTGCCAAAAAGCGTTAAAATGCTTAATTAGTCTTTTTTTAAAAGCTAGACATAATTGAAAATGTCTCTCCATCCAGATTCGGCTATAATTTGTATTAAATTATTGTTTCTTATTATTTGGAAGTTTCCCTTAAATATTTTTGTAAATCATAAAAAAACATTTTTTTTGTTACACTATCTTCAGTTTTTCAAACTCCTTAAATATTCGATCTTTTAATACAAAAATGATCATGATATTGGAAGTTGCTGCATGAAGAGAGGAATTATTATATTTGTGGGTCTTGATATTAAGCAACTTTGTAAACGTTGTAAACGATTACCGAAAATGATTTAAAAAGTGCATGGAAAATCATTTTTCAAAAGAATCCTTACAGATTTCCAATTTTATTTATTGCGAACAAGTTTATTGTGCATGTCAAATAGCAATTTGCGTTTTAAGCGCTTTCACCTTTCAGCGCATCCTCTAAAAATAACTTACGGCCTTACTTTGTCGAGCGTTATTCCTGTCCGATGACAATATAACAGCCAAAGCGGTTCAGAGTAATTTCAAGTGCATCCATTTTTCTATTTCGAAGCCAAGGTCCTGGCACAGCAGCGTTCGCAAAAAGCTCGAATGACCTTCCTGAAATGAGCAACCGTAGCGAGAGCATAGAGCAAGCCGGGTTCGGTTACGTCAGACAGCGTTGAATGGGATCCAAATAACGAACGAACTAGAGATAGAAAGAGATGGGGGCGATAAAAAAAGAGGAACGCAGCAGGAAATGTCAAAGTCAATGTCAAACGCGAGAGGCCTCGTTTGCGGAATTTGATAGTCCGCAGCGTCATCATCGTTATGAAGGCGGTATTATTATGCAACGTGACATTGTGTTCTTGATGATCGGATCATGGGAGGACTTTTCTTCGCGAAGCTAGGATGGGTGGCGTATCGGATTGCGATTGCTCAGTCGGCGTTTTTCGTGGGAAGGATATTTGAGATGAAACGAAGTTACTGGGATAATCGTCGCTCTACATCGACCCAGTCACCATTTTTTTTCTCTCTAGACGTGAATTAAAATTGATGATTAATCTTCCTATGGCGTCGAATTCCTGTTCAACAGTGATTTATTTCTGCGAAAATGTGCTTGGTTTTTTTTTAATTCGTTTGCTATGAATTATTCATCCCAATTGCACAAATTAGCGTCTCAAAAAAGGCACGAACATCATTATTTTCTTTTCCTTTTTTAAGTTAGGTTTTGCTGGAAGAAGAGGTTTGACACACGCCAGAAGCAGGAAAAAAATAAAATAATGAATACTGTCCTTCATCTGTTCTCTGCATTGTGCTCGTGTGTATCCGATCAATTTTAGGGTAATGTTGTGTTAGCCGATTCCAAATTTATTATTAGATTCAATAAATAGCTTTAATTTTCAAAAGGCAAACCATATTTTAACGGTCTATGAAGGAATGCGTAAACTGTATCGCAAAACATAGCAGTTATTGTAACTTTTCTCCAAGAAATTGGAAAGTGAGGTTATATACAAAACATTTATAATAATAATATTATACTAAGATCGCTAAATTTATTTGTTAACTTCAGAATCACAACGAAAATTGTTTTTTTTTGTCGGTATAATTCTGTAGTCTATTTATTTGCTTATTTTTTGCAAATTGTTGCATTATGTTTTATTTTGAAGTATAAGTTGGTTTTTCTTCTGTATACTATCTTGTAATTGGGGAAACTTGTAGTGTAAAATACAGATTATTATTATTATTATTTATTTTACTTTGCGGTCAAACTAATTACTGCCAAACCTCGATACCGGACTCCCTAATCCTCCCTAACGATTTTGAAACCAGTCTAATAAAAAAAAACACTAAATGTGAAAGTTTGGGGGCCATTTAGCGGTAAGAAAAACAATTTTTATTTTCTAAAAAACCATACTCCCAAACGAAAAAAAAATTTACTCCCAAACCCGACTAACGACTATCGACATTAATTTCGACATAAAATTCAAAAGTGGGGGGGGGGGTAACTTCACAGAGCTTATGTTCTTATACCATATAATATGTATAGTATACAGGGTTTATTCTAAATATATGCGACAAAGTTTAAGGGCTGATTACGTATGCTATTATGATCATAAAGGTTCATATAAACAAATGCTCAAAACGGCTCAGTTTTTCAGTTGCAGGAAGATTTAATAGGTTTGTTCGAGCAGCACCAAAATAAGTGCATAAAGCACTTTCATAAAGCATTCTTTCTCCTGCGCATGCCAAATGGGGGTTTTGCCCTGCAAAAACCTGCATTGCGTATGCGTAAAAGAATCCCCAATTGTTTTGACTGCTGCTCGAACGAACTGCTGCTCCAAGTTTTATTTATTCATACAATCTTCAATAGAATGTTTTTTGGTTTATTAGTGAATAAATAATATGAAGGAATATCATAATGAGTATATCTAGATTGTAGACCTCCGCGGTCTGAGGCAATGATATATTGATTTCTTGATCTTCTTAGCACTTGGTTTGATAACTTAGTCCTGAAGATGCCTCTTGCAAGAGCGCGAAAAGTCCTCAACAAGAAACAAAATAGGATGAAGAAACCAGATAATTTATATTGAACTATCCTGGCCCACAATGGACAAAGTCAAACAAGAGAAACCTGTTTCTGGTATGTTTTTTTCGTAGAATCCCAATCTCATAGTAGTATTCTGTCTACTTTTTGAGAAAATCAGTTATAAAGAATGCGAAAAGCCTCAAACTACATTTTTTAGTTAAGATCTGGTGCATTGGATATAATGTCAAATTATGTGCTTAATAACTTTCTAGGTGTTGACAAAAACGATGGTGCTTTTCGATATATTGATACGACTAATGTAGGTACCTTCTTTTCGTCTTGTGTGGGATATAATCTATCCTTGTTTACGTTTTACGAACAGATTTTTCCAAGCATCCACCATTATTGTATTCTCCGTACCTCTCGCCAAATAATCGATTCAGGTCATAATGGTAATCGCGAGTGATCATTATTCCTGTTGAATCATCAGGTAAACCTTGACCCATCACGTATAATGCAGATATTTCCCATATGTACTGCTATTTTTGCCACATGTGACAGTTTTCCTGCTTGGACCATCCTGACTCATCTGCATGCGCGGACATCTAAGCAAGTGCACGTTTCGCGCCACGTAAGATATTTCGCAACTGTCAGCACGCGCACTTTACTTTGTCTCTTTTCCATCGCAAGGTCGCATTGTGAGCATCCCGACAAGCGACGACGCATCTCGTTACCATCGGTAATGTCCGTCCATTCGCCCATACGTTAGCATAAGCATGTATATATGGATGAGCTGGCAAAATGTATTCGTCCTCTCATCTTCTCATGTGCATTGTTTGCGTGTAGTATGCAAGAAGGTTTTGGTTATTTATGCAGCGAGATAAAATAATGCTTTTCATGTGGAAAATTTTGGAAATGGTGAAAAATTGTGGTGTATAAAGAGGAGAGCAACACATTATGCAATACTACTGAGTCATGTTTGGTGGAGCAAAATCTGTATGTAGGTATAATGAGCCATTTCACTGCAATGTAAAAAGGGCTATAATTTATTTATCTTCATGCCGCTTAAGAAAAATACAAAATTTGAGGTTAATATGTCATCATTTTTAAACTGTGATTGTAGCTCACCTAATTGAGGTAGGGAAGTGTGATTATTTTTATTTTGATTTTGCGACTATAACGAAATCAGATAGCTCGTTCTATCGTTCTATTAACTTCATGATACTCAACAATAATAAAAATAACCCATTGCACTTAACATCCATTTGAACGGTCATCAAATTAAGCAAATATTGCAAACAAAATATCTTGGTCTAACGATTACAGACAATATGAAGTGGGACGCCCACATAAACAAAATACGAAACAGAAACGCACTTGCCCTAGCACAATTCCGGAAGATCAGAAAGGCCATCTATCATGCCATGTTCCTGACAAACATAAATTGCTTAGGAACGATCTGGGGTACAACTACACAGAAGAACTTAAACATACTACAGACACAACAAAACAAAGGCATCAAGATATTATATAACTTTGATTATACAACGCCAACGAGTATTCTATACAAACAAACGGGAGAATTGACGATACGTGAGACACTACAGATGAACGACATAATATTGATTCACAAAATACAAAACAAACTAGTGAAAACAGACATGACACTAAGTACCAACTATGACATCCACAGCGTCAACGCGACAAGACAACGCCACAAAATGCGTACCCACAGAGAACAGCAAAAAATAGGATTAACATTACAACCAAATCAATTCGCACTTATAACGACATGCAAGATAAGGACAAAAGCTAAATAACAAACAATTTAAGCAAAGAGTCCGAACCATTCTACCTGAAGACAACCTAGACATTAAAGACAACCAGACACCTTCAATACCGCTAGCCCGAGGACGATATTCTCATCACTCGAGATGACGACAGAGGGAGCAACGAGGAAGATGTGATACAATGTTTTTATACTATGTATTCATTATCCCAAAATGCTTTATAGTAGAACGAATAAAGTTATTATTATTATTATTATTATTGGCTACCCGATTCTGTCAAAATCTAAAGCTTTTGGTCACTCGAGCGGTTCCTCAATTCCAGGTCATATGTGAAAAAAAATATCTAAAAATGCCTTCTTTCAAAATTGCTGGACGCGAAAAAGAAAATTATTTTTTTGCAACTTTGAATTGCAGTAAAAACATAACTTGTTGAAGTAATAAGTATAGTATAGTAAGTTGTAATAATAATCAAAACATCACTTTATTTTTCCACTACTATACAGGGTGTCTCACAGAAAATGATGTACATGGGGTTCTCGGAAACTGTAAGAGCTACTACGATGTTGGGATAATGGGGCCAAAGTTATGTAAATGTGGACCATTTTCAGAACAGTTTATACTTTGCAAAAATTTTGCATGGATATTACGGAAAAACACCGTCAATTTCTGTTTTGTGGAATACCTTTGCTATTACGATAAATAGAAAGTCGGCATTTGTATTCTGACATAAGAGCATACTGTGAAGCCATTTTTGTTATCCAAAATGTTTTTGTCCATATTGAATTTTGACAGATTTAAATAGAATATTGAAAATGTTTTACAACCATGTATAGCACATTTATGACCATATCACAAAAAATGCCACTAGGTGGCCCACCAGATCACCCTACTTAACCCCATGGATTTGATTTAAACTGGGCTATATGGGTCCTGTACTGTATCTAAGAAACTATGATACAGTGCAGGACCTTTACGAAGTAGTGGAGAGGGCTTTTAGGGATACCTAATAGAACTAATAATAAGCAAGTTTAGAACTAACCTAACAACCAAATTTTATAATGTGTATCAAATACTTTGTGTTAATGATTTGTTTTGTTAAGTAAATACTTACGGATTTCTTTTATTTGTAATTTACAATAAATAAAGTATTGCCGTTAGTAGTACAAGGCCTAAATAATACTTCTATTTTTGTAAAATTAAGTAAGTTTGTGAAAATATTCAGTTGTTAATTTTTACCTAAATTTTGTGAAATTGTGAAGCAATCTCGGTATTCTATTTAAATTTGTAAATATGAAATAGACCTCACTTAGTTGACCATTATTTGTTCTAAAGAAGAATTAACAACAACTGAAGAGGCCTTAAGACGGGCGTTTATGCTAGTGAGATCGGCGTCGGCCTTGCGTCTGTAGTACGCCCAGGATGTGGTTCCATCTAACGGTGAACCGTTGTAAGTCATTGTGTATAAACAAACATACTTACTTAATTTGTTCAGACGGTTTCTGCCCTTTGCCAATAGGCAGCTACTGTAGTTGTTGTCTAGTGTTAGTTATTATTGATCTGAGCTGTCGGTACTCTTCTCCCTTGTCTCGGCCTGTGGACTTTATTACAGAAACCTTCATTACGGAGCTCCGCGGTAACAGTTCGTAGTAATTCGACACAATTGCATAAAACGCAGATCAACTTAACAACGGCTCGGTCAATTTTAAAGAGCTATCTATGTCTTAAAATGTCACCCATAAATTAGCTCCTCTTCCGGGATGAATGCTATAGGCTTAACACCATGAAAGCATATTAAATCAACCAGTATGTTGTGTCAAAAAGCTTTTTTTCTCTAATTAAGTTCATGATTAAAGCAAGCCCGGTTGAATTTTATATTTATCCCGGAACAATGCCCTATGCTTACACATTCCAACAGTACCTTACTTTTACACATCCGTGCGTTAGTTTCGACTCCGATCTGCTTTTTATGCGCCCGTATTTTGCATGTAACTGGTATATGGATAAACGCCCCCCTTAATACTGCCCTCCAGAGGTAAAGTGCCGTATGTACAAAAAAATGAAAAATTGAGCTATTATTATTTTTGTACTCTAAAAGGTATACCTTCTCATATTTATTATAAGAAAGTACCAAAAGGGCCTTACATTCGATACATTTTAAAACACGTTTTGCCGTATGTGCACTTTTTGTGATATAATACTACGCTAAAACGCGGCAAGTACAATATACTACGGTAAAACGCGGCATGTGCATTGTACATACGGCGTTTTACCTTTGTATTTGCACATGCCGCGTTTTTAGCCTAGTAACATGGAATAAATTTTGTGATTGCCGCGCACCCATCTTGTCATTTTTGACAGTTCTCATATCGTGTTGTATATTCGTTATTATTAACTGAACAATCAGTGTCACTCGGGTTTACATACGAATATATTGTTTCAAAACATGCTAACCGCGAATTTACAAGAATATAGTAACTTAATACTTCCAGTGCCGTTAGAATTTCAAAGTAGTCATATTTATTATTATTTTTAAATTTAATTTCGAAAGTTGAGCAAATAAAGTTGGTAGTGATTCTAATTCTGTCTTAATGCCAGAAATTAAATGTATATTATATTTACTATAATATGGATAGTATTCATAAAAATTTAAAGTTTTTATTTTTTAAAAAAATGTGTTAAAAATACAAGGTAGGTACCCTTGCCAAAAAGTTTTGAGCCTTGCTCATTAATCTAAAAAATACAAAATATACATCATTAGTTAACATTAGTTAATACTTAAAACGTAAAAAGTGCATGATTTTTGAAACAGAAAACATGTAGTGCATTTTTGTATGTAGATACGGCGTTTTACCGTTGGATATTATGAATGTTTACATTGGTCTATACTAGGGAAGAACGCGGTATCTACATTTATTCGCTATAATTTTTTTACTTCTGTATAAAATCTATTAAAGTGTTGTTAATTATAAGCAATTTACTGTAACCTACAATAATAACAAACTATGGGTAAGTAATTAGCGCATATTTGTTTGAAATTGATACTTAATAGAAAACTGCAAATATCTCGTAACTACCGTTGATGTACATACGGCACTTTACCATTGGACGGCAGAATAGTCTTCTCCACTGCCGCCTGAAGACCCTGTTATGCTACCTCCTGACTCAGCCCGAATAAATCGGCGAAAAGTTCGGCGAGGCTGGCTGAGACATAGCGGTCAAAGAAGGCCATCCACATTCTCGGCGCTCGGCTCGTGCATTCTCTGTTCATCTGCTGGTGACTTAGAATGGACGTCGCTGAAGTAACCGCTGGCTCAGCGTATAGTGTGTATGCATACTTTCATTGATTATTAATTAATAATTAATTGAATAACGTAAATAAACATTTAATATAAAATATAATAAATATTTGAAAAATGTCTTAAATGCAATTGATTTCTTATTCTGATCATTTATATTAGATACCATATACTAATATAAGACAGTATAGCGATTGTCCATAAAACAAAATTAAATAATTGCATAATTATTATTTTGTATAATGTATTGCGTTATAAATCAAATATTATAGTGCATATACAGAGTTAGTTAAAATTACAACTAAATAATTCTCCAACCGTAAAAAAATAAAGAAAAAAACATTTTTTTTTTGTTTTAAACTACCTATCGAAATTTGGTAACATTTCCTTTTTCAAATAGAACAATACCGTATGTTTTTAAATTTTTTAATTCTAAGATTATTTCTAAGATTTTTTTGTAGGAACCTTTTTTCATAAAATGCATTATTTTTAGTTATCAGCAATTAATTAAAACTGCTGAACTTTGAAACTGATTTTTTCCCCACATACATACACACATTTATTTTAATTTGCGGTTTGAACATTTAATTAACATTTAATTTTATTTTTCTATTTTGTTGTTCTGCTACTTTTTATCCGTTTAGTTAAAACAAAAGTTTATAAGTTTTGATTAATTGCTTGTAACTAAAAAATGATGCATTGTATAAAAAATGATTCTTACAAAAAATTCATGGAATTAATCTTAATTATAAAATGTAAATGTATGTGTTCTATTAGACAACGGAAAGGTTGCCTGCCAGTTTCCATAATAAAATAAGCACTGTGTATATTAAAAATATATTTAGATGGTAGCTTGTTTAACATCAAACAACTTATGCTTGATTTTTTGAAGATGTTTACGGTTGGTCAATTATTTAGGTGCTCCGGATATTTTGACCAACCCTGTATACTGGTATGTAACAACGATATTATCAATCAATAACTTAGTAATTGCCCTATGTAGATCGCAGTCGTAATTTGCATCAAAGAACTGTACCAAAACGATACAATAGATTCAGACATCATAGAAAAATAAGACTGGAATAACTTGGAACTGATAAGATTTATTTGAGAGAGAGAATAATATATTCTTTAGTTTTAATTAATTATTGATTTAATATTGCTATTAATATTAGTTTTCATGAGTAGTTTTATAATACGGATGGTTAATTTATTGATATGCATTTGCATTTCTTCAATAATACAGAAATAAATATCATTATCTGGTATATTTCCCATTTTAAATGACAAATTATAGTAATGGGGACGTCACAAATAGAGAAAAAAATACTATCGGATATTTAATTTAATATCAATGTAAACTATTTGTATTTTGCATATAAATTTATCTTGTTCAATATTTTGAAATCTTTTTATTTCAATACTAAATAATTTATTCCATTTGTTACCTACATTGTTTGATGTCATAAATCAGACCCTTGTCGTAAATAATACCTTCGGGTACACACAAAAACTGCCCTGTGCCTCGTCAACAATCCAGTTTGAATGGATCGAAGCGAGAGCGGACACAACAACCGAGGCGCTCGGCGAACGCGTGATTTTTATCCGACTATCTGTATCCGTAGAGACTTCTGGCATTCGAATGTTAGCGAATTTGGGCGAGTGTGGCATCCACACTCTCCCGATTCGCGGTCTCTCGCTATGTCTCGCGAGAGTCTGGAAGAGGTATTACAGTATCGCAGTTCATGGACTCTCGTTTTTATGTAGCGAACATCACAGCCTTTGCGTACTGTCTCGTGCAATTCGAATATTTGAGGAAAATAAAAGGTGAATTTTACTTTATTTCATCAAGCTCCAGGTGTTTGAAGAACAATTTGTAAAGAGATTTCGGCAGTTTACTAAAGTCCAACCAATGACAATTGGTGTTACATTTTTATCAATCCCGTTCCTTGTCAAATAAATACATTAGAAGTAGATAGATGAGAAGTAGTTGTTTATGCTTTCTTCTTCTGTATATTTAAAAGTTTAGAATCAGGATCTACTCGACCCGAACTTGGAATTTAAAACACTCTCAAGATGACTGCCACTTCTGGTCTATCGGAAGTTGGTATCAACTTTCTAATTTTAAATGAAAACATATACCTAATATTTATTTATTTTTTTGTATCCATGCCTCAACTTGAGGTTGCCAACTTGTTCGCTATATTTAAAAATTGATTTCTTTTTGTAATTTGGAGATTTTTTTTATTTTTAAAATTCATACGACGTTATATACTTTATAAAAAATGTAACAAGTTTTTTCAACACACTGTTAAATTGTTAAATTCAAATTTCTGCTGCAGATACGTCAGACTGCCAAGTAAATAAAAAATTTCTCCAGTCGAAAGCGGGAATACATAAATTATATATTTTCCTTCAACCAATTTAAAAATCCCGTACGCAAAATATATCAAATATTACCGATACAGGTATATTAAAGTGCAGGGAAGCGTTATCTTGTTAACAAAACTTTTCGACAACTCATCCCATGGGATATTCGCATATTTTTTATACATATCTTCGAAAAGGACGACAGTATTCAGAATTGACGATGCAGAAGGACGCACATGGACATTTCTATATAAATATACATCGAAAGATGAGATATGGCGCATATTCCCTGTCACTTTTGATATATAGCCTTTTTTTGCTTTCCAGAACGCTTCATACATACATATTTAGGTGATATTTTCGAACGTGCTGCGATTTCGGTAGATATTTTCAGTGAGAAGAATAAAGTGTGCACCAAGTGAAATATTGCTGGTGTTTCGTCCAGTCAACTTACATTCTAAAATAAGAGTTCTGTTTGTAATGTAGCGTTAGTCTTGAGTTGTTAAAAGGTTTGGTGTCCTTCCAATATTATATTCAGAGCCGGGAAACCTTGACGAATCTTGCACCTGTTACCTGTGTGCTATAAATTATCTAATATATCCCGCGTTATAACGGAGGTGTTAGAATGTTGTTAGGAAGTTTAATTTCTTAAACAAACAATGTTCAATATATTGATTTATTTAATATCTAATATATAACTAGATTTATTAAATATGTCATTATCCTTTTGATGAGATCATAATCAGATTGATTTATGTTTTATTTCTTCTTGTTTCAGTTGCGAAGGATGTAAAGGATTCTTTAAAAGGACAGTGAGGAAAGATCTGACGTACGCTTGTAGGGAAGAGAAAACTTGTATCATAGATAAACGACAAAGAAATAGGTATGGTAATACTGTTTGTTAAGGTGCTTTATAAATAATAAAGTATATATTTATTTTGTGTTTTAAGGGGAATGATCTTATTGTTACCTTTTGAACTTGTTTGAAAAACAATTCTCTAACACCATACTGCTACTTTAACTATAATTTATCACAGACCGAAATCTAATTAAATATGTAGTTCGACTTATGAACCTTAATATTTGCTATATTGGTACATTGGTACCAATTTTAAATCAGAAACATAGTAATTCTAACAACGTTTTTATTTCGATGATGTTCAATCAATTAATTTTATCGATAACTTTTTGGGAATGTACACTAGGTCCAAATTTACAACTTTGAAATCTTTCCTGAAAAAAGAAATCCCTTTAAATTTTAGATAAATCGTTAACATCTGCCACCGAGCACCTCAAATTTCCCATTTAAAATACATTGGGTAAATGCATTTTTTCCTTATTTTTCACGAAAAGTTATGGGAGATTATCACAAATTCAGATCTTTTCGAGGAACAAATCCACAACTATTTTTTCCATCACCCCCACCTTCACCTTCAGTACCCTAAATATACAGCAAAATTTTCCCCACATTAACAATATTACAACCCAACGTATATTTTTTATTTTTTTTGTCAGAAATATCATTGGATTATTGGCATGTTTTTTGTCATTTGTTAATAACTTGCAATATTTTAAACTACAATTTGTTTAAATACAAGTATACAATGTAACGTACATATTTTTTTATATATTTAGGTACATATTGTTTGAAATTTGTTAATTAATTTGAAACTGTTTAAACAAATACCATTTGTTTTATCGTTCGATTATTGGCAAGTTTTTTGTAATTTGTTAATTAATTTTAAATTGTTTAAACAAAAACTTTGTTAACCAAAAATACAATGTTACACATTTTTTGGCTAAAATTATTATTGGAATTCTTCTTTTTTGTAATTTGTAGTTTTCTAACTTGTAATTATGACATAATAGTACATAATTAGAGAGATTGATTTCCACCCAGAAATCAATATATCAATGATAATAATTTCTGCCAAAAAATAATAATAAAAACATATTACGTAACGAGAAAGGTATTTGTATTTGTATTTATTTATTACTTTATCATACGCAGTATGTAAAGTATTGTAATCGTGCCAAAAAATTTTTTTGAGATTTTAGCGGAAATATGTCTTTTTGAGTCCCCTGAACATTTTTGACCAAGGTACAAAAAATTTCTGTGTGTGTGTGTGTGTGTGTGTGTGTGTGTGTGTGTGTGTGTGTGTGTGTGTGTGTGTGTGTGTGTGTATGTGTGTGTGTCTGTGTGTGTGTGTGTGTACCCGTTTTTTGTGGCGACGATTCCGGAGATACTACTAAAGGTATCGGGACGAAACTTCATATTTAGAAGTTTCATAACCAATCTTAGAGCTGAAAAGCTTTCTGTTGAAAAAGGTCCAAAGGAACTGGAGGTTGTCTTAGCATTTTTAAAAGATTTTGCAAATAATCCGCCATTTCTGAAATTTCGTCGAAATAGTTAAGTAATAAATTAAAGATGAGGAAATTCTGAATAATTTATGAATAAGAAATTTTTTGATACAATCAATAGTTTACCTGCATGAGCAAATTCTATTTTATCGAGATCGGTGGTACTACATTAAAACTAGTAGCCAGGATATGTCAGAAATTTTGATTCTAATGACACTAATGACAACGCTAATGTTTTGACAATAACGTCTGTCAATATAAGCTGCGTTCGGATATTGTATTACACTTTTTACACCCCATAACACGTAAGTGTCATTTGGACGGTGTACCCGGTGTCAACGGAGTACAATATCCAAACGCAGCTTTAATCGACATATCTGTCTAGTTCTACTAGTTTTATTTTAATGCAGACATGGCCGATCTCGATCAAATAGAATCTCATGCAGCTAAACTATTAATTTTATACATAGTATGATAAAGTCATGTGCCTGGCCACATCAGATTTTTTTTATATTACGTAACATTGTTAAATTGTTAATTTGAGGAAAGTTTGCCTCATATTTAGGGTACTGCACTGAAGGGTGGGTGGTGAATTGGCTTCTAGAGTTTTCATTTGGCTTTATTAAGACAACTAATTTGTTTGTCTGCCTTTTTATTGTTAATGCTGATTACATTATGGTATGCACTGGTGAAGGCATATCATTGCGTGACCATAACGATCTAAAAATAAAAACATTGATTAAAAATATTATCTAATTTTATACTCGATGCAGTGGAGTATTCATGTTGTTATTATGTCTACATCAGTACCGATTCACTTCGGTTATAAAGATTAAAATTAAAAACAGAACAAACTTTAATGTTTTGTGAAATTCACGCAATAAAAATCTTTCGCTTTAGGAAGCGTATCAAAAGACAAGAGGTCTTACTTGATGAGGATTGTTGTTTTTCTTATACCTATCTCATCAAAAGTTAATGGACGTCCCACGCTTGAAGCAAAATACATAAATACGTAGGTAATACAAATATACGGCTCTTCCATATGGAAAAGTTGTAGGTAATTTTTCGATCTACAGCCAGAAAATATCGTTATATCTCATATTAGGCGACTATATATTTTATAATTAGGTCATCTCATCTAGTTATCCATTCTTCAGTAGCACACATTTAACATTTATGAAACATTTGCAGGTGTCAATTTTGCCGATATCAAAAATGTTTGACGATGGGTATGAAAAGGGAGGCAGTACAAGAAGAAAGGCAGAGGACAAGGGAGAGAGACACATCGGAAGTGGAGTCCACGTCGAATATGCAGACCGATATGCCCATCGAAAGGATACTAGAGGCAGAGAAAAGATCGGACGGAACAGATGAACATCAGTTAGAGGTAAGACGATCACGATTTCCTCCATAATCTAGTTATTATTGTAAATATGTATACTGGATTGCAAAGAAAAAGAATAACACGTCAAAAAGAACGTCAGGCTTGACAATTAATTTGTTTTAAACTTAATATTTCAGAAACAATTTATTTTAAGACCCAGTTCTACATCTCCTAAAACGCGTTTGCTCCTAAAGGCGTTATTTAATGTTAAACGTGGTTGAAATTTCAGTGTAACTTCTTAGATAAAGAAGGAGTTGGGCTATGCCTAGAATATTTAAGATAAAAGTGAATTTGACTTCTACATATTTCTTTTTATTCTAATATAATTCCCCTATCCCAACTCATAATACAAATATAAATCTTTTTATATAGATACAATTTCCGCTAACCGAACAATGCGATAATTGCCAGAAATGTAAAAAATGACCATATACACCAGGCAATAGAGATTTTTTCGTGACAAATATAGTATCAGCAAGCCGACCCAGGTCCCAGGCCCCAGGTCACGTGGAACAGTCCGTAGATGATTTGTGATGTGTTTTCGACTCGCAAATATCATTACATAATTTGTTATAAACAAAAAACCACAAAAAATCGTGCTTTTTTTTTTTCGTTTTTCGCTTGTAAAAGCTGAACCGATGGAGCAATCTTGATGCTTTCAACAGACGAATTGTAGAGAATGAAAAGACGAAAAAATAAACCCTACACGGACTCGATCGCATTAAAATTAACGGAGGAAATTCGGAAAAACCGGAAAAATCTGCGTGATTTCAAGAATTCATATCTCCGCCACTTTCAAAGTTGTTGCCCAGGCTTTTCGCGAGAAAATAGCGATTGATGGGTACTTTAAGTATGCACAACCCAGGCGTAGTCCGATGATTAGTTTTTGCACAATTGCGATTGGAATTTTTTTATGCAATTTGGTTCGGCGAGCCTGGATGCGTCGGAGGTGATCCGATTTTAATTTTTTAATGTATTTCGAAAGTAGAAGTATTGTGCTACAAAACGTCTATTCTGATTTTGCGTTAAAATGTTGCGAAATGTAGGCGAAAAATGCTTGCAAACATGACTGAAAACTGCCATGCGCTCCAAAGCGATCGAGTAGTGGGGTAGGCGGCCGACTCGGGGAAGCGCGCAGCGCGCTGGGATTACTATTGGCACCGTGCGCAATACGGAGTGGGGGATTGAGGAACGCTTTATGCGCCCATGGCGGAATATGTATCCGCCAGAAGTTTTCTCAGTCACCGCTGCACGCAAAAGCGCTGTAGTCGACTTTATTTATTATTTCTGTTAGCTGATAGCGTTGTGCACAGACTAGCATTGTGTATACAAATATACAGATATGGTTAACTCGTGCTGTGTGGTGAATTGTCAAAATACTGGCAACAGCTTTCTTGTTTATGTTTACTTAGTAGACGCGCTACAGGTAACTACCACGTGGGTGATTACTAGGAAGGAAACTGCACAGAACAGCGCCACCTCGTGGCGATCTTAGTCCCGTCCGGCGGCAATAGAGATGGGCATATCGTACGCGCACGGCGCCAATAGACACGCGCTTCCCCGCGTCGGCCGCCTACCCCCTCTACTCAACGGCTTTGGAGTGCGCAGCAGTTTTCGGTCAAGATTGCTCCATCGGTTCAGCTTTTACAAGCGAAAAACGAAAAAAAGCACCATTTTTTGTGTTTTTTTGTTTATAACAAATTCAGTAATGATATTTGTGAGTCGAAAACACATCACAATTCATCTACGGACTGTTACACGTGACCTGGGGCCGTCGGCTTGCTGATATTATTTTTGTCACGACAAAATCTATATTGCCTGGTCTAATATTTCTGCTGTCACGTATGGTCAGGTCATCGCAGATTACATTAGCTTTAAGGTTACTAGTAAACAAATGCGTAGACGTGGCCCCCGACAAAAAAAAAATTTTACATATATAAATATTTCGTTTTGTAGTTTCGACGTTTTCAGAACGGATTCTTAAGGAAAGTAATTTAGTAATTATTTCGGTTACATAGACCTTCGTGCAAAAAGTAACGTGACCTAAAATGTATGTCAATTTTAAAGTCAAATATCTATTCAACCAATTGTCCAATGTTTATGATTTTTTCACTCAATTGAAGGATATTTCCTCAACGACAGCACCGGGGTAGTTTTTTTTAATTGAAATTTCAGTTTTAGGCATATATAGGGTGTAAGAATTAAGGTAAGTTTTTTTATCGAAATTTGAAGCGCTCTGTGGCGTGTACCTGATAAAACCATATGTGTCAACTGGAATCAGACAATTGCCTGATGTTATCTGAACATTTTGATTTTAAGGGGGCACTTCATTTTCTCTCTTAATAAAGAAGTTACAATAAGACAAGCAATGACATGACGCGAACGGGTTAGAAACGTTCAGAGCAGTAGTGGGCTGTGGGTAAATAAAAGGAATGATGTGTTACGTTATTAAACAAAGATATTCTTTGTTGACAACGAAATGAGAAATTCTAAACAGTAAATACTGCACCCGAAGTAGCTGCACAAATTGTTGCCTTACGTCAGGTACACGCCACAGAGCGCTTCAAATGTTGATAAAAAAACGTACTTTAATTCTTATACCCTGTATATGCATAAAACTGACATTTCAATAAGAAATACTACCCCAGCGCTTTTGTTGAGGAAATATCCGTCAATTAAGTGAACAAGTCACAAAAATTGATAAATGGTTCAATAGATATTTAACTTTAAAATTGACATACATTTTAGGTGAACCGATTTTTTTTTGCACGCAAGTGTATATTGGTTCATCAGTCTCTGAGACCCAGAAACGTATCGTAAAATTAAAAATACTTTCATACGCTTATTGTTAAGAAATGTTGTTTTGAGAACAAATTTCCCTGGAATGTTCCCTTATGTATTTTCGGTTGGATTAGTTTATAGCATGGATTTGATTAATTACGTGCTGAGGTGGGTTATATTATTGGTGATAGCACATAATATATCAAAAATCTAACAAATTATTTGTTTATATTTGATAGACTGTTCAAGCGTAATTTGTTCTCTATTCGTTGGAAGTACACGTGTACATGTATTTAAGTAAAAAAGCGCATATTAAGTCTACGAAAACAGTCTATAATTATCATTAAAAAAAACAAGGGAGGTATTTTTTTTCCTTCTGAAGAACATATATCGAAAACGGCCAACCTTTGGGTCCATGTTTATTGATTTTTTTATTATAAAATATAATGATTTTCGGGACTCGGACGGTAACACCTTCAGCCATCACCTTTCAGTATTAGGTAAGAACGATTGCTTGTACGAAAAATAAAATGCGTATGACATTTATTGTAGATCATTAAAATATCTAGCAATTTTATCCCAAATTTCACTCTCTCCAGACCGTCAAGAATGAAGATATTGACAAAAAAGCGATTTTGAAAGATTGGCAAAATATGTAGGTATATATCTTTTTTCCTATTGGCCTGAGGACAATAGGAAAAGGTTAGATTTAGAGTGACAAATCTTTTAATTTTCAACAATAAAGATTTTTAGTGGCATCATGTTTTTGATCATGTTCTTCATTTCTTGTGTTTTTACGGGAATTTTCCAAAACTAGTATTCTTTAGTTCACATGTTGCAAGAGGTTTGTTGAATTTCCGCAAACAAACAAGGTGGGAACTACACAAGATACTTCTTCGCCTCCAGAAGGACTTCCTTAGTTTTATTTTTAATGCCCAACCAAAGATGTGTAGAAAATCCAGCTGGGTTGGATTTTTCCGAAGTGTGCCGCTTTTTTTTGTTCTAATCTGACTGGGCTTTATAAACCCATACAAATTCCATAGATCGGTTCTATTTTCACTGAAAAAGGTTATTGTTAAAAAAGTGTGAGCAGTGCAGAACACTGTATCAATTATTTGACGTATTAGATCTCGGATGGATCTCGGTTGTCAGTTTTTTACATGAAAATATTATCTTCAATACATATCTGAGACATGATAGAAAACGCTTTATGCTTCACATAAAAGTGTATACAGTGAATGTTGAAATTAATTACCTTTCAATAGAAGGATGTTGAGATATAACAGCAAAATAAATACCTTTAAGAATTGAAAGTGTTCGTTAAAGATATTGCGTTGTTAAAAAGGACATATTTTTGATAAACAGTCTGCAAATGGGACGTTTTGCTTTAGGTACGTCATCTGGGTTACCGGTACTATGCAATTAATTAATAGGCGTATAGTATGGCCCATAGCCCGTAGGGGACCTGCCGTATACGCAACCAACGTTGGACATTTAGATGTTTCTTCTGTGTTCTTAGCGGCCTAGAGTTCAGTTGTTCGTTGGCCGTTTATTTAAAAATGTCTACGATATGCTATCTATGTTCGGTACAAAATGTACAAGGTGTGCCGTTTTTGTTTGCAATCTGGTATATACGAATCATTTATTCGAAACGCATCCTCTAATTCGAAATATAGCCACAATAAATGATTCACATACGATTTTAGGAAGGGCATTTCTCTTAACAACTTCCACAACAGTACTACTCATTAACACCCCCATCAATAACTTCAATAACCATATCCTACAGTTTTATTTTTCTCTTTCCGTCACAATAACAATCACCATTATAAAACGGTAAATCGTTTACGCTTGAAGCTTTGCGCTTTCTGTGCTGTTTTTTTTTGTTTTTTTATTCTTTTTGCGAAATGATGTGGTGGTCAACGTTTAATGCTCTTTTTAGAATCCAGTAACAAATTTTTATCAAGCAACGAATAAACAGCTGTTGCAGCTAGTGCAGTGGGCCAAGTGCATACCGCACTTTACATCGTTGCCTGTCCAAGATCAGATCGCACTGCTGAGAAGTGGATGGAACGAACTGCTCATCGCCGCTTTTTCCCATCGGTCCATCGACGCAAAGGATGGTGGAATTGTCCTGAGTACTGGATTTACCATACATAGGTAAATTATTTGTTTCTATTGTATGATTTTTACCTATTTTTTTAATTTTTAAGCACATCCATTTTGATGGATGAAATTTGAAGCACTTGCTTATCAAATTGTTTCCGGGTTATCAGGGTTATGACGCGGCTCAAAATTTATAATTGCTGACATTTTGCGAAAAAAATTGTTTTGTGGTAAAGGTGCCCTTAAAATTAAAACACGAAATGCACTTGAAAGAAATACCAAGAGATATTTTTGAAAAGACTATGTTTGGCAAAACTTCAATATCTAGAAATGGCTGGAACCACAGTCATTAAAGAGATTTTTTTGCATTCACAGACTTGTGGTCTTTTGGATTATGACTGTTCTGTATCTATTTTTGTATTCGACCGTATTTTCCATTTAGGTATGTGTTTCTGTGTTATATGTGATAAATTTTATAGCATAATACACGACGCCCAGCAAAACCAGAACAATTTTTTTATAAACCTAAAACACTTATGAGAGTGTTAAAATGGTTTAACTGAACTTGGAGGTAGTTGATTAACATTACTTTATATTTTAATGTTACAAGCCTTACTTAAATGTACGATAGGGGTGCGGTTTTTTTTCGCGCAGTTCCTAGGCCACAATTGGCCCTTTGAGCTTTCCCCTCACAACTATACAAGTCATATCGACAACCAGAGATGTTCAACTTGTTGCCGGGTCCCACGGTTTTTCGTCTCTTCCGAAAGACGGCGGACGAATTTTCGGCTAATCCTGGGTATGAACAGGGATGTAACGGAGGTGACATTTTAGTGACAGAGGCGGAGGCGGAGGTCAAGTGTTCGGCTTTCCCGGAGGCGGAGGCGGAAAAATTGTTCTCCTTTTATAATCGATTATTCATAATCGGTAACACATACAATTTTGGGTTGACGATTTATTGGGTTTATATGAGCGGCGAAGTTGAAAACGGGGGACTGCTGTATGTAAAGTCGTATGTATGTAGTCGACTATTAAAAACAGATTTTTAGCATAGGATGGGTTTTGGGTTGGCGATTTCATGGGTTTATATGGGCGACGAACTTAAATAATCATTACTCGACTTATCTCAATTACCTCAATTACTTCAAAAATCGATAATGTAATACGAATGCGCCCATCACACACGTCACGCCGTGCTGTCACACACTTATACCTCCACCAAAGAAAAGACGGAGGCTGCAAAGAAAAGACGGAGGCGGAGGTTGAATAACAAGCGAAAGTTCCGTCTTTACGAAGGCGGAGGCGGACCTCCGTTACATCCCTAGTGTGAACCCCGGACCTCGTAGTCAGTAGGCCAACGATCTACCACTAGAGCCATTCGCCCCGCTAAAAAGCCTTACTTACAATAAGTTTTATCTACGACTCACATATAATAAGTTCATTGCATACGTATCTATGACTATATAATCCCCATCATGATACACGCCAATGATTATAATGACACTAGGGTTGTATAATAATGACAGTTCGTTCAAATAATAACTTCATTATTTGGACGAACTGTCTGTCAAAACCTACGTGGATGACAGTTATGTGACAGTTCGCCTCGCCATCATTGACAAATACATTTAAAATATTTGACAAAATAGAATTTATGAGTTGTAGATAAAACGTATTCGACTCGCACACAACGGACATAAATCGCTCGCCTACGGCTCGCGTGTAAACTTCATGCTCGCGATTTATATCCTTAATTATGTGCTCGTCAAATAATATACTATTATTGTATTGCTACAGTTGATTTGTAGCATATTATTTTGTTTTTGTAATTTTCACCAGAAATGTTGACCCTTGTCATTTTAGTCATTGGAAATATTTTTGATTATCTGTCTTATTACGAGACTGCGGAATTATAAGCATTTATATTTGGAAAATAAGCGCTTAAAATAAGCACGAAAAGTGAGAAAAAAAGCACACAAAAAGGCGTTATAAGAATACGTATACTTTGTATTATTTTTGTATATATGTATTTATTAGCACATACACAACATACAAAACATTGTTATAACAGAGCAAATTGATACTTAACAATAGAAATAAAATATACACAATAAGTAAACGCTTTATATTTTATTTTTAAAAAAATTATTCGCTTATTATACGCAGGTAGTGACAAATTGAGCACATCAGAGGTATACTGTGTAAAGTACGTATAATTTCAATGTAACTTAATACTGTTTATTTCTGAAGGACTTAATTGAACTAAGAAGCATGCGGTTTCCCCTAGTAGCGCGCGTGCATATGTGCTTCCATTTTTCGGTGCAGATTTAACCACGTGACACATTCTTCTTAGTCCAAATTGTCTCTATATTTAAACGTAGTTGAACAAATTGAACAAAAAAAGAATTAAGTTAATATGTATTACTGAAACAATGTATTAAAGTAGAATGATTAAGAAGTGAATGTTAAACTTAAATATTTTCATTTTAATACTGTGAAATAAAGCGACAAGATATAGGTAACAAAATAGGCCTAAAATCAAAACAATCACTACCAAGAGACAAATAAATAATTGTAACTTACTGTTTTCATGCACATTCTGCAGAATATTTTATTGTTTTGAATAATTAATTCGGGATTTTTTATCTATGTGGCAGACAGCCATTTATCCTTAATACCATTTCAAATACACTAAAAAAAGTCGAAAAACTGTTGTTTTGTGGTTATAGCTGATATATCACAATGCAGTAGAGGCGGACCTACGACCTAAACCCCATAAAAAAGGGTATAACACCCCAAGAAATCCGTAAAAAGTTAAAATAAGCAGGAATATGGCAAAATAAGCGCATATCTGCAAAAGCCGGGAAAAAAAGCAAAATAAGCTTAATAAAACTAGCGCCAAATGCTTTATTTTTTCGTGGAGATCCTTAAGATTTTTAAACTGCTTACACTAAAACTGTCCAAGCAAAATGCTTAGAATCCGCACTCTACTTATTACTATTCTAAAATAAATATGTCAAAAAAACAGCCCACATATTTTGTTAAAAACTCAAATTACATTTACCCACCCTGAAAAATCTACATAGGTCTTATAGTCATGACATTTCGTGCTCATCTTTTCATATTACTAGCCGGGTTGTTATAATTTTTAATTTATTTCAAATTTACATCTCGCCATCTTTCTTTACTGTTTTATCATTGCGATATGTCCGTAGAATAATCTTTGTCATTGTATTTTCGGATTTAAACATTCTCTCTCGATAATTGAGTGAACTTCAACTAATTTTGTCGCTTTCTATGGTTTATTAATATATTATAAATTATAATTATAATTTATTCTAGAATCAACAAACTATTATTCCAGATTTTTTGATACTGTCTTTTCCACTAATAGTGTTTTTTTATCGTTTTTAGTATGCTAGAAGTAATTCATGTAAATTTGCTATAAGAGAATTCTTTGCTTTCGAATAAGCACTCAACTGTTCTTTCTCCATACTCACTAAATTCCAACTAATACTGTTGCCTCTCTATTTTTACTGTATGACACAAAGTATTCAAAGTAATCGTGTCAAAAAAATGAGATTTTAGCGGTAATATGTCCTTTTGGGCCCCCTAACCATTTTTTACTAAGGTAAGAAAAAATCTGTGTGTGTACCCGTTCTTTTGTGGCGACGATTCCGGAGAAACTACTAAAGGTACCACGACAAAACTTCATAATTAGAAGTTTCATGACCAAATTTAGAGCTGAAAGAATTTTTGTTTAAAAGGGTCCAAAGAAACTGGAGGTTTACTCTTAGCATTTTTCAACGATTTTGCAAATAAGCTCTGTAATTTCGTCAAAATTGTTAAATAATAAATTAAAGTAGAAGAAATTTTGTATAATTTATCATTTCATATTGTCAATTTCAAAATGTCTATGACATAATGAAAAATTAATATTTTAGCTGCATGCACAACATTCTATTTGATAGAAATCGCTCGTACTGCATTGAAACTAGTTGGCCAGGTTTTGACAGATATTTTGATTCTATTGACAGTATTACCACATCAGCATTTACGTTGGGAAACACATCATGTCTCTGGCCACATCAGATTTTTTCTTAATTTCTAAAGATTTATCCGAGAATGAACGCTTGTGAACGAACGTCAATGAACGCTTGACAATTTTTTTCTGTTATTTCGTTTTTAACCATTCTTTCTCGACAACTCGAGTGAATTCCTGTTAATATAACAAATTAATAAAGATTAGAAAGGCGAAGATATTAGTTGGAAAATGTTGAAAACTAACTTATTTTTATATTTTCCGAAAAAAATGCAAATTTGCGTCGATGACAAAATGTAAATTTGAGAGGATAAAATTTGCTACCATATTACTTACATACATTTTCCGCGACAGACTTATACTTTGCGAGTTTGGTAGTAAAAAGTTGTAGAAGTGTGGACTAGGCCTACCAAGGACACTACGATTTAAAAAAGTCCATCTGGTAGGTAGTGTAACTCGCAATATTTGAGTCTGAAAAAGTTTTTAGTAGCAAATTTTATCCTCTAAAACTGTTTTTCTCTAAAACCTACAACAATTGCGTCATAAGAATGTCAAACCTCTAAGTCAGCGTTTCCCTACCTTCTTCCGCTGTCCTTCTCCCGCTCACGTCAGCCGCATAGGTCCACTCCGTTCGTAGGGCTCCGCGGAGCACCGGTCGGGAAACGCTGCTCTAAGTCTACAATCCTACTAAATTTGTAGTTTCTCTAACTTATTGCATGAAAATACCGGTATAATCATATATTCGATTCTATGATATTTCACATGACCTACTTTTCCCACTCTGTATATCTTTTACAAATTTTACGTTTATTTTTTAACACGGTATATAGATAAACGGGTTAACAGAAAAAATAGCGCGAGGTAGGATAAAATGAAAACTTAACCATAGTCTTTTTGAGTAAAAATTAGGTTCCAAAATATTTTTGACTGGACTATTTTTTAAAAATACCAGGGTGGGAAGACTTTCTAAGATATTTTATCGAAAATTACTGAGGGATAATAACTTTCGTATTTTATTTGTTTGCTGATGTTTGCCTTTGTTATTATTATTCAATTTTTTTCTGGTGATTTCTGAAAGTGTTCATTTTGAAGTATTTTCAATGGTTTGCGTTCTTTTCGACTGTTACAGTAAAGTAAGAATTATTTACTCGGGTTCTTAATATTCTGCGAGATCCATGCCATGTAGGAGTCTGTTTTCATATGTCCTGATTTTTCGGGAGTTGCTTATTATTCGATTATGGGTTCCGTTTCTGTATAATATAAACTATTATAGTTTTCAACAATTATGAAAACAATACTGTACTACATTTATTTTCATTCTACAGGAACTCAGCAAAAGAGTATGGAGTAGCAAGTATATACGATCGCGTTTTGACCGAGCTAGTTACGAAAATGAGAGAAATGAAGATGGATAAAACGGAATTAGGATGCCTCAGGACCATAATTCTCTACAATCCAGGTACGTACCATAATAATTTATAGTAGTATGATGCAGAAAAAAACCATGCCGAATTATAAAATGACCTTGACCTACCGAAATTTCAATCAAACAGACAAAATTATTAACATATTATAAATAGCGATTTCTCAATAGGAAGAATTTATTGGACATTCCCAAATCAACGATAATAAGTATAATTTATCGATTTTATATACCGGAATACCTATTATCATCTCCCTTTCGCCAAAATGTAGACGCCGTCCGTGTGAATTGTTTATGCAAATGTCAAGGTGGTTTTCGAATTAATAGGCTGAAATGCTGTTTCAAAAACATCGCAAAATAGGAAATAATTTGCTGCCTGTATTAACCGGCTATTGATCTTTTGTTATTCACTTATTTTGCAACCTTGGCAAATCAATTCCTGCATTCTACATAAACCATGTTAGTTGTTTTCAAGTATTATTAATAGGATATGAAAGTGGGCGAAACGGTGTATTGTTAATTATTGAAGAATTTGTTTATTTTAAGACAACGTGAGTGATTTTTTCCAATATTGAAATTTTGAAGGTGGTTGTTTTTGTTTTGCTTGTGAATTAAAATTGATGTAACTGAAAATGGATCTGAATGTTGAAATCTTTTTTGATGCCCCTACAAATTAAAGTAAAATTATTTGAAATCCATGACAGAGCATATGAAAAATGTGGCTAATTTAAGCAAAATATTTATTGATTCAAGTAGGTTCAGCTTTATTTTACCCATTTTGCAAAGACAGCCAGAACTAAAATCATTTTGTGACAGTTAATTCAGTGAGCAAAAACTGATGTTTGTTTGTTATCATTTCATGAGTTTAAAATAGTCAATACGTAGTTTGAGCATGTAAAAGGCCAGCCTGAGCTAATACTAAATAATTATGTTCATGTTTAGCCTAATAGAAGTCCTTGAAATTTACACAATGAGGTAATGACCATTCTTCGGTGAAATGTTTACCGAAATGGATATTTCAAATATCTCTCTGCACTGAATTTTAGAGTACATGGTGCGCCGTCTTAACGGCGTGCGCTGTATCGCCTGTAAAAATCATCGAAATCGTAATTCAAAAACGTTGGAAAACTAGATGTAATTTGTACGAAGTTGAACCAACATTTGGTTAAAAAAGTTTAAAATTGACATTGAATTTTATGGTCAAGTGTGCACAGTTTTTTTTTCAAGGCTCAATTTTTCAATCAGCTAATAACAAGTATTTTCTTTGAAGGAAAGAAGTTCAAGGTTTTAAATATATATGTCAGTTATGGTCTCAAAATGAATATAACTTGGCAATAGGGTATTCCGGTCATGTCAAAATTTAAGCAGATATTCGGTTTAACCTATTGTACAATTGATGAGGATTCATATAGTTAAGCTATGAGTTTTTTGATTTAGTTTTTCTATAAGATAATTGCAATTAAAAGTGCATTTCGTTTGAATTCACCGACCACCCTCGGAAATACACGATGATTACCGATCCCTAGTAGCGGTGGCAACAGCGGACAGCTCTCGAACAGCTGATCGGCCAAGTTGACGGTTGGCGACCCTGTTGTTTGACAACGAATAAAGGTACCTTTTTTGAGAGATGATTTGATCATTGAAACTTGAAGCCAAACATCTCTCATCTCGCTAGTAGGCAATGTAAAGAAAATCTTATCAGAAGTTACTGTTCTACTGCTGTTATAGCCCGGCACAGAACAATGTCGGCGTTGGAGTTTATACATTTTGAACAAGTGTTTGATATAACCTCAATAACCAAAGCAGGTGTCAACAAACGAGCGATTCTAAACGTTGACACAACAGAAGACAAAAATTTACTACGTGCACCCTAGATATAGCAACGTTGTCAAGTCGCTCACTTTGAGCGGTCTTTGTGACGTCACAAAGACCAATCCTAATTCAAACTTCAAACAACGATTTCTCTTAATTTAAAACAATGTTTGATATTTTACTTGTGAAGTAGCAAACAGTAGCACCAATACTTTATAAAAAATGACAATTTCAAAAACACAGGAATACCCCATTGTAAACTCAGTCCCTTTTGTAAGCTCAACCTTATTTTTGTCTCTAATGACTACCCCGTGTTTCTTGTCAATATAAAAAACTACTTGACATATAGCCAGCATTCATCACCAATCACTTCTGTTGGCCTGATATTTTCTATCACAAACAAATAATACAACAATTGTTATTTGCTTGAATCTGATCTCTAATTTAAGTTGGTAAGCAATTAATATTATGTATATTTTTTAAGATGTACTGTGGATTTTTTATGATGTACTTAATACTATCTACTGAAAAAACGAAAAATACTGAGGATTCCAGATTGTCTTGAAACCATTGCTCGATTTACCACAATATTAGTGAATTTCGTTTTCACGTTTTGGGACAGTAAATCATGAAATTTTTGTTGCGATGAAGTTTTTACACAGAAGAAAGTTATGCTAATATGTAAGTCATCGTAATATACGATGTCACACTTATAGCGTTTTCGATTTATACGGTCTTGGCAAAGATAAAAGAATATAAAAATGCCACGCTTCGGGTCGGCTCCGTTGATTTAGTGGGGTCCACATTTGATGACCTTGAACGCATGTGAGCTTTAAACCGTTGACCAAACAAGACGGGAATTGGTGGGAATTTTAAACCAACGAATACAATGCACGATGGGCGGCAACGTTACCGACATTAGAGGTTATGTAATGCAAATGAAAACAAATCAATATGTCAAAATCATCATAAATCATCATAAATCATTCATGTCTCTACTACTTACTATTAATAAAGGTACCTCTAAACTAAACAGTGCGAAACCACATTAACAATTAACATTTTAATTAAAAACTGACCACTCATTAAAATGCTTATTAAAACACTACATACACAATCTTGCACAATCCAAGGAACGTAAACACCAAACTAAGGTTATGTCACCCGATGTCACCCGCTAGTATACAAACACAATCAGCTGTTGGTAGCCATCTTTTCGTTGACCAAATCTATCCCACTCTCGAACCGCGTTTTCTTGTCTAGTGACGTATCTTATAATTCTCTTATCTTTGGTCTTGGTGCACTTTATACACAAAAGTATATAAAGTCGAGCATAAGTCGAACATACAAACCCGCACCAGCATGGTGCCAGTGCAGCCGAGTGCAGTAAATCGAAAACGCTATAAAAATTGCTAGTCTCTTTTAATTATACAGGATGATTCATAACTAATGTTAAAAATTGAAATCTTATATACTGAATATCATTTTTAATTGAAATATTTAACAGTTTACCAACTCGCAAATAGTCACAAAGCAAATCGTCTTAAATAATATAAAAATGGTTGCCTTAGAGAGTTGTATCATTCTTGAAATAGTATCTTTTAGACACCTTGAACTGAATCAAAAATTATCTCTTTTTGTTGTTTTTGTGGTATAGTTTATGGAATATCCTTCAGATCTCATTGCTCCAGTAGTCTTAATAATCGTGTAGTAAAATTAGACACAAATATTGGGTTGAAAATTGACACCAAAATGCATTCTAATCGATGAACTACACAATATTGTTATTTGGCGTTCTTTCGCCATCGAGTAGCATTCATGGGTGATACTAATAACTTTCATAAATTTTCGTTTACGAGAATATTATTTTTGCAATTTTTGTAAAACTTAAACATTTTTCTATAGAAAAGATATATGTATGTTGTTTGTACGGGTTGATTTACGGGTTGTTTGCAAGGAGCAGAACCCTTAGCGTTTACGAATAACTACCCCAATTAATTACCGACAAATTTTGCATATGAAGAAAGTATGCAAAAATTATTATTATAACAAAAGTTATATGTAATAATTTCTTGGTGGGTATTCCCTTCTTGGATATTTGATACACATTATTGTGGTTTAGGAGTTGGTTTGCTATAATGCTTGAATAGGGGAGAACACACTTTATTATCTTCATTTTACTTATGGAAGAAAATCATGTTCCCATTTTTCAAAAGATACAATTTTCTGCAGCAACTTGCCAAAATGTGCCATTTTGAAATTGTAAGCCAAGTAGAAAACTTTATTTATTCAGGTTAACTAGTACACTAAATTACCAATAATTTGATGTTGTAGAAAGTTGCAAAATTTATTGTAAAAAGTTATGATCATTTTTTCGTTGCTACTCACCGTATGTATCCCTATATATATCTTTGTTGGAAGTTGATAGAAATTATTGTTAATTAGGGGATGTTTGTCACGAT
This sequence comes from Aphodius sticticus, assembly GCA_963966075.1. Lineage (NCBI taxonomy): Eukaryota > Metazoa > Arthropoda > Insecta > Coleoptera > Scarabaeidae > Aphodius > Aphodius sticticus. The sequence continues at coordinate 26,764,160 of OZ014508.1, forward strand.
ACAAACCTTTGAGCATGTTAGAGTAACTACAATGAGTAACTAACTAAAATTCGATGAACAAATGAATCTTATTTAGCAACTGTAGCAATAATTGAAGGCATGAGAATGTAAAGTGGATAAAAACATATGGTTCCCTATGGTCTTTATCCTGTTTTCATTCTGAGCTCTTCAATTATAATCTTTGATATTGCTTATAAGCTATAAGCAAAGAGCACACAGCATGTGGTGAATGGTTATAACTTTTGCTAAGCTTTAAGATTTTTTTACATACAACTCCATAAGGTTGTTTTATGTCTAATTGTAGATATTGAATCAAGGTAGTTATCCTTAACAAAGTAGTCAAAGTGTTTAGTAGATTCGGAATTCTAGCGTTTTTTCATGTAGATTTCATTTTTCATGTGTGTATTACACCAAACGACTTTCCATAGTAGAACATTAAAAAAATAGAAATGTTTTACATATGAGCTTAGTTTTAGGTTACTTTTTGCGTGATTTGAAATCTATGATTTAGGCCCTTTCCTACCAACTCTCTGACTTTTCTCTTTTATCTTACCAAGGGAAGCTAAGAAAAATAGGTTGGTAAGCTTTATCTTAATCACCTTGGCAACATAACAGGATGATAACAGAGAGTTGGTAGAAGTGGGCCTTAGAAATAAATATTTTTTTCCAAGACACCATTGACTTTATTGTTTATTGTCCAATACTACCAGTGGTAAGTTTCCGTTCAAAATAGATTTTTTCCAATTATTCAACAATTTTCATTAGTGCGGTATATGTGCTCCTTAAACGCTAAATGTTTTCCTGCTTGATAATAACCCCTATACCTATACATACTATGAATAGACACAGAAAAATATTTATTAATTTACTGCAAATTGTTGCAAGATCTTCTATTGTACATCAAGTTGTAAATAATGAGTGGGTCACCATTTATTGCTTTGTGGCTAACAACCCCTAAATTTTTTTTTTATTAATATGCATAAGATGCTTAACATATTGAAACTAATCTAAAAGATTAACCATCAATTTAAATCTGAATTCTTAAAACTAGGTACTTGTCTCTAATAGGTTATCCACTGATGTCCCTATATTTACTTTGTCCCAAACAAGAAGCACTAACACTTCATTCACTGTGCTCTGCTTTTTACACATTTCACTGATTCACTAGTTCGAAGGGTTTAATTCTTTTTAGTCTTCTCACTAGATTTTGGTTGTCCAGTACCTGCAGGGCCTCTACGTTGACGTGATGGCTTAGGCGAGATTCATGCTTAGTGGCGAATCTTTTTATCTCTTGTATGACTTGTGGGACACCAAGATCACGGTGCAGGTCACTATTCCGTATGTACCAAGGAGCGTCAACCATATTCCTTAGTACTTTATTTTGAAAGATCTGGATTCCTTGTATATTGGAGCTTTTTGCGCAGCCCCAAAGTTGGATGCCGTATAACCAAATCGGTTTTAGTACTTGGTTGTAGACTTGTAGTTTGTTCTGTACTGACAACTGAGAGTTTCTTCCCAGAAGCCAGTACAGTTCTCTGTATTTGAGGCGAAGCTTTACTCTTTTCTTCTTAACATGTTCTTTCCACCTTAGTTTTGTATCCAGTGTCATACCCAAATACTTTGCAGTGTTCGCATGTGGAACTATGGCGTCGTTAATCTTGACATGAGGTATGTCCTCGATTCTTTTGTTTGTGAAGTTAATGTGGACAGATTTCAATTCGTTGAGCTTGGTCTTCCATTTTCTGGTCCATTTGTATATTTTGTTACTAGCTTGTTGAAGATTCCTGGTAGATTCACCAATAGTTGATCCCACTGCCATTAGAGCCGTGTCATCTGCGAATGTGGCGACTGTTACATTTTCCATCTGTGGAAGGTCACTTGTATATAGTAGATAGAGAATTGGTCCCAATACACTACCCTGGGGTACCCCAGCTTTGACTTCTTTTAGTTCCGAGTATTCATCGATCTGTTTTATTCTGAATAGTCTATCAGATATATAGGATGTTAGCAACTCGACGTATTGTAAAGGTAGCATACTCTTTAGTTTGTGTATCAATCCTTCATGCCAAACCTTATCGAAAGCTTGTGTCACATCAAGAAAGATTGTTGAGCAAATAAGCTTTACTTCTAATGCTTTCTCTATGATATCTGTTATTCTATGGACTTGATCTATAGTGGAATGCTTTTCTCTAAAACCAAATTGGTGATTAGGAATTAGTTCTTTTCTCTCAATGATAGGTTTCATTCTCTTTAGAAGCAACTTTTCAAAGAGTTTCGATATCATTGGTAACAGTGATATTGGGCGATATGATTTGGCCTCGGTCGGTGGTTTGCCTAGTTTTGGTATCATGATAACTTCTGCTACTTTCCAGACATGTGGGACGTATTTTAATCTTAACGATGCATTTATTAGGTACGTCAGCATAACAATACCTTTCTTAGGTAATTGCTTAAGAACTTCTCCTGTGATAAGATCATATCCAGGTGCCTTCTTTGGATTTAGGTTAAATAATAATAAGGTGTGTAGATTTACTACATAGGAATTCTGGAATTCTGATACATGACTAGGATCAGGTACGAAAATATGTATGTGTATAACTTTTACCAATATTTTGGCATAACTTTCTTTCATACATTAAATTGTATAAATAAGTACGAAGGCTTTCACGACCAGAATCATTTAGAAAATAAATTGTTTCCAAGTTATGACGTGCGTCATGTGTCTTGCGTTATGTTCTATTTCGCGATGGAAATAGAAGACGTCAATGGGTAGCTTGGACGTAAAGTCTACCCTAAGAACTAAGAATCACATACCGATCGGTACTTGCATGCCACTATCCCCAACACAAGAGAACTGTGGCTCCAGAACCCTTAAACGAGGAATGTAAACACTTGGAATGGACCCTAAGTCTGGCATGCAGGGTGCAGCACGAAGAAACGTCACACAGTAATCGCAAGAGTCAAAAGGGTTTGCTTGTTTACCATACATAAGTGGGGTATCAGAGAGAATCGGTAGATTACTGAAGAAATCTGGTATCATGGTAAGGTATAAAACACCAGCTAAGGTAAAGGTTACACACAAAAGTAATCACACCACTCCCGGAGAACGAAGGGATAACAAGATATATAATGGGATAACAAGATAATGTGCGAGTGTGCAAGAGCTGTGTGGGACAGACTGGACAAAGCATTGTATGTCAAGTCAAAGAACAGTAGAGACACTCGGCTAAGCAAGATTCATGACTTCGATGACGCAAAGATGTTGGGAATGGTGAGTAATTATAATCGAAGGCTTACTAGAGAAGCCTTTGAAATTTACAACGATACTGACATCAATCGCAAGGACGGCACTGACATCAGTAGGGTCTTGAAATCGTACCTGAAGCGGTGGTCCGGTGGAAAAATATATCGAAGTGGTAGCTCCAGAGTGCAGTGAGGTGTAAACTAGGTAGTTCTTTGCTGGGTCTTCAGTATTCAGTTAGTTCTGAAGAAGAGAGTAATATGGCTCACAAAACATCAGGAATTACTAATTTTGTCGCACGGCATATCCCGGAAGCAACTTATTTTCGAAATTAAAATTGTATAATTAATCACCCATGAAACAAAAATGCTTTGCATACAACCTCTTTTCCCAACCCCAACGGCCTTGTGGTGGCCAGCTTTAATGTTTAAAATTTTTAGTAATAATACTGTTGTATAACAAAGGATCATTAAAATCTGAGTAGTTCCAATAGTTTTCGAAATAAAAACTTAATCTGACTCCACTATTAGTAGGTTTTATTAAAACTTATAACTAATTAATTGAAAAATTAATTAAAAACTCAAAATCATAACTCCAAAACAAAGCTCAATTTTTAACACAACCTGTATATCATTGTAATCAAAAACCATTTGTGCACCCATGACCATATCTACTTTTGCTGTTTCCAGCAGGGCTGCAGAGACGGTAAAAAAATTCTCAACTCCGACTCCGACTCCAGAAAAATTGCATACAAAAATATTTTTAAATAGTTCTGTGTAATAAAAATCTTACATGTAAATTATCACAAATTTGAAAAAGTTATATTTAAAATGTAATTTCTCTGTTTATTCAAAATATCTCTGGAATCATTAAGTATTAAACTGTTTCTCATCAGAGAACATGCAAATTATCACAAATTTGTCCACTTAGAGATAGAAAGTCGGTTGACTTTCTATCTCTAATAATACAAAAGCACCCATAAGACACAGTGTTTAATATGAAATAAAATTCATTCTAGTAAAAACAAAATTAAGTGCAAAATACGTTTATAAAATTGTTGTGAGGAACAGAATAGCTCCAACTAATTCTCCTGCAAAGGCCCTTAAATCATTTTTAACTATTTTCAAAGCTGAAAATAATCATAATTATGGACAACATGGTGGTCCATTTAACCGACTTTCTATCTCTAATAATAACAAAAACATAAGACCCATAAGACACAGTGTACAATACGAAATAACATCCATTCTAATAAAAACAAAATTAAGTACAATATACGTTTATAATATTGTTGTGAGGGACAGAATAGCTCCAACTAATTCTCCTGCAAAGATACCCTTAAATCATTTTTGATTATTTTGAAAGCTGAAAGTAATCATAATTATGGCTACAAGTATAACTTCTGAATAAATGATACCACATTGAACTATGGCCCTACTTCTCAATCTCATTTTAACTCTCTTGTTCAAATTTCCTTTTTCAAATTTCTGTCAGATTACTTTTGTTAATCGTTTTCACTTTCGTTTGGAAAGCGTGTTTTGTAATTTGATTATTTACATATGTATGTCCGTAGGTACTTTGTAAAAAACTTAAAACATTTGGTTTTATTTGTTTACTGTCTACTGAGGCAACGTCCGTCTTGCATGTTTTTTCTACAGTAATTAAACCTGGACTCGGAGTCGGTACATTTTTTCCGACTCCGACTCCTCTAAAATTTGTCTGAACTCCGACTCCGACTCCACGACTCCGACTCTGACTCCACAGCCCTGGTTTCTAGCCATACGTACATGTCTAATGCACAACATAAAATAAAGGAAAGGAGTTAATTAAAACCTCTTAATTTTGTACAATAACTAATTTACTTTGGTACTAGTTTCGATCCTTAGATCATCATCAGCCAAAAGACTCAAAATCAATTATAGGAGGCAAGACATCAGAATAAATTAACAAGTTTTGCTTGTTAATTTGTTAATTTATTCTGATGTCTCGCGCCTCCTATAATTGATTTTGACTCTTTTGGGTGATGATGATCTAAGGATCGAAACTAGTACCAAAGTAAATTAGTTATTGTGCAAAATCAAGAGGTTTTAATTAAGTCCTTTCCTTTATCATTTTTCTTGCATTATGGACCTTTACCAATGTATAAAATACCTGAACATGCATAATAGTAAGACCAAAGTAGTAGTAGAAAGGAGGTAATATAGGTATATGCAATTTTGACCATTTACACGAAATGACATGTAGTGTTTTTTGACCAAGCGCAACCAAGCGTATGTATGTCTGTGATATGTTGTGAAATGATGACGAAACCGTTCATGTTTCACATTCATGTTTCAACCATATACGCCTTCCTAAGACAAAGTCTGTACAATTTGTAGAATAGTTATTCAGAAAATAAGTAATTTTTAGCTGTTTCCCATTATGGTAATACGAACAGCTTGGGCATCAATATGCCCAAGCTGCTTGTTTTACCACAATAATAACAGATTATTCTGGCGTTTACCAATTCTATTCATTCAATATTTGTCCAATAAAAAATTATTTTTCATGGATTTTGTCAACATAATAAATTTTTTCCTTTCAGATGTCCGAGGATTAAAATCGATACATGAAGTGGAGATGCTCCGCGAGAGGGTTTACGGCGTCCTGGAAGAGTATACGAGAGCGACGCACCCCAACGAGCCCGGACGCTTTGCAAAACTCCTGCTGCGTCTTCCGGCATTACGATCCATAGGCTTGAAGTGCATCGAGTCGCTCTTTGTCTTCCAGCTTCTTGGTGAACACTCCATCGACAACTACCTAACCAGAATGCTCGACAACAACACAGACATGAAGGAGGAATTCTGAGTCCCATCGCAGTAAATTTTAACGTAGGGCGAATTATGTCGCAGATAAAATAACAGTATGTATTGATTGAAGAAGCCCTTCCTTCTCTTTGTATCTCTATTTTGTATCCCTTATCTTCCTCTTTCTCTCATTTGATCATCGATCTGTGATTCTCTTTATTGAATTTATGTTTACGTCTGGGTATTATTAATTGCTATATTTGTGTATGTACTTGAGTTTTTGCGCTTTGCGGTCGGTTGTTGCTTGCTGATAGTGGGAACTGAGTTTCCCGCTTCACGCGTAGTTAGATCTCAAGTTTTTTTGTTAGGTCTTTATTTTGAAACAGTAATAGCTTAGGTATGTGTCTTTTATCTATGTTTGTCGGAGGTTCAATCAGGTTGAAAAGTTTCACAGAGAAAATAATAGAAAATGTTTTGAGATCGGTAATTGTTTATTATCAGTTGTTTAAGCAAAACAATGCAATTTTGTTTTGAGTTAATAGTTTAAGTTATTTGTATATTAGTTTGAGTTTTATTTTGAGACATTATATAACAAAAAATATTATAAATTTTACTGACTAAAATGCATTTTGGATTAATATTGAAAGCTCGCTGATTATTTACTATTTACTTTATATTATATGGCGTGAATCTGTGCAGCAGTACCCCCACTTAACTTAGGAATAAAGTATGATAGAGATCTGAAACATTGAAAATACTACAAGACTGTCTTGGAAGACTGTCTACACTACACTTGACATCATATATGTAATGCTTGATAGATGGCTCCACGTTCATCTATTCTTGTTGTCTGAATTATAAATTTTACATTCGTTCCTGTAATGATTGCAACTTCGTCTTGAATTTTAATTTTAATTTCTGTTAGTTTAGTCCCCAGTCAGACATGAACTGCTTATGTATTGAACTGTCTTTTGACTACCAAAAATAGCTTTTCAACCTGTTTCAAACCTCTGTGTCCAAATCAAAAATTATGCTTTATATATTCTCTTTTTGTAAATACTTGTACGTAAATTTATTTATAATATAATGAAAAAAATACTAGTAGTGCTTTGTTGAGATGTGTGAGCTTTTAAAAAGTAGAATGTAGATAGTTCAATTTTCCGCTTGTTAGATGTTTATAATTTCAGAAAGTAGACAGCAACATTAGGTTAGTAGATTTGTAAAATAGTTTTTGTGGTTGCTTACAAAAACTCGAAAAATAGTACCTACAAGTTTGACGGAAGTGATGGAAGTGCCTGTTTTTCTGTAGATTTACAATAATTAACACTGATTTGGTTCTAGTGTTTATTTCTTTTTTTTTTCTCATTATATAGATTTTGTATGAAACAAGCTCAAATCTCGACAGTTGATAATTATTTCATAGTAACGAAGGAAAAACTATGGTTAACGATTATTTATTTAGGCAGCTTTTGTTTTTAATTTTTGTTTGTAAATAGTAATGTATAGTAATTAGTTTACATTCCAATGCTCTTAAACGGACGATGACTCATTTAAAAATATAACAATAAACGAACAGAAAAACATTACGATTGGCCTACCTGTAATAAAGTGTTGAAACAGTGAATTAGGATTAGCTAGCACCGTACTACAATTATTAACGAGCTAAATAGATGTTTATGATGATAATTATTATTATAATATCGGTGTGAAGGATGATTACTGTTCAAGTTTTTAAGATTTTAATTATTGTAAAATATACGGTTCGATAGTCTATAGATTATTATTATTACATATATATTAATTATGTATCTAATTATGAAAAAATATGTCATATTTTTAATGAATAAATGATTTTTTCTTTAGCGTAGTTGTATTATTGTGTTTCTATCAATCTACTCTTTTTGTCGCGAGTCTGTTATAAGACTTATTTTAACATATATAGGACACCACAATGTGGTGTCCTATTGACCAGATAATTCTCATAGTTTAGTACTATCTGACATGGTTTGGAGTCATACAGGGGAGCGTTCTGGAGCCAAGAGTGTATTCCAGCATTTAGCCCAGAGCAACTGCTTAATTATTTCTGTCAGAGCGCGCTCTAGTCGAGTCATTTCGGATTCTGAAAAAATTTGGAGTGTCTAAAGAATTTTGACATGTCATAGTGTTAACAAAGCCGTCATTACCTTATTAAGAGCGTTATTCAATAATATCGAAAAATGTACAAACTAGAGAATAAACAGCACATTCCTTATTAACCAATAAATTCAGTAGGTTAATAGTTTGTTCGACAATTCCGACGTTTTGAGTTCAGAAAATGATTTAAAGGACAATGAAGAGTTGGTGGCCGTTGTAAAAGTCCTCAATATATATATATATATATTTTTTTATATTATTGGAAAGTACAAAATGAATTGCAGTACTTAATTATTGACCAAACCAGGGCTGCGGAGTCGGAGTTCAGACAAATTTCAGAGGAGTCGAAGTCGGAGTCGGAAAAAATGTACCGACTCCGAGTCCAGGTTTCATTATTGTAGGAAAAGAACAACATGCGAGATGGATGTTGTCTCAGTAGACAGTAAACAAATAAAACTAAACATTCTATTAGGTCTTTGACAAAGACATACCTACCTACATACATATGTAAATAATCAAATTACAAAACACACTTTTCAAACGAAAGTGAATACGATTAACAAAAGGAATTGGGCAGAAATTTGAAAAAGGAAACAAAAAAACAAAAGATTTTAAATGAGATTGACAAGTAGGGCTGTAGTAGTTCAATGTTGTAATAATCATTTATCCAGATTCGTTTTTTATTTACAATTTGATTGTCAGTTTAAATATGTTTGCCAACAAATGCGCTTCTATTTTGCTTATGGTTTAAGCATTTTGTTGTGAGTAATTTGATATGCACATTGTTTAATACAATCAGATAGGTACTACAATACGAGAATAGAAATTTAATTTATTAATTTTGTTTCTTTTTTCCATGTGGTGCTTTTGTTTTCATAGCAAATTTAATGTTGCTCGGTTGTATTATTCTGCGTCAAATTTGTTACATATGTAAGTTTTTTATTACACATAATTATTTGAACATATTTTTGTATGCAATTTTTGTGGAGTCGGAGTCAGACCAAGAAAAATATCTGGAGTTGGAGTCGGAGTCGAGAATTTTTTTACCGACTCCGCAGCCCTGGACCAAACCATGGAATATATATTTGTGAGTTTTTTCACCTGGAAGTTTTAACTATCTGAAGAATCTATGAAGAAAATGTTTGACATAAAATGTTAATATTATTGGGCGGAAATTCATTTGTCCTCCTTGTGGCTGGGCGGCGATTCATGATACATTACAGCACGTAATCGAATTTTTTTTCTTTCGAAAACTTCAATTGAGTTGAGAACCAATACTTTCGGTTCTCCAATATATTTGCATGAAAATATAATAATTATTTGTTCTAAACACTTGAACTTTTGCCGTTTACCCATTTAGATAGCTGGTACATAAACAACTTTTCGCAAAACCCAGGAACAACGACATGGACTAGTTTTGTTTCCTTCGTTTCCTTGACTGATTAACTTGAGTTCCCTCGCCTCCCACCTGTTCGAGTGCTTGACTAACATGATTACACAACTCCTTTTAATAAAGTTCTCAAAATTATGACCTACTTCAATGCATTTATGTTTCAAATGATTGTACACAACTGAAAAGTGCATCTGCTTCAATTTGGGCAAAATCATTCCTGATGATGGTCCAACAAGTTACCAGACCACCTCTACCGATCCAGCGACCGTTAAACTTTCGAGTAAGTATTTCGCATGCTGTAGTTGACTTAAGTTAATCAAGCACCCCGATAGGTGAGAGGTGAGGGGACTCACGTTGATCAAACACGCCGATAGGTGAGAGGCTAGGGGACTCAAGATAATCAATCACCCGAAGGGAACAGAAAACTGCTACGTCCACGTCGTTGCTCCTGAGTTTCGCGAACAGTTGTTTATTTACCAGACATCTAGATTTGTAAAAGTCAAAAATTCAAGTGTTTAGAATAAAAAGTAATATTGTTTCATGCAAATGTATTGGAGAACCGAATGTATTGGTTCTCAATTAAAGTAAACTTCAGCCCAATCGGTGTTGACACTTAGCCAGTCAATCACTAATGGTAGTTATCCTGTACCATAACCTTCCTTACGTCAACTAATATAGCCCATAAAATCAATTTTTGTCCACTCGTACCAAGTCCGAACATGGTATAATTGAGCTGTGCTCAGTTTCAAATAATGGGGTTTCCGAACGGAAGTGGGGCAACTAGAGCGCATTCCATGTACTCGGAGCGTTGTTCCTGAAAACAGTCCAGATGTAAAAATAGTAACTGAATTTGTCAATGTGACAACATGACTCTTTTTTGTCATCTCTGACATGGTTTGGAGTGATTCAGACAAAAAAAATATCACTGGGCTGCAAATCGGCTACACGACTTATTTCAATAGAATAATGGATTGAAGTCATAGGAAGTCACTGTCCAATGAACCACCCCAAAATAGTATTCCATATGCAATTCTTGAATGAACATATGCATAATAGGCATCCAAAGCAGTTTTTCACTTATTTGGTTGTGAAGTGTTCGGAGAACAAACGAGAATGAGCTTATCCTCGCAGCCAGCACCCTTATCTGCTCTTTCCAGTTCAGGGCACCATCAATATGGATTCCTAAGAAGTTATCATACTATATATCAAATTAATAGTTTAGCTGCATGTATATTTAACTAAGGAAAACTACAAATGTTACAACAATGTCACAACTCTTAGTTACTTAAGTTACACTTAAAAATGTAAATTTATAACACAAAACAAAATGGAAATGACTGTCATAGTATCGATGAGAGTTGGGTTTTCTGTGGATTGGTGAGAGTTAATACAGTGTATGCCCTCCACGAGCACGAGTCACTTCCTCACACCCGCGTGGCATGCTTCGCACTAGTCTGTGAAGAGATTCTTGGTGTATGCTGTCCCATTCCTCAATCAGGGCTTGTGTCAGTTCAAGTATGGTTAGTGGTGGATTACGGCGCTTGCGAACACGTCGGTCAACCTGATACCACACGTGTTCAATAGGATTCAGGTCAGGACTTAACGTCGGCCATTCCATGACCTGAATTCCACATTCTTGTAAAAAGTTTCTGGTGATGCCGGCAGTATGTGGCTTTGCATTGTCCTGCATTAGTATGAAATTTTGACCGACGTCATATGCAGCAAGAACCACATGGTCCTGCAAGATGTTTTCAATGTAATTCATGGCATTCAGTCTACCAGGAACCACAACAAGATCAGTTCTGTTGCCTATACTGATTCCAGCCCAAACCATCGCAGATCCACGACCAAATCTATCCACTTCCTGTGTAGTACTGGCTGCGTTGTGCTGCGTAGCATTCACCAGGACGTCTATATACACGTACTCGACCGTCGCAACGAGTTGAACCACGAGTTGAACGAAATCTGTACTGTAAAGTGTAAACAGTACAGGCGTCCAGTGACGAAGTTGCCAATCTCTGTGATCCAGAGTAAACCTCATTCGCGCTGCTTTGTGATGCTGTGTAAGGCGTAGTCTTTGATTATATACGGGATCATTATAAATGATTGTAGTCAAAGCAGGCGATGCCCATGTTAATAAATTTTTGCCGCTATACACAAACAGCTGTCAAACTTGAAATAGGTTATGCAACCAATTGAACTTTTGCGTGTAGTAGAGGGGTATTCCATTCAAATAGAGCGGCAACCAGAAATCTTTACATTTGATATCATGGCCTACTTCGACTACAATCATTTATAATGATCCTGTATATTACATATGGATTGAGTGAAAGATAGAGACAGATGTACCCGAGGAATTGACTGAGATAGCGATAATTAGGATAGAATGACTGGGCGGCGCATACAATATGTTTTTCTCTGATAATGGCGCTAGATGGCGTTAGGGAGAAATTTTAAATTAATAATATTTATAACACTTACACATGGTGTGATCTTGTGGAATCACGCTCTTTACACACGCAGCAATAATGCGGAAAACTCATCGTTGTTTAGCAAGCACAAAACACTCTCACCAGTCTCACCACAAGTCAAGCGCTAAAGGTTATTGAAGTGGTTCGGCATCAGAGTGAAGATAGTCACTGTCCTAAGTATCTGTCTTTCTTCAATTCGTTCAATTCTATTAAACCATCCTTGTCAATTGCTCGGGAACATACTTTTGTTAGAAGACGGAGTTAGCTCACAGAAATCATATAACTACTAGAACGCGTAGCAACCTACTGCGCATACGATTTTGTGGATTCAGTGGACCCCCACCTAATGTAGCCGGTGCGAGAGAGACGCTTGTCTTTGTTTACATATTGTGGGGAGCGCAAGAGAGATAGAGTGTTGTTGTTTTGCTATCGGTGGTGTTTTGGAAGAGCGGTGACTTATACAGTCCGATCGGAAAGTACGGTGTCCTAATTTAGGTACATCATGCGTTGCATTAGTTGCTCCAATACGAATGAAAACAAGAATAATCAAGTCAATCAACTAACATTTAATGCGTTAGTACAATAATATAATGTTTGACTTCCTCACTTCCTATTTATTTCTTACTTTTGTTATGCCCCTACATGTGATACGTCCATGGCACGAACGCGCCGCTACTGAGTTGTAGCCGTAAACACAACAATGCACCAACATGGCTGCGCCCATACCTCATCCAGCCGCGCAGCCCTTTGCACATTCTAGTTTGTATTCAATTCTGTGAGTTAGCTCAATCCATATGTAATATATATATATATATATAATCAAAGGGAGTAGTGCACGGACGGGTCTTCTTGGCTTCAAATTCGCTGCATTTAATCTGTTTAATTTTACCAAAAATTGTCATAGACATAAATTATACAAAATTTCGCCTACTTTAATTTATTATTTAACTATTTTGACGAAATTGCAGAAATGGCGGCTCATTTGCAAAATCGTTAAAAAGTGTTAAGAGTAAACATCCAGTTCCTTTGGACCCTTTTGAACCAAAAGCTTTTCAGCTCTAAGTTTGGCCGTGAAACTTCTAAATATGAAGTTTCGTCCCGATACCTTTAGTAGTTTCTTCGGAATCGTTGCCACAAAAAAGGGGCACACAGACACACAGTCATTTTTTTGTACCTTGGCCAAATGTTGGCCAATGTTCAGAGGACATATTTCCGCTAACGTCTCAATTTTCTTTTTCTACTTTGCGTTCGTTATAAACTCATAACGAAACCGCTTTCGGTGTCGTTATGAAAACACTAGATCACAAACGTTTAGTAACTTTTAGTTTTCCAAGATTTATGATATTAACGTCAAGTGTCAAATAAGGATGACATCCCAATTGCTATTGGCTCGCGTCAATCGTATTTGTGAATTTTACCACAAGTACCAACTGTTGAATATAAAATAACGCTAGATTGTAAGATGACAACCACAATTTTCAAAATTTATGCAAAATTAATGTCGCAAAGTAGAAAAAATAGTATATAACACTCGTTTTATAAGACGTATTGGCGCACTCGTTCCATTTGGGCACTCCTCGCTACGCTCGTCGTGCCCAAAACAATTCGTGTGCCAATTTCTGTCTTATAAAACTTGTATTATAATATACTATTTTGACACTATTACAATACTATATCACACTATGTATGATAAAGTAAAATTTGTTAGTAGTGCAAAAGTGTCACTGACTATTTCTATCTGTAGTGATTGCAACAAAAAAAAAACAAAGAAAATAAAACACACCCCATGTATATTAAGTTTTATTTTTGAAATGGAATTAAAGTCTATTACAACACATGTTTTTATTTATCATTCTTTTCTTGTCTGCGAGTTATTGCGAGGAGAGACCTCATACAAGCCAGCCATTCCTTTATAAACCGGTAACTCTACTACATATCATATATCCAGCATAACAGTGGAATAAACCGATGATTAACACAAATCTTTCCTTTCTCTGTCTCCCTCTCTCTTTCGCTCATTTCTAGATACAAATACAAGCTAAAAGTGTATGTATACGTACTACGGAAAAATACAAACTGAAAAACAAAGATACACAGTTCACGAGAGCGCGTGCGCCAAGTTCAGCAGCAAGCAAAACCCTCAAAAACCCCAAACCCAAAAACAACCAAGACCAAACGTGGCGCACACGTTCATACGAAATTATCACATTGATTATTGCTTATCAACAATATATAACCTTAAATAACATCGATATACACGTTTAAATATCGTAAACATATACACTTACGCCACTCACTAGCAAGTGCTAGGTAAAGAACGTAATAGAGCTAATAAATAGGCTCAGGATGATACTGGCAAAGCATTTTGTTATAATTTAACATATTCATGGTTACACTCCAAGTTTTTCTTTTTTTTTAACAAAGCACAGTGAAGGAAATGAAGGGATATCACAATTGTATACAGTACGTTTTATAAAAATGCTAATTTGAGTTCAAAAGCTGCTTTGGAACTCTAAATAAAATTTGGATTGTAATAAAGAGTTAAAAAATGATTGTGTTATAGTTTAGAAAACGCACTATATAAGTAATAAAACGTAACGATGAAGAGTTAATAGTAATAATAATAACAAATAAAAGGAACGTACCGATACTATTTTTTAATGAGTCCCACTGCGGTAGTTTGTTGGGGTTTTACAAATCCCAGCACGGTTTATTATAATTGATGTCGTTCATCATTCCAAACTAAAACAATCGATAGGAGCTCATTATAAAATGTTACATAGAAACTCAAAATAAAAACAACACGGCCTGTCTTTCAATATATACAGAAAATAAAACATAAGAAAACGGAAAGCGCTTCCCTCCTCTTTTATACTACGACAAGATACACTGGTATATTTGTACGATAAAATTTACGAAATAAGAAAATAATGGGAAGAAAAACTGCGTGAAGTGGAAACGCAACGTAAAAAGGAAGTGAACAAAAAAAAAATATTGCCTACACGTATCAAAAAGCTAATACTAACGACACTAATATTTTTTGTTTTTTTGGACCAACGGTTGATTGTGTTTGATTTAACAATTTGTTCTCAGTTTCAATACTAATAAATTGTTTTAATACTTTCACGGCGCACACCCCCCACTACTAAGTTTATGACGATTAAACAAAGAAATCAAAAAATTAAAAACTAAACGGAAAATTCTACAAATGGCACGCACTGCAAGGATAGTGCACTAAACGACATACACGCAAGTAGGTAGTAGTAAACTTAACATCAATTAAAAACATAATATATGCTGTTTACACGCTATACATATCTACCATATATATATATATGTATATATATTTATATATACCATGTACACACCACATATACTATATATACTACATATATATATAATACATACAATGATAAATATACACAAGGAACGTATCTCCTAAAGATTGCACTATTTCTAATAATTATACACTAAATGTACGCGTCGTCTCGGAAAACAGAAATAAACAAATCGTACCGACTAGATACCTCTCTCTCTCTTTCTATCAAACACTGCATGGGACCCACTGCTAGACGAGGATGCAAAACAAATAAAAACAACAAAAATACTGAAGAAGGTATGCAAAAGAGTTGGAATGATAAACGTGATCTGTTCAGTTCTTCTTCTTCGATGTGGTTCGTTGTGCGCTCGTCGTGTTTGTTTTGTTTTGGTGGATGCTCGGGTCATTGGTCGGGTTAATTGAGTTGCTCGGTGGCAAAGCCATAGACCTCAAGTACTCGGATCTCGAAGTCGCCTGTCGAGCACAGGGGAGGGTTGTCAAATGTCTGACAACGGTCCGTCTTCCCGAAACGGATGTTCTCATCCATCCATATTGCTTGGCCCTCACTGAAAGATGAAAAAATAAAGAGTTATCATCAATTGTTTATTAAGCAGTTATTAAAAACGGGAATCAATGCAAATAGTCAAAACGTTATTTTGATTTGATATTTATTATTAAAAATGCTTTTAAAAATTAGGCTTAATTCTTTTCTTTATGCAAGACTTTTGCATACACTTTAGTTGTTATAAACGTAGCATCAAACATCACCATCTATAGCACCAGAACTAAAGAATAGTGTCCGACCGAAAATTCGGCTACTGCCATCTTTGACAAAAAATTATACTTTTTCCAAAACATCAACTTCGGCCAAAATTAGGCCGAAGGTTCTGGGTACTGCCCAGTGGGACATATGAAAGAGGAGTGATAGATTTGGTTGTTGGTTTGCTGTGTCGCTCGGCGAAATTATGTGTAAACTTCAGTTTTTGGCCAATAATAAACAATAGATGATAGACCTCTAATGTTAAAATGTAATTAAACGCATCAGTAGTAAACAAATAGAAGCGGTCTGAAATTTACAGCAAAATATGCCAACATCAAAACAGTTTTGACAGTTTTTAGAGAGAATTTAGTATATAGTATTTGGGGTCTACATAATTATAATTTAGTAAAAAAATTTCAAAATGTTGTACACGTTTGTCAGATTCATCTTGGTCGACAAATATTCATTTACTTAGAACCAATTAAAATATACTGATACGCCAATCGATAGGAAATCTTATTCCCTATCAATCAATATTAGGGTTCCCTATATCTATCTTTCATAGTTTTTGAGATATTGTCACTTTTTCTTTAAATCCATTTGGAATACTCCTATTTAATAATGGGGGACGAAATTAGATACGCAATTTACAACATTTATAGGAACTTAACAACTTTGGAACGGCAGGAAACAGAAAAATATTGAAAAGGTTTGCTAAAACTAAAATAATATATTTGGGATATCTAACTTAAATTAAAAGTTAATTATGTTGTTCAAAATGCTGCCCGTTCTGCTCCATTATTTTCTTGAACCCCCCCCGGTGTACAAAAACCTGGCTACGCCCATCGGATACAGTTATTTTAAACATTATTGTTCTGTGTTTATATAAACATATGTCCAATTCGTTAAGGTTGTCGATATATTTTTTTATTTTTGTTCAATATTAAAAAGCAAGTTGTCGGACGAGATCGTAAAGTCTCACTTACACCTGGGCGACAGCGGGCAACATCGCCCTCTGTTGCTCTGATCTAAACTAGGCTTAAGTTTTTCCACATCCTTTTACAATTAGGCTTAAGACGTGTCAAAATGTGTGGATAGACTAAGAAATGGTAAATATTTTTATTCAATCGTTTTCCTCCAAAATTTGCTAAAAATAACTAAATATTTTTAAATAGCATAACATATATTTATCTTGATGATGGTAACGAGTGGAACGTATGCTTATATAAACTTTTATGCTTAGAATAACTGTAGGCATCTACAACCTGTTTACGTTTGGTACACGTAAGCAGAAACACCCTGCTTTTTAATTACCCAATTTACAGTATTCCCTGGGAAATGGCATTTCTTATCCTGTCTCTTAAAACCAGATATACGTCTTGCCATAAACTTTTGGTAAGAACATTACAACCTTCCTTTCTTTTAGTAACCGCTGTTCCTATTTTTTTAGTTACAGTTGTATCAAAATATAAAAAGAATTATTATTATATAGTCTGGCGACAGTCGTACTCGAGAGAGATTGAATGAACATGTAAATACTTCAAAATAAAACAAATACAGTCCACAACGAACAATATTTAATTATTCAAAAATAATTTTTTTATGGCTCCTGCTACACACACTCGTTTTGGTCTGCCATAACTAGCATACTATTAAGTATTAACCTTTGATTGCAACTTGTTAGTACAAAGTGGTAGTAAATTGCATGCTGTAATACTTTGTATAATGCTTTAGTGATCTAAAACGCCCTTTAAATTTTCTCGAGGATTCCAAAAACATAGGGTTTTGTTTTCTGTGATTGCTTGAACACAGGAAAAACACCAAAGAAAAAAACAATACTGAGATTTTGATTTTATCTATTTTGGACTCGCCACTCACACAAGCACGAGAAGAGAAGTCACGTTCGTGACACATTTTGTGAAATTCATTCACAAAACAATACGGCGCAGAAAACGTAAACATTCAAATGTATTTTAGACCTGTGTTGAATGGTGTAATTTGACCCAAACTAGGTAGTGCTGACAAAACACGCAACGATGGGCGTTCGCAATTGTTTGTTTTTGCCACTTTATTTTTACACACTGCAGCGATTGCAACAAAACAAGAAAACTGATCCCGCCCGGTAACACAATGTAACTCGAGAAGGTTACATTATGATATCTGTAATGGCTTTCCCACATATTTTAAACATTAAGGTACACTAATATGTGCATACAAAGTTTTAATTTGTTGTGTGGGGTCGGGTTCTGCAAATCAGGCCACCCGCACAATACTTTCTTGATAATAAATTGATTATTTTCCGTAGTTATTTCTTAAGAAAAAATGAATTAAAGACGGTTTCGAACCGTAACTGAACCGAAAACCGAAAAACCCAATATTTTTGTCGGAACATAAACCGTAACTGAACCGAAAAAAATATCCTTTTTTATTTCGGTTCGAAGCGTGTAGCATATTTCGCCTACATTCGATGCTTGTTCAAGCGCGCTCGTTTTCACAAACCTACATAAAAGTTATAACGTAGTTACAACTCGAAAGTGCGTTAAGCCTTGTATACACTGCAGCTGTATCGCGTAATGTAACATGTAATGTAACGTGAATGCTCGTGGACGGGCAGTGGCGGACTGGCCATAATGCCAGGTTGCCCGATGGCAAGTGGGCCCCCCCTTAAGTGGGCCCCCCTTAAGACAATATGTTGATAATATTAATAATACATTTATTTATACTGAAATTATCACTGGACCGCCGCACGAAAAGATATCAGGCAATAAGAGGGCCCCACCTATTTGCAATAAATTCGGTAAGAATTTATATTTATGTTTGGCAATAAATATGAACCCCATAAGAAAACTGCATGGTGAGTTCTAAGAAACCCACTTTGGGAAACAATGAAAATTCTCCAAAAGGCTCTTGTAAAGAGAACTTAAAATCTATTACTAATCGAACTTGATATTTTTTAATAGACGTTTAAATTTCATAAAAACACAAGTTTTTTTAAAAATTTTATTGACCAGTTTCTAGCAAAAATATTATTCATCCGAAATTGAAATACCAATACGTCACAGACTACAGAATTATTATGGCATGATGTGGTAGTTTTTACCAAGAAACATTAAAAATAGAAAAATCAATGCTATGATGAACAAAATTAAAACTTAATCGGATAATTGATATAGGAAAACATTATGGAATATTGGCTGAACATATGAAAGGGACCAAAATAAATCAAATAAATAAAATTTTACTTGGGTATAAAAATGAATCACTTGTACAGAATGTTCTTTTATACATGCAATAAAAATAAAATAAAATTTATTTATAAAATACAATATGTAATTTAAAACAAAATAAATTAAAAAAAAAAACATGAAAAAAGAAAAAAATATTAGAAACAAAGTTGCGCATTTTTGTGTTGATCAATGATATAAAAAGTAATATATCTTTTTCACTTTCGAAGATATCATAAAATTGATGTACAGGGTGTTATAAAAGTTATAGATAATCATTCGACCTACAGCCAGAAAATATTGGCATGCTTACAGGGTGTCCCACAATAACGTACCAACAAACTTATGTTTGTTTAAATGAACACTAGGTATATTATTGCAATTTTTGATGAACATTTTTAGCCTAATTGTTATGACATCAATTTGTATTAGGCTATTATCAAATGTTTCTGAGATATTGAGAAATGTTTGTCAAAAATGAGCATTTTCAAAAAACTATTCTAAGGTAACTAACAACAATAAAGAAATAAAAGAACTTATTTTGCATAGTAAAAGTATCGCATTTTTTTACAGTTATTATTCATTTGCGATTCAAATATGACTTATCCTGAATAACTGGAGATTTGCTAAATGTCAAATAACTTAAGAATTTTAAATGGAACAGCCCTGTATATCTTGACATCGAAAGATCGATAAATCAACTTTCCTAAAATGTCTAACTCGGTAAGTCTATCGTCAACAGCTAAAAGTTATTAAGCATCTAATATAACATTTATACGCATGCAAAATATTTCATAAATTAATATAAAATATCTAGTTGTCACGACGAAATTCAGCAATCGCACAAATGTAAAGATTCTTCTGCAGCAACATTTAGTCATTGAAAACTGCTACTATGAGTTACACAAACGAACAATTTATGATCATCCAAGAATTAGTTTTATTAGTACCAGTCGAAACTTATTTAAAATTTTTATTATTTATTTACGTAATATTCTAAATTATTTAAAGAATTTTAATGGATCCTTGGGTTGGTTGTAGTGGTCTAACGCCTTAGCCAGCTAAATCGCCTGTTCAATTTATTTATTTCGGGACATGTTAAGGAATAAGTTTATAGGGATGTTCCAGTTACTACTGATAACAAAAGCAAGGAGTGCTTTGGTAGCAATGTGGTGTTCTTCAGACATCCAAACATTTCTGTACTCTCATAAGAATAAATAACTAAATAAATGGATAATTGTAAACTGAATAAATAATTATTATTTCAGTACGATTGTCAATAGTGCACATATCAACCCTCTCAGGTCAATGCGTTTCAGTCTTGCTTCAAATTCTCGGTGGAAATCCTTGGTGGAAATATTACATTTTCCATGGTTTCCACAAAAACATTTTGACGCCTCCTTATTTCTATTCTTCATGTTTGCTATCGTAGGTAGTTGTAATATTCCCATAAATGTTTTCCTCAATATGTCTTCAGAGTCACAAATCAAACCCGATTAAATCAGGCGTCTAGTTTTCCAATGCGTTGGACCACCATGAACAATTTAATGTCTTTGATAAGTATTATTTAAACAATTTTAGATTAATACATAAATTACTAATTCTTAATCTTTGAAGAAAATAAATATCAAAAATTATATGTTTGTATAAATCAAACTTGCAAAATGCTATTACTAAAAGCTGCTGCATGAAAAGAAGAATTATTATAATTGAGAGATTGTTGGATTTCATCGAACAATCGGATATTTAATAGTAATTTGGGAATATTGTGCATAAGTTACAAATGTAACATTAGATGCTTAATATATTTTTAGCTGTTGACGATAGACCACCGAGTTAGACATTTTAGGAAAGCTGAAAGATATATATGATCGATAAATATACATTTATGATATATTTTTAATATTTTTATGTTTGTTTATTTGTAAGAATACTATTTATTTTGTTTGAATAGTATTTTTTTTATATTATTAAAACTATTGTACACCAAACACAGTTTTACTTTACCTCCATAATATTTAGTCGAACATTTTATTTCATAATATTTTTGTAAGTTTTTTTTGTAACTCTTTCATTTTTCACTTTTTTCTCCTGTATAGTAAATGAGATACTGTGTAAAACGTTTTATATCGACTTATTATTTTTTCAATTTATAACAAAGTTACAACCGTTTGAGTTATTAACAAAACCGTATTTTAACCGGCTCTAACTTCTTAAGCAAAACCAATAAGAAAACCAATAAGTCCATATGATACTTTTTACTCAAAATGACATTTGTTTTCTAGAAAAAAAAATAATAGAAAGCTTCATATGAATTTTTTGGTTCATTTTGATTCAATTTATGTCGATTTTCTTTTAAATATTTTTATTTAAATTTATTTACTTTCTATCGTTGTAAGGTGTAGTGGGTGTGTTCAAACGGCTGAAACTTTTCAAGGAATTGAGAAAACAAATAAGTCCTTATAAAAAATTTATTCAGAATGACATTTGCTTTCTAAAAATAATTTTGCGGGGAAAAAAGTGGCACATCTGTATATGTATATACCGGCAGCATGAACAAAAAAAAATATGGGCCCCCTCCTGGCTTCCTGGCAACCAATATTTTTGGACCCAGTCCGCCACTGTGGACGGGGTTAAAACGACCGCGCAATGCATTGGCGCGCTTGGGCGCGCTAGTCCCGCTCGTAGGTGATCCACAGTTGTTCGACGAGCGTTGAGAAGCATGGAATCGTCATTTCTAGTAGCCGTTGCTTGCGGTGCATTTATGTTGATGCATGAATTAACTACGTATAGAAAAAAGCGAAGATGGTGGAGAACCAATTTATATAAAAATCGAACCGAAAGTAGTTTAATGTTAGAATTAAACTCGCAGGAGTTGAGTGGTCAGTATCGAAATTTTGTCCGAATGACAAGTACTGATTTTGAAAATCTGGTGCAGTTAATCGGTCCTCGAATTGCCAAAAAAAAATACAAATTTGAGAAAGGCTGTATCTGTGCAGGACAGGGTAGCTGTTACACTTCGCTACTTGGCAAGCGGAGATTCAAGTGTTGTTTGACTCATTAGTTTCTATAACGTAAAATTATTTTCATTTATACAGGGTGTTGCATTTAGGCGTGTCTGAAAGTCAGTATTTTTTTTAAGTGGAACGTCCTGTATATCATGTCATATTATGAATACTAAGGAAATTGTCTTTCCAACTGTGTAAGATGTACCTGTGTAAAGTAAATAGTTTCTGAGATATTCAATTGTTTGTCAAAACATTGGCAATTGCAGGCCTTTCCTAAAAACTACGTTAATACTACATTTTTGCAGATAATGTCCTAAAAATTTTGTCACATAATAACTAAACCCATAGTTAGATGCTGGTGTAATGAAAAATTTGATGCACTATACAGGGTGATCGTAGCATACACTAGTTTTTAAACATTTTTAGATCACTTTTTCTTGAGATTTTTAAATGGAATACCCTGTATATTATTTGCGAATTGTAATGTCCCTTAAGTTCTTTGTAATTTATATTCACTATATCGTATATCAATTTTTAATAGTTTTTGTGATATTTGGAATTTAAAAAGTAGTATGCTATTTAGTATCTTAATATTGCTTTGTATACAGTGTGCTGTGTAGCACGACGTACAATATTTAAAGCGTTATAGAAGAAGCTATTTAGAACCTATTTAACTAATTTTATTCATAGAAAACATATTACGGTCATCAAGCTATTATATAATTTTATAAGTATGTTTTGCAATTTTTACAAACGTACAGCGACCGAACCTGAAGACCTAGTAACTTCAGTTGGGCTCCGAACTAAACCAAAAACAGTGTAGTTTTAGGGGGGCTATCGTGAAAAATTGTTCACCTTTGTGAAAATTGAGCCGATACGTTTCATTATAATAGTATGTGCGCTCATAGACAAAAACAAACAGAAATGCTAAAACCTGTCTTGATGAGCTAAATTACGTTTGAGAACGGATTTGTATTCAGTACAAACAAAAGCCAACAATATCTACTTACTATTATTGTTAATTGTTTAAAATGGGTTATTTTTCTGGAAAGACAGTTCAAACTTGGGATAATATGAATTATAGTATGAGTAATATTGATAATGTGAATGGAAAGTGGGTTATTTGGAAGTGTTTTAATAGATGTTTTGCTATGAATGAAAATCTGAATCTAAAAATGCCTATCAGTTTGTTTTTGTTGCATATTTGGTTTTTGAGTTTGAGCACATAAATCACATCAAAGAAAATCTGATTTTCAACACTCAGAAGTCAACAAATTTTCACGATATATAACCTAAAAGTACAGGGTTTACGGTTTTCTTTAGCAGTAATTAGAAATTTTTAAATCGCGTGTTCGGTTGCCTTACGCTAGACGGAAAAATATACTTACAAAATTTCATATAAAATTGTTAATATGTTGATAACAGTAATACTTTGTATAGGATCATGCTGGTTAAATCGTTTCTAAATTATCTCTTCTATCGCCACTTGAAGACTTTACATCAAACTACCAAATACCTTATTCATAGCAATATTAAAATTTACAATTGCTTTACATTTCCGTTAAATGGCAAATATCACAAAAAATAGTAACATTTGGTGTATGACATACTACATGTAAACTGGAGCGAAATAAAGGGTTATTCGTCCCAGCTATCCATTTTAATAAAAATCCCCGTTTATCTTGACGTTGTTCGCACTGCTTGTTCGCTGCACAGTACACACTGGCCGATGCGCCACCAAACACGTCCATGCTGCAACTGCTCCGTCCCTTTGTGTTCGCGACAAAAACCGACAGCCGACGGAGCACGGCGAGCACACAGTGTAACGCTCGCTGTAACATGGAATGCGCGCTTGTACCCCGTCCACACAGGTTACATTACACGTTACATTACATGTTACATTACGCGTTAGAGCTGCAGTGTATACAAGGCTTTAGGTTATGTATTATCCGTTTGAATATTATTATTAAATATTTTGACGTTATCAAGTGACAGCGTATCTACGGAGTTGAATCACCATACAAACAATTCGGAGTTGAGTGACAATACAGACAATTAATTGTCAAACTTACAACCTTAATCGCCAATAATTGACGTTGACGTTGATGAGTGAATTTGAATGACAAATATTTGATATATTTTACATACCCATGGTAATCCTTTATGCCCTAGGGCGCAAAAAGTAGCTGTTTTCGCCCCGGTAACTAAGATGTAAAATGTCACTTTATGATTATGTAGGACATAATAGTATATTACATTACAAGAGCTGTAACTAGCATATTACGTACGAGTGGAAATTTAACATACGAGCCGCGAAGCGGCGAGTTTTGTTATTTTCCACGAGTATGTAATATGCGTGACAGCTCGAGTATTGTACATAATTTTACCTACGACGGACAATTTCAATAAATTGTATCAAAAATGACAAACAAATACAGGTAAGAATATTTGACGGTTAACCAATCAATGTATTCGCGCGACATCTATTGCAACTACGGAGAACTTTGTCTGAGTGTCGATCAAAAATTCCAGTACAAATTCAACATAAATTATCACGTGCTAGTAATAATATGTTACAGCTCGAGTATTGCACTTACTTACGACCGAAAATTTCAATAAATATAAATTGTATCAGAAATGACAAATAAATAATCAAAATATTCGCGCGACATCTGTCATTATGACATTAGGTCGTGCGTTAAAAACACAAACGCACACCCAAAGGCACACGTATGTTATAAGCGATATACGAGCTATGTAGTCCGTGACGTAAGGGACATTTACACATACGGTCGTAGGTAATAGTATATTACATTACAAGAGCTGTAACTAGCATATTACGTACGAGTGGAAATTTAACATACGAGCCGCGAAGCGGCGAGTTTTGTTATTTTCCACGAGTATGTAATATGCGTTAAAGCTCGAGTATTGTACATAATTTTACCTACGACCGACAATTTCGATAAATTGTATCAAAAATGACAAACAAATACAGGTAAGAATATTTGACGGTTGACCAATCAATGTATTCGCGCGACATCTATTGCAACTACGGAGAACTTTGTCTGAAGTGTCGATCGAAAATTCCAGTACAAATTCAACATAAATTATCACGTTCTAGTAAGAATACGTTACAGCTCGAGCATTGCACTTACTTACGACCGAAAATTTCAATAAATATAAATTGTATCAAAAATGACAAATAAATAATCAAAATATTCGCGCGACATCTGTCATTATGACATTAGGTCGTGCGTTAAAAACACAAACGCACAGCCAAAGGCACACGTATGTTATAAGCGATATACGAGCTAAGTAGTCCGTGACGTAAGGGACATTTACACATACGGTCGTAGGTAAAATAATTTTTTTATAATTCAATTAAATGCCTATACCCTGTTCAGTGAAACTTTGCAGTGGCGGGCGGGATTTAGCAAGCCAGATTTACACTGGCCAGCACGGTGACTATATAGTAACACTTTGTAACTATAGTACAACAAAGTTTTCAAATTACATTAATGTCATCGATTTAAAGGTTAAAGAACGTTTAGTTTTGGTAAAAAATCGAAAAAAAAAATGTGTTGTAAGTCTAGCAATTTTGAGAAAATCTGCTTTGCATTTCTTAGAGAATTACGTTAAACAAATAAACAATTTATTTACAATAACTTATAGCAAGGATTTTTCTCCGTGTATGTATGTTACAAATACAATAAATCCACCATTCCAATTAACAATTTTCCGGTTCGGAATCTGACATGATGCCGATTTCCTCATCAGAGGAGCCTGTATTTACTGTACATTTCATCTCAATTTCCTCTATGATATATATCGATATATATTGCGTTTCACCAATGGCAGAATATGTTGAATCCATTGCTGAAAGACATCTCCGTTCATTTCTTCGTGAGTCACAGGTTTTTTTTGGATTCAAATAACAATAGGCCACCTTCCACAAAACCAAATTCGTTACCTATATGAACAACAATTAACCGTTTTCCTTTCCCAGAACGGTTTTTTAGACCAACCAATAGACCGTCAATGAAGGGTTGTCGTGCTTGTAAGAATAGTCGGCATTCATCCAGGTCTCGTCTGTATAGTATATTGGTCGTCCCTCCTGCCGAAATTAACGTATCTTGGTTAAATATTTTCC
The DNA here is from genome assembly GCA_963966075.1 of Aphodius sticticus. NCBI lineage: Eukaryota > Metazoa > Arthropoda > Insecta > Coleoptera > Scarabaeidae > Aphodius > Aphodius sticticus. The sequence continues at coordinate 26,790,645 of OZ014508.1, forward strand.
TCGCCATAGGACTATTTCAGGACGGTCTACTGATGAGCATATTTCTCCCTCTTTCTTCGTATTTAAATGCTAATTTGTGCAACATTTGCCATAAGGTAGTCCTGCCCATGGATGGCAGTGCTTCATTTTGGCCTACAGCTACCATTTGTTTGTTTAACGTTGGTTGCTCAGTTTGTAAATAAAATTGATGCACAATCCGTCCTAGCAAGTTTTTATGTGGATCATCCAACTTTTCGTGGACCTGAGGGCGCGGCCTTTTTGTCGATGGAGACGATAAAATTCCTGCTCTTTCCTGTTCACTTAAAATTGTCCAAACAGTTCTTTCTGAAATGCCGATTTCAGATGCGGTAAATTTATCACTCTGTGTTTTTGATACACCCGTCATTAAGATGAGAAAAAATGTTGTCTTTTCCGCTCGACTAAGCGGTTTGCCCTGACGATGTTTGTATAATATCACCAACATTTTACGCAGGCGCTGGACCTGCGGCAGTTTCACCGATAAACTCATCAACACGAACAACTACTTGGTTGCGGATATCATCTTGGTGTTCATCCAGTTCAGTCATGGTAAAGGAAAATCAAACAAACGTCAAATTATGACCATTTTATTTGCGCTAGTGTAAATCTGCCTGCCGTTTGCACCAATCAACGGCGTGAATTTCGATCCCTATCCTGGCTAATACTGCAAAGTTTCGGCGGACAGAGTATAGAGTAATCGATTTATCTGAGTTGATTTTTGTGGATAGTATGGTGTAGTATTGTAAAGGCGCGCAATTACAATAAAACAAATCCGTCAATGTTCATATAGATTTCAGACCATAAAATCAATGAAAATAGCATACAAATCTTACATAAATGCACAAACGGCCCAAGAATGGATCTGCTCGAGCAGTTTCAAATAACAAAACATAATATGAACTAACAGACAAATTTATTGAACGAACAACTTATGTTTAATGTAAAGCCGTTGTTTACATATCTAGATTTGAATTAAAAACAAACTTATTCTTCCGTTGACACAACCAATGTTGCTTTTGCGCGTCACGGGTTGTATACACCCCCACTCACTGATAACTACATAGTTTCAAATACTCTCTATCAATGTCGAACCACCATCACGACGACATTACATTCCTCTTCCTCTAATGTATAGTATATTGGCAACTTACCAGGGCAACTATCAAGAAATTAATGTTTGTTAATAGGTTTACAAATGACTAAGTAAAAAGATTTGAGATTGTATAATTTTTAAAAGAAATATATTTGTTTGTAGATTTGGGACCGATGATAAAAAAAATAAAATTTGCAAAGATAAGATGGCTTTTATTTTACCAAAATAAAAAATATATGTTAAACTAATATAATGTAATTCGAGGTTTATTCTAACTATTCCAGCATTTTAATAGTTATTTAACCAACAAGTATATTAAAAAGAGCGATTAATGCGATTACGCGTGTGATTGGCTATAAAAAATCATGCATTAATAGAAATTGTGCATTAATGGAGTTGTTTAATAAACGATTTCCTATTCACTAAACTGACTCATAAATAAACGATCGACGGAAAAATAATTTAATCCGTTTTATATGTGTCCAAGGTGTTCAAAATACGAACATTGTTGCCAAAATGGCGGAGGTACCAAAGGAATAATAATAGTTTTAGAAGATTTTAATCATCACTGATTCCAAAAGGGTCTCATATGTGAATGATCAATGCTCGAAATAAATAATCATCAAAACTTACCCTCCGCCTATCGTAATCATTTTCGAATCGGCCGCCATGAAGAGTTCGGCACTGTGTTCGACGTTGTCCGTTTCCATACCGACCCACGGGTATTTGGCCCGTTCCGGGTATAGCGAGAAGAGGAACGTCTCGCCGGTACCAAAATACGCCTGCCTATTTCCCCTGTCGTCCTTCAGGTTCCTCTCACCCCATCTAGATGAACAATATGCCCCGAATACCTACAGAAAATTCGTAAAATGTTTACAACACAGATGTATAGCTGGAATGACCAAGTAATAAAAAAAAAAAACGTTTCAATCACGCCATTGGCACTATTTGAAATAGGTTTGCAAATGCATTATTCATAACAAAATGCATAATTCTATGTGCATTACAAAGTGAATCTTAACACCAACTGCTGTATAATTTGCATCACTGTATATACATAATTAAAACTATTGTCATGGTTCACAATGAATTGAGACTTACGTTTAAATAGGCCCGCTCCTACCAACTCTCTTGTCAGTATCAAGTTTAGATGCTAAGGGAATAAGACTTGTCAAGAGGATATAGCAGGATTGTGATTGCTACCATCGTATTAAACCAAGGGTTAGCTTATTCCTCTTTCAAGATGTCATGGCTAGTGATTTTTTATCGGAACATAGAAAATTTGAAAGTATTAAAAGACCTAATGTCATTCTAATGCTAACATACAGTGTGTCCAGGAAAGTCCGCATCATATGGAATTTTTTTTATTATCCATTTCTCAGAAAATTTTATTCTTTATAAAAGTTGGCGGCTTGTATGAAACCAAAACGGCAATAGCCAAATATGTAAATTTTGCTACCATATACCGAGCGATTCAGAATATATGAAGTTGTGATAACAGTAAAGAACCTTTATTTTCATTATTATCGATAAACTTTATTTGGAAATGTTGTTTAAAAGTACAAATTATATTCAAATATGAAGTCACAGCCGCCTATCTTGAGTTTCTTTTTTTTTTAATTTTTCTTTTATGACAAATATTAGTCAAAGCCAGTGATCCTAAAAGATCCATTTTAGCCTATTGTTTTAGAAATTTGAATACATTTTGTACAATTTTTATTATTTTGGTATGATAACTAATGTATATTTAGAACTAGCGCAAAATTACTCATTTTCTCGATGCGAAGTTGATATTTTACCCTGTAGATAATAACAGATCATACAATAACTAATACAGGAGCGTGACTTACCTTTAATTCAATTAATATTAATGACTTTGGATATGTTTATAATAGTAGTTATCCATCTACAGCAAGCGATTATCTCGATGTTGGTGATATTTTCAATAAAAGATACCCGGACAACCAACCCGTTTCTAGGATAATCAAATTCAAGCAGACTGGGTCTGTTGAAAATCTCTTTAAGAAAAATCACAAAAAAATATATTGCCGAAAATAAGGAAGCAAGTTTACCAGTGTTGCAAGCGCTAATCGAGCATAGAACGACTTCGGTTCGAAAAATTGCTTCTCACACCCAATGCAGTAAATCAACAGCACATAACATACTAAAACTGAACCAATATCACCTTTAAAAAACATACGAAATTTATAAGTACACTAAAGGAAAGACACTATGGCATCAGTACCATACCTATGACATCAGACCTGATGCCATAGGTATGACTTCGCCATCTGGTTTGAGGGGGAAACGGAAGAGGACAGAATTTTATTGTTAATATTCTATGGACAGACGTGGCAACATTTACGTCAAATGGCAATGTTTCTTTACAAAATGGCCGTTGGTGGAGGCAAGAAAACCCAAATTGTACGATAGAATGCCGATATCAGTACCATTTTAAGACCAATGTACTGTGCGGTATTATGAACAATCAAATTACTGGGCCCTTTTTTTTCGTCAAAATTTAAATGTAGAATTATATCTTGAGTTCCTGAACAGCGTGTTAACACCATTTTTTTAAACACCTTCAAGAACTTTTTAAACCAGAAATTAGACCACCGTTGGATAGGCAGAACAATTCGGAATCGAGATACTGGCCACCTAGATTCCCCGACTTTACACCTTCAGATATATTTTTATTACGTCAAGTAGAAGTACACACACAAACAATGGCCATTTTGTCTTATAGCAAGCTATACAACATTGCATCCAAAGCATTCCACGGAGTTTTCTAAATCATACTGACTATGATTTTTCTCGAAGAATGTGTTTATGCAAAGAACGAGAGGGACACTACCCAGAGACATGATGATAACGTAGATGAATAATATCAACTTCGTACCCAGATTATGAGTATTGTTGCGTTAAATGATACTGACGATTGGCCTCCAAAAATCAACTACCGCCAATACCATATTTCCCCGTAATAAAAAAAAAACAAAGGGTTAGTAATAGTCATGGTTTATCATGGTTTATCATGGCGTTCTTACCGTAATTGCCACAAAATCACTCTGAATAAACAATACAGTATAATCAGTTTCTGTACAACTGACGGCAAATTCACACTGACAGCAAATTAACAGCAGGTTTTATACACAAAAAACTTTTCTGGCAGAAATTTTTTAAATCAGATTTTGTTCATTACTTTTCTAACGCACTTTATGTCCACTCCGGGTACAAAAAAAACTTGTAATTTGCCTAATTTTGATATTTAATAACTTGTGACAAACTAATCAACCTTAGCCTACAAATTGTCAGTATCGCATTTCATTTTACATACAGCTGATAGGTACAATACAACTAGTTTATAGTGGTAAAAACCTATTGAGAACCTATGGTTGTATAACAAAAACAGTGCAGTTAATAGTGTAAAATACAAGTTATTTTTAAGACGGAACTCAGTTTCTGTGAATTCAATTTTGTAAAACCATACATAGAAAAAAAACAAAATAGATATATTTTACCTCGTTATTTGAAGTTTTGATCATCAGCAAGGTCGGCTCGTGGTGCTCGACCCTCACGAAGAACGTGGTCAGAGAGCATCCGTGCTCCTCTGTGGTGTAAAGGAGGATCGGCTGGTACATCGTTATCCTTACCGGAAGCCACGACCACAGCGTTAGCAACTGTCAAAAAGTACATTTTAGTTATACACACATGCCCCATCGTACAACCATCAATAGACGCCGCATGCATTTTTAGCCATAACTTAGAACAAGCCTCCGGACAATATCAAAACAGTACAAGCAATTTTCTTTATCTATTTCTGAAAAAATAACACGATAAACAAATATAAAACATAAGGCAAGCCATAAAATAGGCTTTCGATCAATTATTTATTTATTAATAAACGGAATTTATCTATTCAACGACATGTTGACCTAGTCTAATAAAATTGTGAGTAAAGCAAATCGATTAACTGTCTAATAAATAACAAATCAGTAAGTAACCTAATTAGATGTAAATAAGTGACAGATAACACGAAGCATTGTACTGTTACGACATCTGTGTCACGCACTATCAGATAAAAATTGGACTTGTTTCCAATAGATATTGTCCGTAAACAAGCTTAATAAACAAGGCATCACATGAGTGGAAAAATAAAAATATCGGTTGCATTACAAATGCGTTATTTTAAGAAGTATATTTATACGTATGGTACGTTCATGGTATACATCCGTTGCATTCCTCATGTGATGCCTTAAAAAGTCAAAGCAGACAGATTTTCCTGGCAGAATCACATGCCCAAATGAAAAGAAGCTATTCTCTAGCAAATGTGCTAAAGCCATAAAGTGTCGTTGATATTTAAAATAAAATAAAATAAATAATTAATCAAGGAACAAAATTATCTATCTGCTTTCGATCTTACACGATTGACTAGCGACCGAGACGATAAACTCAGTCAAAAGTCGACCGTACACATCGAGACACGAAACGACGATAATAGCTTAAAACAAAAACAAAAATAACCCAAAAATAGTTTCGTAATATCCCTGAAGATTTCTCGGAATCATGCTCGAGAATTTCCATCGATATCTCGCGAAGATATCAAATTAAAAGGCATGCAGTACAATACCACGAATCAAGTGTTTGAACTGTTACAAAAACACTACCACGGTATTTGGTCTAAATCTAAACAAAAGATAAGAAGCTCTAGCATGCAACACACAACAAACAAGCGTGCATTGTTGTGCTTTGGTAAAGATGGATAAACATATGGCGGTGCTAGCTGTTAGCGGATGTCTGATTGGTTAATTGTTATTGCTTTTCTTTCGTGTGAAATGTTGTTAATGATGAATTGTTGCGTTAGTGGACGGTCCTGTGGGAGCTTATTTTGGTTGTATTACCCATAGTTGGAAAGGTCAATTTGTTGTCACTGTAGGAAAATGGTATTCTTGGAAAGACTACATAACAAAAAGCGTTGTTTGTAATTTGCAGTAACCCCATAATTTAAGAATTCTTTATTAATTTTGTGTTCAAATTATGATTTCGAACAAGTCGAACAAAGCTTTTTTTAAGCCGATCCAATCGCTTGATTTTTTATTCGAGCTTGTGATAGTCAGTAGTGTTGATCGTTTGGATTTATATCTGTTTGGGGTAGACTTAAACAAATATTCGAATGTGAATTTGTCAGAGGCAACACTAACAACTTGACAAAATTGAAAAACCTAACCACAATAATTCTTCCCATTACCACGGGAGATACAAATGCGAGCACAAATTTGCAATATTTGGCAGCTTCAATTAACGTTTAACACAAAAAAATGCACATTTTCATTTAAAGTCGATGTATATGGTAATACTTTTGCTGTTTTTTATTATAACGTTGGCAACGCGTTATCATGACAAAGTAAGACGACAAAGCGGTTACACAATTTTAAGTTACACTATTGTTTAACTTTTCTAAGTAACAGTACACAGTATTTTGCACGTTGTTAGGTTATTCAGAGATAGGCCAGGCAATAGAGCAGAAAATGACTGACAAAAATACTAGCAGGAAGCCGACGGTCCCAGGTCATGTGGAACAGTCCGTAGATGTATTGTAATGTGTTTCCTACTCGAAAATATCATTTCTTAATTTACTATAAACAAAAAACCTCAAAAAATCGGTTTTCCTTTTCGTTTTTCGCCTGTAAAAGCTGAACCGATGGAGCAATCTTGATGTTTTCCAGAGACGAATTGTAGAGAATGAAAAGACGAAAAAAATTAATCCTGCACGGACTCGATTGAATTAATATTAACAAAGGAAATTCGGAAAGACCGGAAAAATCTGCGTTTTTTTCAAAAATTAATAACTCCGCCATTTTCCAAGCTGTAGCGGAAGCTTTTCGCGAGAAAATAGCGATTGATGGGTACTGAGTGTGGATACGTATTTCGAAAGTAGAAATATTGTGCTACAAAACGTCTATTCAGATCTTGCGTTAAAATGTTGGAGCGGGCGGCAATTTTCGGTCATGTTTGCTAGCATTTTTCACCTATTTCGCAACATTTTAACGCAAAATCAGAATAGACGTTTTGTAGCACAATACTACTTTCGAAATACGTAAGAAAAATTAAAATCGGACCACCTCGGACGCATCCAAGCTCGCCGAAACATATTGCATAAAAATATTCAAATCGCAATTGTGCAAAAACTAATCATCGGAAGGCCTGGGTTGTGCACACTCAAAGTACCCATCAATCGCTACTTTCACGCGAAAAGCCTACGCTAGAACTTTGAAAATGGCGGAGTTATGAATTTTTGAAAAAACGCAGATTTTGCCGGTGTTTTCGAATTTCCCCCGTTAATATTAATTCAATTGAGTCCGTGCAGGGTTCATTTTTTTTGTCTTTTCATTCTCCACAATTCGTCTGTTGAAAGCATCAAGATTGCTCCATCGGTTCAGCTTTTACAAGAAAAAAAAAAACACGATTTTTTGAGGTTTTTGTTTATAACAAATTAAGAAATGTTATTTGCGAGTAGGAAATACATCACAATAGATATACGTTCCACGTGACCTGGGCCCGTCGGCTTCCTGCTAGTATTTTTGTCACGCAAAAATCTCTATTGCATGGCCTAAGAAACTACCAGTGCCAAATAGATTTGATCAAAAACTCAGATTACGATAGGTTCCCAAACGTCTCCGATTACGAGCCAATGTTATTTATTAATAGGCCAGTCAAAGAAGCTAAAATAGGAAAAAGAAAAAAAAACGGAGTTTTGAAAATTTGTCGATACATTTGTTTTTATCTGAAGTCGCCATTTTCGAACAAGTCTGAACGTATATCGTTTATTTTTGTTTGCTTTGTTTACCTGTTTGTAGGCATTGATTATGGTGCACATGGTATGACATCACTTTGATTAGTAAAAACAACACAGGACTTTGATACCTTTGAATAAGTACGCTACCTTTCTATTGCTTTGTCTCAATAGAAAATCTTGAATCTACACAACTTTACATACAGAGTTGTCAGATGGTTTTTCAGTTCAAAATTTGAAAATGTCGAGCTTTGAGCATTTTTAAGATCGCTAAAAAAATATGACATTTTTTAAGACGGCCTGTCATTCATCTTTTCTCAAAAATAAAAGTTTGAAAAATGTCGACCAGTGCTATCAGACCAATTCAGTTCGCGCCTCGCCTATTTGGTATGTGTGGTCGTGCGTAAGTGTAATGGCGCAATTACGGCCGTTATGGACGCCAATTTGAATCGTTTTCATTTAGTTGTCATTTAGGGGGGACTGTGCGGATGCAGTGGGACCTCTGTGCAGGAGTCAGGGCCCCACGTACCAATAAAGCACACTCTGGGATCGTTTGTTTACAAAAGCGGAAGCGCCAGTTTACAATGGAAATTCACGCCGAAAAAACACACTAAAACCGCTTAACTCATAAAGGCAACGGCTATTATCCACTATCACGGTGCGCGCGCTCTTTATCAAGGAAATTTACGAGAAAAATAGACTCGGATATTTGCGCATTAGAGCTGCCAACAAGTCGATAGGTCCCAAATGGTCTTTGTATACTTTTGGAGTCAATAACCAGTAAGCTCGATATCACTGACAAATTATGTACCTAAAATGATTTTCGTAATAAATAATTGCGGATCGGGCCGTGCACTATAATAGTATATTATAATACAAGTTCTATAAGACAAAAATTGGCGCACGAGTTGTTTTGGGCACGACGAGCGTAGCGAGGAATAAAGGAACAAGTATAGTTACGTGACCGCACCGTAATATCGTAGTGTAAAAAGATCAATATACGTAATCTCCACTCCGCGATTATAGTGAGTCTCCGTAAACCGTAAAGTCCGTTCTCGACCGCAACGAATTTTATCTCCTGCGTGTTATGTCTTACGTGTGGCATATGGCATATGCCATCTGTACGTGTACCGGCGAGTGAATAGCAGTTTCCAGTAAGTTGTAGGTTAACTGATAGCATTTTGATAGTTTGTGGCAACGAGAACACAGAACGAGAACGCCTTCAGAATGAATTGTTGCTGCAACAAAAATCCTTCGTCCATAATTTATTATATCTACCACGGTCTACCACTGCTTAATACAATCAACAATAACACTGACTTGTGAGGTTATGCCCCGTTGTGTATATACCTCTCCGCTAGATGGCGCTCAATTTGTTTGAGATCTAACAACGGCACTATAAATACTAATTTCGTCGTCTGGAACGGCATGCGGTACGGCAATTTACGGATTGCGTTTTTGCGGCACTATACTTGGTCCTTTACAATTAAAAAGGATATCGCAACTATTCGTTACTTAATTTACACTCTGTATAAACAACAATTTTGCAAAATATTATTTAACAGTTCGAAAAATAAAGCGTTTAGTTCGACTCAAAATCGTCCAAGTTCGACCAGGTCGAAAACCTCCGGTCTGTGTTTTATATTGTAATGGTATAAGAGAATAAGATAATGATAGTTGATGCTAACCATTTTCCTAGTGCGCTTGTGGAGTTCAACGTCGGAGAATATAGGATTTGGGAATGGGAACCATTTGGCTAGGTGAAAGTACTTGTCCGTCTGGAAAAAGGTCTGCACGTATGTACTGTACAATCATTTAGAAGTGTTATTAGAGCTACACACCTTATACGCGCGTAAGAGTGGTTTACAAATTTCGAGACAACCGTCCCTATAATTTCAGTCGCAACTTATATATGTCCCCAAAATTTGTTTCATGTAGATATAGAAATGCGTGTGCAAAAGGTAGGTTCTAAATTTAGCAACATCAAAAGCCAATATACAAGGGAACTACGCATAATATACATAGTATAATACACAGTATTTTTTGTTCGATGCATAATATTGGTTGAATAAGTTTGAAGATGACGCATAGCGAAAGTAAGTTTTTCTTTCTCCGCATTGTAGAAACAAAAACATGTGATTTTTGAACTTGAAAATCTGGCTTGAGACCCAGTTACCTCATAATATATATGTTTATATTTGTGTTGGCAATATCCTCGTCAACAAAATTCCATATGGCACACTCTCCCAGAAAGGGAAATAATGTAGCACCTGTGTACAGCGCGATAGCTAATAATACAAGGAGCAAAAAACTCCGAAACATTCGCAGTAATTTTTCATCTGATTATTTCGAAGCAAAACAACGTTGTAATCGCCAATTTCTTGAATAGATGTATTTATAAGCATCTACAATATTATTAGATAGAGACTCACTCAGTTGAGCTTTTGGCTGTATTTTTGTTTCAATGATAAAGATTGTGAACTGTTTTATAAAGTTAAAGCGTTTAAAAGTTTTCTGTGAACAAATAAATGTATTCCTATCTGAACAAGTCCTAAAAAAGAACAAGAAAGTTTTAAAAACATTTAGAAAATAAACTGCTTCCGGGTTATGCCGTGTGTCAAGATTTGTTAATGCTGACGTTTCGCGAGCCATGTTGCTCGCTTCTTCAAAGCTAATTGAAGAAGCGAGCAACATGGCTCGCGAAAACGTCAGCATTAACAAATCTTGACACACGGCATAACCCGGAAGCAGTTTATTTTCTAAATGATTCTGGCCGTGAAAGCCTACATACTTACTTTTAAAAACATATTGAGATTTGCACAAAGTCGAAGAAAACACTAAAACTACCAATGTTTTCAGGTCGATTGTCAAACCGTGGAGTTATTAGCTATTCAGATCAGTGTATATTTTCCCAGAAAAGCTATCGTTATCAAAATTATGAGTAACTTTCTTGCGTACCGCAAACTATTTTCGATCAAAATAGCTAACAAGTATTCTTTGTTCTTACAATTTTTGTACTAACTATTTTTTACGAAATCTACGACATGTTCAGAGATAATCACACTGAAATTGAAACTTCATCCGACATTTTTGGGGTGGTATCATGAACACACAAAAATAAAAAAAAGGTAAGTTTTTCGTACAACTAATGCTTTCAGAGATATAGGCGTCTGATGCATACTTTAGTCAAAATAGTCAAACAAATATGCTTGTAAGTCATAAATAGTCTAAATAATGATAAACCGAAAAAAAACAGCTTTTTAATAATTTCTTAAGGTGAATCCATACCCCCTACGTTTTGCTTGCCAAACACGCAAAAGTTCTGAGACTTTTTCTCAGCAATTAGTTCCCATAATCGTAAAAGAAATACACCAAATTAAAGATAAAAGATATATAATTTTGCATCTAGTGGTAGATTTTTGATAGTTCTGTTCGTTTTTGACAAATCTATTTCTGAATATGACATAAAATTGGCTGATTTTGCAATTTTTTTACGAGGGTGTTAGTTTAAAATTGAAAAAAGTACCACATAATAGGTCTAAGTTACACCTTCCTCTAAAAGTGTACAAAATTTCACTTAAAAATATCAATATCTTACATGCTTTTTTCACTCAAAACTTTACTTCTTCGAGTACATGAATAAGGTATATTTTATCACGTAGCGTGGATACAACAACAACAAGTAATACATATACATTACCACAGCAAGTAATACACCTTTATCAATAATTTGATGTATAACATGAGAGAATTGATACAACATTAAGCTGACTATGGATGCTTATTTTATAGGACGTACCAGCAGTACTGATTCTTCTTAAGTACCTACTTCAAAATCTAATTTGACTACACTATTTATTAGTATCTGGCTAAACAACTAGCAACTGGCAAATGCCCTGTATAATGACTTTATCAATAAAGGTCTCTTCCTTCAAAACAATAAACAACATTGAACATTTGACAAAAATACGTTTGACGTTTGCTTCAATATATTCACTCTTCTCCAATAATCACTTTTTTACCAATTTCGACCAACGACAAACTATTCATAACGTAATACCTTGTTATATAATAAATATGAATATCTCCAAACTTATACAACCAACACATCGGACCCGTCAAAAGATAATCAACACACTTACGTCGTCATGATCGAGTATTTTCGAATTGACGTTATGCACGGGATATATCCCCATGCTAAGGACACGAGGACCAGGCGAGTGAGCTCCCTTTTTTGACACCATCGTCAAAAGAGCGCAGCACAAACAAGACACAGACACGCTGTCACAAAAGTCACAGATTTTCAAGACAGGGGATAATACCGGTAATCAATTTTGTCGCTCGGACAGAAGGGCGGTGCGACAAAAATGGAAGAGACTTGCGACGGAAGGAAAAATTGAAATGCACTGGTCGGACTATCACGTATACCAACTGGATGGTGTGCGTAAGCATTTTATTTTTGGTCGATAATAAATGAATGAAAAACAAGTACGAAATGTCAAGCGGAGTAATGTTTCGATTGTGTTTAATAGCGTACATAAATAGCAAAACCGTTTAATGATACTACTACCGAAAACAGTTATATATTTTTAGTTTTTATCCTACTTGTATTTTGTCTTACAAAAAATAGCATTAGCGGTCCTCTGCAAAAAAAAACTTTGTGAAGGAGTGAGTTTTCGATAGTTTACGTTTTTGTCGTTCTTTGGTATGGAAGCGCCCGAAAACTGTGCAGAAATTATCTTTAATTCAAATAAATCCTTGTTTGAACAGAGCCAAAATATATTTATTTCCTACAAACAACATCTTTGGAGTAAAAAATGTTAGTCTTTTCCTAACAATTGTTTATTTGTCGATTAAAAACACGTAAATTTAGTGTTTCTTGAGACCATTTTGAGGTGTGTAGGACTATTACTGGAAAAATTATTGAATTGGTTTCAGCTCAAATAAATTCGCAAAATTTGTGATTTCTTATATTTTTTTATGACTTTGAAATAATCTTCAATGCAAAGAAATTAAAACATCCACATTTTTTTCCACAAAATCCGTGTTCCCTGAAGTTTTCGACAATACAAACTAACACAAAAAGTAACTGTTGTATTTCATTTACAAAAACTACATTCTTAATGGAAATTACATCTTTTTCTAAATAAACAAAAGAAATTAAAAACGCTGAAACGTTGTTGTCGCATATCTTTTATGATCAGGGCTGTGGAGTCGGTAAAAAAAACTTTCGACTCCGACTCCGGATAATTTTCATAGTCCGACGCCGACTCCGGCAAAATTTTATTTGTTTCCAGCGATTTTTTGGCTGGACTACTTTGTCAATTGTTGTTATTAAATATAAAAGATCGTTTAAATTGACGATCTTTTATATTTAATAACAACAAAAGTAATGACAATCCACTATACAGTACAAAGTAACTCATTCCAACTAAAATTCATTCCAATGAATACAAAATTAAGTGCAAAATAACCTGAAAATAATCTCAACTCTTACTTCTGTTAGTGGCAATGACGTCACAATTCTGGCTGCAACGAGTATCACTTGCATACATGGATATTCCTATATTCACCTTAAATAAACGGTCCTATTTCACAAACTCAGTAACCATTTAAAATCACTACATATTTTGTTAAATACAAAGAGATATGATACTTTTAATAAATTTGTTTATGTGTCGAAAAAAAAAAAAGAATCAATTTCGGTTAAAGGTTTAAATTATCAAACATTAAGCTAAAATTGCAAAGTTTTACTAGTAAAGCTGTATCTTTTACAAACATTGAGATATTGGGCCAATAAAAATAAAAAAAAATCTGTGGCCAGGCACATGACTTTATCATACTATATATAAAATTAATAATTTAGCTGCATGAGATTCTATTTGATCGAGATCGCCTATGCATTAAAATAAAACTAGTAGAACTAGACAGATATGATGTCGATTAAAGGTGCGTTCGGATATTGTACACCGTTGACACCGGGTACACCGTTCAAATGACACTTACGTGTTATTGGGTGTAAAAAGTGACGGTGTACAATATCCGAACGCAGCTTATATTGACAGTAGGTGTTGTCAAAATCATGTCAAAACATTAGCCTGACATTACCTACTGTCATTAGAATCATAATTTCTGACATAGCCTGGCTACTAGTTTAAATGCAGTACGACCGATCTCGATGAAATAGAATTTGCTCATGCAACTATACTATTGATTGTACCAAAAAATTTCATAGTCATAAATTATTCAGAATTTCCTCATCTTTAATTTATTATTTAACTATTTCGACGAAATTCCAGAAATGGCGGCTTATTTGCAAAATCTTTCAAAAATGCTAAGACTAAACCTCCAGTTCCTTTGGACCCTTTTCAACAGAAAGCTTTTCAGCTCTAAGTTTGGTTATGAAACTTCTAAATATGAAGTTTTGTCCCGATACCTTTAGTAGTTTCTCCGGAATCGTCGTCACAAAAAACTGGTACACACACACACACGCACACACACACACACACACAGACATTTTTTTGTACCTTGGTCAAAAATGTTCAGGGGACCCAAAAAGACATATTTCCGCTAAAATCTCAAAAAATTTTTTTGGCATGATTACAATACTTTACATACTGCGTATGATAAAGTAAAAAGTTGCGAGTTTTTGCGACTGTGACACCATACGCTCAAAGCTGTTTCTTTTAGTACAAAAGTTGTAGGAAACCATTTTTTTCTTTTTAAAATTGCAAGAGAAAATCATTAAAATACTTTTTGCAATATTTAATGAATTGTTCAGCTGTTGTTTGTGGCCGAACAAATACGACCAAATCCTCTTAAGTTTGATGAATAAGGAAAACCACACGTTGTCGCTTCACTTTGGAAAGTTCTAATTCGTCTAAGCATGCGTCGTAGTCCGATTTTTTTTTTATTTGGAGATGTTCGAGCTATCATGATTAGCACATTGAGGTTGGTTGTTGGAAATTGGAAATAAACTATATATGCGACGCGGCAAGCGTCTCACAATAACCAGTTAATTTTTTACTATCTATTGAGGCACCGGCCATCTCGCATGTCTTTTTCTACATTATTTACATATTGACTCAGAGTCGGAGTCGGTATATTTTTTCAGACACCGACTCCTCTGAAATTTGTCTGAACTTCTACTCCGACTTCACGACTCCCGACTCCGATTATCAATTTTTTTCTAAAGCTGCCGACATGATCGAAAATTATTGTTTATTTTGCAATAAAGACAAGAATCATCAAAATCAGTATAAAAAATAGGGGCTTGTCATAATAAAATTATTATGACGGCGTATGTAAACAAATAAAGTAAAAAGTTGAAGGTCGAATATTCAATTTGCTGTATAAATGTGTATTTTGACTATTAGAAATCAATTTGTTCGATGATTTTTTAAAATAACAAACTGTTATAATTTTAATAATGACATTAGCTCGTCTGGAAGTAAGCCAAAGAAAAGTTTTAAGGAAACCAAAAAATATTTAGTATCAACTGAACCATATAAAACTTCTTTTAACAAAATTCTTACAAAAAAAAATTATGTTGGCTTAAATGGGCTCAAGTCCGTTCAATTAATATTTATCAACATTCGCGCCTTGAATAATTCATGCGCTCGCGTTTGTTAATAATCTCGAGCAATTATTGCTCATCCAGACAAAGAGCCCAGATTGTAGAGTGTACATACAGATGAGAGCAACACTTTTATGCATACTCATTCCGCTTGACCTCCGACTTGTTTTAGCATAAACTATTGTCGAGCTAATTGAACAAGACGACGACGACGACGAACAACAACAAGATAATAAAGACATTACGCGTTGTGGTAGTCCAACTTCAGCGCTTCGGATAAGTATGTACATTATAGCCGATTTGGTTTATAACAGAAAACATATTTATTAAACTAATACCATCGCATGTATCTAAGCTAACAATAAATTTTCTGAAACACGGTTCTTTTAGTTTAACCTGATGTTTTGCAAAGTAAAATTTACATATTTATTTGGGTTCATTTATACTAATGTGAAGTCTGTAAGTTGATATCGTAAGATCCTACACAAGATGTTGGAAACAACATCTTCTACTTATTTAGCTGCAACTTCGAAACCGTGCGTTCCCGGAAATGTTGACTCCACCGAATACACTCTGTATATTCCACGTGTTTAACTGCTGTGGCATTGGAGGTTAACAATCAACTTTTTTTTAGTTTAATTGAACACTGTTGTTTTCTATCATAAACCAAATCGAATAAACACTGTAGGAAAATCTCACACAAACTAGAGATATCTACACTAAAAACACACAAGAACATTCTCTGTTTAGGTTAAAATACAAAAGGTAAATCGTCAAAATGTAGTTAGTTTGGTGATGATTCGGTTAGTTTGTTTATCGTGCGACTGATTGATGATCTGACAATTGATTAGTTGTTAGTAAGTAGGTACCACTTTGGGCATCGATCAACAAAATACCACCCAATAAAAAAGAACGATCAATGCCCAAAAAGGTTTTGCCCGAAGAAGCAAAAGCGTCCCATACATGTTGAGGACACATCCAATGAGACGATAGGGAACAAAACACAACACATTCGAATGATGTTTAGGAGAAAGTGGGGGAACCACAGAGATCAGACAAGGTCAGTTAATAATGCACTTTTTAAATGTATATTACATTAAAAACCTGGTATACAATACCATGTCATTGTACATCTCTTCGGACAAACTCTGAAATTGAAAATGGACATCCTAAACTACACAAGGTACTCTCTATACAATATTAATCAAAAGTCTGATACCAAGAACCTTTATCTTGAAATCATCATAACAATGAAACTGGTACGTATGCAAAACAAAAAATGGCAATAAAACTGCTGTTATACTATTAGATTGAGGTTCTTGGTATGGTCAGAAAAAAATATATAAACAGAAACATACAAAAAGAGAAAATAAACGTAACAACAGAAGGAAAAACAAGAAAATTAATAAAACCCGCTACCCGGCGAAAAGTGCGAAAGATATGACAAATATGACAGTGAAAGAAGGACGCGTTTGTAGTAAGCCTTCACCAAAAATTAATATAAAATGATAAATTAAAACTTGTAACTAAAAAGTACTTAAATATCGAACGACTTTTATTTGTTCAGTTTGGTAGGCAAGTTATTAAAGTTATTACAGTTGTGTTTAATTCGATATAACTGATTCTGGTTTGATGTTACTCAATTTTTTAGCCAATTCGATAATGTTTAAGTAGTTCTCTAAAAAGTCTAAATATATATATTTATACACATACACAAAATATATAATTGGGGTTAAATATGGCTTGATCATATGATTGAAGTATTGAAGTAGGTATTGTATCGTGTGCCCAAAATTTAGACGGGCTCTGTATAACTAGCGAAATAAAATCTATTAAATTTGAGACAAATTCAAAGAAATCAAAGGTGGATTTACTCAAAACTCGATAAAAAGCGATTAAAATAGATAATCGGTTACCTGCTGACAAAATAATTAAAGCAACAATGTGAGAAATTGATAGAACTGATATTTTAATATAAACATACTAAAAGCAAACATTAAAATTAATACTATTCGATAAGACATATAAATCTGGATGGAATATGGTCGTCATTACCATGTGTGTGTATTTGTATTTCTTAGCATTCCATGATATCAATAAAAAAATTACAGGTACAGCGTAAAAGAACATTACAAAATTCCTGAAAATCTGTGTTAGTAAATCTCTAATATTTTGGAGCTATACTTACAAAAAATGAGACATGTCAACAAAATTTATTGTAAGTTTATTGTAACTAAATTTTGTAATTTGTAATTTATTAAAAAATGCACTTTTTACTTTTATTTGTTTGAATTTTTCTCATATAATTTTTACTGTATACCTATACTATTAGCAATCTCAAATGGAATTATTGATGAATTAATTACGTCGGATCATTACATAATCATGACCGCACCGGTAACACCTCTAATGACAAATTCTCAAACATTATTCCAAAACCAGTTATGGCGCTCTATTCCAAACGCAATCTTTAACATCTACATAATCATTAATTAACCGTCGATAAATTACACAAATAATAACTTGCCTTCAATAATAACACATCAAAACCGTCACTACCTACAAAAAAACGCCGATTACAAAAAAAAAGTAATCAATTATATATCCGCAAAACCGAAAAAAATCGAATATCAAAGATTTCAACGCAGGAGAAAGAAAATGAGATACGATTTTGGCAAATTCAACCAGCCGTAAGACAAGTGTTGTCACGTCACGCGTAGGTAGACTCATGGTGAGTGAGTCAGTTAGTTCCTTTTTGGTTGTGGAACGTTTTGTTTAGTAGTTTTGTAGCTATCCGCGCCCATTTTCTTAGTCCGACATGCGTTGACAACTTTGAAATATCAAACAAAACACACGACAAATCCAAACTTCTATCGTCAAACTTTTTGCTCCCGGAAAATTGAAAAATAACGGAAAAATTCACCAATCTCTTCTGTACGTTTACAATTCGGTTCGCCAGAACTTACCTCTCTGATGGTGAGCGTGTGAGAGACCATCTGGATGTTGTTCTGGCTCTGAGAGTTCGGCAGATTCTCGGTGGAGCGCGACCTGACTAGTTGCCTGGAGCCTGTGACCGCTGATTTACTCTTCAGCATCATCTCGGTGCGGATGAACACCCTCGAGATGTACGCCGAACTGAGGCCCCTGATGCCGAAGGCAACCTTCAGGAGCTTCGAGGGCGGGTGTGGTAGCTCCCTGCAGTACTTACTCAGCGCGTAGTCGACGCCGTTCTTCTGGATGCACGCGTACCAGTCGGACGACGTCGACGAAGAGCTCTTGTGGAATAGGATCAGGATCGCCATAGCTGTCCTGTAGAATACCTGAAGACAAGCGATTGCAGATTTAGCATTAGGTTGACAACAGTTATAAATGGGTAATGAGAAACAGCTGGCTGTAGAGCTGTGAGCATATGGAGACCTTCTATCACACGGCCAATATAGGCCAAGCAATAGAGCTACAAATGATTGCTTTTTGACATAAAGACTAGCAGAAAGCCGCCTGTGCCATCCTGTGCAGGACAGTCCGTAGTATATTCCCACTATGTTTCCCACTCGAAAATGCAATTTTTTAATTCTTTATAAACAATTATAAACATAAAATTGCGTTTTTTTTACGTTTTTTTACTTTTTTTTTTATTGTAAAGGGAAAACTATTGAAGCAATCTTAATGGTGCAACGGGATCAAGAGAGAATTAAATTACGAAGAGAACGACAGGTCGAAAGATCCGATCGGATAACTAGAACCGGAGAAAAGCTGGAAAAACCGGAAAATTTTGCTGTTTTTAAAAAAATTCATAACTCCGCCATTTTTACTTTATCATACGCAGTATGTAAAGTATTGTAATCATGCCAAAAAAATTTTTTGATATTTTAGCGGAAATATGTCTTTTTGGGTCCCCTGAACATTTTTGACCAAGGTACAAAAAAATTTCTGTGTGTGTGTGTGTGTGTGTGTGTGTGTGTGTGTGTGTGTGTGTGTGTGTGTGTGTGTGTGTGTGTGTGTACCCGTTTTTTGTGACGACGATTCCGGAGAAACTACTAAAGGTATCGGGACGAAACTTCATATTTAGAAGTTTCATAACCAAACTTAGTGCTGAAAAGCTTTCTGTTGAAAAGGGTCCAAAGGAACTGGAGGTTTAGTCTTAGCATTTTTGAAAGATTTTGCAAATAAGCCGCCATTTCTGGAATTTCGTCGAAATAGTTAAATAATAATTTAAAGATGAGACTTATGACTATGACATTTTTTGGTACAATCAATAGTATAGGTGCATGAGCAAATTCTATTTCACCGAGATCGGTCGTACTGCATTTAAACTAGTAGCCAGGATATGTCAGAAATTATGATTCTAATGACAGTAGGTAATGTCAGGCTAATGTTTTGACATGATTTTGACAACACCTACTGTCAATATAAGCTGCGTTCGGATATTGTACACCGTCACTTTTTACACCCAATAACACGTAAGTGTCATTTGAACGGTGTACCCGGTGTCAACGGTGTACAATATCCGAGCGCAGCTTAATCGATATAATATCTGTCTAGTTCTACTAGTTTTATTTTAATGCAGACATAGGCGATCTCGATCAAATAGAATCTCATGCAGCTAAATTATTAATTTTATATATAGTATGATAAAGTCATGTGCCTGGCCATATCAGATTTTTTAATATTAACAGCTGAAACTTTGTACAGTGGCTATTCACATGTACTTGAAGCGTGTAAACCCTGGATTCGGTTGGTAGTTTTTGCACAATCCTCATCTGAATTTTTTTGGCAATATTTTCGCGAAGAGCTGGATGCGTTTGAGGTCGTCCGGTTGCAATTTAAAAAACGTATTTGGAAACTAGACGTGAACAGCAACAAAACGTCTATTCTGATTTTTCGATAAGACCCGTTTAAGTGGGTAATAAACTACTGAGAACGCCCGCGCCCGCTAGAGTGGTCGAGTGATGGGGGAAGTGTGCGATTAGAGGGGAAACGTATATATAGTACGCGCTTGTATTACTATAGACACGGGCTTCCCTGTGTCGACCGCCTACACACACTACTCGACCGGTTTGGAGCGCGCGGCAGTTTTCGGTCATGTTTGCAAGCATTTTTCACCTATTTCGCAACATTTTAACGCAAAATCAGAATAGACGTTTTGTAGCACAATACTTCTACTTTCGAAACACGTAAAAAAATTAAAATCGCACCACCTCCGACGCATCCAGGCTCGCCGAATCATATTGCATACAAATATTCAAATCGCAATTGTGCAAAAACTAATCATCGGACAAGGCCTGGGTTGTCCACACTCAAAGTACCCATCAATCGCTACTTTCACGCTAAAAGCCTCCGCTACAACTTTGAAAATGGCGGAGTTATGAATTTTTGAAAAAACGCAGGTTTTTCCGGATTTCCGAATTTCCTCCGTTAATATTAATTTAATCGAGTCCGTGCAGGGTTCATTTTTTCGTCTTTTCATTCTCTACAATTCGTCTGTTGAAAGCATCAAGATTGCTCCATCGGTTCAGTTTTTACAAGCGGAAACCGAAAAAAAAAATAAGATTTTTTTAGGTTTTTTGGTTATAACAAATTAAGAAAAGATATTTGCCAGTAGGAAACACATCACAATACATCTACGGACTGTTCCACGTGACCTGGCATCGTCGGCTTCCTGCTAGTATTATTGTCACGCAAAAATCTCTATTGCCTGGTCTAATACATTCTGTCATTTGCGCTGTGTTCGTTTAGTGTTTCCGTTACCACCTGGGTGACGCGCGGACTATCTCAGTCTGGTGCTTCCAGGGTTGCCAGATGTTCCTTATCAAAATATATGATACTACTACTAGTAAAAATATATGAGATTATGAAAAAGTATATGAGATACTGATCAGCTTGATCACGCTTTCATTTTTGCACAGAAATATATACAAAAATATACAGTGAGCGCGCTATGTATGGAAACATGACAAAATCTCGGAAACGGTTTGCTATTTACAAAAATCCTTGGACACGTGGATATTTAATTATCAAAACACACACACATTTATAACAGATCCAATTTCCCATCTTCAATTGTTTTTTACTTATGGTGCCATCGACTTATTTTCTAAATTGTAGATTGTTGACAGATAACTTTTGTTTCTGAATGAAAAGCGAATAGGCGTTTTTTGTGGATTTCTTTGCTCTCAGGGAAACTAATTCTATCCTAAACGCAGAGTTATTTCTAACGTAACTGCCACTAAAATGTTGGACTGCATCGGCCTAATACTCAAATGGCTTAAATCCAAAATAATAAAAGCTATATAAGCCCAATTTAGTCCATAACAAGGGAATTTATAGGAATTCCCAAAGTACAGGAACTGCCGATTTATGTTTTTCGAAGATTATATTGTATACTTTTCAAATCTAATAAAATGCTTAAGGTAAGTGATTGTTATGGGCCATATTTAGCAACATTGATTTATAAATTGCAACATTAAGTAGTTTCGCTTTCTTTCAATTTTACTCATTCTTATCAAGAATTCTCTATCGGCATGCGAAGGTTGTATCATAGTACTAAAGTGGCCTCAAATTTTGAAGAGCAGCATACAACATAGAATGGAATTTCTGAATGTTTCTGCAGAAGCTTCAAAAGGTGTCCTTAAAATATATGAGATTTTGGGAATTCAATATAAGGTATGAGATTCTTTAAAATATATAAGATTCATGTCAAATATCAGATAT
Source organism: Aphodius sticticus (assembly GCA_963966075.1). Taxonomy (NCBI): domain Eukaryota; kingdom Metazoa; phylum Arthropoda; class Insecta; order Coleoptera; family Scarabaeidae; genus Aphodius; species Aphodius sticticus. The sequence continues at coordinate 26,812,836 of OZ014508.1, forward strand.
GGCAACCTAAAGAAAAGAGAAAAACACCCGACCAAGGTTATCGGTGTGTGTCCAGCAAGAGGTGTAAGCGTTTAATATAATAAATCAATAAGAACGTGGATTAAAAACATGCATGAAATTAGATACATATAAATAAAAGGCCAGCTCTCGGAATAAGTTACAAGGGTATCTGAAAATTTCTTTGTTACAAAGACCAATACAATGTCTCCTGTGACATTCATACTGTTTATTAGCCTCTAAACGAACGCGTAGTAGCTGCTTTTGTCAGGAAATGCTGAACAACATCAATGAAAACAAAGCCCTTGTAAATAACCTCTGTCTGGGTGAATCAGAATGTGGCTCACATGCATCTGAGTGGTTAAAAAACAGAATTATTTGTATCAGAGTGCAAATAACCGTCGAGAATTACGAATTACGATTCGGGTCCTACAATGAACCCTTTCTGAGATATGGTAGGAAACAGTGGTGGGCGATGTTTATCGATGTTTTATAAACATCGATGGTAAGGTTCGATGGTCGATGATTTTGCCATGTATGTTTTTATTTTTAAACATCGATGATGACATCGATATTTTGCAAAATTGGGTACCTTTTCTCATTTCTCTCGCGGTCATGTTTACACCGAGAGGCAAAAAATGTTGACAGTCATACAACTTATGTCGAAATGAATCAGGAGTTTGAGACACTTTCTATAATTTTTTTCTGTTCAGTAGTTTTAGAATTATGCGCCTTCAAACACAGGAGTCAATATTATCGAAACGTGAGATGGCGGTTAGGGCGATTCTCTCGTGCGGGGTCACATGTATCGTGCAAAATATCAGCAAAATTGAGATACAGATAGGGGCGTTTATGGAGTGATTTTTTTGAAAGCTTGGATTTCCATTATTTACACGTGAAATTGTAATAAATACTCAATAGACACCGTTTTTCGTGAAAGGTTTTATTTATACTTAAGAGTGACTAGTTTCGCTTACGCATCATCAGACTCTTGTGTCAAAAAGATAAAATAAAACTGTAGGTATACACTCACACATGTTAAAACTGACAAACACTATAAAATTGTTGTAAATATAAAATAATAATTTAGTAATAAATAACTAGTCACTCTTAAGTATAAATAAAACCTTACACGAAAAACAGTGTATTGAGTATTTATTATGATTTTTTTTGACTCAGCAAAATTAAAAATAAATTATTTATGCCAGAGATAACGTTGTGTAAGGGTGCAAATTTAGATGGAAGTTATCTTGTTGAAAAATGCAGTGTTACGTAGGTACTATGCGCTTAAATTTACCCTCTATGTAAGTAAAAAATAAAAACGCTAAATATAAACATTTTATATAAATAACTTTGCAAGATGCCGCATAAAAGTTTGAATATATTTTATGTTGAATAACAAATATGCAACGTATGAGAATAAAAGAAATCTAGGTTTTTAATTCTTATTTCTACTCATTCACATTTTGTGTTTACAATTGGAAAATAAAACAAACAAAACAACCACAGCTAAATTAATAGTATTATTATAGAAAAAAATGCTCTTCGCTGTAAACATCGATGTTTTTATATCATCGATAGCTGGTATCGATGGTAACATCGATGGTCAACATTGGATTTTTCCATCGATGTCCCATCACTCTAGACTCTAGAGTCTTGGAAATGTGGAAACGTCAAACCGCAAGTTATGATTATTGATCTGATATTACACATCGCTATGTTAGAAAAAAAAACACAAAAGTTGAAACTTTAATAAATCGTTTGGCAACACTGCCAAACACTTATTCACACGTATTGTTGACAAAGTAGTGTTGTGATAACTAATCACTGTCTGGCGGTGTTTTGAAGATTTAACGTTAGATAGGTGAAAGTTTAATGAATGGTAGAACTAAAAGCAGTACAGTCCGTCCATTATGGCGGGTGTAAATTAAAAACAGTACCTACCTAATAATTATGTTTTTGATTATAGGTCTATTAAAAGAAAAATTTCGAAATGAATTAATATAAGTACCGCTACAAAATACACCAAGCACAAAATTATTATTACGTGTGTTCTCTGTAATTACTCGCGGAATTATTTAGTTAGCAATCGTATGAGAGAGCACAGAGACCAGGCGGAACTTTATTATTAAATTATCGTCGCGTAGGTAATAACCAGGTTCTTCACCTGTCAGTAATGACGATAGAGTTTAAACATTTACATGTGACTGGCCGTACTGAATAGGGAATTGTTGTTCTTGTAGAAGATTTCGCATTAATCATGCCATGTTGTTTGCGAGCTTGACTCAAAGTTGAGACATGATTACATCAATGCAAACAACGTTAAAGAAGTAGTGTATAGTAAATTTTAAGAGACGTGGAAGGATTCATAGTTAATGGGTGTGTGCGTCTGTTTGCCAGAGGGTGAAGGGGCACGTGCTGCTGACAAGCGGTAAACGAAAACGTAACTTTAATAGGATGCATAGTGTAACAGAAAACGTATGTAAATGATGTAAGAGGACACGAGACACGTGGTTGGTGAAATGCAATCCATGCGAGACGTTATAGAATGTTTACAATGCCGTACTGCCATCTGCTGACCACGTCTAAATTCCAATCAAGGCGTTTCGACGAGAAAACGACCATACGGTTTTATCTGAGAAAAGGTCAGGAGAGAAGGTGGGTACAATATCATTATGAAGATAATAAAGATCGTTTGGTATCAAATTTTCGTAAATATCTAGAAATATATTTAAGTGATGATAGGTTTTTAATTATTGATCTTCACCTGCTTTGTAAATAAATGAACCAATGTTAATAGAATTAACTTCTTGCTCAATCCATCGCCATCCAGTCGTAGGTAAATGTAATATCAACAAACCATATTTGGCATATCAACGATTAAACCGTAAGTAAACCACAACCCTCGTACACATAGCGGTCCAAGTAAATATCTAGAAATATATTTAAGTGATGATAGGTTTTTAATTGTAGATCTTCACATGCGTTGTAAATAAATGAACCAATGTTAATAGAATCAACTTCTTGCTCAGTCCATCGCCATCCAGTCGTAGGTAAATGTAATATCAACAAGCCATCTTTGGCATATCAACGATTAAATCGTAGGTAAACCACAACCCTCGTACACATAGCGATCCAAGTAAATATCTAGAAATATATTTAAGCGATGATAGGTTTTTAATTGTTGATCTTCACTTGCTTTGTATATAAATGAACCAATGTTAATAGAATCAACTTCTTGCTCAGTCCATCGCCATCCGTCGTGGGTAAATGTAATATCAACAAACCATCTTTGGCATACCAACGATTAAACCGTAGGTAAACTACAACCCTCGTACACATAGCGGTCCAAGTAAATATCTAGAAATATATTTAAGTGATGATAGGTTTTTAATTGTTGATCTTCACTTGGTTTGTAAATAAATAAACCAATGTAATATAATCAACTTCTTGCTCAGTCCATCGCCATCCAGTCGTAGGTAAATGTAATATCAACAAACCATCTTCGGCATATCAACGATTAAACCGTAGGTAAACCACAACCCTCGTACACATAGCGGTCCAAGTAAATATCTAGAAATACATTTAAGTGATGATAGGTTTTTAATTGTTGATCTTCACTTGCTTTGTATATAAATGAACTAATATTAATAGAATCAACTTCTTGCTCAGTCCATCGTTATCCGTCGTGGGTAAATGTAATATCCACAAACCATCTTTGGCATATCAACGATTAAACCGTAGGTAAACTACAACCCTCGTACACATAGCGGTCCAAGTAAATATCTAGAAATATATTTAAGTGATGATAGGTTTTTAATTGTTGATCTTCACTTGGTTTGTAAATAAATAAACCAATGTAATATAATCAACTTCTTGCTCAGTCCATCGCCATCCAGTCGTAGGTAAATGTAATATCAACAAACCATCTTCGGCATATCAACGATTAAACCGTAGGTAAACCACAACCCTCGTACACATAGCGGTCCAAGTAAATATCTAGAAATACATTTAAGTGATGATAGGTTTTTAATTGTTGATCTTCACTTGCTTTGTATATAAATGAACTAATATTAATAGAATCAACTTCTTGCTCAGTCCATCGTTATCCGTCGTGGGTAAATGTAATATCCACAAACCATCTTTGGCATATCAACGATTAAACCGTAGGTAAACTACAACCCTCGTACACATAGCGGTCCAAGTAAATATCTAGAAATATATTTAAGTGATGATAGGTATTTAATTGTTGATCTTCACTTGCTTTGTAAATAAATGAACCAATGAAAATAGAATCAACTTCTTGCTCAGCCCATCGCCATCCGTCGTAGGTAAATGTAATATCAACAAGCCATCTTTGGCATATCAACGATTAAACCGTAGGTAAACCACAACCTTCGTACACATAGCGGTCCAAGTAAATATCTAGAAATATATTTAAGTGATGATAGGTTTTTATTGTTGAGCTTCACTTGCTTTGTGAATAAATGAACCAATGTTAATAGAATCAACTGCTTGCTCAGTCCATCGCCATCCAGTCGTAGGTAAATGTAATATCAACAAACCATCTTTGGCATATCAACGATTAAACCGTAGGTAAACCACAACCCTCGTACACATAGCGGTCCAAGTAAATATCTAGAAATATATTTAAGTGATGATAGCCCTCGTACACATAGCGGTCCAAGTAAACGGAGTCTTTAGTGTACATAACTCAGTCTCTGAAATGACCCCATTCTCTTGTTGATTTTTCCGGATTTTCATTGCCCGACAGCATTACTTAGAGGCTTTTAATCCATAATCCAAGAAGATGCATTTAATCCATGACTTTAGAAGGATTTTCTTACGTAACAATTTGCTTTCATTTCTCTTCCTCTGTGCGTTTATTTAATCTCACTTTATTGTACTATCCTTCAAGCATGTTGACGCTTTTTTTCTCTAATAATAGGTACAGTCATCCTGAACCACTGTGAGCTCTGTGGGTGCGATCGGAATCTCGTATTTTGCATTGCTATATTCAGTCAGAATCTTATAATCTAGTTTATCATCAAATCTGCTTTGACGTTGATCCATTTAATGATATTCGATAAAGTCCAGGTGAAGAGTTACTTACGAAGTTACTTATTGTACTTATGTACTATCGTGTCCATATATTATGTCCGCTCCTTTGACGTCGATTTTCTCGCAAATCTAGGGGCGAAAAATTTTTAAAAAATTCTTATGCTCTTTTGGTATTGGCGTTTACCAAATTTTTTCAAATTAAGAAGAAATTTCATTCGTTTAACTTTAGCAATTAATTACTCCGGCAGATTTCAACGAATGAAAAGTAACCTACAGAATGTTAGATTTCAATGTGCGTTTTATACAATCAATGATCGGATTAGTAGTTTACCCACAAAAAGCTATATTATGCAGTGCCAGCAATTCCGCTATTAGAAGAGTTAGGATGATGAAGTATCGATTACAGGCTACCTAATAAATCATATGTTTAAACTTTATTACAGAATCATACAAAAGATCGTGTTGAAACATCTCATGATCGCTGCAATTCACGCGACGCTCCTCGTTCTTTGGTGTGGTTCGGGTGAAGGGATCGACAACGATGCTACCGGTAGTGGGGGATCGCACGTTGTATTATTGACTAAAACAGCGTTTACCGACATAATATAACGAAGTTGTTATAATATTTTCAATATTTCTATAAAAAATTCGGGCATACTTTTTAAATATTTTTTAAGCTTATCAAGCAAACTTAATTTAGTATTCACCACTAATTGGAAAATCTGCTAACTCCATATTCTTCAAGTTCAGAAAAAAGGACAGACGGATTTACTGCCCGATCTGCACAAAATATTGTTCATGTTTATTTCGGACCTAAATAACAAATAGTCGGAATGCAAGGGATATATATCGCAGTAAATAAGGATTATATGCATGCTAACTGCGTTGTCCTGTTAGCATTTGTTACTGATATATCAGCTTCCATCAAAATCTAGTTTACAACCGTATTATATAAAAACTGAAGAAAACAAAAACGCCAATCGATAGAAGAGACTGTAAATGCAACCTGAATAACCTGAAAATTTTGTGGTAAGCGATTTAGGTGAAAAAAAAAACGGAAAGACGACCGTTTTTTAGAAATGCAAAAATCGGGTACATATTTTCACATCATTCGCGCTCGTTTACACGGAGAGGCAACACATTTTGATAGTAGTACAACGCATGTAGAAATGATGGAGCAGTATGACACACTTCTGTTCAGTAGTTTTAGTATTATAAGCCGCCAAACACAGGAGTCGAAACGAGAAATGGCAGTTAGGGCATTTCTCTCGTAACGGGTCACATATTATAATCAAAATTCTGCAAAACTTAAGTTAGTTACAGTTACAGTTACTACCTTGACAAGTTATCGTTCTTTTTGTGTATTGATAGTATCAGCTGTCTGCGGTACTCTGACTATCGACAACAGCGCTAACCACTCCCTTCCCCGCACCACACCAAAGACCGTAGAGCGTCGGAATTCACGCGGCGCTTCAACACGATCTTTTGTATGGAAAATGCAAGATAAACAATGATTACGTAATAAAATTTAAACATATGAATTATTGGGTAGTAGCCTACCGTCTATATTTAATTATTCTAGCTCATTTAATAACGGAATTGCTGGCATTGCATAATATAGCTTTTTGTGGGTCAACCACTATTTCCATCATTTTACAAAAATGCACATTGAAAGCATTCCGCAGGTGATTTTACTTTTTAATTCGTTGAAATCTATGGATTATTTCCGGAGTAATTAATTGCTAAAGTTATACGAATGAAATTTATTCTTAATTTGAAAAAAGATCGTTATGCGCCGTGGGTCACCAGGTATAACGACTTGAATATTGTCTTCAGAATATTATTTTATTGCTTGTTAATTTATTGTAAATGTAAGGTTAATACTGCCTATAAAAACCATAATTGTTGTGAATAAATTTACAAAATATTAAGAAAAGTTTGTTTTCATGTTTTAAATTTTTGCATTCAGGCATTTGGGCAAATAATAAATCGTCATTGGTCCTTAAAGACGTAGGTACAAACATGAATAATGCAGTATATATCGTCGGGTTAAAGGTAAAAGTCACTAACTAACATCTAAAATAATTACGAAAAACTGACTTTAAGATGTATTACCAACAAATATAATGATATTTTCTGGATAATTAATGCATTTTCGAGTACTTAGAACACTTATTGATCGCCTCCTTGTACAAGATGCGCATTTAGAAGCATTTGACCACAATTAATTTGTGTTTCAAGAAAATGTAACAAAATGTTAGTTAGTGACTTTTACCTTTAAGCCCACGATATGATAAAACATAGATAGATAACTAAACTTTTCATCAGTAGTACGTACAATGCTAAAACAGAATGAAATAAAGCGGACAAGGTCGACGTATTGGCGATGTGCATTGACACAGTTGGGTCTCGCTACGCGAAGCACTCCGATGGCCAATGATGGCGCCCCGTTTGCACTGCGTGTGGGAGCACCTTCATATATGCTGTGATAGAGCAATGCTGCTGAGCTACAAGAAACTCACGCTCTAACTTTATTTTTCTTACTATCTTTAAATGATCAATGTTGCCTTGAGAATAAATAATTAATTGAATGTTATCCAATGTTTATACAATGTCTTTCTATCACAATTTTGATGTCTCGTCGCGTCGGCACAGCGTTACAGTTATGGATGAACAATAATATGTTTCCCCAGCAGTTTAATTTATAAATCAAACAAAATGTGGTTACCTTTATGCCTTCGTGGAAGAAGCAGTCCATAACGCGCACTAGATGGGCGAACGGTAAGCCCTGGAGGACCCACCAGATCCAGTCCATGTATATCCTCTCTGCCCTCGACGCTGGACAGTGCCTCTGAAGATGGCCCGCGGCGGCTTTCTGCAACATAATGAACGGACCTATTACAATAACGCATATCGTCCATTGTTCAAAGAATCTAACGCTATTTAACCGTTAAAATTATAGAGCAAAATATCATCGCTAAGAATCAGGTACTACAAATAATACTGAATAGTGCCAATTGTCCATGCTCTCATGACAGTAACCCTCGTGAAAATTATTATCATTCTAAAACGAGCCTCTATTAAATAACTGAGGAGTAACAGAGGAAACGCATCGGCAAAGTTATTTAATAATATCATTTGAAAGAGATAAGGTCTCCGTATTATACATGGAAAATAAAAATGCGACAGCGATAACGCTATTTATTTAACTTTCTTATCGCCAGTTTCTCGCTGTGTACGTTGGTATGTGTGTATTGATGTTTATACACAAATCGACAGTGTAGTAACCGGGTAATAATCCGGTAAAAATAGCCCGAAACGACTATTTTTAACGACTACTTCCTATGATCTCATGTTATCACGGTTCGCGTAAAAAATAGACCGGGCAAAAACTATGGGATGTTGTCCAGGACACCTAAACACGCAACTTTTTCACCAGATGAGTTGGAGAGTGGTCCCTAGATGGCGTTTACAGTAGGAAGCAAAAAGCAGTTTATCTGAAATCGAAAAACTCGGGGATTTTTAAATTTTGTATTTGGACATAGTTTGAGATAATTAACATTAAATTTGCGACCATGGTAGGCAAAATTGTTTCTTTTTAATTTATTATTTGTAGCATGCTCATAAACAAAAAATACTTATAAATAAAGTAATAGAGTAATTTTTGTGTTTTGAATTTCAATTTGAAATTATTACAGGCCTTATCCTGCAACTGCTATTCAGTAGCACTATTACTATCAAAATTCGAAAATATAACAAAAATATTAAGTTTGTAATTGAGATGATTGACGTTTGTTAAACGACAGAAAATACAGAACGTCAGTTTTTAATACCTGAATAGAACACATAGTCCAGTCACTACGTCGGAAAAAACGGATTAGAAATGCAAATGAACCGAGAAGGCTAAATTTTTGATATGATATGGGGGGGCCTAGAAAAGCTGTACTTCAAATTGTCGACCAAGATTTCCTTTGTGCATTTTCCGCCACCTTGAAAAAAGAGTTAAATTCAGTTTTTTTACAATAATTCGGTTTTCCGTTGAGATACGATAATTTTGAATCAATACTTTTTTTGTTCCTTTTTTCATGCTCTACAATTTGGGTCTTACAGATTTTTTCCCTATTGTTCATGGTTATTGAGATATCGATCGAAAAAGTCAAAAATTTAGATAGTAAAATTTGTTCTTTGCTATTTTCTCTTTTCTCGTGATAGATATCGAAAAATTCTCTAGCATGAAACTTGTAGAGCGTGTTCAGACCTGCATTTTCGTTTTCTTATTTTTTTCCGCCGACCATAATTACGACCTCTAGCGCGCCGCAAAGTCGGTAAGTCCGTGCCCAGTTTCGATTTAGCCGCTCGCGCGTGGCGGAAAATGCTCATAGGAAATCTTGGTCGACAATTTGAAGTTAAGCTTTTCTAGGCACCCCACGTCATATCAAAAATTTAGCCTTGTCGGTTCATTTGCATTTCCAAATGTAAGTATATAATCTGGACTAACAGGAATAGTATTACTTTGAATAGTATCACCAGCATTTTTCGGTATGTTGGACTGTAACTACGTTCTTCTTCTTCACAACAAAATAATTTATATATGTCCGTCTTCGTTCTTCCAGTTAAAAAATTAAAAAAAAAAATTAGTGAAAAAATCCAACAGACATTGGCGGTGTATAGGAAACGTGAAATGTCTTCTGTACTGTTACCAGACAAATCCCACACTATGTCTCATAAAAAGCATATCAACCGTTTGATAATCGTCTAATGCCATGCCAAAATACTTAAGTTCCAAAATTCCTTCATGGGTTTTCAGGTAAACTAATTATTGTCTGGATTATGATGCCACATACTAAAAACAATTGCGAGAGTACGGTGGTTTCTGCAAGACTTCTTTCACTTCATTCACGCTTACTCTTGCCGTCCTTGATAACCAAGAACAACATTTCAATAATAGACCACGCCACGGTCATTAATATGTATATACGATTCTTGATGCCGTAAAACTTGACCGTCTCAATTAGTGGAAGAAGTCAAGTGTTACAATTGGGTGGACGGGCAGGCGGTCGGCCGCGACAAGTGCCACTGATGAGTTTAACGGAATTACGCGCTTACTGAATTTATTTATAGCAGAATTTAGAGTTGTCGAATTTGCTAGATCCGTGTGTGAACCTGACCTACCGAAGAATCTTATCAATCAACCAATCAACGTTGGCGGCGTTAAAATACTAGATATGAAGGCTAGTTTGAATTAATCGAGTTATTAAAAAATTGGTCAGGGTTTTTATGTAAGGTTAAAATAAAGATCTTATTTATCCTTATATAATTATTCAACATGGATTTGTTTTTGAGGTTTGTTTGTAGTGCAGTCACTTTTAAAAGGTGAGCCGGCGAGCGTCGTTAATCAAATAGTAAAACTTCGTCAAATATTGATCGATCCGTTAATCTGTCAGGTTAGGTTACATATCATGGGCGTATCCAGCTCAAAACGGAAGGGGGGCAGTTTTCTAAATTTAACTTGCTGTTTGGTGGAAGGGTGTTCATTTGGGTGGTTCAAAAATGCAATTAAGAAAATTTTGTGATGATAAAAGGAAAAGATACCGCTAACTCATTTCCATATTAAAAAAAAGTGGATACGTATTTTGTTTGTTTGAATTTTTGTTTTTTAATAGTGCCTGTCGATGCCTTAAATTTACATGGGAATTTATTGGTATTTTTCGAATAATATTGTTCGGGGTTTCGAAAAACTCAAGATTACTTAAGGACTAGTTGAGGACTTGGAAGATGGGAAGGACAAGGAAGACGACAAGGACGAAGGTGGCCTATTATACATAGGGATATGACGCCCCCAACCCATCCCCACAGTACACTGAAAACTTCCTCTATAGAAAATGTACATACACACAGAAAAGTGATCTCTCGAACGAAGATAGAATTACTTGGCTGAAGTAGTTGGTAGATTCGTATATACGCGAGAGATTATTGTCTTCAACCAAGAAATTTTATTTCTTGGAATAATTACTAGATTTAAGAAAGTGGTTACTCTGGTGAAGTAAGTAAACAGTCTTCAATGAAGTGTATATTTTTATTCCCGGTAAATATTTTTAGCTACTTAATGTAAGAATTTTAAAGATTTGGCACAAATACGTTTTCTATTGCTAATTAACAAGATAGGTATGTTATATTTACTTACTCGTTCTAAACTGTTGCGTGCGTTACATCAAACTATTCCGTGTTGAAACGTTGATTGTACACTATAAATCACAATACACATCCCCAATAAATCACAAGGCACATCCCCTACGGGTAGTTCGTTGCTGTATTGCGTACTATAGGTTAGGCTCCTTTGACCTTTATGGCGCCAGTACCACACGCGGGCGCGCGTATCTTGACAAAATCACGGTGCGCATATTTATTCCAGAGAAAGGGATTACTTGAAAGAAGTGAGAATCACTTCAGTTAAATAATTGGTGGGTTTTTATTCAGTAAACAATACTTACTTATATTAAATGTCTTATATTTTCTTGGATCATGTAACTACGCACTTGGATGGATTTACTATTACTTCGTTTGAGAAATTAACTTTTTTGGGACGAAAAATTCAATTACTTCTTTCAATACAATATTGGTTCTTATAAAGAAAGAATTTATTTGTTGACAGCATTTATCTGAGAAATTATTTTACTTATATTGAGTATGTGGCATTTCTTGTATATACCTAACTTTCTACATCCAAGTAAATATGCATTGGAATCTAGTAAATAAATTCAAGAAATTATGTTTTCTCGTTCCAAATAATCACTTTTCTGTGTGTACTTCAGAAAATTTACCCTTCAAATCATGTAGGTCTCTTTTTTCTCATAGAAATCATTACTATGAGTCTAGTGGAAAATAAACATTTGTCAGCTAATTTTCATTTGTTTAAATAAATTCTATTTGTTTAGATAATTCGTTTTTCTCGAAAATCTGTCTGAATTCTGTTTTCTGAGTTCGAAATGGCAAATTTTTTTCTTAGAGTGACGTTATTAATTAACACATTTCTTCCTATTGTTTAAGCAATCAATTATTATTCATTTTAAACTTTTTTCTAAATATGGTGGAAAAGACAGCTTTATTGTTAAAAGAACTTATAAATTTAAAGTTAAAAACACGTTTAAATCATGTTTAAACAAAATCCATTTAGACAATTTTGTTTGCAATCACCTAAAATTTATTTTTTAGATCGGTCTGGTCAACTGTTATTCTCAAGTGATATCATTTATATTTTGGGATAAAACATTATTCGTTTTCTATATCATTTATTCGAAAAAATTTAATTGATTAAAATCCCATTTTCGGGAAATTAATATTATTCTTTTAAAAATATTAAATTCCCTAAAGTCAACCAATTTTCGTATTTCTTTCTCAATTTGTTATTCTGATTTCCTACCACTGTGTGTCGCCAGATAAAGTCGATTTGCTGCCGTCTTGAAACTGTTCCTTGTACTCTAATTTGATGAAATATTGAAAACGAATAATATTTTATTATTTAACCAATAGAAATCATCCAAAAATATGAATGATGTCACTTCAGAATAACAGTTATCCAGACCAATCTAAAAAAATAATTTTAGGTGAACTGCAAAAAAAACTGTTTAAACAAATGGCATTTGTTTAAACAAATGAGGGATTATTAGATAATATAGGCAAGATATCTCGAACATGAAATTTATAAATTAATTTCACAAAAAAGACGACTTTTCTACCATAATTAGAAAAAAGTTGAAAATGAATAATAATTGATTGTTTAAACAATAGGAAGAATTTCTTTATGAATAATGTCACTAATATAATAAACTGCCATTTCGAGTTCAGAAAACAGAATTCAGACGGATTTTCGAAAAAAAAAAAACTAATAATTTAAACAAAAGAATTTGTTTAAACAAATGGTAATTAATTGACAAATATTTATAAACATTCCACTAGACTTATAGGAATGATTTCTGTGAGAAAAAAAGAGAATGAAATGATTAGAACGGTAAATTTTATGAAGAATGTAAATCTCTTCATTTGAAGGGTACTGTGGGTGTGGGTTGGGGGCGTCAAATCCATATGTATAATAAGTCAAATTCTTCCTTGGAAAGTCCTCGACAGGTCCTATAACTTTAATCTTGAGTTTTCCAAAACCCCGAACAATTATTCGAAAAATACCTAAAATGTCTCATGCATTTTCCCATGTAAATCCGAGGCCTCGATAGGCACCATTAAAAATCAAAATCCACTTTTTTTGAATTTCGAAACGATTTGGAGGGATCGTTGCTTTCTAAATAAAAATAACTACGCTACTGTCCATAAGGAAAATAGTGCTATGTAATAAACAAAACAAAATACGAAATGGGGGCAGCAGCCCCCCCCCCCCCCCCCGTGGTTATATTGATTCATTCATACATATACAATGCTATCGTGAAATGGAAGAAAAATACAGTTTGTACTTTAAGATAAGAAAGTTACATTTTAACCATAGGTAAAGGTATACATATCTAAGAAAATTTTTGTCAATATGTAGAATCCTTCCTGTTAAATATTTATATGAGAAAGCAGAAGAGCCAAGTGAAGAAACAGTAGGAAATAGTGTTTACTACATTTTATTAATTTGACTTCTTCCTTCCTTTTTTTTCGTCTCCAATAGGAGAAGTCGAATGTCTTACAAGGATTGATTGCCCATTAAATTACGGTGCTTTTTATGTCTCTGCTAAAAGACTACCTACACAATGTGATAAAAAAAGTATGCTCAATAATACGTTGGGCAGAAAATTGCATGGAGTAGCATGTGGTCCAATTCCTATGTCCCAATAAGAAACAACAAAAAACATAAGAAATAACGCATTTAGAAACAATGGGGATATTCTATAGCCATTATCACATCACAAATAATAGTATCTTTTATATTTCGACAATGTTAGATTTATGTTCCGTCCAACGTAAGCCTGCATATTTATATTAGCATTCCAATTAATCCACTGATCTGCTTTATTAGTCAACCAGAAATGCAATCAATTATTAATTGTTCTAAAATTTTCAGATGCTCCGGTTTGGTATCCTGGATCACTTATGTAACATCAGACAAAACAATACACCCTTTCTCTCACTTGACTCAAATCTCATCTCCATTGCGTTAAAATTGTTACCATACAGACAATGTTGTCAACCTTGTACTAACAGTTGAAAACTTTGATGCAAGTTTTTTGTACAACGAGGAAGTATATAAGTATGTAATTGAAATTGAAATAATTATAATTTAAGTGGACTGCACAGAATTTATCTCCTCTAGAACAACTGCAGTTACTACACAAACCAGATTAGATCAATCTACTTGGCTTCCCACAATCCAGCATGATGATTATTATTATAATTATTATAACACAGGGAAAAGAGAAGTGATGCGCTGCACGTAATCAAAAAATCACTACATACTACACAACATGTGACTTTTATCAGCACTCGAATAGATAAGGTATGCAGATTTTGTTGGTGTACGATCTTGTTTGTATTCGTCAAAAAGTCAAGTGTCACACAATTTACTCTATGACAAAATCACGATAAACACACTGTGGTTTGGTTTGTGTGATTCTAGCTCCCGGTGCATTTGTTTAAATTGCCATTCTTTTGAACAGACCTAAGAAAAATTAGACACCAAGGGAAGTTGTGTTGTTGATGAATAAAGGTTTCACTCACCACATGTTTCTTGCATATCTGCATAACGGTTTTCCAGGTGACCTCGTGGTGTAACTTTGTCTGCGTAATGAACAACTTCTCCTTAGACGCTACCAAACTGGTCATGCAGTGGTAACAGTGCTCTTCTGCAACAAAAAAAAAACAAATTAATAAATAATATTTTACATACTCCAACAATACAAAATATTTGAGTGACCACCCTACGTACAGTGGGTGACATCTCTTTATCTGCTATAATTAGGCATGCTAGAATATTTATAGACTAGACAATAGAGATTTTCGCGTGACAAAAATAGTATCAGCAAGCCGACGGTCCAAGGTCACGTGGAACAGTCCGTAGGTGTATTGTTATGTGTTTTCGACTCGCAAATATCATTAATTAATTTGTTTTAAACAAAAAACCACAGAAAATCGTGCTTTTTTTCGTTTCTCGCTTGTCAAAGCTGAACCGATGGAGAAATCTTGATGCTTTCAACAGACGAATTGTAGAGAATGAAAAGACGAAAAAAATAAACCCTACACAGACTCGATCGCATTAAAATTAACGGAGGAAATTTGGAAAATGACGGAGATATAAATTCTTGAAAAAAACGCAGATTTTTTCGGTTTTTCCGAATTTCCTCCGTTTATTTTAATGCGATCGGTCCGGTGTAGGGTTTATTTTTTTCGTCTTTTCATTCTCAGCTTTTACAAGCGAAAAACGAAAAATAATGCATTTACAATGTAGAGTGAAGGAATAAACACACTAAGATGGTTTCCCAATAATAGTCGGTAAAGATTTATTATTATTTTTATATTTATTATGTGAATGATTTTTTGAGTGATGTTAAAGATGTTTTCTTATATTATCTTTTGTAGATTGGCCTGATGACGATTGATAATCGAAACATGTAGCCAGAAGAACAACAATAAAATATGTTAGAAATTTATCATCTACATTATTACCCCCTCTAACGTTATGGAACAATTTATCCCTATCCCTACTATATACTAAAAGTCTAACACAGTCCGCGCAAGAAGTTTACGAAAATCGGCGAATCGGGGGAAGGGTCTGCTCCTCGGAGAAGCGAAAATCGGCGCCACAGGCGCCGATTTTCCGCCTAAAATTGGATTGTACAGCGCTTAGGCCTTCAATTTCGTCCATTTTCGGCCCAGTTTTCGTTATTTTTTAACTCGATTCGGGTAAATTTATGGATTATGCTTTAGGAGTGTACAGGTCAACGCGTCGCCATGTCAACCGATCGAGGTTGCTAGGCAACCGCCGCGCGCTTCGCGACGCGGTCACCAGACGGCGGCACATCATCATGTCGCTGTTGGCATTACGCTACGAAGCAATAGATGGCGTCCCGTAACCGCTTCGAACGTACGAGATAATCACGTCGCGCGTGTAGCAGCATCCGGGGTTTTTGTTTCCCTCTTACGCTTCGGCGATCTACCTAGGTCGACCAGCAGGCCTATTAGGCCTGCACATTCTCCTAGTATCAATACTAAAAAGTTAACTTTAAAATAGTGGTCTAATATATAATAATCAGAATAGACGTGTTTGGCGGTGACTGATTAGTTACTTCGAAGAATAAGAACTTACTAAAGAATTGTTATAATGTTAACGTTTAATAGCGGTTTCGACCTAGTACCGCTGGCTTATACGTTTATATATAAGTTAATACGGACATATAATTGGAACCAAATTCTAATTTCGGTGTAGTAATTTATTAGAATAAATTATACTTAGTAAAATTACATGCGATGGAGGTAACACAAATACGTTGCACACAACCAGAACTAAGACGAAGTCGGAAGCGACGTACAAAAACGAATACGGTATTGACGCGATTAGAATTCGGTCCAAAATGTTACCGAAAGTTATACGTTACATAAACTAAGAAATGCTCAACACTTAGAGACAAATAGATACAAACGTAATAATAACCTAACACATACGCAATTGCAAAAGTATACAAACTGCTCGTAAATATTTATATGTTCGTCTTGAGATAATCCAAAATTTGTGTGCGGTTCACCTCTATTATAAAACGATGCGACCTTATCTCGTGCGTGGTTACATAATCATTACGTCTAGTCCAGATGTAGCCTATATCAGTCTTAAGTGGCATCAATAAATATTTATTATTTAGTAAACATCAACATCGTAACGTAACCCACGTAGACTCTAGGCAAACAATATCAACACAGGGAAAGGACGCAAAGCCGGACCTGACGCAATACCGTTTAGCGTGCTTAAAAGCACGTACGTTTGCCTTGCACAAAGAGCTTTTCATGACAACTACATACGTTCACTTAATTAAATTCCACATGTCCTGTATATAGGGTGCCACACAGGGTGTTATACTACGGCCGGCAGACTTGGGGATGCTCGTGATCATTGATGTTTTATACCTACCATCCACAAACCAAGAACCGGAATTGATTCCTAAAGGTACACCCCCTAATTTGTGAATAGTTGTTTGAATTTTTGTAAGGATTTAGTACCCAATTGGTACCCTCAGGAAACACCACCCTCATACCACCTTTCCGCCTGCAATTTTTTTTTCTGATTGGACAATGTGACTTCAGTCAGTTTTAGGTGATAATGATATCGATGTTAAGCGAAGACCACTCAGAGGTGTGATCTCATTTCTCGTGCAACACGAGAAATGAGAAATAACAAGGGATAATTAAGTACAAATGCATATTCTCGCTTGCCCATGGCCTACAGATCGCTTGAACTTTAGTTTAATTTTAATGTATCACCTTTTCAACATAGAACGTCTCCTTGAATGCATTCAAAACACTATAGGTGTCGAATTTATCAAAACCATAATTTGTGTAGAACAGCGAACATGGAATTCTTAAGAATGAACATAGAATCTTAATAATAATAAAAAAGTTGGAAAACGAGCAGTATGTTATTGGAAAATGGCAGTATGTTATGACCACTTGACAAATAACAATAATTTCAAGAAGAAATTCTCATCACATCATACAAGCAAATTATTTATCGGCTGATTTTATTGTTACAACCAGAAATAGGATTGGCTTAGGACTTAGGTGATAATACTGGCCATTCGGCCAAACGCGAATGGTGTAATAAATTCCACAAGAAAAGGTACAAACATTCATTTTTGAATATTCTTTTTCTAAATGAATTAATAGAAAGTAATACTCAAGATTAGCCCCTTATATCTCTACAATATACCTAAATTCGACACATCAAAGCGTTACTAAACATTATAAATTGAAAACGCACGTATCTGCGGTGGCAATGAAACGCCACTATAAAAAACTAAAATATTAAGAGGTATGAAACAAATTTTAGGATTTGATGTTGGGTGCAGAAGTCTTTCTATACTATAAACAACGTGGATTGTTTCACTTCAACATTTCGATAGTGAATATGAAAAACAAATGAATGGACATACCATCGTCCTCATAAAAACGACTATGAAATGAAATTAGCCATTTCTATTCCCAACAACTTTAGTTCTGTAACATTAACTTCACAGTATTTGTGTTTTTTACCTTTGAAAACATTGACAGTATTTGTCAAAGTATAAACTCTCATTTTTCGGTTAGCGGAAAAGTTATAATGTTCGGGCTGAAATTGTGCTGGAGAAAAAATAAATTTCATACCGTTTGCTGGGCTCGGTGAATTATATTTGAAACAACAAAAACAAAAAGCATTTTCATCTTGCCAAAAATTATTATTTCACAATAAATAAAACGTAACATAGAGCCAACATAGACCAAAAGTTAATAATACTCATTGGTCAAAAAATCATTATCGGTCCATAAATAAAACCGTCAATACAGGATGTTTCGTGGGGATTCATGAGAATCGCGTTTAGTAGAATATACAAATGCGGTTAAACTAGGAAAAGTTGGGATTTTTTTATGATAAACTATTTCAGAATTGATGATTGAACGACATGTCTGAATGACACATTGTTTAGTAGTATATAGTATAATTTCACATAAAATGTAAAAACTGATTAAATAGACAGTGCAGGATTTACATTAGCATTCGTAAGTTCAAATATATGTGAATTTACTATTTAAATTTTTGCAGTTACAGTGGTCAAATGCGGCTATTTTACAGATCTTAAAAATTTGCGAGCCAGTTCAAAACAGCTGAGATGGATTTAACCCTCGCCCTTGCCAGTGACGTATATTGCTATCATCTTTCAAAAAATCAATACATAAGTGCTAACTTATTTATATGTAGTTCTCTAGCTCTCGGACAGTCGTTAACTCACGACTTTCCTCGTCGTGCGTGAGATGGGAAAAGTGGAAAATAATGTCCAAGAATTGACAGGCGCCTGGAGAATGTAGAGCGCGGCTGTAGAAATAACTCTGGCTGAAAATTGCGAGTTGACCGCAGAAAAATATGACCGCTAATATAGCATCAAGCGTGGCGGAAAGCAACGGGAAAATGGCTCGTAAAAAATTATAGCGGAAATTCTGTAACGTGTCTGGTATGAGTTCTGGTAACCGTACGAAATTCAAGGTGATTGAAATTCTTAAAATAATGACGAGAACATTATTAAAATGAAAAGTAAAATATGGTTAATGTTTACCCCGGTCATTTAAACATTGTCCAATATAATTACACTCCCATTTGGGTTTTTGATTCTCACAAAATGCCTGCAATGTGTAATGTGGCTGATTTTGGGATTTTGGGGTTTTCTTTTGTAAGAGAAGGAAATAGTATCAATAGTTTCTTTACTACTGGGAAGAATACAATGCCGTGGTATAAAATGCCAAAGCGCCAGCTGCGAAAAACAACAGATTAGCGCAACTGAAATTCACGGGTTGACTATTTATCAGTTTTGAAGAAGAAGCAAGTCATCTACAAACACCACAGTACTAGTAGTAGTACTAGTACAGCGTAGTAGTAGGTATATATTATAATATATACTAATCAACTTCAATACTGGCCGTAGAACTAGAAAACCTGATCTGTTTATTGTGAAATCTACCAGAACAAATTATGCTGGGAACGGACCTCTAAATAGGTTACAGTCGAACTGCAATAGGCTAGATATGGAATTTTTTGGCAACCTTCGCATCCTTTAAACGCGAGCTGGATAGGGTGATTGGATAGGGCATATTATGTTTTTGTTGTTTTTATTGTTATTCTTGCAATTACTGTGTGATCAATTGTTATAAGTGATTAAAATTGTATGAAATATGTTGAATATTAATCTTCGTAAAGAATGATGAAATTCGTTGAATAAATTACTATTACTATTATATAACTGAAAAGAATACCATAATAGTAACCCCAGATGAGAGGCATAGGATGATTTTAATAAAAAAAATATTTTTATACCCCCTACATTTACTGTGGTATGGCAGGTATAGACTGTCCGTCTGTGTACACGTAAATACCGTAATTTTGAAGTATTTCATCTGAAATTTGGTTTACAAGCTTATCTCTTAAAAAGTAAGGACAAGTTCGTGAATGGGCAAAATCGGCTCACTTCATTTTTTTTATTATTTAAATATTTTACGGTGGGGGCATTTTAACTTCGGCCTGGCTGAAGATAATTTTCTTACTAGTTTTTCCTTTTATTAGTAAAAAACTCGTAATACGTAGAAGTCAAAAGAACAACCGAAGAGTTGATTGAAGTAACTAATGATTTAGGTGCCAAAAATTAAAAAAAAAATGTTTTATTGCATTAAAGTGATCTAGGCACTAGTCAAAGTGGGGCACTACTTGAGTAGATTTCATAAATTTGAGTAGTGAGTACGTGAGTAGATTTACTCAGAGTACTACATCTACTTAAATCGTTGAGTATCTTCTCAGAGTACGCATGTACTCAAAACGATTTGAGTATTTTACTCAGAGTACTACATCTACCCAACGATTTGAGTAGATTTACTCAGAGTACGCATCTACTCTACACGATTTGAGTAATTCAAACCAAGATATTTAATTGTTTAAAAAGTTTTATAAACTAATATTATTATAAGCTTCTGCATTATTTAGGTACAGCAAACATAACATTCTTTATTTTATTTAAACCCTTAATACTTTCAATCAAAATGTATTTGGGTACTGAGTAAATACACAATACTCATTTCTTTTTCGATGAGTATGGAGTAGCTACTCAGTACTCAAAATTAAAAAAACTGAGTATTGAGTATCTACTCAGTATAATCAAAAATAAAAATAAAGTATTGAGTAATCTACTCAATACTCTACTCATGAGTAGAATTTGCCCCACACTGGCACTACTGGCATGAACATAAATAACTGGCCATGCGATAATATGGCGGGCAATGCCTAAAAATCGACCGTTCAAACCCTGGGTATATAGTGAGCTAAGATTTATCTGACTAAAAAGATTTTTGAAGGAGTAGGAGTAGCTTTTTTTGATTACTTGTTCATTAGAAGCACCAAATAAAAATAACAGAATCTTATCTAATATTTGCTAAAGTATAAACAAAAAATAGTGAAGTTTTTCTATAGCACATCTAGCTTGCCAGACACTATTTTCTAAATATCTCGGAAAAATGCTTTCGGCACTTAACTCGTTATTTACTTCAACTCTTCAACTAATAAAGCATATTTGCTGCTACTACATCCGAATTATTTACCTAACCGTGGAGAGTTCACACAACCAGCAACAATAAAGAAACGTTTGCTAAAGAAACGAAACAAGGAGTAAGCAAGTAACCTTGCTTTGGCAAGATAACTTATTGTACAAATTTGCAAAAGAAAGGCAGACAGTAATAAACGACGAGAAGGCCAAATCGGTGGACAAACACCAGATCGAACAAAGCCAAATTACTCTGTATTACACGTCCAATCCAACAAAAAAGACCAGGTATAAAAATAATTGCCTTTGTGCTTGCCCGGACAACTCTTTCCCGAAATGATCACAATTTCCAACAGAAAAACTGGCCCATATTACATGTATCACTGAAAATTACTATCTCGTCTGCCAAAAATAAAATCGCTAAAGGATGATACACCGCTCATTAGCCGCCACCAGGTGTATTGCATCAGCCTAAAAATATATGGTTAGAGTAAGAAGGTATAGGTATAGGTATATAGTATAGGTTATATGAGAAGTATAGTATGAGAAGTAGTGTACCTATACAAAAAGTCAAATTAAATTAAGTAAACGTCACTGCTTTAGTGACTTCATGTCCATTTTCATAAAAACATAGTTTTAGATCAACATTTTTCTTTTTTGGAAAATCACTCAGGAAACACTCAAACACCGAAGTAATTATATAAAGTGGTTGTCATTAAAATATGAATATGTTGAAAATGATAAAAAAGAGTATTCGAGAATTATGACCATTTAACTTATAAAATGAGATTTAATTATTGAATCCTCCCTTCGAATCACAGCGTCCCGCCTTGGAGTATTAAAAGATTGGCCACCCTACTGTATATATATATATATATATATATATAATATATGTATATTTTACATACTGTATTTTATTATATCTAATTTTTAATTGTAAATTTCCGTGAGTTTTACAGCAGAATTTCATAAGTATGTACTACGTATGTATATGTAAAACTCCATCGAGGACAGAGTTCATCCGTCTATACAAGTCGTCCCTCCCAAAAGTCAGATAACCGCGACCATAAAACTGTTATTTTTGCGTATCAAATTTTACGATACCATTTTACGATCAGATGGGGCAATAAATCTATAGATAATTTTATTATGGCAGCAATATCGTAATCTAATACATAAAAGCGACCAACGACTGAAAATATCTCCCGCGATATTGTACATCAATCAACACTGTCAACAATCTATATTTAGCTACCGAAAAAAAGTTAAAACACACAATAACGCAAAATGACCATGAAAGGAAAAGATGAAATGCAGAGTATGCTTTGATTATACCTATTTAGTGACAAATTAGTTTTATCTTTTTCTGTAAAGTATTCTGTATTTTCAGTACCAGTTTTTCAGTTTTATAAAATATACACAACAAAATAGTATAACCAAGGTGACGCGTTTTATAAAACAAGAAGTGGCCAGAAGTATAAGGTGGCCAGACAGTGCCGACTGTTCCCGCGCCCCGCGGAGTTTAAAAACGCTTTTTAGGAAATATTATGTTTTACACAATTTTTAGAGAATTATTATACATGTTGTTATCAAACACTATTTTTTAAATCGTTTGTTGAAGGCAGTAACATTTCTATAATTTTAAAATAACATAAAATGATTGCCACCAACCATGCCACCAACCAACGGTGGCAGAGTATTTTGGACATAGTAGTTTTTTAAAAATAAAAATATAAATGACTCATTTTAGGTAAACATGGCACACTAAATATAAACTTAATATTTATTACTTTGTCAATAATAACAAGACTCTCCGCTAAATGACTATAAAGCAGTTCCATCTGTTATTTGCTATCAAAATTGCACTGATTATACGTATGTACAATTTTTATTCATTTCAAAGTTTTATTGGAATCAGTACCCCCTGCAATTTAGTCGCAAAACAAGAATATACAGAATCTTAACACGAACCACAAAATCATGGCAATACACCAAAATTATAGGTAAAGGATATACGATATGACATTCTGTCTAATGGTGGATATTTGTACGTGTTTGCATTTGACAAAATTGAAGTGATCTAGCAAACCAACCTTCCTTTATATTTGTACACAATTTCACCAACAAATATCAACAGGTGAATTATCGATTGACCTGTACAATTAAAGGAATGATTAAACCAATTTACCGAAACTTAGATATTCTAATAACTTTTGTACTCTTACCAATTTTCATTATTTTTCTGGACACAGAAATTTATCACACATAACATAACTTTAAAAATTGGTTGCTTTTAGTCTACGTTTGAGACATCCGGTAGAGTAACTAAGGAACTAGTTTTCTCGCAGGTTCTCAAGTATTCTGCTACACAACCATATAAATTCTGAACATCTTGCTTTTTAATTCATCTCAACATCTGGATTTTTGTAGTTCGAAATAAAATTTTGCCTTGCTTTTGCACTAGAAACACTTTGAAATCATGCTGAATATGCTGCAATCCATCAGAATCGAACATTAAAACGTATCCTTTAGATTCACACACAATATTAAAGTATCAAGTACTCATCGGTTTATCTGCTAATTTCTGGTTATTATCTTTAATTTAATTCGTTGCGGGTACTAAATACAATGGTCTAACACTTATATTAAAGTAGCATTTGCTGCAAGGTTGCAAACTGCAATTTAAATTGGAAAGGTTTACTTGAAATTGTGTATCTTCTACAATTTGTAAGAGAGTATTTTAAACTTGCCCAAGCTCCTCAGTTAAACCACAGCGTGTCTCGAAAGTAGTTTGTTTTATTAACCATAAGAATATAATTCATCTTTCTTAGTATTCTTCAAATATTTCTTAGTTGATAAAATGTATTTATTTACAATATTTATTGCGTACAAAGGGCATATAGTTGAAGAATTAATTTTAAAGGAAAGAGTTATGTTTACAACGTGAATCCCTATTAGAAATAATAACGAAATAAACTTTTTATTGTACACATTATTTATTTATTTTAAATAAATATACCCAAAATAATTAATCACTAATAATGCCAATAGTGTCGACTAGAATAGAATAGAATCGAATAAACATTGAATGAACTAAGTATATTTTGTTTATACAAATATGTGTTGATCGCCAACGCAATAATTTAAAGATTTTAAAGGAATATGTAATAATATTTCTTAAAAGATAAAAGCACTGTGTACAAAACCAAAATAAAAAACAAACATTTGTATCAATATTTATCAAAATTCTAGAATTTGTCAATTTTGGACTTATGCGACGAGGACGCTAGTATTTGGTTATAATCCTACCATTCCTAGCCCCCCCCCCCCCCCACGGCGGTACTATCCCGCTTCCCTACAATCAAATTGCAAAAGGTGACCAGAATTCACCTTGATATAGGTATATGTATAAAAATTAATCATTCTTGATACAAGTTTACATGTGCAAATTGTGTAAATACAGTGTGTAAATATACATACCAAAATGTGTAGAGCAGTTTAGCTGTAAAAAATAACCATCAACGTATCAGTAATAAAACGCAGTTAGATTGTAAAAAATCATTTCTACTGTGAAATTACCGTAAGTTACGCATTAAAAATAATAAATACAAAATGAAGAAAATATTAAGAAACATTTGTGTTCCGTAAAGGATTTCATATGGCCTTATAGGTTTGTCAATTCCTTATGAAGTTAGTGTCGTGTAAAATACGGTTGTTCATATTTCAAACGGCTGAGATATTTTAAGGCATTCAAAAATAAATAAGTCGACATGAAACATCTTACGATCGATGATTTCTGTATTTCCTCTTAATGTTTGTTGAATAAGAAAAAGCTTGCTCATAACGATAATTTATAACTCGAGGCGTAAATTAAAATGTAGGTACCTACCACCAAATTTTGCTGTAATGTAAATAATAATTTAGAAAATAATGAATTTCCGGGCTATACTGTAGGTTTTTACAACTGGTTTTAGTTTGTAAAGTAAAAAGTAAAGTAAAGTAATCCTTTATTTACCAAAAAGCCCTGTAAAATTACAAACATTACAAGTAGATTTTTTAACTTAGTATAACAATCAGTATAATATGATTTTGTATCACAAACCTAAACAGTCTTCTTCAAAATGTTTTTTTTATGTTGACAAACATGGCTGTTGGTGCATACACACAGAAAAGTTATCTCTCGAACGAAGAGAGAATTACTTGGCTGAAGTAGTTGGTAGGTTCGTATATACGCGAGAGATTATTGACTTCAACCAAGAAATTTTATTTCTTGGAATAATTACTAGATTTAAGAAAGCGGTTACTCTGGTGAAGTAAGTAAACAGTCTTCAATGAAGTGTATATTTTTATTCCCGGTACATATTTTTAGCTACTTAATGTAAGAATTTTAAAGATTTGGCACAAATACGTTTTCTATTGCTAATTAACAAGATAGGTATGTTATATTTACTTACTCGTTCTAAACTGTTGCGTGCGTTACATCAAACTATTCCGTGTTGAAACGTTTATTGTACACTATAAATCACTATACACATCCCCAATAAATCACAAGGCACACACCCTACGGGTAGTTCGTTATTGTTTTGCGTACTAGGTTAGGCCCCAGCGTGGCGCCAGAACCACGCGCAAGTCTTGACAAAATCACGGTGCGCATATTTATTCCAGAGAAAGGGATTACTTGAAAGTTAAATAATTGGTGGGTTTTTATTCAGTAAACAATACTTACTTATATTAAAAGTCTTATATTTTCTTAGATCAAGTAACTACGCACTTGGATGGATTTACTATTATGTACTTCGTTTGAGAAATTAACATTTTTGGGACGAAAAATTCAATTACTTCTTTCAATACAATATTGGTTCTTATATTGAGTATGTGGTATATTCTTGTATATACCTAACTTTCTACATCCAAGTAAATATGCATTTGAATCTAGTAAATAAATTCAAGAAATTATGTTTTCTCGTTCCAAATAATCACTTTTCTGTGTGTAGCACCCGAGTTGTAATGTGTACTAGTGATGATTCAAATGTCGCATTTTGGCAGCTTCGGGCGGGACAACAGTTGGATTTTCCACCTCCAATACGGTGATTTATTTTCCAGGTAAATGGTTTAATTTGATCATGGCGGACGTAAGTCGCATATTTTACACATGAGGAAGTCTCAGATACATAAAATCTCCCGAGAATGATGGAGTATCGCCAATTATAATGACAGATGGATATAGCGAAGTGACATCTAGTGGAAATGCGTACGATAAAGTTCTGCCAAAATTTCAAACCGATTCCACCTTGTATTACCAAGGTTGCATTGACTTGTTTGTGTAGTTTGAAAATGTTGGCTTCTAAAATTCTACATTTACCAAAATTATTGTATTCTCGAAATAAATGTAGGCAGATAATTAACAGGGTAATCCATGGGATTTATCTGAAATAAACAATAATAATTCACTTCAAGTGAGAATACGGAATCCATATTTCATTGTAGGTATACTATATTACATTACAAGAGCTGCAACTAGCACTAGTATGAGTGGAAAGTTAACATACGAGCTTGACGCTTGAGTTTTGTTATTTTTCATGAGCTCGTAATATGCGTTACAGCCCAAGTATTGTACATATTTTTACCTACGACCGACAATTACAGATCCAATCACTTACTTTAAATAAAGGAGAAATATTGCGACAGAAGTAGAAAGATGTATTAGGTTAGGTTAGTATGTTTGACAGTTCAACAAAAATGTATTTTATCTATAGCTAGTTATTCGCGCGACATCAATTTCAACTGTGGGGAACTGCATTTGAACTGTTGTGACAAGAGGGAAATTATAATCAAATAGGAAAATATGGATCAACATTTGCGTTGTGATGACATTATGTCGTTCGTTAAAAACACAAAAGCACAACCAAAAGCACATGTTTGCTATAAGCGATATACGCGTGATGGAGTCTGTGACGTAAGAGACATTTATACATACGGTCGTAGGTAAAATGTCGTACGGTTGTGTCACGAACTTAGTAGCTATTTATAGTAAGAATTAATCATAGTATTAATCTATTATCGACGGGATAAAAATCTCAGAATTTTATTGCTGTCCTCACCCGGTGTCATCATAGCCATCGTGAGACATGAGAATTGGATGATTAATATTCTAATAATCTAACAATCTATTATAATTCACCAACGAAATCACATAAATAATACCATGTGTAATAAATGAAAAATGTTAGTGAAAAGTATGAGTATTATAGTCGCTAGATAAATAAGCCGACGGTTTCAGTGGCGTAACTTTGTATTGTCATTTTATAAATTAAATTTGTTATCCAGATGAATGATTCGTGTATTCTATGTGGATTATAAAGTGATACTAAAACGGATGCAGATCTGAACAATTACAGAGTACAATATTATTGATATATGCAATCAATTAGAATCATTTGAAATAGGCCCATAATTCAAAATTGCGGAGTCACAACTGATGACACACTCAACTATTATTTAGTTTATGTTTACCCTGGTTTAGCAACAAGTTTTGTGTGCACCATTACTAAGACCGCAAAATGTCAAAGTGCTGCTGAAAAAGCAACACTGTTTCTATAGCGTTTTTAAAAAAGTGTCAAATGAGAAATTGAGCAATCAATTATTACCGTACAGACACGTCTAAGCCTACTAGGTAACAGTAGTCTTAATCTAAAAAATTATCAACTTTATAGTACACATCAAAAAGTAAACATGGTAAGTAATGCGCTGTTGTGATGCAATGCGCATGTGATTCACATATAAACATCCTCTTCAAATTGGTTTGTTTGGCACGAGTTTAAAAATATCAGGCCGTTTACCGGACGCAACGAGAAAAATTATCGACCATTTAGCGCCTCTATTATTGCTTCGACTCATCGTTGTTGGTTTGTTTTGTATTGTTGAATATCATGCTGAAATCTTCTCCGAATAATACAATTATAATTGTAATTTAATACCATTTTCTAGGTAGTTTATTGTTCTTTTAAGAACACATTTATTATATTTGAACTACCCTGCGTGTCAAAATTAACTCGCAACTAAAACAATTAGCCACAATTTCTCTCGAGCCGCACAGTTGAAAATCATTTGTTCAGTTGAAAGCAATTGAATTATTAGTAACGATACTGTGGTAGAATTTTTATTCCAGTTTCTTAAATATATCGTTTCTAAATTGTTTTTTGTTTAGCTTTATTACCTCACTTTATTTATTTATTTATCTGCCATTATAACATAATACAAACTACAATAATATATATCATGTACTGCATGATACTGATACTGATGATCCCGTGATCCCCTCCCGAGCTATTCGTATGAATCCTAAAGATGCAAAAGCAGACTTTTGGTATTATGTAATAAAATTATTTACCCCTGTATTCTCTATGTAAAATTTATGAAGAATACAACTTTTTGGTCCTCAGGAGCATAAACACTGTGAGAGCATAAAGTGAACAAATTAGTATTAACACGGAATTGATAGCGATAATAATAATATATTTATTTGCCCAACAGGTGGTACCAATTATAGGAAAAAAATTACAAGCTAGAATAAGTACAATAAACAAAATATATAAACACATAGCGGTATATACATACGACAGAAACACTAACACAAGTGATACGCAAGAGCAATAAAAAAAATCACTGAAAGATGTCTTCGTAGGCCTTGTTGGCGTTTCGCGACATGTGGCTCAATGGGGTCCTGAGTCCAATGTTTGTCCTGGCTGGCAATGGCAGAAATGACGCTGTATAGCTAGCTGCAATCCTCGGCACATGGAAACGCACGCCAGCCAGCAGCATCGGGCAGTCCAAAGTGTTGTGGATTAACTTCCGCATAAAATCTGCGCTCTGGGTCTCGCGACGAACATGAAGAGCCTCAAAACCATGCAGCTCTAACAAGTGATCATAGCTACAGCCGCGCGGAAGGTAGACGCCGGTCTGACGATAACTTAGGTATTTAAGAAACCTCCTCTGGATTCTCTCAATAACCAGCCGGTGAGAAATGTAATTGGGGTACCAGACCAGTGACGCATACTACAGCTTGCTCCTGACAAATGCGCAGAAAAGGGATTTAAAAACGGAAGGACTTTCAAACATTCGGCACATCCTCAACACAAAGCCAAGCGAACGAGAGGCGCTCGAACATAAATATTCCAGGTGATGAGTAAAGGATAACTGCCCATCAAACCACACACCCAAATCCTTCAGGCTGGTTACCGCCTGCAAAGCCTTCCCAGATAGTTGATAGGCGGAGGCCACTGGACAACGCTTACGGGTATAGGACATAAACTGACACTTGTTAATGTTGAGTAGCAAACCTTAAGTATCGCACCAGGAATTGACCCTATCCAGCTCCAACTGAAGCAACTGTATCCGTTGTAAAAGACGTATGTTTTTCTATCACTCAGATAGGAGTCCATCAGCCGCGAAGCAGCCGGACAGAAACCAAACATACCAAGCTTCGTAAGAAGCATAGGGTGAGGTATCCTCTCAAAGGCCTTGCTAAAGTCGGTGTAGATGACGTCCAACTGCACGCCATCCTCCAAAATAGATGCTGCATAATGCGCGAAACCTGCCAGGTGGGTGACAGTGGAACGGCCGGAGAAAAATCCATGCTGATGCTGGGAAATGTGCGGCTTTACATGACCAAAAATCTGTGAGTACAGAGCCTGTTCAAACAACTTAGCAAAGTTCGACAAAATCGCAATTGGTCTATAATTTCCGATAACACCTCTATCATCCTTCTTATGCACAGGAGAAATTCGCGCAGTTTTCCACACATCGGGAAACGTGGACGTTTCAAGAGCCAGATTAAATAAGATTTTAAGGGGATAACCAAATATCAGCTTACAGTCACGTAACAGAAAACTTGGGATCAGGTCGTCGCCGGTAGTGTTTTTATTTGGAAACTTTCCAAGCAGGTGGATAAGTTGGTTCTCGCATATAGCAGAAAAGTTAAAGGCAGAAACATTAAAAAAGTCATCAGGAGCGCTATCAGAAACATCATTCGTAAAAGAGGAGGAAAAGTGGTCGGCAAAAGCATCGACGATTTTCTTAGGTGTGTCAAATTCAGATCCTTCCTGGGTCATTGCTGATGCAACCCTCAGCCTTAGCAAGGTAGGAAGAGTAAGCAACAGTTGTTTGATCCTTTAGAAGTCCACGCATGCGTTGAAATTCCTGTCGGTAGAATACAGAAGAAGTCGACTTCCACCTGCGTCTGTAATAGTTTTTGAGCTTCAAGTTTCGAATAATTTCAACATCAAACCAAGGAGGGTAGTGTGACTCCGAAACCCGGACACGCTGCACAAACCGACGAAGACTCGCATTCAACACCTCGTAGAAACGGCCTACAGCATGATTAACATTAGCATGTACTTCAAGAAAACTCCAATCAATGCTCAGCAGAGAGTGGTACAAGCCAGGGAAATCAGCCTTAAAAAAGTTATATCTGAAGCAGTCAGCAGACGGAAACTGATGAACAGGAGGAGATGCAGAAAAGGTGATCTCAATGCTCAAAGCTGGATGATGTAAATCCTCTGGAACAAGAGGGCACTCCGCACGAGTAAGATCAACATTTGCTTCGACATTCGAAAAAATCAAGTCTAATAGTCTGTTATTGGAGTTAGGCACAGAATTAAATTGCTTTAGGTTGAGTACATCGGCGAAGTGCCTCACTTGGCCCGACTTGCCCAAGGCAGAAGTCCCATTGATGAAAGCCGGCATGTTAAAATCACCAGCGATTAATACGGGGCAATCTATGATCATCAAAAGAATGGCATCGAAAAATGACTCAATTGAGTCAGATTCTGTAAGTGGGGGTATGTATAAAACTAACAAAAAGAAAGACAGAATGCATTGTAAGTCGGCATAGGACATGATCAATACTTGGGACCAGTTGTGCTATATGAATTGTATCCAAACGTTGACAGACATAACTATTTCTGAAGGCAATGAGAACACCTCCACCCCGAGACTTATTAATAGCAGCGAAATCTCTATCAGATCTTCTAACATCATAATAAGGAGGAAACAGGATAATACTAATTTGAATGAATGGAAGAGACAAAACCCCAAGACGTTAAGGTTTATTTATTTTACAATTTCTCGTCAATTAATTCAATTGACAAGCAAATTAAGTTTTTCAGAAATTCTCTTGAAAAAACAGCTAATTCAAAAGAAAATCAGCGTAATGAGGATGACTTGGTTGTTTTGTCGGATAATAACAAAAATGCATTAAGAGTTAGTTTTGTTCGTTTTTTCTCCTTACTGAGTTTCGTTTCCTTCATCTTTTCTGCATACTGTAATGATACCTAAATATGTACAAGATTTTCACTGGATTTTATCTATACAATCCCATTTTGTTTAGCCTAAACTTATTGGTGTTTGGACGATTAATATATATATATATTTGTAGTTCCCTCCGATGCGTAAGCCGACATATGCATGTCTCAGCTGCAAAACCAGACATATGTAAGCAAAATATCTTCTTAGCGATACATCAGACATTTCTGAATACACCTACTTCGTTAAAATAATAAATAATTAAAAATTTCTATCAAAACCGCAAGTTGATTTTAAGATCTTGACAGGATTTTGGCTTTTACTCAAAACTAGCTATATGTCAAATGTCTGCTTTTGCATTCATACGCTTCGTATGGAGAGTGTGGTTGATCATCTAATTACAAAAAAGTGAACTTCCGTGATCTTCCGTGTTTATGTATTTCCGGTTAATATTTTTTTATTTTTATTGATATGAGTTTTGTTTTCAATTGGAGCGGTTTGAATTCTTTCCAAGTTGTTGCACCGTTTCCGTGGTTACTATGTATATTTCATCCCTGGTAGCAACATAAAACTTGTTAGTGATTTTATATAATAAGATAATGTTTCTGAGTTGTATCAATTTCTTCATGTCTAATTCCCGCGTGTTTTTGTATTCGTCAAGAGGAATACAAAAACACGCGATTATAGAGTAATTTCATGATCATGTTCTGTTGTCTCTGGATCTTTTCCAGCTTGAACTGACTAGAAGACAAGACACAGGCCCGAAGTTTACTATAGGATACTACCTGGTATGTTTCTTACAGTTGCGTTAATTTTGACCCGTAGTGTATTATTTGGAACACAATTGAGGAGTTTGCTGCAAGAACGATGCAGCTCCAATGTTTTGGCAAATTGAGGTTTTGCACTAATCATGATGTATGTAATCATACATCATGATTAGTGCAAAACCTCAATTTGCCAAAACAAAAAAATTGCCAAAATTGGAGCTGCATCGTTCTTGCAGCAAACTCCTCAATTTGACCCATAACTGAACCAGAATTTTGTCGAACATCATACAAAAATTTGGCAGATTCATGATGAGTAATTTTCATGTGGTGTGGAAGTATAGGTCGGCTTTTTAGTTCCATTTTAAGTTTTTCTTTGTGACGCCAGTGGAAAATCTTGGGCTACATAAATACAAAATCCTATCTAATATATCTTCAACAAAACAGTAAAGTTGGTTACACTTTTCAATAGAGTGAATAACGCAATCGTTAAACATTTTGTTTAGTTAGAACATAATTGTGTCTATTGTGGGCTATCAGCCGATAAGGACGCTAAATCAATCAACAGTACAATATATAACGAGATAGATTACAACGGGGTAATTGTCAGTATTTAACAACTAGTAGCCATAATAACTCCTGCAACTTTAGCCTCTGCGATCATCTAGCGTAATTATTAGCAACAAAGCATTATTATTCCTAGTTTATGACACGCACTAAATTACAATAACAATGAGACGGGATTTGCGATAAAATTGAAACGACTTTTAGCAAAATTGCCGAGAAAAGAAATACAATAAAAAAGACTCCATTAAAATAATAAACAATAATCCATTAACTACAAACGACAAAATTAATCCGCTAGATAATTATGACAATTACAGTAAGTCGTGGGGATCGCAAAAATGCAATTAGTGACGGATCATCTCGAGGCCGATACAGGGAACGAACAAATTAATAATGCCACGGCAGTCGGCACACGACACTCAAAAAACAACGCAGTTAGGCGTGATGTGGTATTTTCGTCATTGATGCGATGCAAATGGCTAATTATACTTGCAGAATATTAGCTTAGTTAGCGTTAACAGTTGCATACTATACTGAGTTCCAAAAAAGTGACGAACTTGATGTTTGACCTAACATTAATGTCATATATTTTCAAAGCGATGGGGGGGGGGGCGATTTTTATTTTATTTTTATTTGTTAGTGGGCAATTCCTTTTCTTTAAAAAAATTAAAGACGTAGAAATTTATTCAATGTATCTTGGATTGTACTGGAAAACCTGGTACCGTGCTTTTTACAAATTTTTGACACACCATGTGTGTTAATCAAGTAATGGTATAGAAAGTGCTTCCCACTATGTGCTTACACTATATGCAAGACGCTTCTTTTATGAGCATTTGTTTTTTATTCATTGATTTATCTCTAAAATTGTACGAATTACAGATTTTTTGCTGAAGCCTTACGTTTATTCCACAAATTTATTTCATTGTAGGATCACATTGCCTTTGAAATGCTATTGCCGTTGCTATAGCAACCAATTTGTTGTGGCGTTGAAGTAAATAAGCAGATGGTTTTTATACATCTAAGATGTTAATTTAAAAGCAAGGAGACCCCCAAAAGGCCCTGAATCATTGCCTGTAACATCGTGCTGCTAGAAGAAATGTCGTTGAAAATTATGCAGAATGGAATATTCCCCAAATGGTCGAAATGTTTACGGACGAGTCAAGGTTTTGACAACATGGTGGATGGAAGAAAAAGACTGTGGAGCAGGACTGGTAAAAGGTTTAGTCGGAATTTAATAACAGAACGCAAAAGTTATATAACACCGCAGTAATAGTGCTAAACTTCTTAGAAACTACGGGTATCACCACATCACAGTGGCCTGCGAGAAGTCCCGAACATTTGTGGGATGAATTAGGGAGAAAGGTGCGTTCTCGTGACAGGCAGAAAAGTCTCACAAAGATGGCAGAAGCATTCGTGGAAGAATTGGATCCTATACCAATGGAAACGATAAGAAACCTAATTTCCAGTATGCCGCGTAGAGTTGTTAGAGGAGACACGGTTTTAAGCAGTTTTCCCAGTTAATAATTCTGTTTAATAAAAACGTTTTTAAAAAATTGTATCACTAGTAAACTGTTTCTCGATAAATTCAGAAAGTTGATAATAAACAAGGTTTCCAAAAAAGGCTGTAATTCGGACAATTATAAGAGATTAATCAATAAATAAAAAACAAAATGCTCGTAAAAGAAGCGTCTTTCATATAGAGTGTAAGCACTTTCTATACCATTACTTGATTAACACACAGGGTGTCAAAAATGAGGAAAAAAACATGGTTCCAGTTTGTCCACTACAATCCAGGATACATTAAAAAAATTTCCTCGTCTTTTAGTTTTCTTTTTTTGAAAGACAAAGGGAATTGCCTACCAACAAAAAAAAATAAAATCGGACCACTAGAATACAAGACATTAAAGTTACAGGCCAAAAACTCAAGTGTGTCACTTTTTTGGAACTGAGTGTAGTTTGCGGAGTACCTACTTTATATTGCACCAAATGTGCAACTCGATTTATCAAAAAATCAAAGTGTGGAATACAAGAAGATTTATAACTAAAGTAAAAAAAGTAGACCCCACACACAATATACAATTTTGAGTCAAAATGAAAGTATCTTTTTTTCAGATTTCAGTTTTGAACACCTAGATTTGTACTTCTTACCAATACTTTTGTTTTGTATTTCTTTAAAAATACTAATATCAAAAATAAAAACACAAATATCAACGTCCAAAACTCGTTAACGTGTTTTTAGAGAACCTAAAGACATCAAATCAGTTTATTTTGTAACCCTGGAAAGCCCAATAGGGCAAATTCGGACTCAAGTATTATTACGTAAATCATATGATTGGGAAGAACATTTTGCCAAAAAAAAAGTAGGTTGAAATTTGAGATACTGAAGGTGAGTGCAGTTACGACGACTTTCGATATATTCCGGAAATCAAAATAGTTATACATAGTTCAAGTATTCAGGATGGTTTATTGCAGCGTTCTTCAACCTTTTTACGCCTGCGGACCTAAAAAGTAGGGGAAATATTACGCGGACCGGCTGACGATTAAGGGGTAATACCACCCCTGGAGGTAGAAAAATGATACTTAAGTTACCTAGTAGTAGTGTAAAAATCAATTTTATTCAAAAATCAACGATTCTGCTAGACTATTCTGTTTGACATAAGTTTTTTGCTTTATAATCGTTTGGATTTCAAAAACGGTCGGATATCTTAACCAATTCACACCAGATTGATTTAAAATTACTACATAGACAGATTTTATGTATTCTCTGATACAAAACCCAGAATACAGGGTGTTCCCATATTCGCGCATACGGACAGTGACGTGTCGTTCTGCAGCCAAAACTGAACAGAAAGTTCTTTTAAGATTTTTCGATTAGACGAACACTTTTCAAGTTATCATGAAACTACGGAATTTGAAAACAGAAAAAGAAAAAATGTTTTATTAATTTTAATCAACTGTATTTAAAACTAATGTTTGGAAAATTAATAAAGGATTTTCTAATACAAATATGAAATCATAACATTTCTTCAAAATGGTCACCGTTTGCAGCTAAACATGCTTCAGCACGTTGTTGCACTTCTCGAACGGAGTTTCTTATCATGTCCGGAGTTATTTCTTGCGCTGCTTGAAGTATGCGCTCCCGCAACTCAAGTAAGTCAACCACTGGGATTCTGTAGACCAAGGATTTGAGGTAACCCCACAGAAAAAAATCGCAGGGTGTCAAGTCCGGTGAACGAGGTGGCCAGGTGAATGGACCACCTCGGCCAATCCATCGCTGAGGGAACGTGTTATTTAGATGTACCCGAACATTCAATGCAAAATGAGGGCCTGCTCCGTCATGCATAAAAATTAAGTTTTGACGCACGTTCAGTGGTACATCGTATAAAAATTCCGGAAGGTCTTCTTGCAGGAAATGTAAGTAATTTTCTCCGGTCAGTCGGTTAGGCAAAATGTGGATAAACTAAAAGGGAGTAATGGATTCAGTAAGAATTAAGAAATATGTAGGTTTAAGATTAGAAATAAGATTTCGACACTAAAATGAATCAATTTCTTACCAGTTGATTACCAATTAATCCACCCCATACATTTAGACTGAAACGTTGTTGGTAGTTTCTAGTCCGTGTTGCTCGGGGATTTTCGGTATGCCATAAATGTTCGTTATGGACGTTGAAAATACCTTCGCGTGTAAATAAACTTTCGTCCGTCCAAAAAATTGAGTTTTCAAAATTTGCGTCTTGTTGTAGACGATTCAGATACCGTTCACAGAACTCACGTCTAACTGGATGATCATTGTCCAGTAAGTGTTGCACCTTTGTGTAGTGATAAGGATGCTGATCGTCACGTCTTAGGCCACTCCATACACGCTTATGAGAAATTCCCAATTCTCTACCAACGCATCGGGTGCTTCTTGAGGGATTGTTTCTCATCGCATCCAGAGCTTCATCGTCGTGGAAACGTTCACGACCAGCATTTATACGCCGGGGTACCGCAACGCTGCCATTAAATAAAATTCGATCTTCCAACCGCCTAAATACATTGGCGTCTGGCAATCGCCGTTGAGGATATCGCTGTGCGTATAAACGTGCCGCCTGTCCCGCTTGATTATTACTAGCACCTAATGCCATCAGCATGTCGTAATACTCCCTATTAGAATAATTACCAGCCATTTTACTAATAATAGCTTGTTATGATAGACTACCACACGATTTGACACTTTAACATGTTTTGTTTGTTGAATGTTTGTCATTTTTTTCACCATGTTGACAGATTTTGTTTTTGAATCTGTATTTTTTTAAATCGTAATTAATTGAAAAGTATTGATCTAATCGAAAAATTATAAAGGAACTTTTTATTCAATTTTTGTTATATATTGTCACCATACTGTCCGTATGCGCGAATATGGGAACACCCCGTATAGTATTTTTTTTTTGCAGTTTGGCATGTTATTGAACACAAATTGAACACTCGACAATTTTATAACCAAATAGCTGTAACCAAAAAGAAGTTTTGAAAATATCATAAAAAAAACATGTTGGACCGGAGAAGATTGTCTCAATTTCAAGTCAATCGGTTATGAATTGGCTGAGATACCCGACTCAACGTATTTGATAATTTTAAAACGAGTTTTGAGGAGAAATGCCTGTACGCCGCCATTTTGTTTTTTTAATGTTTTTTAGGTACGTGATTTTAAAGAGAGATTTTAAATTAACTTGATTAAATTAAATTAAATTGAATTTTACACTGTACATGCTTAAACTTTTTTCGACCTAAAAAAGTGGACACTTATACACACACTATAACTTGTATTTCAATGTCGGTGGCCATGTCATTAATTCTTCTATGAGTTGTGGTATCCGATAGTGGTACAGCCTCTAATTTTGTAGCAACTTGAGGACCCAAAATTTCTTGAACGACATCAGACGCAAAGCTTTACTAACTCCTCACCAATAGTGAATGGTATTTTTGCTTTAGCTATACGAAGAGCTACGAAATAAGAAGCAGTGACTTGTTACTATAGTAGTCATCCTAATTTTCCTTCGACTTTTCTGAATTTTTATCTGATCGTGTAATCTTTCAAAAAAGTCCAGTGGCTTATCAGTAAAATGTTTATGCTTTGAATGCAAATGACGAGCTAGTTTTGAAGGCTTCATAGCTTCATTTGAAAGAATTTCTGAACATACTACACACAAGGCAGTGGCGATAGTACAATAAACCGAACAAAAAGATACTCGACCTTATCATATTGCCTTATAAAGTTACCTTTTCTCTTTTTTTTGTTTGTATTGTATATTCAGAAGTATCGACCCATTTCTTTTTCTGTGGTCCTTCTACACTTGAAGCACTGGTACTTGGCATAATTTCGATACCATCAGTACTTTTCTCCTGAATGTTGTCCTTGCTTCTACCAAAGGAAGTTACAAGGTTTTGCTGTTTCGACTTTTTTAGGTACTTCCATTTTGTACGGCTTTAAGTTTACGAAATAAAATTTATTTTCCAAAATACCACACAACACTATAACGCACAATATTCAAAAACAATACGCTCGAG
Source organism: Aphodius sticticus (assembly GCA_963966075.1). NCBI lineage: Eukaryota > Metazoa > Arthropoda > Insecta > Coleoptera > Scarabaeidae > Aphodius > Aphodius sticticus. Next base: position 26,851,321 of record OZ014508.1, read on the forward strand.
CGCGATAAAATAAAAGACCAACGATCTGACACAATACTGGGGTGGAGCATACACGAATCGTTGTAAGTTATGTTGTATGTATAGGCGAGCAATGTTGCCACCACCAAACTAATGATCGTATAATATTGTAGTTCAGAATAATAGAAGATGATATGTATTTGGAATATACTTTTTGTGCATGTTTTACACGCATTTCTATTGACTGGTATTAGTGCCATCTAGTGAAAGCTATAGCAAGTGTTATGAAGTATAGAAGAATAGTTGAGCCGCCTTGATAAGGGCGAAATTTTTCACGGACCAGTAAAATATTTCTGCGGACCGGTGGTTGGGAAACGCAGGTTTATTGTGTGTTAGCCCTTTTCCCAAATCTCTATTATATTAATTATATAATATATAATCATACTCTATAATAACGCGCTAACGTATTTTTGTGTGTTCACGTTCCCTAGCGAAGAGGGTTGACCGCAATCCCGAGATCCCTATACCGTATGACTCCCCATCGTGTGCGGATTCATACCCCGCTTTCTGAAGTGACACTTATGACACCAGATATGGGAACGAACGCAACATTCCATAACATTGAGTAAAAAGGGCTCATCAAGGAACTAGCCATATGGGTATCAAACTGTTTAACAACATTTCTGATGAAACTGTACCTTAGTAAAAACCATTTCAAGAAGATCAAAGAAATTCTACTGGAGGGAACACTGTATTTAGAGCAAAACAATTACTATACATACATAGTTATGAAGTTATTTTCTGGTGCGACCTGAATAACACTGTTATGAGTTTAAATAAATACTATTACTATCTAACGACTACTTTTATTTAGGTAAATTTTTTTCTCACTCAAAAGTTCAAAATTGACTACTGTGTGCGTTCCGTAAAATTATGTGACTGCAACTGCACGGCCACATGCTATGAATTACAACATGTTTACAGAGTGAATATAAGGACGACCGACGCCGACGCCGACGCCGTGTTTTGCTTATTGGCCTGGCACCAAGAACATCGTAGAGACCGCATAGCAGTACAATTCTGCAAAATATGTCGAGATCTGTCGTCCATTGAAGTTTGCAAAACCATGCATCTTGTAAATCATGCAATCGATGCAAACATATATAGATCTACGATACATTTCATACGTATTAATTTAAATTCAAAGCTAAAGTTAACACAAAAAAAACTAGTGCTGTCAGTTAAAACCAGAGCAGGCCCACCGGGCTTCAAGCGTGATCGGCTTCATCAAAACAAAATATGTAACAATCCACAAAAGAGCAACCTAGGCTAGGCTTCTTTTAAGGTTGTAATTTTGTACGACCGACGATTTTAGTTTTAAGATAATATTGTTTGTGCTTATTAAAATCTTCTAGGAAAGTATTTCTGCTGAGAAATAATAATTGCATGCTCTTAAGAAAACCCAATGTTAATGACATTATAACATTCCTCATATAATAATCACAAAAATAACATTTATCGCCGGATAAACACATTGATAATAAGTCAATGAATAGTAAATTCAACGGATTGTTTTTTAAATGATTAAAGGATGTATTGTATTCATTCATGATGCGAACTTTAATGGCGTGTCAAAACCATGAGTCATGTTGGTTGTAGTGTACATATTGATAGTAGGTAAGAATAATATTGATAGACGCACGTGTTATATTAAAATTAGTCCGAGAAGTCCATCAAATATATTTCTCTAAACAGCTATATCATATACAAGTGATTACAAATGTGTCGAAAAGAAACCTTACCCCTGTATGGCTCACGAAGTTGTTCCATTAGTGTTATTGATGTTCTACTCTCTTTATGGGTGACTGTACAATAAGAGGTATTTTTTGGTGCCAAGCAAAATAAAAACATTTTTTTACAAAAACAGTTTATAATGTCATATTACTTTTAGAGTGCCCTACAGATTACACCCCCCCCCCCCCCCCCCCAATATGTTTTCAGTAAACCCTATCTCAACAACAACACGGCCACTGAGGTCGACGTCAACAAAAGCCTCAAAATCCACACGGCTGGCTCTAAGAAACAGAACGGAACTGGAGCTGGCGTCTTCTCGCACGACTTCTAAGTGCGCAGATCAATCCCTCTCGGTAAACTTCCTTCTGTTGTCCAGGCGGAAGTTTTCCTCATCAAAACAGCTACTGACAATCACCGAATCCAATAAGTCAGGCAGTAACTTAGTGATTTTCAGGGCCAGTAGGCAATCCATCCTTGCTCTAACAAGGTGTCGTTTTACCTCAGGGCTAGCATGGGTATGTCACAAATCCCTAGTAAAGGCAGCTAGGAATAACAATCATCCTCACCTGGATCAAAGGGCGCTCCAAGAAAAAGGTAATCAAATCAGCATGCCGATAGGCTTGCATACAGAGCCGCCGGGCACGCGGCTATCGCACCTGAACCTTTCATCCTGCCTTCCAACACCGCCGTCAGGGACAAGATGAGGGACATCACCAATCTGAACTTCACAGCGAATTCCTTTACTGGTGGGATAACACACCACGCTGTTTGCTGGCCAAGGAGACGATCAAGTTTCCCTCCATTGAAGAAGCCAGGAAATACACGCAGCTCCCCAGAAGCAAGCTTCGTCTTATTATGGGGCTCCTTACCGGGCACTGCAGACTATGGAAGCACATGTTCAGTTTGCATCTGTCAGAATCTCCCACCTGCCGTGCTAGCGAGCAGGACGACGAGACGGTAAGACACATCCTGTGCGAATGCCCCCTAGAAGATCAGAGGATGAGTGCTCATGGGGAACCCTGGCCAACCACGGACAGAATCAGGAACGCTCCTCTACCATGTCTCGTTGCCTTTGTCCAGGGCCTGGACTGGTTTACGAGACCAGAGTGAGCAGGGGAGGACTGCACAAAGGGCCTACTGAGACCATAGAATATCAGTACCTATAGGTCTCTTACCCAGCCTCCTTCCCCCTGCATACACACACATACAATGTCATCTGATATGATGAAGAACTATGTTTACTATAGCGCCCCTAAGATTTTCTCAAAATCATGTTTAAAGTATCAAAATGTCTTTCCCCTAGCATACTTTTACATCCACTCTTACGGAAAATATAATTTCATTTTTGCGTAAATACAAATTCCATTCAAAGTCACCATGGGTGATACATATATTTCATAATATGTACTAAAAAAACGAACAAAAAATAAGGAAAAAAATAAATAATAATAAGATTAAAAAAAAGTTACTAAAAAAACAATAAAATTAAAAGTCTGATTAACAATTGAGCGATAATGCAAATCAATATTGATTTTTAATAATGAATTCAATGTTTAATTTCATCAATATCTACCCAGTATAGCATGTTTATCGCCTGGTCGACAAATTTTCCGTTTTTGTTGCGAAGAAAAAGTTGGATAAAATTAATAAAATGACTTGCCTGACATACTCCTAGTAACGTAAAACTTTTAAATACGCTAAAAACAACAATGTAGGTGGGTTTGTCCCATTACTGTTCGGCATTTGTAAATAAATAAATACTTAAAATTAGCGATTAGATTGTTTTGACAACAATCATAAAAATAGAGCTGTTATCGTAGAAACACCAATCTACTGGATCTGAACTATTAAATCAAAATACTCTCAAGTTGACTGCTGCATCCGGTGTACCGTAAGTTGATGTCGACTTCGTTATTCGTTATTTTCCATGGAATCATATAATTTTTATTTCATTTTTTGTTTCCACGTATCAAAATACGATTTTTATCGTATTTTGCTACAACTAAATGCCACAATGTATTAGTTATTTTGGTTATTATTGAAGCTGAAACAGTTTCATGCTTTATGACAACATACCTTAAATATGTTGCTTAGAAATTGCTTGACAAAAATGTCCTGAACATTATATCAAAATGTTTACTCGATCTCAGATGATATTATTATTGAAATTAATTAAAAACTATCAGTGCTTAAACAATTCATCATGAAATGTTGTCCATCTTTTGCATCAATATCACCGATATTATTATATAAGCTCAGAAAAAGTTTGTCACCATATTAAAGACGAAGGATGTGGGTACATGATTACAGTAGTGCGTCGATAATCCGAACTAATTGGGACCGAAAGTGGTTCGGCTTATCGAATTGTTCGTCTTATCAAATATTACAGCTAAATAGTAGAAAATATGAGTATTGGATACAAGATAGATACAAAAGCAATATTTTTCTGTAAACAGGAATGGACAAAAAGGGCTTTTTCCTCGGTTGCCCAGTGATTTATTTTATTATTATTACTTCTTTTTGGGCGTTCGGATTAGCGAACGTTCGGATTACCGAGGTTCGGATTATCGACGTTCTACTGTACTTAAAAATATTGAAAGATGTAGGTTTGGGAGAAGGTAAAAACAGGTTTTCAGAACCGAGATATTAAGTCAATATTTATTCTGTCAAACAATACAGAAGTTTGCTGATGACAGATGTCTTGACAGAATAGATGTTGACATAATATCTCGGTTCTGAAAACCCGTTTTTTAATCTTCTCCTAAACCTACATATTTCAATATTTTTAGGTAAGTTATTTTTAAATCTTTGTTTATTATGTACTCGCATCTTTCGACTTTGATATCGTGTATAATTTGTTCTGATAAGCTTAATATTTTCGGAGATATTGAGGCAAACATGTTATGACATTTTTTAAAATAGTGAAATGTTGCTTAAAACATCAAAATAATTAGTATATTATTAGACGAGCACATAACTAAGGATATAAATAGCGAGCATGAAGTTTACACGCGAGCCGTAGGCGAGCATGTAAACATGCGAGCGATTTATATCCGTTGTGTGCGAGTCGAAAACGACGCTTTATCTGCGACCCACAAATTCCATTTTATATCAAATACAGGTAATATAGGTAATTGTCAATGATGGCGAGGCGAACTGTCACATAACTGTCATCTACGTAGGTTTTGACAGACTTTGACAATCATGCGAGTAATTTACATCCGTTATTTGTGAGTCTAATACGACGTTTTATCCATGACTCATAAATTCCATTTTATGTAAAACATTTTAAATGTATTTGTCAATGGTGGCGAGGCGAACTATCAAATAACTGTCATCCACGTAGGTTTCGACAGACTTTGACACTAGCGTTGTATAATGATGACAGTTCGTTCAAATAATGAAGTCATTATTTGAACGAACTTTGTCATTATTATACAACGCTAGTGTTATTGTAATCATTGGCGTGTAACATGATAGGGATTAAGTAGTCATAGATACGTATGCAATGAACTTATTATATGTGAGTCGTAGATAAATCTATATACATACAACAATTCACATATCTTGATAAAAAACAACTTTTTCCGAAAAAAAAAAAATAATTGATCTCTAAGATGATCGAAAAACTGTTTTCCCCCATTCACCCCCATGTACATATCTTCTATTGCCGTTATTCTTTCAGTGTAAAAAATCAGTTTATTTTTTAGTATTTTTGAGTGGTTGATTTCATTATACGGCATCATCACATTCAGACATTAACACTAAACATTTTTATTTTTATAATTAAAATGTTTTGAAAAAAAAACTGCTGATAGTAAAAAATATTTTGCGTTGGTTGAACTTTATTTTGAGATGGAACTTTACATCATGGCTGAAAAGTGACTTAACCCCTTTCTACAATAAGTGATTCAAGTGTCCCATACAAACCGCTCGAATTCATCTTTCTCTTTCTGCACGTACAACCTTCTCGGTGATATTTCCCACTGATAATCGCGAACTCTCATACGAAAGCAAAAGTTGGCTAATTTGCTCAACGAGAGACCTAGATTTGGTCGCCTTGACGACCGTGGCGCGGCGGCACTCTTGTGGTGGACGCAAGGCGGTATTATGAAAATGCACGCTTGATATTGACCCGAACAACGTCCGAAACGCAGAAAGAAACGTTACGTCGTCGTCTCGAGAAATTGCGAAATTCGCAAACGTACAACCGCGGGCACCTGCTCTTGCTACACTTCACGGTGGTCCGGTTTTAGGTTTTCAATTATTATAATGACGGGTGTGTTGTTATAAATTTATGCTGATTGTATTCTAGCCGTAATTATTGTTTGCGATATTTATATTTCAAACGCCAATAACCTTCATCTCTTGAGTTAATTTGCATGAAAAAGTATGTAGGTGTCCAGGGTGTTCGTTTGCTTTTGTTTATTATTTACCTGTGTGGTAATTGTAAGTTCAAATTGTGTTTACGGATGACATATCAAAATATTTTTTATAAAAACCAAAACTCTGCAACTCACAAAACTTCAGATATTGCAAAACAAACTACTTATTATAATAGGCCAGGCAATAGAGCAGAAAATGACTGAGTTCGTGACAAAAATACTAGCAGGAAGCCGACGGTCCCTGGTCCCGTGGAACAGGCCGTAGATGTATTGTGATGTGTTTCCTACTCGCAAATAATTTCAAAAAACGGTTTTTTTTTTCGTCGTTTTTTTCGCTTGTAATAGCTGAACCGATGGAGCAATCTTGATGCTTTCGAATTGTAGAGAATGAAAAGACGAAAAAAATGAGCTCTACACGGACTCTATCGGATTAATATTAATGGAGAAAATAAAAGAAAAAAACGGAAATTTTTGCGTTTTTAAAAAATTTGTAACTCCGCTATTTTTAAAGTTGGAAAACGCGGAAAACGCCTGGGTTATCCACACTCAAAGTACCCATCAATCGCTACTTTCACGCGAAAAGCCTCCGCTACAACTTTGAAAATGGCGGAGTTATGAATTTTTGAAAAAACGCAGATTATTCCGGCTCTTCCGAATTTCCTCCGTTAATATTAATTCAATCGAGTCCGTGCGGGTTCATTTTTTTCGTCTTTTCATTCTCTACAATTCGTCTGTGGAAAGCATCAAGATTGCTCCATCGGTTCAGTTTTTACAAGCGAAAAAAGGAAAAAACACGACTTTTTTATGATTTTGTTTATAACAAATTAAGAAATGAGTAGGAAACACATCACAATACATATACGGACTGTTCCACGTGACTTGGGACCGTCGACTTCCTGCTAGTATTTTTCTCAGGCAAAAATCTCTATTTCCTGGCCTATAATAGATGAGGCATTGTCGCACTTGAAAACCCAACCAAGTGATGTGTTTACAGTTCTGTTTGACCATAACGAAACAAATGTAATTTTAATTTTCAAACACCTTTGGTTACACGTGAAAAAAATATTGCAAATTAAAAAAAAAACTCAAAAAACAACTATTTTTTTAAACTTGTTGCCGACTTCCCAATATTTATTAATAGTACTATATGTCCAATGCTTTTTGAGAACTCATTAAGAATTTATTAGAATTAGTTTTGTACAGAAACTAAAGTTGCAAAATCCTGTCCCTTTTGCGGTAAAATGCGAAAAAAACCAGAAACGTGCACGTTAGTGGTGACTTTTATGGATGCCAAGCTTTAATAAAATTTGCGGGCACCATAAAATATTGAAACTTAACACTTCCCGTGTCGGAGCCCAACTTCATTTATTTCCCATATTTCGTGTAATTTCAGCAAGTATTACGAAACCTTCTTCTTCATCTTCTTGCGGAAATTGATATATTCTTTTTTATCTACGACTCATTATTATTATATAGTATACGTATCTATACTATCTATGACTAGATAATCCCTATCATGATACACGTCGATGATTATGATGACAGTAGCTGTCAAAATTATTCAAAGCTACTGTCAACACTTACGTGGTTGACAGTTGATTGACAGTTCGCATCGCCACTATTAACAAATGTTTTTAAAATATTTGATAATAAATCGAATTTATGAGTCGTAGATAAAACGTTGTATTTGACTCGCACGTACCGGATATAAATTGCTCGCATGTTTATACAATCGCGTACGGCTCTTGTATAAACTTCATGCTAGCGATTTATATGTATCCTTAATTATGTGCTCGTCACATAATATACTATTGTGTGCCGCCTTTAGTAAATAGAAACACAACCTACCCCAAAATGTCCACGGAAATTTGTGTGCATGTGTGTATTTACAATAAAAGCGGTCGGTGCTGTGGTGGATACAGCAGTTCGCCGAATCTTGACCTGAAGGCTGATATGCTAAACTCTTTTGAGAATATCAGTGTAAAATGAGTTTGGCAGCCGATAACGCTCTCTAACTATTTTTTATTATAAAACATAATATTGTATTTCTGATTCAAATATCATTTTGAAAAGGTGGTCCCGAAAGAATCAATTTGGACAAAGTAAAAAACACGACAATTTAAATTAGTAGTCGCAAAATCGTTATGCAAGCAATATTTAGGGCAGCTCTCCTATTACTGCAAGCTATTATTGTATAGAAAGATTGCGATTAGCAGAACAACGTATAACGTAATGGAAATTGGTTCGTTGACACGGCAGTATAATATGTAAACTTGATAAAGTGCGCAGGTACTAGATCCGTAATTAGATTTAGACGCGAAAGTAATTATCATGACTAGGCGTGCGTCACGCTAGGAAGCGTGCTCAGTGTTCTATTTCTAAGGCATTGCACATGATGGACCACCGTATAACAACAATAAAGCTCTAAATAGGCATTCAAGACACACATAATGCATATACAAACTTAACACATGGTCAGAAAAACTGCCCTCAAAAAAGACTGTAGTAAACAATTTTGATAACGGTTCCATCATATATTTGTGGTCAAGAGAAGAGAATAGGACATGATTCATCTACATAAACATAGTTAATGTGCGCTTGTTAAAAGGTGGTAAAAAGCGCATAAACAAAGAAATAAAATTAAAAGTGTAAGAAGTGTCGAACTGGCTAGGTACAATGGTGTTAAAAGCCTCTAAATTCCACGGGAAGCAAGCCAGCACTATAAATATATTATCTCTAATAAAACCAATTTAGAAATATTTTGCTACGTAATAGTAAACATATTTACTTTGTTTACTATTACGTAGTAGTATAACATATGGCAATGGTTGGTTTTAGGTTAAACAAATAATGGTACGCTCTTCTTCAATCAATTTTGTCTTCAAATCCGTAAACCGAACACATTTCGATTATAGATTTTGTTATTTGGTGTTTTGGGGAATAATTTACATTTAATAATACTCCGGTGCCATGTCGGGTTTCTTTGTTATTTCAAAAATCAAAATTGATAATTTCACAAGTAGTAAGCATCTAGACATGATGCTCATTTACGGAGAATGTAGGCAGAATGCTTTAAAGTGCAAATTGAAGTATTCGTACAGAAGCTTGTTTGGAGGCTAGCAGCGCTCACTTTGAGCAAGTTGCTAACATTTTTTGGTAAGATGACTTGTTATGCCATTGAACCTAGCGTTAACAATAAAAAAAAGTTATCAAGATTATTGTACTTCATATTGAGTTACATCACCCCTCCAAATTACTCCACCCATTTCGTATTCACCCTACCCTGTATACAAAAGAAACTAGACGACTTGCTCAGCGAGCTCAATGCAAGAACATTCGACAAAATGGCGGAGGCGCAAAATTTTATTACGAAAAAACACGTGGTGATATTTTTAAGTTAATATTAGTATATTATTTAACGAGCATATAATTTAGATCATAAGTCACGAGAACGGGTGAATTATAGCTATTATGTGGGAGTCGAATACGACGTTTTATCTACGAAGCATACATTATACCTCATAAACTACCCAGACCATGCAAATTTGATCGATTTTAAATTGCCGAACAGCCAAGTCAACATTTTTGTTCTATATCTGAAAACAGAAATATTGATTTGGTCCTACTTTTAAAATAAACAACTGTCTTAACGATGCCACCAAAACAATAAAGTGGTGTATTTGAAGATGTGACAGTACTTTAGACTACACATTGCTACCATAATTAGATCGAAATTTCCATAATAGGAGCCCGTTAAAGAACATTGCAGATTTCTGTGCACTGACAACTTATTCGGATAGGTTTCTTTCGTGGAGTGCGAATCTGAAGACAGAAATATTGAATTGTAAAGCTTCTTTAAGGCTCCCGTCTCAATTCAAATGGCACGCTTTTCTCCAAAGCTTCGAAATAGAAAAATTACCAGATGTAGATGGCGCCAATATAACCAATTCTGAATTTATTTCGTATTTACCACATTTGACGATTTAACGTATGTTTGCGGCGTAGTAGGGGAACCCCGACGCCGTGTCAGTGCTACTACTATAATTGACAGTTCACGTTTCGGTCTTTGTTTTCTATTTATAGAGGAGTTTTAGTGTTCTAGAGTTATAAAGTGTGTGGGAGTTTGTAGTATATGTTTGTATTATATTATTTTTGAGTGGTGATTATATAGTTTCCAGTTATAAAAGTTATAATCAGATTTAGTAGGTTAGGTTCACAGGTTAGGTTGTAAATAACTCGTTTGTGTGACGTGTGACAAATACATATATTTTCTGCCCACAATACTAAATTTACCAGTCATTAGTTGGAATAATGGGTCGCTTATCCCATTCTCGAAGGAGTTATTTGAAAAAGAAGGGCTCAAATTCACGTAGTGCGGCAGCAAAACTAAGGTGGGCAAGATTTCAAGAGGTTTTACGGTATGTTTTATTTTATATAAATAGGTATCCTATAAATTAAAATATTATTATTTTAGATATTGTGATGCCGAACTTTCCGGAACCGTTGTCACTGCATACTGTGGAAGATTCTGCTGTGGAGATGCGAGAAAGCAGTGTGAATTTGACTATTGATAATGCGTGGGGAGCAAACGAGGATGTTGAAATGTTTGTTTCTTATTATACACACATGCATATCACTGGAAGCGGTGGAAGATTTACAGTGACACCTTCCGAAGTGAATAAGAAGTCTTTGTCAAATATGTTGTGCAGTTTCTGTAGAGAATAGTGTCATAAGTGTCAAGTTTTTGCCCTTTTTCCAGAAAGTTCGTCATGACCTTTCAGTCTGTTAACATGTATAATAGACAGTAAACGTTCACCTTTATACGTATAATGTAACTGTTCCACTATTCCCCGCGGAAATTATATGTGATGTATGATATATAATTTATATACAGGTGTCCTACTTTTTTCCCACAAAATTATTTTTCAAGTAGTAATTGTCATACTGAGTAAAAAGTTTCATATGAGTTTCGTATTTATTAAAATAATTCATATACAGTAGAGCGTCGATATTCCGAACTAATTGGGACCGAGGGTGGTTCGGATTATCAAATTGTTCGGATTATCAAGTATCGAGTATTGGATACAAGCTATAAAACAAAAGCAATATATGTTTGTAAAAAGGAATCGACAAAAATAGCTTTTTACTTGGTTACTCGGTGATTTATTGTTTTATTATTTATTTTTGGGGCGTTCGGATTACCGGGGTTCGGATTATCGACGCTCTACTGTATATACGGGAGTTGTACAGTTATTGCCTAAACCCTAGTTCCTCCTTCAAAAACCGTCAGGTAAGTATATTATGGAGTACATTAATACAACAGAATACCTACTACAAAAAGAATATTAATCAAATTTTACAAAACAAATTGCAATGAATATATAAATTTCAAATATTTTTTAAAACTTTGCGTTCTTATAATTATAACATGGTCAAAATATTACATAAGAAGTAGTAACAATGTTACAATTAAATATATTACATTATTTGCATTTAACAATGACAAAGAAATTTGTTGTAGACATGTTGCAGATATATTTACTTGTTTAGTGGGTTCCAAAATTTAGCAAATAATATAATTTATTCTAATATAATATTTATTTCTTAGCAAGTAGCGTGCATTTTGTTTGAACGTGGTTTGAACATACTACGTATAAGAAATCGAATACAACAATCGAATAACATTAAACTAACTGGAAAACCATAGTAATTTTCAAATACAGGAAACCAAGTAAGTTGTCTTCCATATGTGGATATATGTAATTTGCAAATATAAATAATATATTATTGATAATATATTTATAATATAATATATATACCTATATTAAATATATTATTACTTTCTATTTGTATAAATATTGAAACTGGAGTCGTTTTGAGTTTTTTAGTTGATGATATAGTACTTTAACAATCGACATCACATAAAAAACACTAGTCAAATGCGGATTTAGGCCGCGCCATCTAGTTTTGGATACCTGAACTGTCGCTACTGTAATCATTTTTGCCACCTTACTAGAATGCACCAGAATGCAATTCTAGAGAAGTTCGGAAGAAAGTAATTGTGCTCTTATAGTTAACATTTAATGTACTTTTATAATGTATTACAGCAGACAATAATCAGATGCCACTGCCATCGGAAAGCTTTTCTATATTTGAAGTCCACATTTTTTTAACACTAAAATTTGCATAAATAATCTACATAAATATTGAAATCCTTTCCGATGGCAGTAGCGTACAGATCTACAGAATCGATTGGTAGCAAGCATTTCAGGATTGGCGCAATAATAATAGCGTGAGTTACTTTGGCGTTTTGGGGGTAGGAGACGGGAGCCTTAAACAGTCAATAAAACGGTCAAAATAAACAAACTCCTCATTTTTGCTTTTCGAAATTTTAAATGTTTTTTTGTAATATGTTTGACTACATCTGAGAACATATCTTTTCAATCAAATGAAAATGAAGGGGGGTCGATGGCGTATAGGATAGAGCGGCTGGTATCTACGCTGGAGGCCCGAGTTCGAATCCCGGGCTAAAATCGACTGTCCTGATAATTTAGGCAGGGAACAAATATCTTTGCATGCCGCCTTCCATCGGATGAGGAAATAAAGCCGGTGGCCCCGTGTGCTGTCATGATGCGACGTGCACGTTAAAGAACTGGAGGTTGGAATTCCTTCAGTTCGATAAAATTCCTGGGTGTGTATAGCCTGCCCTCAGCGTCGGTGACTGGCCTAAGTTGCGGAAATAGACCGACGTAAAATAAACAAGTAAAAAATAAAACTGAAAAAATGTTGTCAAGACGTACGTTTTGGGGCGCGGTTCCAAAATTTTCATTTGGAAAAAATAACAGGGAAATTTACAGAGAATAACAGAATTTTGGCTCTTTTGGTTCAACAAACCGACTCAATAGGATCGTCTATTTTTTTCGGATCTACATAAATAAGCATCATCATCATCATCATCATCAAACGGATCTCGTAAAATTTCGCGAGTTGCTCGTTCAGCTCCACTCTACTACGCTATACTGCGTTCCAAAAATAATCTACACAAATAAATTATCCTTTAGAACCTATTTGTCTCTACCGGTTGGCAGTAATAGATACACAACGGACACTCTTCGGCCTCTTATATATATTTATGCCGTAATACGGTTGGCCGTGTGCAGTGATGACGTGATCACAGCGAAGCCTGAAATATAGGAATTTCGCGGCCCTATTTACAGAAAGTTAACGAAATAACGAAAAATGTTCAAGGTATGTAATCCTAGAATCAAAATGAAAAACAATGAAATAATATATCAACCAGAATTTAATATCAATCAATAGTTTTTCACTTGTGTAATTTTCTCATAATTTATAGTGCAGAGCACCTGTCATTTTAGCGTAATGGACAAGAGGAACAATAATTTATTAATGGGTCGACGGCAAGTCACTAGCGGTGCTCGGTAATTGATGATTGATAGATTTCTATTTTACCGGCGATGCTTGGAAAAATGGTAGCGCGCGACCTTCGCGATCGACAGCGAATTGTAATTTTAGGTTAACGTCGACTGTTTCGACATTCGCGGGCAACAGTGCTAATGAATGATGTACCATCACATGCAAAGACATTATTTATAATAATTAACAGGCGTCATTTCCGGTAAAAACAGTAATTGAAGACACTGTTGCCAACGCAACACAATTTTATATTTAAAAATACATATATTTTCTGCCCACAATACTAAATTTACCAGTCATTAGTTGGAATAATGGGTCGCTTATCCCATTCTCGAAGGAGTTATTTGAAAAAGAAGGGCTCAAATTCACGTAGTGCGGCAGCAAAACTAAGGTGGGCAAGATTTCAAGAGGTTTTACGGTATGTTTTATTTTATATAAATAGGTATCCTATAAATTAAAATATTATTATTTTAGATATTGTGATGCCGAACTTTCCGGAACCGTTGTCACTGCATACTGTGGAAGATTCTGCTGTGGAGATGCGAGAAAGCAGTGTGAATTTGACTATTGATAATGCGTGGGGAGCAAACGAGGATGTTGAAATGTTTGTTTCTTATTATACACACATGCATATCACTGGAAGCGGTGGAAGATTTACAGTGACACCTTCCGAAGTGAATAAGAAGTCTTTGTCAAATATGTTGTGCAGTTTCTGTAGAGAATAGTGTCATAAGTGTCAAGTTTTTGCCCTTTTTCCAGAAAGTTCGTCATGACCTTTCAGTCTGTTAACATGTATAATAGACAGTAAACGTTCACCTTTATACGTATAATGTAACTGTTCCACTATTCCCCGCGGAAATTATATGTGATGTATGATATATAATTTATATACAGGTGTCCTACTTTTTTCCCACAAAATTATTTTTCAAGTAGTAATTGTCATACTGAGTAAAAAGTTTCATATGAGTTTCGTATTTATTAAAATAATTCATATACAGTAGAGCGTCGATATTCCGAACTAATTGGGACCGAGGGTGGTTCGGATTATCAAATTGTTCGGATTATCAAGTATCGAGTATTGGATACAAGCTATAAAACAAAAGCAATATATGTTTGTAAAAAGGAATCGACAAAAATAGCTTTTTACTTGGTTACTCGGTGATTTATTGTTTTATTATTTATTTTTGGGGCGTTCGGATTACCGGGGTTCGGATTATCGACGCTCTACTGTATATACGGGAGTTGTACAGTTATTGCCTAAACCCTAGTTCCTCCTTCAAAAACCGTCAGGTAAGTATATTATGGAGTACATTAATACAACAGAATACCTACTACAAAAAGAATATTAATCAAATTTTACAAAACAAATTGCAATGAATATATAAATTTCAAATATTTTTTAAAACTTTGCGTTCTTATAATTATAACATGGTCAAAATATTACATAAGAAGTAGTAACAATGTTACAATTAAATATATTACATTATTTGCATTTAACAATGACAAAGAAATTTGTTGTAGACATGTTGCAGATATATTTACTTGTTTAGTGGGTTCCAAAATTTAGCAAATAATATAATTTATTCTAATATAATATTTATTTCTTAGCAAGTAGCGTGCATTTTGTTTGAACGTGGTTTGAACATACTACGTATAAGAAATCGAATACAACAATCGAATAACATTAAACTAACTGGAAAACCATAGTAATTTTCAAATACAGGAAACCAAGTAAGTTGTCTTCCATATGTGGATATATGTAATTTGCAAATATAAATAATATATTATTGATAATATATTTATAATATAATATATATACCTATATTAAATATATTATTACTTTCTATTTGTATAAATATTGAAACTGGAGTCGTTTTGAGTTTTTTAGTTGATGATATAGTACTTTAACAATCGACATCACATAAAAAACACTAGTCAAATGCGGATTTAGGCCGCGCCATCTAGTTTTGGATACCTGAACTGTCGCTACTGTAATCATTTTTGCCACCTTACTAGAATGCACCAGAATGCAATTCTAGAGAAGTTCGGAAGAAAGTAATTGTGCTCTTATAGTTAACATTTAATGTACTTTTATAATGTATTACAGCAGACAATAATCAGATGCCACTGCCATCGGAAAGCTTTTCTATATTTGAAGTCCACATTTTTTTAACACTAAAATTTGCATAAATAATCTACATAAATATTGAAATCCTTTCCGATGGCAGTAGCGTACAGATCTACAGAATCGATTGGTAGCAAGCATTTCAGGATTGGCGCAATAATAATAGCGTGAGTTACTTTGGCGTTTTGGGGGTAGGAGACGGGAGCCTTAAACAGTCAATAAAACGGTCAAAATAAACAAACTCCTCATTTTTGCTTTTCGAAATTTTAAATGTTTTTTTGTAATATGTTTGACTACATCTGAGAACATATCTTTTCAATCAAATGAAAATGAAGGGGGGTCGATGGCGTATAGGATAGAGCGGCTGGTATCTACGCTGGAGGCCCGAGTTCGAATCCCGGGCTAAAATCGACTGTCCTGATAATTTAGGCAGGGAACAAATATCTTTGCATGCCGCCTTCCATCGGATGAGGAAATAAAGCCGGTGGCCCCGTGTGCTGTCATGATGCGACGTGCACGTTAAAGAACTGGAGGTTGGAATTCCTTCAGTTCGATAAAATTCCTGGGTGTGTATAGCCTGCCCTCAGCGTCGGTGACTGGCCTAAGTTGCGGAAATAGACCGACGTAAAATAAACAAGTAAAAAATAAAACTGAAAAAATGTTGTCAAGACGTACGTTTTGGGGCGCGGTTCCAAAATTTTCATTTGGAAAAAATAACAGGGAAATTTACAGAGAATAACAGAATTTTGGCTCTTTTGGTTCAACAAACCGACTCAATAGGATCGTCTATTTTTTTCGGATCTACATAAATAAGCATCATCATCATCATCATCATCAAACGGATCTCGTAAAATTTCGCGAGTTGCTCGTTCAGCTCCACTCTACTACGCTATACTGCGTTCCAAAAATAATCTACACAAATAAATTATCCTTTAGAACCTATTTGTCTCTACCGGTTGGCAGTAATAGATACACAACGGACACTCTTCGGCCTCTTATATATATTTATGCCGTAATACGGTTGGCCGTGTGCAGTGATGACGTGATCACAGCGAAGCCTGAAATATAGGAATTTCGCGGCCCTATTTACAGAAAGTTAACGAAATAACGAAAAATGTTCAAGGTATGTAATCCTAGAATCAAAATGAAAAACAATGAAATAATATATCAACCAGAATTTAATATCAATCAATAGTTTTTCACTTGTGTAATTTTCTCATAATTTATAGTGCAGAGCACCTGTCATTTTAGCGTAATGGACAAGAGGAACAATAATTTATTAATGGGTCGACGGCAAGTCACTAGCGGTGCTCGGTAATTGATGATTGATAGATTTCTATTTTACCGGCGATGCTTGGAAAAATGGTAGCGCGCGACCTTCGCGATCGACAGCGAATTGTAATTTTAGGTTAACGTCGACTGTTTCGACATTCGCGGGCAACAGTGCTAATGAATGATGTACCATCACATGCAAAGACATTATTTATAATAATTAACAGGCGTCATTTCCGGTAAAAACAGTAATTGAAGACACTGTTGCCAACGCAACACAATTTTCAATTGTGATGCAAAAGAGACATACTAATATAGTCCGAGATCCAACTTCTGATCCAACTGATTACTACGTCCATCTGCTTTTTAATCGAAATACATATTTTATAGATACATATGAATAGAAGAATATGTTTATGCAGCGTTACCTATCAAAATGTGGCCGCAAGTATTTTTAATTAAAATTAAATTAATTAATTTTTTCCAAACAATTTTGGCAGTCAGATGTAAACATTATTACTCGGTTAAAATTATACGTTCATAGCGTATCTTCATCCATTATATATCAAATTTAAAGCTATTTTTTTCTACACTATGGAATACGGTTGCCTATGACCTATGTCATAGTGGAACTATGACGACATTTTTTGTTTGTAAAGAATTCAACCATTTACAGATTTCCTAATAGCGCTCATTGTCGTGTGATCAATAGAAAGCAAGATATTGTTAAAAACCGAATTCGGCATTCTTTGACCATGAATAACTCGCAACGCGGACACAATATCGATGGGGACTTTTTTTCATTATTTGTAATGTCCATCCAAAGGTGTATAGAAAAATCCAGCTGGGTTGGATTTTTTTTTTCCGAAGTTTGCCGCTTTTTTCGTTTAATTACACGTTTAAGTTCATTAATTAATTTTCAAGTTCCATTCAAAAAAAAATTAAGTTGAAGTTATTGAAGAAAACTGTAAGTTATGTAACAATAACTTATAAGAACAGAAACTTTTTAACTGTTTACTGTTTAACATTTTTTTGTGCAATCCAAAAGTGCAAATTGGAGGCGCCGCACAGTGTGAAAAATTCCCAAAAAGCTGGCCAAAATTCATATTTTATACTTTTCAAAATAAACAGAATTGACCCTACATAACAACTCTTTCATCACCTGCGTATAAGAATCGTATATTGTAAAAAAGTTCGCGAAACCGGTTAAGAATGGTATCAGTTCAAAGTTTTGATCTGTGCAAAGCTTATGTTTGGGTGTTTCACACCCAAACTTTATTATTTTTGTAAAATGAAGTTCTGCAAGGTAAATAAATACGTTTTATAATTTATTCTATGCACTTCAATAATTTAACATGTTTTTTTTGCAACTTTTATTACAACGTAGCAAAAATTTTATAAACTTAAAGTTCGCCTAGACTTTTATAAAATTCCCCGCATATCCCCGGTTAGAATTATAGCTCATTGTAAAGATCAGACTTTGTACTTTTTGGATATATAGACAGTTTCTCCCCATACTTACTCAAAATTAATTTCTGTTAATTTAGGTATATAGTAGGTATAGTAGGTATATATATATATATATAATTTACGTATGCGCCCATGGGAAGGCTCTTTATTTCTTTTCTTATGAACTTAGACGAATCAACTTTGTTGGAGGATTTCTAGTTCTTTGAGATATTCTTGAGGTTGGATTGATTTTTTCTTGCCAAAAATTGCGTCATCGTTTAAATTTTATATTGCATCCAATGCATTTTCGTTGTTTTAATAGGACGACTTGAAAAACTGCAGACAACTAAGCACAAAAATTAAATAATTTTTGTGTATTATAATTAATTCTAGCAATAAACAACAAAAAATGAGTTGGTAAAAATGGCATGTGTGCCTGGTTATTGAAAGGGGGCAAAAAAAAAAACAGTTTTAAAACTCTGAAATTAGCCATAATGACAAATATTCAGTTAGTTATGAAGAAGCGAGCAACATGGTTTGCGAAACGTCAGCAATTAATAATTTTGACGCATGGCATAACCCGGAATCAATTTATTTTCTAATATCGTTACTATTAGTACCAAAAATTGTATCAACTGAAGATGAAAATAAAGAAGACAGTACCGAATATGAAGATGTAGAAAGTGAAGTAGATGAATATAGTGAAGCTGATGATAAAGATGAAGAAGACCAAGACGAATAAACAAATACATTTTTATATTACTTTTTATAATTTTATAGTATTCAAAAGGCACAAGAATACTAAACAAAATCAAATTTACATTTTAACCTTTGGTGCCTAGAATAAATGCTGTTACATTATGTATGTTCACAATGATAGAAAATTAAATAAGTGCGTTGCCATTTCATAATATGGTAAGTACGGTAAGTATGTCCCAACCAGCGGATTTAAACCTGGTTGGGACATACTTTTCAGGATTTGTCCGATTAAAAGTCATTGAACAAAAGTCTGCCATTTTGTTCTTCTATTCTAATTTTGGCTTTGTAATCACCAACTCCGAAAACTCCCGAATACTAAATTTCAACTAAATTCAAAATATAAAAACAAATATCAGCCAATATATGATCCGCCATTTTGCTTTATTATTTTTGTTCGAATTTATAATCATCTACCTCAAATCCCCACAAATATTGAATTTCCGCTAAATTGAATGTAGTTTTCCTACAAATGTCCGTACTTTGAATTCAGATTTATAATCAGCGACCCCAAATCCCCGTCTAATAACAAATTTCAGCTAAATTGAAAGTAATTTAAGAACTGATGTCCACCATATTAGATCCGCCATTCTGATTTCTTTGTTTTTTTTTATTTCGGATTTATAATCAATCAGCTACTCCAAATGCCCACAAATACTTAATTTCCACTAAATTGAAAATAGTTCTCGAGCAAATGTCCGCCATATTGGAGCGGACATTTTGTTTTTTTTTTTATTATAATTTAGATTTATAATCAGTGACCCCAAATCCCTAATACCGAATTTCAGCTAAATTGAAAATAATTTAAGGATTTATGTCCGCCATATTGGATCGGCCATTTTGTTTTTTTCAACTTTCGGATTTGTAATCGGCGACCCTTCAAATCTTAGATTACCGAGTTTTAGCTAAATAGAAAATGTTTTCGACTTTTCGCCAGGTTTTTGGGAATGTTTCACACTGTCGCCGTACGGAAGCTTGCGTGGAGGCCAACGGTGCTGCCTTTGAGCAATTTTAAATTTTGACTGTTAGGTCATTGAACATATCGTTATTTACATTTCGTCAAATTCTCGTATAAGGGCTAGATTTCAACCGCAAAATTTTGAAAAAAATATTTACATGTTTTGTTTATATTGAGTTGCATTACCCATCCAAATTATTGCACTCATTGCGTATACAGCCAGTATAGTACTTTGTATTTTTCCTCCCATCTGAAATTTGTTGTATATATTGTTCTGGTTTTTATTGCATAAGAGCCACGATTTGGGAAATTTATCGGAGTATCAAATAAAAATGTCTTGTTTGTGCGGCAAGAGTTTTACGACCCTATAAAACTCAACTAAAATACCTACGTACTTACTCCTACTAGTTTATTAGCGTTATCAAGGACAAGCAAAGTTTATATATGTTTTCACAAATTCCCTGGCCCTCTATAATGAAAACAAAAATATATTATGTAAAGAAATTTTGGTTTTGCTGCTTTTTTCGATTAGTCATAACTTATAGGCAAAGTTCTTAGGCTCTTTGGACCTCCCCTGACCGCAAACAAAATTGTCAAAAGACAATTTTGGGTTCAGTAAAATAAATTGTGTAAACACAAACGCTCGTAATTTGCGAACATGACTTGATTTTACATCGAATCCTGTTCACCTCATTTCGCGTAGAACTGGATTAGCATATCCGACATATTCGCAAAGTGGCACACGCAAAGCGACGCCCCGAACCGAAATAGACCGACGCCGACGCCTTGCCAACGCGACCGGCAGCTTTCAAAACTGAAATTCCTTGTAGCGGGGAACAAGCTACCACGAATCCGTTGCAGCAGATCACAACGTGTGTGGGTGTGTGTATGTGTGTGTGACATCTATGTTTATTTTGCGTGTCGACTGCGGCCATTGTTGCAAGCCGTTGCGTGTGCTTTGCTAGGTAAACGGTCCATCTTTTTTTACGACGACCATGCCGCAAACTAATTAGAGATAATGAGCTGAGTTTCTAATGGGTTTTCCGTGAGGTTGTTTTATTGCCTTACAACAAATAGCAACAGCAATAAATAAGAACAATTGTGTGCATTATAGTACTACAATGATCCAAGGATCAAACAACTTAGGAAACAATTTAATGCAGTCCAACAAACTAACAAGAAACTCAAGAACTGTCAAAACACAAAAAAAAAAAACGGGAAAAAAATTGGTTTTCAATTTTGTAGGGTTCCTGTAGACCAGGGGTGGCCAACTTTTATCTACTTAAGATCTACCTTTTATCTATAAAATATGCCGCGATCTACACGTTGTCATAGGCGTAGCACTCCCGCGAGCTATGGGTAGTAGGTAGATACGCAAAATATATGTAAAAAACTATTTCTTTATATATCACCTATTAAGTTTTCGATATAAAGGCATAAAGAAAATACATTTCCTGACTCAACTTTTCATATTTGCAGAGTTCATTATAAAAATGCACGGTATGGCTGAAAATTAGATTTTAAGATTTCGTGACACCTTTTTTTGCCAGGAAGAATAAATGGAAGATTTTTAGACTTATTTTCTATAACTTTTAGACTATTGTTGATCTATCAATAGATCTCGTACAAACAACTTGTTTATCTACCTACGGTGTTTATCTACGAGTAATATTAACATATTTGATTGGGTTTGAGGTGAAAGGATAGCCCTTTGCTAATATTCTTATCTTGTTGAGTTGTAAGGTTAGTCCTTTGCGAATGTTTGTTTATCTTGTCGAGCTGAAGGGCAGCCTTTTACTCAAATGTTAATTTATTTTCTTTGGCTGAAAGGGTATCCCTTTTCTAAAATGTATTTATTTTGTTGAGCTGAAAGGTTAGCTTCTTGCGAATACATATTTGTGTAAGCCCTTTACTGGCGTGGTAGGTAATTTATTGTGTTGAGCTAAAAGGTTAGCCCTTTGCTAATATTTGTTTATCTTCTTGAGATAAAATAGTTGTCCCTTTGATAATATTTGTTTAATTTTTGAGATGAAAGATGAGCCCTTTGCTAATATTTGTTTACCGTGTTGAGATGAAAAGTTACCAATTTGATAATATTTGTCTATATTGTTGGAGATGAAAGGTCGGCCCTTTGCTAATATTTGTTTATCTTGTTAAACTGATAGATTGGTCCTTTGCTTATTTGTTTATGTTCATGAGCTGAAAGGATGACCCCTTGCGAATATTTGTTTATTTTGTTGGGCTGAAAGGTTATAGCTTAACATGCTAATATATGTAGCTGAGCTGAAAGGTGGTTTGCTTTTTGCAATTATTTGACTGTTTTGAGTTAATAATTTTAGCGTTTTGAACGCCAAAGGAAAAGAAGTACATGTTGGTAACTTGATTATTGTTGAATGAGTAACACCTTTGATTTTCGCATGCGCGACTTCTCGAATGGTTAGGTGAGAGTGGGGATATCGGCGGTTGCCCTGTGTTTGAAACGTATGGGCGTGGCGCATGTGTTATTGTTCTTAGCGACAAGCAAACTTGCTCATAGATACGTTCGTATGGGCGTGGCGCGTGCGTTGTTGTACTTAGCGACAAGTAAATTTGCTCATAGATACGTTCCAGAGGGAAACCGCTGATATCCCCACTCCGTCCACCTAACCATTCGAGAAGTCTCGCATTCCCTTCAAAAAGATGACGAGAATAGACTCCCTGGTGCCCTTAATGCCCGGTGCGTATTCTCATCGGAGCCACCAGTTTTTTAACCGAATAACACTGAGCCCGATTGGAGCCACTTAGAGTGAGTGTTAGAAAACTTCAATTGATAGAACTTACCGGACATGTAGTGCAGGAGGATGGCGCATATCGGGTATATGCTTGGACTGAAGACAATATCGGGACAGGCGTAGCCGAGTACGGAGACGACCCTGTCGGCGACTATCCTGCCCCTGTGCGTGAGATGGTACGACTGGCAGTGGGTGGTCTCGACGAACGGCGGCAGGCTGATGGTCTTGTCCGGCAGTTCCCTGCTGCCGAAGACCTGCTCGACCATGTCCCAGTAGAAACCGTCCATGGTGTCCTCCAGAGACTTGCCGACGCGGTGCTGGGCGCACAGCAACGGCCATAGTCGCGACCTGAAATAGTAGCAATGGCGCATTCTTAAAATCATACACGTATCACGTATGGAATTATGACACGGCCAATCACAATTTCTCTATGAACATATCCGATAAAGTAGGTTAGGTAATGGGGTATTCCGGTGTTTTTGAAATTGTCATTTTTTACAAAGTATGGGTGCTACTGTTTGCTACTTCACAAGTAAAATATCAAACATTGTTTTAAATTAAGAGAAATCGTTGTTTGAAGTTTGAATTAGGATTGGTCTTTGTGACGTCACAAAGACCGCTCAAAGTGAGCGACTTGACAACGTTGCTATATCTAGGGTGCACGTAGTAAATTTTTGTCTTCTGTTGTGTCAACGTTTAGAATCGCTCGTTTGTTGACACCTGCTTTGGTTATTGAGGTTATATCAAACACTTGTTCAAAATGTATAAACTCCGACGCCGACATTGTTCTGTGCCGGGCTATAACAGCAGTAGAACAGTAACTTCTGATAAGATTTTCTTTACATTGCCGACTAGCGAGATGAGAGATGTTTGGCTTCAAGTTTCAATGATCAAATCATCTCTCAAAAAAGGTACCTTTATTCGTTGTCAAACAACAGGGTCGCCAACCGTCAACTTGGCCGATCAGCTGTTCGAGAGCTGCCCGCTGTTGCCACCGCTACTAGGGATCGGTAATCATCGTGTATTTCCGAGGGTGGTCGGTGAATTCAAACGAAATGCACTTTTAATTGCAATTATCTTATAGAAAAACTAAATCAAAAAGCTCATAGCTTAACTATATGAATCCTCATAAATTGTACAATAGGTTAAACCGAATATCTGCTTAAATTTTGACATGACCGGAATACCCTATTAAATTAAAGGTGGTACACACACTGGTCAACGGTTTTGTGCGATAAATGGTATAACGGCAGATGAGTTTGATAGGTAGGTACCTGTCTTACGCACGTTAAAAATCTGGTCAGCAATGGTATTCAACATGTCATATTCTGTTCAATGAGCTCAATATGTTAAGAATTTCACAGATGTACTCCAGAAAGAAAAACGACTTGATAGAATTCTTTAAGTAGGCTGAAATGAAACCTTTAATCTTAAACTTTAAAGTTAAAAACAAATCATGCGACGACTGCGTGCAGTTGTTTAGAGCAAGCCCTTTTTGTCCCACGTTTGACACTAATGAAATACCACTTCGCGGAATTTTCATTAGTTTCCGTCATACTTTAAGTTCATGGTTCAAGCCTTTTAGTAGAATTACTAGGAGAATGTGCAGGCCTAATAGGCCTGCTGGTCGACCTAGGTAGATCGCCGAAGCGTTAAGAGAGAGACAAAAATCCCGGATGCTCTTACACGCGCGACGTGATTATGCTCGTACGTTCGGCGCGGTTACGGGGCGCCATCTATTGCTTCGTAGCGTAACCTCAACACCGACATGACGATGTGTCGCCGTCTGGTGACCGCGTCGCGAAGCGCGCGGCCGTCGCCTGGCAACCCAGATCGGTTGCCATGGCGACGCGCTGACGAGTACACTCCCAATCGATAATCCATAAATTTAGCCGAATCGAGGTAAAAAATAAGGAGAACTGGGCCGAAAATGGACGAAATCGAAAGCCTAAGCACTGTAGAATCAAATTTCAGGCGGAAAATCGGCGCCTGTGGCGCCGATTATCGCTTCTCCGAGGAGCACACCTTTCCCCCGATTCGCCGATTTTCGTAAACTTCTTCCGCGGACTGTGTTTTTTAGTATATAGTAGTAGATAGTAGATATAAAGAAGGGAAAGGATACGTAACAATAATGAACTATTTGTAGATGTATTAGTGTGGAATTATTATGCTCAGCAGTTTACCATTCTCACGGTGAATATAAAAGGGCTTGGTACCGATTTACATGTATGCAACGTATAATGATAACAAACTAGAATGAATAAATTTACCAATCCATTAATAAAAATTTTTTGTAGTTACTAGGTAGGTCCTGTAACCAAATAAAATCGGCCCGAGGTACATACTTTTCAACTGACATAGGTACATATTTTACTTAAAATTACTTAAAATCAAACAAATTTGTTTGTACCTTGGTCAAATATGTTCAGGGGACCCAAAAGGACATATTTCCGCTAAAATCTAATTTTTTTTTGCACGATTACAATATTTTATTTTATCATACGCAGTGTATGATAAAGTAAAAAGTAGGCACCAAGTTTGTGAATGGGCAAAATTGGTTCACTCCATTTTCTTTTTAAATATTTTACGGTGGGGGGTATTTTAACTTCGGCCCGGCTGAAGATAATTTTCTTACTAGTTTTTTCATTGCCTTAAAAAATAGATTTTAAAAAAGGATTTTAAACCGTCCTAGTTGAATGCGCATACTGGAAAGGGCTGTGCATTTTGAAGGAAATAAATAGAACAAATAAGTTGATACACAGGGACAAATACCTATAAAAGAAAAATTAACATTGCTTGCTATTTGATACCAGCTATAATGTTGTACCTATGTTTTTACAGAACTCACACATTCTACATACATATTCCTGTAAAAATACAGCATTGTCACCGTAACTTTACAGAATATTTATGAAATTTCACTGGAAAAGTGGTCCGTGAAATTGCAGCCCTTAGAACTAATTTTCCACCATTGAAGAGCGTTTCATTACAGACAATGTTGTTGATTATTTGAAAAATTGCAAAATTGCTTTACACATTTTTCTCTGTGTATTTTTTCTTCGGACTGATATTGGGAAGGAGTGAACGTATCAAATTTTATATCACACCAAAATGACCATAGCATTGAATGTTCTAGCTTCAATAATCTTAATCAAAGATAAGCACATTAAGAAAAAATGTTGGCGCCTGAAGCTTAACCTCCACAGATATGAAGAGAAAACACAATGGCAACTTTGTGCAGTTGTATTTTATCAGTTATAACTCAAACACAGGACCGAAATTAACACCCGTCCGCTTAAAATCGTGTGCTATATGGATCACATGTTTTTCGCATGTTTTTGTGTACAATGTGCAAAGTTCTCGCTTTCATTTAAGCCTATTCAAAGACTCTACACTCTACACGCAACAAGTTTGAAGAAATAATGGCACAAAATAGAAGTCTTCGATCTGCTCCAAAATAATAACGGGGCTTCACAGAATTCTTGTTCAAACTTGTAAGGTCGAAATTAGTGAAAGGTCTGTGAAGTGGTTTGTCACAGAACAACACTGTTCTAGATTTGGTTGCCAGATTTGTAACTTACGAAGAATACTATCGAAATCATGCCTCATACCGTCTGGCGCAAAATCAATGTGTTATTCATTAATAGATTGCCCAGATTATAATTTAAAATCGGATCGGTGTAAAAACTAACGAATGAACTAAATAACCCATTTCAGTGCGTTAGATTAAACTAAAGATTCTTGCAAATGAACACCAATGAACACCAAACATCGACACACTGGTCTACATTGTCCTATATTTGGCAAATAGTCTACACTCTACTGTACCTGATAGTGCTGTCGACGGGCCAGTAGTTGTTCCTAATAACGCTCTTCGCATCCTGCTTCCTGCCCTGCTGCAGCAGCTGCTGAACGTCCGCGAACGACTTGAGCGGCTTCGCGGTAGGACTCTGGTGCGGCGGTATGACGATGCCGCTGGCGTCCACGTACGCCGAGTAGACGGTGTTTGATTCATCGGGGTCGTCCTCCAGCACCGAGGGCATCGTGGGCATCGCTGTTGGCCCGGCGGCGGCGGCGCGAGTCCCCTTCCCGAAGAAGCGCACTATGTCAGGTCCTGGAACATCTTCGGATCTGCAAAACCAAACGACGTATACGTCAGTATTGAAGCGACCAACAAAACAAGGCTGATAAAAATTTGGTATTCCAGCATATGCTTTATAATAGTGTATTTTATAATCATTCAAATGCCCAGGGTTACTAAAGGTTATTGTAATATGTAAACGTCATTTTCGATTTAGGCAAATTGCTATTCGCATTGGCAATAAAGATTTCAAATATGTATGTTACCGCTAGACGTACCGCTTACTAGTAATAATATTAAAATGAACTATCAACAGCAAATAAATAAATACACATTCTCTCATATTAATTTGGTGTGTCTAACCCCATTTGGCCGGAAGTATTGTGCACACCTCCCCGAAGGGGAGGACGGTCAGTGTATCGATACCCTCATCGATACCCTTTTGTATAACAAAAAACCTATTAGGCTTCTTATTAACAGAAACCTTGGTGTGCCTAGCCGGAAATAACCGGAAGTGGTTTGCAGACCAGTTATTTACAAGACGATGGTATCTGCGTTACCTTACAAAACAGATGTGTCAAATTTGCCCCAATTATAGAAGAACATATGTAATTTCATAGTAGTTTTGTCTAACCAACCCCGGTTGGCCGGAAAGGTCAGGCACACCGACTACAACAGTTAACATCGTCCGTATATCATTACAATCATCGAACCGGGTTTTTTGTTATACAAAATGGGCGTGATGTTCGATGAGGGTATCGATACACTGACCGTCCTCCCCTCCAGGTGTGCACAGTACTTCCGGCCAAATGGGGTTAGGCACACCAAGTTATTATGAGAGAATGTGTATTTATCTATAAGTAACAAAAGAATGGAGATGTTTTATGAGGGTACTACGACACCGAATTGCAGCACATAATTAGCGTGATTAAACACCCTTTCGGCCAATATTTCTTAGGCATACCAGCATTTTCCGTTTATTGAAATCATTTTACATTACATATAAATTATTGTAGTCATGTTTTACATTTTAGACAACAATGGGTGTTATTAAGTTTGAATTTATATGTCGTTCTTGCTATATTTTACAATAAAAAGGAACTTTCTTTCAAATTTATTTTTTTTGTAATCCTGTAGCTTCAACGATAGAGTAATATTTCTATTTAGATGTGTCAAAAGTTTCAACGAGATCAGTGAAACATTTTTTGAGCAATCGCTTAAATTGCGAAAATGCTGTTTTGAGAAAAACGGGTATGAGTGTTTTACATTTTAGACAACAATGGGTGTTATTAAGTTTGAATTTATATGTCGTTTTTGCTATATTTTGCAATAAAAAGGTACTTTCTTTCAAATTTATTTTTCTGTAGTCTTCTGACTTCAACGATACAGTAATATTTCCTTTTAGATGTGTCAAAAGTTTCAACGAGATCAGTGAAATATTTTTTGAGTTATCGCTTACACTGATTGCGAAAATGCTGTTTTGAGAAAAACGTGTTTGATGTTTTGATAAGTGCACCCACAACGATTGACTATAAACATGCATTCCTGTAGAGATTTATCTAATCTACAATTTTTATAATAGCTATTTCAACAAGACGCGTGCGTACGTTTTAAAAGTTGATTCTTTCTCAAACCTACAAGGCGTATTGACGCTAGAATCCCCAATCTACGAAACACTTTGACTAGACTACGTCGTTTACAACAGATTATGATGCTTTCTTTTGTACAATCATAGGACTACAGCAACATTACTGTTGTAGAAGGAAATTTGAAACGCAGGTTTTTTCTGTATCATCACGAAACTGTTCTTCTGTCGCCAAATGAGTGTTACTAACTTGAAGGTGTCAAAATATGAAAAGAAAAAGTTTGTTTGAATCATTGACAGCCTAAAATCGTCAAAACAATAATGAAGGTTCCGTAACACAAACTTAACATAACCCCCAAATGTTCGTACATCGGCAAATTGCTCTTCAAACAACTACCGAACCAAAGTTTGGTAACTGTAATAGGAAATTTATATAAAATGTCTCTATAACTGTATGATAAAAGAAAATAATGTTGTTGAAGAAAATTCTAAATAAATTCTAAATAACTACTTTAAAAAACTAAAGTTGGCAATACATTGACCGGTACAAATAAAGGAACGCTCAAACCAACTTAGCTAAACTAAAGATGTTCAATAATAATAATAATAATAATAAATGACTTTATTGACCACACAGAACATACAATCAACAATACAAAAAAAAATAGAAAAAAAAATTAAAATTTACATATTTATAATAATGGATTCTTAAGTGTGGTCAAAAGGTGCGGGTTCAAAGATTTCTCTTTGATCTTCCACCCAGACCTTGTTGTAGTACAAGGAAAAATAATACCAAACAAAGTAGCACAAACATGCATGCTGCCAACTATACGCTCCCAAAGTTGCAAGAAAAGAAAAATACCGAGAAAAAAAAGAAAGAATAATAAAAAGTATGTGCCGTGTCGTGCCGTGAATACCTTTGGTAATCTTTGACTGATTTTAATTATTTGTTTTTCTGGACATTTATCAAGATTTTATCGTCATATGCAATAGGGTATTTGACTGTATTAAAAATATGGCGCGTATTATAGTCATCCTAATAGATTACAGTTTAAGAAAACTATTTGTTTTACGCTCTTACTTTTCAAAAAAAAAATCATTTATTTCTATTAAAAACGTGTTATTGGGTGTAAAAAGTGTAACGGTGTACAATATCCGAACGCAGCTTATGCAGCGCGCCACTCTCACCGTACAATACCGGGTTATCCGAACGCGGTCTTATGCTTCTCCCGTTTGAATTTTATAGCACTAAAGTGCCATGTAAGCATAACTTTGTAGGATAGGATAGCCCTAACCTTAAGCTGTCAGATCAGATAATACCTGGTTCGAAAATACGATAGATAACTTATTGTAGTCAGTTTTACTTATGTCGAAGTAATCTTCACAACAAAAAAGACTTGTATTGGCCGCTATTTATTTCATTTGGATTTCTACGAGCCAACCACTTTTTTTCGCAGTTTCAGATCTTGCGGAACAGCAACAAATAGTTTATCCGGAGCTTTCCTTGACGTATTTCTGCATTGTGGATTTATACACCATTTATAACCCATTTTTATGTAGAAATTGTGAAAACACATCATACAACACAATTACCAAACGGCGACGATGCCGATGCTGACAGACCATATGGGCCGATTTGACATCTACTATCGGGTGATGTCACACAACAGAAAGTATCGTTTTGGCGGGACTTTTTGTGATTCAATTTTCAACGCTGATTTTTATGAAATATTGAGGAAATAATTACGAAAAATAATTCATTTACAATGTAGAGTGAAGGAATA
Organism: Aphodius sticticus; assembly: GCA_963966075.1. NCBI lineage: Eukaryota > Metazoa > Arthropoda > Insecta > Coleoptera > Scarabaeidae > Aphodius > Aphodius sticticus. The sequence continues at coordinate 26,881,673 of OZ014508.1, forward strand.
AACACACTAAGATGGTTTTCCTATAATAGTCAAATACCCTATTATACGGGGAGAACCAATATGATGTTTCTAATCTACGTTTGAGACACCCTGTAGGGTAACTGAGAACTCAGCTACAACTTTAGCATTTTGTTTTTTAATTCATCGCACTATCTAAATTGTTGTAAAAGATACACAGTTTTAAGTAAAATGTTTCATTGTTGTAGGGAGAAAAAACAGCAACAAGAGTTTTGCGATGCGGGTTGAATATTCCACAATCCTTCAGAATCAAACATGAAAACGTATCCTTTGGATGCTACGTCGCCTGCGTGCTGTAATTTCAAAACAGGTGGACAAAAACGTTGTTGAAGTAGCAAGACACGTGAAGTTTTACTTTTTAAAATGTTAAATCGTTGTCCCTCTTTTATTCCACCGGGTGTAAATGGACTAAAAACATCACTTTGGTTTTCCCGGTATAATCAGGTGGTAAACTCTGTTTTTCAAATTTACAATTGTATTTGATAATGTTGACGAAATTCTTTATCATATGGCGAAAAAAAATAATAAAAATCGGGTAAAGATTTCAGAAATTAGTGAATGTTTTGCAAAATGGGTATCAGGTGTTTCTATAATTGTGTCGGTCAGTGTATTATAAAAGAACATACATTTTTCATATTCTAGATACAAAATTAATAAATACTAATAAAGAAAATATAAATATATAATAAATCATAAGTGTCAAAATGATATCGGACATTACTCATTGAAAAAAATACTCTCCCAGGACATCATGATATTATTTATATACGCCATTTTCTTTCGCGAAAGCTGTTTTTCAGATAGTTAATGTCGTACTGAGTAAACAGTTGTGGACATATTTGTTTTTTTCAATTCCATGGAAGTTACACAACCGTTGAAATATTACGAAAACCGTATTTTAAACAATCCTACCTTCTTAATGAACTTGAGAAAGCCAATAAGTCGGGAAGTATAAACCTTTAAGTCAGAATTAAATATACATTTCTCATTTGTTTAATTTCTTTTACTTTTTTTGGTTTATTATTTTACAAAACTAGTAACCCCGTTTTGCTTTTATACTTTACATTTATTATATTTTTACTTTATCATACGTAGTATGTAAAGTATTGTAATCGTGCCAAAAAAAAATGAATAAGTCTTTTTGGGTCCCGTGAACATTTTTAACCAAGGTACAAAAAAATGTCTGTGTGTTTGTGTGTACCCGTTTTTGTGGCGACGATTCCGAAGAAACTACTAAAGGTATCGGGACGAAACTTCATATTTAGAAGTTTCATGACCAAACATAGAGCTGAAAAGGTTTGTTGAAAAGGGTCCAAAGGAACTGGAAGTTTAGTCTTAGCATTTTTGTAAGATTTTGCAAATAAGCCGCCATTTCTGGAATTTCGTCGAAATAGTTAAATAATAAATTAAAGTAGAGGAAATTCTGAATAATTTATGACTATGACATTTTTTGGTACAATCAATAGTTTAGCTGCATGAGCAATTTCTATTTCATCGAGATCGGTCGTACTGCATTAAAACTAGTAGCCAGGTCAGATATTTTGAGTCTAATGACAGTAGGTAGTGTCAAACGCTAATGTTTTGACAATACCTACTGTCAATATAAGCTGCGTTCGGATACTGTACACCGTTACACTTTTTACATCCAATAGCACGTAAGTGTCATTTGGACGGTGTACCCGGTGGTGTCAACGGAGTACCATATCCGAACGCAGCTTTAATCGACATATCTGTCTAGTTCTACTAGTTTTATTGTAATGCAGACATGGCCGATCTCGATAAAATAGAATCTCATGCAGCTAAACTATTAGTTTTATGATAAAGTCATGTGCGTTGGCCACATCAGATTTTTATTGTTGTAATGGTAAACATTTTTGCATTAATTTATGTCATTTATTACAAAGTGAATTTATCATGATGAATGACACTTTTGCACTGTACCTACGAAACTTCTTAAATTTGTATTTTTCTATTAAAGAATGATCAGTCGGTTAAAAATTAGTTCTAGTAATCTTGACAAAGATTACGTAATGATAATAAAAAGATAATTTTACATGCGTGGGATCGAGAGCGTGTGTTCTTGGTTGATGTCTTGATGCTTAAATAATAGTAATAAGTACACTTTAACGTTTTACAACTCTAACCTCACATCTAACTCAATTCTTGCTTACTACATCCACGTGAATGGTTGCGTCCCCGTTTTATAAGGGTTACTCTCTCTCCCTCTCTCTCTATTCGAGAATATTCCAAATGATCCGTACAAGGTGGCGTGTTGTAGAAATTCTCGAAGATTCGCGAAGCAAACTATCTCCATGACAACATCCGAAAATTGTGGGAGAATCAGGGATCAGAGCTGTAGAGAAACAACGACCAATTTGGGACATACTGTATAAGATCCGATACGTTGCCTTGATGATAATTTGCTTGCGTAATAACTTCGCAATGTCAATAATTTCCATTGGTGCAAGCATTCTTGAGTTAAATCGACAAAAGAAAGTAGATCGATCTGTTCTAAATTGGCCGCAACTTATCGCATAATAAATAAATGCCCAAGAAGTACATTTACACAAATTTCGCAACCAAAACCGGTAAAAACTGAACGAAACGTCTGATAATATCAATCCTACAATCACATACATAAAATTACGTATGCATATACCAACCATAGTCTATTTTTAACAGTTCGACATCGCAATAGGCACCAAAAATAAATCATACTCGAATAAATTAAATATTTATAAAGTGCGCATATTTATAACTTTTGACGTGCAAATATTTTGAACGCCTATTTTGCATGTACTATAGAACAATAAAGTAAACAAACACGGAACATCGAGTGAAATCAGATAGCCCATGGCAAACACGATACGTTTGTTATCTCTAATATTTTGCCAACTTCGCGTTGATTTCACGTATTGCAACATAAATGCATGTTGGCTAAACAAACACAAAAAATAAGTGTATACGGTATGTCAATATTATTATTTTCCATACACAATTGCCGAATTTGTAACTTAGTTGAGTTGGACATGCTTAAAAGGATCAATGGCCTTATTCTGTTATAATACAGGATGTTACTAATAGAATGTGAAATAGCAGTAAAGAATTACATCTACAGATTCTATCTAAGCGCAGATCCTTATCTGTGTTGATACATATTTACCTACAGTCTCAACGTAAATATTTAAGTTCAGTAATGTCACTATGGAGCACATTTTATTCACTCTGTGGATAGCCATGTCCTCATTCCACTTAACAAATTTTGCAGTGAACTAATTACTACTTCAATGTCGCTAATAATGTTTTTATTCTTTTATAAATTACGATATTTTATGCATAATCAACATAATCAAAACAATTATAAACATCTTGTGATTCAAAATAATTGTGGACAGTTCCATACCGCACAAACATTTGGGTATTTTATGTTTTGCTCCTAACGTAGGTAACTCCAACATTCGGGAAAATCTGTAATTAATTTTACCTTGTCCATTGGTGATCCTCGACCTGTCTTATTTAATGTTTAATTATTTAGGATATATAAATTTATTTAGTTGTCCTAAATGAATCCTGGCTTCAAGAATCAGAAGAGCAAACTAGAAAACTACAAAGATGAGTTTATGTCACGGAAAACTCGCGGAGGAGGAATTGTGGTATACATCAGAAAAGACAATGTTCTTCAGTATGTTGTGATCGTACTAAAGTCTAATATTCGGAGTAGAATTCTGTAAGTAGGCTGAAATGAAAACAGCTGTGAGAAATAGTGTAGAACACCGTCTTTTACCGGGCGCGTACCTGTTTTGGGTTTGCTTTTCACAGAAAAGAAACATCCTTTAAAGTTTTACCATCATAACTTTAATATTTAAGGTTCAAGCTACAGGTCCTAAAGGTTAGCTGCAAACGGGGTGGTTATGTTTAAAACAGTTTGGACAGTTTAAACATGTTTTAAAACAAATATTGTTTCAAATTATTTCGCTTTAAATATGTTTTTAAAACAGTTTGTTTTAAATGTTGTGTTTTAAACGTGTTTTAAACTACTGAAATTTGAACAGTTTTTGTTGTTTTTCATAAAATATAGTAATAAGTGAAATTTTAAACGATTTATTCTCTGTTTAAAACATGTTTTCTTGTGTGTGATTTAAAACATGTGTAAAACATGCTTTTTTTGTGAAAAAGCATTGTTTCGTTAAAAAGCATAATTTTATAAAAAAAAAATTTTATTTTGCTTAAAATAAAAATTATGCTAACATTAACCCATAAAGAGGAAATAATAAACTTAACAGACAAGGGCTTGTCTCATAGTTCATTTGCAATACGCCATAATGTAGGCAAGGTCAGAATCGCGAATATTAAAGCTAAAAAAGTGCTAATTTTAAGATATATCCCACGAACTGAAAAAGGGGCGGCCAATCTCGAAACTATTTGTACAGCCGAGTACCCTTATGAAGACCAAGCGATGTTTACCTGGTTATGCAGCAGCGTAAACGTCATGCTCAATATCTGCGGCCATAATGGAAGAAAAAGTGCGAATACTTTACAAACCACGTTAGATTCGTTTGTAATCACCCAGTGAGTGGTTACAAAAGTGTTTAAACGAGTTGATATGTTTTTTTTTGTATCTTGAATGTTTATTTATTTACGTTTTATTTGTATTGTGTTACTTTGTATAGTTTAAAAAAACGTTTATATGTACTATTTTTCCAAACTGACATAAACAAAAACGTGTTCTGATTTCTAGTACACTAGCAATAGGTAACTGAGAGGTATCTATAATCCGAACTTAGTTTGGATTATAGATACCATTTTAAAATGTGTAAAATAATAAAAAAAAAAGGTATCCATACACCGACCGGCGTTCGGATGATAGATACACTTTATACGATATGTGTAATCCGAACGATCGAGTAACCCGAACGGTGTCTGCCATGGGCGCCCGCAGAAATATTTCCAGGGGGTGCAAAACGAAAGCCGGCAATGGGTTGGGTTAAAAGTTGCCAACTCCAGAAGATAATCTTAACGGAAACCGGAGCTACCGTTCCGCTTTTAGTATAAAAAGCCAATCGTTAATAACAAATTTCTATTATACCCCAAATTGTAGGTAATTATAAGACGTAGAGCGGAGTTTTGCCCCATGGAAAACTAGCCCTAATCATAACTCCAATTGTAGGTAATTAAAAGACCTAGTAGCCCTTCGACGCTTGGAGTTTTGCCCCATCGACAATAAACCGTAAATGGCGATAATGTCCGTTCGAATAGCAAACGTATTTTAATCATCTGCTGCAGAAAAATGTTTATAACGTTTGGAAAAATTATTGCATAAGTTCCTATCATACCCCAAATTGTTGGTAATTTAAAGACCTAGTAGCCCTTCGACGTTCGAAGTTTTGCTACATGGACAACAGCCCTTAAATGGCGATATGGTCCGTTCGAATAGCAAACGGATTTCAAACAGTTGGTAAAGAAAGATGTGTATAACTGTTGCAAAAATGGTTGCATAAATTTTCATCATACCCCAAATTGTTGGTAATTTAAAGACCTAGTAGCCCTTCGACGTTCGGAGTTTTGCTCCATGGGCAACAGCCCGTAATACGCGATATGGTCCGTTCGAATAGCAAACGGATTTCAAACAGTTGGTAAAGAGAGATTTATAGCTTTTGCAAAAATGGTTGCATAAATTTCCATTATACCTCAAATTGTAAATAATTAAAAGACCTAGTAGCCCTTCGACGATCGGAATTTTGCCCCATCGACAATCACCCGTAAATGGCGATAATGGCCGTTCGAAAAGCAAACGTATTTCAATCAGTTGCTCCAGAAAAATGTTTATAACTTTTGCCAAATTATTATATAAGTCTCTATCATACCCCGAATTCTAGGTAATTAAAAGACCTAGTAGCCCTTCGACGCTCGGAGTTTTGCCCCATCGACAATAACCCGTAAATGGCGATAATGTCCGTTCGAATAACACAGTTATTACAATCATCTGCTACAGAAAAATGTTTATAACTTTTGCAAATATTGTTGCATAAGTTTCTATCATACCCCGAATTGTAGGTAATTAAAAGACCTAATAGCCCTTCGATGTTCGGAGTTTTGCTAAATGGCGATAATCTCCGTTTGAATAGCAAACATAATTCAATCAGTCAACTTTTGCAAAAATTGGTGTTTGTTTCTGTTTTGTAATTGAAGATCTATGAATTTTTATATGTGTTTATTAATTATTTTATTATTAAGTTCTATTAATTTATTATTATTTTTTCAATTAAGTGATAAATGTTTTTAACACTAGTTATAAATCAGCATGTAATTCATGATTTTTTCTTCTTTCCCCTGTTATATCAAAAGCCACGGGGGTGCAAGTGCACCCCCTTGCTCCTCTCTGCGGGTGCCTATGGTGTCTGCCAACTTTCTATTCGGATTAGCCGTACATCACTGTATTACCAAAATCACGTTTATCAACACAATACCCAGTAGGTACATTTTGTCGCGGGCTCTCGGAATATCTGATTTTTTGATTTCTCTATTGTTCTCCTGGGATTTGAAAGAAATAGTTTTCTAGCTGATAGTCTTCATGGTCTTTCAAGTCTTGCGCCACAACCGAGGTAGAATTGGCCCACGCGATAAATCAGCTTCCGGTATTAACGCTAAAATCTAGTTAATTTTATTTATTTATTATTACTTTTATCGTCGTAAATTCTTTATAATTCTTCATTGCGAATTCTAAATCTCTAACCACGGCTGAGCTAGAGAATCATTTAAGTCACTCTAATTTAGTCGCAGTAGTTTTTACCATACGAATAAAACATGTGGTATAAAGCAAGTCCTGAACCATCGTTTCTCATTTATTTAAACATCGACTAAGTATTGGGCAGCGTAATTACCCAACGTTGGAATTGTCATAATTGATGATAATTTGCACATTGTAGAACGCAAGGTCAAGAGACCAATGTCTTTATTTAATTGCTTCAGGTAAAAATTGATATTTAAAGAAATAAACATGTACAAAAGAAGTTTTAGATTATGTTGGGAAATTATTATTTATTATTTCTGGTGTGGCTAGCAAATAATGTATTTTTAGCTTTTTCGAAATACCTTCTCGTCTTTTCTTGGATTTTAATTTGAAATCATGCACCCATCTATCCAGACGTTTCCTGGTCCTCCGCCAAATCTTATTTATAGTCGCATAAGGAGCGGTAAGTAACATCACTCAGTCATTGAAATTACCGTAACACGTGCGAGTACAAAGTATTTCACAATATTTCTACGGCTTCGTAATGTTTGTAGAGATCCGTATGCGTTCATTTATGGTGAAGCGAATCATCCTACTATAAGAGAAACCAGACGTAAAACTTGTCATCATAGTAGATACGTGCAAGGTAGCACGACTGTTGCGAAATTATCGGGCGTTTCTGTGTAGTGAATAGTGATTGTGGTACTAAGAAATACCCACAACCTAGACAATATATTAAATATATCATATTAATAAAAATGGGTAAATAGTGTTTTTACTTTATCATACGCAGTATGTAAAGTATTGTAATCATGCCAAAAATTTTTTTTGAGATGTTAGCGGAAATATGTCTTTTTGGGTATCCTGAACATTTTTTACCAAGGTATGTGCGTGTGAACCCGTTTTTTGTGGCGACGATTCCGGAGAAACTACTAAAGGTATCGGGACGAAACTTCATATTTAGAAGTTTCATAACCAAACTTAGAGCTGAAAAGCTTTCTGTTGAAAAGGGTCCAAAGGAACTGGAGGTTTAGTCTTAGCATTTTTGAAAGATTTTGCAAATAAGGCGCCATTTCTGGAATTTCGTCAAAATAGTTAAATAATAAATTAAAGATGAGAAAATTCTGAATAATTTAAGACTATGACATTTTTTGGTACAATCAATAGTTTAGCTGCATGAGCAAATTCTATTTCATCGAGATCGGTCGTAGTGCATGAAAACTAGTAGCCAGGATTTGTCAGATTTTTTGATTCTAATGACAGTAGGTGTCAAATGCTAATGTTTTGACAATAACTTCTGTCAATATAAGCTGCGTTCGCATATTGCATTACACTTTTTACACCCAATAACACGTAAGTGTCATTTGGACGGTGTACCCGGTGTCAACGGAGTACAATATCCGAACGAAGCTTTAATCGACATATCTGTCTAGTTCTAGTAGTTTTATTTTAATGCAGACATGGCCGATCTCGATCAAATAGACTCTCATGCAGCTAAACTATTAATTTTATATATAGTATGATAAAGTCATGTGCCTGGCCACATCAGATTTTTTTAATATGTAAATTCATGAATATAATATTCTATCAGATTTTTTTTGTTTTCGCCGTTCCGCTCTATTGTGCTCGGGGCTCAGTTTTGTTCTTGAATAATTTAATAGTACTTTCGATAACTTATTGATCTTCTGACATGACAAAGCCTGGACCAAGCTCTTGCCCGAGCGCTACATTATTCCTGACTGGAATTTAAAAGCTACATAATGTACTCCCAACCAGATTAGTAATCGTGATAACATTACCTTATTGTTAGATTTTAGATATATATTACCGCAAATTTGTCCCTAAAGTATCTAAGAAGAAACCTTGATCGTTTGTTTGAATGTGGGCGCAAATTTTAAGTGGAAATATGAACGGTTGTCATGTCAAAATACGGCAATTTGAACAAATGTTAAATATATATTTTAAATCTAAAATGAGCCGACCCTCTAGCAATTCACGCTCCACTTTCTAACTAAGATAACTTTATAAAGAAATCATATTTTTACAAAATATGTAGTTAATTAGTATAAAATATTTGTTACACTTTTTTAATGGTACACAGAGAAATTTTTGTTTAATTCAATAAATATGCATTGACTCAAAGAAATCTGGTGTTGCAATAGAGGGAAAGGAATATTTCTTTGTGGATAAAAGCGCATTTGTTTGAAATATTTGTTTGGTAGAAAGAACGTTTATTTGTGTCAAACAACTTATGTTTTAAGTTAAAATTTACGATTTATATATTATAAGAAACGAGATTTATTGAAATACTTCAAATGGTATGATTGTGTTGAGTGAAAGAATTATATTTTTTTAAATTATCGAAATTGTTGGTCGAGTTAAAATGCGATATTTTAAGTTTGCAATACCTGCTTTTTTATTAAGAGGAATCAGTACTGCTGGTACGTCCTATAAAATAAGCTCCATAGGCAGCTTAATGTTGCATCAATTCTCTCATGTTATACATCAAATTATAGATAAAGGTGTATTACTTGCTGTGGTAATGTATTACTTGTTGTTATATCCACGCTACGTGATAAAATATAACTTATTGATGTACTCGAAGAAGTAAAGTTTTGAGTGAGAAAAGCATGTAAGATATTGATATTTTTACGTGAAATTTTGTACACTTATAGAGGAAGGTGTAACTTTGACCTATTATGTGGTACTTTTTTCAATTTTAACCTGAGTTCTTCGTAAAAAAATTGCAAAATCAGCCAATTTTATGTCATATTCAGAAATAGATTTGTCAAAAACGAACAGAACTATCAAAAATCTACCACTAGACACAAAATTATATATGTTTTATCTTTAATTTGGTGTATTTCTTTTACGATTATGTGAACTAATTCCTGAGAAAAAGCCTCAGAACTTTTGCGTGTTTTGCAAGCAAAACGTAGGGGGTATGGATTCCCGTTAAATAAGTTATTAGTTTGAAGGAGTATGAATTAATGTGGACACCTATTGTTGACAAGAATTTTTCGGAGGCTACAGTAGAGCAAAATCACCACGTGTCACCCTCTTTTGGGATATCGCACATCCTCGACCAGTGGTTGGTCTTCCCAGCCCTCATACATATGTCAAGCTTAGGTTGGTAATGTGTACGCTGATTTGGAACTTGAACCTGCAGGCACTGTGCTATCTGTGCTCTATACTGCCGATCACACGGCCTTTATACTAAAGGTATGGCCGAATTGCTAGGGGTCAGTTTAGAGCGCCATCCAACAATACAGTTGGATGAGATATTCACACAAATATATATTTATTTGAATCAAAATACGATTTCTTTGGCGGAAGTAAACCTATTTTTAAGCCAAAGCACAAATATTACTTTAAAGGAAATGAATCTCTTCTTGTATACAAATGTATTTGTGTGAATCAAAATTAGATTTCTTTGTTGTAAAAAAATGTCTTTACATCAAAATAAAAATATTGGTTTAAAGGAAAGTAATTTTTGTTTGTATCCAAATATATTTATTTAACGTAAATAAATATTCCAAATAAATTAATCTCTACAAGCAAATAAACTAGAGTATTCAGAGTAGAGTAATGCAGTAAGTGAATATTGTTGGCGTCAAAGAAATATTTTTTCACCCAAAACAATAAATTCAAACAAATATATTTGTTTAAAAAAAAGTAATCTTTATTATCTGTGTATATTTACCGTAGACGTCATATACGTCAAGGAAAGTTGCAAACCTACTTCAAATTTATGAAAAAAATTTGGAAATTGGAGGCAAAACATTTTCAGGCAGACACACTTGGCAAATGTTGTTTTCTGGCACTTGATAACTACAATTTGACTTCAATTGTTGTCCTTGCTAACCACATTATCCGTTTTCTATATTATAGCTCACAAAATAAACATAAAATTTATTAACAATTGCCATTTTCTAAACTGGTAAATCGCTATTCAGTGAAACAAAAATTCATTGAAATGAAAATTCATTGTAATGCTTATTTTGATGTCGATACGTTTGTATCATTTGAATTTTCAATTATTGATAACATCGTTATCTTTATTTTGAATCCACCACTTTCCATGAACACTACATAAACAAAAAAAACTGCCTCCGGATAACCTATTTCCATATATTTGAAATACTTGGTGTCATGAATGAAACTGAGTTTATGGTCTGAGGTATGTACTAATGAGCACAATCATAAAGTGAGACTTTATGGTCCAGTTTGTATGAAGAAGAGCGAATTAGTTAGACAAGTACATGCTCCTAATACATGGAGCAGATGCTGCTAATACCTATACGTAACAGATTTTTTGAGAAGATTTTAAAACTGTTATTTTTTGTTTTTGTTGAAAATGTATAATAAGTATAACATAGGAATGGATTCAATTTGATAACGCACCACTTCTTTCAAAAACCTCTTCACAAAAAACTGGTTTGCAAGCCTCTCTACAGTCCCCTTGGAAATTGAAACGATGAACTCCTTGGAAATGCCACATAAAACTTTTTCTACTTTGCATTCACAATGCACACATTGTAATACTGTTTTCGGTGTTACAATTAACACATTGTAACACCGAAAACAGTAACATTTTTGTCTAAGATTGCCAGGATTGGTACACAATGATATCAAATGCCAAATGTCAAACGTACAATACATAACCACACACTGCCCCTTTTTAATCGCTTGCAATCGCATAAACTGCGAAATATCAGTATTCTATACATATTTAAACATGCGTGTAGCCTGCTATAGTATGGCCAAAGGTTGTGGCTTTCTTAGTTTTGCTGTGTTCATCAAAATACGCCAGCATAACGTTTTCGGTGATGTTTTACGACTCTGGTAAGTGATCGTTATCATTCTTTTCAACTAAACATCAAATCCCTTTTTCAGATATAATTCAAGGACCACATTTACTTTAATAAGGTATTATGCGAAGATCAAACCTACATCGCAGATATGAATGATTTTAATTACTGCTACGAGATTGTATATGCGCAATCAATGGTTTATCAGCATACACGTATGAAGCTATAGTACATTTAAAGTGTAGAGGATTTCTTAGTTTATGTAACGTATAAGTTTTCGGTAACATTTTGGACCGAATTCTGTTCGGCTCAATTCGTATTCATTTTTGTCCGTCGCTTTCGACTTCGTCTTAGTTCTGGTTGTGTGCAACATATTTGTATTACCTCCATCACATGTAATTTTACTAAGTATAATTTATTCTAATAAACTACTTTGCCGAAATCAAAATTGGGTTTCAATTATAAGTGCTTGTAAATATATAAGCCGCAACGGCTCGGTAGCGGAATTAGGTAGACACCGCTATTAAACGTTAGGTGTTAAAACTTAGCATAATTTATTCTAATAAACTACTTCACCGAAATTAGAATTTGGTTTCAATTATAAGTGCGTGGAAATGTATAGGCCTCAACGGCTACCTAGCGGAATTAGGTTGACACCGCTATTAAACGTTAAGCGTTATAACAATTCTTTAGTAAGTTCTTGTTCTTCGAAGTAACTAATCAGTCACCGCCAAACACTTCTAACACTTCCAAACAATAAGATGCTGATTATTATACTTATGAAACCACTATTAAAGTTGTTGACTTTTTAGGTTAAGTTTCATATATTTATCACAGTAGGGTTAAAAGTGTTGCCCCAAGCTTCATTATGATCATCGTTGAGACCTCGCTGAATATTTATTCAAACTTGTAGGCTAAAGTAGAGTAATTTTATTCACAATTAGATTTTGTCAAGATGTTATCTCATAGATCTCATCCTTAACGAAGTTGACAGTTACTACAGTGCTGCCACGTGGTACCCGCGAAATACCCTAGATTATAATTTAGCGCAATATAGTAACCACAATTTCTAAATTTATATAAAATTAATGACGCAAAGTAGAAAAAATAGTATATTACACTCGTTTTATAAGACGTATTGGCGCACTCGTTCCATTTGGGCACTCCTCGCTACGCTCGTCGTGCCCAAAACAACTCGTGCGCCAATTTGACGTCTTATAAAACTTGTATAATAATATACTATTATAGTCTCGGGCACAGGTGGTCGTTCTTTGTTTATAATATTTTACGGAACATAAACTAAACATAAACTCAGTCATGACAGCTACGTCAGACAAATATATGGAGTAGAAACTCCGGTCATTGGGGCACAAACTTTATTTTATTCATACGAAATATGAGTATGGACAAATAATATATTTAGAAGTATTTGCTCAGAGTGAGTATCTGCTCCAGACTCCAACTACATCCATACAATAAAAACAATCATAGAAGTTTCACACTGCGTTACTTTTACCTTACATTCCCCAGTAACTTTCCATCATTACAGTTTGACTCAAAAGCAATCTCTAAGTGAATAATTTAAACCAACATGTTAATTGCCAATACCTGAAAAATAACAGCTTCATTTTGCGCATGTCTCCGGCTCCTTTGTTTATACCAAGTCCATCACAGTTACAACATAGACAATTCACACAAAAACCTCAACAATTTCTCCACAACATTGTTAGCACTAGACGAGACGAAATTATCCCATAGCACTTAACAACAAACCAAAATTGTTTATCGCCGCTTCTATTTTTGCCGACGTCCACTAATCTTACAAACTTATATACACTCGAATCATAATTATCTCGATCTAAAATCGGTTCGTACCGGTTCAGCCCAAAAGAACCGATCAAACCGGCACACAAATCCGAACCGGCACGATAATCCGAACCCGAAATATACTGATATTGTTATTGTTTATGGACAGAATCGAACGACGAGTTAAAAATCGTTTTTAGATCGTGTTTTGCCCAGTTGTCGCTACACTGCACCGTTACGTACTGAGCGCGAGATACTAGAATTCCTCACCAAAGAAAACAATTGATAACGCGTCCCTGTTGACATACAAGGCGGCCCGCGATGACGTATACGACGCTAATTCCATTATCGTTGGAAGAGCGGACAGGCCAGTTATGCCAAAATAATGACGCGATAATCAAATTATTACCTTTGTGACGTGTCAATTAATACCACTATGAAGAATCCTAGTAAAAGAGTCGCAATAAAAAGTTTTATAACAAATGGCTTCCATTTTTAGGCCAGATTATGTAGCAAAATCACTGGAATATGTATCTGGAATGTGGAATGTTGGCCCTGGATTCTGGGTGTTATAATTTTTTCACCAAATATTAAATGTATTTCCTTTTCATAAATATTATAAATAAATTCATAAATATTCATAAACTTAGGAATATGTAAAGTATAGCAGTATATTATGAAGAATGTACTGTAGCAGACAAACAAAGATTATCGGTAGTGTGCATTCTAAAAATAATTATTATCTAACATAGGAGATAATTAACGACAAATGTACCACCGAAAATAAGCTTTCGGTTACACAACAGTACAAAAACAGCCGAACTCAATGAGTAATTCGCACCTGTCGTGGGACAGAGTATAATTGAATCAGTGAGTGTAAAGAAAATAATAAGACCAAATCTTGCACTTTGAGGAAACAAAGCTGGATATGTCCGCAACATCTTATAGATATTGTTAACTAAAAAAAAATCTGAGGTGGCCAGGCACATGACTTTATCATACTATATATAAAATTAATAGCTCAGCTGCATTCTATTTGATCGAGACCGGCCATGTCTGCATTAAAATAAAACGAGTAGAACTAGACAGATATGTCACTTAAAGCTGCGTTCGGATATAGTACTCCGTTGACACCGGGTACACTGTCCAAATGACACTTACGTGTTATTGGGTGTAAAAAGTGTAACGGTGTACAATATGCGAACGCAGCTTATATTGACAGTAGGTATTGTCAAAACATTAGCGTTTAACACTACCTACTGTCATTAGAATCAAAATATCTGACATATCCTGGCAACTAATTTTAATGCAGTACGACCGATCTCGATGAAATAGAATTTGCTCATGCAGCTAAACTATTGATTGTACCAAAAAATTTCATAGTCATAAATTATTCAGAATTTCCTCTACTTTAATTTATTATTTAACTTTTTCGACGAAATTCCAGAAATGGCGGCTTATTTGCAAAATCTTTCAAAAATGCTAGGACTAAACCTCCAGTTCCTTTGGACCCTTTTCAACAGAAAGCTTTTCAGCTCTAAGTTTGGTCATGAAACTAAATAGTATACTAACTAGGAGAATGTGCAGGCCTAATAGGCCTGCTGGTCGACCTAGGTAGATCGCCAAAGCGTTAATGCTCGTACGTTCGAAGCGGTTACGGGCGCGCCATCTATTGCTTCGTAGCGTAACCTCAATAGCGACATGATGTGTCGCCGTCTGGTGACCGCGTCGCGAAGCGCGCGGCCTTTGCCTAGCAACCGCGATCGATTGGCATGACGACACGCTGGCGAGGACAGTCCCAAGCGATACTCCATAAATTTAGCCTAATCGAGTTAAAAAATAACGAGAACTGGCCGGAAATTGGACGAAATCGAAAGCCTAAGCGCTGTACAATCCAATTTTAGGCGGAAAATCGCAGGCGCCGATTTTCGCTTCTCCGAGGAGCAGACCCTTCCCCCGATTCGCCGATTTTCGTAAACTTCTTGCGCGGACTGTGTTAGACTTTTAGTATATAGTAGGGATAGGGATAGTATTTTATTACTTTTATATAAGTACTTTCCGGAGTACAAACAAAAGCACATCAAACATCCATTTCTTATACAAACAACGCGTATCAACGGTAGGATATCGAATATACGAAATACTTACGGTAGACTACATTGTTAAAACAATAACAAACCGTGCTATTATTCTTCCACACACCGTAAAATATTGAAATAAAAAAAGGTGACCCGATTTTGCCCATTCACGAACTTGTCCTTACTTTTTAAGAGATAAGATTGTATAACAAATTTTAGATCAATTACTTAAAAATTACGGCAGTTATCGTGTACACAGACGGACAGACAGACGGACATAGCTAAATCGATTCACTTTTCAATGCTGATCAAAAATATATAATATATAATATTCCTTAAGGCTGTTACAAATGTTGTGCCAGTGTGATTTGCGATTAATCGTTCGATGGCTCACTACAATCGAATGATTAATAACAACGTTACTGCTTGATTACGATTATGCCGAATATTTCCTAAAATATAAAGAATGTCTGGGTGAAGTCCGTTCACCCAGAACGAACCCAAAACGGAGAAATAAAAAAAAATTAGGTTGGTCACATCTTTTTTGCAGCGAGTGAAAACGTTGTGTTAATAATTATGTAGCCAAGAGGTATATTACAAAGAGCGATTAATAATCGAGACGTTCTAACGCACGAGCGACAGCAAGTGCATTAATAATCGGGAGCTGTTAAATAATCGATTTTCTATAAACTAAACAGACTCATAAATAAACGATCGACGGAAATTTAATGTAATGATCAATTTATCAAATTTGAATGTTGTATCACAATTTTAATATTTTATCTTATCGTTTGTTATGTCAATATAATTATTATTGACAACTGACTTTGATAATGATAATGTACTATTGTTACTGTTAACTGAGTTAGTCACAACAATAACAATTGATCCTTGAGTTTTAACAAGTGTCCCCTCAAATGAGCAAAAGAAGACTACTATATATGCATATATTCACACGGTTCCAGAATTTTAAAACAAAGTTTATTTCTCAATCTCAAACCGGTCGAAAACCACCAAGTAAAAATGGGTTACTTACATGTTTTTATTATTTTTCGTATATTCACAGGTGTATGTCATACTTGCTAGGTTTCAGAACTTTAAAACTAAATTTGTATCTAAACCACCTTCACAACCCACCCCATAAGTAACGTTTTTACCATTTTTCCTGTATTGGCAGATATAATATTACTACCATACTATACCAGTGGTTGGTCTTCCCAGCTCTAAACATATAGTCAAGGTTAGGTTAGTACGCTGATTTGGAGTCGGAACGTGAACCTGCAGGCACTGTGCACTATACCGCCGATGGCGCCGATCACACGACCTTTATACTAAAGGTATGGCCGAATTGCGAGGAGAGAGTTTACAGCGCCATCTAACAATACAGTTGGATGAGGTATTTGAGTCAAAATATGATTTCTTTGGCGGAAATAAAACTATTTTTATGCCAAACCAAATTATTACTTTTTAGGAAATAAGTCTCTTCTGGTATAGGTACATATTATATTTGTTTGAATCAAAATTGGATTTCTTTGGTGTAAAAAGTGCTTTTTTTAAATAAAAACATAAATACTGCTTCAAAGGAAAGTAATTTTTGTTTGCATGCAAATATATTTATTTAACGTAAATACATATTCCAAATCAATTAATCTCTACAAGCCAATAAACTAGAGTATTCAATGAAGTTTTGACCCAAAAGAATAAATACAAACAAATATATTTCTTAAAAACAAGAAATATTTTCTGTCTGTGCAGCTGAGTTTTGATCACTATTTTCCGCTTATCTAGGACTATTTCAATCTTGCGAGGAATGAGGAATGAACAAGTTTCAGATCCAGTTCATTTAAAAAAACGAAATAATTTGTCAAAAGCTCAAAATCAACCACTGTGTAGGGGTGGGCGAAATTTGTGATCGATCGTCAATCACAGTTGAAGATCATGATCGATCTTTTCAATCTGATCAATATTTCAAATAAAAAGATCGACGTCATCAAAGATCAATTTTTTTCGATGACAGCATACCTAAGGTGACCAGACCTTTGGCGGGACAGTCTCGCTTTTTCATATTTTGTCCCGCGACCCGCGGAGTTTTAAAAATGTCCCGCTTTTTACAAAATATTATTTTTTTACAGAATATTTAAAGAATTAATACGAAAATGAACTATATGCTATTTCGTTCAAACACTTTTTCAAATCGTTCGTTAATAAAAGGCAGTAACATTTTTATAATTATTAAACAACATTTTGGGGTCGAAAACCGTTGTTTCACAATTGTATTTTTTTACAAAGAAAAACATGAATTACTCATAGGTACCTTACATACCATACTAAGTATAAATTAGTATTCATTTTTGTTAGCAACTACACCTGAGCAAAATCACTACAACGCAGTTCCTTCTGTCATTTACAAAATTGCACTATTTTAACAGTTTAAACCATTTTTATTATTTTCAAAGTTTCATTGGAATCAGTATCCCCTGTCTTTTAGTCGCAATACAAGAATATAGAAAACACAGAATCTTAGCAATACACCAAATTACAGGTAAAGAATATACAATATTCTATTCTGTGTAATGGTGGATATTTAATATTTTTGTACGTTTTTGAAAAATCGTAACTGTAATCTGTAAAAACAATTATTTGACGAAAACCACAGGACAAAATTGAATTGATTTAGAAAACCAACCTACCTTTTGGTATACATATATAAGATTTCACTAACACGTAGCAACATTTGTCAACTGACCGGCTTAAACGATAAAAAAGTTAGCTAAACTTTGATATTCAATAACTTTTGTAGACTTTTACCAATTTTCATTATTTTTTCGAGACATGTAAAGAAATTTACCAAATTTATCATATTAATATACATTTGATAAATAAAGAAAATAAGATGTTCCAGCTGATTATTTATACTGGGAGATCAAAAATAGTGTTTTTTGTCTAAGTTTGAGACATCCTGTGGGATAATTAAGGAACTTGTTCTCTCGCAGGTTGGCAACTAGGTACTCTCTTACAAAACCATATAAATTCTCCACATCTAGTTTTCTAATTCATCACAATATCTGAATTTTTGTAGAATATACACAGTTTGAAGTAAGATTTTGTATTTCACTCATAATCAAGTAACATTTGCTGCAAGGTTTAACAGCAAATTTAAATTGCTAAGTTTTATTTGTAATTGTTTATCTTCTACAAAATTCAGATAATCGAATTAACTAATGTTGAGAATATGGATGTCTTTTTAACAAAGTACTTTCAAATTTGCTCATGCTCCGCAGTTATTTCACAGCGCATATCGAAAGTTGATCAACAAAATCATTATGGCCTGTTTTTCAAATATTACAATAGTATGTGCTTATCTCTAAGAAATTCAATGATTTTTTTTAAAATGCATTAAAAAATAATGAAAACCGGTCAATATTACAAAAGTTTCGCAAAATAAGCGTTCCTTTAATTGCGCCGGTCAGTGTATTTTTTTCTCAAAACTGTACCTTTAAACTTGGCATATCTTGTTGCGCTGTACACTGGGTGGTTCAAATTGGCTATTTTTATTTAGAAAGCAACGATCCCCCCAAATCGTTTCCAAATCCAAAAAAAGCGGACACGTATTTTTTCTTTTTTCGAAATTTTGATTCTTAATAGTGCCTGTCGAGAGTGTCGAGGCCTCAAATTTACATAAGAAAATGCATGGGAAAAAGACATTTTTGGTAGTTTTCGAATAATTATTCGGAGTTTGGGAAACCTTAACACTAAAGTTATAGACTTGTAGAGGACTTTCCAATGAAGAATTTGAGGTATTATACATATGGCTTTGACGCCCCCAACCCACCCCCACAGTGCCCTGAAAACTACCATTAAATGAAAAAATTTTCTTTTTTTCTTTTTTCTTCAGAAAATTGACCCTTCTAATTATTTCATTCTCTTTTTTCTCATAGAAATCAGTATTATAAGTCTAGTGGGATGTTTATAAACATTTGTCAGTTAATTTCCATTTGTTTAAACAAATTTTATTTGTTTAAATAATCTGTTTTTATCGAAAATCCGTCTGAATTATGTTTTCTGAATAGCAGTTTATTATTTTAGAGTAACATTATTCTTAAAAAAACTCCTCCTATTGTTTAAACAATAAATTATTATTCATTTTCAACTTCTTTCTAATTATGGTAGAGAATTCAGCTTTTTTGAGAAATTAACTTATAAATTTCACCATTAATGTATTTGATATTAATATCACCATTATGCATTTGAATAATATTTTATTATTTAAACAATGGAAATTATCCCAAAATATAAATGATGTCACTTGACAATAACAGTTGACCAGACCGATCTAAAAAATGAATGTTAGGAGAATTGCAAAAAAAAATGTTTAAACAAATGGAATTTGTTTAAGCAAATTTGGGTTTATTAACTAATAACATAGGCAAGATACCTCAAACATGAAATTTATAAGTTAATTTCACAAAAAAGCTGACTTTTACGATACTTAGAATAACAGTTGAAAATTAATAATAATTGATTGTTTAAACAATAGGAAGAATTTGTTTAATGAATAATGTCACTCTAAGATAATAAACTGCCATTTCGAACTCAGAAAACAGATGTCCGACGGAGTTTCGAGAAAAGCAAATTATTTAAACAAATGGAATTTGTTTAAACAAATGGAAATTACCTGACAAATGTTTATAAACATTCAACTAGACTTATAGTAATGATTTCTATGAGAAAAAAGAGAATGAAGTGATTAGAAGGGTAAATTTTCTGAAAAATGTACATTTTTCATTTAATGGTAGTTTTCAGGGCACTGTGGGGGTGGGTTGGGGGCGTCAAACCCATATGTATATTACTTCAAATTCTTCATTGGAAAGTCCTCTACAAGTCCTATAAATTTAATCTAAAGTTTTCCCAAACCCCGAACAATTATTCGAAAAATACCAAAAAATGTCTTTTTCCCATGCATTTTCTTATGTAAAGTTGAGGCCTCGACAGGCACCATTAAGAATCAAAATTTCGAAGAA
The DNA here is from genome assembly GCA_963966075.1 of Aphodius sticticus. Classification (NCBI taxonomy): domain Eukaryota; kingdom Metazoa; phylum Arthropoda; class Insecta; order Coleoptera; family Scarabaeidae; genus Aphodius; species Aphodius sticticus. Next base: position 26,902,137 of record OZ014508.1, read on the forward strand.
AAAAAAATACGTATCCGCTTTTTTTGGATTTGGAAACGATTTGGGGGGATCGTTGCTTTCTATCATCACAAAAATTTTTGCAATGCATTTTTGAACCACCCTACTGTACACGGTCGATAGATTAGAACATTGTTTGTTATTTTTTTACCTTAAGATTAATTTATTATATAATTCATCTTCCTTAGTCTTCTTACTATATTTATTAGTTGATGTTTTTAAAAATATAAAAATTTATTTCGAATATTTATTTCGTGCAGAGGGCATATATTTGAAGAATTTATTCAATTTATGTTAAGGGAAGAGTTAATATATACAATTTTAATCCCTATAATAAACGATAATGAAATAAACTTTGCCTTGTATCAAACAATATTTATTTATTTAAAATAAATATGGCAAAACAATTAATCACTAATAATGCAAATAATGTCGCATATTCAATGAAGTATATATTGTTCAAACAAATATGTTTTGATCACAAGCACAAGAATTTAAAGGAGTATGTGATGATGTTGCTTAAAATACAGAAATGAGTGTACCTAACCAACCAAACTAAAAAAACATACTAATAATAATTTTTGTGTTTATAAAAATCCTAGAATTTGTCTATTTTCGAGTACGATCCTTTGAAAAGGCTTAGTTTTAATTACTATCGCCCACCCCGCCCCGCTACTGTCCCGCTTTTCTAAAATTAAAATCTGGTCACCTTAAGCATACCACATGCTGCAAAACCGTACAAAATGCAAGGATAAAAGAAATGTTTCAGAGGAATATTTTATGCACTTCAAGCTTGCAAAACATGTAAGAAAAAAAATCCATGTGTTTATATGACAACCTTCCCTTATAGTATATTATTATACAAGATTTATAAGACGTCAAATTGGCGCACGAGTTGTTTTGGGCACGACGAGCGTAGCGAGGAGTGCCCAAATGGAACGAGTGCGCCAATACGTCTTATAAAACGAGTGTAATATACTATTTTTTCTACTTTGCGTCATTAATTTTATATAAATTTAGAAATTGTGGTTACTATATTGCGCTAAATTAGAATCTAGGGTATTTCGCGGGTACCACGTGGCAGCACTGTAGTAACTGTCAACTTCGTTAAGGATGAGGTCTATGAGATAACATCTTGACAAAATCTAATTGTGAATAAAATTACTCTACTTTAGCCTACAAGTTTGAATAAATATTCAGCGAGGTCTCAACGATGATCATAATGGAGCTTGGGGCAACACTTTTAACCCTACTGTGATAAATATATGAAACTTAACCAAAAAATGAAACAACTTTAATAGTGGTTTCATAAGTATAATAATCAGAATCTTATTGTTTGGAAGTGTTAGAAGTTGGCGGTGACTGATTAATTACTTCGAAGAACAAGAACTTACTAAAGAATTGTTATAACGCTTAACGTTTAATAGCGGTGTCAACCTAATTCCGGTAGGTAGCCGTTGAGGCTTATACATTTCCACGCACTTATAATTGAAACCAAATTCTAATTTCAGTGAAGTAGTTTATTAGGATAAATTATGCTAAGTTTTAACGCCTAACGTTTAATAGCGGTGTCTACCTAATTCCGCTACGTAGCCGTTGCGGCTTATATATTTACAAGCACTTATAATTGAAACCCAATTTTAATTTCGGCAAAGTAGTTTATTAGAATAAATTATACTTAGTAAAATTCCATGTGATGGAGGTAATACAAATATGTTGCACACAACCAGAACTAAGACGAAGTCGAAAGCGACGGACAAAAATGAATACGAATTGAGCCGAACAGAATTCGGTCCAAAATGTTACCGAAAACTTATACGTTACATAAACTAAGAAATCCTCTACACTTTAAATGTACTATAGCTTCATACGTGTATGCTGATAAACCATTGATTGCGCATATACAATCTCGTAGCAGTAATTAAAATCATTCATATCTGCGATATAGGTTTGATCTTTGCATAATACCTTATTAAAGTAAATGTGGTCCTTGAATTATATCTGAAAAAGGGATTTGATGTTTAGTTGAAAAGAATGATAACGATCACTTACCAGAGTCGTAAAACATCAACGAAAACGTTATGCTGGCGTATTTTGATGAACACAGCAAAACTAAGAAAACCACAACCTTTGGCCATACTATAGCAGGCTACACGCATGTTTAAATATGTATAGAATATTGATATTTCGCAGTTTATGCGATTGCAAGCGATTAAAAAGGGGCAGTGTGTGGTTATGTATTGTACGTTTGACATTTGGCATTTGATATCATTGTGTACCAATCCTGGCAATCTTAGACAAAAATGTTACTGTTTTCGGTGTTACAATGTGTTAATTGTAACACCGAAAACAGTGTTACAATGTGTGCATTGTGAATGCAAAGTAGAAAAAAGCATTTATTACTTTTCTACTTCCGTCAAAATTAAATCAAATATTCCCTATAAATAGGAAACGATATATATTCTCGTCATAGTACATTTCAATCCGGCTATTTTACGGCTGCTGGCAGTCGGCAATGTTTACATTCGCGGGTGGATGGCGTCGAAATATTTGTTATCGATCGGTCACATGGATATCGCGATCTTACCGATCATATCGGGCATGGGCGTCCGTCGCTCGATGCGCACGGCGCTGAAATATTTACATGTGAGTAATGTTTATCGACTGACACATAAATTCGGACGGCCGTTTCTAAATATTAGCTTTTTCTCGGATGGTATTCGCAAGCTCGCTAAAAAAGTGTCCGTGAAAATTCCACGATAAGTCATGTTTATTTTCGTAGCGAGCATTTCAGCGGTTTTAGGGGGTCAAAGGATACTGGGGCTTTAATCTCCTGGTCACGTGAAGAGTCGGTGTTTTGAAGTTGTTTTTGTTATTGTTCTTTAATGCGCAAGAAACCAAAGAAACCAAAAATATTCGTATACCATTTCTTTTTTGTTTTAAAAATAGGGTATGGTACCATGAGTTTCAAAGCATACATCCAAAAATCCCCAAAAACAAACTATCCTAAACTATTCCAAAGAAAAATATAATTCATCTTGGGTTTTGGATTACTTTGGTTGTACTTATGCAATTTTGGCCTTACATTTTTGAGAAAATGGAATTGTAAATCATTGTATTTTGTGAATTGAACGTACCTACATATTTTCCGAATAGGCAGTTTCGATAGATATCTTTGCGTTGGCTGTCAGTGCTTCAAGAACACTTCTGAAATAAACTTTCATTTTGAAGACTCTAGAGTCTAGGGAGTTGTGTTGAGCCATTAGAAATCCGCAGTCAAATTTTTTTACATTTTGACCTCACTAATTTCGAAAACCAGGTGATACATATGGTTTAGTTCAGCTCAATCACAAACACATATGTGGTATCCATTCACATTATCCATGTTTTCCAGAGTTATAAATGTTTTATACTTTTTAATTGCCATTTTCCCGAAAATTTAACAAGAATCCTTTCAAAATTTATGAACGCTCTTTTTGCAGGTTGACTTATTAGAGAAATTTAATACACCATAAATAGTTTTGAAAGAAAAAAAAAAACAGAAAATTAAAAAAAGTAAATTATAGTGAGGTTTCATTCTATTCATTCGTGTTATGAATAACTAAAACTATAAAATATAATATATTTGTCAAAAAAAGTATTTGTACTTAAACGATACGATCAATGATTTTCATATCTACCACTTCGCATTTATAATAAATCCACCGAAAATAATTATTCAATTTCTATTCACATAATCCATGTTCCACCGAGCCAGGCAAAAACAATTGAGCCTAGTTGAACCCAGAAAAAAAATCCTAAGTTAAATTTCAGGGAAAAGAAATGTACAGTTCTATTAAAAAATACAAATTTAGTTGCTATAGCGAGTCATGGAAGTTATAAACAAAAGTAAAATGCTGTAACTTGCAGCAGTATTACCAAAACTGTATTTATTTTCCTAAACATTTTTGCTAAGAAAAAACAACATTAAAAGAAATTATAGCAATTTTTTCTTACTTTATTTATATCTCCAATTAATTCCTTTTCCAAACTATCAATGAGGAAAATATATTACTTTTCTTATTTTTCAAAAGTGAAATTCAGAGAAAGACAAAGAGGATGAAAACATGCGTTTGCTTATTACCATCAAAAACAATAACTTGCTCGAACAATACATTTTATGTCTGACCCGTGGTCAAAGATATTACTAAAACATGTCTTTTTGTTTACTTTAGGAGACAAATGTTATTATCTGTTAAATCAAAGAACAAGTTCAAATTTTTAAAGGCGTTATTGATGATACTTTGCACAATGCACATACGTAAATGATATTTTGCTACATACGTGATTAACGGTAATATCGATCCGACAGGGCATACTGTAACAGTGTAACACCCTGCATGATACGTGAATTACATAACGCAATATTATGTATATTATATTCGTTAGTGAATTATTTGAAATTGGTTTTTGGCCCCACGCAAATTTTTAACCCGGTCCGCAAAAGTTAACGCTGGCCCTGACGGCTCATGCCATCTTTTATAGACGAATCACGACACTATTGTTTACCACCTTATTGTTAAAAATTTTCTATTTAAAAAAGAAAAATCAATTAATTTCATTCATTAAAAAAAATAATTTTTAAAGAAAATTATGAACTTTAGGTCTTCTGCGGAACACCTAAAAAATTTTCAATTGGGCCAATTTTTTTGTGGTATATGTAGGTCCATAGGGCGACTTTTTACTTGAAATTCTTTATTTCTAAAACAACGTTTTTTCGATACACAGTATACATATATATGTACAGCAATCTCTCCATTTACGCGGTTAATTGGTTTCACAAATACAGAGCGTAAAAAACGCGTAAATGGAGGTACAATTTTTACGGCACGTAAAGCGCTGTCGCGAGCTATTTACATAAACATTACGTATTACGTATTATACAATAACTCTTTCTAGGGTACAATATTATATTATTACATTATTATATTATATTATTAGATATATTATATTATTAGATATATTATATTACTAGCTATATTATATTACTAGCTATATTATATTATTATATTATATTATTATTGAATGCGCTTATAATTTTACAAATGCTGATTTATTTAAACTATACCGGGTGATTCAATTTCGAGGCTCACCATGGGGATCTCGCTTATTAGTGGAGATAGAGCCTATGTTTAAATTTGGCAAAGATTCGTATTTTTGTGCCTATCTATTATCTGAAAATAAATTTTAGCTATCATTTTTCATTTTAAAGACATCCGCAAAAAACTGAAATGTTAAGATATCGTTTTTAATTTCTTATTCAAAACCAAACGTAGCTAGACATTTGAACAAAAACATTCTACAGCGACTTTTTAACAAGGAATGCAGTGTCAATTTTTAATTTGAAATAACATCAAAGATGGCGGCGTAACCATGGCCAACTTTTGTTTTTCTTATGGGCGGCATGTTGAATTTTGGCATTTTCGGATAGTCGTGTTTTTTCTCATTTCCGCAAACATGTTGGCATTATTTTTTAAAACAATGGTTTAATAATAAAAAAACTTTCTTCTTTTCTCGTTGTTTGTCGTGCTTATCAGGTACCCAACTGGTGCTTGGCTACAGACCGCCGACGCCGGATTGACCTTTGGATTAAAAACATTCAGAGTGTAAAAGAACCAAGTTTATACAACAAAAACATTTTTTTTGTTCAATTGGTCGCCATTTTCTTGAAGGCATAAAACCGAGCCAGCTTTTCGACATGTTATGCTCTTCTAACTGTTCTTCCCGGAATAGCATCGACCGCATTTGTTATTCGATGCTGCAGATCCTCGATATTTTTTGCAAGTATCGTGATAAATTTCGTCGTTCACAGTTCCCATAGAAAATAGTCTAGAGTCTAGACTCAAATCAGGGGATCTAGCAGGACATTCCACCACCCCACCATTACCAATCCAGCGATTTGGAAATTGTTGATTCAAATAATTTCGTACAACTGCAAAGTTTGACTTGTGCGGGGTTTATATGGTTTCAATTTCTTTGTTCGTAATGCTCTCCAAACACGTGCTTGCGGCAATTCCAAATTAGAGGCTACTTCCCGCGTAGAAATCCGAGGATCGTCATTTATTTAAAAACCAGTAGTTGAAGCATTGCAAATTATGGTAATCTAACGTTTACGATTTCCAAAATATCTCTTTGATCGTTTATAACATTTCCATGAGGATTATAAGAATTGCGGGGTTTATTAAACGATCCATGGTCCGCTAAATTTCTGTGCAATGTTTGAATGTTTGAATTTTGTACGATTGGGCATTTCTATGAGAACAATAATAAACCATGATAAGGGTTCACGCTTTTCGTTATTGGTAAACGGCATTTTACATCCACAATTAAGGTTTAATTGGTAATCTAACTAAATTCTAAATTTTTTTTATAATTTTCAGAGAAAAAGACAGTTGAGAATTATTAATTAAATTGATAACTCTGGGAAACGTAGATTATGTGAAGGCGGTTTTGATGAATTTCGCTCGACCTGAAACTCAATGTCTGTTACCAGAAGGGTCTTCCTGGCCACTAAACCATTATCAATCATCCACACCTTCCTAATTTTTAAACGGTAGCCGAAAATGTACCTCTTCCCCACTACAATCAACAGAAATGATCCCATAACGGTTTAACCGCCCGATATACCACGACGTCCTTGGAAGGGATGCATGCCCAACCCCGAAATGTTTACCTGGCGGTCAACCAGAGGAACTCCTTCGGGTCAATGCCATCGACTCTACCATCTTTCGAGTAAACACAAGCGGCAATGTTACGCAATAGGAAGCTCATTCTAAAAACACTAACGCGTCGACGTCACAATTGTCGCGGAGCCAGGAAAGAATTGACACGATTTTGACGAGGTAATAATACCTGATATATAAAATCTGACATATCTTGCGGTTATGCAACATGATTTAGTTTCGTATTAAGAGTTTAGATAACGTATTATATCAAAGTTGATTTAGTATGGGTGCTAAAATCGTATTTATTTTGAGTCACACTGGGAGATTATTAATAGCAAAAAGCTAAACTTACGATTTTAAGTTATCCCTTTCGGTCACATTTATCTCTCTATGAACGTATGTTTTTCTTTAGTACCAAATGGTTCCTAATCAAATGTTCCCTTAAGCCTAATTTTTATCAATACTATTTATGCAGCAGCTCTACGAATCTGACAGCATATGTCCGATAGAGTATAAACACCAACCACAAGTCTTTGATTGGCGCGTTTTTGACCCACCACAACACCTAATACATGTGGTTTATCGTCTTAGTCCCATACTCCATACTCTCTTTAACATAAATGATCGATCTCGGAATCCACTTTAAAAACCTCAATTTTGATGACACTGCTTTTTTTTTAATGTATGTCTCCGTTCCAGACAAATCATACTGGGAAATTAACTTTAGGAAAAGAGCAGTACTAGATTTCAATATGATCATAAATTCCAGATACGATTACTAATCTATCGTCAGACAAATTTCTGGGCTTCTAAGAAAGAAAGTGTGCCCTATAATTCATAGGAGATCAATAAATATACACAGTCCCTCTACAAAGTAATCTTCCCCATGCCAGACCGAAATTCCGGTGGAAAGACCCCGCGAGATCCACAAAACCACCCCCCAAACAAGGAGTAGTAACTTTTTTAGTATTTATTGTCCTAGGTTTTTCTTTTCAAAATTGACGTATTTAAGTTATTAAGGGCCGATCTTACAAAGCACGTTATAACATGGTATAACTAAATATTGGTATAAATACCAGTATAAGTTGTTATTACTATGACAACACAAATATTTTAGCCAATGGGAGGCGGAATAGCACTATTTATACTGAGAATAACTATTCAACTACTTATACGTACACTTGTAAGATCCACCCTAAGTAAATCACTCTCCATGGATAAAATACTCAAATCTTCAATGACATAACTTTAAAAATGCGCAGTGCCACATTGGCCACGTTAGGATACGTAGACCCAAGTTTTGAGTCAATTATTTTCCTTGAAAAATTGGCAAAAACGATACTACTTTATATTGGAATTTATAAATAAATTGTTGTTAGAGATCACACATAAAAATCACACTTAAAATATTTTATTAGATTTGCAATAAAATATAAAATAATCTTCGAAAAACTAAAATCGGCAGTTCCTGCAGTGGGAATTCCTATAAATTCCCTTGTTAGGGAATAAATTGTGAATAGATTGTAGTACGAAAATTCTCTCCAATTTTTGCCAAAACAGCTTTTGTGTTACATAATTCGATAAGCAAATTTCTCATAGATTATAGGACGCAAAATTATAATAATAAGTATCATATTAGTAAGTCTTGCATCCCCAATATAAGTGTTGCATCCCCAATAAATAAATCAGCTGGTTTCCATCTGGTTCCATATAATTCTGAACCTTTTTACTGTAAAATTTATTATGTTGGATTTAAGACATCTGAGTATTAGGCAGACGCTGTTCAACATTTTAGTGGCAGTTGTTAATTTTTATATTTACCTATTTTATGTGTACAGTGAGAACGTAAAGTATGGAAATATGAGAAAATCTCTGAAAGGGTTTATTATTTTACAAAATTCTCGTTGAATTTTAACTATCAAAATAACTATTTGTATGTAAAATGCAATTTTCGACCTAAATTTTAGCTAAATTTACATTTTCTAAAAAATTTCCTTATGTAAGGTTATAAGATTTTTATGCTACCATGAACAAAATTAACAGATCAATCATAATCAACAAGAAAAATTTAAGCTGCTTTTTTACCCGATTTTTATTTTTTTAGTCGTAAAATGTTTCATATGGACTTATCTATTTATTCGACATCTTAAAACAATACAGACACATTTTAAACGAAAGTAACAGTTATGAATATGAAAAAAACAATAAATCTATATGAAGCTTTTCACCCAGGATTAATGTATTTATTTGTTGTATTCATTTTATTTTTATACCCCCACATTTACTGTAGTAGGGTATATTGACTTTGTCACAATATTTCTAACACCCTTAAGGAAGCACGGTAGGTATAGACTTGTATACATATTTTTGATCAGCATTGAAAACTGAATCTATTTAGCTATGTACGTCTGTCTGTCCGTCTGTGTACACGATAACTGTAACTGCCCCTTCGGTCTGAAATTTGGTATACAAGCTTATCTCTTAAAAAGTAAGGACAAGTTCGTGAATGGGCAAAATCGGTTCACTCCATTTTTTTTGCGGTGGGGGGCATTTCAACTTCGGCCTGGCTGAAGATAATTTTCTTACTAGTTATTATTGATATTATTTTAACTTACTAATTAATTGAATCACATTTTATTATCATAAAGGGTACTGTTTGTGTTCTTCGTTTTAAATGGCTGTAACTTTTTAAGGAAATAAAAAAATGAAAAATAGCCGCAATACGCGGCAGCTCATATATTTCTATGGTAGAAAACGCACTGAAGAGAATGTGGTAAAATGCTGCGGTGATATTAAAAGCCGCTGTTTTAGTGCAAATTGGAGGGGCCGTATAAAAACTACTTAGGAGATCAACAGTGCTCACGTTGAGCAATTCGCTTAAATTTTTCAGTAAGTTGACTGTTCAGTCATTGATCATATCGTTTATGGATTTCATAGAATTCGCGAATCAGACATCTGGTTTTTAAGGGACGCCTTTTCAAAATGTTATTTGCTGAGAAACCAACAGGTATGTAGGAATGTAGGGGTTATTTAGTTAATTAATTTTATATTTAAAAAATACATATATTTTAGCTTCAGTAAACTTGCACTTCTCACTAATTCGACTTAATACAATTATATCAATAAGCTTTTAAGTGTAAATACCACACCAGACATTTTCAAAGATTTTCAATTATTTATTAATTATTAAATACCTACTTTATTATTAAACATAATAAAAACAAAACTTATAGAAGACACTTGAAAACTAAATTAGATTGTTGCGCTTATACGAGTATTTGGTAACAGAGATTTTTTTGTTCTTGAACTTTCATTTAAGCCTCTATATTTTGTAGTGTTTCATTTTTAGCACTAGTTATGAATCAGTTTTTATTGAATTTTAATCATCAATCTTCCGCCACTTATTACAAAAGCGATCAGTGCACCCTCTTGCGCCCGTGTAGTATTTCCTGTTTTTTTTTATTATTTCTCGTAACTCGTAACAAAATTACTTTTTAATTGTCTTAAATTGTTCTTTATGTGGGCATGTCAGGACTTTTTGATGATCTTCTCGTTGATCTATCCCCACTTAAAACAGAAGCCAGGGAGGTTCCCTTGCCATTCTCTGCAGGCGCCCATGGTAATAATTCAATTTCTTGACAAAAATGTGCTTTTTTTAATTATTGGAATAGAGAGGAACTTCCTTAACCCGAAATGTCCATTGCTTAATCAAATGTTTTTAGCGGGATATTGGAGATTGGACTTACAGAAGTTCCACTGTAATTCGTCTTAACAACGGAGAGAAATTCCAAAGGGCCAAACAGGTTTCAACTCGCAAGGAACCACGCGGTCAAACTCACAGCCCATTCATAAAACGGCACCGGTAGTAAAGCGTTATCAACGGGCAAAGAAAACAATTGACTGGCGACGTAAAAACGAACAAACGACGATCAATAAATGAGTAAGTTCATTGGCCACCTCTTGAAAACGTTTCCTGTTCGCATTTCCGCACAGGTAAATAATAATCGAAATGAAACAATACGAAAACAACAACATAACTCGCCGAAAAAGTGACGTAGTAGCGTAGAGAGGTACACCAGGATCTAAGAATAGTCGTTATAAATATAAATTCTGAACTCGAAATACCTTGATATAAAGTCTTGTGACTTGAATCCTCCTATAATAAAATTCACAGAGGGCCACCACACCAACAACAATACCGCGAAATGAATAAACGCGGAAAACTAGTAACGTTCGTAAGCACCGAATTGTCGAGGGTTTGAAATAAAAGTACGCGAAAAACAGTGTAATCGTATCATATGACAGGGTTAAATCAGTGGCGTGTCATGCGCAGTACAGCGCAAATTTACTCTATTGGTATCACAGATATAAAAGCAAAAGTCGCAAAAAAATGATATTAATTATCTTGTAAATACGGTTAGGCTTAAAGACTAGTATTGTACAAAAAACCCTATGGCGTACTAGAACGATAAAGACCTTCGGGTGCAAGTCATAACATCAGCGATAAAGTAGAGGATATTGATTAACAAGATATTATTAACAAGATAATTTGAGCGTTCTCGTCAACAGGAATGTTAAACTGAAAACCCCGCGCAGCAGAATTGAAGAATGAATTCACGAGTACTTACATGCTACAATCGAGTTAATATCGGATTAGAAAAGATCCCGCACTGGTAGACATGGGTCCCCGCATCTCGCGCACACTTGTTTACGAACGAAACGAAACGAACAACCACACCACTGTCACAACTGTCACATTTGGTTCTTCCCAAAAACAATCGAAACAACCCCGTAATACCAACACAACACGACTCCCCGAACCGCCAAATGCCAAACGTGTTAATTCCGAATAGAAACAACAAACGTATCTCAAAGTTTACACGACGTGCAATTTCTGCGTGCTGAAACGGACTGCGGGCGTTTTGTTTTGTTGCGATTCGCGAAACGCGCCGACCGAGTATCGAGTACAAATGGTTCGTAGCGCGGCTAAAATCGGCCCGCAAACCACTCCCTGCTGTCGGGTCTCTCTGTTGCGCGATCGTTTCGCGGCCGGTCTATTTATGTCATATGTCAAACTGAGCACATGCAATTCGCCGTTGGTCACGCGGTCTTTGGGCGTTGAGCAATTTGTGGGTTAAGTGCGTGTCGCCGGCAGCGCCGCAAACGTCCAATTTTGGCAACTAACCAGAGATGTAAATATTGCGGTTATGCAACCGAATATGAGCGTGTGAAAACTGGTGTAGGACTGTTAGGGGTTACTTTAGATTTAAAACAATTCAAAATCCGGTTTTCATGCAACCTAACATACGTAAATTTCTATTGTATCGGCCGATAGGATTTGATGTTGTGCCGCTTTCATATCGTGTACAGATACATACAGGCATCCCATACTTTCACTGACATTTTTGTGTAAAACGAAATAGTCTTCACATATTTCAATGTTTGGTTCTATATGGTTCCAACACGAAATTGTTTTTATATGAATTGAGTTTTTCTCAATTTTCAACAGATTTGTATCATGTGGGGTAAAAATGTGCAACCCTATTTTTTGTTTACGCGTTTACCCTACCGTTTTCATGATAAAATTAAAACAAGTGCAAACTTGCCCCCACTTTAAAAATATTTCTTTTTCTACGGATTGTTTACCATTCGTTTGCACTTGTTTGCACCCTTCTTAGTTTTGTTTGCACCCCTACCGTTTTCCAGATATATTGAAAATAAAAGCTACCCCTCTTTTTACAATTTTCAATATTATTTTCTACAGTTGATTACCATGGTATTGCATTGTTTGCACCGTCTTTGTTTTTGCACCCTTACAGTTTTGCAAAAAAAAAACAAACTAACAATTAAATAAGTGTAAACCAACCGACACTTTGTTAATTTAAACACAACTTCATTATCAAGTATACTACATTAATGTAGCACCACAGTTTGGATAACAACAAAACTAAAACTGTATAACTTGAAAAATAACAAAATACTAATAAAAAAAATACTAAAAATTTAATCTAGAATTTCGGATTGAACTGCAGTAAATATAATACATATTCTAATATTTCAAGACTGTGATTCTAAAAATTTAAAATCGTACACACACACACGGTGTCCCAGTTTTTTATAAATATGTTATTGTAAATTGTAATAATAATTGGCATTCTGTTGGTCTGTGGGAGGCAGTGGCGTAGCTACCGGGGAGCTTTGGAGCAAACTGCTCCAGGCGCACGAATAGACGTTTCTCGTTCTGGTTTTTGATCTGTCGATGTGCGCGCGCATTTCTCCCAGGACCACACAGGACTAAATTAAGTTGGCAACTGTGCTTTATAAAAAGCATAATAGTATCAAATGAAATGTAATTGATAAAAGATAAGTGTGAGAATGACATGCATTCATTGAACACTGAATAATTATAAGGAAGTGAACATGAAAACCAAAATACCTACTGTGTTTTTTGGTTAGGACAGTTCAGCAAATTTTCCAAAGTACATAAAAGCAGGTACACCCGCGGCAAGTTTCCTTGAGTTGGGATACGTAGATACAGAATACTTCATGATTAAACCCGAAATTGGTAATTTTACATGGAATGCGTGTTTCTGGGGATTTTAAGCAATATTATGTTTGATTAAGTTACCAGATTTGACAACGGCGCCAAGTTTTCTGCGCATGTTGTCTAGCGTTTTGGGTCAGCAGTAGAAGCCCCTATTATGGGCACAGGAATTATGGACGCGGAAAATTTAGAAGGGCTAAACAAAAATTTGTATATACGGTTGCCAGACTTTTCTAAATAAAACTAAAAGCACTTATCTTAATTTTGAATTGAAAAAAAAACAAATTTATCCTTTTATATCCCTCAACCTGTAAAAATGTCTCCGGGGAATCCCAGGAGCGCATTCTCACATCGACGCGGAATAGAGGCAAATTTTCGTATTTTTACGCAAGTGCAAGTTTGTATTTGTCAGCAAGATGTTTAAATTTGATTCTTGAATGTTATGTCATTTTAAAAACTTCATATGAATGATAAGTTACTATTTGTAACGTATTGTTTAAATGAATTTGTACAAGTCATACAAGTCATTATTTTACTAATTTGGAGTGATTGTTTATTCTTAAACTAACAATTTTAATTGTACGTAAGTGGTATGCTTAATAAATATTTTGATACATAAAGAACCTTATTTAATTCAATTTTGGACAAAATATTTTTAAAAATATACAGAAGATATATGTGTTTTTTTAATGTAAGTAATTAGAAATTTAATTACCATTTTTTGACTGTAAGTTTTCCGTATTTTTCGTTCTCTTGATTTGTGTTTTCCTCTTTTTTTGTTTTTTTTTGTTTTCTCGCTCATGTATTGTTTTTTTGCAGATTACATGCACCGATGATGGCAGCCATGCCGAAACATGTCTGTAGTAAATAAATGTTTTTACCTACGCAGAAAAATGAGGCTTTTATTTAATTTCCTACATCTGTATCTTCACTTCGCACTATGGACATCCTCCAATTATGTATTGGAATTTTTTTCATTACAAATTATTATTGTTTACTTCGTTTGCTTAAATTGTAATTCACATATTAGTTTTTAAAATGACAATCAATTTTGGTTAAATATCAGCAATCAAAATAATCTGATGTGGCCCGGCACATGACTTTATCATACAATATATAAAATTAATAGTTTAGCTGCATAAGATTCTATTTGATCAAGATCGGTTGTGTCTGCATTAAAATAAAACTAGTTAGCCAGGATTTGACAGATATTTTTAAACTATTGACAGTTGGTAATGTCAAGACATAAGCGTTTGACACTACCTATTGTCATTAGAATGAAAATATCTGTCCAGTCCTGGCTAACTAGTTTTATATTAATGCAGACACGATCGATCTCGCTCAAATTGAATTTGCTCATGCCGCTAAACTATTAATTTTACCAAAAGATGTCATAGACATAAATTATTCAGAATTTCCTCTACTTTAATTTATTATTTAACTGTTCTGACGAAATTTCAGAAATGGCGGCTCATCTGCAAAATCCTTGAAAAATGATTAGAGTAAACCAGTAATCCAGTTCCTTTGGGCCTGTTTGAATAAAAACCTTTCAAGCTCTAAGTTTAGTCATGAAACTTCTAAATATGAAGTTATTTAGAAAAGTTTCGTCCCGATGCGTTTCGTAGTTTCTCCGGAATCGTCCCCACAAAAACGGGTACACACATACACACACACACAGACATTTTTTTGTACCTTGGTCAAATAAGTTCAGGGGACCCAAAAGGACATATTTCCGCTAAAATCTCAAATTTTTTTTTCGGCACGATTACAATATTTTATCATAATGCGTATGATAAAGTAAAAAAGTGGTACCAAAAAAATACTGGAGTTTGACAGCTGGAATGTTTTGGTTTTCAAATAAACAAAAAAGTAATATATCAAACAAGTAATCTAAATGGGTGGGACATACAATACTATCAACTATAAAGTTCTATAAAATTCATCTATAAAGCTTTAAAGTTCCCCTTGAAAAAAACCATCATCAGATCGTCACGTAAATGATTATTCAGAGTTGATTTTGTAATGAACAACCTGTATATATCTGGTCAGTTGCTATTGCCAACTTATCGTCTGGTCTAAATTCATTATTGTACTAAATTTCATCAAATAAATCATGAATGTACTGGAATAAAGGAGCTTCCATTAACTAAAAACTAAGTTTTCCACAAAATATACTACAGTGCCAAAGAAAAAAGATGGGTATTCATACCTCTGGAGGTTTATCCGGATATATGCAAATCCGGAATTGTTCTATTCACTTCCAACACTTTTCACTTTTTTGCTACTTGGAATTTGCAGATTGGCACTCATATTTGGAAATATTTGTACTTCGAATTTTGCACTGTCACGATATGTTGTAGACAACTGTCACATGCTGTCACTCTCATGCAATATGTATGCAACAATATTCTACAGTATGTCTCATGTCTATTAACAATCGATATCCACGAAGGGTTTGTCAAATGTTCTGAGTATATGTACATTTAATTTTATAAATTTAGTTGCGTTCAGAAACATGTTGACAACGTCGGTTAGTTCCAGAATGTCCATCTCTGACCGGGTTAGCCAGTTCCATGGACAGGGGTGCCCAAGGTCTATAAAGAGAGAGGTTATCCAGCTTGCTATGTTTCCTATAGTCCACTTTATATACCCCCCTCAGATCCCTATATGCTCTATATTCGTGACGTCACTAGAGTCCAGGCCACTTAGCAGTTCGCATCACGTCGCTTGCATCGCCCGTTAAGTTTGTTCAAAGATACGTTTAATTATTGTCAGCTCACGTCGTTATTGTTTTATTAGTTAATTAGAAAGGTTGTTTTTGTTCTTGTTTAATCGTTATTCTGTATTTATATCCAATAGTTCAATATTCTTGTTATATTCAATAGTTGATAGGTTTACGTTTTTAGTTGTTATTTAGTGTAATATTTTAAGTACTAATTAAGTTAGTGAAGGTAAGATATTAATTTATATTGGTAATTACATTATTCTAAATCATTTATCAATTTTAGATGCCTATGGTTTGCTCCGTACCGGGTTGCGGTATGAGGTATAACATTTCAACATTGGATTAACAATATCATATTTTACTTTTCCACGTGATCAAAGTTTAAAGCAGAACTCATCCACAATTGGGACATTACTCATACGAAGACCAGCAAGAGCACCCATACTCCCTTCCATCCTGGATACGTCATTTATCTTTTGACGGCCTAAGAAATCCGTCGGAAGAACTTAAACGCTTGTTTAATAAAATGAATTAGCAAGTTCGAAAGACTTACGGGGGATGGGATTAATAATTCGAAAAGAATTAGCAGTAAATTAAGAAGAGAACCTTTAAAACAAGATCCAATTATTGATACCATAGTTTTGAAAGCTTTTGTCGAGCAAAGAATATATGTACGGATAAATTTTTTTAAATTTTACTTTTCAACAGCAAAAAAATCTAAATATTTAACGAAGAGTAGCTGATATTAAAAATAAAATTACAACAAAGATGAGAAAATTTGTACAATAAAGCTTCTTACTGATTTTTTATTTTTTCTTTGTACGTATGTTCTAACCAAATATTGTAATCAGGACAAGCCAATGAGTGGTTTAATAAGCAAGTTGTACCAATACTACCAATACTGATTTAGTTATAGTTTTTCTATTTATTTATCTGTAGAGTCGGTAAACCAAACATTCGACTTCAATTCCTGATAATTTTAGTGTTTCAACCCCCAATTTGCATGGTTGTAAAAATATGTCGTTGCCGTTATACCACCTTCGACTCCGGCTCTTGACTTTGTTTGTAGGTTGACTCCACTCACTGAATTTCTGCTAAATTTTGATTCCAACTGCAGAGACCTGGTTTAGCACAACACATTTCTTTAATCGGACATACATTACATACTAATGTACTTATTCAGCATTATTAACAAATTATTGAAATAGCATGTTGTGATAATCACATTCATCATTTTTTTTTCATCCTAATCATTTAAAAATGATCACAATAAAGATGCATTTATTTTTTCAATATAATTATGCACCTACTTAACCTAAATCATACAACGAAATAAGCATTCAAATTGGTGGCAGCGCACGACTCTAGTGACGTCACGATCTCCCTTTACCCCTCAAACTGAGAAATCTCGTTTCTGGATAACCTTACTACTTTATAGACCTTGAGGGGTGCCCCCTATTCCGCTTACGATTAGCTATTGTCAATTGAAAGCTCAAACATGTTCATGTTCTACGTAGAATCCATTACTTCGCACTTTTATCCGTTTGTCTCAAATATACTTATATCACAAAATAAGAATAAAATATTGTTAAGGCATTGTTTATATAGTATACTAGTTGGTCAACGTACCCCCACCACAGTGCTGAAACCCTCTCTGCAGAGTATCGCCGCCTATTATCCAAAAGTAGAATTAAATTTGTCCATCTGTACAACGGACCTACGACTCGCATATAATAAGTTCATTGAATGCGTATCGATCGGTGTATAATCCCTACCATGATACACACCGATGATTATGATCGCTCGCATGTTTACATGCTCGGGATTTATATCCTTAAGACCCAGTTCAACCTCTCCTAAAACGCGTTTGCAAATAAAAGCGTTATTTATTGTTCAAAGTTTATGAAATTTTTTATGTAACTTCCTAGATAAATAACGAGTTGGGCTGGATGAAAAAAAAATGTTTTTAAAGATAAAAATCAATTTTACTTCTACGTCTTTGGTTTTTTTCAAATATAAAACATTTAGCCCAACTCATGATACAAAAATAGATTTTTTATTTAAGTACAATTTTAATCTAAACATTATAATTGCGATAACAAAGCGTAATTGCCAGAAATGTATGTAATTTGCCTATATTACGGGCCCGGTGTAGACAGCAGACGTTAGCAGTTTTAAACACCGCCTATAACTACGCCACGCCTACTGCTATTTTTAGATTAGACTGTTCACAAGTTACGACCGTATATTGAATCAGGAGAACCGAGTTCTCGCATTTCACATTTATACGCACGGTTTACAAATTTAACACACGATAAAAGTCATATACTGTATGATATTATACTTAGTGTAGTTATACCCGCTAGGTGTTAGGTACATTTGTTTAATAATGGGTAGAAGTCATGGCAAAATACCTAAACATCCGCATCTGCCCTCTAGACGAATTAGTAAAAGACGACTACGTACCACCTAAGTTAAAATATATGTATAGATAATCTAAAAGAACAATATTGTAATTATTTAATTACAAATGAGACAAAGAGACCAGAACAGGACTCAAATGAACATTTTATTTAAAATGTCGGTTTTGTGGACAGGAAGAGACAATTAGCCGACGAAGTTGGGTCGGCTCTAATGGATATTAGTTCAGCGACTGTATTGGGCAGTGTTACAGCGAGAATTGGATATAGCTAATGCCTGAATTTGTTTTCATTCATGAATCTTGCATTCATGACGCCCAAAACGTTATAAAATATAGCGAACTTGTAGGTGACAAAATATTTGGGATTTATATAAATGGTTTGGGGAACTTTGCACTATGTATATTATGATTTTACTTTATCATACGTAGTATGTAAAGTATTGTAATCGTGCCAAACAAAATTTTTGAGGTTTTAGCGGAAATGTCTTTTTGGATCCCTTGAACATTTTTGACCCAGGTAAAAAAAAAATTCTGTGTATGTGTGTGTGTGTGTGTGTGTTTTTTTGTGGCGACGATTCCGGAGAAACTACTAAGGTATCGGGACGAAACTTCATATTTAGAAGTTTCATAATCAAACTTAGAGCTGAAAAGCTTTCTGTTGAAAAGGATCCAAAGGAACTGGAGGTTTAGTCTTATAGCATTTTTGAAAGATTTTGCAAATAAGCCGCCATTTCTGGAAATTTGTCGAAATAGTTAAATAATAAATTAAAGTACAGGAAATTCTGAACAATTTATGACTATGGCATTTTTTGGTAAAATAAATAGTTTAGCTGCATGAGCAAATTCTATTTTATCGAGATCGCTGCATTAAAACTAGTTAGCCAGGATTTGTCAGATATTGTGATTCTAATGACAGTAGGTAGTGTCAAACGCTGATGTTTTGACAATACCTACTGTCAATATAATCAAAATATCCGTCTAGTTCCAGTAGCTTTATTATAAGATGCAGACATGGCCGATCTCGATCAAATAGAATCTCATGCAGCTAAACTATTAATTTTATATATGGTATGATAAAGTAATGTGCCTGAACGCATCAGATTATTTTTTTTTTATTTTTGTATTCGTGTGTCACTGCCGTGCGTTCGTTCGATATCCAGCATGTTTATAAGTAGATGTATTGGGTCCTCATTGCTCGATTTTAATTAATTCCTTTCTAAATTGAAGTCCATAATCAGGCCCGCCGCCAGCCACTTGAGCGCCCGCGTGCATAACCAACTATGCCGCCCCCGTCCCCATCCTTTACGCCAGTCGACTTAGTACTAAACATTAGCAGAATTGCGGGTATTGTAAATAGTGTGACTAGTACTAATTAGTACTAAGCTCGTGTAAGAATGACATTATTTTCCACAAATAGTGATTAGTGTTGTAGAAATTTTCTCTGCATAGAGGTGAGGTGTAAAGCAAACAAATAATTATCAAAATCATTTTATTAACTTCACTGCAGAGTGACTGAACTTATCAATATATAAATATATGTATATAGGAACACAAAAAAAACAAAACTAAACTGTCTATAGGAACTGAACTTTTCTTGATTTTAAACTTGCGAAATCTGCTATTAATTCTGATGTATCCAAACTATCCAAGACTTCGTGTTCTATTGAAACAATAGATAAATTATTAAGCCTGTCCTGGTGCATAGTTGAGCGTAAATAATTTTTTATAATTTTCAACTTTGAAAAGGATCTTTCACCAGATGCCACCGAAACCGGCATAGTAAGCAATATTCTCAGGACTATTGATGTGTTTGGAAATGTAGCAATCAAATTTTAAATATACACATTTGTCGTTTAACATAATCAATACAAATTTAAATAAAAGTTTCTACTGTAGTATCCGGAGAATTAGCGTGAATTAACAAAGTAAAACTGAGAAAACACAAACAAATATCATTTAAATCGAACAGGGGGTTTGTTTGCGACAGTAGCAACTTTAGAAATGTACTATTTTTATGGTACTATAATTACCGTTGTATAAATAATACACATTAATCATTAAATAATTACATAACGTACTTACCATATCTGCAGCAATGTTTCCACCAAAACAGTTAATATCGTACACAGACAGATCGACAACAGTCAACGAGCGACCTAAGGAAGTAATCAGTTTCTTTGCAATACGGGAAACGTTGGGATTCCCATGTGCATAGAACTGCAGCGCCGTATTTTTCCCGTCATCCCCCCAGTTATACCCGCCATCTACTAGCCTCTACTGAAAATGTTTTTAGCAATACGTTTAGAAGCCAATAGGTGGCATACTGTTATCATACATTTATTGGCGTTGTAGAGGAACGCATAACTAAAGAAAAAAAAACATTTTATAAATGAAATGCTCTACGGATGAAAATGAGTTTGAAAATGGTGACATTCTTACA
Source organism: Aphodius sticticus (assembly GCA_963966075.1). Lineage (NCBI taxonomy): Eukaryota > Metazoa > Arthropoda > Insecta > Coleoptera > Scarabaeidae > Aphodius > Aphodius sticticus. The sequence continues at coordinate 26,922,969 of OZ014508.1, forward strand.
TTTGTCGCCCCCTTGAAAGTGCCGCCCCCTTGAAGGTGCCGCCCGCGTGCGGTGCACCCCTTGCACACCCGCTTACGGCGGGCCTGTCCATAATTCACCGATGAGTTATCATGAGTTAATACATTTTTGTCAATTTACTATACTGTATGTATGTCACCCTGTTAAAAAGATTAAATATTATAATAGCAAGCGCGCTCTCTCTAAATTAAATCAATATATTTTCTTTTACCGCCTGGTGGCCGCCAGCCAGCTGTATGCAGTCCGGGATGCATATGCGTCCGTGATGAGTGAGAACACTAATACATTGTAACATGAGCGAAAGCGAAAGCGCCGACGCGCGGCGACAAACTGGCTGAGTACTTCCCCTTCGAATGTATTCGCGTCGACTATGCTCCGCCTTTGCCTGCTTCCTCCAAACCCCCCAACTTCCCCTTATCTTAAACTGTGGCCTGGTTGACGTTGGTGGGGGCCAGGCAGACCACTCCCAGCAAAAGAAAACATCGCAACGAAATATTTCGTTTCGAAGTTGCGATGTTTTTAAAACGGAGCCTTAAATTATGTGCTCGTCAAATAATATACTATTAATCTACTTTAATCATTTTAATACTCATCCAGCTAATATAACCGTAAATAATGCAAATAAAACCCAGCTATTGTTGCCAGTTGCGAGACGCAAAGTGGACGCTAATCAGAATATTCTATCGCTATATCGTCATACCAAAAAAATCGTTATCTTTGAAATTGCAAGGTGCACCCTACACTTTGTATGCGAATATAAACAATAGGGATGATATTCTAACATAAAACAACGATTGTCAATTTCTACGGCTTCCAGTTTTTCCGGAATGGACTCATCTTTAAAATTTTTCTACACGCTATAGTTTTCTATAGCTGCAGTTTAAAATCTAAAAAGACAAAAAGGGAAAATTTTCGGAAAAACCGGATGCAGTAAAATTGTCAATCGATGTGTTTTGTTTTTGGAATATCAGCCCGATTGAAATCATCGTAAAAAGTACCTATAGCGTACTGTTTAAAATGTAAAAGATCACGTCAATAATTTTAATTTTTTATGTAAAGAATATCTATCTATTGAAATTAAGTATAGCGTGCAGTTTAAAATTTGAAAGATAACGTAATTTTTGGAAAAAAGAACGAATTGAGAAACATCAAGTATAACTCAAAAATGTAATTTTTAGCCTAATCCAAATTTCAGTCGTCTGTGTTCTAGTACATTTCAAAACCGTTAATCGCCAGTTTGACCTGAAACATGTATTTACATACAAGGTTAAACTAGTTTGGCCTAGCATTAAACTAGTTGCGCCTAACGCGCTTCGGCCAAACTGGTTTGACCTAAGACAAACTGGTTCTGCCTGAAAACAGGTTTTGCCGGTAACATATACACTAAGGCTTCCAATCCCGGACAATATACTGATCCCGGGTTTATGAGATTAAAGATTTTGTAATCCTGGGATCCCGGAATTCATGAAAAAAAACGAAGATTGCCAAATCCAGTCAGTAAGGAACGCCTAAAATATACTTGGTTGGACAATATCTTTTACCCCGAAACTTGATAATTGTTTTCAAATTTTACCTTACAAGTAGAAAACCAAACTTGTTGGTTTGAAAGGTAAAGGGTGTCTAAGTATTGACAACAATAATAAACAGAGATTAAACTCTATTAGATAGCCCTTCATCTTAAATTCGCTCAAAAATTTTACATTTTTTTAAAATGTATCAAGAATAGTCACGGCAAAACAAATTGTTTGATCGAGTGAAATTTTCAATTTTTCATATTAACCCCAATCAAACATTTTTAAGAATTTTTGTTTCTTCTTTAAGATAAAATTGGATAACTTTAGAATTCATACTTCATGGATGTTTATTATGCACGTAGTGCCTAGACTAACTGTTTGCATTTTAAATAAAACAATTATTGTTTATAAAGAAAAGATAGGTATAATGACTTTAAGACCCAGTTCTAAACGCGTTTTCAAGCAAAGAGATTTATTTATTCTTCAGAATTGATGAAATATTCAGTGCAACTTCTTACAATATTAAATATTCAATTTTTTGTCATAAAAAAAAAATAATACTACTTGTGCGTCTTTCGGTTTTGTCAAATATAATTCAAATAACCCTACCCACATTATAAAAATAAATTTTTATCTAAGTGCACTTTTTCACAAAATTTGTTCACAAAAAAAAGCGAAGAAAGCGATAATTGTGCGATGAAGAAATACAAAAATGACCGTATTACCGGTGTCACATCACGAACTCGAGATGCTTTAATAACTGCGACGCAATCTACGGCGTAGACGCAAGACGCATGACGGAGAAACATAATTTAGATTTAACTTTTTCGGCATCACGGGATTTCGATTTATAATCTCTGGATCCCGGAAAAGCTCATTCTTTGTCGGGATCCCGTGATTGGAAGCCCTAATATACACCACTCGAAAATCTTGCACTCATCCACAGATTATATAGTTATATAATCTAGACTCATCATGCGATAGTTTTCCGACTGTTGTATTAGCAAGCCTTGATATTTTGATTTTTGGCAGAGATGCTGACAGATTGTATAATCGGTGAGGATTGTATTTTGTGAATTCATGCTAATAAAAGTTCAGGGTGATCTGTCTTTATTATATGTACATATTTATCTGCAATAATTTGGAGTAACGAGTCAAAAATATCCATCGACAGCATAAACTAATAAAATAAGAATGCGCTATGGGCCATCCAAAATTCCCAGGCAAGAAGAGAAGCAAGTTTCCGAAATACTTTTTGTTCTTTTTGTTTTGAATTTAGGATAAAAATTTAAATCATTTTTATATTATTGTGTATGAATGTTTAGAAATGTCAATGAATGAGAGCACAAAATCGTTTACTAAAATGTTACTTACATGCATGAACAATATGTTCAAAATATTAATCAAAATATTCGCATAATTCTTTTTGTTAAACTATTTAATTTAGAACCGTCAATTGGTCAAAAATGATGTTAGGAAACGTCATAGATAATAAAATAGAATAATAAAGTATGCTTAATAATGTTATATAAATCTGGAAATGGATCTTTCACAGTTTGAAATATACGAAAACTAAAACTTTGATATTTAATTACCATACCGTTGTGTTTTCGTATTAATTCGTTTTTGGTGTTGCTAAGAAATGCGTGGTAATATTTTTTTTTATTTTTAAGCAAATCATCTCTATCATTGAATTTTAAAGCAAAGAAATTGTTTGTACCTCCTCTGAAATTTACTTATTTACTATCTCCAAAAATAAAGAGGAACTAAACATTTAATATTCCAGTGTTGTGGCGCCAATTCCTATATTTGAAACGAAATAAAAACGTCGACCATTCGCCGCGATTTGGGAATAAGTAACCTAATGCCTAGATGAACGTAACTACGCGTTACTGCGTTGCCTACTCTCAGTTCACACCCTGGTTTGCATTAGCGGAACGAGAATTTATGTTTAAATACTGTTGTCTGCAAATACCCCACAAAATAGTTTGACCAAGGTCACGTACTCACGTACAGTTGACCGACTCATTGGACTATATCCGCAACACTATACAAGCAATCACTTCATACGTGGTCCGCTGAAGACTGTTTAAATAACTATTTAATTTTAAACTAAAATTAAGTTTCTGCAAAACTTATTTCTTTAGATTAGTATACTTTGTAAGTTGTTTTTTAATTATTAACTGTCTCAAAATACATTAATTCATCATAAATATTTCTTACGCGAAATACGCCATCTGTTATCGAGAAGCATAACTATATGCGCAGAGGAGCCAGAGATTAACTCCCTGCTACAATGTCGCCCCCTGGAGATCTTCTCCCCTTACTAACCGTTGACCAACTTATAGTTATATAAACAATGGTTAAGGTATACAGAATGGGCACAGTTGACCAAATTTCCATAATGTACCCATGTCCGGAAACGCACCGTTTAGGAACAGCAGAGAGCCGGAATAACTACCAACTTTAGAAACTACTTTACGGATCGATTGTCGATTGTGAGAAGTAGCATAGATGGTCTTCTAAACCAAAATATGTAATTTTTATGTATTTTTTATGTCTCTCAAAAGAATTCAAAACAACTTAATATTACCTACTTATCATTCTTACCAAAATTAAAAATATTTGGTTCCTATTTCTTTTTGCAAAATTTTGTTCCATTTCCTAAAACTCCTAACGGCCCTAATAATTATTTTCGAAATTCTTGAATATGACCCATCTTCCCGCGATTTTGAAGTTGTAAAATCTTTATTAACTGCAATAGTAGATATACATTACAGTTTAAGAGTGTACTGTGTTTACAAATTACAATACATGCATCATATAAACACACGTCACTGGGTGTTCACTCTTTCCTCGCCTCGGGGTGGGTCTCCTTCACTTTCGTTTGAGTGTCAAATTGTTGATTGTGACTGTTTGTCTCACGTTTAACGCTCTCATTATCTTGCATACATCTACAGTTGGTGTTAATCTGTTAGCGAGTACAAGATTTTCAGTATTTTATTCTGTTGGGTTTGCAGTTTACTTTTATTTGTTTCTGTGGTATTTCCCCATACGTGTATTAGATAGTTGATTTTTGAGAATATAGGCAATGGTAGATTGTGTTTTTGATTGTATTGGGTATTAGATCTTTAATTTTCCAAATAGTCGATACGGTTTTTGCGTTTTCCTTTATGAGTTTATTTATTGAGTGTCCTATTTAGGTTGTATTGCACCGTCAATCCTAAGTATTTTGATTCTTTTACTCGTTTAATTGTTTCTTCATTTATGTCGATTCCTATCTTACTCTCAATCCTGCTCGATTCGAATACCATATATTCGCATTTCTTTTCGTTTATGGTCAATAAGTTGTCGAAAAACCATTGCGAAAGTCTCTTCATGTCATAGTTTATGTTGTCTTGAATCTTTTGTTGGGTTTTTCCAGAGTAAACTAGACACGTATCATCAGCGTACATATAGTGGGTGGCCTTTAAGTTGAGTACTTCTAAGTCGTTTGTATATACTATGAATAGGGCTGGTGGAAGATTTCCTTCCTGAGGGATTCCATATTCGTCCGACTGTTGCGAGCTACTTGTAGTGTCGTTGATGTTTGTCACTTGAGGTCTCTTAGTGAGGTACGTGTTTATCAGTCCTAAGCTATTGCCTGTTATCTGTATAGCATCTAGTTACTTGATTAATTTTTTTTTGAAATTGTGTTGAACGCTTTCTTCAAGTCGATGAAAAGGGCAACCACAATTTTATTCTCGTCTCGTCTGCATTTAATTTCGTTGATCAGATCATATGCCGCAGATGTCGTGCCCGAACCTCTCTGATATGCATATTGCTGTTTATCGATGATGTACTTTTCCAGATGCTTTGTCAATCTAATTTGGATAATCTTCTCCAATATTTTGTTCAGGGTTGACAAGAGGGCTATTGGCCGGTAGTTTTCGGGTTTGGTGGTATCTCCTGATTTATAGATGGGCTTGATTATTGTGGTTTTTAGGCAGTCTGGATATTACTTTGTTTGTCGCTTTAACTAGTATTGGTGTCAGAGTTTCTCGGTTATTTTTTATTATTGTTGTCGTGATTTTGTCGAAGCCGGGTGCAGTTTTATTCTTTAGATTTATTATGATATTATTCATTTTTTTTTCGTTAGTATGGTCGAATATTGCTGTTTTTGCTAGTTTGTTTGTGGTTGTCAGGTCTTCGGCCAATTATTTTCCGACAGTTGTGAAATAGTCGTTTATTATGTTTGCTATCTCTTGTCGATCCTTAGTTTTCTCACCGCTTGCTTTTGTCATTTCTGTTACGTATTGTCCTTTTCTTGTTTTGCCTGTAACTTTGTTTATCGCATTCCACATAACCTTTGGGTTATTCCTGTTAAGCGCAAAGATGTTGTGATAGTAGTTTCTTTTTGCTATGTGGAGTGTTTTGTTTAGTGCTTTGTTTTTTTCAGATGGTATTGTTCTTGTAAGTGATTGCTGTTTGGGTTTCTTCTTAGTCTTGTGTATAGTTTGTTCCTTTCTTTCACTTCTCTCAGTATCTCTTCATTTATCCATTCATTTTTGTCTCTTCTTTTGATTTTGGTTTTTATTTGGTTGCTTTTTATTATATTCTGAAGGTTGTTTAAAAGTTCTTCGTAGCTTTCCAGATTTGCCGATTTTAGTTTCATAATTTCCTCTTCAATTGCTTTATCATCGTTTCGGGTTTTATGATATGTTTCATATTTTGGTCCTTGTTTTTCCTCGTTTTTTACGTTTGTTAAAATTGCATCATGATCTGATATATCTGTTGCAACTATTTTTATTTGTTCTATATTCTGCATTCGGTTTGTTATTACATGATCGATTATTGAACCTGCTCCAGTGTTGTCGTGTCTAGTGTAATGTTTGTTTGAGATTTTGTTTACTACTTTGTAACTGTTTTCTGTCAGTGTTCTTAGATAGTCTTTTGTAATATTGTCCTTTAGCAACATATTTATATTGATATCTCCAACTATGATTTGACTTTTCCTTCGGTTTATTACACTGTTTTGCACGATATCAAGGAGCAATTGGGAGTTCACATGTGGAGGTTTGTACAGGTTACAAGCCGTACTGCTACGCACGTGTTTGCAAACAAAGTTGTTATTTTGACACAAGTTTTTGTTTCTCAGTGTTAAGTCGCAGTTCCTTCACGTTCTAATCTCTTTTAAAATAGCGACCAGTTATATGGCGAGGCGAGCCAATAGCGTGGCCTGCCAATTGCACACACTTTACACCATATATGATTTTTTTGTTGGGAGTTTTATGAAGGAAATGTTTATGCAAACAAAATAAACACCAGAAAACACCGCATTGAGCAAATGAGAAAGCCGCTATGCAGGTAAGTACGTCAACCATCCATGCCCGAGGATGAAACGACAAAAGAGAGAAAGAATGCATGCATCAGAGAAAGAGGTTGACGCTGAGCATAGTGAGCATAGACTGTTAGTAACTTATTACATTAAATTAAATTTAAACATCCTCCACATGTCGATTTGTTTTAATTTTTATTTATTTACGTTTATTACGTCTACTGACTCGTGCTATTGTTGTTATCAGTTTCTAGTTAATTAGACAATGCTATCAAATGTATTACAAAATTTTCGAGCAATAATGACAAGAATTTGAAACTTTGATTTGAATGTTCTTGAGGAAATTTTGATTCGACAACGTTTATTACAATGGTGTTCTATCCCTATCCCTATCCCTATCCCTATCCCTATCCCTATCCCTATCCCTATCCCTATCCCTATCCCTATCCCTATCCCTATCCCTATCCCTATCCCTATCCCTATCCCTATCCCTATCCCTATCCCTATCCCTATCCCTATCCCTATCCCTATCCCTATCCCTATCCCTATCCCTATCCCTATCCCTATCCCTATCCCTATCCCTATCCCTATCCCTATCCCTATCCCTATCCCTATCCCTATCCCTATCCCTATCCCTATCCCTATCCCTATCCCTATCCCTATCCCTATCCCTATCCCTATCCCTATCCCTATCCCTATCCCTATCCCTATCCCTATCCCTATCCCTATCCCTATCCCTATCCCTATCCCTATCCCTATCCCTATCCCTATCCCTATCCCTATCCCTATCCCTATCCCTATCCCTATCCCTATCCCTATCCCTATCCCTATCCCTATCCCTATCCCTATCCCTATCCCTATCCCTATCCCTATCCCTATCCCTATCCCTATCCCTATCCCTATCCCTATCCCTATCCCTATCCCTATCCCTATCCCTATCCCTATCCCTATCCCTATCCCTATCCCTATCCCTATCCCTATCCCTATCCCTATCCCTATCCCTATCCCTATCCCTATCCCTATCCCTATCCCTATCCCTATCCCTATCCCTATCCCTATCCCTATCCCTATCCCTATCCCTATCCCTATCCCTATCCCTATCCCTATCCCTATCCCTATCCCTATCCCTATCCCTATCCCTATCCCTATCCCTATCCCTATCCCTATCCCTATCCCTATCCCTATCCCTATCCCTATCCCTATCCCTATCCCTATCCCTATCCCTATCCCTATCCCTATCCCTATCCCTATCCCTATCCCTATCCCTATCCCTATCCCTATCCCTATCCCTATCCCTATCCCTATCCCTATCCCTATCCCTATATATTTACCTCGATTCGGGTAAATTTATGGATTATGCTTTAGGAGTGTACAGGTCAGCGCGTCGCCATGGCAACCTATCGAGGTTGCTAGGCAACGGCCGCGCGCTTCGCGACGCGGTTACTAGACGGCGGCACATCATCATGTCGCTGTTGGGATTACGCTACGAAGCAATAGATGGCGCCCCGTAACCGCTTCGAACGTACGAGCATAATCACGTCGCGCGTGTAAGGGCATCCGGGCTTTTTGTCTCTCTCTTAACGCTTCGGCGATCTACCTAGGTCGACCAGCAGGCCTATTAGGCCTGCACATTCTCCTAGTTTAGTTATACTAAATGTACATTTAAACAACAAAAATAATAATAAATACAATAGTAACTTTGGTACCATAATGCAAAAATGTTTAATAAACGATAGTAGTTAAATAAAAACTTTATTTTGCAAGAGTATTTACTTTAGTATTAGTTTTGATCAACAGATCATCATAAGCCAACAGCCAGAAAAACACAAAACAATCAGAAAAACTCACTTAAATATGCCTTAAACATGTATAAAAATGTTGAACTTGCAGTCAAAATCAATTATAAAAGGCACAAGACATCATCAGGCATTAGAATGCGTCAGTGATTTTTTACGTTACAATTTTGCGTTATTTCTTTTGATTGTTTTGTGTTTTTCTGGCTTTTGCCTAATGCTGATCTGTTGATCGAAACTAGTACAAAAGTAAATATTCTTGCAAAATTAAGAGGTTTTATTTAACTCCTGTCCTTTATTAAACAATATTTACTACAATATTATGTATATGATTAACTCTACGCTCTTTTCTGCATTGTAAAAACATTTATGACATTTTCATAAAAATCAGGCTTAGATTGTAAGTAACTTTTCTTATAACAGAAATAAAATCGACCGTGTGGTGTAGGTAAATATGAAATAATTTTAATTTAATACAAACAACCTTTCATACAAAGTATTGTGATAGGGCGGACACCCTTCTCAATATTTATTATTATACTTTAATCAACTCTAAACTGAAGGGGGCCCTGTTAGGACTGCTCAACTACCTAACCTTAACCCCACATGTTGAAGGTGGTAACTCGCCCCAAGCGACGCTTGGCGACGCTAACTGACTTAACAACGCAATCTTAATTAATCTTACGGTAGCATGAATTAATTATCTCTCTTACGGAGGCTTCAAATGCTGAGTTCTTTCTCTGGGACTTTGTCAGAGAAGTTTGAACTCACTAATTATTAATCACTATATGCAAGGCTAAATACTTTACTATAAAAGGGACAGGTTTATATTATTCTACAATGAATATGCCGAAGAAAACCACAATAAAATCTATTAACAAAAATATTTACAACAATGCAGAACTGCTTACATGAAAATATGAATTGTTAATGCTAAAACAATGATACTATCCTTTTGGCAGAGATGGACAAATCAGCAAGTACAGACAACAAATAAATACCTTAATATTTCGGTTGAGCACAAGAAACACGAGACAGCACAGTTTCTATAACTTGGCCCCCATTGGGGCCCTACGGTTGGGCGCGCGCTTGACGCACGACCGTTTGGTTTCAAAGCCCGACGCCAAAGAGACCCTTTTCTTGTCCGTTTACTTCTTCCCCGACTTTTCGCGCCAAAAGCATTAGAAGCTTGCGCGGTAATCCTGGCGCGACTGCAGCGCCACTCCGAGCGCTGTTAAATACCAACTTAACACAAAACATGCCAACGTTTGAATTCCAAATCTCCACAAATAACAAGTAACAAATCTCCGACTTGTTACAGTATATCCATTGTGTGGAGAGATAAGTATAATAAATATAAGAATAAAAGACCTCTTCAGTTTCTTCACATTTAATAGTTTAAATTTACTTGGTATATAATAATGACAATAATAATACAACGCGCTCAACCCAACTCAACGTCAATAATGTGAAAATCGGATAGTAACTACGGAACATGTCAAATGTAGGTTTCCATAAAACAAAAAAATGTTTAGGTTATTTTATTTTTTATTTTTTTTTAGTTTAGTGTCAGTTGGTACATAGAAGTAGCAATTCGAAATTTTGAATTTGAGTTTGTTGTAAATGATTTATAATTGTGTCGATTGGTTTCTCCAGTCAAAATGAAGAAAGTGTAAGTAATATCTGTATCTACAACTTATTTATACACTGCTTACAAACGTCGAATGTCAATAAAAGTCTACAAATTTGTCAGCACTTAAGTCATGAGCGTCATAACTTAAGTCAATCTGTACATTTGGTGACATTTTGCGTAATCGACATTTCAAAACAGAATCTGCAATACGTAACTTACATACACTTCGCACCGTTTTCTACATACTTGGTACTAGCTTGGCTTTTGTCAATGAGTTATTGTGGATTTATGCAAAGAACGCATTTACGTTACAGTGCCTACAAAACTCATCAAGAGCCTACCACTTATAGCCGGTCGTCAATATCGGTGGAGGATCCCTCAAAATGCGAGAGATGTCAACTAAGAAACCGGGAAAAATGTGGCGGTGTGGGCAGGTTCTTCTACAACAAGCAAGAGAAAACAGTTTGCAGGAAAACCTGCAGAAATTGGGGTGAGTTTTAGCCAAATGCTCATTTCACGGTAACGTGTCACACTAGTCAAGTCCGTTTAACGACAGCTTGTATTCTTATTCTCATGCCAACAATATAAGTAAAAAAAACTCATGTTTTAAAATTGTTGGAGATAGATGTTCTAACATTAATAAGTTTGATGAAAATCCCTTTTAAATAGTTGTGACGACCGTTACCAACACAGTAGGTTTTAGTAACCTATAATAAATAAAAATGGTGAAACCATATTTACTAGGTTTGTTCGTTGGGTCCCACCGAATACGGCGGTGCGTGCTGCACTGCCGCAACAGTGATCTCTGTCACGCGAAATATTTTATTTATCTACGACGCACATATAATAAATTCATAATGCATACAAATCTATGACTATATAATCCCCATCATTATTACACACCAATCATTATAATGACACTAGCGTTGTATAATAATGACAGTTCGTTCAAATAATTCATTATTTGAACGAACTGTCATCATATGACGCTAGTGTCAAAGTCTGTCAAAATCTACGTAGATGACAGTTATGTGACAGTTCGCCTCGCCATCATAGACAAATACCTTTAAAATATTTGGTATAAAATGGAATTTATGAGTCGTAGATTAAGCGTTAGTTATGTGCTCGTCAAATAATATACTATTAAGGGCCGATATATTCACCTATCGTCAAAGTTGTCGTTAGCCAACGAACAGATTACGCTAACGTTCGCGTTAAAAATGATTCTGTCTTTTCACCGATCTGTAAGTTATCGTCAGGCAACGAGGACGTAAACATCGCTAACGAATGTTTTTCGGCAGTATAGTATCAAATGTCGGTAAAACAGGTGTACTAAATCAACACTTGGATCATAACTTGGACTAATTGCCGCTAGATGTAGCGCCGTAAATGACACTGATAGACATTGACAAAACGTAACCAAAATTCATTCGCACCCATTTCTATAGTCGAAATCACGAGTGCTGCAAATTACTCATCGCTTATAAGTGTATGAACCAAGATTTTTGCGTATCGCTCAGCTTGATTGTTGTGCATAGGCAACCGAACATAGACCACTGTAAATACGTTGCCTACCGAGGCGGATATTATAGAAATTAAATTAATATTGCTATTATCTTTACTAATTAAATAACCTTTAAATAACCATCACCATAGATTTTTTATTAAGCGGCTTACCTTTCAACGAAAACATTTTTGCTAACATGCGGTCACGTTCAATATTTACGTTCAGTATTAGAGGTTAGAAACGTTAGAAATGTCATTCTAAGAAAAGACGTACTTTTTCGCTGGGCGCATTTAATTTGTACAGCAGATGTATCATAATCATTCTATTGCGTTCTAACACACGGCAATGTATAGGAATGAAATGTAGCGTATGAGGAAAATAACAGCAGAAATCGATGAGTAATTTGCAGCACTGATGAATTCGACTATAACCGCATCAATTAAAAACGACGATCAAAAGTAAAAAAAAAAATGGTATGAAAGACGAATTCAGCAAATTCGGCCATATTACTAAATAATGACTTCAATTAATACAGTACCACGTACGTACGTAAATATTTGTCAGTTTGACTTTTTGTTTGACATTCAGCACATGCTCTGTGACCAATCAAAGTGTTCGTCATTAGTTTACGGCAGGTTCATTCGATCGCTAAATAAATTTGATCGTTAGCATATTTATCCGGTCGGTAACGTTAACGACAGGTGAATAGACACATTTTTACCATTTATCTTGTCGTTTAGATGACGAACAGTTTCACGATAGGTGAATATATCGGCCCTAAATGCAGCAAAGCGTGAGCAGCGCAGAGCGCAGTGTTGTCATATGGGAGGGAATTTTGAACGAAATAGGGAAAACGGGTTTGTTTTGTATAAAAGAAGGAATTTTCATATTTGTCAAAGTTGCAAGGTTTAAGCTGCTTCGCCAGCCCCCCCCCCCCTCCAGTACATTAATTGTATTAAGAAATCTAAATACACGTTTCTTCCATATACATCTAAAAGTACCATCGTTGGCTCTACAGCCAGAAAATATTTTCAACGTTACAGGTGTCCCACAATAACATGCCAAGTGCCAACACAAACCTATGTCGAGTAGTAGAGAGGTGGCCGGTTACTCAGGATTTAAAAGGAGTACCAAAGTGTACTTTTTGTCAAAAGCTTACTACTCTGTTGACGAATACATGCAATCGTAGCCCCTGTAAAAGTGTTATAGTTTCGTTGATTATACCGTGTTATTGTTTGTTATATTATGTATTGACAATTCCCATACTGTGTATTCGGTCAGTGGAAATAAATTTGATTTGATTTGATTTGATTTGATGTTTTTTTAAATGGAACACTAGGTATATTGTTACAGTTTTTGATACAGATTTTTATCCTAATAATTCTGACATCAACTTGTAACAGGCTATTTTCAGCTGTTTCTGAGACATTTTGAAATTAATGTCAAAAACGTGCATTTTAAAAAAATCATTCTGCGGTAACTAACAATCATAAAGAAACAATAGAACTCATTTTGGATAGTAAAAGCATCGATTTTTTTGACAGTTATTATTGATTTACGATTATAATATGATATACCCGAGTAACTGGAGATTTGCTAAATGTCAAATAACTTCTATATCTTTACATACATCGAAAGATCTATTAATCAGCTTTCCTAAAATGTCTAACTCGGTAGGTCTATCGTCAACAGCTAAAAAGTTATTAAGCATCTAATTTAACATTTATAACTCATGCACAATAATTATTACAACTACGATAGCGAACATGAAGAATAGTGGGCGCTTTAAAAATTATATGTATGTGCACTCTTGACAATCGTACTGAAATAATAATTATTTATTCAATTTACACTTATCCATTTATTTAATTCTTTATTCTTATGAGTATTACTGACACTGCGTTATGTGTACAGATATGTTAGGATTTCTACAGAACACCACATTTCTACTAAAGCACACCTTGTTTTGCTAACTGGAACATCCCCACAAAACTTATCGCTGAACCGGCTGAACATGTCCCGAAATGAATAAATGGAACTGGCGATATAGCTGGATAAGTAGTTAGATCTAATTCTTGGATGATCATAAATTTATTGTTTGCTTGTGTAATTCATAGTAGCAGTTTACAATGACTAAAAGTCGCTGCATGAACAGAAGAATCATAACATTTGTGCGATTGTGGAATTTCGAGTGGTTACTAGATATTTTATATTAATTTTTGAATTATTCATGTTAGGATAAAAATATGCATCAGAAACTGCAAAAATATATCCAGTGCTCTATTTAAAAACATAAGTTTGTGCTGGTACGGTGTTGTGCGACACCTTGTAACCATGAAAATATTCTCTGGCTGTAAAGCCAATGATTACACTAGTCAACAAAAAAGATAAGTTTTTCTGAACTGGGTTAAACCGATATTTCCTGCCATGTTGAGAAGCATAAATGAATGCTGGTTAGTCCGTTTTCTATCTGCTTTTGTAGCACTGCTTCAAAGTGTAAAAAATTACGTATTTTGACACTTTTTGATGCACTGCCAAAAAATAATCCTAGCCTATAGAATTCTTTATGCAGTCTGAAATGGTAGTTTGAACATTCAACTTTAATACTATGAAAAGAAAAACCATGAAATAATGTAAGGTTCCGAAGCACCGCCATTGGTGCCCAAGTGTCAAGGTGTAACTGTAAAAACTTACGATTTTTGTTCTGTTTTTGATTCCATCTCAAATAACTATACGAGGATTATTTTTTGGGGGGCATCAAAAAGTACCAGAAGACGCAATTTTTTACAGTTTGAAGCAGTGCTGTCACTATAAAAGCAGATAGAAATCAAAATGATTGGCATTTTTTATGTTTGTCAACATGACGAATCAGAAAATGTATATCACAACCCTGTCGCAAAAATGTTCTTTACCGGTGTTATCTACAATAATAAATTGATTTCCGGGTGGAAACCGCGTTGATGACTTTGAAGTTGCAATCTAGATAACTGTTCTTAAGGACATTAATGTACTTCCTTTCTAGCGTGGGACACCCTGTACTAAGGTTTTCTGCAGTTTTCCGTTGCTTTGCAACGTATTGTTGCAAGCATAAACGGCGTTGTTTTTTCCAAATTGGGTTGACCTGCAGTGATACCCGCAAAGGAAGTACCCTACGCTTCAGTGAAGCTCGGTACTACCAATTTCCCTTGATACTCGTCATTACTTTTCAAAATCTATTAGTGTAATTGTTAGTATTTGTATCAGACACTTCCAATAGAAATAACGCCTTTTCTAACGTCAAACTTTGTTCACCTGTCAATAGCCACCTTGTCAGTGATTCTTTAATAAGTTTCAGAGCGACTTTCATGCAAAAAAATCATAATGGGTGACCTTTTGCTAAAATAGCGGCGATTTCAGACCTGTAATTTTCTAGGGATTTATACCTGTTTGTTAGTAAGGTCACACAAACACTTGAAACTTTCGGTATAACTGAAATCGACAGTTTCTTTTTAGTTGGTTTTGATGGAATTTGGCCTTACAAGTGCAAACTTTACTGAACAACACTGACTTTACAGGTTTATTACTGCTGTTCTATTTGGTGTTCCATGGCATCCTCTTTGGACATTTTTTTGCCTTCCTATTTTTAATGGTGTACATAACCGAAATCAGCTCGAATGGACCGTTCTTCCCTAAGAACACATTAATAACGGTCGAAAGTCCTGGTAAGTTCATCCAAATCTCTTTATTTGAAATCTCATTTGGCACCCTGGTGCCCGTTGGATAAAACCTCTTCCCAATTTGTGGTATTTTTTTGTCCCTAACCAATGTTAGGCAATTAGCATTTTGTTTTCAGTCATGTAATCAAGTGTATTTATGTAATACAATTTGGTGAGGTTATATACAATTGAAATCTGAAAAAAATCATTAAATTCTACCTGGCAGTGACCGCCTTTTAATTATAAAGAAAAAAATATCGTATTTGGCTACCCTTTCATATTGTGCTTTCAAAAGTGCCCGCATGAAAAAAGAAAGAATTTTGTACTAGATAAGAGAGGCACTATACTGTATATAAAATTACTTCTAGCACTGGGCATGATTCCACGACTGCCAGTTGGCACAACACCACTTATTTGGTACACTTCATTTGGAGAGGAGACCCGCTACAATGCTAAACCTGATACGTACATTTCTGTGATCGATAATTTTCTGCAAAGTAAGTTACAGTTACAGCCCATCGTTTTTGGAACTTAATATAATATGTACTTTTATACGATTCGCATATAAGTTCATTGCATACGTATCTATGACTATATAATCCCCATCAGGATACACGCCAATGATTATAATGACACTAGCGTTGTATAATAATGACAGTTCGTTCAAATAGTGACTTCATTATTTGAACGAACTGTCATCATTATACAACGCTAGTGTCAAAGTCTGTCAAAACCTACGTGGATGACAGTTGTCTGACAGTTCGCCTCGCCATCATTGACAAATACATTTACAATATTTGATATAAAATGGAATTTATGAGTCGTAGATAAAACGCCGTATTCGACTCGCACACAACGGACATATATCGCCGGCAAGTTTACACGCTCGCCTACGGCTGGCGTATAAACTTCATGCTCGCGATTTATATCCTTAGTTATGTGCTCGTCAAATAATATACTATTATTAAACAGGTCAATAAATGCAGAATTTCTTTTTGCTCACTATTGTTCAGACGACAATGAGCGATATTAGGAAACCTATACATCGTTTAAGTTTCTACAAAACTGTATACATAGTTTAAGTACAAATTGGCATCTTCGATTTATACTTCTGTGCTGGGCAAATTCTTCCACTACCCAAGTCTTTGAAAATATGATAGAGCATCATACTTTATAATAAGAAAAGCAGGTAAAACTTTACCATTTCCGAGATATAATCATCAGAAGATTAAGTCGTGTCTTATGCAATACCCAGTTTGCGGAAATGCAATGACACTTTTATAATTATGTATTGAAATGTATGGGAGTAAATTTTTTTCTGCTCAAGAACTATCGAAAACGGTCTGACTGCATTTTTACGGATTTCTTTATCATAAAGTACCATGTTTCTATAAATTCCCCTGTAAATTTTTTGAACTCGGAAGGTCACATCCTGTATACAATGTGCCATCTTATGTATGGCTAGGTAAGGTAAACGTCCCAAATTCAAATTCACTGTCCTAAATTCCGATATATTTCTATTTAGCTCGATAAAATAAGAAAACTACAACATTGAACTTTATTTGAGGACATCCGGTTTGTTGATTTGACGTTACACTTATCAACCCATAATTGTTGATAAGTGTATAATAATTATTCTACCAATGTTCCGACGGTCAGATTATAACCTAGAAGTTTGACTGATCTTGATAATTGAGTGTTATGCTAAAAGTTGATTTTTTCGGTATAAGGTAACTGCAATTCGATTTCTTTTTACATCGCTATAGGATAACAGTAATTAAGAAAATTCTAATATCTATTTAAGCTGACTAAAAATGCCTTGCCACAAGAACTACCATACCACTTGTGTGGGGATTTCCGAAAGTGATTTCGTGAAGATGAAACAGCAAGGGAGTCTCAGAGAATGGGTATGTGAAAATTGCGATAACATAATGGTTGTAAATCAAAATATACTGGAAAAGATCTTAAATGAGAAATTGGATAATATTACCAAAAATATAACAAACTCAATTATAACAACATTTCAAATCGAAATAAACAAATTAATTGAAGAAAATAGAAAACTGCACATGGAAGTGTTTCAACTCAAAGAACTTGTTCAAAAGCAGAAACCTGCTTGTGTAGATATTGCTAACATAGAACCAACAGATGGCAATACATATGCGAAAAAGTTAGACCCAAAAATAGCATATGTTGATGTATCTAATAAAGAACCAACAGATGGCAACACGTATAGCAATACAACAACTCAACTTGAGCAGCAAAGAACTCAAAACAGTTCAATTCAAAAAGAAATTGTTGGGAGAAATTATACATCAAAAGATAATATTTCAATAACAACGGCCAAGAATTTAAAAGGTAACGATCGAAAACAAAGAGTTAAATCTACTTCTAATGAAACAGAGGTAGATGAAGGATTTAAATTGGTTACATACAAAAAAACAATATCAATAAAAACAAACACATTATAAAAGGAAACGCACAAAAAGATTTATCTATTAAGGCAGCAATACAGTACGGCCATTTGCACTCTTTTGGTTTTGATACATCCACAACTGAACCGAGCTTAGTAACTCACCTGGAATCGATGGGAATTAAAAACACCAAATGTAAAAAAAATAGAATCAAAACGCCCTGACGAATACTCTTCATTTCATATCACATGCGATATGGAGGACCTAGAGAAAGTAAAAAATCCCGCTATATGGCCAAAAGGAATAAAAATCAATCGTTTTTTCTTCGATGTCCCGAAACGGAAAAGGACGATTAGCGACAATACTGAACGATACACAGGAAATAATCGACTTCGATATAAGAGGAAAGAATATTAAAATAATAAATTTAAATATACAAGGGCTTACAAACAAAAGAAACCAATTAGATTAATTATTTTACAAACAAAAACCAACACCGACATAATTGGTATTACGGAACACTGGATGTCGAAGGACGAAATCAAAACTTTAAATTTTCTAAGCCACAATGTTGCAGATTATAATTGTAGAACACTATTTACACGCGGAGGTGTCCTAATTATTACAAAGAGCGTATATAATACCGTAGTTGTAGACCTGTCCACATATAACAAAGAAAGACGTCTAGAACTGTGCTCCATATTAATCCCAACATTAAAATCTATCATTATAGTAGTTTACCATTCGCCACACGGAGATAAGGATGAGTTTCTACAAAAGATACAGGAAGCCATAAATCATGTTAGAAAAACACAAAAAACGTATAACATCTTTATTATGGGAGACTACAATATATGTGTGAATGAAAAAGCAACGGTCAAAGAAAATTTTCTACTAACAATGTTAGAGTACGGGCTTCATCAACCATCAAGAGTCGGTGGAAGAAGATGCGTAGATAATATATTTGCAAGTAGATTTATTGAAATAGTTGCAACCGAGACAGTAAACTTGCATTTAGGAGACCACCTGGCACAACTAGTAACTTTTGATCTGATTCCTGAAAGAGAGAACAAAATATCTATTAAATGCAGAAAGATAAACAGAAAAAATACTGAAATATTTAAAAATCTATTGCAAGAAAGTGACTGGACTGCTGTATATGACAAAAACCTAGATGCGCAAACCAGTAACACCCACTTTCACACAATCTTTACTAACTGCTACAATACTGCTTTCCCAGAGGTAACAATCAAAAATAATAATAAAAATGTCAGTATAAAATGGGAAACCGAACACTTAGCGGTAATAAGAAATCAACTTAATGCCCTGCATACCATAATAGAAGTAACCAAAGAAAATAAATACAAAGATACAAGAACTTAAAGACGGAATATAGAAATCAAGTTAATCAAGCAAAGAGGGAGGCAAATGGCAAATTCATCAACGACTCAGAAAATAAAGTGTCAGCGGCATGGACACTAGTGAAAAAAGAAACTGGAAACGGAAACCGAAAGCAAGCTAAGAAAAGTTTGTTAACAGCTGAAGATCTGAATGAGTATTTTATAAAAGTGGGTCACGTGGCAGGAAATGCTAATTCAACGAGAACCGTTGATCCAGTATCTTTGGTGAAAACAAATTCTAAAAGCACCATATATCTAGGCCAAATTGAGGAACAAGAAAAAAGCAGCATAATACACAAGCTCAAAAACACAAACACGAAGGATATATACGGAATATCAGTAAAGTTAATTAAAGAAATACAATCATTCATCGTGAAACAGCTGCATGTTATCATAAATAAATGTTTGACCGAAGGCATTTTTCCAGACGAGTTTAAGTATGCAAAAATAGTTCCAATTCAAAAACCCGGAGACCCAAATGACTGTAAAAATTACCGACCAATTTCCCTCCTACCAGCATTGTCAAAGGTTTTTGAAGTAGTAATAAAGAACAAACTCCTGAAATACTTAACAGAAGAGAATCTACTTACTCAATGCCAACATGGTTACCAACCGGGAAAATCGACAACGTCAGCCATACTTAGTGTATTGCAGGAGGTCATAGATGGTTTTGATCAGCAATGCTATACCCAGGTTGATTTCTGTGATTTAAGTAAAGCTTTCGACTCAGTAAACCACAAAATCCTGATAGGGAAATTGAAGGTCTACGGCATACAGGAGAAGGCACAACAACTGATTGCATCATATCTTGCACAAAGACATCAGAAGGTATATTGGAAAGGAGCAAAATCAGAATGGAAGCAAATGGACTCTGGGGTGCCACAAGGATCCGTCCTTGGGCCAGTTCTATTTCTCTTATATATAAATGACCTACCACAGAATATAAGAACAAAAGCAATCTGCCTGTATGCAGATGACACGTCCTTTATCAACACCAGTAAGAACTTGGAAGAGCTTAAACAGATAACTCTTGAGACATTGAAGGAAGCAACAGAATGGTTTGACTGCAATAATTTACAACTGAATACAGACAAAACAAAAATACTTACCTTTTATACAAAACGAAATGAAACGGTAACAAATCAGCAAGCAAAGTTTCTTGGTATAACACTGCCTGAAACCCTAACCTGGACGGAACACGTGGCACAGCTGAGAAAAAAATTGGCATCTTCGTTGTACTGCCTAAAAGTGGTAGCGGGTAACTTACCCCTAAATGAAGCACGGACTGTGTACTATGCTTATTTCCACAGCATGGCCACGTATGGTATGGCAGCTTGGGGAGTTTCCAGTCATATGGAATCTATTTTCAAAATGCAGAAGAAAGCGATAAGAATATTAGCAGGCCTAGGTCATATGGAAAGTTGCAGAACGCATTTTAAAAAACTTAATATTTTAACACTACCCGGATGTCTATTACTTACCTGTCTGGAATACATACATACACGAAGAGACACATTAACAAGAAATGCAGACGCACACTCATACGAAACCCGTCATGGAGGAGACATTTTAGTTCCATACCATCGAATAGAAAAATCTCAGAACACATTTCTTTGTACAGCTGTAAAGGTTTATAACGCACTACCAGCCGATATCAAGCATCTACCTGACAGAAAATTCAAACAACAGGCGAAGAGGCTTCTGCTAAAAAATGAATTCTATTCCAATGCAGAGTATTTTGGGAAGATGAATGAACTAAAAACACGTATTTAATTCAAGATGTATTCAATTTTTTGATTAGTTAATTTTTCTTTGTATTTGCTTGACAAGAATATGTATCATGTAATACTTATTCGATTAATAAACATTATTAAACATTATTTATTAAACATTATTTATATTTTCATAATAATACGGTGTACTACTCTTTTAACCAGTCTTATTTACAAATTTAGGGGTGTCGGAATTATGTGCATGGTTACTGGTTAGAAGTAATACATATGTAATCATTAGCATTATTGTTGAACAAAGATTATTATTATTATTATTATCATATGGCTCTATTGCTGTCTTTACACAAGAAAATAACATAATTGACATCGTTTGTTATATTACAACTAACTGTACGAATTTTGTCCAAATTCCGACACAAGTGTCGGAATTACGGACATCAATATCCCTAATTATTACAGGGTGTCGGACTTAGGATCATCAATAGTCCGTAATTCCGTCAAAAATATAGACAGACGTGATAAGAGGTGATGAAATACGACATAATGATGCAACACCTAGCAGCTGAGAGTTGCGATTTTGGCATTAATACACCACATCTCGAGCTACCACCTAAACTTATGCCATCACAATTAAAAAAATCATTATTTTGGCCTGAAACATCAAAAAAAAAGTAAAAAGAAACTGTTCTTCTGTAACACTATAACTGATGCTTGGAGAGAATATCCGTTAAAAATGGTAACAAATGTTTAACATTTGTTAATAATAAATCTTATTAACAATATTTAAAACACTTAATATTTACTTGAATGTCATCTCATCATTATATTTGTCGGAATAATGTACAACAAGAGTCCGATTTAGGATAACTGTCTGAATTAGGTTCACTGAGGTGTCTGATTTCGGATCAAAATATACGCTTAGTGTCGGAATTATTATTATACTTTATTACTATTATCACTTTTCTTTAAAAATGAATAGCCAGATATCTTTAGAAGGAAATATTTGTTTTAAAAGTTGACATAGATATTAGCACCACATAAATATAAATTCTACAGTTTACAGTTACAAATATAACAAAATAGTATATTATAATACAAGTTTTATAAGACACAAATTGGCGCACGAGTTGTTTTGGGTACGATGAGCGTAGCGAGGAGTGCCCAAACGGAACGAGTGCGCCAACACGTCTTATAAAACGTGTGTTATATACTATTTTGTCTACTTTGAGACATTAATTTTACATAAATTTCGAAAATTGCGGTTGTCATCTTACAATCTAGAGCAATTTTATTTTCAACAGTTGGTAGTTGTGGTAAAATTCACTATAGGCGATTTCGCGTGGCTAAACGGTTCGATTTGGTTCCGGTTGGCGGTTGGATGTGGTTGACAGAGCGGTTCTAACTCGTCATCATTTTTAAAACGTCAGTTACTGCTCGACGGAAAATGGTCCGGTTCGATTCATAGGTTAGGTGCTCTACTTACTGTTAAATATGACAGTAATGTACCTATCCATTTTACCAGCATCTAATGTAATATGTACATATGTACCTAATGTACATATGTACCTAATGTACATATGTACCTATCCATTTTACCAGCATCTTACAACTTATAACTACCGTGAGCATATTTTTTTAATGAAAATAAAGGACATCAAAGAAAATAAAAAACACCTTATAAAATTGATAAAGGTATAACATTTATTACGAAAATAGTAGCATACAATTTTGTTTACAACGCATACATTAAAATTTTAAACAATCTTAATTATTAGACATACACACACATCGTAAAAATTTAAATAACATTAATTTTGATACTTTTCAGTTGCATTAATTTTTATTAATAGCGCCGGTTCGCGCTTTAAAAATTCATAAAGTTCCATACAGTTAATTTCAAAGTTGTATTTGACGGAAACACACGCTTCTAATGTGCTTACCTTTACCTAGATTTTTTCATTCGTCCACATATTATTCACCAATGAATATATTCGTTCGACGGGAGCATTAGATCCAGGGAGACATAAATGAAATTCTACGATTTTACAAATGTTTTTAAAAGCAATTTGTTTTGTTGTAAAATGTTAAAAAATATCAACTCACCTTTGATGGCAGGGCTTGTTATTCTGTCGCCATTCGTCGACCTTTTCGTTTGTGACGTATTTTCTTACACACGAAACTTCATCAAATAATTCACCGTCGAGTATATGTACGGACCAATGATTGGAAATAAAAATATAGCGTTCCTCTACCTTCGTCCACAAACGGATTTCGCGTAATGTGACCCAT
Organism: Aphodius sticticus; assembly: GCA_963966075.1. Lineage (NCBI taxonomy): Eukaryota > Metazoa > Arthropoda > Insecta > Coleoptera > Scarabaeidae > Aphodius > Aphodius sticticus. The sequence goes on from OZ014508.1 coordinate 26,946,282, forward strand.
TCAAATACCTCTATCTCAATAAAACACTAGTCCCATTTATGTAGATATTCTATGCACGTTTGGTAACTACCGCGCTCTATGTAGTAATGCATGACACGATGGCAACACAAACACACACACACAAAACTAACTGGTTCATTATATAATTTATTTTTACTTTATCATACGCAGTATGTAAAGTATTGTAATCGTGCCAAAAAAAAATTTTAAGATTTTAGCGGAAATATGTCTTTTTGGGTCCCCTGAACATTTTTGACCAAGGTACAAAAAAATGTCTGTGTGTGTGTGTGTGTGTGTGTGTGTGTGTGTGTGTGTGTGTGTGTGTGTGTGTGTGTATGTGTGTGTGTGTGTACCCGTTTTTGTGGAGACGATTCCGGAGAAACTACTAAAGGTATCGGGACGAAACTTCATATTTAGAAGTTTCATAACCAAACTTAGAGCTGAAAAGCTTTCTGTTGAAAAGGGTCCAAAGGAACTGGTGGTTTACTCATAGCATTTTTCGAAGATTTTACAAATGAGCCGCTATTTGTGTAATGTCGTCAAAATAGTTAAATAATAAATTAAAGGAGAGGAAATTTTCTATAATTTATGTATATGACATTTTTTGGTAGAATTTATAGTTTAGCTGCATGAGCAACTTCTATTTCATCGAGATCGGTCGTACTGCTTTAAAACTAGTAGCCAGGATATGTCAGATTTTTTGATTCTAATGACAGTAGCTAGTGTCAAACGCTAATGCCTTAAAAATACTACTGCCAATATAGGCTGCGTTCGGATATTGAACACCGTTACACTTTTTACACCCAATAACACGTAAGTGTCATTTGGACGGTGTACCCGGTGTCAACGGAGTACGATATCCGAAGGCAGCTTTAATCGAGATATCTATCTAGTTCTACTAGTTTTATTTTAATGCAGACAGCCGATCTCGATCAAATAGAATCTCATGCAGCTAAACTATTAATTTTATATATAGTATGATAAAGTCATGTGCCTGGCCACATCAGATTTTTTACTTTATCATACGTAGTATGTAAAGTATTGTAATCGTGCCAAAAAAAAATTTTGAGATTTTAGCGGAAATATGTCTTTTTGGGTCCCCTGAACATTTTTGACCAAGGTACAAAAAAATGTCTGTGTGTGTGGATGTGGGTGTGTGTGTGTGTGTGTGTACCCGTTTTTTGTGGCGACGATTCCGGAGAAACTACTAAAGGTATCGGGACGAAACTTCATATTTAGAAGTTTCATGGCCAAACTTAGAGCTGAAAAGCTTTCTGTTAAAAAGGGTCCAAAGGAACTGGAGGTTTAGTCTTAGCATTTTTGAAAGATTTTGTAAATAAGCCGGCATTTCTGGAATTTCGTCGAAATTGTTAAATAATAAATTAAACTAGAGGAAATTCTGAATAATTTATGACTATGACATTTTTTGGTACAATCAATAGTTTAGCTGCATGAGCAAATTTTATTTCATCGAGATCGGTCGTACTGCATTAAAACTAGTAGCCAGGATATGTCAGATTAGATGTCAGATGTGCTAATGCTTTGACAATACTACTGTCAATACAAGCTGCGTTCGGATATTGAACACCGTTAAGGTGCGCTTTCATTAGTGCTAATGGCAGTTGTAGTAGACGCCATTATAGTATTTCTAATAGAATTTCATCACGACATGTGAGAAACAATATAATTTCGTCTGCTACCACCGCCATTACCTACCATTGCCACCAATCGGAACGCACCTTCACACTTTCTACACCCAATAACACGTGTCATTTGGACGGTGTACCCGGTGTCAACGGAGTACAATATACGAACGCAGCTTTAATCGATTTATCTGTCTAGGTCTACTAGTTTTATTTTAATGCAGACATAGCCGATCTCGATCAAATAATATCTCATGCGCCTAAACTATTAATTTTATATATAGTATGATAAAGTGATGATGTGCCTGGCCACATCAGATTTTTTACTTTGCGACGATTTTACAAAATAAAGGACAACTTGCCTATTTTAGAAAATAAATAAAGTTAGAGGACTGTCCTCTTAAATAAAGGACGTATGGTCACGGTACTTATAACCTAAAAATGACAACCCAAACGAACCGATATTTCAAACCGTCTTGCCAGGCAGGTTCAAGATTTTGACGGACCGAATCGAACCAACTGCAACCGTTACATCATCAATCGCCATGTGAAAATGGTTGGTTCAAATCGGTAGTCGAACCGCAACCGAACCGTTCCATGCGAAATCGCCTAAATACGATTGAGGCGAGCCAATAACGATTGACATGACAGCCTTATATGACACTTGACGTCTATATCATCAATCTAGGAAAACTAAAAGTTACTAAATGTTTGTGATCTAGTGTTTTCATAACGACACCGAAAACGGTTTCGTTATGAGTTTATAACGAACGCAAAGTAGAAAAATTCGTTAACCTGTCTGAATTCGGGACGTTTACGTTAATGCTTTTCGGCCGTATCAGGTAATTGCGGTTGCCTGTACAAAAAATGACATTTAATGTAGATGATTATAAGATCTAGTAATTTTATCATAACTTTCACTCTCGCTAGAACATAGGAAATAAGATATTCACAACATTTTTCAAAAGATAGAAAAAATCTTGTATGTGACATTACCTTACTTCCCGCTGGTCTCACGATAATTAAAGTTAGATTGAGATTGATTGATCTTTTAATTTTTTACAATAAAGGTTCTATTTTCTTCTTCATACAATAATCACAACATGCGTTTCTCAAATGTACAGCGTGATTTTAAGTGGCATCATTATTTATAACAAAAAAGAAACAATAAGCATGTAGTTAAAAGTTCGCGGTTTTCGATAGATACATGTTCTTACTAGTTTTGGTGCATTTCTGCAAAAATATGGTGGGTATTACATAAGACCGTGTTTACCCCTCTGATATCTCGGAAATGACCAAGTTTTAACAGCATGTTATTGTGTTTCTTGGTTCAGTTTTGTTTTCAAATACATGGAACGCGAAACTCGTACTTTAACGAAGTACCTATACATTTGTATAAAAATTTGTATATAAACGTCATTGGACGTTTTAGGACAATTTATTTATTTATTTATGTAGTTTCACATTGACAGATCTGGATGACCGAATGTTGTGAGTGGATTATTTAATTATTGTACGTATGATCGATTGGCTATAATTAAATCGTTTGATCGTGTCTGCAGAATTGTGGCTGTAATAACATAAAGAATTAAGGCTTGGAAAACATCGCAACATCGTAGTTTCGACTACGTCTCGGCTAAAGCTTCTGGAGTCCGCAAAGAGCGTAGAATTGCATCGTCCATTAATAAAGCTGTTTAGTAACCAATTTTATATAATATACTAACCAGTTGTGGAATCGCACTAAGTCGCTATACGGTTACATCGCTACGGTAGTCGTTATTATTGGTCGACATTGCAAATGTAAGAACACGCCGTATCCAAGTCGACCAATGATCTCCATGTTTGTCAAGCGACCTACTGTAAATCGCATCGCTACATACCGACTAGTAACTAGAAGTCGTTTGGAATAGTAGTTTGATTAAATGAATAAAACAACTCTTCTTTGGTGCACGTGTTTAATGTTTACTTGGGACGCGTTTCGGACCTCAGGTCCATCATCAGCCGCCAAATAGTCTAGAAAATCGACGTCGACAAACAATAGCAGTCATGCAGATATGTCAAAAGAGAATAAGTCAACATCTCAATAAAATACATGCGAGAGGAAAATTCCGTGGAGAGTCGAAAATATTGAACCCGACTTGTTGATAGCAATGTTGGAATGGAATAGGATTCCATCGGTCGGAACTTTTGGTTTTTGATACCAATCTAAAATAATAGAGTTATCATGTTGTCTAACTACTTCGGTATCCAAATCGGCACACTCCGATTTGTTTCCTTTTCAACAGTAAATTTCAATCCTGAGTGATAGGAATTGAAAATATTCAAAATTTCATCTACTTTATCTTCTGGTACCACGCAAATTAGGTTGTCCACATACTTCTTAATAAAAGGAAGCTCGATCGATAATTTAGGTATTTGAGTATCCAGTAACGTGTCCATTACTATGTGAGCAAGTATAGTGTGATGGGGCGGACACCCTTCTCAATATTTACTATTATACTTTAATCAACTCTAAACTGAAGGGGGCCCCTGTGGTAACTCGCCTCAAGCGACGCTTGGTCCGCCATCTTCAATCACAGGTACTAACTGATTTAAACAAACTAATCTTACGGTAGCGTGAATTAATTATCTCTCTTACGGAGGCATCAAAGAGTTCTTTCTCTGAGACTTTGTCAGAGACGTTTGAACTCACTAATTATTAACCACTATATGCAAGGCTAAATACTTTACTATAAAAGGGACAGGTTTATATTATTCTAAAATGAATATGCCCAAGAAAACCACAATAAAATCTATTAACAAAAATATATACAACAATGCAGAACTGCTTACATCAAATATGACTGCTAATCCTAACATGATATATTTTGGCAGAGATGGACAAATCAGCAAGAACAGACAACAAATAAATACCTTATTATTTTTGGTTGAGCACAAGAAACACGAGACAGCACAGTTTCTATAACTTGGCCCCCATTGGGGCCCTACGCTTGGGCGCGCGTTTTGACGCACGACCGTCTACCTTCAAAGCCCGATGCAAAAGAGGCTGTTTGCTTGTCTCTTTACCAGTTCCTCAACTTTTTCGCGCCAAAAGCTTGCGCGGTAACCCTGACGCGACTGCAGCGCCACTCCGAGCGTCTATTAAATACCAACTCAACACAAAGCCCGCCAAGGTTTGAAATCAAACATCCATACAAACCCGCGCGCAAAACCTCGACTCATTACAATAGGACTCAAGTTTGAACCCATAGGACATCAAAAAATCTGGCTGTAGATTTGTTTATTGTACTGAAAATAGCTTGAATCGAAAATAAAATCTAAAATTTCTAAGAAATCCTTAAGGGACATTGAGCAATTTGTGAATATATCATTCCATCTATTTTTAATATTAGATTTTGTCAGGTTTAAAGGGTTTTGCTATATAACGATACTACATCTAAACTGATTAACACAAAATCATTAGGCAAAACTTTGTTATCCATAAATTCTGCAAAATGAAAAGTGTCTCTCACTAACTAACCCTACTATGTGACATAGTAATCATTGTCTTGATGACATGTTAATGTTAGAATGTTCGCAATGTAGGTACTTAGAAAGTTCTTCGGTAGGTGAATTGTTTGAAGCTACAATAGGACGCAGAGGAATTTCAAGCTTATGAATTTTAGGAAGTCCATAAAAACGAGGGGCAATAGATTTATATGTTCTTAGTTTCTTTTCTGTAACATCGTCAATTTCATGGCATCTATTCAGTTTATTAATTACTGATGTATTGCTTTTGTAGTGGATAGTTGTACACACAGAAAAGTGATCTCTCGAACGAAGAGAGAATTACTTGGATGAAGTAGTTGGTAGCTTCGTATATACGCGAGAGATTATTGAATTCAACCAAGACATGTTATTTCTTGAAATAATTACTAGATTTAAGAAAGTTGTTACTCTGGTGAAGGCAGTAAACAGTCTTCAATTAAGTGTCGATTTTTATTCCCGGTAAATATTTTTAGCTACTTAATGTAAGAATTTTCAAGATTTGGCACAAATACGTTTTCTATTGCTAATTAACAAGATAGGTATGTTATATTTACTTACTCGTTCTAACCTGTTGCGTGCCTTACATCAAATTACTCCGTGTTGAAACGTTTATTGTACACAATATACACTAATCACAACCACAAGGCACATCCCCAACGGGTACTTCGTTGTTGTTTTCGTACGAGGTTCCGCTCCTTTACGGTGCCAGTGTAACAAATCAGATTTGGTGCGTTAGTTTGAAAAGGTGATTTGAATTTGCATGCTACTGTATTTGGGTTAAGTTGGTATTTAACAGACGCTCGGAGTGGCGCTGCAGTCGCGCCAGGGTTACCGCGCAAGCATCTAATGCTTTTGGCGCGAAAAAGTCGGGGAAGAAGAAAACGGACAAGCATCACTCTCTTTGGCGTCGGGCTCTGAAAGCAGACCGCCTGCTTTCAGAGTAGCGTGACCGTGCGTGACCGTGCGCCTAAGCGTAGGGCCCCAATGGGAGCCAAGTTGTAGAAACTGTGCTGTCTCGTGTTTCTAGTGCTCAACCGTAATAATAAGGTATTTATTCGTTGTCTGTACTTGCCGATTCGTCCATCTCTGCCAAAGGAATATTATCATTGTTTTAGAATTAACTTTCATATTTTCATGTAAGCAGTTCTGCATTGTTTTATATATTTTTGTTAATAGATTTTATTGTGGTTTCCTTCGGCATATTCATTTTAGAATAATATAAACCTGTCCCTTTTTATAGAAATCATTAATGGCTTCCAAATAGTTTTGATTAATAATAAGTGTAATAAGTTGATATTTGGCGCGAACGGGAGCATCCATATTATACCCTAACGGTTTTTGGAGATGGCGTGAGCATCGCATTCAGGGGGTGCGTGAGACGGTTAAAACGCGGGAGACTTCCTTCTTATTTAAGCTATCATGGGGTAAAGACGTGTTTTCTTAAGAGCAGGGGCTCTATAAGATAACTGTGGTGTCTCGTGTTTCTAGTGCTCAACCGAAATAATAAGGAATTTATTTGTTCTCTGTCCTTGCTGATTCGTCCATCTCTGCCAAGAGAATATGATCATTGTTTAGAGGTAACATTAACATTTTCATGTAAGCAGTTCTGCATTGTTGTATATATTTTTGTTAATAGATTTTATTGTGGTTTTCTTCGGCATATTCATTTTAGAATAATATAAACCTCTCCTTTATTTTCTCCTAAATATTGAGAAGGGTGTCCGCCCCATCACCGTGAGTTAAAATTTCTCTAACAAAGTCTTAGAGGAAGAACTCACGATTTGAAGCCTCCGTAAGAGAGAGATAATTAATTCACGCTACCGTAAGATCAGATTGTTTAGAGTTGATTAAAGTATAATAATATATATATTGAGAAGGGTGTCCGCCCCATTACACCAGCACTACGCGCGGGCGCGCGAGCCTTGACAAAATCACGATGCGCATATTTATTCCAGAGAAAGGGATTACTTGAAAGAAGTGAGATTCACTTCAGTTAAATAATTGGTGTGTTTTTATTCAGTAAACAATACTTACTTATATTAAATGTCTTATATTTTCTTGGATTAAGTAACTACGCACTTGGATGGATTTATTATTACTTCGTTGGTGAAATTGACATTTTTGGGACGATAAATTCAATTACTTCTTTCAATACAATATTGGTTCTTATAAAGAAAGAATTTATTTGTCGACAGCATTTATCTGAGAAATTATTTTACTTAGATTGAGTATGTGGCATTTCTTGTATATACCTAACTTTCTACATCCAAGTAAATATGCATTTGAATCTAGTAAATAAATTCAAGAAATTATGTTTTCTCGTTCCAAATAATCACTTTTCTGTGTGTAGTTGGATCCCTTTTCAGCTTCTTGTAATTAACCTCGTCATTTAGGATGTTCAGAATGATGATATTCTTCTTTATCCATAGCAACGGTTACATTGCCTTTATCTGCCCTCAATATGAGTAGGTTAGCATTATTTTTTAAAAAAAGATTGTGACTGATAATTTTATCTAAAGCTGGCTAGCAATTTTTGTTTTCATGTAAGAAATTCGTAATTATGTTAGTACCCATTGATCTAAATAAATTTTGCGGAGGTAATTCAAAATCGTTGATGATGAGTTCGAAGTCAGCCAGAAGTTTTTGAATTTGAATGTCCTTATATCCTACAGGCAAAGCAAATTTTGGTCCTAATGTCAAGAAATTCATAAGGAATTTCAATACTGCTAATATTCTTGAGCCATTCATTTTTAGCTTTGAAACCAATATTAAATGTTGATGATTGCAATCTGTCAAACTTACGTATGTTTTCTTTTTTTAATACTATTGAAAAGTTTATCATAACTGAGAGATAATCTACGTATGTATTCCTCAACAATGTCAGGTGGTACAAAATTGAAGAGAGCATTCGTCAATTTTCTAGTGTCATTATTGTTAATGTTTTTAACCTTTTTAAACTTTTAGAGCTATGACGAAGGATGCAAATATATCTGAAATATCAGCAAAGAAAAAATAAATAAAATATACTTCAGACTGTTTTCCCATTAATCTTTTACTATAAGAGTTAGCGGATTAGGGAGAATTTGTGGATTAAATTGCAATAATTCCAATTGCTCCAAGTTCCAAATTTATGGTCACCGCTAACCGATGTCTTAAGCCTTGTATACACTGCAGCTGTAACGCGTAATGTAACTTGTAATGTAACGTGTAATGTAACCTGTGTGGACGGGGAACAAGCGCGCATTCCATGTTACAGCGAGCGTTACACTGTGTGCTCGCCGTGCTCCGTCGGCTGTCGGTTTTTGTCGCGAACACAAAGGGACGGAGCAGTTGCAGCTTGGACGTGTTTGGTGGCGCATCGGCCAGTGTGTACTGTGCAGCGAACAAGCAGTGCGAACAACGTCAAGATAAACGGGGATTTTTATTAAAATGGATAGCAGGGACGAATAACCCTTTATTTCGCTCCAGTTTACATCTAGTATGTCATACTCCAAATGTTACTATTTTTTTGTGATATTTGCCATTTAACGGAAATGTAATGCAATTGTAAATTTTAATATTGCTCTGAATAAGGTATTTGGTAGTTTGATGTAAAGTCTTCAAGTGGCGATAGAAGAGATAATTTAGAAACGATTTAACCAGCTTGATACTACAAAGTATTACCGTTATCAACATATTAATAATTTTATATGAAATTTTGTAAGTATATTTTCCCGTCAAGCGTAAGGCAACCGAACACGCGATTTAAAAATTTCTAATTACTGCTAAAGTAAACCGTAAACCCTGTACTTTTAGGTTATCTATCGTGAAAATTTGTTGACTTCTGAGTGTTGAAAATCAGATTTTCTTTGATGTGATTTATGTGCTCACACTCAAAAACCAAATATGCAACAAAAACAAACTGATAGGCATCTTTAGATTCAGATTTTCATTCATAGCAAAAAATCTATTAAAACACTTCCAAATAACCCACTTTCCATTCACATTACCAATATTACTCATACTATAATTCATATTATCCCATATTTGAACTGTCTCTCCAGAAAAATAAGCTATTTTAAACAATTAACAATAGTAAGTAGATATTGTTGGCTTTTTTTGTACTGAATACAAATCCGTTCTCAAACGTAGCTCATCAAGACAGGTTTTAGGATTTCTGTTTCTTTTTATGTATGAGCGCACATACTATTATAATGAAACGTATCGGCACAATTTTCACAAAGGTGAACAATTTTTCACGATAGTGCCCCTAAAACTACACTGTTTTTGGTTTAGTTCGGAGCTACTAGGTCTTCAGGTTCGCTCGCTGTACGTTTGTAAAAATTGCAAAACATACTTATAAAATTATATAATAGCTTGATAACCGTAATATGTTTTCTATGAATAAAATTAGTTAAATAGGTTCTAAATAGCTTCTTCTATAACGCTTTAAATATTTTACATCGTGCTACCCAGCACACTGTATACCAAGCAATATTAAGATACTAAATAGCATACTAGTCTTTAAATTCCAAATATCACAAAAACTATTAAAAATTGATATACGATATAGTGAATATAAATTACAAAGAACTTAAGGGACATTACAATTCGCAAATAATATACAGGGTATTCCATTTAAAAATCTCAAGAAAATTGATTTAAAAATGTTTAACAACGAGTGTATGCTACGATCACCCTGTATAGCGCATCAAATTTTTCATTACACCAGCATCTAACTATGGGTTTAGTTATTATGTGACAAAATTTTTAGGACAATATCTGCACAAATGTAGTATTAACTTAGTTTTTAAGAAAGGCCTACAATTGCCAGTTTTTTGACAAACAATTGAATATCTCAGAAACTATTTACTGTACACAGGTACATCTTACACAGTTGCAAAGACAACTTCCTTAGTATTCATAATATGTCATGTTATACAGGACGTTCCACTGCAAAAAAGTACTGACTTTCAGACACGCCTGAATGCAACACCCTGTATAAATGAAAATACTATTACGTTATAGAAACTAATGAGTCAAACAACACTTGAATCTCCGCTTGCCAAGTAGCGAAGTGTAACAGCTACCCTGTCCCGCACGGATACAGCCTTTCTCAAATTTGTATTTTTTTTGGCAATTCGAGGACCGATAAACTGCACCAGATTTTCAAAATCAGTACTTGTCATTCGGACAAAATTTCGATACTGACCACTCAACTCCTGCGACTTTAGTTCTAACATTAAACTACTTTCGGTTCGATTTTTATATAAATTGGTTCTCCACCATCTTCGTTTTTTCTATACGTAGTTAATTCATGCATCAACATAAATGCACCGCAAGCAACGGCTACTTGAAATGACGATTCCATGCTTCTCAACGCTCGTCGAACAACTGTGGATCACCTGCGAGCGGGACTAGCGCGCCAATGCATTGCGCGGTCGTTTTAACCCCGTCCACGAGCATTCACGTTACATTACATGTTACATTACGCGTTACAGCTGCAGTATATACAAGGTTTTACGTTTTATTGAACTCTCCTTTTGCGACAGAGCTACAATTTTAGAACACAGGTTTTAAAATGTAATTGAAAATAAAATGTGATGTTCTTATTTTATGGGTTCGTACAGTTATTATTCTCAAATGTGTGTAATTTTAAGGTAGAAATATTACATGTTTATCGACGATTACATTAGTGTAAACTGACGTTTCTTATAATGTCAAAATACGTCAAAATCACTTATATACCCTCATTTAGGTTAGATTACCGTCGCAAAACATGATTGACAGCGTTGCGAATTTATTTGGGCTCGCTATAATACGATCATAGCCGAATGTTATAACCACCTTAAGTATCGTTTACACCCACTTAACTTAACTTACGCAATTTAGAACGGTTTCATTTACATTCACTTACGTTGGGGTGCTTGACATACGTATTTGACAGTGACACAATATGAAATCCATATCAAATCTATCGATTTTATCACACAAATATGTTTATGTACACACAAGTTAGATCAAGGTTCTATCATCCATGTTAACAATCCGTGAATCAAGCAACAAATATTGCAGAACAACACAAAGACAACAAAGTTAAAGTTTTTCTACGTTAAGTGAATAACAAACACATATAATTCACAAAATATAAGTTTCGTACGTGAAGTTAAGTGGATGTAAACGAGGCTTTAGAATAACGGTACGGCGCGATAACAAATGAGTTTCGGGTCGCAATCAAACGGTCCCTATTGTAAACGATTTCCATCTCCAGGCGATCATCATTGCGACTTGGCGCTATTCCATCCCAGACTCATACATAAACGATTGACGAAAAAATAACTATTAATGAATGAATCCGTTTGAATGTAGTATTGGATAAGACCGACCCGAAGAGATACGTAGACTGCTCAAGAAAAACGCCAAAGGACGGAGAGTACTGCTCGTTCACCAGAAAAGATTTAGGCCCTTGTGGTGTTAGTACTTACGGTTATAAGTCCCAAACACCTTGTGTCTATCTCAAATTAAACATGGTAGGTATGAAGTAAGATAAGTATACTAAGAGCCACCGCACACTGCAGACTTTTTGATCGGCCGATAGTACGGTCTTTTAATTACCATTAGAATGTATACAGTTGAATTAAAATCCGACCAAACTATCAAAAGCTGATCAAAAGTCTGCTATGTAGTCATCATTAACCAATACAACTAAATATAACATAACCTAACAGACACCCATTGATGTCTCACAATTTTATCTGGACATAATTTTGTTGCGGGATCTCGGGCAATCATGGATTTACTCACACCAGTGATAATATTGGCAGCTCAGCGTTTCTCAACATTTTTAGCCTTGCGGAACCCCTGAAAATATTCAGATTGTATTTCGATAATATCCTGCAACCATACATCCTGTAACATTGTGTATTTATAGCACAGTATATTTTATTTTTGCTGTTGCGTATTTGCAATATTTGCATTGACACATTTTTTTTTTATATACAGTATGTCCAGGAAAGTCCGCATCATATGTAAATTCTTTTTATTATCCTATTCTCAGAAAATTTTATTCTTTATAAAAGTTGGCGGCTTGTATGAAACCAAAACGGCAATAGTCAAATATGTAAATTTCGGTGCCATATACCGGGCGATTCAGAATATATGAATTTGTGAAAAGGTAAAGTACCTTTATTTTCATTATTATCGATAAACTTTATTTGGAAATGTTGTTTAGACGTAAAAATTATATTGAAATTTGAAGTCACATGCACCTATCTTGAAACTATTTTTTTCAGTTTTTTTTAAACTCCTTATTTATATTGTTTGTGATTTTGGTATGATAAGTAATGTTTATTTAGAATTATCGCAACATTACACATTATCTGTGTACGAAGTTGATATTTTTCATCTACGTCACCATCATGTCTCTGGGTAGTGTCCCTCCCGTTCTATGCATAAACACATGCTTCGAGAAAAATCATAGGCAGCATCTGGTTTAAAAAGTTCTTGCCGTTGTTTAAAAAAAGGTGTTAACACACTGTTTAGGAACTGAAGATATAATTCTACATTTAAATTTTAACGAAAACAAGGGCCCAGATATTTGATTGTTCAAAATACCGCACAGTACATTAGTCTTAAAATGGTACTGATATCGGCATTCTACCGTAAAGTTCGGGTTTTCTTGCTGTCCACCAACGGCTATTTTGTGAGGGAACATTGCCATTTGACGTAAATGTTGCCTCGTCTGTCCATAGAATATTAACAAAAAAATTCTGTCCTCTTCCATTTCCCCCTCAAACCAGATGGCGAAGTCATACCTATGGCATCAGGTCTGATGTCATAGGTATGGCACTGATGCCATAGTGTCTTTTCTTTAGTGTACTCATAAATTTCGTATGTTTTAAAGGTGATATTTGTTCAGTTTTAGTATGTGCTGTTGATTTACTGCATTGGGTGTGAGACACAATTTGTCAAACCGAAGTTGTTCTATGCTCGATTAGCGCTTGCATCACTGGTAAACTTGCTGCCCTATTTTCGGAAATATGTGTATCTTTTTGTGGTTTTTCTTAAAAAGATTTTCAACAGACCCAGTCTACTTGACTTTTCTGATTACCCTAGAAATGGTTGAATAGGAAGTAGGCAATTTGGTGTCTTTCATTGAAAATATCACCAACATCGAGATAATCGCTTGCTGTAGATGGATAACTACTATTATAAACATATCCAAAGTCATTAATATTAATTAAATTAAAGGTAATTCACGCTCCTGTATTAGTTATTGTATGATCTATTATTATCTACTGTGTGAAATATCAACTTCGTATCAAGAAAATGAGTAATTTTGCTCTAGTTCTAAACAAACATTAGTTATCAAACCAAAATAATAAAAATTGTAACAAACGTATTCAAATTTCTAAAAAATAGATTAAAATGGACATTTTAGGATCACTGGCATTGACTAATATTTGTCATAAAAGTAAAAATTAAAAAAAAAACAAAAAAGGAAAAATTTCAAGATAGGTGGCAAGACTTCATATTTGAATATAATTTTTACTTCTACACAACATTTCCAAATAAAGTTTATCGGTAATAATGAAAATAAAGGTACTATACTCTTATCACAAATTCATATATTCTAAATCGCTCGGTATATGGCGGCAAAATTTACATATTTGACTGTTGCCGTTTTGGTTTCATACAAACCGCCAACTTTTATAAACAATAAAATTTTGTGACAAATGGATAATAACAAAATTTTCCATATGATAAGGACTTTCCTTGACACACTGTATATTTTACGCGTATTTTTAGCACCCAGTATACCTCAGATAAACAAGCCAGCAGTGCACAAAAGTGTGAGTCACCCCGTGTTTATTTGAATATTCTTTTAGTTTGAGGACTGGAAGCCGTCGAGAAAAAGGAAAAAGCAATACAACATACTAAGGTTTGGAAGCGGCAATCAGTCCTTTTTGGACGAGCAGGAGGCCGATGAAATTGTAAGTCAATTAATTACCTAGGTGCAGATTCCTGAAAACTGTGGCCACTCTAACTCTTTTTACTTTATCATATCATAACATTTATACTTTATCATAGTAATCGTGCCAAAAAAATTTTTTGAGATTTTAGCGGAAATATGTCTTTTTGGGTCCCCTGAACATTTTTGACCAAGGTACAAAAAAATGTCTGTGTGTGTGTGTGTGTGTGTGTGTGTGTGTGTGTGTGTGTGTGTGTGTGTGTGTGTGTGTGTGTGTGTGTGGATGTGGGTGTGTGTGTGTGTGTGTGTGTGTGTGTGTGTGTGTGTGTGTGTGTGTGTGTGTGTGTGTGTGTGTGTGTACCCGTTTTTTGTGGCGACGATTCAGGAGAAACTACTAAAGGTATCGGGACGAAACTTCATATTTAGAAGTTTCATGGCCAAACTTAGAGCTGAAAAGCTTTCTGTTAAAAAGGGTCCAAAGGAACTGGAGGTTTAGTCTTAGCATTTTTGAAAGATTTTGTAAATAAGCCAGCATTTCTGGAATTTCGTCGAAATAGTTAAATAATAAATTAAACTAGAGGAAATTCTGAATAATTTATGACTATGACATTTTTTGGTACAATCAATAGTTTAGCTGCGTGAGCAAATTCTATTTCATCGAGATCGGTTGTACTGCATTAAAACTAGTAGCCAGGATATGTCAGATTAAACGTCAGATGTGATTTTAATGACGGTGTAGATAGTGTCAAACGCTAATGCTTTGACAATACTACTGTCAATACAAGCTGCGTTCGGATATTGCACACCGTTAAGGTGCGTTTTCATTAGTGCTAATGGCAGTGGTAGTGGACGCAATTATAGTATTTTTAATAGAATTTGCTAGTGACTCAAGTCTATGTACATGCAAATTAATATGTGTCACCATCACGACAAGTGACAAAACACTATAATTTCGTCTGCTACCACCGCATTACCAACCATTGCCACCATTCGGAACGCACCTTCACACTTTCTACACCCAATAACACGTGTCATTTGGACGGTGTACCCGGTATCAACGGAGTAGAATATCCGAACGCAGCTTTAATCGACATATATGTCTAGTTCTACTAGTTTTATTTTAATGCAGACATAGCCGATGTAGATCAAATAATATCTCATGCATAAACTATTAATTTTATATATAGTATGATAAAGTCATGTGCCTGGCCACATCAGATTTTTATTTCTAGGTTCCACTCAAGTGTCAAGGGATGACGCCATTTGATAGTGAACACATGGGGAACATCTCATTTTATCCTGAAGCTGGCTTCAGGGACTACTATTTTCCCTACGATGGCAGTCTTGATTACATACGTCCAATAATTGGGATCCAATTCGAAAATTTGGCACGTAAGTTTTGAACACACAGCGGCACACTTAAGGCGGGATCCCACCCTGAGCATTGTAAAAAAAGTCCAAATTTGAGTTTTCTTTAAGACAATAAACAAGATGAAACCTCCGGGTTTTTGTATGTTTTAAACATATATTTTTACTATATTTGACAATGTTTTAACTAATAAATGTATATATGGTAGTCCACTTTATAACCTTGCTCGTATACCACTGCGAAAAAAACACGCATTGCTGACCGCCATCGCCAAGCAGCACTGGAATGTGAGAAAATATAATTTTAGGAAGATTCTCAAATTATAATACATTGGCTATAGCGTAGCGTAGGATTTTTTACAATTTTGAAAAATTATGGAAATGGTGGGATTTTGAAAAAAATAACGTGTTTTACTTTTAATTACGTGCACACTTAAACGCTTATAAAAATCTAAATATAAAAATTTCGAAAAATCCTACATTACGCTGTAGAGAATTTATTTTCATTTACAAAAAATGAATAAACAATTAAATATGACGAAGTTCCAGTGGCGGTGAGTTTAAAAAACGTGGTCTTGAGAAAAACGAGTTTAAACATTTGAGTTATATGTGTTAAAGTAAAATCGTTTTTATCTAACCTTTGGTCATCAATACTGGATCTATATCAATCCCTTCAGTTTCGATAAAACTATATTTTCATGCAGTTTTGACAAAACTCCATGACTTTCTTAGAGGCGGTAAGCTTTTGTGCTATTTTGTCGGGCAATTCCGTCATATGAAAATCGAAGAAGCAACCGTAGACACGTGTTTCGGACAATTAGTCCTCATCAGTACGGTATAGACAAGGAGCAAGATGAACCCTCAATGGAAAAAACACTCAAATGTAGACCTAAAGGGGGTGACCAATGTCGCCAATTTGGTGCTTCAGTCCCAACATCTTCAGGGTTCGAAGACAAGAAGTGACGTCGCGCCGGAGGTGACTGGTACACCCCAGGTACGTCACTTCTTGTCTTCGAACCCTGAAGATGTTTGGACTGAAGCACC
The DNA here is from genome assembly GCA_963966075.1 of Aphodius sticticus. Classification (NCBI taxonomy): domain Eukaryota; kingdom Metazoa; phylum Arthropoda; class Insecta; order Coleoptera; family Scarabaeidae; genus Aphodius; species Aphodius sticticus. The sequence goes on from OZ014508.1 coordinate 26,962,815, forward strand.
AAATTGGCGACATTGGTCACCCCCTTTAGGTCTCCATTTGAGTGTTTTTTTCCATTGAGTGTCCATCTTGCTCCTTGGCTATACCGTACTGATGAGGACTAATAGTCCGAAACACGTGTCTACGGTTGCTTCTTCGATTTTCATATCACGGAATTGCCCGACAACTTACCTTTCTCCTCGAACACCTCACCGTCGATTAACCAGCTTTCCATTTTGTGCTATCTTTCGTGCTATCGTAACGTATACTTACACCTTGTTGATTCGCTTTTCGTCGATGTGGTGGCATATGTTACCGCTGGTTTATCTAATGTTTACGTTCATCAACTGCATCATCAACGAGATGCTGTTATACCCATCGTTGAACAGACTGACAGCGGTGTATGAGGCAAAATCAGTGGTGAGCTTTCCGCAAAACCTTGCTTTCGGAGCGATCGATCAGGCGACGGAATTCAGACTTTTGTTAATATTTTGTGTGAATCCTTTGTAGCTTTTTAATAATCAACCAGACCGATCTTTTGATGGTCGATCAGATCGATCTTTTGATGATCGATCAGATCGATCTTTTGATGATCGATCAGACCAATCTTTTGATGATCGATAATATCGCTCACTGATCTTTTGAATATCGATCAGATCGATCTTTTGATGATCGATAATATCGCTCACCGATCTTTTGATGATCGATCAGATCGATCTTTTGATGATCGATCAGAGAGACCTTTTGATGATCGATCTGTTAGTTATTCAAGTATGATACGTGTCCGGCAACGTACGTATCATCAAAAGATCGATCAAATCAATCTTTTCGATTTTTTCGATCTGATCGATCTTTCGATCTTCAAATAAAAAGGTCGAGAGATGGATCAATCGATTTTATTGCCCAGCTCTAGCATAGTCCGTCAAACCACTGGAGTCCTTTGCCTGACGATAAGAGCACCAAAAATTCAAGCAGTATGGCCCAGTCCTAATACCTTGAAGACAAGCGTGATTCTACTGTTAACTTCGTAAGCATTTCGAACAATCAATGGGCTAGAATTCACACTCGTTAGTTCACTATAATCATACTCAAACGACATTTTGAAGCCAAGACCGCAAATACTTGATCCAGAGAATCAAGTTTTACATTTCTCATTCTCGGAGATTGCAACAAACTTACACAAAATTCTAAATTATATATCCAAAGCTAGTTTGTTGTCGTTTTCCTGACGTAGTGCCCCTTTTACAATACAAAGATCCTGTATATCTCCTTGTAAAATTCGTTTCGATATGGTTGCGACTGTTTCCCAATCTGGCTAGACGCGCTGCTATACTTTCAGCTATAACTACGTATCGAGTTGGAATATTACAAAACCATTTCGGAACTTATTTCTAGACATAACGAGGATTAAAAAAAACAAACAAAAAAAAAGTTTTTTCAAGTTGCCAGGGTAGGGCCCCCTGTTAAGGAAGGCCTAAACCAGTTTTGCTAACTTTGAGCTTTAAGAACTTTTGTAATTTTTGACGAATTTTTAGTGTTTATTTGAGACATTCTAGAGACATTCGTCAAGATTATCATAAACATTTAAAAAATTGAAAAGGAAATGTTAAGAAAGTATATTTTTGATTTGAGTGTGAGACATCCTGCGGAGTAACCAAGGCATTGGTGGAACTTCTCGAGTACTCTGTTACAAAGCCTGGCTTTGACGATGTAACCCTCAACACTTTGTGTTTTAATAATTCACCTCAATATCCGAATGCTTGTAGAAAAGACAAAGTTACAAGTAAAATTTGTATAGTCTGCACTACAACAAATCCTGGTAACTCTATTTTGAGATGCGGGCTGATATGCAGCAATCCCTCAGGATGATTAAAACATCCATTCGATACCACATCGACTGCGTGCTGTTGTTTCAACAAGAGGTCTTAAGGTACGGGAACGCTGGCGATCGATTTTGCCATTTTTGTCGGTTGCGACAAAAAATAATATGAATGTAATGTAAATGGTGATATCCAGGCGGGATGCAAATTTTAAATAAATCAAAAATTACAGCCACAACCTAAGGGTACGGTACGGTACGGTATGTCCTCTAGTTAAAAAATAATATGTAACTAAAAGTAGTGTAGAAATCAAGCAACGTTGAAACCAGAGCGACACGCTTCGAATCGCTTAGCTAGTAAGCATGTCGCTCTGGATTCAACGTTGTTTGATTTTTACACGACTTTTAGTTATTAATTATTTTTTGTCACTCGCGACAATCTACCATACGCACACCACCTTGCCATTGAATTACTAGTGAAGAAGAACCTTTCAAACAAGGCAAGAATCGTCCAAAGCGAACCACGCATTACAGAGTTACCGTATACCGGTATGTCAAAATCATAACCTTCCCCTTTTTTGAAATCGGATAAAAATAATGTTATTTTTATAAAGGTTATAGGGATAAGACAAAGCTATAAATGCGTCGATTTTGGTGCGTTTTTTTCTTTAAATTTTTTCTTTAAAACAATTGGTGATGTAACACCGGTTTAACAATTTAGTGGCAGTTTTAGTAAATTTCCTCACTACTTTCAGGGCGACTAAGGATACCCTGAAAATCGGGATTTTTAGAGAAACTGCGGGTTTCGGGATGTATCTGTTTGACTCGGGACAGTCCCGCTCATATCGGGACGTTTATCAACCCTGATTTGAAGAACGAGTGAAGTGTGAAGCGCAAACTTTATATTTGAATGGTGTAGACCAGCGTTTCCCAACCGGGGTTCCGCGAGATGTCGCCAGGGGTTCCGCGGAAAAATAGTAACAAATAGCGGCGGCGGTCGCCGGTTCATGGGCACATTATTCAGTGTTATTTGTATGTAATATTTTAGCATGGGATTATTATTTGAAATATTGAATTAATAAACAATGTCAATCCATGAATAATTTTGATTTGGAGCCCTTCTAAACCACTGTTATATTACATCCAACAGACAATATTCTAGTTATTCGTTAACTTCAATTGACAATATTACTTACTGTTACATATAAGCAAAATGACCTCTAGACCTCTAAAACAATCTGGCAGAGTTATTGGTAAAACTCTAACATTATTTGTTTTCAATATTTTTGCGTTTCCAAATATCTGACCTATAGTTAATAAATAATAAATAAACCTATAATTTGAACCTGCTGCTCATAATGGTACTTTAGAAGAAGAACAGAATTGTAGGTGGTGGATTTCAATATGATCTTACATTCCAGATAAGATAACTAACCTATCACCAGACAAGTTCTGAGCTTCTATGACGAAAATTATGTAGGCCCCATTCATAGAAAATCAATAAATATACGGAGTGATTTGCAATTATAGACGAAAATTTATGCTGACTGGGAACTAAAGTGTAATTTCAAATTTCGTGACAGCATTTAATTAAACAAAAAATAATTAAATTAAATTGAAGTAAGTACTAATTTTGACAATGAAACAAATTTAAAAGTGCTTTACATATTTTTATTTATAATTTGGTATGTTTTTGCATTTAATTTTCACCTCGAGTTATAAATTACCTTGTATCAGTACAGTTTTCAACATTGTGTATGCATGAGCAAGCTTTTTCTTATTTAACAAACTTTAAGAGAAAATATAGAGATCATCTGTTATAGATAAAATTAGTGTGTACAAATATCTGGTACTTGGGTGTTTATTCCCACACTTTTCTTTTTCTCAGAACGTAATTATTGTTTTGACTAAAATGTTCCATAAGGACTTATTTATTTTTTCAATAATAATAATAATAAAAAATAACAAAATATTAATTAAAACAGTATTTTAAATGACTCTAACTTCTTAAGGAATATTAACTTGTTATCAATAGGTCCATATGTTATCAATAGGTCCTTTTTACACAGAATAAATATTTCTTAATTTTTGTATTTTGACCAACGATTCTTTTAAAAATTTTTAATGCATTTATTTATTTAATTATTTGTAAAAGGTATTTTTTATATTCTTAGTTTTCGCATTGTTTGATTTCTATTTCTCTTCTTCCTTCCTTAGGTAATACTTGAAGGAACTAAAAAGAACAAAAATGTTATTATTATTATTATGTTTATACCTAGAGAGAAATATCTGCAATGTTACAGAAAATGAATGTAATAAACTACCAAAAAAACTGTAAAAGAAGAATTTTATTAACTGTAACATCGCCGGTTCTTGGATACCAGCTAAATTGCTGTATTGTTTTTACATAATTCACATATTCCAGAAACATATTCCTGTGAAATTAGAACAGTATCACCTTAATTTTGCAGGGCATTTTTTAAATTTTACAGGAAAAATACTTTAATTTCACAGTAGTAAGTAATATTCAATCATTGAACTGCGTTTCTTTACAGTCTTGTATCTAATAAGATACAAGACTGTAAAGAAACGCAAGTAATTTGAAATACGTTACAAGTTTTTCTGTAGGCAAAAAGAATCTCGAAATGCCTTGGAAAGGACATTCTATTGTTTTTTGTTGGGGTTCCGCCAGGTGCCAACCCTATTTAAAGGGTTCCGCAAGAGTAAAAAGGTTGGGAAACGCTGGTGTAGACACTATACAATAACTTAACTTTAACTAACTCGGAGTCCATACGATAGCCACAATACTTAAAATAAGATTATTCTCTTTTGTTTTCAGGAGGAATCGTTATAGGCATAAAGTGCATTATTACAGAAATAGAAAACATGAAGGATCCATTGCTTCACTCCATCAATTTCTACTTCTTTATCCAACAATAGTTTGTTCGTTTTTTTGTTTTGTGAGAATTTTTATTATTGTATAAATCCTTGATTCCAAAATAACGCAAGTGGACAATAAAACACAAATTAGCATCTAGACATTTTTTTATTTGTACAACTTATATTTAAAAAAAAAACATAAAATTCTACATGGCATATTTTTGTGCAGCCGCTCTGTATGTATGACTGAATAGATTTGTATATAAAATCTAATACATTTTATATATTATGTGAAATTTGTATATAAATTGTAAAAACCTGTACAAACTGGTCAAGGGCTTTGATTATCTCGTTTGTATTGAAGGCACCATAAGTAGTTTTTGTTTTATATATTATTAATGGATCGATATACACATAGAAAAATATGACACTGATCGTTCATGGTTTGTGAAATTTACGGAAACAAATAACTACACATTTTTCTTTCACTCTCTGCTTGAATTAAATTAAAAATACTAACAATAATTTATTGTTTGTTTGATCTCGTTATCCCGTCACTCGAAGAAGAACTGTTCGTACACATTATTTGGACAGGAAAGGTAAACACGTAAACTCAAGATGATAAGTACTAAAGCCTAAATAAAATAATTCACTAAAAATCACATGAATAAATAAAATCAATCTCTCATGAGCTCGAAGTGAACCGATCCCTGTCTGTCACGATGGCTGCCCACGTATTCAATATTCTTGGCCCAAGCGCGGCATTCAATGTTGATCAAAACGTGCACTGAAACAAGAAACAAAACATAATTTCAAGCATACTTCTTAAGGAAAATATCAAAAAGATTTGCAACCCTCAAAAGTTAATAAAATACTTCATGAAATCATAAAAATATGAGAATCATGAGATAACTTTACCGGGCGCTGCAGCTACCAGACAACCAAAATCTAGTGAAAGAATCCTTCGAACTAATTCGGTGAGTGTAATGTGTAAAAAGCAGAGCACAGAAAGGAAAAGACATTTTGCTTCCAGTTTAGGACAAAGTAAAATACCTATAGCAGAGCAAAATTCAGACATAATTGATGGTTAATCTCTACGATTAGTTTTAATATGCCAAGCATTTGCAGATTAAAAAAGCGTAAAAATAATATGGTATTACATAAGACATTTCTTATCCTTCTGCAGGAATACTATCGCGGAAATGGTCAAGTGTGAAACTCATTCTGTTGTTTCTTATTACAAAATATGATGCTCGATGATGTTTACAAATACTTGGGACACGGAGTGGACAACCCATAAATAAGTTATTTACTCTTACGTGCTTTTGACGTATTTTCACACGATAAACTTGAAAACGCCTCTCGTACTTAGACGATGCACATTGGGGTATTTCACCCAAAAAGCTGGCCATAAATCAAATTTCTATATTGTTAAATTCCAAAAAATAAACCAGTTTCTGGGATAGGTAAAGGCCCGATGTATTAAAAGGCGGCAATATTTTTTCACCTGAGCCCTGCGCCACGTGTCTTTGTCAGCCAAAAGTTCGATTTGACTATGGCTAAACATTGATGCACATAAGTTGACATGTGTTAAGGAAAAATTTCTTTTTGGTTATACCTTCTTTAGAACGAAGTATAAGCTTTCATTCGACATTGTTTTTATTAAAATTTACCCACAATTTTTTTATTGCAGGGCCGAGAACATTCGCTATTATAAAAAAACCGTTTCCTGCAGAATTTGTGTGTTTTAGTTTAGTGTTTAACCTCTTGAAAGTGGTTCAAATTATAGTACACATATTTGACATTACAACTACAGCAAAATCTGCTGCGGATAGGTGCGGATGCGGCTTTTGTGATTTTATTTCTATCACGTTGTAAAGGAAATCCAAAAATTGATGTACGGGTAGAGGTAGTTTAGAACATATTTAACCATATTTAGCAATATACAAATGATTACGGTTATCAAGATATTGACAATTTTATGTTAAATGCATCTTGTATGTTGTAAATGCCTCTATGTACGAATATTTTTCCGCTTTGGGTCATGTATAGCAAACAACCCCGATCGCCTAGACTTAAAATCATCCGAAAAAAACCTTAAACTTTGTACTTGTATGTGAATTTCTTGGAAATTTGTCGCTTGAAGCGAATCGGATTTATATTCAGGGCAAGAAAATACATCGAAAGCACCTCGCATACGCAGTTCTCTGCATTAAAATGGATTATTGTTGAGGAGAGACAATAGTAAGCTTGTGAATAGAAACTTGTTAAGCGTTTTCGATAATGTGTTTATACGGAATACAAATCTGGGTTCAAAACATTCGTATTAGGTCAGAGTAATAAAATAAAACGCTTGTTCAGTCTGTGGGTTCTTTGTTCCGTTATTTAAGACATGGTGCCGACGTTTTGCTGCGTATCTTCAGCTTCATCAGGGCTTGTGATTATAAAGGACTCTCGTCAAGGAAAGATGGAACGACGATAAGGTACATCAAATGAAAACACTACTAACAAAATTCATCAACGTATAAACGCCACCAATCCTTATTAATTTTATTAAAACTGAACGAGTAGGTTCTCTCTTGGAAATGGCCGACACCTGCCGTTAATAAAATTAATAAGGATTAGTGGCGTTTATACGTTGAAGAATTTTGTTAGTAGTGTTTTCATTTGATGTACCTTATCGTAGTTCCATGTTTCCTTGACGAGAGTCCTTTATAATCACAAGCCCTGATGAAGCTGAAGATACGCAGCGAAACGTCGGCACCATGTCTTAAATAAAGGACCAAAAAACCCACAGTCTGAACGAGCGTTTTATTTTATTACTTTGAACAAACACGCAGTCGATAGTAGCTTTTGTTTCAATTCGTATTACGGTCATACCACTAAAAAACCGACCGTTTCAGCTTGAAGGGTGATCACATTTCAAAAGTTTGCATGGAAAGAAGTATACGTATACAATTTTGCAATAATACTAAAAATAATACACTAATCACTGACATATTGGTTTTTGACAAATAAAAAAACGTTGACGATTTTATCGCAAACGTCAAACCAAAAAGCTGTGTTTTGATTGGACAGACCATTCGGTCACCACCTATAGGGACAATTATTTTTGCGGCTAGCGCTGAAAAGTGTTCATTACAGGCGGCTGAGCCTAGCGGACAAATATCATCTTTCGTGTCTCCATAGAGAGCCGAAAATGACGTTTTCGCATCGTGTAGGATAGAAAACAGATTTAACAATTTATTGGTGGTTTCACGAAGTTTCCCTACCAATTTCACGGCAGCCTCAAGTCGGGATTTTTAGGAGTCTGGCAACCCTGCTAACTCAAATGTGAGAGCTTTCAAGTTATTTTTATTATTTGTTTTTTTATTTGGGTAACCATAAACCCAGCTAGGTTTGAATTTTTGTGAAATGAAAACTGGCTTTATTTCACTGGGCTACATTCAAAGGTTTATAATTCACTCGCCAACAAAAAAAAAACAAAAACATCGGCAAAATAAATTTTGATAACTTTTGATGTTATAACTTTTGTAACATTTTACCGATTTTGATGATTTTTCGGTACCTACTAAAAGAAACTCATCAAGGTTGTCTCATACTATGCAATTAGAAAAATAACATGGTATTTTAAGACGACCGACACCATGTAAATGAGAGCAGATTTTTTTAATGGCTGAAAAGGCCGAAAAGAAAGGTGGCCGCGTTTTCTGAAATTGTCAGTAGTTGTCACTAGTGTCAAACAGAAACCGCGACCAGGTTATAATTTATTACGTTCGAGTATTGCCCTTGTTCTCGTAAAGTAGAACGCTGTATACGTTTGCTAAGCGTTTCATGGAATAGTGAAAACAACTTTAATGTAAATTTCAAATAACGCAAAGCCGGTTCCGTGCAAATGACCAACAATGAATAGGAATGAACAAGGTTAAAAGTGCAAGTCTTCCATATTTTGATTGGGTTGCTTTCTTGGGACTTCGGAATGCAGTGGATCACATGGCTAGGATCTTACATTGGTAACTAATTATTTTACGTTACGTCAACAATATTACTTACTCTATTAATCCAAGAATATTAGATTCAATCAGCGTTATACACGCAAAAAGTTTCAAATACTTACATTTGATATTTTTCACTTTAACAGCTAATATGGGACTCAAGTAGTTCGGGTAGTTGAGGAACGGGTAGTAGTAGTCGGGGAAGCCCCTGTTTGGAAAATATTCGAAGCCGTTCTCGTCCCCGTTGTTAATATTCTCTTGGTCGACGGGTTTTTCGCCTTTGCATGTCACCCAGATTTGGTTGGCGTGGCCCTAAAATTTAATCCAATCCGTTAAATATGCTCCCGGGTAGTTAAAAGAGTAAAAACTGACCTTTGCCGATTCCATTTTAATCTGCTCCACGAGATCTGCGGGCATACTGGAGGGCAGATTGGCTGTGTCGTTATAGTAGTGAGGTTCCCATCCGTATATCTGCATAAAAGATGACAATCAGATGAGTATTGGATTAATAATATGAAGGAAAACCATAATACTATTAGCCCAATCAACGAAACGAAAATAAACGAGAACAATCAGAAAGTTTTTACTTTTTAAGTATAGGTAACTTTTTTTGCAATTATTTAAAAATGCAATTTAAGTATTTTAGTAAGTATAGTTTCTTAATCACCAAACAATGATAAATGTACAAAAAAACACTGAATAGAATTATTAACCTGAAATATGACATTTCTAGAGCTTACTAATGCCCGTTTGCACCGTATGTTTTAAGCTTTACTTAAGTATGGGATCGTACTTAAGCCGTCGATTTCATTTGCACCGTCACCAATCCGTCACATAACTAAGGTTAAGAATGACCTTAAGTTAGGTCGACGAAAATCGGCGGCTTAAAGCTGGCTTAATTATAAGCAACGGATTGCGTACTCGTGATTGGCTGAATGGAGGTTGAATTGTAACATCTGTCAAAATAACTTATGACCGCTGTCATTCAATGAAAATATAATTTAACCGTAAAATTTTGTCTATTGCTAACAACTGCAGTACTTGTTGCCATTATCAAAGTAATTCAAATTTACCGCCAAAATATTCTAGTAAAAAAATATGAATGTAAACTTCACAATTGGCAGAATACTACACAGATTGGTACCAACATCAAATTTATTAGAACAACATCAATATTACTAGAATTTTACCTTGTTGCCAAATCATGCATAACTTAAGATAGGAATGTCCTACACATATGCGGTGCAAATGAACGCCGACTTAAGCTCGACTTAGGTTTAAGGCATTCTTAAAATTAGGTCGGGCATAGCAAATACGGTGCAAACGGGCATAACTCGCATATTTTCCAATTGTCAAAACTAATGGTCAGAAGCTAAAATATGTTTATCTACGACTCACATATAATAAGGTAATTGAATACGTATCTATGGACTTTATAATCCCTACCATCATACACACCGATGATTATGATGACAGGAGCTTTGTATAATAATGACAGTTCTTTTGAATAATAAAGTAATTATTCAAACGAACTGTCATCATTATACGAACGTACTGTCAAAACCTACGTGAATGACAGTTATTTGACAGTTCGCCTCGCCGCCATTGACAGACACAATTAAAATATTTTATATAAAATGGAATTTATGAGTCGTAGATAAAACGTCATACTTGACTCGTACACAACGGACATAAATTGCGTTCTGAATGTAACGTTGTGATATGACAGCGTGTGATGATTTGATGCCATGACAACCGTACTGACTGCTGTTCCTATTTTATAACAGGATTGGCATCCTTGAGTAATTACAAATTAATTCCAGAAACAAATCTTGCAATTGTATGTACGTTTTAGGTTAAGGTTTGGAAATCTAGTTTGTAGACTTCCGCGGTCTGCGTCAATGATATATTGATATCCGGGTGGAAACCGCGTTGAGGACTTTGAAGCAGTCCACGTTTCGCGCTCAGTTGCAAGAGCGCTAAGTTATCAAACCAACTAGTTAGTCCTGAATATGCCTCTTGCAGCAGAGCGCGAAACGTCGACTGCTTCAAAGTCCTCAACGCGGTTTCCACCCGGAAATCAATATATCATTAAGGTTTGGAAGTTTGTTGGTTTGTTTACTTATATTATGTTAGCCAATTTCCCCCATTTCCTTATTTCTCCAAGAAAAGAGTAATATTGACAACTTAATATTATTGGACATATTTGAAAATGAGGATGCCAATATAAATCATAAGATATGTTGTTGATGTATGTTTGGTAACTTGACACAAAAAATCAATAGTTTCCACTTTAATGTCACAAATACTCACCCTATTTAATTTAAGAAATATACAAGGCGATGCGGTTTTATAGTTAAAGCTATTAGCTGGGCTGCAGTCTCCGAACATATTCAAATCGACATCGCAGACCTCACCGGGTTTAGGCTGCTTTTCGAAACTACAATGCACTCTTCCATCTGCTCTCGATGTGTAATCTATAAAAAGAAAAATTGAATAGAATCGACTTAAGGCGTTTAAATAATATATAAGCTCTGGCTGCTATTATTTAGCAAATAAGAAAGGGAAATAATTCGTATAAATTTTTAAACTAGGTGACAAGGTTTGTGTTTGCTTTGTCTTTACTATCAAATCTGTTTAAAGTTCTGGAAAATTCAAGGCTTCAAATTCGTTTATGGCTTTTTGCATTTAACGATTTATTTATTAAATGTATGATAATGTTGCACGTGCCTCGTTAGTTAAAGAATCTGATGAGAGTACATTATTACGTAACAGCACTTGAATATTACCAGAGTACACTACCGCGGGCGTGTTAAGCATAGAGGTCGTATAGGTTTGTGAAAAGCTGTAATATGTTGAGTTTAAAAGTTTGCTGTTAGTATTAAGTTTAATATTTGCCGTGCTTTACTTTGCAGATAGAAGCATCCTAAAACTTAACAAATATCTTAATAGATACGACATCTATGCTTAATACGGCAATTATGTAATATGTAATAAATGTATTAACTATTAGGTAAGTATACCAGGTGTCTAAACTTATCGGTTCACCATTGGTAACTTTGTTATTATTATAACTACACAGTAGGTTAAATTAGCAAACTAGTAGTATTTTTTTCGGCGATTAAGATTATGGTAACAACTAAATAATTGAAAATTTGGTTTTCGAAATATTTACGAAAAAATGTTTTTTTCATTGTAACACTCTGTATTTTGTCAAATATTTTTAAAGAAAATTTAATTTTGAACAGAAAGTTGATAATGCATGATTACCCTAAACATAAAACTAAACACGTAATGCGCAGTTTAATTTTGTGATATTTGTCGGAATAAGGTAAGTAAGTAGGCCGGACTGAATGTAGTGCCAAATAATGAAATACACAAATTTCCTTGGAAACAAAGTAAATAAACCTAAATCTGTCAAATTAAACTGTTAGAAAGATAGATTAATAATTTTCATTGTTGAAAAATAAAATGCCTTTTACACATTTGGAAAAGGGTTTGCAGAAAAAATTCTGCACAACCTTTATTACAATAACAGCACACATTCCCGGATCGTCAAGCACCAAGCCAACAATACTTTCTGCGACTGTATCGAAGATAGCGAAACAACGAAAATTCTTTTACTAAAGTAAGAAGAAAGAAGCTCTTTATTATTGATGAAGAAACGGAGACAAATGTGCTAGCGCATTTTGTAGCTTACCCTAAAATATCGATCAGAAACTGTGCAAGAGAATTAGAAGTAAAAAGGGCCACTGTTCACGCAATTTTGAAAAAGAATAAATTCTATCCCTACAAAATGAATAAAGTGCAGACATTATTAGCTGGTGATGAAGAAAGAAGATTAGTGTTCTCTAATTGGTTTATAAATTTTTGCAATGAACGACGAGATAATTTTAAGTTTATTTTGTGGTCAGATGAAGCTAACTTTTCAAACACAGGTATGCGCAATAAACACAATGAGCATTATTGGAGTAAAGAAAATCCCTTAGTAGTGGATCCACGTAATCCACAAAACCGATTTAGTTTAAATGTTTGGTGCGGCATAATAGGATCTAAACTTGTTGGCCCTATTTTTTATCACGGCACGTTAACCGGACAACGTTATGTTGAATTATTAACGCCAGTTATTGAAGATTTCCTGGACCATGTTCCTATTATTCAAAACGGCCGCATTTACTTTCAACAGGATGGCGCACCTGCTCATAATAGCATACAATCTGTTAATTACTTAAATACAATTTTTGACCAGCGATGGATAGGAACAAACGCGCCAGTTCGTTGGCCTCCTCGGTCACCTGATTTAACGCCGCTTGATTTTTATCTTTGGGGCTCTGTGAAAGACGTAGTTTACCAGGAAAGACATCAGAATGTGGAAGAGTTAGAAATAGCGGTAAGAAACGCATTAAACAACATTGACGGCAGAACAATCTTAAAAACCACTCGAAGTGTAAAAAAAAGAGCTCAAAAGTGCGTAGATCAAGAAGGTGGTACTTTTGAACATTTATTACATTGAAAAACATGTATTCAATTAATTTACAATTTTATACGTTGCTGTTGTTGTTAAGTATTTATGTATCTATTTGTTTCTACTTATTTTTATGTAGTGTTAAGCATAGTGCGATTAATGTTATTACTCATTAAAATTTCTTCCAACTATGTAAAAAGATGCAGTCACATTAAAAAAAAATATTCACAAGAATATTTTGAAAACCAAATTTTGAATTATTATTTTGTTTTCATATTCTTAATAACCGAATAAAATACTACTAGTTTGCTTATTTAACCAACGTTGTATCTGCTTTAATAACAAAGTTACCAATGGTGAACCGATAATTTTGGACACCCTGTATTGTATGTATGTGCAGGTGGATAGGATGTCAAGTTTATATAAACACATGCCCATTTTCCATTGGTTGCAAAATACCAAAACGAAAAGAAACTAGTAAGAAAATGTATCGTCAGCCTGGCCGAAGTTAAAGTAGATACCTACCCCGTAATCTCGTAAAATATTTTTCAGATTTTGATGAGATTTTGCCAATTCGCTTTACTTTCTTACTTACTTCGCTAGTTTTTAAGAGATAAGCTTGTGTAGTACCAAAAACGGACGGGTGACAATTTTATGTGACTCGTATGCGAAATAACTTTGATCGGCCGCGGCGCGCAGTTGCTATGTTAAGTCGGTTTGTTTTGTTAGACGAATATCGCTCTGCAATCACAACTTTTGTAAATCCAAATCACAAAAAAAAACACTTCTTTATGTACATACGTATCAATCTTCCCAATTTTTTAATTATAAATGTTTGAATGTACGTTTGCAATCGTCTTTCGGCGATCGGCTATTCACCAGAGCAGAGCCTTAGATTAGACGATTTCTTTAATACAATTTTGTTGGTACTTAAAACTTTCAAATAGACTATAAAATAATTGACCAAAACAAGATTACCGTTATTTCTGATACACCTGTATATATAGGGTGAATAATAACGTACCTAGAAGCGGTAAATATAAAGTAATTTGAACATAATCTTTTTAAGTCGTTTTAATGTTTTTAAAATTATAAATTTACTTCCACTTTATGAGAACCTCCGATATTGTCAGAAATAATTATTCTCTTCGTTTCTATGGAAACATCTTCTACAAAACTCTTTTACCCCACTTGATAATTTGGACGAATTATTCCATATACAGGATCATTATAAATGATAGTAGTCGAAGTTGGCCATCTCCATGTTAATTCATTTTTACCGCTTGACATAAACATGTATCGAACTTACAGCAGGTTATGCAACCAATTTACCAATTTGTTTACAGAACAGCGGTATTAATTTTTATGGAACGCCAAACACAATTTTTTACATTTAATTTCCCCGCCTACTTCGACTACAATCATTTATAACGACCCGTTACAATAATTATGTCGACATATTTCTCGTTGCTGAAATAAGGCATGTTTTCCTAAGATCATCAGCTACTATCAGTAACAGATACTGTCACTTAAAATATGTCATATTCAAACTGTCATAAAATTACTATTTACAGTTTTATAAAAAAAAAGTCAACGGTTCCCAACTCCTATTATTTCTTCATTTTAAAGACAAATAGCTGTAACTTTTCTGTTTATAATTTTTTGTTCATTTTAAATTGAACATTGTCTTAAATAACAGTCACGTATATTTAATTTAAATTTAAAATGTTTCTTACTAGCATAGTTTGTAAACAATGTGCATTAATATTTATATTTAATTTAAATTTAAAATGTTTCTTACCAGCATAGTTTGTAAACAATGTGCATTAATATTATGCAACTTCAACTTACTGCAACTTCCTAGTTTGTGTTTATGTCTAAACTTTACTAAGAACATACTTATTTAGGAATCTTTTGCTACTCCGCCAATCTCATCCATACGTTATGACTTACCCTATAAGTCTATACCTGCCACGCCTCCTTATGGGCCATTTGCCTTTTACTAAAACGCCTAAGAAGAATTTTACATCCAATGTAAACAAATATTTAGTAATATTTTCACTGCACGATCAAATTTAATGATCTATCTTTTTATTTTATGTTTTTATACTTTTAGCTCGTACCAAATATCAAAAATTTTAAAGAATTACTAGACAGCCTCTGTAGATACCAATAAAAAAAAGTGAGTGACGTTTCAGTTTAAACTCGTATTATTTTGACTTTGTTGGTCATTGTAATACTCGCTAATTCCAGCAAACGAAAATAAACAATGATCGCCCTATGTATTGGTCAATTTCTATTTCACTTTTGCCCTTCTTATCAGAAAATCTTCAAATACATAAGTTATATAATATCCAGACTTACTTAAGAGGAAGAGGTTCATCAGGTCGGTGTATCTCTGCGCTGAAGACGCGTTGAGCGAGTTGATGGCAATCAAGGAGCCCTCCTCTGGCCTGTCTGACATTGGCCTGAAGCCCATGCCGGGATTTATTCCTATCAGACTCTCTTCCAATATCCACGTGGGCTTCCTTTCATCTAACGTCGAGAAAAGGCCTTGCAGGCATATCGCGAACAACGCCGCTAATACTATGTAGAATAATGTATAGAAGATCAGTA
Source organism: Aphodius sticticus (assembly GCA_963966075.1). Classification (NCBI taxonomy): domain Eukaryota; kingdom Metazoa; phylum Arthropoda; class Insecta; order Coleoptera; family Scarabaeidae; genus Aphodius; species Aphodius sticticus. The sequence goes on from OZ014508.1 coordinate 26,978,567, forward strand.
GTTGACCTGTAACAAGAGAAGACAAGAATTAGTATTTGTTGATCTTATTTTTGATTTACATATTTTATGAACGCAATTGTGAAGACACATATAAATCGTGCGTATTCATTTCACAAAAACCTTAGATTTTTTCGTACTTTCTTCTGCAAAGTTCGATTTCCTTTATGAAAGTACGATTATAAACCAAAGCAAGAATAATATTTTAATGGAAAGAAAGTTCTTTTTGGTTTTCTTTGACAAAGGAAACGTATTTTTAATGAAAACTGTGAATATTGGTGAATGAATGAAGAATGAAAATGTTTGTATCCAAATCTATTTATTACACTTAAATAATTATTTCAAATAAATTGATCGGTACATCAAATAAGTGTATTTAATGCAGTAGATATTTGAGGGGCCTAGAAGTAAAAGGGGTTAAGTGCACTTTTTTTGGTTCTGAGATAATAAGCTTTACATTAACATTGTATTTCCAAATTTCAGAAATAAGTTTGGAAAATTGTATTACTATTTTAATTTTATTCATAGTCATATAAAGATTATAACGAATCCACGAGTCTCTAAATTTTATTGTTTAACTTATTTTGTTGCACAAATGTACTTGAAACATTATGTGGGTTTCAAAAATGTTGGTGGTAAAATGGTTCAAGTGCATTTCTTTATTAAAATTTTATTAAAAAGAAATAACGCAAATAAATTAAAAAATCTGTTGTGGCCAGGCACATGACTTTATCATACTATATATAAAATTAAGTTAATTAAGTTAATTAAGTTTAGCTGCATGAGATTCTATTTGATCGAGATCGGCTGTCTGCATTAAAATAAAACTAGTAGAACTAGACAGATATGTCGAATAAAGCTGCGGTCGGATATTGTACTCCGCTGACACAGGGTACACTGTCCAAATGACACTTACGTGTTATTGGGTGTAAAAAGTGTACGGTACACTATATCCGAACGCAGCTTCTATTGACAGTAGGTTGTCAAAACATTTGCGTTTGACACTACGTACTGTCATTAGAATCATATCTGACATATAATCTGACATATCCTGGCTACTAGTTTTAAAGGAGTACGACCGATCTGGATGAAATAGAATTTGCTCATGCAGCTAAACTATTGATTGTACCAAAAAATGTGATAATGATAAATTATTCAGAATTTCATCTTCTTTAATTTATTATTTAACTATTTCGACAAAATTCCAGAAATTGCGGCTTATTTACAAAATGTTTCAAAAATGCTAAGACTAAACCTGCAGTTCCTTTGGACCATTTTCAACAGAAAGCTTTTCAGCTCTAAGTTTGGTTATCAAACTTCTAAATATGAAGTTTCGTCCCGATACCTTTAGTAGTTTCTCCGGAATCGTCCCCACAAAAACGGGTACACACATCCACACACACACACACACACACACACACACACACACACACACACACACACACACACACACACACACACACACACACACACACACACACACACACACACACACAGACATTTTTTTGTACCTTGGTCAAAAATGTTCAGGGGACCCAAAAAGACATATTTCCGCTAAAATCTCAAAAATTTTTTTTGGCACGATTACAATACTTTACATGCGTATGATAAAGTAAAAAATAACGTAAAGTATAACACAATTTTTGTATTTGTAATCGAAATATAATATAACGGCGTCATCTTTATGAGTATTCCAATAAATCATATTTTTCCAGCTATTGTAACAACATGTTTTTTTATCTATATTTGTATAAAATGCGTGATGGAGTGGTGGAATATATTTCAACAATGTGATTAGGTTTCTGTACTTTTATTTTGATTGATGTTTTATTCAAAGGCTTAGTATAGAAAACCGGCAAGACGAACGCCCAACTTTTGAGGTTTAATATTACTGTTTATACTATTCTTGTATCCAAACGCGTCTTTCGCTTTTATAATAAACAAAATGGTAAATTGCTCTCCAGTTTATGTGTCATCGGTATCATTTTTAGGGTCCTTCATTATTACATAAAATGGTAAAAAAATGTCATATTATACACACAAAATTTATTGATTTTCCTCTTATTACGATCTCCCAATCTGACAAAAACTTGAGGAATTTGCCTTTTCTTACTCAAATAAACCAAAACTAATGTATGTATGTCCAGGTTCAAGGAACTTAACCGATATAACTTAATCTCTGTTATATTGGTGACTTGAATACTCAAAAGTTTTTATTTTTATTTTGACGTCTGCAGAAATTGCTGTATACAACAATCTTTTGTAAAATATACTTTAGAAGTTGTTAATAAGGGTGACGGCAGTGCCTATTGCAAATCAAAACAAGCAACAATATTTTTAGAGTTTTTGTTTTTAGTAATATCAGAACTCATGTTACTTTATGTGACACTATTTAACCACTAGTAAATATACTAGGATGTAGCAACAACATTAACGCTTTATGACAATAGCGCGGACGCTATCAAGTGACTTAACTCTCGTATACTGTTGGAAGTAATAGGGTTTAAGTACACTTGAATCCTTTTACCACGAACACTATAATTGTCAAATATTTGAATAGAATTTTAAAGACTCATAAAAATGGTACTAAGGTGAAATTTACATGAATTATTTTTCCCCCAAAATAGGGTATCATTTAAGTGTAGTATACTGTACTTAACTCATTTTTTTAAAAGTGCTCTTAAACCCTTTTACTTCCAAGCCCCTCATTTATTTGTGCCACAGTTTTCATCCAAAAGAATAATTGCAAAAGAATTCTAAAACCAAAATCTTATTTGCGTGACAGCAAAAGCATTAAAGAGCATTTTCAATTAAAGCTTATTTAAAGTTTCCTGTTGACAATCTGAAATAGTAGCCCAAATTGGCCAAACTCCAAAGATTCTTCTATTTAAACCTTATGAGTAATTTACTTTAAGATAATCTCCCTTCGATATATTGTAAATATAGAAATTAAAATGTTCGTACGTACTCAATTCGAAGCGTAACGACGCGACGAGTGTGTTATTTCTTTATTTATTAAATGACTTGGCCATATCGATGAGCATTGAATTGAAAGTCACTGGAGTGGACACTCGAAATACAATTAGCTAGTTGAATGAATCGAGTGAGCGACGGCTTGACGATATTGCCATTATCAAATTATCTCTCAAATGTTTCGATTATGTAAGCGCGCTAACGACAAAATTAAATTAAAAAGAGATAAACACGCCCGGATTAGGATCGTGGTTAATACACTCAACGATATTCTTGCGCCTGACCTTCTCTATTAAGTTATATAATTTAAGACTCGATTCATAAATTAGTACATAAAATATACGCGTGAAGATTATCCCTATCCCTATCCCTACTATATACTAAAAGTGTAACACAGTCCGCGCAAGAAGTTTACGAAAATCGGCGAATCGGGGGAAGGGTCTGCTCCTTGGAGAAGTGAAAATCGGCGCCGAAGGCGCCGATTTTCCGCCTAAAATTGGATTGTACAGCGCTTAGGCTTTCGATTTCGTCCAATTTCCGGCCAGTTCTCGTTATTTTTTAACTCGATTAGGCTAAATTTATGGAGTATCGTTTGGGACTGTCCTCGCCAGCGTGTCGTCATGCCAATCGATCGCGGTTGCTAGGCAACGGCCGCGCGCTTCGCGACGCGGTCACCAGACGGCGACACATCATGTCGCTATTGAGGTTACGCTACGAAGCAATAGATGGCGCGCCCGTAACCGCTTCGAACGTACGAGCATTAACGCTTCGGCGATCTACCTAGATCGACCAACAGGCCTATTAGGCCTGCACATTCTCCTAGTAATAGACTAATGTGGTCTGTTTCATAAAGTTTAAATTGACTTAAAATCGGTCAAAACGGTTTTAATTCATTAAAAACAATGTTATATAATTGACTAAATTATATAACACTGATTATAAGTATGTCACAGTTAAATTAGCTTTTGACTTGACGAAAAATATAGTATCAAGCTGGACATTCCTGTGTAGCTTTACTTACTGCTATGACTTTCTTTACTTTGCAGCTAACATGACTTTTCGTTACTTTTGAAAATTATTTTTTATTTGGCGGTTTTGGTAAAAAAACTCAATTACCTATTTCACCTCCATATTTTCTGCAGTAGTGGTATCGAGAGGAACTTAAATATTGTGAAATATTGCTTAAAACGTCTAAATAAAGTTTCACAGAAAAATTCAGCTTTCATGAAGTCAAAATCAAATTTTGATGATTTTATTTCTTGCACCAAAAATTTAAACCAATTGCTTTGTAAAAACACTTTTTAAAGCTACAGCGTCAGAATGGCTTTCAATTGATAATTACCTCTACAGCATTAGTACAGATGGTCAAGAAAAAAAGCAATTACTGTTGCCCAAAAGTGCCGGAAAAAAATCTGAATATTTTAAGTAAAAATATTGGATTTTGTTTTTCTACCCATATTTTTTATAATATATTTTCGTTTGTTTATGTGAAGAATACGTTTTTATTTTTTTTTAATCACAAAGTTTTTTTTATTCAGGTGATTATACACAAGTTTTACAAACAATGACCGGATATCCGGATGTTTTGATAATCCGCATCGAGCGTGCTTTAATTTATCCGGATTATCTAAAATGAGAAAAAAGTTATTTTAACAGAAGCAAACAAAAATAAAATACACTTATGGTGTGTAGGTTTAATAAACAGAAATTATCCGCGACTGCCACTTCCAACATCCTGCTCTGGGCAGAGAATTGCACGTGAATCTCTTCCCGTACACAACGCAGGAATTACGCCACAATTTTAATTTTTAAGAGCTCATAGCCTGCAGTTTAATAATTACACAGTTTAACTTCTCTATTTGAGAAGCATACAGATATACGATACAGTCTATCTCAGCGCTCTACTAGAGTGATACAACTATACAGTGTCTCCCCGGATCTAGTTACTAAAAGGAAGAACACGGATTTACTGATTTTTCCAATATATCCCCATTTAAACAATGCGTCGGATGCGCCCAGGCACCGTTTGTTTTATATCATTTGAAATTATGTTAATTCATAATGTGTATTTTCTTTAATTAGGTAATATATTTGTGTTAATGGTTAATGGAATCTCATGCAGCTAAACTTTTAATTTTATATACAGGGTGTTCCTAAATATCATGTAAATATGAAAAGGGGTAGTTCTTTGGCTTCGCTTGCCGATCTACAGGGTGTTGAAATTTCAAGATTTTTTTAGTTTTTTCTTTATAGCTCTTGTATCCTAGGTTTAATTTTTAACAGTTGGTGGCGAATAAAATGTCAAAATAAATACAAACAAAAGGTTATCTAAATCAAGCCAAGGCATACTAGACCAATTATTTAAAAAATTTTAATTTCATCTAGCGAAACACAGAAAAGCTTTTATTTTTTTTCTCGATAACGGTGGTAAATACGAAAAAAATACAAAATATTAAAATGCTTTAGAACAAAACAAAAAATGCATTTTGTATTTTAGAATCCACCAGCGGCGCACCGAAAAAAAGTTCATGGGGAGAAAAGGGGGCATGACCCCTGAAAAAATATCTCCCTGTAGATTCTTAAAACCACTTGGTATGTCCAATGATGTAAGTCCTACAGCGTAACCCATATTCCAAATTAGAGCTAAATATCTCAAAAACTACAAGAGCTATAAAGAACACCCTGTAGATCGGCAACGAAGAGTTTGCGGACCTATGTTTATATGAATTTTTAGTCATTAAATAAGCCAAAGAATTACCCCTTTTCGTATTTACATAATATTTAGGAACACCTTGTATAGTATGATAAAGTCGTGTGTCTGGCCACATCAGATTTTTTTATAATAACACGAAAACATTATTAACCAGTATCGTAACACTGCACTAAATAAATTTTCTCCTTCACGGTCAACATCGCATGAAAAGCCTTCTCAAACCAATAGCTAATATAATAGGCACAATCTACTACAAATGTCATGAATAAAATTTGGTTTTTGTGGCTACATATCTTAACTTGAACTTGAACATTTTTTTCTCCAATTTTTCCACTTTTTACATAAAAACTAGCATTATTATTTAACTTTCATAGTCAGAGTATAAATTTTGCGCGATTTTGTGGTTTGAACATATCCGACGCATTATGAATGCAGGGATATATATGAAAAATCAGCCACGCCCTGATTATATATAGATAGAAAACATCTTTCCGATTACAAGGATACCAAATACTTGATATTTTGTTGAAATTCGTAGCGTACAAATGTTGTTAGAAGCAAGGAAATCGAAAAACATATTGACCTAATGATCAAAGACAGCGTACAAGTCAAAGTCACTCAATGAACTACTCGAAGGAGGTACCCTTAAACGTCCTTTTCACGCTACGATTATCAGCAAAATATCAAGCATTTGGTATCATTGTGACGGAAACATGTTTTTCCTCGAATAATCAAGGTACTTCCTTCGAGTAGTCTTCGAGTAGACTTTGACTTGTACGCTGACTTTGATCATTAGGCCAATATTTTTTTCGATTTCCTTGCTTCTAACAACATTTGTACGCTACGAATTTCAACAAAATATCAAGTGTTTGGTATCATTGTAATTGGAAAGATGTTTTCTATGGAATAATAAGGAATGAAAAAATGACTCACCGGCCAAAAACCAATTAAATCACGCTAGAGGGCGCCAGTAATGCAATGTCGGCCAAAATCGATTTAGTTAGTGTTTATTTGTCAATTTTCGACTATTTTCACCAATTCATAGCCACCTAGATGAATACACAAAAAAACTTATTTTTGCGTTGCCTTTGTGATAAAAATTGATGATCGATATGTTTTTGTGTTCGGAATGTCATCCTGATTGAAAATATCACACTAAGAATGAAAAAAAAAAAAAATAAAAATAAAAAAAAGAAAAATTAATAAAAAATTCCGGAAAAACCGAAAGTCATATTAACCTCAAGAGTATCCCAAAGAATGGCATTTTTTGTCTATTAACACTTTCACAAATTTCATTCGACCAGCTTGATACAGTATTTACATATATTTATGTCAAATGTCGTGAGTCTATTCTGGATACATTCGGATTTTTTTAATTAAATTCCGGTGGGTAGGTCACATCCTTCCTGCCTTCACGCGATTTCCTGCCCATAAAAGGGCTAGTCGTCGTCGAAGGTCGTTTGCTGGCCTTAGCAGGTTGATCTATTTTCCACGCGGGCGATGCGGAAATTCTGCCCTACATATCACCGTCGGGACGGTTTGGCGTCACTGGTTCACGTGGACTATTAAAACGACCCTACAGTATAGTGTATTCCTGAATGTGCTCCTAGGGAGGGATGTTATCGACGTAATGGGCACGTAAAAACCGACTCTGTCCGCGAATGGTCGGTGGGAACTGGATTGAACTGGATTAGACCGTATAATAATACCGTCATCCCGTTCTCCAGGATATAATTGATGGAAACATGATGGGCGCTGTCGTCAGGTTTCCAAGGTGCGTTATAATTTGAGAGAGTGAATTGCTATCTAAGAACGGATAAGCCAGGACCTAAGATTGATCCTTAGGTAGATTAATTCCATGTCAGGTTTGGATGACACTTGGTATTGGTACTATTGTCTTTATGTAGCTAATTAAAAATACAACATTTTGGTTTATATGTCATCCTGTTTTTAACAGTGATTGTGGCTAATTCAGCTAGAGCGGAGGGAATGTGTCAATTTTCAGCACTTCCCGTGGTGTTTCTCCTGGTATACATAATACACAAATGGGAAGTCTATGATTTTTGTTCTTTTTGATTAAATTTAAATACACTAATGTTGCAAAGGTATTTAAAAAACGCATTTTTTTATAAAACAAAATTAAATAATTGTATACTATTGTCAGTTGATTCCTCAAAGGATGAAAGGGATCGAACTGGGTTCACGCATTAATAAAGTGGGGTAAATACCAGTTATTTGCAATTATCTCAGAAACCACCAGATTTTCAGAAACAATTAAAATATGTCAAAAAGTGTGCTGTAAAAAGGATTATTTTTATCATACAAGTAACCGTTTCCAACTTATTGTGCGAAGTAAAGCACCATGAACTTAAAAATTCAAAATTTTTGAATAGGTACCTACAGCTGCATGTTGATGTTGACAATAGTCCCCATCAAAAAGAAAACTAAATGGGGATAATATGGCAATATGCGATTATCCTCGAACACGTCGATTTTTAATTATTAGAATATACATTTTTGTAAAAAAAGATCACTACCCGACAGTCAATTGTTACTGAATTATGACGTCATCGATAGTTTATTAAATGGAGTCTTACTGTATCTGGTCGATCCTTTATTTGTCTAAATAGTAGTCGAAAAATATTATGGCTTTACATAAAAATTTTCGAGAAAAGGACAGTTGTAAAATTGGAACATGGATTTTGTGAATTGCATATGAAATTGCGTTATGGGTAGAATTGTTTGCACTAAAAGCGAAACCGGGTTGCAATATTTTCTACTGCTGAAGGATTTCGAAAAAAGTGGAGAAAATGTAAACAATGCGATATTGGAAAATTTTACACATTTTTACCCATTGTCCTAGAAACCTCAAAATGGTCTCGTAGTAAACCATAGTCTTTGCATTTTTACCTGAAACTACCTTGAAAGCTTGTTCTCAAATATTTTTCAAGCATTTACAGCGATTCCTTAAAGCCTGTTCCACAATGAGTCGTCCCGTTGTCGTTAGTCGTTGTCGGAAGTCGGGCGCATGCGTAGATGACTTTTTTATGACGTTTTTCGGTGTCGGAAGTCGACTGTCGCTTGTCGGGGCAAAGTTGACCAACTCTCATCTTTTCCGACTCCCGACTAGCGGCTACGTTACGAGCAACCAATCAGAGCGCACTTTATTGATATTTGAGTATTTGACAGAAATCAAAACTACTCGACCTAACGTAGTCTTTGTGGTGTTATTGTTGTATTCAATGTCGACGAGATGAAAGGAGATTTACTAATCTGTATCCAACATTTACAAGCTGCGAGCCAATACATAACGTTGGTTCGTAAATATATTGGCCCGCAAAAGAAATCAATGCAGAAGATGGTGGGCAAACCCGCATAATTTTCCATCAAATGGAGAGGTTTATGGAGCTTATGCTAACATTTTTTGCTTATTTTAAATTAAGCGATCACCAGGAATTTCTTAATTTTTTTTATATTGAAATAATGGTGAATCATTAACAATCAACGAAATCGACAAATTGTCTATTAAAAAGAAAGTATTTTAAATCAAGAGTCGATTGGTATGAGTATAGCTTTCAAAATTTCGAAAATTTTCGAATTTATCCTAGTAGAAGACTATTTTGAGAGGTCTGTTTTCTATTAACGATAGTTTAATGAACTATGTATGACGGAAAACGGTTGATACATGAAGTAGAAGTAAATTATATAGAAAAAAAGTACAATTCAAAGGATAATTTTCAGAATTTCCTAATCGTCTATGAGCAACATTTATGCCTTTTGTCATATAAAATTACCCTTTCCTGCACGAAGCGTCGCGACGCTTAAAAACGTCTATATCGGGTTTTGAATTCATTGTGATTGATTTTTATGCACAACATGGACATAGAAACTTAAAAAAATTCAAAATGTCATATCGCCTTCTACAATGACGTGTGAAGTCCGACCATACTATACACATTACACCTTCTGCTGTGGTAGTATCACCCACCGTTTATTAACCTATACGTAACATCATATCAAAAGGTACGATATTAGCTGACAAGGGGGCGGGACATAGTTCGTGCGACATTATAGCGACAATCCGTTTGGATGTGGACTGTGTGTTGTTATCAGTTGTTATGTTTTTACGACTTCCGACTACCGACAACGACTAACGACAACGGGACGACTCATTGTGGAACAGCCTTAAGTAAATCAATTGCAAACGCCAGAAATATACAGGGTGTTAGTAAATAAGAGCGACAAACTTCAGGGGGTGATTCTGCATGAAAAAATAATGACAGTTTGCTATATAAACGTATGTCCGCAAATGCTTCGTTTTCTGAGATACGGGGTGTTAAAGTTTTTTTTTAAAAACTGACGATTTATTTATTGCTCTGAAACCGGTCGAGATATGCAAATGAAATCTAGTGGGTTTTAAGCGGTAGTTATTGCGCATTTTTTGACGTGCAATTAAGAATTTTATGTTCATCATTGGCGCGCACACGGGTAATAATATCAATTTTTTTAAAGAAAAAAATGGTACGCCACTGGGATATTTCAAATTAAAAATCATTTTGGGATTCCTCGTTAAATTTGTGACAAAAAATCTCTCTCTGCCCTTTTTTGTAGCGTTTTTATGCAAAAAAATAAAACAAATAAATAAATGTTTTTTTGAAGAACTATTTGATACAATAACTTTAAACTAAAACAATAACAGAAAATAACACTAATAAAATTTTAAATAGGCGCAAAGCTACAAAAAATGTTGAAAATGACCTCCCTCAGACGAGATTCAATCGTCAGTTTTTAAGAAAAACTTTAACACCCCGGTATTTTAGAAAACGAAGCATTTGCGGACATACGTTTATATAGCAAACTGTCATTATCTTTTCATGGAGAATCACCCCCTGAAGTTTGTCGCACTTATTTTACTAACACCCTGGATTTTGATCCTTAAAATAGACGTGTTCAAGAATTTGTTCAAAAAAAAACGAAATTTTGACGTTTCCATACTTCGCACACCCACTGTATGCCCCTATACATATTTTTTGGTGGGGGTTATATTAATTGACTCTATATCAACAATATCTCTCTTGAGATATTGTTTAAAACATCACATAAAAGCTGCATACAAAAATACAGCTTGTTTCTAATTTCTTTTGTAGTTTCTACTGATTATTTTCTGTGCTCAGACGCTTATATACTAGAAACAGTTGGTAAAAAGGATACCAAAAAAACATAATCTTTTTAATCAACGTTCTCGAGCTAAAATTAGGACCGTTTTTCAGAAAAACTGATAGATAGTTTCCGAAATAAACGCAAAAACTGAATTTACCACATGTGACAAAACAATGATATGTTACAAACTTTTATTAAAACCCATTTCTATCCCACTTACATACTTTCGGAATACACTAACAACAGTATAAACAGTTATTGAACCTTTTTGAAAATTAAAATTCTGACAAGCACAATATCCTATATCTGTAGATGAAGAATTCATGGAAAATGCTGAAGAATGACGCTTATTCCACTTCTCTAGTTTAGATAGGTGAACCACAATCTACACTGGACAAATATATCGTTCGAGCGATTTTATACATCTTGAATTCCCATAATAGGGTATTTGACTATTTTTGGAAAACCATCTTAATGTGTTTATTCGTTCAATCTACATTGTAAATGCATTATTTTTTGTAATTATTTCCTCAATATTTCATAAAAATCAGCGTTAAAAATTGAATCACAAAAAGTCCCGTCAAAACGATACTTTCTGTTGTGTGACGTCACCGGTTAGTGATGTCAAGATGTCAAGATGATGTGATGTCAAGATGTCAAATCGGCCCATATGGTCTGTCAGCATCGGCATCGTCGCCGTTTGGTAATTGTGTTGTATGATGTGTTGTTTTCACAATTTCTACATAAAAATGGGTTATAAATGGTGTATAAATCCACAATGAAGAGATACGTCAAGAAAAACTCCGGGTAAACTATTTGTAGCTGTTCCGCAAGATTTGAAACTGCGAAGAAAGTGGTTGGCTCGTAGAAATCCAAATGAAATAAATAGCCGCCAATACAAGTGTTTTCTGTTGTGAAGATTACTTCGACATAAGTAAAACTGACTAGAATAAGTTATCTATCGTATTTTCGAAAGGTATTATCTGATCTGACAGCTGAAGGTTAGGGCTATCCTAACCTACAAAGTTATGCTTACATGACGCTTTCGTGCTATTAAATTCAAACGGGAGAAGCATAAAAGCGCGTTCGGATAACCCGGTATTTTACGGTGAGAGTGACGCGCTGCATAATAGGCGGACTAACGTCATACGGCGTTTATCTGCATATAAGAGAGAGACAGCCGACCCAAGTTATCTGAGCATTGCTCTCCCCATACCATACCCTGACAAACCGAACGCGCTCTAAGGCAGGTCGCCCATATAGGTGGTATGGCGGAAGCGTGGTTGTGGCAGTGGCAAGTGATATTGGTGAGGTATAAGTGTGGCTAGATTGTGAAATGACGAGTGCGTGGTTCAACGCCCACTTAGGTGGCGCGCCGGCAGGCAGCGCTTGTTCGTTCACTGCGTCAGTGTCTCATTCTGTAATATCATGATAGTCCGCTAGATGGAATTGTTTCGCATGCAGCTCATACTAATTTCACACATATGAAGAACAAACATAAAATTAAATCTTGCATTACGTTCCCACATTATTCCTATATCACACTGCGAAATAAAAAATCGTACAGTTCGAAATACTTACTAATCGGTTAGTCAGATATGTATGTAAACTGTAATATTATAAGAGTGCGCGGTACGTCCGCTTTTCTAGGAGTTTTTAATAAATTACTGTAGTGGTTTCTGCTAGAACCCATTTACCTTAATCTTGTTAATTGTGCATTTTAGAAGAAACAGTAAAAGATATTCAATATGTGGCACACAATTGCTTCTTCAACTTAACGAGTAATCACTTTAACGTTGGTATCTTCTGCAGCAAACTTTTTATTGGAGCGTTATATCTTTCCCTTTAGTTAGAACAGTCTCTGTCTCTACAGGGTCCGTTTCAAATTTTATTGATGAGGTTTGTAGGATTGAATTATCTGAAAATAAAACAATGTTGTCATTGCTTCGTGAAATCTAACCTTGAAATAATATAGGTTAAGAAAATAATTACTTACGGCAGGCTTGGACATATCAACGCAAGAGCTGAGATCGAGATTTAGAGCCCAAAGTGATTTTTGGGATGTCTTTTGCGTTTTTGTTGTATATGTAGAAATTAAAAAACACTGGATGCAGGTGCAGCTATGTTCAATAGCCAACCTATTGAACGTAGTGTAATTGTCATAGTCGTTGTCTAGCATGAGAACGCACCACACAATTTGCATATTTAGAAAGCTCCAATGTTTGCTACCCTTTGCTTCTTATTATTCCATATATTTAATATATTCGGGTGGCTTGTATAGAATCTGAAAAATAGAAGTCATCAGATAGGTATAGGTTATGATTTTAATATTTCCTCACCTATGAAAATATTTCTGTCGTTTATCACATACGTTATTTCTTGCATTTATATGTTACTCATCACAAAGCGATTTTTACATAACACAATAAACATTAAACAAAACAAAAATAGGAAACAATCCGAAAGAGCACACGAAGCTGAGCTTGCGGTTATTGACAGGAGCGGCGACGGGCCAGAAGCGCTTGGCGCGCTTGCCACTCGAGATTAAACGTTGAGAGACGAGTGGAATCCGATCCAGTACCACGGCAGTTACATAACACTGCCGCATCACCTTGGTGGGCGTTCATGCATTTGTTTACATTGGCCAATGCACCATATCACTGCCATGTCACTATCACACTTCCGCCACACCAGCTATATGGGCGACCGCCCTAAGGCGGACTAACGAATGACATCACTGGAGACTGACCCAATTACAGAGCGTTTTCAATCACGTGATAGGACGTGAATAAAATTCAATTTTAATTTTGGTTTTTCATAGAAATAAAGCATTTTTTTTTGAAAAGTAATAACAAATAGTTTTCTTAAACTGTAATCTATTAGGATGACAATAATACATGCCATATTTTTAATACAGTCAAATACCCTATTCTAAAACGTAATATTAATTTCTAGCAACAAATAACCAATATTCTTTTTGTGGAATGTGTCGGTAAGTAACTTGTGGCGACTTTAAACTCGCGTTATCTTTTGTTGTGGTTATAACACAAAGAAATATTTACATAATTATATAAAACCACTATTGGGTTACTCTAGGGTACAGTCACTGCATAATCTGCATATGCATAATTTAATACTCAATATGCACTCAGTCATTCAGCCAAGAAACTTAATCAAACGCATAATAACAACGTACTCAGGTTGTGTTAACACATTGTTATGAAAACTGGTTTGATTACTTATGAAAAATACCTTATCTAAATAATGCTGAAAAAACATCTCGACCGGTGTCTACTGCAATAAAATGGACAAACTACGTCAATCATAATTGTTGGTTATTCAACATTCTTTTTATTTCCGATAATTTAGTAGGTACGTAAATTTGCAAAAAAAAATTAAAATTGAATGTATGACTGTGCAATTTTGTATCTTCCTAACGAATGCATGTTATGTAATAAAATTTGATGAATTAGTAAGCTACCACAACTGTATGAATTGTTTAATGGTTAATGCATTGTTTAAAAACATTATTCAGTAAAATTGCAGTGAAACTAATACAACATAAAAAATATAGACTAATTGGTTTTCAGATTATGGAATAGTGTGCAATTTATGTAGCAATAGCAACTTTGTAACTTTTTAAACATACAACTGGAGTTGTCAGCCAGACATGTAGGTATCTCTTGGTGAAATAGATACTAAATGATATTTGGTTTTGACGTTACTGGCTGTAAAGCCTATTAAACACACCCTCTGGCTCTATCTATACTAATAAGCGTGAGCATCAAATTGGAATTACCCTGTAATTCGTATATTATAATCTATGGCTTCGGAGTCGACATCTAAGAATAGCCGTGTTTTCGGCGCGCGACCCAGAGCACTCTTTCGTGCTCTTGCAACACCAAAATTCAATCTATATTTACCAGTTTAGACCGCCTTTGCCAGAGGATATGTGATGTGTGATGTATACGGCTGGCGATCGTAAAATTCAAAGGGTTTTCAAATTTAAATAACAGAATGTTTTTTATTAGTTTGCTAAGATCATATGAATAAGATTAGAAATCTGTGAAGTTCAAACTACGCATTTGGGTCAAGGGTGAAGCTATTACCAAACAAATAGAACAACACAAACAATAGAAACCGTATGAAAAGCTTGTCGTTTCGCGTAATGTTGAGGCGAGATCGGATGTTCATTGAAACGTGAATTGTATATTGTGTTGTATCGATGAATGAATGAATTATTGGTAAAACTGCTGAAATTGTACAATGTTTTCCTACATTCTATGATTTTATGATGAGTTTATTATTATTATCATAATTGTTTGTTTTTAAATATAATAAAACATGTTAGGTTATGTTTACATTTCTTTTTAACTTTAAGTTGCTGGAGTTAATCATTTTGTTAGAGAATTTGGCAGAATGTTTCAAAACGGGTTATTGCTGTGAAGAGGCAGTTGTGAGGTTTTCCGAATGAAGAGGCGGTAGCTGTCTTCCATAGATTTGTTGACAATAAATTACGAAACACGGTGCGTATCAGGGAAGACCAAATTTCTAGTGTTAAAAAGCGACAATTTACGTGTTCTTTTGAAGTAATAGTAATAATAATATTTTGTATAGAGATCAATCTGGTTAAATAGGTTATTAATGATCTCTGCTATCACGTCTTGAATGAAATGCATCTATATTTCAAATAACCCTGCGTACATAACGTACTATGCGCGCCAAATAAATCCGTACAGCTAATTCTTACATAATGTAATACTGGCTTGTTTTTATTTGTCAACTTGACAGTTGATGCATATTCCGTACTTAAGATTAATGACAGAATGACAGTGTATAGGTTATAAAAGAACCATTTACAAAGCTAACAAAAATATGTTCAGTATATTGGGTTGCATATGTGGTGTGCCACTTTTTTTTGGCGCGAGCGCGAATAGTACAGATGTCCAGATTCAACACACAACAACAAGACTGATTTTAAATTTTAGATTTTGCTACAGTTTTTAAAATAAATTAAATTTACATATAACGTCGGATTTTTGACGATTACAGACATACATACATATGAATAAATAACACGATAGGTGTAAGGACTCTTTTTTGTATACTTGCCATTTGTGCTTTGTTTTTATTTCAGTTAGGCACCTTTACATACTTATAAAGAATCACCTTCATTCAATTTTTGGCGAAAATGTTTTGATTATCTTCTTAATGCAACCAAACCAAAATAAAAAAACACATGAATTCGTGTAACATCTTTCATTATATTGTTGACGTTACATTTGATAAATACGACAAAATTTTGTAAGCAATTCTCTTGGTGCTGTAAGCGGAACTGTGGGCTCGTTCATTACATGTCTTGCACATGACCCCCACGTGAGGATTTTTATGCAATTATTGTTCAATTATTATTTTTTAATTTTCTGCTTTCTCTTATTTATTTGAACGATATAATAACTGCCTAAAAAGTACATAACAGTTAAAAATATTCCAAATTGTAAAACAATGTCAGAGCTTTATGTATTGAAAAAGTTTTGAAAATGTATCCCATATAATTGAGAAGAAAATCAAGTGATCCGAGCAGTCGTAAGTGATCAGCCTCTAACATATAATTTTATATTAACAATTTTCTAAAGTATTTCTGTTGATATCCGCATCTTCATGAATGATTGTTGAAATTGGTAAGCAAAAAAGAGTCATTTGACACCTCATTTTGTGTCAATGTGTCAAAACACAGCGCGCACTTCCGTGGTTTAGGAATTTGATTTGAGTATTCTAATAGTATATTTTAATACAAGTTTTATGACAAAAATTGGCGCACGAGTTGCCAAAATGGAACGAGTGCGCTAATACGTCTTATAAAACGAGTGATATATGTTTAATATGATCACTCAATTGAGGGCGTTAGTTAATAAAACACACTTTATAACTTCACTGATATAATCGTCGGATACTCTAATATGAACAATAATGACGTATACGTAATTGAATTAATACTAAGAATATTGGAAAAGGAACAGAGCTGACGGTCCACGGCGCGCACCCAGCATCAATCCCTCTTTTAGAATGAATGCCCTTGTTTTAACTTTTAAAGCCAAGTTCCGTCCGACCGGGAAGGGCTAGGTATTCCCGACGTCTCTGGTAAATGTCTGGCGCGCCGACATATATTGACAGATATATTGACATATATTGACAGAGTTTGCTTGTTTTTTTATTTTGTTTTTTTGCCTTTATTCTGAGAACTGTGAGACTGCATGTTTTCATTGCGTTTCCAGAAAGCTGCATTTATTGTAATATGCTTGTGCACTTGCTATAATTAATTTTTTGTGTTTTTTTTTCTAATGGTACAGATGGAAGATCAATATGCCATGTAAGTGGTATTTTGAATCTGCACCTTTTGGCTACATATGAACACTGTAATTCCTTTTTTTGTTATGTACGTGTGAACTTCTGTAGTGAATAAAGGCGTTTATTATTATTATTATTATATATAGGAAAACAAAAAGTTACTAAAAGTTTGTGATCTAGTGTTTTCATAACGACACCGAAAGCGGCTTCGTTATGAGTTTCTAACGAACGCTAAGTAGAAAAATCTTTTTTTCTACTTTGCGTTCGTTATAAACTCATAACGAAACCGCCTTCGTTGTCGTTATGAAAACACTAGATCACCAAACTTTTAGTATTTTTTAGTTTGACAAGATTGATGGTATTGACGTCAAGTGTCAAATAAGGCTGATGACATCTCAATGGCTATTGGCTCGCCTCAATCGTATTTGCAAATTTTACTACACCTACCAACTGTTGAATATAAAACTACTCTAAATTGTAAGATGACAACCACAATTTTCGAAATTTATGTAAAATTAATGAAAAAATAGTATATAACACTCGTTTTATAAGACGTATTGGCGTATTGGCCTCGTTCTATTTGGGCACTCCTCGCTATAGCGAGGAGTTTTGTGCCCAAAACAACTCGTGCGCCAATTTTTGTCTTATAAAACTTGTATTATAATATACTATAAAAAATGGTTTGGTGATGATATATGACTTGACAGAATAGATATTTCATTACTGACACAATATTCTAAAATATTTTCAATTCTGAAAAGCTGTTTTTAACCTTCTTCCAAAACTACATACATATACAGGGTGTCTCACGGAACTGGTACATTAGAAGTTTCTCATGTTCTACTATTTCTGGAAACTTGAAATTTTGGAACTAGAATTTACTCGATCTGAGCTCTTCAGCTAAAATATTCTCAAGTTAACTGTCACGTCCGGTCACCGGAAGTCGGTATCAACTTTGTTATTTTAAATGGAATGATATAATTTTTATTTTATTTTTGGTTTCTACGTATCAAAGTACATCATTTTTGATCATGTTTCCCTATACCTAAATATCACCATTTTTGAGTTTATTTGATTTTACTATTTTTTTTGGTGATTTTCCCGGTTACGTTTAAAATTTAATATCTCGGTTATTATTGAAACTAGAAGTTTCATGATTGGTGATCCAAAACTAGAAACATAACCAAATAAGACGATGTTTAGTTCATCATGATATCTTATACAGGGTGTTCAAAATTTACAACACAATAATTGAATTTTTTAACGTAAAAAACTCATTTTTGTCGAATGGAACACCCTGTATACCGATACGCCATTCGATAGGAAATCGTATTCCCTATCAATCAATATTAGGATTCCCTATATCTACCTTTAATAGTTTTTGAGATATTGTCAGTATAAAAGAATGCAAACAAAATACAAAACGATTTATTCTTTATTTATAGGAATGTAACAACTTTGGAACGGCAGGAAAACAGAAAAATATTGAAAAGGTTTCTTAAAACTAAAATAATAGATTTGGGATGTCTAACTTAAATAAAAAACACTTCGCTGTACTACTGTCATCGTCGCTCTTCGGATTTCTTGTCGCTGAAGTCCATTAATGGCAGCTACTACTCTGTTAGTCAATTCTTCTCGAGTATTAACTGGTGTGGAATAGACCTGACTGTTCACATGACCCCAGAAATAAAAATCTAATGGTGTTAAATCTGGTGAGCTTGGTGGCCACCGCCAGGGTCTCCTATTTCCGCCTACCGTCTACCGTCTACCACCTACCGTCACCTAAGATCTGATTAAGTTGAATGGATACCACATGCGAAGAATGTGCCGGTGCACCGTCCATTTGATAAAAGCAGTCGCGTAAAATATTGAGGGAGAGAGTATCGCAAAAATTGTTCACACATCCACGCAAAATTTCTAAATATCTATCACTATTTAAATTTTCGTTGTAAATTTCGTATCTTATTTCGTCCCCATTATTAAATGGGAGTATGTAAAATGGATTTAAAGAAAAAGTAACAATATCTCAAAAACTATTAAAGATAGATATAGGGAACCGTAATATTGATTGATAGGGAATAAAATTTCCTATCGAATGGCGTATCGGTATACAGGGTGCCCCATTTGAAAAAAAAATAGTTTTTTACGTTTGAAAATTCCATTATTGTGTTGTAAATTTTGAACACCCTGTATAAGATATCATAATGAACTAAACATCGTCCTATTTGCCTATGTTTCTAGTTTTGGACCATCAATCATCAAACTTCTAGTTTCAATAATAACCGAGATATTCAGTTTTAAACGTCACCGCGAAAATCACCAAAAAATTAGTAAAATCAAAAAAACTAAAAAATGGTGATATTTAGGTATAGGGAACCCTTACTAAAAATGATGTATTTTGATACGTAGAAACCAAAAATAAAATTAAAATTATATCATTCTATTTAAAATAATAAAGTTGATACCGACTTCCGGTGACCGGACGTGACAGTTAGCTTGACAATATTTTAGCCGAAGAGCTCAGATCGAGTAAATACTAATTCCAAAATTTCATGTTGCCAGAAATAGTAGAACATGAGAAACTTCTAATGTACCAGTTCCGTGAGACACCCTGTATATTTCAATATTTTTAAGTCATTAATAAATCTTTCTTTATCTACCCACATTCTTCGTCTATAGTATTGTGTATAATTTGTTTTGTGTAGTTTTGGAGATACCGATGCAAAACTGTGTGGACAACATTTCATGACAATTTTTTCCAATTTTTCCGTACATATAATCTACTTATATACATATACATACACAAAAAAATATTTTTTTTATTGAACCTTTAGACCATTATGGTGAGTTTGTGGGCCATTTTTTGTTAGCTTGATGAATGTACCATTTTTTCCATATTTGGCGTTAACGAAATAACGAACAAAAGGATAACATATGGAGTAGTATATTTTATCCTTTTATTCATCATTTTCCCATTTTTGTTGTTGTATATGTGGGTCCATAGAGAGAACTTGTTTCCAACATGAAAATGATTATTGAAAAAAAAATTGTTTTACCCTACTATACAATGTAAACGGATCTGTACTGTTTCGTCACAAAAAGTTCCAAGTAGTATGTCCAACATTCTCATTACGATGTACCGAAATCGCAGACGTCTCAATTAAATCCTATAAAAGAGATGATCAAATTAACGTCCAGCCATCGCATTATCCAATTAAAACCGTCAAGCCAAGTCGTATGATCGCGACAAAGACGTATGTATATTCCAATTTTATTATCAAGAGGCAGACAGAAAAAATAGAAGTTAAACTACTCGGCGACCGTGGTGGTGACAAGATGCAAGCGGAAATGAAATTGTTTGGCAATTGGCGGCAGTACGTGGTTAGTACTAGTAGTTAGTACCTCCCGAGAGCAGTGAAATTGAATATCCGGCCAGACGCGCCGCAGAGAAATTGTTCCCGCGAATTTAACGTGCAGACGAATTAACACTTCCGGTTTGCGCGTAAACCCCATATGACGCTGTTTTTGTACGGACGGACGACGCCTGAAACGCGCCCGATCCACGTTCCACATAATCGACACTTCCTAATTTGTTAATGGCCACCTTTTTAACGCTAAATTGTGTTTGACGCGCATAGCGGTCTGTTGCACGCTGGAACCGATGACGATGATATGATACGTCGGTCGGGGGGAGGAATATAATTGGTGTTCATGACCCTTTTGATTGAACTTCCTCTCTGTGAAATTACACTGATTTCGTGTAGGTGATGTATAATATTCATTTGTGGTAATTTGGGGAACAATTTTGGCAACAAAACGTAATTGTTTTTTGCATTTTTGCGCTCTTCCTTTTCAGCAATGGTGAATAACGTTAGTGCTTGTTTTCTTCCTACAGTTTGTCGTTTTGTCGTTATCCATGGCTTTCTTTAATTTCTGATGGCGCTGCCGAAGAACCAGCGTTATCTTCAAGATCTTGTAACTTTGACGTTAACAACAATAGAAACTTGAACAAAAAACATAAATGATCAGAACAGACGAGACTACAAGCTCCTTTTGTTTAAAGTTAAATTCTTTTGTCGGTGCACCCCACAGAAAGCTTCAAACTGTAGGAAGAAAACAAGCATTAACGTTATTCACCATTGCTGAAATGGAAGAGCGCAAAAATGGGTAGCACACATACAGAAATATTGGCAAAAAGTGGACCTTTCAAATAAAAAAAAACCTGATTCAAATCGAGCAATATGTTCAAAAGTTACTGCAGTTTGAAACTGGTCATCATTTTAGGTGTTGCGTTTTTTATGCCGCTCAGTGTAGTTATATAAAATATCTATATATAGTTATAAAATATTAGTATTAGTAAAATTGCATTAAATATAGAAGTTTGCGGGTTCTTACAGTTAATTAACTGCAAATTTATTTTGCCTAAAACAACAATTTGCCTACGACATATACAGGATGTGTATAAATTGGCGGAAAAGCTATACGTGGCGATGTTCTTCGTAAAATTCTGAGTAAACAATCTTTATACTAAAATGTTGTAGCGTCATTATTGTGCCCTCTGGAGCCAATTGAAAGAAACATAGATTTGGCAACGCTGAATCCAACAGGTGTTCGTGTTACTATGCGCACTGTAAACAAACAAGTCAAATTACTTAATTTGATTATACAACTGTCAAAAGTGACAAATGCCAAAATTAAGTTGTTGACCCATGTTCTACAGTGTTGCCGAATGTATTTTTATGACAAAATTAACGAAATACCGAAATTAAAAACAAACTTTTTAGGCAGAAAGATAACATTTAGGAAAAGAAAAATTTTCAATATTGTTCTTTATTCTAAACTGCAGCTTCTCCATCAATAGATTTCAAATAATAACACCATTCAAGAGATCGGATATCATGACTTTGGAGACCTCGTGAAGACTCAAGAAGCACGGTACAACATTTTAGATTATAGATTGTCTACTCAGAATTTTACGAAGAACATCGCCACGTATAGCTTTTCCGCCAATTTATACACACCCTGTATATACAGTATATGCACTGTAGGCGAAAAAAAACGGTACAAATTTTTAATGACTCGTATTTTCAATAATATTTAGTCAATTCAAATATTTCTTTAAAAGGCTTGTAGTGTGAAGATTGAAACCATACCAATAACAGAACGTTTCAATCCAAAGTTATGTTGATTTATGTTTGGCTATGCAACATTTTTGATAATATCGGGTCAATTTAATGTGAAATGAAAGGTGTATTAAAATTAATGGGTAATGATATTTGTCTTGTTTTGGTAAAAAGGGGCACTAGAATTGTTATAGCATCGGATTTTTTTGTTATACACGATGAAATATTTAAACAATGTTTTTTTGGTTTTTAGTAAAAACAAGTGGAATATGATGTTTGTGAAAAAAAAAAATTTTAGACGTATGTTACTTGTTCTTGTTCTTTCGTTTGTTTTTGCTAAGTTTGAATCGGAGCTGGAATTATCGGTTTTTGAGTATGGACATCACTTCAAACCAAGTATTCTCTTTTATTTTAAGTCATGTTTAAATAAAAGGCACTTCCAACATCAGCCTTAAGCCAGCCTGAATACATTGAGTTGTTCGTTTTTTTAGATACTTTTTATTTGAAGATGTAACTTTTACATGAAAAACGAACAGCAAAGACCTGACCGTCAGACAAGTGAAAGCAAACTGCCATAATTTTAGTTCAATAAAAAACGATGTTGATTTTAGTTCCAAATCACTGCAAAAGAAAAATTTTATGTTTTTGTTGGAAAAATACAAAAAATTGTAAAAAAAAAATTGTAATTGTCGTACAATATGGAAAACAGGTGAGAAAAATCCTTCCAAATCTTCAAAATCAAACATGGCGCCCATAAGAAAACTAAACGTTGGCCATAGTTTCTCCACCATCTTTAAAGATAACTCAAGTTTGCAATTGGACTTTTCGTGCGTATGCAAGGGAATCGCTTTTTTTTATCTATGCCAACGTCCAATTCAACTGCTTTTTTTGAGTAAAAACAGCAAAAAAACAATGCTTCAAAATGTCACCCTGCGTACGATGCTATAAAATCTCTACCATTCCTTTTGACCAAAAGAAAATGAATGTCGTTACCTACTTATTTCATTATGCCTTTCATTTCACATTAAATTGAAATGTTGCATAGCTATAGATAAAGCAACATTACATTGGATTAAAATGTTCAATTATTGCAAATATGGTATGCTTTCAATCTTCACAATATAAGCAATTAGTTTATCAAAGAAATGCTTGAATTTACTTAATATCTTTGGAAATATGATCAATTGAAAATGTGTACCGTTTTTTTTTTGTCCAAAGTGTATATTTCCGAAAGTGAAGCAGCTTTTTGAAGCAACATATGCTAAAAAGGCGAGTTATGAGGCGATAAGATCTAACATAACATAAGGATTGTGATATTAATTTCAAATTACTGACACCATGACGTGATTTTGACCACAAAAGTAATCTAGAATTCACACACTCACAAAAAAACTCGGATAAGCGGTTCAACAGAAAACTGACTTCGAGATTGTGACTAATTATTTGTGGTGCGTTAATTTCTTGGAGCAGTGTATTGTGATTAATCAGAACTGAATCAACATTGATCAGATTAATGGAAAACACAAATAGCAACAGTAATTATATCAGAATCTATGCCAAGGTCGCGATCTCGAGACCTATTAGATATCCAGATAAAATATTCCACTTGTTCGAAAATGTATTAATTAGTGCGGTCGTGTGTATGTCACAAGATAACAGCATATACAGCATGTCCCACTTGGACCTAACTATAACTATTAATGGTCTAAACTTTCATCTGTCAAGAAAAATTTCATTGTTTGGGTTTTGTGTAGTTTTGGATGATCCATCCGCGGACTGTATTTGTCCATTGG
The DNA here is from genome assembly GCA_963966075.1 of Aphodius sticticus. Taxonomy (NCBI): domain Eukaryota; kingdom Metazoa; phylum Arthropoda; class Insecta; order Coleoptera; family Scarabaeidae; genus Aphodius; species Aphodius sticticus. The sequence goes on from OZ014508.1 coordinate 27,002,674, forward strand.
CACGTATAGGTACATACATTGTGTATTGAATATTGGCGCTACCCGTGTTTTCATTTTTGCTTCAGTAATTCGATTATGTAAATTTTACTTAGTGCAGAGCGGTCGACAATTTCAGCACGTTTTATATTTTTCCAACGCTAAATATTTTCATCCAATCGCACGTGTCGGACATTATAATTGACAATAGTCGAGACGACTGTTTACTATTAAAATATGACTTAATGTGTGCATGCGCTGAGCCATTGTAAACTAATAAACGACAACTATGGTTTTTTAAACTGCTGTTTGCACAAAATGCTAAACATAGTTTTAAATCGGTCTGCAAAAACTTGATGTCGGTTAAATGGGGCAAAAGTTGCGTGAGTATGAAGCATTTTCAGAACAGTTTTTGCTTTTTTAAATTTGTTCATGGATCCCTAGATCTTACGGAAGAGGTAAAACTGTTGATTTCTTTTTTCCTAACTTCGCTATTACGATAAAGAGAAAGTCGAAATATTGTAGTCTTACATAAGAGAATACTCTGAAGCCATTTTTGTCAGAAAATGTTGGTACTACACTTTATTTGCATTATCTTAATAAAAACCGAACTTTTGACAGTTTGCAAGATTTCCAAATACTAAAATTGCCAAACATACAATATAAACTAAATGACTACTCTGGCCAACAGCAAAAAATCGAAGAAGTTATAACCAATTCTAGTATGCTTTCTTCCGTAGATTCTGAATCAGATGTAAACGATATTAAAATGTATCTAGTTTTTGAGAAAAAATGAGTATTTCGGAATTTGTTGCGTTTTTGGCACATATTTTCTAAAAACTATATTCAATACACAATTTCTGTTTTCAGATCAAGATCTACGAAAAAACAGCACGCTAGAATCAGTTATCACTTGTTCGATTTCTGTAATTGTTAGCTAGGTCATATAGTTTCAATTATTGTACTTTTAACAAATTAAGTACCTAATTGAAATCTGTGAAATGTTTTGATAAATACAATCCAAAGTTTATCGATTATATTTTTTTATGAAACTAATAACTGTGGTAAGCAAATTTATGATAGTTATAAAAAAATGTTTTTCTACTTTGCATTCACAATGCACACATTGCAACACTGTTTTCGGTGTTACAATTAACACATTGTAATACCGAAAACAGTAACATTTTTGTCTGATTGGTACACAGTGATATCAAATGCCATATGTCAAATGTACAATACATAACCCAACATAACCACACACTGCATCTTCTTAATCGCTTGCAATCACATAAACTGCGAAATATCAATATTCTATACATATTTAAACATGGGTGTAGCCTGCTATAGTATGGCCAAAGGATTGGGGCTTTCTTAGTTTCGCTGTGTTCATCAAAATACGCCAGCATGACGTTTTCGGTCATGTTTTTTGACTCTGGTAAGTGATCGTTATCATTCTTTTCAACTAAACATCAAATCCCCTTTTCAGATATAATTCAAGGACCACATTCACTTTAATAAGGTATTCTGCGAAGATCAAACCTACATCGTAGATATGAACGATTTTAATTACTGCTGCGAGATTGTATATGCGCAATAAATGGTTTATCAGCATACACGTACGAAGCTATAGTACATTTAAAGTGTAGAGGATTTCTTAGTTTATGTAACGTATAAGTTTTCGGTAATATTTTGGACGCTTGGATGCTCGGTTCAATTCGTATTCGTTTTTGTCCGTCGCTTTCGACTTCGTCTTAGTTCTGGTTGTGTGCAACGTATTTGTATTACCTTCATCACATGTAATTTTACTAAGTATAATTTATTCTAATAAACTACTTTGCCGAAATTAGAACTGGGTTTTAATTATAAGTGCTTGTAAATATATAAGCCGCAACGGCTACGTAGCGGAATTAGGTAGACAGCGCTATTAAACGTTTAGCGTTATAACAATTTTTTAGTAAGTTCTTGTTCTTCGAAGTAACTAATCAGTCACCGCCAAACACTTCTATTCTGATTATTATACTTATGAAACCAATATTTTAAAGTTAACTTTTTAGGTTAAGTTTCATCTATTTATCACAGTAGGGTTAAAAGTGTTGCCCCAAGCTCCATTATGATCATCGTTGCGACCTCGCTGAATATTTATTCAAACTTGTAGGCTAAAGTAGAGTAAAATTATTCACAATTAGATTTTGTCATTATGTTATCTCATCGACCTCATCCTTAACGAAATTGACAGTTACTACAGTGCTGCCACGTAGTACCCGCAAAATACCCTAGATTCTAATTTAGCGCGATATAGTAACCACAATTTCTAAATTTATATAAAATTAATGACGCAAAGTAGAAAAAATAGTATATTACACTCGTTTTATAAGACGTATTGGCGCACTCGTTCCATTTGGGCACTCCTCGCTACGCTCGTCGTGCCCAAAACAACTAGTGCGCCAATTTGACGTCTTATAAAACTTGTATAATAATATACTATTTGTCCTTTTTTTACAAAGTTAAACACACCTGAATATTTTTTTTAATTATGAAAAAATAATGTAATTGTTTCTCAGAAATATTTCGAATTTGTCAATTGTCAATACGTTGAATACACTCATTAATTTGCATATAGATTATTAAAATGACATTAAATAATACTGCATATTAAATTAGTACATGTTAATTAACGTATTAAATATGCAAAACATAAATACACACAACTAGAATCCGTTCTATATAGTGATTATCGATACAGTAACATAATTAAGATTTGCAAACACATCGCAGTCAAAATTGACCCAACTAATTATTACATTTTCGCAAGAAAATTATCAAAATCAACATCGGGCAACCAGTTCACACCGAGATCCGCGAGATGTCGCGCCTCCACAGCCACGGAAAGCGGTCCGAATAACCATCCGAAAGCGGAACAAACTGACTTCAACCAGGTTGACGCCAGTTCGCACAATTTCATACAGCTTTATACCTGAACAGCACTCGTAGTATTTCAACATATAGAAACAGACGTCATTGACTACAGATATCGCATAACACTAATTGAACTAAATGGCTCATCTGCATTACCTGTTAACTATGGTACGAATGATTTTGCTGAGAGTTGAAGCGAAAAAATGTTTATGCTGGCACAACAATGGGCTATTCGCGACGCGGTGTTTATTTTGTTTAGATTTGAGCACTATGCTACGCAAACATAGCAGATTTATGTGCTAATTATTCATAGTTTATGTTTGGGTAGCGACTAGCGATCCTGGTGGTATTAAATTCTGAGGGTAAAATGTCTAAATAAAGAACAAAATTTATTTCAAATTTAGCAATTTGTAAATTTTGTTCATTGAATTTGTTCATTTTGGCATAATGTTGAAGTAAAAGGAGAATCATTTCAGAAAATAACTTGAAATTAGAATCAAGCTATGTCGCCTTTTAGAATGCAGTTGAGTTTTTGGAAAAAAATATTTTCTTCATTGGATTTGAGACCGAAGTTTGATCAGGAACAATTATATATTCTAGAGAAAAGATATTGTATACTACATATTAATATTAATCAATTTCAGCATAAAAAAGGTTTAAAGAAGGTATAAGAAATCAAATAAAAATATAAAACTATAATCTTGCTTAACTTAATAGATTGTAGTAACATGTTAATCACAGTAATTAGCTAAATGCGAAGTGGCATTAGATATAATGTCATGTCTATTGACACAGTAACCACTGCCCACTGCTCATAGCAAACATAATCTCAAACGAAAAGCGTAAAGGCACACTTTTCTGTTTGTTTTTCCTTTTATTGTATTTGAATTGTAGCTTGCAGTTCTAATACAAATATACCACAGAAAATATTATATAATAAAAAAAAAACGAATTAAGGTGTTAAGCCATATGTGATTAAGCAACCAACAATCCTGAAAATCTCAATTTAAAATCATACTATTTACCTAATCTCTACAGCATATTTACAAAGTTTTAGGAAGATTTCTGAAATACGTACCTACTGCTATTGTAATTACTTTCACCGTTATTTACCATTATTTGACTTGCATTTAAACGAAGTATTTACGACATCCACATGTCTTTATCTTGATTATTTAATTTTACATTGTTCCCCAACGAAATTTAAGTAATCAGTCCTTTGATAAGTTAGGCTGTAGTATTTCTATTTGATAACAACAGCCAGCTAAACAATGATTAGGCATGAACTACAGCGTGTTACACTAATCTGCTACTGGCCAACCGCCCCGAATTCTGCGGGACTGTCCCGAATGTTGACAACTTTACCCGCCTGTACCACATAAAGGATCTCAAATGTTGTCAGAATCAGTGCCGGCCTTAAGAGGGGGCGGGGGAGCGAGGTCAGGCGCCGCCCGAGGGCGCCGGGTGAGTTGGGGCGCCAGTGGCGCCCTACCTTTTGTACAAGTAATGACGAAATGTTTTGTAACCTGTGGTAAAATTCAATAAATAGCGCCCCATTAAAATATTTTAAGAGGCAGATCGACAGATATATTTATTTTAAGAAACACTTTTATGAAGATTGTAAAAAACTAAAATTTACTACAAAATCAAACAATTAATAAAACGCTGGGCGCTTATCACGCTTCGCGCCCACCTTTGCACTAATAAAAACATATTTAGATCTACAATGGGGCAAGACTGACATTCGGACAAGACTGTACAGTTAAATTAGACAAAAACTGGCCCACGAAGAAAAAAAAATCCAATACTATTACCCGTGGTAGTAGCAAATGTTCTACTGCCACGCTATTACCCTTTTGCTATTCGGTGCGGAAAGTGTTGAGCTTCAATATTCTATGATATCCGCAAATTTTATTAGAGCCTTGACCCCCTAAAAGTAACGTGCACGTTCGCGGATTTCCGCGATTTACCGCAAAACGACCACAGTTTTGCATTTTTAATAATCCTTATAAAATTCTGCACAATAAAGGTATTTTGTACATTTTCTAAATGCTTTGGATCTTATATTGCAAGTGCCCCAATATAGGAGTTTGCAGTTTAAGAACCAAACTACAGTGAGCGCATTAAGTATATAACATGACAAAATCACGTCAATTTTTAATTATCATAATATACATATTTACATCAAATTTAATTTCCGATCTTTAATAGAAGGGCTCAGAATGAAAAGTGGATAAAGACCATAAGATATGTTTTTATCCACTTTTCATTCTCATGCCTTCAATTGTTTTCGACTTTTGACGTCATCGACACGACAACCCCATATTTGTTGCACTGGTATTTATAGATCTGAATCATAAGAAAATTTTCAAGAAAAAGTGAATTAGGGTAATATTGATAACTTCTGTTTGTTTATGGAAAGTGAATAGGCGTTTTCGATTGAATTCTTTTATGGAGCCGTACGTACGTAAAGGATTGCTGTAAATGCTTCAAGAACATTTGGGAACAAACATAGGGGATTGCAGGTAAAAGTGCAAAGATTAAGGTTTACTATGAGACAATTTTGATGATTCTAGGATAATTGTTTCAGCTGGTATAAATTTGTATAAATTACCAAAATAGTGTGTTTTGACACGTTGACCCTACCTTTCGTCCAGATTCGTTTTCAGGGCAGTTAATTCTACCAAAAACGCAATTTAATATTCAATTCACAAAAGCTACTATCCCTAAAGTCATCGATAATTTAAAATTTTTAAATAACTCAAAAATTTTCTTGTGTAAAGCTTTTTATTTAAAAGATTTCCGGTACCATTTAGACAATTAAATAATGTACAAAAATCAGTGAGAAATAGGAGTGCAGAATTTTATAAACAATATCATTGTTCGGGAGCTAAGATCACGAAATCGTGACCGTTTTGCGGTAAATGCGAAGATCCGCGAACGTGCACGTGATGGATGAGTTAGGGGTCGATTCCAGGCTCTAATAAAATTTGCGGGCGCCATAGGTATTGAAATCCAACACTTTTTCCTCTTCTCTTTGCTAATTTAAATGTACTATTTAGGAACTCGGTAAAAATCTCGAATTTTCTGTTCTTACTCATCTTAGTAAAGAATTTGCCGATAAAAAGGCACGAAAAGTTAGTTTCGGACATTAATAAAAGTAGTTTCAAATTATGTTTGTAGTGTTGTAATATATGTTTTTTCAGTTGACATAATCGCTGATTTATTTTTTCTTGCTCCTGACAACGAAAAAAATTGAATTTGTAATTTTGAAAGGGGCGCAAATACTATAACGTAAATACTCTGCCCGAGGGCGCCGAGGAGGCTAACGCCAGCACTGGTCAGAATAGGGCATTGTGCAGTGTGCAATAATATTAAAAAACAAAAACCTGTCTCCTTCTTGAACACATCATTAATGTTATCATTACCAGCAGCCGCGAAGACGAGTTACGAAGACAAGGCCGTCTTTGTGTACCTGTATATATGCAGACAAATCCAGCACGTGGATGCCGAAAATTGTCGGCCAAACCGAACAGGCACTGATTATTTTCGTAACACCGGGATCTATTTTAAAACCGGTTAAACAGAGCAAGCAGTACAGCGCACAACTGGTTTTCTTTGATAAATGTCTGGATCCCCTGGATATAAGTACTACTTCAATTGTTTCGACGATTCTCAGGGGTCACAAAAACGTCATTACTTAGCATCGAAATAGAAAATTACTACTAGAAGACCTAGAAGTCATTTAATATAACTAGAAATGAATATACGGACATACCGTATCATACGGACATACCGTATCATACGGACATACCGTATCATACGGACATACCGTAATAATGAGAATAATCAATAATTCTGTGTATATAGGTGATATACAGGCGGGATGTAAATTTTAAAATAAATTAAAAATTACAGCCACAACCTGGATTTGAACCAGGGACCTTTTGTGTCGCTATGACCATTGTGCTAGCGACACAAAGGTTCCTGGTTCAAATCCAGGTTGTGACTGTAATTTTTAATTTATTTTAAAATTTACATCCCGCGTGTATATCATCTTTATACATTGATTAGAAGTCATTTGATCTTAAGTTTGTAGATCTTCAGTAAATCCTTTTCCATTCTGCCTGAACCCTAAATATGAAATCTTTATTTTCGTATAAGATCCTGTAATTACTAAACCTCAAAACAACGACTGTTGAAGACTTTTGTAGTTGGGCAATTGCTACATTTGCTATCTGATTTCTAGATCACGTTCATGTACGTGGCGAACGCTTCTCGGGTCACTTTCGGTTTCAGGTTTCACTGTTTCAGCCTTGAAATCGGGCGTACTGTTGCCATAGGTAACAATGAAGAATTGATTATGCCATCATAGCGATTACGTCCGAGAAGCCGACCGTGTTTAAAGACGTCGTTAAAGAGTGTTTATTTTCTGCATAGGCGCGTCCGTCCTACCATCAGACATTCATCCCTCAGCCTTATGGTAAATCGATGGCCTGATCCCTATATTTAGACGTTTCAGTGTACTCAGTCTACAGTTTACATAATAATGTGCAAACAGCTCGTTTGAGCTATGCTCATAAAAACTGAAGAAGAGAACATTTCTCAGAAACAATATACACGAGAAAGGGCGGAGGTTCGAGTGTGTCGGTGTGTGCCGCAAGGACTAATAAGACCAACATTTCCCAAAAAGACCAAGACTTTTTCAAACATATCGCTTTAATTTAAAAAAAAAAAAACGATTCTGCTGCACTTTGGAGTAGAAGTATCTCTATATAAATTAAGCAGAGCTTATAGTTACCTGACCTTTTCTAACTTTTTAACTACCTATTGATTCGACTATTGTTATTATAAAAAGTACAGCGATAACAAAACGGTTAAAGCTGCCACTGCTTGTTTTTGTATAGATTACATACCTATTTAAAATTCCGAAGCAACAATAGCGCTTATAACCGATGAACAACATGGGAACACAATAACCTCCACCATACGTCTGTATAGATTGTTGAAAAATGCTTACCAAAGACCATATCGCAAAATAGATTTTATTTTACTATACACTGTGGGATGTGTCGTACTAATTTCACCTGTATATTGTATATAAGTTACTAATTTTAGTCCACCTTTCATTTCACATTAAAATGAACCCGATATTATTAACAAGAACTGCCCGGCATAGCCATAACATAACATTTTTTTCAATCATCACAAATTAAGAAAGTTGTTTTTTTTTAAGAAATTTTTTAATTAACTTATACCCTGCTCAAAAAATTTGGGGAACACTTTTTCGAAACCTGTAAGTTTTTAAATAATAGTTCTAGGCAAATCAAATTATGCATGCTTTAAGGGCATATATTTAACCAAAGAAAATTACAAAAATAATATTACAACTCTCAGTTACTTCTAAGTTACACTTAAAAAATGTAAATTATTAACGCAAAACAAAATAAAAAAATGTCAAGTATGCTTTGAATTCACCTATGAAAGCCTACTAAAGATAACAAATGAATTCAGTTGTCAATTTTCGTTGATTAGAAAGTGCAAGTTGCTCGTGCTGTCGCCCTTATGCACCATGGCCACTCTATACGACATTGTAGCAGGGACCTTCGAGTTTCCCCTTCTGTTATTCAGCGTTTATGGAATCGGTTTCGGAAGACTGGCGAATATGTTTTATGATACATTTAAAATATTTATGATATCTGATTAAAATAATTATAATACCTTCAGTATTCAGTGAGCTCTGAAGAACCGAGCAACATGGTTTGCGAAAGATCAGCATTTACAAATCTTGACACACGGCATAACCCGGAAGCAATTTATTTTCTAAATTACAAAATAATAAATACTAAATTTCGAAAAAAAATTGTTTGCAGCCTATCATATTCCTCTTTTCAACGATACGTCAAACCCTTTTTTTGTTAGAATAACGACGTTTGTCACACATAATACAGACTTATTTTGTTTTCCTTCCAGTAGACAAATGTCATTTAGAGTAAAAACTGGAAAGCAATGTTTCAGCCACCGTTCCAACCCACAAATTGAATTACATTTTAAGGAATTTTTCTTAAAGGTTTTTGATCAATAAAATTGATGTACTAATTGATTAATATTTTCTATTGTTTATTTTGGCGATTCTTATGTTTGTCGGTGTAATTTTGGGACACCTGTATATCAGGACAAATATAGAAATGTTCGATTGAAAATGCCCTTTCATAGATACGAAAAGACTATACATAAATAATTCCAATTATTTTTGTAACAATCGTCGATGGTGCTCGAGATATTCGATAAGAATTATTATTTTTGTTATAAAGACCCTCAGAACCACTTGTGAATTGAATGTGATGTAATTGCGTCAGTATTAGACGTAGGTGTATTGTCCTTATTGAGGTTTTAGACGCGTGTTTGAAGATAATGAAACAATTATACGTCAGAACGCAATACTATCGATCACTCGTAAATGCATGTTGACTAAAATAAATACATAATGTGCCTATAACCGTATTTATATTTAGCATTGTTATTTTTAATCAGTTATTACACATTACACCGACGTTTGTAATTATAGATTACGCCTAAATAGTTCCAATTTAATCTATATTCCTAAAGATTGTTTGTAAACTAACTTCACTAGTAATTAAAATTTTAAAATATCCATTATTAAAATAATTGTAATGTTGAGCATTTATGGAACAACGTAAAGCACCAACAATGTTATAATAGTTCTAACAAGTTAATAGTCTCCAAAAAAAGAGCAACGACTGTAATAGTTGTATGTATATCGTATAAATTTAAACTTGTGCAGACGAAAGTTTGTGTATTAACACATGTGAAGAGCGTGAAATTCAATGCCGAAGCGAGTCGCTTGGGTCATCAATTGTGTGATTAATGTGATTATGAGGCACTATAGTATAGTCAAAATTATCGTTAAGTTTTGCGTTTGCTTATTTAATTTGTTGATTATTATTTAACAAGGTTTTAGAATAAAATAGGCATTAATAATCGTAGCAATCTTGATTATCTTATCAAATATTAAACATTCAGATATTGTCGTTATAATGGACAAAGACATCAAGCTTGACAACAAGATACATACTACGTACTTTCAGTATTACGTTATAATAAAAATTAAACTACCAGTGTAATATCGTTAATTGATTTATCGATTTGTTCATCCACGCTTTGTGTAACTTTCTAAATTAACAACACTCAACAGTGTATAAGCTTGAATTACTTTTATTTTACTTTAGACCCGAATTAATCAAAAACTGATAAATAACTACACTGCTCAAAAAAATTAAGGGAACACTTTTTTCGAAACCTGTAACTTTAAATAATTGTTCTAGGCAAATCAAATTTGGGATACTTCCACAGCGTATATTTAACTAAAGAAAATTATAAAAACAATGTTACAACTCTTTACTTCTAAGTTACACTTAAAAATGTAAATTAATAATGCAAAACAAAATGGAAATGACTGGCATCACTTCCTCACACCTACGTGGCATGCTTCACACTAGGCTGCGAAGAGATTCTTGGCGTATGTTTTCCCATTCCTCAATCAGGGCTTCTGTCCGTTCCTGTATGGTTAGTGGTGGATTAGGGCGCTTGCAAACCGTCGGTCAAGCTGATCCCACACGTGTTTAATAGGATTCAATACAGGACTTAACGCCGGCCATTCGATGACCTGAATTCCACGTTGTTCTAAAAAGTTTCTGGTGATGCCGGCGGTATGTGGCTTTGCATTGTCCTGCATTAGGATGAAATTTTGACCGACGCCATATGCAGCAGGCACCACATGATCCTCCAAGATGTTTTCGACGTAATTCATGGCATTTAGTCTACCAGGAACCACAGCAAGATCAGTTCTGTTGTCTATACTGTTTCCAGTCCAAACCATCACAGATCCACGACCAAATCTATCCACTTCCTGTATAGTAGCGGCTGCGTAGCGTTCACCAGGACGTCTATATACACGTACTCGACCGTCGCAACGAGTTAAACGAAATCTGGACTCGTCTGTAAACAGTACGGACGTCCAGTGACGAAGCTGCCGATCCCTGTGATCCAGAGCAAACCTCATTCCCGCTGCTTTGTGATGCTGCGCAAGGCGTGGTGCGCGGACAGGTCTTCTTGGTTTCAAAGTCGCTTCTTTTAATCTGTTTCTAACGGTTTGATCAGACATTTCTATTCCATGTGCTCGTCTTCAGTCGTTTAGGTGGTCACGTACTGTGGCAGTACGCTGACGTAGAGAGGAAAGGACAAGAAATCGGTCTTGATTTTCAATACTTTTTCGATTTCGACCTTGTCCAGCTCTTCTAACATATTGGCCAGTCTCCCGAAACCGATTCCATAAACGCTGAATGACACAAGGGGAAACTCGAATGTCCCTGCTAACATGTCGAATAGAGTGGCCATTAGCGATGGGCGGAATCACTCATTTAAATGTTTCGAAACATTTGATTCATTTGTGTTTGTGTATCGAGTCACTGTTTCGACTCACGACACAGTTCATGTTGCGCATGCGCTTGGATGAATCGAGTCACATTGACGATGTGCAGTGTCAAATCGCCGTTTCGACTCACGATACTGTGGTTACGATACTGTAATCAGTATAAATTAATACTTATGGTAAATAATATTGTCAGATTTTGAAGGTTGTCAATATTATTATTAGTTGTGACAACATGAATTGAATTCATTTTTAAGGTGCGTTCCGATTGATGGTAATGATAGGTAATGGCGGTGGTAGCAGACGAAATTATAGTATTTCCAACATATCGTGATAGTGACACATATTAGTTTGCGTGTACATAAACATGAGTCACTAGCACTTTTAATAAGAAATACTATAATGGCTGTTACAACTACCAAACCACTAATGGGAACGTACCTTCAGGAAAAGGGATAAATATATAGGGATTAGAAAATTCAGTCATACTAAAATACATTTTCCCCACAAATAATGAAAGTTAATGTTTCAAGAATCGAATCATTTACCAATTAATGTTTCGAAACATTTGAAACAGTTAATAAGTCGATACAGTGTTTCGAAACATACACTCACGAGCCATCACTAGTGGCCATGCTGAATAAGGGCGACAGCACGATCAACTTGCACTTCACTAAGATGCCTCATTTTACTTCTAATGACGTTTCTAATCAACGAAAATTGACAACTGAATTCATTTGTCATCTTTAGAAGGGTTTCATACGTGAATTCAAAGCATACTTGCCTTTTTTTTCATTTTGTTTTGCTTTATTAATTTACATTTTTAAGTAACTTAGAAGTAACTAAGAGTTGTAACATTGTTTTTTTAATTTTTTTCTTTAGGTAAATATATGCCCTTAAAGCATACCAAATTTGATTTGCCTAGAACTATTATCTAAATAGTTACAGGTTTCGAAAAAAGTGCTCCCCTAATTTTTTTTGAGCAGTGTATATTGGTACTAAAGATTATTAATTGTACATGTTATTAGATCTCTTGAAAAATAAGGCGTTGCTTTTTAGTGGTAATGTTCCTAGCAGACAAAAGGAGAAAGAAAACCCGAGACAACTCAAAAGTCTTTCTTGATACGCATATTTTGAGTCCGGATTCGCATTCAGCACCATAAAATCTATATAAAAAATCTATAAAAATTGTCTCTACATAACAATACCCCATTTCTAAGTAATAAGCTATTTTTTAAATGACATTTCTGTACACTGGTCAGAAACCAAAATGTGATCCAAATTAATATCATCGATCTTTAACTATCCATCATTAATTCACAAAATTGAATGAATTTTTGGCAATAATTTTACCGAAGATGTTGATGATTTTATATGCTACGTCGTAGAATTTAAAGGACATTGTCTAAATTATTTAATTATATTATTAATAATTTTGTTTATTTTCAAATAAGAGTGTTTTTAAGATATATGAACAGATATTAAGCTTTGAAAGTGACTAGACGTTTTCGATTGATTTTCTGTCAGAATACGTATCCGGTCTAAAAAGGGCCAAGCTGGGCCAAGCTATTGTTTAATTTGTTTCGGAAAGCGCGTACATTAGTACCAAGAAACTCCGAAGGTGTTTCAAGGTCAGTTAAAGCTTTTCGGTGAGAATTTTTCAAGGACTACCAGGTCATGTGTTATACATTTTACGCATTCTCAAAAATAGCAGTTTTAAAATCGTCCTAAGACCTGTGACGTATATTAGGAGCATCTGCTCATCGTAACTGGAGCATCTGCTACATATATTAAGAGCTAAATCGCTTTTATTCATACAAAGTAAAGCATGCAAAGTCAGTAGGTAATTGGACCAAGCAAAAGGTTGAACAAATTTCTCGAAAACTTCACGTGACAGAACTGGTTTGTTGAACAAATTCGTATCTAATACATACTTCATACTTTCACACTACTTATCTTATTTACAATTGATAGTAATCCTTGCGTTTGAGTCTGTATCATTTTGGACGCCTGTATCTTAGAGCACCGTGAAGAACTTCTGTGGAATTCAGTATTTTCTTGGTTAGGTAATGCATTTGCACAACCTTGTCACTGTTTGCTGTAGCTGCTAAATTATGCTATGTACAATGTCGGTATAGAATACGTCCGAATAATACTAAGAATCTAGTAACATTCGCATATGTACGCTAAATATTTCTTATAATATTTTTTAGGCGAAAGAAGTCTTATCTGATTTAGCTCTAATTGTTCTTTTAATATTGCCTGTTATCTTTTGTATTTTTGAAATAAATATTATAGATTAATTTTGGGAGAAATTTTATTGATTAATACCTGGTAAAATTTATCATATATCTTCAATACAACTTTAGACAGTCCGTCTCCAAAGCAATTTTAACATTTCGGTAAGATTTAGATAAAGCGATAAAAAATTGAGATTTTCAGTCGGATAACTCTACATATTGAATTCCTGATTACAACAAAATCAATTATTTAACAATTATTCATGGGGATTACTAATCGTAACAGAGATTACAAATTTAGGGTTTAATTGCTTTAATCTTGAAAATATTTAGTATAAACCGGAATCACGATCTTCTCGATGATGTTTCGTGGAGTTTTGATTCTGCCAGGTGAGTCGTGTGCTTGCACTGGCGCCTTTCGCCGTGTTGTTGGTAGTAAACTGGTAGAACCAGTTATATAAGTCGAAATAAAAGATTCGTACCTGGCCATGTGGCCCAACTGATTGACTGAGCCACAGCTGATCGAATATATTTTAGAGTTCACGAGCAGTGCGTTGAGATTTTGTAACATCGCAGAAAATGTTTTCAGAAGACAGACCACTTTATTATCTACTACATGTTATCAGTTATTATGGCAATTTGTGGAGATAATATTGTGTTTTAAGTACTCGCGACTACAGATAAACATATTTTTTAATAATATTAATTAAAGTTTTGTGGTAATATTTTATATATACTTTATTAGAATCTGTTTTAGTAGGTGGTTCTTTTTTAATTTGTTGTTGCAAAATGGCATCATGAATAATAGGCCAATATAGCTTGTGTTTACGATGTTGAAACACAAATGAAATTCCTAATTTGTAATTAGTTTTTATGCAATAGGTATCCATAATTCATTACCGTAAAATTCCATCTTTTGTTTGTTCGCTATAAACTTTAAAATGTTATTGACATAACACGAACCATCCACCATATACAACTACTTGCAAGTTGCAACTGTTTGCAATTGATAACTTTGTAAATTTAGCGTTTGGAGTTTTATTATTTCTCTTCAAATTTGCATTTGTGCACTATCTAAATCGAACAAACAGATTGGTATGCAATGGTCAGCAATAAAAAAACTGCACATCCTTCAATAATAATAAATGATAGTGGCTAAACATTGGTTTTCTTGAGTTGGCAAGAGATTTTAAACATAATATATTGTATTACAGTTGTAGTAGTGCATCTTTGTGCTATTTGTTGTCTTTTCAAAGAAAACAACATGAAATCAAGGATTTTGCAAATGAGCCGCCATTTCTGTAATTTTGTCAAAATAGTTAAATAATAAATTAAAGTAGAGGAAATTTCGTATAATTTATGTCTATGACATTTTTTGGTAAAATTAATAGTTTAGCTGCATGAGCAAATTGTATTCGATTGAGATCGGTCGTGGCTGCATTAATATAAAACTAGTTAGCCAGGATTTGACAGATATTTCCAATCTAATGACAGTAAGTAGTGTCAAAGGCTGATGTTTTGACAATGCCTACTGTCAATAGAATCGATATATCTGTCAACTCCTAGCTAACTAATTTTATTTTAATGCAGACACGATCGATCTCGATCAAATAAAATCTCATGCAGCTAAACTATTAATTTTATATATAGTATGATAAAGTCATGTGCCTGGCCACATCAGATTTTTATTATTATTATTATTATTATTGCTTCCAGTAAAGTATCACAGTTATGTTTGACTTTAGTGTTTGGCTAATATTATTTTATGCAAAGCGTGCTTTGGGATGAAATAAAAGTTTTTTATTTGAAGCAACATAATGACAGTTCACGTTGACGGGTCACGAAGGTTACCAATTTGAAGATTCTGTTGTATGGCATGTTGTTTTAGAACTGTGTACTACAAAATAATTTCTAGTCAATTATGAAATATCAATGGTGACAAAGGAGTTTCGCGCGGGAAGAAAATTTTAAATTATCATTTATAAAAGCCAAACTGATTCTTCAAATCTTCAAACCATATACATGCAATTTTCATATGAAAACAGATAACCGAGATCTGATCCAACAAACAAGTGAAAGCGAATTATCATAATTTTGATTCATAAAAAAATAGCTTTCAGGATTGTTCAGATTATTATTGTTCAAGAAAATGCACCTACAGTGTTCAAGATACGTACATCCTTTGTATTTTTTTCTTTAGAATTCCTTCTAAGGTATTTACCATTTTGTGTGTCATTCCAGTGTCATTCCACTGAACACACACCTAGACTAGTCAATTAAACGATAATACCAAACTATACAAAAAACTACATTAGAATTTAAGATTTAAGTAACCTATAACCTATTGAAAAACAACGTCAAGTTCGTAATAGTTAAAAACTTTTGAAATAATAAATATACACAATGCGTTCTTTGAATGCCTTTTCAAATCTTTTGATGGAGAAAACGAAAAACTCTTGTACATTTCGGCATTGAATTATATTATAGTTAAAAAGCGACAACCTTCACAATCTAGGTTAGAATGTTACAAGTAGAAAGAACAATTTTGCGTATTCAGGCGACTAAAAATCGCGAAATATTTAAACTTCGCGTAACCTAAAGGTATTTTCTTTGTATGCAATATTATCAACATGAAACAGAAACTTGACATTTTCTGTATATTATTTTGTTTTACTTCTTTTTATTTTTAGAGCGGTACTTGTAAAAATGACAGTGATTAAGATACATATTTGTTCTTTTCATTTAAACATTTTTTGTTACATTTCACTTAACAGCTTATTGTAACAAAAATGGTGTTTTGTGGTTACAGTTGCGCAATGCACACTCCCATATACTATTTACGGAACTTGGTCAGGTTCTGTTCTAAAGTCTCATCTATTCTCATTTTTTTTGTTCATCCCAATATAAATTGTTGAAGATACACAGCTTATTTTACCTTCATTTATATATATATATATATATATATATATATATATATATATATATATATATATATATATATATATATGTTATCAATATCTTACGATTTTCAATAGAGTTCTTCTCAAAAGTATAACAATTTTAATTTTGCAAATCACTGTTCATTGTTCATCTTCAATAAATTTGGAGCATAAAACATTCTACATATTCCATTTGAAAAAAATATAAACCAGGGCTTCTCAAGGTGCGGGTCGCGTAAAAATTTTTGGGGGTCGCGGTAACATCTCAAACAAATCATAGAGGTGTCCAGAGAATCGTTGTCAAAGGTGTGCATCATGCTGGCTGCTGGCATAACATACGAGTTGGAATCGCTGGGGCGCGCAGTTCGTGCAAGTACGAATGCGAAGGGAGGTATCTTAACAATTCCTCTTGCGTGTACAAAGTTGTTTTAAGGTGCAATGATTCAACTATCACAGCAGATATTGGCTGCCATTATATGTTTATGATGGATGGTCAACTGCTAAAACTACAAATAATTATTGTGAAAGCTGTAGCTTCTGCAGTACCTGGATCATCCAGTATTAACAAATGTGAGCATATTATACATTTAGCGAAAAAGAGGAAATACAATGCACCGTTTTTCAATACGATTTTCCGAAAATAATAAAGATAAGCGAGTGTGCATGGTTTGTAACTAATGCTTGGTTATAGTAAAAGTATGAAACCAGATAAATTAAAAAGATATCTTCACACAAAACATGCCTTATTTGGTAATAAGCCTGTACAGTTTTTTTTTCATGGCTGTTGCAGTCCTCGAAAATGTCTTGAAACCCGTGTTCGTGTTCATAAAAAATACTTCAAAGCATCCTATGAAGCCGCTTACCTAATCGCAACTGCTAATAATTCAACCAGTTGCGATTAAAATTACTGAATTTATCCACGGAAAAAATAAGCAGACGAATTAAGAAACATTTTCATGTCAAATGATAGGGTGCCTACACGAATTTTGGTAATTAGCAAAGACCAGCGAGACTAACTAATAATAATAGAAGACAGTCCAAAATTTGCAATTCAGCGGATGAATCGACTGAGATCATCAAAAACGCACAGCTTTTGCCTTATGTTAGGTATTATTATGACAACAGTGCTCACGAAGATTTACTGTTTTGTCGTTCGTCAGATGGACGTAAAAATAATGGGGAAATTTTCCAATATGTTAATAATATTTTCGAGGAAGTAGGACTAGAATACTGTGTTGGAGATTCTACAGATGGTGCAGCGGCAATGACAAGACACATACATATCAGCAGTCCGTGCAAAAGTTGTTTTGTTTTTTTAACTCATTGCATGAAAGGCACATGCGGCTAAACGAATTGTAGTGATTTAAAAGCCGTATTAAAAGATGCAGTTAAGGTAATAAATTTCATTATAAATCGTGCACCTAGTAGGCGTATCTTTGCAAATTTATTAAGCCAAGGCTTCCGATTTCAGCACACTTCTGCTTCAGCGCACTTCTGTAGAAGTGCGATGGCTGTCAAAGGCGTAAGTGTTGAGGCCGGTATTGGCATTACAAAATTAAGTTATCTTAGTTCTTACTGAAATTTATTCAGAATATGAGAATTTGTTTCATAACGAAAATTGGGTGTGTAAATTATTTTATCTTAACTTATTTGGGAAACCAATCGCTCTAAATATGTCTCTCCAAGGGGAAGTCAGGAACATTTTTACACTCAAAGGCAAAATACAGGCGTTTATAAAAAATATATTTATCAAGCTTAAAGTGGAAGATAACTCTTTTGAAATGTTCTCTTATACTGAGGATTTTCTTGTCGATACCGAGTTGAGCTTTCATTTGGTTAAGCAGACTTTTGTTAATTGAGCATTTGGTTGTCTAGATAAAAATCTAGAAGAAATACTTAGTGCCGGAATGGGACCACAATAAATCAGATTGGATTCAAACCCCCTTTGTTGTCAAAATTGAAAAAGTAAATATATATTTTTTATTACTAACAAAAGATAAAATAATAAGTAAGACTATTAAAAGTAATAGCACTTATAATTTGAGTCGGGGCCGTGGAGAAATGTGTTTGGTACAAGTGGGATGCCGATGAAAAAGTTTGAGAAGCCCTGTTATAAAAAAAAGCAAATTTGCCAAAACATTGTAGCAGAATTGCCCAAAACACTTTCTTTTAAACGAGTAACAATTAAAAAAGTTATAACAATTATTTCTTACTTTATTTACACCAGATCTGCCGTTCTGTCGCGTAATCATAAAATGTTGTTTGTGTACCTACGTAATTGCTTTAAACGATACGGTGTGTTTAAACATATAGGGTAGACAGATAACAATATTGCATTGGTATAATCATAAGTGGCCGCTGTTGAACAATTAGAACTTCAAAATTCCATTATTTTCATTGGACATTTGATCCAATATAGTCTTTATTACATTCTGTGATATAACTGTGTGTATAACTGTATGTGTTTCAAATTTAAGGCACATTATCGCTTATATAAGACCTACACCATTGTTTAAACATATCTAAACTTTCGCAACGTGTCTATTTCACTTTCTTTTATAATAATTGCTAAACATTTTCTGATCAGAAATCTAACTATTTTATTTTTAGGATATCACAAAAAAATACAATTTTGCTTTTTGGTTTTTGTTCCTACTAAAAAAAAAACAATAGAACTTAAAACAGTTAAAACATTTGTATTCGCATCATTATTAGGACATTACGAGTACTTAATCAAAAAGTTCATAATTCTATATATTCTGTTGTTTCTTAACCGACTTCAAAAAAGGAGGAGTTTATAAATTCGGCACGTACCTATATGTAGGGATATTTTTGTATGCATGTTCGCGCCTACTACCGTTATGCGTGGGTCGATTTTGGTTATTCTTGTCTAGTTTGTACTAGTTGTGTCCTAATCAAAATCAAAATGTACCCTGAAACCGGTAGTTGATGAACGTGACAACTTTTTAAAAAAGAACCTAATAAAATGTTTATTATAAGTACAGTAGAAACCAAAATAAGTCCAAAAGTCAAGTCCACATGATTTATTTGACGGTCCAACTCTCAGCAGACTGTTTTTCGCAAAAATAAACTGGCATTTTCAAACTAAGAACATACGAGTATAATGGAAAACATATTATAAAGGTTAGGCTAAAATTGTACGAACTACAATTTTGCAACTATAATCTTTTCTCTCTTTCCCTTTAATCCCCTATATTTTTACTTTATCATACGCAGCATGTAAAGTATTGTAATCATGCCAAAAAAATTTTTTGATATTTTAGCGGAAATATGTCTTTTTGGGTCCCCTGAACATTTTTGACCAAGGTACAAAAAAATGTCTGTGTGTGTGTGTGTGTGTATGTGTGTGTGTGTGTATCCGTTTTTGTGGCGACGATTCCGGAGAAACTACTAAAGGTATCGGGACAAAACTTCATATTTAGAAGTTTCATAACCAAACTTAGAGCTGAAAAGCTTTCTGTTGAAAAGGGTCCAAAGGAACTGGTGGTTAACTCTTAGCATTTTTCGAAGATTTTGTAAATGAGCCGCTATTTGTGTAATGTCGTCAAAATAGTTAAATAATAAATTAAAGGAGAGGAAATTTTCTATAATTTATGTATATGACATTTTTTGGTAGAATTTATAGTTTAGCTGCATGAGAAAATTCTATTTCATCGAGATCTGTCGTACTGCTTTAAAACTAGTAGCCAGGATATGTCAGATTTTTTGATTCTAATGACAGTAGCTAGTGTCAAACGCTAATGTTTTGAAAATACTACTGTCAATATAGGCTGCGTTCGGATATTGAACACCGTTACACTTTTTACACCCACTAACACGTAAGTGTCATTTGGACGGTGTACCCGGTGTCAACGGAGTACAATATCCGAACGCAGCTTTAATCGAGATATCTGTCTAGTTCTACTAGTTTTATTTTAATGCAGACATAGCCGATCTCGATCAAATAGAATCTCATGCAGCTAAACTATTAATTTCATATATAGTATGATAAAGTCATGTGCCTGGCCACATCAGATTTTTTGCAACAGAGATATCGGTGTGGACTTTTGATATCATGTTTACAGCGTATACAATATAGGTACCGCAACATCTTTCTACTATTAATTTGACTGGACTATATAACAAATTTCCCCAGATTTTCATAATTGCTCTAATACAATTAAACAATTTACAACTATGTTTACGGCACAACTCACTAAAATTAAGTGCCAATAAATCCATTCATTCAAAGATCAAAAACACCGATCAGAATATGAGCCTAAATCGGAAAAATAATACTAAAACACGCGACGACCTCTAACGGCGCCTCTTATCACCGAATCGTCCGCTCAAAAACATAACCCTGAAGAGCGATAAAAAGATAAGCAGCTCACTGCATTATCAACGGCACAGATTCCTTCAAAACGCTCGAAACCAAAACACATGTGGTCTACCACAAAACTTCGCGCACAAATACAAAAGAAAAAGACCGAAACTCACCCCAGCTTTTCGGAGTACGGCCGAAGAAACTGTTGCTCGAACCATCGTAGATCGCCTGGCTGAATTTCTCCCATGCCGTCCTATCTGGCGGTTTCATATACGGCATAAACGAATTAACACCATTCTCGTTCTTTTCGCCGGCCATTCTCTGACTACGGTCGCCGAACAACTAAAACTGTGCGCGACGGGCGGGATACTAAACGCCTAAACGGCTGAGCTAGAGCTACTACGATATTTCAAAGCCTGACGCGAACAGCGAGCGCACTGTGTCGTAAGTCGTAAGGACGATCGCAAAACGAACCGCTGCTTTTATAAACGCTCATTGATAGATAACCTACCTGTTCTGCGATGACGCTTAATTTGTTTCGTTATCAATTGTTTGCTCTCTCTCAGTTTGCTCGGATCGAGGTGTGATGGGATCGATAGGTGGCATGCGTTTTGTGAACGCACGATTGTGCGGTGTGACGGCCAGTGTTGTAATATCTCGCGATCTGGATCGTCTGATTGTCGAGGTTTCGATAGTTGAGAGGTTGTTGAGTGTGAATTTGCGTAATTAGGGCTGCGAGATTTCATATATTTGATATGAGTCATATACATTTAACATCACATTTAAAAGAAATTCATACCTCATGTTGAATTTGAATTACTAAAATCTATTAAGTAAATATTTTAAGTATAATTTGGGTAGTACAATAAAACCCTCTTCTCTTTGCTTTGGTTTTATATACATGGGAGACTAGTTTCGGCTTTCGCCATCATCTGTCCCAAATAGTCTGTGCTTGAAACTGCCAACAAACATTATCAGGGTTTCGGTTAATTCTCTAAATAATTGGTCTTGTCGGTGAATTATTCGTTTAGGATTACATATATTGTCGTCGCAATGGCGGTCAGACGCCGACAGGGAAGGGACATTTTGTGTGTTTTCGGAATCTTTTAAGAACATCTTTTAGAGCTCCTCCAGAAACGTGCAGAACTAGGCTCAACCTGTAGGGTGTCTGATGCTTTTCAAAATTTGAGATCACGTCCTTTCAGGATTTCAGCATTTAAATTAAATGTATCTACTATTAGTTATACTTATGATACATACTTCTTATATTCTCATTCTCAAACTATCGATAATTGAAAAAAGCGCATACTTGATAAGTCATCAACTACTAAAAATTGGCAAAAATGAAACCACTGTCTTTATTGGAATTTATAAATGCACTGTTATAGGTAAAACTACGAGAGCTGAAGGTGAGTCATCGCCTAAAAGAGTAAGAACAGACGCATGAAAAAGCACTCTGTTTCTTTCTAACGCACGGGAATGGTCTGTAACGTATCAGCAAAATAACAGCTGGAATCGATGACTCAACTTCAGCTCTCGTAGTTTTACCTATATTGAAGATCAACCATACAAATTATGTACGTATAGTACAGGCAAATTAATTGATTTAGAAGCTTAAACAAGAACAAAATAATTATTATTAAACCACTATTAATAATGTAGACAGGACCTTTATCATTGGAAACGGTAAAGGGGCTTATAATGAACGTAAAAACATGCAAGACCGTGGGTGGTAGAGGGTTAATTGGGGGGGGGGGGGTGAAAGTGGGTGCAATAGTATATACTATATTGTGTACCAAGCCGCGAACGTGGTTCTTTTCCGGGTCGAGAGAAGAGCGTAGCGAGCCTAGGGACTTCTTGAGGCCCGGAAAACCACTTTCTGGGCATGGTGCACACATAATTTTTTATCCAACACAACAATATCGTAATAAAATCACCCGTTTCTAAAGACTAATCACTGAAATAATGGCAATTGACAAATAAAAAAACGTTGACGCAAACGTCGAACCGAATCGGAAGTTGTGTTGAGTTGTGTTTGGACAGACCTGGACAGACCATTCGGTGTCACCTACACTACCTACAGGGACAATAGTCCAGCAGCCGCCGCCTGTTTTTTTTAGTGATTAATAACAGGCTGAATCTTCGTGAGTAGGTTCGGTTCGACGAGACGCCCAAGTTTTTCCTCTGTGAAAATTCTCGATAGAGGTAGCTATTGTAGTGCGCAGGTATAAAACATGTCGCTTTGGTGGGGTGTCGAAATTGTCATAATAACAATAGGTTTTTTGTTTGAATATGGAGATAATTAGTTAATAAACGCGGAAAAACAATTGTCCTACAAAATGGATGGTTTGACAGGAGCGTCCTCCACTCCGAGTGTGTCCAAATAACGAGGTCATAAAAATTATTAATAACCAGCTGATTTTTTGTATGCAGCTTTGTAAATATTTGTATATTGAAATGGCCACATAGTCCTACAAATATAGTGGTACGTTTTCCCAGTCCTACGCTTAGAAGTTGTCCATTCCACGATAACACTTTTTTCATTAATAACCGTAGGACAAAAATTACACATGTTAAGTTAGTGCATTTTTTGCCTAAATCAAACAGTGTCCTACCAACAAATGGGTATGTACCGCTAGACCTACAAGAATATTGAAAATAACATTATTTCATTTTATTAAAATTCAGAAATACAATTATAAAACTAATTGAATATAATTTTAATCTTCGTCGGATTCCGATGTCGACGCTTCATCAGTTTCGTCGTATTGAACATCTTCATCTTCCTCGTAATCGTCAGAATAAATGGCATCTGATTCTGTAACAAAAGAATTATGATAATTAACAAATTGCTTGATCATCAGAAGACAATTCTCCAAGAGATGGACTGTGGGGCCCATCAAACCAATAATAATGGTATTTTCCATCAATTAATGCCCATCCGCAATTTTCGGGATTTTTTTCGGTCGGGCTGCGCATGTGTGCATTACACCATATACTGCAGATGTATGATGTTCGTTTAATCTGCTGCAATAACTCTTGTTTGGTTGGTGGTAGAACTGAGGGATCGTATCGAACTTTCTTTTTACAATCGTCTCGTTTTGATTTTTGCATTTGTAGCCTTTTTCAAACAATTCGTACCGTCCTTTGTTGACGTCATTTTTGGTTTTCAATGAATACAATCTGCACACGTACTCTTCAAGAACCTGGAATAACTCACTCGATGTTGCTAACTCAGGACGCCCGCTGTGCAGTTGTATAAAAGCCTCTTGAAATTTTGTATTTTTTTTAAGAATATCAATAGGCCTCTTCTTTCCTTTCCGGTAAAAAGCAGGGTTGTAGTGATATCCCCTTAAAAATATTTGATTGTCTTATCTTTCATAAGATAAATATTTAGCCTTGACTCTGAACTCCCTATAACAAGAGGAATGGTATCCGATGATCTCGTCATCCCAACTGTCAGGCAGTATCACATTTTTATATTTGTGTTTATAATGAATTCGCGCCTTTAAAAATTGTTTACAAGAAAGCAGAATTTCTTTAGAAAATTTCTTTATTTCTTCTCTTTTCTCCCTGAACTTTGGGTTTTCACAAAGTAATTTGCACAAAAACACTCCATATTCACTTATTGAGGTTTTGCACGACACTTCGACTAAAATATCTTTACGCTTCAAACGTTCGTAACCGACTGGATTGGGAAGGGAACCCAAGGGCAACCGACGCCGTCGACGTCCCGAATTTTGTATGTATACAATAGCATGCTCCTTATATGGGTCTCACTTTAGCGATTTACTAAACTCCAAACTACGATGAGAAATGCGTCAGATGAGTTTTGAACAAATTATATCTATTCCTGAAAATACATACCGCTTTTTGTGTAGGACAGTGGTAAAATTGTGTTCTACACTTTATTCCCGATAGAGAAAAATTAGAATTAAGTTGTTATTAATGAAAAAAGTGTTATCGTGGAATGGACAACTTCTAAGCGTACGACTGGGAAAACGTACCACTATATTTGTAGGACTATGTGGCCATTTCAATATACAAATATTTACAAAGCTGCATACAATTATTAATAATTTTTATGACCTCGTTATTTGGACACATTCGGAGTGGAGGACGCTCCGGTCAAACCATCCATTTTGTAGGACAATTGTTTTTCCGCGTTTATTAACTACTTATCTCCATATTCAAACAAAAAACTTATTGTTATTAAGACAATTTCGACACCCCACCAAATCGACATGTTTTATACCTGCGCACTACAATAGCTACCTCTATCGAGAATTTTCACAGAGGAAAAACTTGGGCGTCTCGTCGAACCGAACCTACTCACGAAGATTCAGCCTGTTATTAATCACTAAAAAAACAGGCGGCGGCTGCTGGACTACAATTATTTTCGCGGCTAGCGGTGGAAAGTGTTCATTACAAGCCTGGCTGGGCCTGGCGGGCAAATAGCATCTGTCGTGTCTCCATAGAGACGCGACATTTTTGCATCGTATGGGATAAAAAATATATTACTGCGTTTTCCGGCGAAATTTGACGTTCTATCAAAAAGTATTCTACAAGAAAGTTGTAGATCATAAAAAATCTACAACTTTTATAAATTACTATGACCTCAAAATTTCCGAGAATTTTTTGTTTGTTTTTTATTATTAATTTTCTCAAAAATAGTTAAATTTTGATGAAATTTTGTGTGAGCATGCCTTTTTATATCATACATTCATTTTTGTATATTAAAAAATCATGAAGTTTTTGAGATATGCAG
Source organism: Aphodius sticticus (assembly GCA_963966075.1). Classification (NCBI taxonomy): domain Eukaryota; kingdom Metazoa; phylum Arthropoda; class Insecta; order Coleoptera; family Scarabaeidae; genus Aphodius; species Aphodius sticticus. Next base: position 27,028,292 of record OZ014508.1, read on the forward strand.
TTTTTTCAGTCAAAAGCGTTTTTTCAAAAAGAAATTCTGTAGTACAAAATCATCGTACAGCGGTCTTCAGCCGCTCATTTTCTTTGTTTTTACATGTAATTTTTGATACAATAATAAGAAGTAATAGTCCCTACTTAACAAGAAGCAGGGCGGCATTCAGAAATCTCTGATAAACTGATCGGATGGAACATAAAAACTCCCATCATTCACGTCATGGAAATTTAGGATTTCTTTGCATTCCAAAACTAGTTTATGTAGGTATCTGAAATTGATGTATGACTGGGAAACCAATTTTTAAATCGGTATACAGACCGATTCAAATGTGAACATTACATGCGGATCTCGCCAGACTATCTTTCAGTATGGATGTCAATGTTGCTTGCAATGTTACAGAGTGATGATCTGGGAAAATTAAAATGCATTTTTTTTATTTCTGGCGCTGCTATTTAAATTAGTATCTGAGTAGTAAGAGCACTCAGTTCAGCACTCCATTTTTACCAACCTATTAGATATTTTGAAAAATGTTTTGTTAAATTCTAGCGATTATCAACTTTCTTCAGACCGATTAATGGATATTGGCACAGTTTTAGGTATATTTGTTTCTGTTTGATTCACATCATTAAAAAATAATTTTATTCAAAATTTGGAATTTTAGTATCATTCGACGACCTACTAGTATATTATTTGACGAGCACATAATTAAGGATATAAATCGTGAGCATGAGGTTTATGCGCGAGCCGTAGGCGAGCGTGTAAACATGCGAGCGATTTATATCCTTTGTGTGCGAGTCGAATACGACGTTTTATCTACGACTCATAAATTCCATTTTATGTAAACTATTTTAAATGTATTTGTTAATGGTGGCGACGCGGACTGTCAAATAACTATCATCTCCGTACGTTTTGATACACTCGTTATAATACCAAATTTAGTACCAAATTTGGCAACTGATCGTATGCATAGTGTCGTCAATAAAATATCCAAAAAATGCGGCAATTTTAGCGTAAAAACCGAAATCCCCCTTAATTATAATTTTCCCGCCATTTTGAATTTTGTAGTGTTTTAGTGTTTATGCCAGTTTTGGATTCAGCGACCTTCAAAAACCCATAAAAATGCTAAACTAAAGTTCGACGAAGATTCCCTTAATTTTCATTTTCGGATCCGCCATTTTTATTTTGCCATTTTAAAATTTGCAATTTAAATACCACATTCCGATTCAGCGTCATTAAAAACCCTTTAACGCCATATTTAAAAAAGTTATAAGCGGTTTCAGACAAGGTATGGTTTCATCCCAAAGAACAATGACGCACACAGTATATTTATGAATTTCAGTATGTTGTTCAGAACACTAAATAGTTTATAGTTTATACTATAGAATAAGCCATTACGTTTACTTTTTGGTTCATCAATCGGATGATTAACAACCACGTTATGGCTTGTTCCGTTTTCTTGGTTATACCTATCCTTCATTATAATATGCAATCTTGAATCGTTGATTTTGTTGAAAAAGTGCAAAATAGTAAAAAAATGCTAAGAAAAATACCTCAGTGTAATAAAATGCTTTATTAAAGTATGTAATATATATTTTAATATTATATCCGGAACATAGTGCAATCGTTATCAAAAAGAAAACAACTTGAAAAATATATCTATATAATATATTTTAATGATTAAAAGAAAATGTCCTGTTATTAGATTGACCAAAACGAAATTATATTCAAGATATGGAGGAACGTAAGTACTAAATTTTTGCAAATTGTAACAGATGTGCGTTATAATAGACTAGATTAATTAAAAAATTAGATCGTGCCACGATCTTAGATAAGATTTTTCAGACTTCAAATTCAATGTCAGTGCAATTTTTGCCGCATCACGACACGGCTGTACTAGTTAAGATAAGCAAGTAACATACCCAAAATGCTGCTTGACAGAACTAAATACAACTTCGTTTCTATGGTTTTTATGTGTAGGTACATTGACTACATTGTGCATTGTGAGTTTCTCTTCACTTTGTACTGACTGAGAACAATACAATTTTCACAAAAAGATATCGAATAATAAATAATAAAATCTTTTTGGTCAAGTTAGGTCATATATTTTTGTAAATTACTATTCTGATAACTAAAGGATCTCTTAAAATCAGTAAGCCATTAAAACTGAGATCAATGACATAATATGTAAATAAAAAACAAATGAAGGTCGGAAGTTCAATTGGATATGAAAATGTACTTTTATTAAACTTTTCAGTAGTCCAACATTTGTCTAAAATTGTCAAAATCATTAAATCAGAGTCATAGAACTTTGGAGGACGATAAACACGTAATATAGCCAGTTCGCCAGCTCAAAATTAAAATCTTGTGTCTTGCTCCAAAACCAGCCATTCTAAATAACACGAATTTTGACTTTACGCGTTATTCATCAATATTTCTTTGATAATTTCTTTATACTCCATCCATTCATTAATATTAACAGCGACGCAAGGACGATAAACATATTTTCGCCCGTCTTGATAAAGCATTTTGCGGTAACCTCAACAACTCCCGGTAATGTTGTGCAATGTTATCAATATCGGTACGTCACTGGTTGCCGATATTCCCCCTCCACCATCTGTCTGGCGTATGTTTGTATGCGTGAGTCGCTGAGCCGGCAATCAACATGAGGTTTATATTTAATATTCTTTGGCCGCAGGCCAAGAATTTTGGCAACATTGCGTCGACAATCCGCATGTATGATGGGCGAGATGGGCGTTATTTTTAACTTTTAACCTATATGCACAACACGGAACGTCAAGGTTTGCGCGTTACTCCAGCCAAAAATTAGTAGAGGATCATCGAAAATTTGTAACGGCATTTTGAATAAGAAACGCGTTTTTATAGTTTTTGTAGAAGCAATGTTTATAAATCTAATTATAAATGGTGTAGAGATTATAATTATTTCATTAAATTATATTTCATATTTCATTTACCTAAACGTTCGTATTTGCAATTAAATTTACAATTTAATTCGTCAAACGCACAGCCTTGAGTATAGGCAACTAAATATGAACACTGAAATTGCGTAAGCATATTCTGTTGCCTAACAATCTACAGAGATTTAAAAATGTTTGAAGTTGTTGAAAATTGCTCTTTTGAAAATCTTTGTAGGGATATTCTGTTGGCTGTTATTCAATTGTTTGTTTTTTTTTTTTCATTCTGGATAAACAACATTCAATTCAATGTGAAAATGTTGGTCAGTTATGAGTTATGATATGACAGAATAATTACATATTATTTTTATTTTTATTGCAAAAATACGATGGGTTAAATATATTTTCATCCTTTATACAAGTTCACGTTCCTTATGCTGATCTTTACCAATGTTGCCCATTGCAAGCTAATTCTTTTTTCACTGTTTTACGCCCATGTCTAAATTTTCAAAGAATCGCGGAGACGTATACGTAGTTTGTTGTTTTTTCATTGCTATCTAACAGGTGCCCGCGGCTTTGCTCGCCTAGAATTTGTATATAGTATGGTTTAAATAAAACTATCGTGACTTTTTTATTCAACTTTACGGAATTGACAAGTTGATGTGTTTTAAAACATAAAAACTAATATGTACCCACCTCATTTTATAGTTTGTCTACACTTGTCTACACTTGGATTCTCGCGTCGGATTTTTAAAAAATCCAAAAAGCACTGGTGTTCTCTGTTTTTAAGAAGAATCCACGTAAATACATAAAAGGATATTTGATTTCTGGAGAATCTTCTGTTTCTGTATGTCCTGATATACGTCCATAAGTCCATAAAATAGATCACACCGATCTAGATTTTCTGATAATATGATTAGAATTATAGTGGCCGGACGAGACTGTAAATTACCGGCTGAAAAATTCATTTTCCCCAGCCATTTCAAATCTATGATATAGACAAAAAAACATATACACATATGAATAGAAATGGGAGAGGGAAAAGTAAATTTTTCTCATTTACAAAATCCAGGGCCAGCAGAGCAGGTCTTTTAATTTGGTGTGGCAGTTGCCTGGGGTTACGTTTGGCACATAAGTTCACAGGAAAATTTCACACAAGTTTTAAGAACAAATTTAGATTGGATTCTATTTATTTCAGGAGAACCTACTACATCAAATATAATTCATTGCACATAAAGGGGCAAGTATACACCACTAATGAAAATTTTTGTTGTGTTTAGAGAAAAACTATTTGCAATGGAAACTAATCACATGTGATATAGGACGTAAAAAACACATGAAACAAACGGTAAAGTCAAGGGTATCTTAGAAAAACCAATCTTTTTCTAAATCGCATGTTCGAAATCACGTAAAAGCGATAAATAATTCAAAAAAGAAAGGTAAAACCTTTCTATTTTGGAAAGTCTTTTTCATAACATAATAGGTAATGTATACCTAAAAAAATAATGGCGTTATTTAATATTTTATTACTATTATATACTTTCCAATATGCAATACTATATCAGAAAACCATTGTAAAAATTTCATATCTCTACAACGCGTATTAACGCTAGGATTCCGAACCTACGGTACACTGCCGGTAGACTACATCGTATAAAATATTGGTAACATATGAAAATGTTTAACGACATAATTCATCAAATTAATATTTATAGGTTGATAATAACCTATAAACCTGGTTCAAATCCAGGTTGTGACTTGTGGCTGTAATTTTTGATTTAAGTATTTAAAATTTACATCCCGCCTGTATGTCACCATATTGTTAACCTATAAATAGGTAACATATTCCGATCTTCTTCGTTGGTGATTTCCACACATATTCTTGCGATTTTAGTTAGGAATCTTTGTAGGAACAAGTGGAATAGTAGGCCAGCGGCGCAACTTTTGCAAAATGAAACTCATTATTTCCATATTTTGTTGCTATTTTTTTTACTAAAAAATCAATTTTTTTGGTTTGTTAGTTTTCGTCTTTTCGAGATACCGAGGCACCGCTGACGTGCCTTCAACTCAGCGCAGCGGCGCAATCTATAAAAACAAATAAATTTGAAAAATGTGAGCAGCCTATATATTTTTGCTAATTTTCTTTACCAAAAAAAAAATTTTTTGGTTGTTAATATCCGAGATATAGGGATGCGCCCGCTGACGTGCCGGCAACTCGTGCACTGTGTAAAAACAAATGAATTTGAAAAATGTGAACAAAATGTGAATTTGTTTGGTAATTTTTGCTTAAATTTTTGTTAGTGTTTTGTTGTTGTGTTAGTGTTAGTCTTTGTTAGTGTCCGAGATATACCTAGGGCTGGGCAAAAAAATCGATCGATCGATCTGATCGTTAAAATGATACGTACGTGGCCGGACACGTGTCATACGTATATGGAAGAACTAAAAGATCTATCGATCGATCATATCGATCTGATCGATCATGATCGATCTATCGATCACATCGTTCTCAAATTGTGATCGAAGATCGATCACAAATTTCCAAGATCGCCCACCCCTACCGGCAACTCAGCGGCGCACTATGTAGAAACAAAAGAATTTGAAAAATGTGAACAGACTATATTTTTGTGTCTATTTTTACCAAAAAAGATTTTTTTGCTGTGTTAGTACCCGATATATAGGGGTGCAGCCCACTATGTAAGTACAAACAAATAAATTTGAAAAATGTGAACAGCCTATATTTTTTTTGCTAATTCTTTACCAACAAATATTTCTTTTTCCTTTGTTAGTATCCAAGATATAGTGCTATGCAAAAACAAATAAATTTGAAAAAAGTGAACAAAAAGTGTTTATAGGTATTTTATTTCAATTATTTTGCTTTTTACTTTATCATAAATATGACATAATTACTGCCGAAAAAAAAATTTATATTTTAGCGGATTTAACGTAGTTCAATTAACGGATGAATGTAGTGGAAGTTAATGAGTCAAGGGTTTTGAAAGTTAACTTAAAAGTTAATACGTTAACGAAAAATTTAACTTCGTTAATTAACGATTAACGGATTAACGCTTTTGTGCCCAGCTTTGCATACAAACATCTCACACCACCTCTCAAACCTCTCACCTCTCACACCTCTCGTCTCTCAAACCACTTACAACTCCTCCATAAAACAACAAAGACCGAAACGTGAACCTTACAACTGTCAATTATATTATCAGTACCACTGACACGCGGTTTCTCTATTACGCCGCAAACATGAACGTGAACGTCAGATAATATCTGACAGATATAGTAAATACGAAATAAATTCATACGAAATAGTGGCGCCATCGACATCGGGTGACCTTTTTTATTTTACCGTGATTCTTTTACGTGTAGGTGATCCATTTCAGTCGTAATCGGTAGGGACGGTTACTTGTACAACGCTTCTATGAAAAAATTCATATTACATTTATTGTAGATGATTTAGAGATTCAACAATTTTATTCCACTCTCGTCAGACAATAGGAAGGAAGATATCAAGAAAAAAGAACGATTTTAAAAGATGGTTAAATCGTGTATGTGGCATTCCTATTGGTCCGAGGACAATAAAGGTTAAATTGAGATTGATAAATCTTTTAATTTACTACAATTAATCATCTATTCATCTTCTTCGCACGATTAACCGTTTTTACGTTATACTGCTGAAAAACGTCAGCCAATTAAAAAACCAATTCAGCCATCGTTGACCGTGAATAACTCGCAACGCAGAGAAGATATCGATGGGCACTTTTTGCACGTTATTTGTAATATACAACCAAAGGTGTATAGAAAAATCCAACTGGGTTGGAATTTTTCCGAAGTTTGTCGCTTGCTCTGTCTAATTTGACTGGGCTAAAAGTAATGTAATGTTAAATATATGTAATATTGTAAAAATATGACAACGCATCTATTTTGCTTGGTGGGCTGTATCGGAAGGTACATGTATTTCTAGAATGTGCCCGCATTTGCTCGACATTAACGATGTTGTTTTAAATTGAATCCCTTCGGTTAAAGACAGTTTATGTTACACGTCAATTTTATTAGACATTACTTGAACCCTTTACCTTTGTATTAAAACATGTAATAGCTTGACTAACATGAAAATCAAATTTGGAATAGCACTTGGATAACACTTAAACAATCTCATATTAAACAAAATAAACACACATGTATGTAAAGCGTAATGACTTTATTATCATCTATGATCTCAAAATCTGGATTATGTATTTACATGATGGATTACATCTACTTTGGAACAATCTAACGAATTTTGATAAATCTAAACAACTCCCTCTAATTTATTCCTTCTTTTCTTCTTCTGCCTTCTGCTCTTCTTTGTTCTCTTCGATACTCTCCTTCTCGTCCTTCTTCTCCTCTTCGGCAGGAGCAAATTTGGCCTCTATCGTCACGGTATCATCATCCTCCTTTGTCGGATTTACACCCTGAACAGTTTGCTCTCCTGATCCTAGTCCAGCACCTGCGATTTGGAACCCAAATCCAGGAAGGAATGGTGCTTGGTATGTGGCATATGTGATACTTGCACCAGGAATATCATAGTTGAGGGAGATGAGTGATGCTGAGATGGGAAAAGCCTGGAAAGTCGGTGTAAGGCGGAATAGCTGAACTGGAGGGATAAAAGGTGCCTTGACGATGGTTTCTTCTATCTTGGCTGGTTCTTGACTTGCCAGGAGCTCAGCTTGTTTGAAAGCCTCCAAGTGTCTGTTTCTGGCTTCGACAACTTCAGGGGTGTCGCTCACTGGAGTTGGAGCTTCCAATTTTGGATATTCAGGTACTGCGGGGGCTTGAGGGAGGTTCGTAGCTGATTTTAGCTGGAAGCCGTTGGCGTCCGATGTATATTCAACAGTCTGTATTTTACCATCTGGATCGACATAATTATATGCTCCGTTTGTGACCCCGTCGAGCGTTCTAAACTCAGCTCTGGAAGACAGTGGACTGGTGTAGCTGTAGCTGTACTGACCGGCTGAATCCTGCGCGTGATATTGACTGATGACTTCGGAAACTGGGATTTGTATCAAAGGAGTTGCTACCTCCGACGGCCTGCCTTGGACGGCGATGATAACCGATAGGAATGCCACTAAGTAATTCATTGCGCTGCTGTCCTGGACCAGTACTCGCAAAACTGTTGCCGGATAGTTGGGACTCGTTCGGTTTTATATGGGTGACCACGCCTCGGTTTTTCGATTTTTTTTAATGTGCTAATGGTAATTCTGGCTGCCTTGACGAGTTTTGAGACTTGCGGCTCGTGCTGTTTCTGCTGCTACCATGCATTGTCTCGGCAAGGACGCGAGAAGATTTATGCGTCGTGGGTGATTAAACTATGCGCTGAAAACCAGCGTGTCTTCACGTTTGCCAGATTCCGAAGTTGGTTTAGTGGATGGTCTTCCTTGTGAAGAAGTTAGTTTACGGTTGTTGATATTTATGCGCTTTATCTGATCTGATGAACTCTACGTTATTTTTTTTTGTTTTGATATAGCTCAAACTACCCCTCGAATTTTGATCGGACATTTACCCAAAAACTCCAAAAATTTTATAACGAAATAATTAATATCTTTATAATAAATACGTAGTATAGTGAAACACTACTGCTATATTATATAAACACAAAATAAGCAATATTAAAAACAATACAACACGCTTACAATATTTTATAAACGTAATAAATCACATCTGCTTATTTAAGTTATATTTTAATGTATATTTTATTGGACACTATATATCAATATTTTCAAAAATATAGCACACCTATAAAAAATATGAATTAGTAATAAAAATCAATTAGCAATTGATTGAAATACGTTTTCTGTTCGAACGGACATTATCGCTATTTAGGATGTGTTATCTATAGTGCAAAGCTCCGACTGTCAAAGGGCACCGAGACCTTTCAATTGCCTATAGTTTGAGGCATGAAAGAAACGTATGCACTTTTTTTTACAAAAGTTATAAACATTTTCCTGTAGCAACTGATTGAAATACGTTTGCTATTCGAACAAACATTTAGGCCATTCAGGGGTTCTTGTCTGTGGGGCTGCGAGCGTCGAAGGGCTACTAGGCTACTAGAGCAGAAAGAATTTTTGTTCAAAAGGCTCCAAAGGAACTGGAGGTTTACTCTTAGCATTTTCAATGATTTTGAAAATGAGCCGCCATTTCTGTAATTTCGTTAAAATAGTTAAATAATAAATTAGTGTAGAGGAAATTTTGCACAATTTATGTCTATGAAATTTTTTGGTAAAATTAATAGCTTAGCTGCATGAGCAAATTCTATTTGAACGAGATCGGTAGTAGCTGCATTAAAACTAGTTAGCCAGGATTTGACAGATATTTTGATACTATTGACAGGATTGTTACAACATCAGCGTTTGCGTTGGGAAACACTGCTAAATAGTATGATAATGTCATGTGCAAGTCATGTGAATTGCCAACAAATTTCTGATCTTTTCTCAAGTTTTTGTAATGTGCTTTGGTACATTTTCTTGTTTATTGTTTCCTAATAACTAGATTCAATTTACAATTTTTGCCTTAAAATGCATGTTCTATAGTAGAGGCACGCACACCAGAATGAGTTGTTCCTTGTTTGTTTGTTGTTGGTCTGGGTAGCAATTTAGCTTCATTTGTTGTATTTAAGTATTTGAAAACCTCTGAAATTTTCTAAAATTAAAATTTAAAAGTTCGTTGATTATTGCTTTTTATTAAATGAATAATGTTGGACTGCAAATTTGTTGTATTAAACAAGTGAAAATGGAAACATCACAAAATTTTCGAAACGGCTTGTAATTTGAAAAAATCCTCGGACACGTGGATTTTTACTTATCAAAATATACATATCTACATCAAATTTAATTTCCCACCTCCAATTGTTTTTGACTTATGACGTCATCGACACTTTTTTAAATGGCAACCTCATATTTTTGCAGTGATAGTGATAGATCTGTTAATTGTCTTAAAGGTAACTCAGAAAATTTATCGCCTTACAACAGAAATATTTCGAGAACAAGACTTGAAAATAGGATAAAATTGATAAATTTTGTTTGTTTACGGAAAGCAAATAGGCGTAGTCAATTGATTTATTTGCACTGAATGCAATTTTTTTTAGGTTACTTTTACGGAGACGAAAGCACCCCACTTAAAAAACCGCTGTAAATGCTGTAAAACATTTGGGAGCTAACTTTTGTTACTTCATGTAAAAGTAGGTACCTACAAAGATTAAAGTTTGCTATGACACCATTTTCAGGTTTCTAGGATAATGGGTTCACCTGGCATAATTTGTAAAAATTACAAAAATAACGTTTTTTTACTCATCAATCCCAATTTTTCAAAATCTTTGTGCGATATAAAATTTTGGAGCCCAGATTCCTTTTCAGGACAATTACTTCTACCCAAAACGTAATTTCATAGTCGTTTAAAGGTGCATTTATATTATAGCGAACAGAAGCGAACGAACGCATTCGTTCGCTCAAGCTAGCATAATTTACATGGAGAACCAAACGTTTGTTCGTGGATGTTCCAACGCCTGTCGGTAAATACCTGCGAATTCGTTCCTTCGTTCGTTCGCTTCTGTTCGCTCTAATTTAAATGTGGCTTAACAAAAGCTATTTTTCTAAAGTGATCAATATTTTACAATTTTCATTTGACTTTCTCAAACATTTTCTTATGTAAGACCATAAAATATTTGCGATACCACTTCGACAATTAAATTGATGGTCGTAAATGTTTATTTTAATAATTAAAAATCGACGTGTTCGAGGATTTTTAAAATAGACAACCGTCTCAGAGATTTTGTCTGTTTCAGTTTCCATACTTTACGCGCTCCTGTATATGTGTGGAGTCAATTTTTAACATTAGTTAGTGGGAGTGATCATCACAGTAGTACACAATGCACCTTTTTATGCCATTACAAAAGAGTTGCATCCAACCATTTTTGCAATCCCGTCTTATCTCGGATAGGTACCCGAAAATCGTACATTTGATATCCGGTTTGCTCGTTCATCCGGACACGGCATCGAAATCTGGACAAACCTACATAGCACCCTTTGCACACTAATTGTACAATGACATTACTCAATATCATCGCAAAAGATGTGTTCTAACTTCCTAATTTATTGTTCAAAATATGTACAAAATCGGTTCAGTAGCGCATTGGTTATAAGCACGATCCACTACACCAGTCTGCTCTATATTTTGGTTAAATCAGTGTTTATCGCTAGGGTAAAACTCCAATTATTTTGGTGTTTACCGATTAATAATTTTTAGGCATTTGTTGTAATATTAATCATAATACATATACCAAATGTCCTACCTCTTTGCCAAGTGTTGATGGTCGGCGATTTTAATGCATTTAGCAATTTCAGTTGGTGAAATATTTCTAGGTCTGTAAATTCATATTTTATTTAATATTTTCACAAGCTATACTCTAGAACATTTTTAAACCGTGGGTAGGACACCAGGAAGACTTACATACATCATCAACACCCATGAACATGATTAGTAATCCGTAACATTAACAAACAAATTAATTCGTCCACCCAAATCTTACGTAACACTGACTAATAATAAAATTATTAGTTTGCGGTCGATACTAAAACAATAATTATTATTTATGCGTGTACCTCCAACAATCCGTCCACCGAAATTAACATATAATAGGTCAAAATAGAAGAACAATCGGCGTGATGACAAACTACCTATCCTCGCTACCTTATTTATTCAAGAGGCAACGAAAAGACAAACAAAACGATTGCGATTTATAGTACGACAACAGAAGGCTGTCGGCTGATGGTTGGATTGCCCAGTTCATTATCGTAAACACTTTGGAGAAAGAATAAATTTCATTGCTAACTACATAGCTTTTAGTCCACAAGCATCGAACTGAAGAATTGTTAAGAAGGTAACCGCATCTGAGGACCGGTATTATATGACGAAAATAGACGAGTTGTGGACCTCGAGGAAGTCCAAGGAACGGTGGCATTACCAATAGCAGAGATAAGAAAATAACAGAGACAGGCAGCGTCAAACGATTGGCCCGGTTTGTGACATTTGAGGAGCCAGTTTTCTATCTAATTATTATTGTTGTTGTTGGCCACGGAGGTTTTAATGGTGTAATAAACACATTTTTGCGGCGCGGAAAGGTCAATATCTGGATCGGATTTTGTGTTTGTAGGCAGAACCGGCTAGAGGTTTTGCGGCGCCTTAAAATATTTGATAAAATAAGTGTAATTTTAAGTAATTTAAATTCTCTAACTCCGTCCCATTGACTGCTAAACAGTGAAGTAGGCATGTTTGAAACTTACTCTTCGAAAGTCACTTCTTATTAATCATTTCTGTAACAAATTTTTGGTTGTATTTGTGTTGTATTTTACCATTTCATCATGATTTTTATTTTTACAGAACACGTAAGAATACTATCGTAGATTAGCTCACCATTTGGGACTTCATGATGCTCCCTATAGAAATTTATAATTAAATTGATAATATTTTGATATTAAAACACATGCTTGATAATTAATGACACAAATTGTATTGGAAACGACCCCCGCTCTCCCCCGCAAACGCGAATCTTTTGTCTGCGGACCGAGAAACCGAGCTGAGCCGAGCCTGGAGGTTGAACTTGAACTTTATTTTTGGTTTTTACAGACACAAGCATATTTTTAAAAACTGCTAAACATGGAGCTACTGTATACCAGTAAGGTCGGACAAAATAGAATCGAAAATTATTAATAGAATTCAATTATTATCTCTTATATACAGAGTGTTTCAGAAATAACGGCTAACCTTGAAGGAGCTTATGCCCACGGGTGTGATAAAAGCATGTTTTGTCAAATAACGTATGGTCTAACTTAACGCAGTCTTGAGAAAATTTATAAAGAAAGACGGAGACCGTCCCTGATCGGCGTAAGAAAATGGACAACACTCCACTACAGTTGTGTTGCAACTGGTGACAAATCATCGCCGCCGGGAACATATCGGTCTCCTTCCACTCCAGCCTTTCTCGCTGAGCGTGACTGACGTAAATGACCTACATTCGCCAGGTTGATATGAACGCGTACAAGTGTGGTCAGCTGTTGGTTGGTTTATCAACAATAAAAATCATTTGGATTGTAGAATCTTAATGTGGGTGTATTTGTGTAGTGATTTGTGTAGTACCAGAGACGGATGAATGGCAATTCTATGGCTAGAATGTGGCGACATAACTTTGATAGGCCGCGACGTGTAGTTGCTGTGTTGAGTCGGTTTGTTTTGTTCGATGGATATCGCTTAGTAATAACAATGTTTGTAAATCCCAATCACTTTTCTGGATTAGGTACGTACTAATATCTCTAATTTTCAATTGGTAAATGTTTGTACGGACGTTTGCAACCGTAGTCAGGTCATGCGCGATCGGCTATTTACATTGGCCGGCCTTAGACGAATTCTTCAATACAATTTTCTTAGTACTAGACTATAGGTTATTTGACCAAATTGCTTCTCTGTCCTTGGTGAATATTCTCCTTCAAGGTTAGCCGTTATTTCTGAAACACCCGTATAAAAAACCCAAAATGACAATCATATTTTTCTTTAATTTTCATCATTATTTTCATTTTAATCTAACATAAAAAACCTAATGTATCAGTTGGTCGCAATTGTTTTAGTTACTACGTTAGCGGATTTAATACTGAACAAAATTAATAAATTTCGATTGCCCGTTCTTCAGTTACACTCGACACCAATTTGAAAAACATAGTTTTGAGAAATACGCGTTTAAAGTTTTGACTTACTTTTTTATAACGAAAAGTAAACAAATAACTATTTAATATTAATTTGTGTATTCCGCAAAACAAAGTGGTTGATAGGATTGTTGTGAACAACAAAACAAAAAATCACGTTCTTCCTTGTAATAAAATAAATTTTAATAAATTTTAAAATTTTATTACATGGAAGAACGTGGATTTTTTGTTTTGTTGTTCACAACAATCCTATTTAATATTACATTTGATCCTTTTGATAATGTTTCAATTGTTTTCTATTTTAAGCTTTTTTAAGCAAAATAGTCTTTTTGATGACAACCAGCATGGGTTTTATCCATCCAGATCGACTAATACAGCGTTTTTAATTATTTAAAGAAGATTGCTTTGGATGCTGGGGAGCCTTGTTTGGGACGTTTATTGACCTGTCGAAAGCGTATGGTTGACTGTGTCAACCATACTATACTGTAGAGAAAATTGGATTTCTATGGAGTAAACGGGGTTGGGATTGAGTGGTTTCGCTCGTATCTTTCAAATAGAATGCAATGCATGTCGATAGGAAATTTGAAAGCAGCCTATGATATTTTAAAAGTTGGGGTGCCACAAGGTTCAGTACTGGGTCCTACATTATTCTTTATATATGTTAATGATCTAGCTAGTTCTATAACTACTGACTCCGATATTATATTATGCAGATGATATAAACTTAATTATCGTAAATGATACCTAAGTGAATTGGTTCCTCGGACCAATCAACATAAACGAAGTCCAGCAATGGATGGCCAAAAATAGACTGTTAATAAATAGTGATAAGACCAAGTGTATCTTATATAAGAACCGTAGTAAATATAGCTTAACGTCACTAACTTTTTCAAATCCAGATCAAATAGCGTTTGCTCATAGCTGCCCATTTTTAGGTATTGTTGTCGATGAGAACCTACATTGGGGGAGTCAAATTGACTGTGTTAGCAATTACTTATCCAGGCTGTGCTTTGCAATATACCAACTAAAAAAGTCATGTAGCCTATATGTTGTCAGAACGTTTTACTTCGCATGTTTTCAATCAAAGATAAGCTATGGTCTGACCCATAGCGACCCATAGTGGCGTAGCGAGCAAAACTGGCGCCCGGGGCACGCTACTATTTTGGCGCCCCCCCCCTCCAGGAAAACATAGTAATATACTGTGTACTATACATTTTTGTCCGGCCAGTGGTACTACTGCAAGTGAATACAGCTGTGTGTGTTAAGTACAATGGGGCACGATTACGAAATAAATATTTCCTAAAAAGCAGGTTATTTGTCTTTTATTAGTGTCAAGTACTCAACACAAGTTATTGTTCTATCTAGATTCTAGATTGTAGTCTTCCGCGGTCTGAATTAATGAATTCTTTATTTTCGGACGGAAGCCGCGTCGGTAACACAGCAAAGGCCGACGTTTCGCGTTCTACTGCAAGAGGAATCTTCAGGACGGACTTCTTGGCGCAGAGAGCCACGAAGGAAAAGCCTTTTGGTGTGTCACCGTGCATTTCTCGGCCGAAAATCAAGAATTCTATGAAAAATTGTAAATTTTAATCATTCTTATAAATACAGAAAGTCCAACCACAGTGACGTATTTCACGCGCATTAGTGGTAACCGTTCATTGGTAATAAACCTTACGTCATGCGTCAAACTATTACCTTGCACTAAGGAGTGTTACCACCCAAAACACGGTTATTCTCAAATTTAATTTCGCGCAAGCTTTGTCAAAACGGAAACGGTCCATTAGCCACCTAGACTAATAACCTAACAATATCACCTATCAAAAAAGTTATTTTTTGTCGACTTGGTGATAAAAATTGACGATCGATATGTTTTTGTGCTCAAAATGTCATCCAGATTGAAAATATCATACAAATAATAAAGGGTGCCATTTAAAATTTCGCTGATGACGTTATTTCCGTAAAAACCGGCAGCCAGACTACCCTCAAGAGTATCCCAGAAAATAGCATTTTTTGTTTATTAGCACTTCTCAAAATTTCGTTTGCCCAGCATCATCAATAAAAAAAATAAACGGCAGTAGCTAAGGTGTGGATCACCCGGTACAGTAGATAGAAAAATTGGTCCCAACATTACCTTGAGACATTCCGCTTTTACTTATTTAAGGTCCGAGTGTTCATATCCATGGGCGCCGTTACATATGGGCAGGGGGGGGGGGGGGCGCCGCTTGCCCCCCCCCCCTGGATTTCGAACCCAACTACCGCTATGCGAAAACCGAAAAAGATAGGTGTGGTCGAGAAATTTGTGATCGATCTTTGACCACAATTGAAGACCGATAAATAGATCTGATCGATAAATCGGTTATTATCATATTAGATGGATCCTTTGATCATAGATCAGGTTGATCTTTTTCATCAGATGGATCTCGCATATCAAACCGAATTGAAAACTATGTATTTATTTAACAGACACCCGGCCTGTGTGTAAAATATTTTCGCGGCTAGGCTTAAAAGTTATTAACTAAACGCCTAGCGGGCAATTAGCATCTTTCGTGTCCCCACAAAGATGCAAAAATGACATTTACGTATAGTGAAGGATGAAAAAAAAATTACTAGATAAGTGATGACTATTCCGATTATTATCGGTTATTGTCACCAATGTCAGTTTTATTAGATATTGCAATATTGCCCTCTCGTAACAGTCGCGATAGAGCCACAAGATACGGTATCCAAATTTTGCGCTGCAGTCCAACATAAGTATTGTTGTATGCACTTTTATTTGATCCTTCTTATTAGTTTCCATTACTTCGCAATTTTTGGCACTGCTGAGCAGTTTATCTTAATTACACTGGGTGTTAAACTAATAAGCGTAGAATATATAGATAAGGTATAATAGTCAACTTTTGGTAGTAGATCAAATTTTGATAACGAACTCATGTCCAGATAGACGCCGTTTAGAAACTGCAGAGAGCCGGAATATTGTACCAACTTTAGAAATTGCTTTAGTAAAATAGGTTGTATAAAGTATCATAGAATATCGTTGTATAAAATCAAATAATTTAAAAAGATTTATAGATAACCCATTATTGGCTAAAATTGGTACTCAAATTACAAAACTTCGGTTAATGAAAAGGGAGTTTCAAACACGTTAAATAATAAAAAATTTCACTTAAAAGTTATGTGGTATTAAAAGGGCCATCCTATGATACATGACAATTGATTCTCTATGCTGTTTGTAATATTGGTACCATTTTCTGACCCCCTCCAGCGTTGACACAATACATTTCCGTACATGAGTTCGTTCAAAAGTTAGTAGTTGACCTAACATTGTCGCCTTACAAGTGTTCAAGTATAATAGTAAAATAAAAAAATATTATTTCGTCGTCGATTATCCTATACACACATAATTTTCAAATTAATCCACTTTTCTCTACATTTAGTCATTATTTCTCGTTAACGGGGTAAATTTTAAAATAATATTGTTGCCTTTTTATTGTTTATCAATTTGTTATTAAGATATTGTATCAGGTTCTCGATGACCACGAGCTAGAAATTATTATAGGAAATTAACAACAATGTCTCCTAACGTATTAAAAAGTAATAAAAAGGCTACAATATTGGTTGAAAATTATACAAAATCTTAAATTCTAGAATAAGAGTTCAATGATTCAGAAACAAAATATATTTACAAACAATTATTAATTAAAAATATTAATCCCACATTAATAAACGATATAGAAAGACGGCAAAATGACTTGAAATTCAATGAATATCAATATATAATAAGTAAGTGTTGTCGAGCATACAGGGATCACGACCATGGATGCCTATTAATACACAAAAATGTGAACAAAAACATTTCACTACCTTAAAGCGATAGAGATTTCTCAGAGTGTATGCAAAATAACACAAGACAAAAATGCTGCAAAACAGAAAATAGCATAGTACTTAATATTGCGTCACCATTTAATACGAAAAAAAATTTGACCCCCCTGGAACATTTTCTAACGGCGACGGCGCCCATGTTCATATCCATCTGTTTTATTCTGAATAATCTATCTATAATATATTATACAAGCGATATCGGACCTGTAGCTCCACGCCTCAGCCATGGGACCATTATACCATATGACTTCTCATCAGGCACTGGTTAAAATGTATTGATGGATATCGAATTTTACAGGAATTAAGTATAAAGGAACTACTTGGGGTCCTGCAAATCAAAATTAAAAAGTTCAAACTAATCAAGACCTGTATAGACCCTATAGGCAAATCCTATGCTTAAAAACTGGGAATCACTCGTAACAGGCTTTGTGCCTATTTATTACTGTTCTTGGAATTGTTCAGAATATGTTGGACTATACTGCATGACGTATGGTCACCCTAGTTTTAGCCAATGAAGGCTCTTTTCTAACAGTTGCAATATCTTAACCATATTAATTTATTATTGTTCTGTATATTCTCAATTATTTATTTATTCTCAGAATTAAACCACTTTAATAGTGTAATAAAATTTATTTGGAATGAATAAAATTATCATATTATACATCATCAAAAAATACAATGCAATCCACATTATCTATACACAACTTAAACTACGTAAAATACAACAAAAGAACACAAAATATCAGTATTTATTTAGAAAATGTCACACTTTTGATTAGTTTTTACCAAGTGGTACACACCATTTCCAAAAAATTCTAAAAAAAGTATAATACTCTCACAACATTTTGATCGGCAAATAGATTCAAACATCGAGATTCAAGTTGAAGTCAACACAAAGGCACTAGTTTCACGTTTAAAACGCAAATAGGCACATTCAGTACAATATCGTCACATCAAGTATTAATACATAATTACAAAAATAATTTTTCTTTTCAAAATATACATACAATAATTGTTTTATTTGGCGGTATTATCAATACGTAATTAGTGATCAAATTTAATTTAATCTATCAGCAGCTCAAAGTGTACGGATCCCAGCCTATCGGCCCGACTGTGTACGATATTTCTCGCCCATGCTTTACATTCCACGTTAATTACAATACCAGCTAAAATAAATAAATCAAAATAAATAACGTGACTGAACATCTTTTAAAATGCCAATGACTTACATTTCGGTCGCAGAAATCTAACTGCTACCAATGGACTGAGGTATCCTTCGGCATTCTCGTAAGGATAATAGTAGCCCGGGAAACCTTGGATATCAGGGAAGTATTCAATCGGGCCTAAATATTCGATATCAGCTGGATTTTCCCCTTCACAGCTGATCCATACAGTGTTCCTCTGAAAAAGTTTGAAGCAATTTTATTTTAATCATTTAGAAAATTTAGTGCATTTTGTTATTTTTTATGCCGTGCAACGTGTGGAGCGTGCTCGTGTTGATCAGAAATCATTAAACAATGAGGGAAACGTACTTCTGCCATTGAGTTGCTTGTGTATATATATATATATATATATATATATATATATATATATATATATGACATAGAGTACGGAAGTGGGGTTTATGCAAAAACACGTTTTCGAGAAAAAGGTTGAAATCGAGGAAGGAGAATAATCATAAACGTGATAATGAAGTATATTCTACGCCAAATGACGAGCAGAGCTTGGTGGAAGTCAGGGGCGCGTTATCCCATGGGCAAAATGGGCATTTGCCCAGGGCCCCCAATAACAGGGGGGGGCCCAAAAGAAGTATTATGGAAACTCATTTCCGTAATAGACTACCACACCATGCCAGTCCTCATTAACGTTGCAAGCAGATTTAGGCTCCTCTCGCCGAGACCCCAACAAATTTATTACCGTCTCAAGAATAGTGAATTTTATATTTGCGCTCCTGCCGGTTGAGGATCAAAATCAATCTTTTATAAATTATAAATTAATTCGGTAATTACTAAATTACAAAGAGAGTGGAAGCAGGTTTAGCAGTTAAATTCATGTTTTTTATGTTTTTTTGCCATAAGTTAGAAGAGAAAAACTGTATGAATTCTTCGAAGATTTTCAGTCGACACTTTCATTTTGTTCTGGACTTCTATTCTGTAAATATGAATGCTCCAAAAAAGTCAGTAAAATAAAAATTCCGATCTGCAAAATGTTGTAAAAGTCCTTATTATTGCACAGTGTGTATACAAGGAAACGTAACCACTCAATACATTTCTTTCTAAAAAGTTGACAAGAAAAAGATTCCAATAAAAGTTTTAGAAATTGCTTAAGCTACAAATTTGAAATGCATAGAAATGAAAACAATAACAGGGGGCCCCCAAATAAGTATTTTGGAAACTCATTTCCGTAATAGACTACCACACCATGCCAGTCCTCATTACGTTGCAAGCAGATTTAGGCTCCTCTCGGCGAGACCCCAACAAATTTATTACCGTCTCAAGAATAGTGAATTTTATATTTGCACTCCTGCCGGTTGAGGACCAAAATCAATCTTTTATAAACTATAAATTAATTCGGTAATTAATAAATTACCGTAGTAAGTTTCAGTTTTCGCAGTTAAATTCATGTTTTTTATGTTTTTTTGCCCGAAGTTAGAAGAGAAAAACTATATGAATTCTTCGAAGATTTTCAGTCGAATTTTTCATTTTGTTCTGGATTTCTATTCTGTAAATATGAACGCTCCAAAAAAGTCAGTAAAACAAAATTCCAATCTGCAAAATCTTTTAAAAGTCCATATTATTGCACAGTGTGTATACAAAGAAACGTAACCACTCGATACATTTCGTTACATAGAAATGAAAACAATTTATATTCAAAAGTATTTCGTATTTGTAACTTAATTCATTAAACATTAATTCAAAAACGACGAGCTATTGGCACTTTAGAAATCCTTTTAATATTATTTAATTGCTTTCTTTTAACATTTAATCAATCGTCTTGTTACATTTACACCACTGACGTCGGGGACATGCAGTTTTCACAGTTCAATTTGTACAATTTGTTGTTTGTTCAATTCAAAAGAGTACCAAAAAAACAGGAAAAATATACAGGATGATATATTAAAAACAAGTTGGTCTGCTTCTTACAAATACATAACCCTGTATAATCAAAAGTCATTCAAGTTTCTAGCTTAAGTCTTTTCCTAAACCATTATTTGGTTACCTACTTTCTTCTAAACTCTGAGGACCAGATACTGACACGTTACGTTTCTTGTTGTTAAAACTGTATCTAGCAGAAGGCATACGGAATAATTGTATTTTTTTGATTATATGGAATCGGAATCTTAGGTACCGTAAAACGGAGCTACTTGAAAATAGGGGGCGACTTGAAAATGTTCGTAAAACGTGTGCAGTCACGTTTTTGAAAAAAACTACGTGCAAAAGACTACTTGAAAATAGCAAGGCTACTTCAAAATGTACGTAGTCGTTTTCAAAAACGTGTGAGTACACGTTTCACGTACATTTTCAAGTAGCCCCGCTGTTTTCAAGTAGCCCCGTTTTACGGTAATGTTAGAAAAAGAAATAGGAACATACATTTTATTAAAAGTAATATCTCAAAAAAACTATGAAAACTGCACCACAAATTTAATAAGTACATATTCAGAGGACATAATATGTATATATTGATGACGGCGTATTTAAGAATGAACTATCACAGTTTTTGAAATATTTAAAATATTAAAAACATATTTATTTGTTAAGAATACCTACCTACCCTTTATTTATTAAGATAATATATTTTACTTTCTACTAATTTTCATTTTTAAATTGTTAAGCTATTTATTAGTTATTTTGTAATTCTTAAGAATAATCTGTTGTTACTTTAAATAATTATGTAGGTAGTTATATTAAATGTTGTTGCAAAAAGGTCAATCAATACCTTACATATTATTTATGATTTTTATTAATTGTTCCAAAATGTTATACGAGTATTATTAGTATATATTAATTTTGTATACAAAAGTAATTCTTCTTAATCCAACATTGTATATGGGGGCCCCCAGATTAAAAATTGCCCAGGGCCCCATGATGGCATAACGTGCCGCTGGTGGAAGTCAGTTGTCGCTTGATGGTTGGACATAGATTTCGAATACTTCTGCCGAAGTCTGAAGTCAGAAATTCTTTACAGATTATAACGATTATGTTTCATTGAAGTGTTTGTTTCCCACAATCATACCTAAACTTTGTGAATGTACCATCAAAGGTATATATTTTGAAGACCAGAATCAAAGAAAATCAATTTGCAGTTTACGTAATGAACAAATAAATATACACATTTTTTTTCATTCTGTATTTTCTCATTGTGTCCTAGTATTATAGAAACAGCGATTATTGGAGCAATCATGTACTCTGTTCAGGTCCCAAGGTGTTCGTTAAAACTGTACTGAGCAGAAATTGTCAGACATTACAATAATTAAAATTAAAGTGGGAATTAGACTTATCTCAAAAAAAATATAAAAAATAAATAAATTTAAAGATTCCTGAATTTCAGTCTGGTTTTCGTGGGGGCTATAGTTGTGCGACGGCACTGGCGGGTATTAGCGATGATATTCTTGCTTCATCTGATGGGGGCAAGCTCACGGGTTTGGTGCTTCTGGATTACACGAAGGCATTTGATAGCGTAAATCATCAGTTGTTGTGCTCGGTATTGCACTATGTCGGTTTTGGTCAGAAGGCTCAGTCTTTAATTTTTAATTATTTAGACAATAGACAACAAATTGTAAAGATAGACAATTGCAGCTCAAGGCCGGGTATTTTGCGGTCGGGGGTCCCTCAGGGCTCTATTATGGTACCTTTACTTTTCTGTATTTACACTAATAATTTGTCTTCGTCGCTTGCACACTGTAGCTCACACTTTTATGCGGATGATGCGCAAATTTATTTATCTTTCCATCATAGTCAGATTGCGGATGCACAATCAAAGCTGAATGCTGATGTCAAGAGCCTTGTCAGTATTTCCAATCGTCATTCACTGAAAGTAAACCCCCGTAAGTCTGTGGTAATGCTGTTTGGAGGGAAATCTGTACGTGAAGCTGTTGCATCCCAGTTTAAATTGCAGATAGGCGATCAGGTTGTATCTGTGAGTGCTGGTGCTCGGAATCTGGGACTGGAGATGGACAGTGATTTTAGATTTAGAAAGCATGTTGCTGGCAAGACTAGCAGGGCGTTTGCCGCACTTAAACTCATTTACAGCTTTCGCAGGTTCATCAACTATAAAACTAAGATTAATCTCTGTAATGTTCTTGTCCTTAGTCATTTTGATTTCTGTGATACCGTGTATGGGTCGTGTATTGATGGTTGCTCTTCTCGTAGAATTCAACGAGTGCAGAACTCCTGTTTGCGATTTGTTTTTGGTCTGAGGCGGGGTCTGATGCTAAATGGTTAAATATGGCGAACCGTCGACGACACCACTTATTAGTTTTTTACCATAAGTTGATCTGTACACGTATCCCTCCGTACCTTTATAGTAAGATTAGATTTAGGACAGACGTTCATAATGTGAATATTAGAAGTAAGGGAATAGTCACGCCCCCCCATGCACAAAACCGCATTGTATGATAGATCTTTCAGTTTTAAAATTCCAAAATTGTACAATCCGCTGCCTGTCCCCTTAAAACAGTTGCCTCCAGATAATTTTAAGAAGGTGCTCTGGCGAACGCTGTTTGCTGCTCAGTCCGCCAGTTAGGTGAAGGCTTTTAGTTAAGTTAATGTTCTTATTTGTGTCATTTCTCTCGACCAGTTTAATGTTTAGTTTAGTATTGTTGAATACAGTTTCATTGTCATATGTAATTAATTTTCATAATGTTCATTTTTAGACATAAGTTTTTTGTATTATTTTCTTTTCTTTTCATATGGCAGGGTTAAGTGGAAGAGGAGGAAATATCCTCAACTTCGCCCGCCTTATTGTAATTTTTACTTATGTATTACATATAATTTACTTAATAAAGTCACATTATTATTAGTTTACCCGAATAATTTTTTCCCAAAATAGGACCCTGTTGGGTTGTTTGACCTACGGGACCAATTTTGAAAAATTGCAATAGGTTGCACCCAGTATGGCCAGTATAGATGGTCGCTAAGCAGTTAATGAAATTTCACTGTATTCTTGTTGTATTATTTAAAATTGCTACTGTACCCAATTAAGATTTTCCCAAATCATAAAATAAATCTAGTTTGTGGTTAACTAGAGACATTTGTATTACTACATCTACATACCTCTTCAGATTTTGCATCCGCAATACGTTTCTTCAAATTTGGCGGCATGTCTTCTGGCAAGTCATGCGTTGTATTGTAGTATTCTGGAATCCACCCATATATTTTGTTCAATTTTAAGAATATACACGGAGAACTCTTGTGGTAGTTGTAGTGTTGCTCCCTGACACAGTCCTTCCATATTTTCACATCGATATCGCAGACTTGCCCTCTCTGTGCAGGCTGCGTGTAGGTGCACTTACGGACTGACGCCGTACCCTTTTCTGCTTTACCAGGAGTGTAATATTCTAGAAGAAACAAATTTGTTTAATATGGAATAATATGGAATATATTTCTAGAACGATACACGCTATATTGGATTGTTATATTCTCGATAAACAATGCCTGTAGATGTTCCAGTGGTGTCACAAAGGGAAGTTAAATAGGATACAAAAATTGTATTCTTCGTTTAACTGCCACTTCGAAAATGTGCCAACCTAATTCAACCCAAAATGCTGTTTAAAACTGTTAGCTTCAGTTAAAAACAGAACTGATTTTATAAAATAATCCCAGAAAATGAAAATTTACGGAAGAAACTACACTTTGAGGTACCAAAAACAAACACCTAATATTTTGCTAAACTTTGCGGTTTAAAAACTTTTGTTAGATGATTTTTCAACATACATACTTTGAAATTTTGGGAAAAATATTTGTAAAACTTATTTTACCAGCAGATTAACATGATGGTGGTCTAAATTTTTGAGACAATCAATGGAGTAGTTAAGCAACTTTGCCAGGTCTCCTCAAGTAGTCTGTTATAAAGCTATATCAATTTCCAATGTTTTGGTTTTTGATTCATCCCAATATCTGAATTTTATTAAAAGATCTAAGAATTACAAATAAAACTTTCCAATTGTAGCTTTAATATTAATAACTTGAGAAAAAAATGCTAAAATTGTAATTTGTTCTTTAACGTGCATCTCCGCAAATATACAGACATTGGCATTTGGCACCAATACAAAAACAAAATGGTGGAAATTGATATTGCTTTGCAACAGAGCACTTGAGAAACTGAGCACTGAGAACATAAATTACTTTACATGGTGTCTCAAACTTGGACCACCAGACCATCATTGTAGTTCTCCCGGTATATAAAGCTGCGTCTTCTTTTTTCGAATTGCAACTACGTGTAATAAATTTGCTCATGTGCTGAAAAATAATCAAAAACCTATTAAAGTGCACTCAGTTTTACTTGTAAATCTTTTACAAATATTCAGATATTAGGACAAAAAAGTTCAGAATTGTATATGGCTTTGTAACAGACAGCTTGGAAACCTAAACAACTTGCTGAATTTCCTTATAGTGATTCTTGAACTTAAACAACCCGGTATAATATCTGAAGGAAGTTATGTTTTTTAAGGTGGGTGATAATCTTGATGAATAATAAGTGCCTATATAGCTTTCATTTAAACATTTAACAGCAATTAATTATAACAGTCACTAAAAATCAATGATTACAAGAAACAATTATATTGACACTTGGCAGAACTTCTATTTAATGATTATAAAGAATATCAATATAACACATTTTGAATATTTATAAAGTGTTTTTCTTCAAAACCATGTCCTTTTCACATATTTATTATCATTTGTTATTTAAGTCACCAAGTTTTGAAGCAAACACACTGTATAGTATTCTCAAATGTTTATTCATTTTTCTTATGAATCTATGAATGACTGCCTGTACTTACTATCTAAGAATGTATTCAAACTGTGCTCCCACTTCTCATAGCTTGTCTTATTAGATCCCTGAAGCCAGATCAAGGTGCTCTCTGCATTTTCCATCGACATCGGTCTGTAACCCAAACCAGGATTTGTACCAATTATCGATCGGTCCAATTGCCACTTAGGAATTCTCGGATCTAGCGTTTGGAAGAACACCCACATGCATATCGCCACTAAAGCTGCTAGCATTCCATAGAATATGAGGTAGAACAACCCAATTTTTGCTGAAAATTAAATTATTAATTTAGATTTTATTCATTGTTGTTATGAGTTATGTATATGAAAAAGAATGTTATGATTTACTAATTAGTAAATGAGTCACTTTGGGTTAGTCATTTTAATCTGAGTAGTTCTGATTTCCAATCTAACTATACGACGAGTTTCGGTTAAATATTATTTTAAAAGAAAACACAAAAATACGTTATTTTTTCGACATAAATAAACATTGTTTTTTTTTATTATGTGAGGTGTCAAAAGATAACCTACAAACATTGGCTGTGGGGTCATTATAAATCAATTTATTGCTAATATGTATTGTGTGATAATTCTTATCAGAAATATCTTCTCTAATCTAATGCGGATGAAAAATAATGCCTGATAATAACAATACTCGCATATCCTAGCAACGCCCATCTTGAACGTAAACAAAACACGTCTTACCCCAACTATTCAAATCTCTCCCGAACAATGTCTTCTGTTTTGGATCGAATATTTTGTTCTTCTGCGGCACACGGTACTCGTAATCCTCCTCCTGCATGGCACCCATTCTTATCACTATTTTAACTTAGAATTAACTTAAAAATATTGGACGGAAGTAGTGAGAAATTTTGGTCAAAGGTGAACGTAAACACTGCAGACTACGCCATTGAACTCTGAAGAAGGCGAGGCGCGCAGTGTTGCCAAGTGTTGGGTTGAGAATTCAACCGACCGCGAAGAATGTCACCGGTAGAAAGTACCATTTTTCTATTAGCTCATCGCCAAATTGACGTTTTACGCAAATTCCGGATAATAGGTGTGGTTGTTTTGTTTTTATAATAATTACAAAGCACATTTAAAGATAATGTGTAAATGATTTATTATTTTAAATTACTTTGAAGTTCCCGATAAATCTGAAAATACATTGACATTAAGGTAAAAATTTTGGTAAAAGGTTCCAAAATAGTCAAAACGTTGTACAGATACATTTAAACGAGGAATCCAACAAGTACTTGATATAATTTCTTTGAAAAGTTTAAAGATGGCACTAAACAATTGCCACCTTTTCTTTTTCTTATGGACACCACACCACATTAGATTTTAACATTTTCAAAATGGAGTTCTACTTCTTTGGTTCCGATAATGGATGATATCTCGAAATTTTCAAAATAAGTGTAGTGCAGTAATATTGTAGATGTTATTTAGAAATATTTCCGTTTTTTCCCTCGGCTATATGTAAATAGGAAATTGTTACTCTTACTGGGGATAGCAGCCAGGTGTGGAGGAATTAAAACACTCCGTTCTTCCTTTATTCTAGCCCTTAAGGGCAAGAATAAAGGAAGTGTTTTAATTCCTCCACACCTGGCTATCCCCAGTAAGAGTGAGTAACAATTTGTTATTTAGAAAGTTTGTTTATACTTTGTAATTTTCCTAATGTCATTAAAAGTCAATGATGACAGCTTATGACGTCAGGTGTGATGTTGATGTTTGGATATGCATTTAAATTTAAAACAACTTTTTCCTAAAACATTTTCGATTTAACTGTAAAAACCTGATAGTTTACTCATACATTTTATATATACAGGGTGTCCGGAAAGTAATGGGGCCCAGCTTAACCGTATATTCTTGATGTCAAATGGTACTGATTAAACCAAAAATCCCATAGTAAAAAGTGCTTCCTTAAGAAGTTATAAGGTGTTAAAGATAGAAAATATATTTCTTGTTTTGCGTATATTTCAGAAAAGAAACGGCCGATCAAGCAGAAAAGTGGTACCCTTCGGCTTTTGGAGAAACCAAACATGATAACAGTATTAGGACATTTGCATACTGTAGAGGGAGCTGTCGGCAGCTTTTCTGGGGGAATAATAGTATGATACTTTTATTATTATTATGACTTTGGGCGGGACGACTAAAAATTATGATACGGACGTTAATTTTACATACAAAATGTTTACCTATTTTATGGCGATAAAATCCAGCATTTTCAAGAAAAACGCAATTAAACGTGCTGTGCATTTAATAACTGTAGTTATGCAATGTTATTCTATCAAGTTACTATGTGTCAAACGTAAATGCATTTGTGTCAGTTTGCTTAACGATACTGTATTTAATTGATTATTTCACAGTTCATTCCATATTTGTGGTATTTTATCACAAAAAAATATGCCTCGGCACAATTTTTTTTCAAATTCGGAAATGACGGATATGGTTGCTGTTTATGTTCAAGAGCAATTTAATGGAGCAGCAGCGGGAAGATACAGGCAGTAGTACCAAAATCGTCGCCAACTTAATAGAAAGCTTTTCCAAAAAAAAGCCTTTTTGGGCAACGTTCTACCTATCTTATTAGAAGACATCTCTTAAACCTGTGTGGGAGTGTATGGTTTATGCACGATGGTGCTCCCGCTCATTTCCTGCAAACTGTGCGAAACTATTTAGACAACCACTTTCCGCACCGCTAGAGTGATTATCCTTGGCCACCGAGAAGCCCAGACCTCAACCCATTAGATTTTTTATATGGAGCTATATGAATTCTATTGTATACCGGCAAGTCTACTAATACTAGGCAAGACTTGCAAAGAACGATGATTCACGCAGGAAATGAAATTAGAAATAACTTTGAATCATCTTTTAGAGTACGACAGAACTTAGGAAAACGTTGTGAAAGATGTGTTGAACTAAACGGTGGACATTTTGAAAACCTTATAAATTTATAAATAAAGAATAAGTGAAAATTAACTTTAATTTTTTCTAATGACATAGCTTTTAGCAAATACACAAAATGTTTAATTGCGTTTTTCTTGAAAACGGTGGATTTTATCGGCATAAAATAGGTAAACATTTTTTATCTGAAATTAACGTCCGTATCATAATTATTAGTTATACCGCCCAAAGTCATAATAATAATAAAAATATCATAATAATACAACCCCAGAAAAGCTGCCGACAGCTCCCTCTACAATATGCAAATGTCCTAATACTCTTATCATGTTTGGCTTCTCCAAAAGCCTAAGGCTACCAATTTTCAGCTTGATCGGCGGTTTCTTTTCTGAAATACACGCAAAACAAGAAATATATTTTCTATCTTTAACACCTTATAACTTCTTAAGGAAGCACTTTTTACTATGGGATTTTTGGTTTAATCGGTCCCATTTGACATCAAGAATATACGGTTAAGCTGGGTCCCATTACTTTCGGGACACCCTGTATATGTACATAGTTTGGGGACCATCCGGTAAGTTAAATCAAATCAATATTCTGACCATAGTCTGCCTTTTTGGACACCCAAATTCTTACTTTATAAAGAGTGATTTGTTTTTCTCAAGAAATGAAAATATTGGCCAATGTTGTTCCCGCTAAACATAAAGCGTCGAAAAATGTATTGTATATACATTTTTCGTAAAAAAATAATAAACGGTTAAATTGGAGGAAGATATATCTAGTTTTTTAGTGTTTAAGGTGACTAACAATGAACAACTAAAATTTTGAATTCGTTTATAATGGTTAAAACAAAACCAAATGGTACTTGGAACCCGAAACATTTTGGTATTTTTCTTTGAGTTTCTGGTTTTCTGAGAGACTTTCCAGCAATTTGTTAATAATGTAGTATTTTGTGTATTTTCTTAATTTTTCTGTTTTTCATTTAGTATTCAACGCTTTAAAAATGGATTATATAGATTATATTCGTCAATTGCGCCACCTTCTTTGCATACACATCAATCACTGACAATAGGTTTAATGTATCTATGTGTATCGTTTAAGCAGTTGTTTGATATTTGTCGAATAAAAACAAAGTTCTTCTATGGTTTTTTATTTCTATTAATTTAATTCGTGTTGGGTACCTGTTTTGCCTCTTGAGCATTATCAAACCAACCCAACACTGTAAAATGAAAAGGCAAAGTACAGACACAAAACATTTGTCCGTTCCGGTGACATTGGCCGTAAGGTCTGTTTCGGTATTTGTAATTGTAGTACTTTGCCTTTTTATACCGTTGGCGTTGGGTTGGGTTGATATTGCCCCAACGGGCGAAACCGGTACCAACCCGATTTAAGGCTCCCGTCTCAATTCAAATAGCGAACTGTAGCAAACTTCTCGCCAAAGCTTCCAAATAAAAAAATCACCAGATGTAGATGGCGCTACTACAAACATGTCTGTTTTTATTTCGTATTTATTACATTTGACGTATGATATAACCTAAAGAAATTAATGTATTGCTTTCTATTTGTACAAATTTTCAAACTGGACTCTGGAGTTTTCGAGTCGATGATATAGTACTTTCACAATCGTCGCTATTGTAAACATGGTTGCCAACTCACTACAATCACGCACTACAATACTCCAGAGTGCAAGTCTAGAGAAGTTCAGAAGAAAAAAACTTGTGCTCTTATAGTTCACATTTAATTATATTTTATATTGTATTACAGCAGATTATAAGCAGACGCAACTGGCATCGGAAAGCATTTCTATATTTGCAGTCTACACCAAAATTTGCATAAATAATTTTCAGAAATATTGAAATTCCTTTCCGATGGCAGTTGCATAACGACCTTCTGAATCGAATGGTAGCGATCATTTCACGATTGGCGCAATAATTATGACGTGGGTTATTTTCGCGTTTTGGGAGTCAGAGACGGGAGCCTTAAATTAAAATAAATGGTTTTTATTTGAAGAATAAATTTGTCCTGTTGGTGAAAATACCATAAAATCATACCATGAAAGATTCTTTTAGTGGTAACAATGATGAATAGATATTTCAAGTAGCGTCCATCCAAGTATAGACTTACCAAGATATCAAGAATTTACGTAATTTTAATTATTTATTTATTTATTGAAGTACCAATTATTGCTAATTTTTATTGTTTTGTTACCTGGTTGGCATTTAAAGCATTTTATTTTGATAATTTTTATCACCAGTTATGAATCACCCTGTGCTTGTGTTCACAGGGACACAAAAACAAATTAAATTTAAATCGGGTTTTCTTAATTTACACTGGCAGTAATGGGGTTGTATTTGATGGATCTTAAAAAATCAAAATGTCAAATGTAAATGTTTGTGTAGGATAATAATGTCGTTAAGGGTGCCCAGCCAATTTTCTTTATTTGGAGAAGAGAAATTCGTCATCCAAAACTAAAATTATGGCATATTATAGGCATTAGACTATATGGGGACACATTGTATATATGAGGATCTTCTGTATCGTCCCCTCATTCTATTGTTTGCTTAAGTTTCCAACTCTCCCCATTGTTTATTTTGTGCGATTTTAATATCCACGATAATATTAATATTATGACAAATACTATGACCAAACTTGAATTTCTGAATGAAAGTACGGCTTTTACGACATATTTCTTTGAGCTGAATATGAATACGGCGTAGAATTAATTAAAGGACTGATTTTCAATATTTCTTTATTGTGTCACTTGTTTAGTTACAGTTTTTACCTACGACCGTATGTGTAAATGTCCCTTACGTCACGGACTACTTAGCTCGTATATCGCTTATAACATACGTGTGCCTTTGGCTGTGCGTTTGTGTTTTTAACGCACGACCTAATGTCATAATGACAGATGTCGCGCGAATATTTTCATTATTTATTTGTCATTTTTGATACAATTTATATTTATTGAAATTTTCGGTCGTAAGTACTCGAGCTGTAACGTATTCTTACTAGGACGTGATAATTTAGGTTGAATTTGTACTGGAATTTTCGATCGACACTTCAGACAAAGTTCTCCGTAGTTGCAATAGATGTCGCGCGAATACATTGATTGGTCAACCGTCAAATATTCTTACCTGTATTTGTTTGTCATTTTTGATACAATTTATTGAAACTGTCGGTCGTAGGTAAAATTATGTACAATACTCGAGCTTTAACGCATATTACATACTCGTGGAAAATAACAAAACTCGCCGCTTCGCGGCTCGTATGTTAAATTTCCACTCGTACGTAATATGCTAGTTACAGCTCTTGTAATGTAATATACTATTAATTTTTTCAATGATTAGATTTATATTATCTACGTAAGTCGTGACCCTCAAATAAATTAATTTTGAGAAAAAGTTTCGCAACAAAAAAAGTTTTTTTTTAGGCAGAAGTTTTAGGCAGACCTGTCAAAAGTTAGACTACCAAAGATGTTTGGCTTCTTTGGGAACTGGTTTTTAGTTATACTATACCAGTGCCGCAAAATTTCGATGGTTGCCGTACCAACGCGCAGGACTAGCGTCACGCCATTATATCCGGGATGTCATGCAAACGGTTGGAATTTTAAGGCAGAGTGGAAAAAATACTGAAAAAAACATTGATAAGGGCGTTTTGATTTCTGCGTAAGGAGCAATTAAACTGATTTAAAAAAATGGTTGTGAATACCTATTGTGTGATCAGTTGTTACGTAACTTTCTCCGAAATCGGAAATAAGTTCATAAAATGACAAAATTTTCAGTCTGAAGAACTGTCGTTAGATTAAAACTGTTCCTCAAAGAAATCACTTGATAAACAGAATATCGGGATTCTCCAATCAATCATATCATCACTTACACCAACTAGCACCGTTCCTGCCGAATAACTTCCCTGTCTTGTGGTCCCATATAAACCTCAGGAACTTCTCCTTATTCGAAAGCTTCATCTCCTCAGGCTTGATATAATAGGCGCTCTGGACATTCAGAAGTTCCTCTTGCTTGATCTGTGCCAGCGATTGCTGCCTGACCTTTACCCCTTGCGGGGGTACGGCATTTTTTTCGCCTCCGCCCGGCATCCTAGAGGGTGGACCTGGAGAGTGGATGTCTTCAGATCACTTACGTTCTCTTTTAAGAACACTCGTCTCGGAGATGCTGCTTCGCGAACTGCACCTTCCACGCTTCGGTGGAGCAAATTGGCCCAAAGAGTGCGAGTAGGCCCGCTTGTCCGGATATTAGCGATTTTCGTTGTCGTAATTACATCCTCATTCCACTGTGGGTGCTTCTGCTGATGCTGGTGCAGCTAATTTTCCACGCTGCCTTACGGGGAAGGCGGCGACCGACGTTGGGTCCTAATAGCGCCTAGGGCTTTTAGTAGTCACGCGTAACTCAATTTCGGCGAATTAACCGTCAGGAGTAGAACACACGCCGGATTATTCCGCTTTGTAATTGCTGCTACTTACCGGTGTCTAGAGGATTTTGGACAGAAGTAAGGACGAGTCACAGTGTCTTTTTTGTTTTCAAATTATCTCTAAATCAAGACAAATGGTTGTGTACAATGTGTACCAGGGTGGGCTTAAATTTTGTTTTATTTTTTTCTTTACGTTATACCGAAAAAAACTTGTCTCTAGTTTAGGCAATTAAAATGCAACACAGAAAAAAATTTTGCACCTAACCCCCAGCTAGCGCATTACACTTGAAATTTGGAAATTTCACGAAAATCACAAGATTTTATAATTTTTAGTACCTAAACAGCTGCTATATATTGGGCTGCTATAGTGAAAATCCTTCATAGTAGAGTTATAAAAACACACTAAATTATTGAAATTTTTCTTTGTTGCATTTTAATTGCCTAAACTAGAGACAAGTTTTTTTCGGTATAGCGTCAAGAAAAAAAAATTTTTCGGCCCGCCCCATTGTGTACATAGGTAGTTAATTTTTTGGAATATAGACATCTTTGCGCATGGCAATTCCAAAAGTAAAAAGAATTATCACATTTGATGTTTGATATGTCATCCCGTGACGGGATTGGAACATATCGAATTCGGTAGACCCTTCTATAGAGTGA
Organism: Aphodius sticticus; assembly: GCA_963966075.1. Classification (NCBI taxonomy): domain Eukaryota; kingdom Metazoa; phylum Arthropoda; class Insecta; order Coleoptera; family Scarabaeidae; genus Aphodius; species Aphodius sticticus. Next base: position 27,061,781 of record OZ014508.1, read on the forward strand.
TAAAAATAAATCAATATATTTAAAGGGTAGGTATACAGAGAGATCAAAGTTTTTAAACTATAAGGATATGTTTTATTGGCCTAACTATTGAACCAGTTAAAATTGATGGTCAGCTAATGCCGCTATCTTTCTTTTATCTGGAATTCATTATTTATTACTAAGGCTAGGCAATATCATCATGGTACGTGCAGGTCCCTACAGCAGAGGCGGTACGATCCATGTACGATCGTCTAAACTCTAACTGCTTTGCCACTGGTACTCATACGTCATATACATAGAAACTATATACAAAGTTACATCGAAACACAAAACTGTCTCACGTTGCTGGAACCGAAAGTACACATTGGCGCTATAGGGCAAGCGCAGTAAAATCCTGTAAAACGTATATGCTAGCACAAGTCACTCATGTGCCTACAAATTAACGCATCACTGATATTAAGTTGCATTTTAGCGCGGCGAAGTAGTCGAGGCCAGTGACAAAGACGTTAGGCGATTCTACCGCCTCTGCTGTAGAGATTTGCACTGTTTTTTTACCTTAATGGAGAAACATTGCTTGCACAAATTAAAGAGCGTTACATTCTCTACAAGTAAGGTATTTTCTTTTGAATTTATCCTGACATGTAATACAAATAGGTTTGTATTCGATTTTGCATTAATATTCTTTTATTTTAATTATTGTTTGCTAAATTGTTACAATTTATGTTTATTTTTTGTCTATTACAATGTTTTATTTATACAGGATTAGCCAAAATTACCGGAACACCTAAATAATTCTCCAACCGTAAGAAATATCAAAAAAATTTTCAAACAAAAATATTTTGGCTTCAAACAAGCTATCGTCTAAATATATTTTCAATATACAGAGTGCTCATTTTATTATAGAAATTTGATAACATCATTTTTTGTTAAATAGAACACCCTATATATTATTACATTTTTTAATTCTAAGAATTTTTTATAGGGATCATATTTTTATAAAATGCATTATTTTTTATTTATATGCTATTAACCAAAAATAGTCAAAATTACCGGAACACCAATAATTCTCCATTTGTAAAAAAATCAAAAAAATGGTTCAAATAAAAGTTTTTTGGGCTTAAACAACCTCTCGTTCAAATATATTTTTAATATACAGGGTGTTTATTTTATTATGGAAATTTGCAAATCTTTTCTCTTTCTAACAGCACACCCTGTATATTTAACATTTTTTTAATACATACTAAGGTTAATTCTAAGAATGTTATGCTGGAATTATTTCTATATAAAATTTTAATTTTTTAGTTATAAGCAATTAATCAATACTCATGACCTTTTACTTTAACCATACGGGTAAAAATAAAAAAAAATCAAGAGAAAATAACAACACAATTAAATGGAATTAAATTAAATGTTCAAACTGTCACATTAAAATAAATATGTGTATGTATGTGGGAAAATATTCTTAATTTGAAGTTCAGGAGTTTTGCTTAATTGGTCATAACTAAAAAATATTGCATTTTAAAAAAAACTTATTTCTATAAAATGTTTTTAGAATTATTCTTAGAATAAAAAAAAATACAGGGTGTTCTATCAGAATATGGAATGGTTTGCAAATTTCCATAATAAAACGAACTTATTGTATGTTAAAACTATATTTAAACGAAAGGTTGTTTAAGCCTAAAAACTTTTAATCGAAAATTTTTCGAATTTGGTTGCGGTTGGAGAATTATTTAGGTTCCGGTAATTTTGACTTTTTTTGGTTAATAGCTTCTAATTAAAAAATAATGCATTTTATAAAAAAAATGATTCGCATAAAAATGTCTTAGAATTAAACTTAGAATTAATAAACGTAATATGTAATAATATATAGGGTGTTCTATTTAGAAAAAGGAAATGCTACCAAATTTCTATAATAAATTAAGCACCCTGTATATTAAAAATATATTTAAAAGATAGCTTGTTTAAAGCCAAAACAACTTTTCTTTGAACAATTTTTGGAAATTACTTACGGCTGGAGAATTATTTAGGTTCCGGTAATTTTGGATAACCCTGTATATGATTAAGAACAGTAGAATAGTGGGACTCTGTGAACTTCGCCATTTAGCTGCACTTTTAGTTTATATAGGTTAGAAGTTTATGTCGTTAATAAAGGAATTTATTATTATCATTGACTGTTAATTAATTATTATACTGTTGTCAGCCCATTCCCAAAGTATGAACATGGGTTCTTATCTAATAAGTTACAGTCCTCGAGTGCTTTCTGCTGAAATAAAATTATACCTTTTTAAGGTTGGTACAGCCATCTACTGTTGAACAGTTGTACTTATTTCTTGATTCATTAGTTAAAGTAGATAGTTGGATATGTTAGTGTCAACTAATTGTGATCGTTGAACGTTGTTTGATATTACGTTGGAAGGTGGCGCTACTTTGTCAACTTTTTATTTTTGTATACGTGGAAGCACAATATGCCCCATGCACAGAGAACAAAAAATTACCACAATATTGTCGGTTATTAGATACCGGCAATATTGCCCTAAAGAATCATAGTGGTACATATTATACAAAAGTCTTCAACATTAAAATTACGTAATGACATGTAATGGCTCCGAATACAGTAAAACTGTGTAATGATTGTTACAGTATTGTCCTGAAGTACAGTTTACACGAAACGTGTAATGTGTCAGCAACTCGACTGTTTTTCTACAGTAGTATTGTACTGACTTAACAGTCACTCAGTAACAGTTTACTTATTATGCTCTACATATGTTCTTCATTATACTATCAATTTGCTCTTTGTTCTTGTGTTTTTAAGTGCTGTTAGGCTGCATATAGTTACAAATATGAAGGTTATTTCACAGTACAATTAATATGTTCGCATTTATAATAATAATATGCTGTGTGTCTGCCTAATTCCATTTGGCCTGATTACTGGTAGATCAGTATTTTTAAAAGAAGATGCCATCTCTACCCTTACGGATTATCTGCATGTGAATAGTAGAAGAATATACAGATTATCTGCATGTGAATAGTAGGAGAATATACGGTCCTTCACGACGAGCTGCCATTGAAAGTTCAAGGAGAACCAAAGGAATCCTTGGAAAATGTCAGCAGTTTTATGGGTTTTTAAGGACGCTGAATCCAAATCTGGCATACACAAATACACATTGCAAAATTCAAAATGGCGCATAAAAAATGGCCGATCAGAAAATTATCAATAAGGGAAATTTTTGCAAAATTTTGGATTTTTAATTGTGTTTTAGAGACGCCAAATACGTATCTGACAACTGATTTAAAACATTCGAAGTATCTGTGCCAAAATTGCAGTAAAAAATAATTAAACAATTAATTAATAAAATAATTGCAATTTAAATATTCGGATTCAGCGTCATTCAAAACCTAAACTGTGTCACCATTTCCTCAAATGTAAATATTTTTTCGTCTATGTTTATTCTGGTTCATCAAGCGATAACTACATGTCGAATACAACGACATTCGACATTTTACTTCAGTCCGCCTTGAGTGGAGAAATTATGCCAACTAGAGACGTAGTGTTTGAGGACGTAGTTTTCCATGAAAATTATTATATTTGTGTTTCTCGGAAAATATCCTAAATAGAAATAAATAAATAAATAGGTCTAAAATAGGTGTACCAAATTTTAAATCAACTGATTGCATAGTGACGTGAATAAACAAAATCCATAGAATGCGGCAATTTTAGCCTAAAAAACAGGAATTCCCCTTAATTAAAATGTCTAATCCGCCATTTTGAATTTAGCAATGTTTATGCCAGATTTGGATTCAGCGTCCTTAAAACCCCAAAAATGCTAAACTAGATTTGGTCAAAGATTCCCATATTTTCATTTACTGGTCTGCCATTTTGGTTCCGGCATTTTATATTTTGCAATTTAAATGCCATGGTTCTGCCCTCAGCGTCGGTGATTGGCCTAAGTTGCGGAAATAGACCGACGTAAAATAAACAAGTCAAAAAAAAAATGCCGTGGTCAGATACAGCGTCATAAAACTCCTAAATGTCATGTTTGAAGAGGTTATGAGCGATTTCAGACAAAGTAGGGTAGCGTCACTTTTTGACTCCAAAAAACAATGACACAGATACAGTAATTTTTAGTACTGTTTTATTGATGTGAGATCTGTCAGATGTGTTGCGCGTTAAATGAGAAGATATGTCGGACGGTTGGTTGCGTCTCGCGTTTTGGAGATATTTAAATCTTTCTTTTAATTTGTGATATTATATTTTCGATGCGTGTAAATCGGTTGAATTTGAAGATTGAATTTAGTGCATTTATGGTAAAAAAAGTTCAGCATTATCTGTTGTATTTATGTTGAATAATTTGCAGTAATGGTCAAAATTGCAGTAATGAGTCAGCCAAAATTTCCATGCAAGACGAAAAACAAATTTCTGAAATACTTATTTTAGTATTCTGTTACGTATAAAAATATGGACGAAATTTGACCATATTTATGCTATCTACTCACCAAAAACAAAACTTTTATCCTCAGTAATAATCAAGATGAAGTAGGAAAATCAAAGTAACTCAAAAATTGTGTCATTTAAGTATAAGGAAACCTAATAAAAGTCGATGTATGTTGATAATGGAATCAAAAAATCTGATGTGGCCAGGCACATGACTTTATCATACTATATATAAAATTAATAGTTTAGCTGCATGAGATTCTATTTGATCGAGATCGGCTATGTCTGCATTAAAATAAAACTAGTAGAACTAGACAGATATCTCGATTAAAGCTGCGTTCGGATATTGTAGTCCGTTGACACCGGGTACACCGTCCAAATGACACTTACATGTTATTGGGTGTAACGGTGTTCAATATCCGAACGCAGCCTATATTGACAGTAGTATTATCAAAACATTAGCGTTTGACACTAGCTACTGTCATTAGAATCAAAAAATCTGACATATCCTGGCTACTAGTTTTAAAGCAGTACGACCGATCTCGATGAAATAGAATTTGCTTATGCAGCTAAACTATAAATTCTACCAAAAAATTTCATATACATAAATTATAGAAAATTTCCTCTCCTTTAATTTATTATTTAACTATTTTGACGACATCACACAAATAGCGGCTCATTTGCAAAATCTTCGAAAAATGCTATGAGTAAACCACCAGTTCCTTTAGACCCTTTTCAACAGAAAGCTTTTCAGCTCTAAGTTTGGTTATGAAACTTCAAAATATGAAGTTTCGTGCCGATACCTTTAGTAGTTTCTCCGGAATCGTCTCCACAAAAACGGGTACACACACACACACACACACACACACACACACACACACACACACACACACACACACACACACACACACACACACACACACACACACACACACACACACACACACACACACACACACACACACACACACACACACACACACACACACACACACACACACACACACACACACACACACACACACACACACACACACACACAGACATTTTTTTGTACCTTGGTCAAAAATGTTCAGGGGACCCAAAAAGACATTCCGCTAAAATCTCAAAAAAATTTTTTGGCATGATTACAATACTTTACATACTGCGTATGTAAAAATAAAGAAAAAATATATGATCCTATTTAAAATACCAAAGTTGATATCAACTTTCGGTAGACAGGAAGTGACAGTGAACTTTAGAGTATTTTAATTCAAAAGTTCGGATAGATAGATCTTGATTCTAAGGTTTCATGTATATAGTGGAATATCAAAAACTTCGAATGAAAAGACTTCCATGAGACACAGTGTATAAGGTCGAATTCTTTGATAAGTTTTTAGTATTCAGTTAGCTCTGAAGCGAACAACATGGTTCACGATATGTCAGCAATTACGAATTTTAACGCACGGCAAACCCGGATATAATGTATTTTCTAAATATCAAATTGCTTGATAATTGATCTGGCGCGCAGCCACGTGCGCTCGTATCTCGGTTTTTCGTAAATAAATTTTACGGGTCAGTTACATTTCGGTTCATTGTGAATTGTCCCACTATCAAATTCAAAATGTCTTCTTGTTTGAATATTATGTTATTTTATATCGGTAGGTAGGTACATAATAATTTTATAGAAAATGTTCATATTATTAAAAAAAAAGGTCACAAACCGCATGCGATTAGTGTCGGAGTTATCTAAACATTCTAAGAATAAATAAGTTTGGTGTCGGTGTGGCTAAGATCAGTTGTGTATACCCACTGAAAATAAGCAGTTGCATTTTATACTTTGATTACTATTAAATATGGCTGTTCATTCGTTTTCCAAGGGTATGTAGACACTACTACATTATATAATTAGTCCCTCAACTTGTGAAGGGTCAAATTTTATGAGACGATAAACTATTATTAATAATAATAATACGTATGGTTGTAAGTGACTCTTCAAAAGATTAGCGTTTCAAGTCTTCTATCAAACAATTAGAAAAAAATATATACACTGTATTTACATGCAAACAAAAACTACAATTGTTCCACTCTTTTGTTGCAATTTTTGTAGTAACGGCACTTTACCTTTAGGACTGGAATTTTCCGTCATCTGGCGGTGACTCGCCGGTTATAGAATCGAGCTGCATTATCAATAAATAAAACTAGGTATAAGTATAGTACCTACCCAGTCAGCACAAAAACATCTCAGCGACGTTCCTGAGATGTTAAAGTCAGAAATTGAACATCTTGAAACAGATCCCAAAACAGTCACTTAGATGTCGCATAATCCGCCTATGTCGGTTCATTCAACATTAAACAGCTAATCGCATAGATGTTAACAAAGGACCACGGTCCACCACGGTCTGCTCACGCGCATCGGCCACGCCTACAAGTGACGTCAGTGCGAGAAATAAGCGGAGGAATCGTTAATATGGCGTTAATTTCCATGGCTGCCTCAGTAGCCTCTTGTTGTTGTCACGCTTGTAATGACATTTATGCGCTGACGTCATTGCGCGAAGATGCGTTCGTTGTCATGGTCCAATATGTTGTTGTGATGTTCAACCCTTTTTGACAATTAAAGCGTTGGCATGGTTGTCAACTTGTTAACCCAAATCGCCTACAAAAGTCAAAAACTAAGGATGTATTTGGTTGCGTAGGTGTCCGTGTCAACATCCTTCTCGCAGTGAACGAATTTGAGACAAATTAATGCAGTAAACATTCATGTGATATTACATGTTGACAGTTATGCGAGGTTAGTTAAGGACATATAGATTATGGTGATGCCACAAGACAGGAATAAAGCAGAAGGGAAACTCGCGGCGGTGCCTTTGATCTTTCTTGACCAGATTCTATGACCTCGCGCCATCTTTTCTGAGGATTAGGCATGGCCGGAATACGTGCTAAATGATGGGCCTGTCGCTACATATGTATGGGTTATGCATGTATATGCTAATTCACTCTATTGTATATTTATGTGCGTAATAATAAATAATAAGGTTTTATAAATTATATTAATTAAAGTAAATTATTGAATCTAACAGGATATTTAATAAACCGTAAATATAATGGGCGAAATAGAAAAGTAGCTGAGAGTAAATGTTTAAAGAACGTTGTAAAATATAATAAGTTAATAATATGGTGACAACCAGGCGGGATGTAATACAGCCACAACCTGTATTACAATATGATTACAATCGCCTGCATGTCACCATATTATTAACCTATAATATTACTTTGACAAAGTATGTCGTTAAAGATTTTCAGTTGTAAAATATATAACGCCATATTTTATTTTTCAATTTTGTGTAAATGTAAGTAACGCTGTACGAGCAAAATAACGATGTTACCTTCTCATTGTAACTTATTATAATATAGTACAAGTAGTATAAAGAGAAATTATATTTTTGTCAATTAGATTAGTATCAACTAGTGCACTCTCCCGCCCTGGATTAGGACAGACATAAAACATCATATCCACAAGATACTTGGTTTAAGTTTTATTCGTGTCTCCATATAATCAACTATGTATTTTTTTTATTTTATTAAATTATATTTCTTGTATTAAATTATCAAAAGGAACCTCAGTTATAAATATTCCGGAATATTTCGGAATTCAAAGAATGTAAAATATCAAAAAACATCAAATAATATCATTGACTACAGTACGATAATATAATTAAGAACTAACCGACAACTACTACCATTTCGGATTATATGTGAGCATGTATGCGCTTTTGAACCATACACTTCCGCTTATCTCTAAAACTATTGACTTTGTAAAAAAAATATAATACTAACTGAATTTGGTCACCATCTTATCACTCTGGCGGAGCGCGTTCGTGTCCTCCGAGGTCGAATCCTTAGTATATTAGTCAGGACGTCAAAAGGACGCCACACAAAAATGCAGGAGTGATATTTTTCTTCGATCGAATGTATATTGTTATCATTTCCGCATAATCTAGCTACCAATAAAATGTCGAGTAAACAAGCGGTGATAATATGAACTCATGCAACTGACGATTTTTTCAACTGTTTATTATTGAATTTGAATCTGTCTTAAATGATTCATAAGAACCTTTGGATGTTTTGCAGATAAACAAAAAATGAAATTAATGTAGCAGACAAAAATAAATTGCACAAATAACGTAGTGTTATAATAAATGATTACCGGTTAGTTAGTGATTATTTATTGATCTTAATTACATACTGGTTAACTGGTTAGTATGTAAGGACTATCCATAAGGTTGAAAAGCATAAATATTACTATATCCAAACTTTCTTCAGTGACGTTAATAAAAACTTATTTTGGTTTAACAGAGCTATCCTATGCTCTCTCATTGGATTTACTTTCCTATGACTTCAATGTCTTTGCAAAAATTCTTAATAAAAATAAAATTCGTGAGAATTATTTGAAGAGATACAAAAGCGGTTAGACTACTTACAGACGTAGACGCTGTATGCGAAATTCAGCATGCCACCATTTCATATTGTTAATAATTCTAAGTTTAAACTTAATTCTGTTTTTCCTGCTTTTTCCGAGTTAATAACAAAAAGAACTCAATTTTACACCCATCCACCCCGACAGACATTATTTGGCAGCAATCGTAGTAGTGACTTTTGGTATATTGTTTGAAACGTCTAAATAACGCTACACAGAAAAAATCACCTTTTGCTATTTTTTCCAGTAATTTTTAGACCTTATTTGAATTTGAGCGAACTAGTATTGGTTTCAAAAAAACATAAACTTATGGAAAGCTTTTGTTTATTATACCAGGTGACCCTTGCCGTAGGTACGCCCGTTTCATATTTTTTTATGCTAGACGAATCAAATTTGGTCGAATGCCATTTTTTTGGAGATATTCTTGATTTTAGTATGACTTCTTAAAAATATTTGACAATTGCGACTATTTTAATTAATTTACCGCTTGGAAAAACAATCAAAAAGATTTTTTCGTTGCCTTGCTGATGAAAATTGACGATAGATATGTTTTTGTGGTCATGATGCCATTCTGATTATCCGTGCTTTAAACGACATTTTCACGCTACGATTTTCAGCAAAATATCAAGTATCGTATTTGGTATCATTGTAATCGGAAAGATAGATGTTTTCTGTCAATGTTAGGCCCAACTCATATACACCTAGATTAATAAACAGAAACGTGTTTTTTTGTTGCCTTGGTGTAAAAGTTGTTTTTGTGTTCAAAATGTCACCGTGATTGAAAATATTATACAAATAATATAGGGAGCCATATAATATTTCAATGATCACGTCGTTTCCGGAAAACCCTGAAGTCATAGTAACCTCAAGAGAATTCCAAACAATTTTGACTATTAGCACTTTTTCAAATTTCATACATCCAGTGTCATGAATAAAACTATAAGCGGCCGTACAGTATGTAAAATGATAAAAGTATTTACTTTTTGCTAACTAAGTACATATTAGTATTATAATATAAAGTATTATTATAGTAAAACTGGTAGTTTCTGAGATAATCGCAAAAACTTAGTTTCCACCCGTTTTATACCTCATATTTTTTGTGGCATTGTTATCGACGGAAACTTTTGATATTTTGTGAACAACGTTTTAAATGAAGCTACACAAATAAAGCCAGCCTGTTACTATTTTTTTTCGAAGTGACAGTCTAATTTGACTGGACAAATAATTCACTTTTGTTTACCGTAATCGGTTTTTGTTAACTTGTGAGAAGTCTATTTTATGATATAATCAGACTGTCAAAATCAATGCACCAATACCCAATCATAATCCTTTCATCCTCTTCCGTCCTCGTTACGCAATCACCACTATCGATCGAAGGAAGGGGTTGGCGCGCACGAAAGTTTCCCCCCGCGCATAGTTCCGCATTTTCCCGGCTAGATGGCGCCCCGCCAGCCAACGTTTCCTCCATCCGCCGAACGACAGCGCTTCGACGACAGTGCGTAACGCGGCGCGATCGAAGTTGGCGCGTCATATGCGCAGGTCACTCGATGCTACCCCTGGATCCGCTTCCGTAGAACACCCCTTCCGCGAGTTTCAGAGGGTGCAGGGTCGCTCCGTTCCGCTAAAACCATGGCTGACAAGAAGACTACAGAACAGTATTACACTAGGCCGCCGAAACTAGGAAAATGGGAAGGTTTCAAATTGTTTCTCTGGAATTCCGACACGAACCAGTTCATGGGGAGGACCGGCGCAAGTTGGGGTAAGTCCTACAACCCTCGGCGTAGTCTACGTCGACCGACATTTTGGTTTTTCCTTTAACCCAATTCCAATAAGTTACCATTAGAAACACACAACATTCACAACATTGTTTTGATCAAAATATCATTGAGGATTAATCTCAGCGACGAAGGCAGTTTATTTCCGTGGACATAAATCATTAAATTCTTCACCACAACTCCTCCCCTAAGTTTGATCAATTCGCACAATTGCATAACCACCCTTATCCCCTTCTAATTTTAATCAACTAAATCTTTCATTTAGAAAAAGTCAAATGGCAAACTTATCGATTTCTTCCTATATTACTGAAATCCCTCCATCTCAAGTTATGTAACCAAAGCAGTTTTTCCTTCGGATCCAGTTGGGAAAACTATTGCGCAAGTACACACTAGGGTGTATTAATTTTATCACCCACTGACACAATTCTTTACTATAGGCTATTCTGAAATTATTAAAAGCTGCCGTGATATATTTTATTGTCTTGTCTGTCGGTTCGGTTTATCGATTTGGAATTTGTTTTCCTTTTTGGTTTCTTCGTGTGACTTTAATGCTGACTCGCCTCGATGGTCTTTGGGTTTGGTTGCTATGCCGTTTTGTCGCGATGGGTGAAGGTCCTTACCGTGAAAGGGCAAAACATGAAGGACCTATTATCTTTAAACCTAATGTAAAACGGACGTAATGGAATAAAACTAGATTACGATGTTTTCTTTTAATAATTTGACGTTATTATGTAATAAAATTTTTTTTGTTCAAGGACTTAAAATATTTTGCGATTTCAATTATTTTTTCTGTACTTACATTAAATTTTTATCATGTCAATTTTAGGAAGAGAAAAAAAGCAAAATTGTACTCAGTAAAAATTGCTATATTTTTTTTCATACACTAGCAATTTGTAAGATTTATAGTAGGATGGTCTTTATTTAAACGTATTATTATTATTATTTATATATAAAAAATATAACTTTTTTGGGGGTCCTCTCTATTTGTTCTTTTATATCCATAGTTTATTGCTGTGAAATTTGAGATCGATCAAAACATATTCACCCGTACCCCAAGGGGCTTAAAATCGAGAATAGGTGCAATTTAATAATATTAAAAAAGTTTTTGTTACAATAAATGGACATACCACAGTTATTAGCTTAATCTTAAAAAAATACATTTCCAAGTAAGTAATTTGTTAAAAAACCCAATAATTTAAGCTGTGACTATTCTGGCCAACAAAGAACAAAATCGGACAAGTGAAAATTGTTTGTAGTATTCTTTTTGTCGTACAATCTCAATCTGAATGCAGATTTCCGAAGTGTGTCTAGTTTTTAAGGAAAAAATGTGCAGTTTTGGTTTTTGCAGTTTTTTAGCACTGCGTTACTAAAAAACTATGTTTAACTCAAAATTTCTGCCTTCAGATTCTCAACGTGAATTCAGTGTAATTATGTGGGAAAACGTCAGTTTTGGGAAGAAATTTTTGCACCTAATCAACAAAATTATGAGAATAGATAGGTTTTTTTAAAATTTTAATGGTATATTTACACAATCTTGATGAATGTCATTACATATCAAATCGACAAGATAATGACAACTTTAAATATTGAAATATCTGATTCACGTAAAATTACACACTTTACATAAAATGATTCAAATATTTATGTTGTATCATAATTTTATTACTATACCGCCGTCCAAACATAAAACGCCGTATCTAGATACAAAAATTCACTACTATTTTTTTATTTTCTGTGCGAAAATTAGCCACATTTTAAAGTGCGTAACGCTATGGTAAATACCCTAGCCATGATAACTAACTATGTAGATAAAACACGCGAACTTGTTTTTACTATAAAAGTAATATTTGACGCCAAATAGTAAATTTTATTTTAGAGCTCCTAACTTAGTATACATTTTATGAAAGAATATGCCATATTCTTGCAGTTATTCTTACTCAAATTAGTCACAAATTGACAAATCTGGGAATCTTGGTGGAATTAAGTAAAATGCATCAAACATTTAAGAATTATCATTTAATGGGGTTTCTTTTAATACGCAGAATGCTAAAATGCTGGAATTGATTATTTCTAATACAACGCGGTGCTAAAAGAACTATATAATGAAGTTACTGTGTTCCAGATGTTTTATTTTGTAGTTGATGAACTTTTTTTTGCTGCAAAAATATTGACGTTTGATTTTTTCTTTATAAAAGATTTCACTCGGAACAACTTGGACCGCGCTCAGTCTCACGACATTATAATGTAACTGTCCTTTTCTAAACCATAGCTTTCTATAGATTTGCTCCCTATTGCCGATCACCTTAAACACCACGTTGAAAATATTAGTATCGCATCGTATTTTTCCTATTTCTTGCATAGTAAAGGATAAGGACTGTCTTACTAAAATATTTACAATTCTATTAATAGCTAGTAGGCACTTCTGTAATCAGAATGGCACAAAACGTGATAAGTGTGGCAGTTTCCGAATTGGTTTATTACCCCATTTTGGTGTTTTCCGGCCTGACCTTAAGTTTCTCAATAATGAATGAGTATTACGTCCCTAAATCAACGCCACCTACCGACCCTAACCTAAATCTTTTAGTGGATTACCTTTTAGGTCGTTTACGGACACTTTCAGAGGGTCAAATTATAAGCTCGAAAATTGTTTAGCGTCTATTTTGATACGAATCGTGGACATAAATTACGAAACAGAACAACTAGGTATTTGAAATATTTGTAGTGCTTGAGTTATTTCACATTATACCACATAACGGAAACGTGTAATCAACTTCCTGGTCTCCGACCTTGTTAGTGGTCAAATTTGTTGAATCTCTTATTTACGTTACTGATTATTTTATGTATAGAATGTAATTTGGTGTCTTAAGTCAACGAGCACCATTCTTTTATACGTAATAAATGTTGCATACTTGGATGCACAAGGTTGCTGGAAACTCCATCTTGATATAGTATAAACGCGATAAAAGTGCAAAAATAAATGCTTTTTCTTACGTATGTCCAGGAAAGTCCGCAACATATGAAAATTTTTTTTATTATGCATTTCTACCTTTATTTTCATTATTATCAATAATCTTTATTTGGAAATGTTGTTTAGAAGTAAAAATTATATTCAAATATGAAGTACCTATCTTGAAATTTTTCTTTTCTTGTTTTTTTTTTTAATTTTCACCTTTATGACAAATATTAGTCAATGCCAGTGATCCAAAAAGGTCCATTTTAATCTATTTTTTAGAACCTTGAATATGTTTTTTTACAATTTTTATTATTTTGGTATGATAACTAATGTTTGTTTAGAACTTGCGCAAAATTACTCATTTTCTTGATGCGAAGTTGATATTTCACCCTGTAGGTAATAATAGATCATACAATTACTAATACAGGAGCGTGAGTTACCTTTAATTCAATTAATATTAATGACTTTGGATATGTTTATAATAATAGTTATCCATCTACAGCAAGCGATTATCTCGATGTTGGTGATATTTTCAATGAAAGACACCCGGACAACCAAATTGCCCATTCAACCATTTCCAGACTAATCAGAAAATTCAAGTAGACTGGGTCTGTTGAAAATTCCCTTGTATTCATCTACTCTATCAAATCTCTACACCGTCCAGCAGGATATTCGCCGCATCTTTCACAATAGTATGCCCTCTTCCATTTCCCCCTCAAACCATCTGGCGAAGTCAAACCTATGGCATCAGGTCTGATGTCATAGGTATGGTACTGATGCCATAGTGTCTTTCCTTTAGTGTACTTATAAATTTCGTATGTTTTTTAAAGGTGATATTTGTTCAATTCTTGTATGTTATGTGCTGTTGATTTACTGCATTGGGTGTGAGCAGCAATTTGTCGAGCCGAAGTCAGTCTATGCTCGATTACCGTTTGCAACACTGGTAAACTTGCTTCCTTATTTTCGGCAACATATTTTTTTGTGGTGTCTTTTAAAGAGATTTTCAACAGCCCCAGTCTGCTTGAATTTTCTGATTATCCTAGAAATGGGTGAATTTGGTTGTCCGAAAGTCTTTGATTGAAAATATCAGCAACATCGAGATAATCGCTTGCTGTAGATGGATAACTACTATTATAAACATACCAAAGTCACTAATATTAATTGAATTAAAGGTAAGGCACGCTCCTGTATTAGTTTTTGTATGATCTATTATATTATTATCTATAGGGTGAAATATCAACTTCGCATCAAGAAAATGAGTAATGTTGCGCTAGTTCTAAATAAACATTAGTTATCATACCAAAATAACAAAAAAATAAAAAAAAATATTAAAATTTCTAAAGAATAGATTAAAAAGAACCTGTTAGTATCACTGGTATTTACTAATATTTGTCACAAGCGTAAGAATTAAGAAAAAACTAAAAATACTTTTTTTCAACGTAGGTGGCTCTGACTTTATATTTGAATTTAATTTTTACTTCTAAACAACATTTCCAAATAAAGTTTAGCGATAATAATGAAAATAAAGGTACTTTACTCTTATCACAAATTCATATATTCTGAACTGCTGGGTATATGGCACCGAAATTTGCATATTTGACTGTTACCGTTTTGGTTGGATAATAAAAGATTTTCCATAGATGCGGACTTTCCTGGACACACTGTATGTTCAAAGCGGAATTAACAGTTTAGTTTTAAAAAATGATAAAAAAAGACATTTTGCAAATTTTGCATCAGAATGTATCTTTAGAAACCAACACAAGTTTACTACAATTCATTCACTTAATTATTCACTTTAGTCACATATCTTGCAGTATCCCTTACAGAAGGAGAGCTTAGCTCAGGCGCTAATAAATAAATCGTGAAGCGCAAGCTCCAGATACGTAAAAGAAGTGGTATTTCCACCAAATTTATTGAAAACAGTTGAAATCACTTCAAAAGAAAGAAGAGAAGCATTGTTCAAATATTTACTTTATGGGTGCCAATAAAAGGACCAAGTTGGCAGTTACAAGTTGCAGTGATACTCAATTGTAAACAATGCTGTTGAAAAGCGGAAATAAAGATATTGCTAAAATATTTATATTATAACACCTCTATGATCATGTAGGTATCTTTTCAGGTCGGCTAACTAAACAGTCGTCCCAACTATTTTCTTGTATGTTCTGACTTAAACAATTTCAATTTCATTTTCAAATTTCAATCTTCTTTACAATTTAGATTTTTAGACGTTTAATTAAAATTTACTCACTCCTAATAAGATATGTATAATATTTATAGGAACCCGTGACAAGCTTTAAAGCCCTATGGGTTGTACACTGCTCAAAAATTAGAGCACGTTTTTCGAAACCCGTAACTTTTTAAATAATAGTTCTAGGCAAATCAAGTTCTGCATACTTCAACGGCATATATTTTACTAAAGAAAATTACAAAAGCAATGTTACAACTCTTAGTTACATCTAAGTTTCACTTAAAAATGTAAATTAATAACGCAAAACAAAATGGAAATGACTGTAATAGTATCGATGACAGTCGAGTCTTCTGTGGATTGGTGAGGTTTAATACAGTGTATGTCCTCCACGAACACGAATCACTTCCTTACACCTGCGTGGCATGCACACTAGTCACACTAGTGTGCGAAGAGATTCTTGGAGTCTGCTTTCCCATTCCCCAATTAGGGCTTATGTCAGTTCCTGTATGGTTAGAGGCGGATTAAGGCACTTGCGAATACATCGTACAAGCTGATCCCACACGTGTTCATTAGGATTCAGGTCAGGACTTAACGCCGCTCATTCCATGATCTGAATTCCACGTTCTTTTAAAAAGTTTCTGGTGATGCCGGCGGTATGTGGCTATGCATTGTCCTGCATTAGGATGAAATTTTGACCGATGCCATATGCAGCAGGCACCACATGGTCCTCCAAGATGTATTCGATGTAATTCATGGTATTTAGTTTACCAGGAACCACAGTTCTGTTGTCTATACTGATTCCTGTCCAAACCATCCACAACCAAATCTATCCATTTCCTGTATAGTAGCGTCTTCGTAGCGTTCATCAGGACGTCTATATACACGTACTCGACCGTCGCAACGAATTAAACGAAATCTGGACTCTAGAAGTCTGTAAACAGTACAGGCGTCCAGTGACGAAGTTGTCAATCTATGTGATCCAGAGGAAACCTCGTTCGCACTGCTTTGTGATGCTGCGTAAGGCGTGGTGCGCGGACAGGTCTTCTTGGTTTCAAATTCGCTTTTTTAATCTGTTTCTAACAGTTTGATCAGAAATTTCTATTCCATGTGGTCGTCTTAGGTCGCTTAGGAGGTCTCGTGCTGTGGCAGTACGCTGACGTAGAGAGGAAAGGACAAGAAATCGGTC
Organism: Aphodius sticticus; assembly: GCA_963966075.1. Classification (NCBI taxonomy): domain Eukaryota; kingdom Metazoa; phylum Arthropoda; class Insecta; order Coleoptera; family Scarabaeidae; genus Aphodius; species Aphodius sticticus. The sequence goes on from OZ014508.1 coordinate 27,078,750, forward strand.
TTGATTTTGAGTAGTTTTTTTGATTTCGACCTTGTCTAGCTCTTCTAACATATTGGCCAGTCTCCCGAAACTGATTCCATAAACGCTGAATAACGGACGGGGAAACTCGAAGGCCCCTGCTAACATGTCGAATAGAGTGGCCATGCTGAATAAGGGTGACAGCACAAGCAACTTCACTAAGATGCCTCATTTTACTTCTAATGACGTTTCTAATCAACGAAAATTGACAACTGAATCCAATTGTCATCTTTAGTAGGCTTTCATACGTGAATTCAAAGCATACTTGACATTTTTTCCATTTTGTTTTGCGTTATTATTTTACATTTTTAAGTGTAACTTAGAAGTAGCTAAGAGTTGTAACATTGTTTTTATAATTTTCTTGAGTTAAATATATGCCCTTAAAGCAAAGCAAATTTGATTTGCATAGAAATATTATTTAAAAAGTTACAGGTTTCGAAAAAAGTGTTCCCCTAATTGTTTTGAGCAGTGTATTATAGCGAAAGGTGAAGGAAACTAAAGGTGAGGACGTTTTTGGAACGCCTATAGTTGTACTATCCATGTCGACATCTTTATAGTATAATTTGGAGAGTATGACAAATCACTCGTCGCATCGGCTATTGTGTCTGACACGTATATCATTATTATCATTAATTAATATTATTTCGATTGCAGCCATCCATGACGTATAGTTACGTATATCACAAGCTATTTTTACTTTATCATACGCAGTATGTAAAGTATTGTAATCGCGCCAAAAAAAAATTTTGAGATTTTAGCGGAAATATGTCTTTTTGGGTCCCCTGAACATTTTTGACCAAGGTACAAAAAAATGTCTGTGTGTGTGTGTGTGTGTGTGTGTGTGTGTGTGTGTGTATGTGTGTGTGTGTGTACCCGTTTTTGTGGAGACGATTCCGGAGAAACTACTAAAGGTATCGGGACGAATCTTCATATTTAGAAGTTTCATAACCAAACTTAGAGCTGAAAAGCTTTCTGTTGAAAAGGGTCCAAAGGAACTGGTGGTTTACTCATAGCATTTTTCGAAGATTTTGCAAATGAGCCGCTATTTGTGTAATGTCGTCAAAATAGTTAAATTATAAATTAAAGGAGAGGAAATTTTCTATAATTTATGTATATGACATTTTTTGGTAGAATTTATAGTTTAGCTGCATGAGCAAATTGTATTTCATCGAGATCGGTCGTACTGCTTTAAAACTAGTAGCCAGGATATGTCAGATTTTTTGATTCTAATGACAGTAGCTAGTGTCAAACGCTAATGCTTTAAAAATACTACTGTCAATATAGGCTGCGTTCGGATATTGAACACCGTTACACTTTTTACACCCAATAACACGTAAGTGTCATTTGGACGGTGTACCCGGTGTCAACGGAGTACGATATCCGAAGGCAGCTTTAATCGAGATATCTGTCTAGTTCTACTAGTTTTATTTTAATGCAGATAGCCGATCTCGATCAAATAGAATCTCATGCAGCTAAACTATTAATTTTATATATAGTATGATAAAGTCATGTGCCTGGCCACATCAGATTTTTACACTACGAACATTGAAATGTAATTCTAACTTCTCTATATGGATACAAACGTATATGGAACGACTAATATTTACCTATGAACTCGCTGAATCGAGTCGATTTGATTGTTGGTTGTACCGCCTGTTTGTACCCTTTATTAAATTATATTTGACATTGACTACGTAGGATATACCTAGGATAGGTATACATCATTTAAGTGAAAATTAACGAACTTGCTTTTTTATTATGCTTCTTCGCCTTCGGAGTTGCTACATTAAAAGTTAGACTACCGAAAAACTTTATACAAATAAAAAAATTAAATTCCTTGCTATAAAAAGTAAATAAATTCATGAAAATATCCAATATCTTGTATACAGCGAACGCGTGAAGTATGGAAACATGAGAATATCTCAGAGATGGTTTTTTATTTTAAAAAATCCGTGGAATTTGAGGAAAATTTTAATTTCCGATCGTCGATTTTTAATGTGACCGCATATTCACAGGCGAAACATTTACAGGCTTACAGAACAAAATTGATAACTCTAGAGTTTGTGAATGAAGTATGAAGGTAGAATTATTTGCCCTGAAACGAATAGTGACTGAAACATTTTCTAGCGCGTAAGGTTTTAAAAACGTTAAATCAAAATGTAAAACATACAATTTAAGTAACTTTTGCAAATTTATACCAGCTGAAACCATTGTCCTAGAAAGCTCAAAAGGGTTTTATAGTGAACTCCAGGCATCTCCATAAAATACACAACAAAAAACGCAATAACTTGACGTGATATGATATAAAATTGCCAATTGATAATCCCCAGGATACGAAATATTTAAACATTTCTATTTCTCTAACAAACTGTTGCTTTTTGATCATTTTTCTTTAAAAAAATGCTGTTAATATTATACAGGGTTGTAAAAGCGTAATTTACCACGTAAATTACCGAATTAATTACCGTTATTAATGGTAATTTACCGATTTTTAATTACCGTTGGTAATTTACCGGAATTTATAAATTAATTTCAAAGACCTTCCATCAGTAGATGCATGAATGCGCCCCACCCCTCCTAAGCAGTCGACAAGTGCTCTGTTGCTTGCGTTTGCCTGGGAAGTACCTAAAAATCCGCGTGGTACATGATCGATCTCGCGCGTGACAATGTTAATCAAGGTGTCATTTAGCCAATGGAAATGGGTTATACTCTATGGGTAAAGTTAACACATCCAATGACAGTCCCATTGCCCGTAAACGTTATATTTTTACTATTCCAAATAATCCGACATTACTTGAGAAAATGCAGAACTAATATTTTGTATTTAATGAATAGAGACGTGGAAAGCCCCTTCGCCAATGGTGACCAATCCAACAAATTCGATAATGCAGCTCTGAAATCAGAAGCCATTTATTGTCAGAATTCCCTTTTTAATAAATATGCCAGTGTTAGAAAAATGACAAATGACAAAAACCTTCTGTGAACCGGAGAGTTATTTTGTGAATGTGGACAGAACTAAATTGTTTATTTTCTACTATTATTATTCTGTTTGATTTTCCTGTTTTTGTAGTAGTGCTATAAAATAGTATTTCTATGTAGTCTTTGCTTTGGTTTTAATACTATCAAATCAGGCAAAATATCAGAGATAGCTAGTTATCCACAAAATAATAATTTAAGGTTACCAAACATTTTTATTAACATTAGTAGTAATCATAACTTTAAGTGTTTAATTTTACATTTTGAATTTTTAATTACCCGGTAATTTAAATCAGCGTAATTTAACATTTTGACTTTTTAATTACCCGGTAATTTAAACAGGCGTAATTTACCATTTTGAATTTTTAATTACCCGGTAATTGAAACCAGCGTAATTTACCATTTTGAATATTTAATTACCCGGTAATTTAAACAGGCGTAATTTACCATTTTGAATTTTTAATTACCCGGTAATTTAAACCAGCGTAATTTGCCATTTTGAATTTTTAATTACCCGGTAATTTACGCCATCGTAATTTACCATTTTTAATTTTTAATTACGTGGTAATTTAATAATTGAAATTAATAATTTTAATTTCAACGGTAATTTACGAGAAAAATTAATTACCGTAATTTAACATCCCTGATATTATAATATAATATCTATGATGATTATACCATTCCACTCCACGCTGACGCATCAACCGTTTGAGGACGGAGATTAAATATTTTACATTCCACTACCGAAAAGGGTCTGTTTATAATTGCATGGGCGACCAAAGAATTCAGACCGTACCTATTCGCAGTACGATTTACTATAGTAGCGGATCATAAACCATTCACATGGTTATTTTCTGTTAAAGATCCTGGAAGTAAACTAAAAAACGGTTGGCAGAAGAGAGAGCAGTCTAAAAATACAAAGAATCTCCGCTTCGTCCATCAATAGTCCATCATATATATATATTCAGATATCACAAAAAATAGGATCGATAATAATGCAATAACTTGGAGAAGATACGGTTTATTCGGAAGAGATAAATATTATATTTTTTAATATCAATAAACTATTACTTTAACATTGGTTGATTAATTTCCATTAGTAATCCTATATCACTAGTAACCAAGCTTAGCATGGTTAATATGTTACACCTATATTTATTTACTTGGAAATTACAAAATAAAAAATATATATTTTCAGTTAAATGAATATTTTTTTTTGTGTTTCGCTTTTGGGTAGTTTCAATTTTTTGACATTCCACAAGCGAAGCTATCATATAGGTAAAACTACGAGAGCTGAAGGTGAGTCATCGATTCCAGCTGTTATTTTGCTGATACGTTACAGACCATTCCCGTGCGTTAGAAAGAAACAGAGTGCTTTTTCATGCGTCTGTTCTTACGTTTTTAGGCGATGACTCAACTTCAGCTCTCGCAGTTTTACCTATATACCTACTATCTTTGATCTTTGTTATTTTGCTGCGATGGTCGCCCTTTGTGGAGCACTCATGTGCAATTCATTCCGTCAACTATATTGATTTAACGTGACCTTGGGGAACCCTTGCTTTACTCTTGCCCGGAGAAAGAGTGCGAGAAGTGTTTTATAAAATTAAAACCAGATTTTACTCAGAATGATTTCTCTGATTTTTGAGAAGTTATGCAGAATGCGATCAAACATCTTTCAAACGAATTGTAGGCAGTGTTTTAGAAGTCTTACTTAGACAGTCTCTTTATCAGCATGCGAGCTGAACAATTAATCCCTATTGAGTTTAATTATCTTGATTCGATAATAAACAGGGCAATACGCTTGCTTGTCAGCATGCAACAGGAATGGCTAACTGCTCAATTAAAATTCAAGCCATGAGCCCAGTGTACGTAACTGTTGTCACATCAATTTATCACGCATAGAATTAGTATTGATAGTAGTGAAAAATGATGTAGAGGAGTCTAAAATACAAAGAATCTCCACTTCGGCCATCAATAGTAAAACATTGTGTAAATACCCACCCATAATTTGTTGGTAGATAAATTAGATGTACAATAACCACTTAAATATCCGATTCGTATGCAACTTATTTTCGGTAATATATGTAGATTTCTGATGTCTGATGTCAGACTTAAAATTCAAAATATCTGATGCAATTTGGCAACTAAAAATAAAAAACACCTGATTCGCCTACAGTTCCTGTGACATTTAAAATTATGGACGAAATCATCGATGGTGGTAGTACGAAATTCAAAATGCAAGAACTTATTCCTAATATAGAGGACAAACGATGTTTCAAAATCAACCAAATAACCATAAATAATATATATACAGCGAGCGCGTAAAGTATGGAAACATGACAAAATCTCAAGAACGGTTTGCTATTTTAAAAAATCCTCGAACACGTCGATTTATAATTATCAAAATACAACCAATGATATCAAATTAATTTTTTACTTATTATTATACTTATTATTATATTTACTTATTATTTTTTAATTAATTTGTACCTTCAATTGTTTTTAACAGATGACACTATCGACATTTCTTTAAATGACAACTCTATGTTTTTTTAAATGAATTTGTCTTAATGGTAGCATAATATTTTTATGGCCTTACATAAGAACATTTTCGAGAAAAAGACAAGTGAAAGTTATGAAGTAAAAGTGACAAAGTCTCCGGAACGGCTTGACCGAAGTTAACGAAATTTTGGAATTAAGTATTTTGCAACCATATGAAGTCCCTGGCGTTATTATCGTTGATGCAACATTTACAGTTTCTGAGATATAACCTCAAACTTTTGAATTTGAAATAGAACACCCCGTATATTTTGGCATTTTCTGTTACAGTCTTCATTATTATATCAAAAACATTTAGAAATTAACAAAAACCTTTATTACTTAGGTCTAAAAATTAACAAAGAAATAATTGATTACAAAACATTATTACATTTTCTATTGCAACTACTCTAGTTGGTTTAGGATGATTCTCAACCATTGACAAGAACACATTGTTTTAAATTTGATCGGTTCATTTTTTTGTTGTTGTTATTTTTTGTTATCAATTTGGTCTTTGTTAATTTTTAGACCTAAGTAAGAAAGGTTTTTGTTAATTTCTAGATGTTTTTGATATAATACTATAACAAGAGTAGTAACATTAAATAGGCAATGGAAGACTGTAACAGAAAATGTCAAAATATACAGGGTGTTCTATTTAAAATTAAAAAGTTTGAGGTCAGAAACTGTAAACGTTGCATCAACGATAATAACGCCAGTGACTTCACATGGTGGCAAAATACTTAATTCCAAAATTTCGTTAAATTCGGTCTAGCCATGCGAGATTTGGCCACTTTGTCACTTGGTCACTTGGTCGAAAATTTTCTTATGTAAGGCCATAAAAATATTATGCTACCGTTAAAAAAATTAAAAGATCTGTCAAATTCATTAAACAAAATATAGAGTCGTCATTTAAAAAAAAATGTCGATGACTTCATCTGTTAAAAACAATTGAAGGTAGAAAAATTAATTTGATAACATAAGGTGTATTTTGATAATTATAAGTCGACGTGTTCGAGGACTTTTTAATATAGCAAACCGTTCTTGAGATTTTGTCATGTTTCCTTACTTTACGCACTCACTGTATATAATTATACAGGTTATTCGCCATATAATATAGTTATAATTAATGTAATATAATAATAATTATAATTAGCTTGCTTGGCTAGGCAGCTCTTCTTTTTAAGTTATCTTAAATCCAATTGCACTATCAATATACTTCGTCAAAACATGTGCCTGTCAATGATTAAGTTCCATTGGGGTTCGAGTTAAACATTAAAAATGAAAATTCCTTTTTATCTTAAAAAATAAAAAGATAGGGTAATCTTCTTTTTAGAAAAGTGGCCAGAATAAAACAGCCCTTCTTGTATTTCTTTAAATAAATAAGATATGCATGCATTTGCGCGAAAAATGAACACCTTGTTTAAACGATTAACTTTTAGAATTATTTTGGCTTTGATTAATTTGCATTTCTTGAACGATTTAGATTTTGCTACTCAACACAACTAAATTGCATTCTATATAAAATTCGGAGAGAAAATTGGGACACTTATATAACATCTTACAAGGTGTACTAACACCTATACAATTTAAAATTAAAATTTAAGAAAATGGCGGACTTTGTAGTATAGGATTCCATATCAGGAATGATGATCAAGTCGTGTGTCGATCATGACTCATGATTGTCCCAATCGCTCTTACCGTCCGTCCTACTTAAAATCAAATGTATCCGTTCACACTAGGCAGGACGGTGAATGATCTTGAATGGATCGTTGAGGAAACAGTCTCTACCAGTCTCTACGCGATCAAAATCTCGGATCAAAACATTAGTGCAACGCGCTTCAGATTCAGATTTGGATGTTGGCAAGCATTTTACATTACAATGCCGTGTTGAGCATAGAGGTCGTATCTGCGAATTTGTTCAGTTGTTATATTTTTCGATAAAACTATAAGATGGAATGATTTTGTGTTGTTTTTGTGCAAAAAAGATATAAGACCATCACTAATAAAAAAAACACATTAGGACGCTTCTATCTTCAAAGTAACAGCACAACACAATCTGCTTTTTAACTAAACATTTTATACTTTTTCACAAACGTAGATACGATATCTATGCTTAAGGCCGCTCTTACAAAATGCGATGTATGCAGGGATGTAAAAGCGTAATTTACCGCGTAAATTACCGAATTAATTACCGTAATTAATGGTAATTTACCGATTTTTATTTACCGTAATTTACGGCGTAAATTACCGATGGTAATTTACCGTCAATTTAAATTACCGTTGGTAATTTACCGACAATTTTAATTACCGTTGGTAATTTACCGAAATTTATAATTTAATTTCAAAGACCTTCCATCAGTAGACGCATGAATGCGCCCCACCCCTCCTAAGCAGTCGACAAGTGCACTATTGTTTGTGTTGGCCTGGGAAGTACCTAACAATCCGCGTGGTGCATGGTCGGACTCGTGCGTGACAATGTTATTCAAGGTATTATTTAGCCAATGGAAATGGGTCTATGGGTAAATTTAACACATCCAATGACAGTCCCATTGCCCGTAAACGTTATATTTTTAATATTCCAAATAATCCGACATTACTTGAGAAAATACAGAACTAATATTTTGTATTTATTGAATAGAGAAGTGGAAAGGAAAGACCCTTCGCCAATGGCGACCAATCCAACAAATCCGATAATGCAGCTCTGAAATCAGAAGATATTTATTGTCAGAATTCACTTTTTAATAAATATGCCAGTGGACAGCACTAAACTGTTTATTTCTACTATTATTATTCTGTTTGATTTTCGTGTTTTTGTAGTAGTGCTATAAAATAGTATTTCTATGTAGTCTTTGTTTTGGTTTTAGTACTATCAAATCAGGCAAAAGATCAGAGATAGATAGTTATCCACAAAATAATAATTTAAGGTTACCAAACATTTTTATTAACATTAGTAGTAATCATAAGTTACAGTGTTTAATTTTACATTTTGAATTTTTAATTACCCGGTAATTTAAACAGGCGTAATTTACCATTTTGAATATTTAAGTACTCGGTAATTTAAACAGGCGTAATTTACCATTTTGAATTTTTAATTATCCGGTAATTTAAACCAGCGTAATTTACCATTTTGAATTTTTAATTACCCGGTAATTTACGCCATCGTAATTTACCATTTTTAATTTTTAATTACGCGGTAATTTAATGTGAAATTAATAATTTTAATTTCAACGGTAATTTACGAAAAAAATTAATTACCGTAATTTAACATCCCTGGATGTACCTATGACACCAACGTTGGTCATCGGAGTGCTACCCCCATGGCGGGACATAGGAGAGATGTAATCTTTAGTGTCACATTGTGTATTCTGTAGTCTCTTGACAGCCGCTTTTGTATCAAGAAAATGCTCATTCCGGTCTCTACCGATGACCAACGTTGGCGACATTCATCGGAGCATGTAGGAGAGGCTTAACAGGACAGTACAAGCATATTGTATCCATAAGTTCCATAAGCTAAAATTTGGTATAAAAAATCGTTGTTGACATTTTAAAAGGAGGTTTTAAAAAGTTAGTAATTAGCAATTGTAAATACAAATCAGTGAACGATTTCCATGCGTAAGGATGTCATTAATACCAGCCAATGATTAATCACATCTCCTCCAAATTCGTTTATATTCTGAGCCAATGTCCACATCGCTTATGCATGATTGATGGCATCTTTCCTCTTCCTTCTTTGTTGATCTTCCGAGTTGTGATGTCGGTCAATTGGATTTATTCCGCATTCGTTTCGAGGGAAATCGATGGTACGTGAATAAAAAGGACGCGATTATTAAGACTGGGACGGGCCTGCGCAGAACTTCTTCTGCATAATCGATATTAAATAGTAGTTCTGTATGCTATTTTTAGTGGAAACGTCCGGATATCACGACATTATTTTCCAGGACAGCTCCTTGGTGTCACCTACCTGAGAAAGCTAGTACCTACTCACGTAATGACGCAGAATATTAATATGTATATGATCAAATGTCATCACGACCTCATAAAATTAATATACCGCTCAGGTCTGTTTCAACGCAGCGTCTTACATGCTAACGACTGAATTAAGCTAATTTGTAATCTTGTATTTAAGTATGTTTAGGCCTAATCCCACTTTCTTGGAAGGGAAATATTTTGTGAAAACGTACAGGGTTAGATTTCTGAAATGTATCCATTAAAAGATTACCTGTGTAGAAGCATTTCATGAACCTGGGGAGGATTGATTTCCGCTCAGACAGGAAATGTGCTTGTGAAGGTAGCCAGACAAATGGAAGTGAACGGCCTGGCGAGTGATGGGAAATAATAATAATCGACTATAAATATGTTTTGCGAATACGGTCATCCCACATCTGGACAATATCATATTGCATCCACTTTTAGAATATGTAATAATAATACCTACAATAGAATAGTGAACAGCATTTACCATGCCGTAACGACAGAAAGTTGTTCCAATATTTAAGCTATGAAGAAGAAAAGAACATCTAAGGTTTCGGATTCTAAGGGTTCGGACATAATCTCTGCGCACATGGAACTTTCTTTCATAGCTTTAATGTGAAGCTTTCATTTAGCCTACTGAGATAATTCGATCACGATAAATTAACTTTTTTGGAGTGTATTAAAAACTACAACCAATCTGCTTTAATGGAAACTTTCAATTCGTAATTTATATCAAAAAGCAAATCGAAAATACGACAGATCCATACTTGTCGTGTCTAAGTCTATCTCGACCAGTAATAACTGATTACGCGCGTGTTTCACGAAAACCACAATAGTAATTGTGTACAATCACACAATAGTATGTTAATACTATCTGTCATAAAAAATACTCCATTTACAAAATATTACCTTTGTGACAAACACTTATTACAAGATATCAACATTGTGTACAAATTATTCTATGTTATGAAACCCTTTCTTCTGTTCTTTTTCTGTTTGAACTATGGTTATACGGCAGTATTCCTCATCGCCGCTTTATTACTTTCTTTAAACGTAGTCCGGTCCCGCCTCCGACAAGGTTGCATAGCTTCTAGGGTGAGTAACAAAATCGTATAGGTATACGTAAAGTATTAAACATTGGACGCACAATAATACAAACGAGTCAACATTAAATTTGCTGTATAATTTGTATATATAATTTGCTGAACTCATCGGTATAAAATAAATATGACGCCCATAAGAAAAGCAAAAGGTTAAACTGACATAATCTGATTAGAAATAAAAAGTGCCTGTAAGATGTCGAATAGGCAGATTGTTCGGACCACAAATACAAAATAAAATTCATTCTCCTAAAAACAAAAAAGTGAAAAATGTGGCTTTTGAAATAGTTGTGAGGCACAGAATAGCTTCAACAAAATTCTCATTTAAGCATACCGTTAAATCCTTTTGAATTATGTATTTTCAAAGTTTAAAATAATCTGCCATCGCTTACGTGTGTTAGTGGAAATGCCGACACAATTCTGGCATACTCACGTATAACTTTTGGATAAATGGATATTGCTAATCGCAACATTCAACTTAGATAAATACTACTGTTTCCCAATCTCATTAGTACCCTTTTAAAATCTCATGTTCAAATTTCCTATTTTAAATGTGTTAATCGTCTTCGCTGAGTTTGTATTTGTTGAAGATGAGTCCAAGCTACCAAGATTTGCGCGTTGGAGTTGGTTTGTTATACTACCCTGTGTACGCTACGCGCCAAGCTGCCCACAATAATCGTTTGCTAATCACCACTCACCATTGAACAGTGGGTTTTGTAGTTTGATTATAAAGGGTCATTATAAATGATTGTAGTCGAAGTAGGCCATGATATCAAATGTTAAGATTTATGGTTGCCGCTCTATTTGAATGGAATACCACAGTTCTACACGTAAAAATTAAATTGCTTGCATAACCCATTTAAAGTATGACAATTGTTTGTTTATAGCGGCAAACATTTTCTAACATGGGCATGGCCTATTTTGACTACAATCATTTATAATGACCCTGTATTTATCTGCATACAGTGTCCGGCACTAACTTGGACACAAATGATAAAATTTTTTATTATCAGTAAGTACGTAGGCTTTCACGGCCAGAATCATTTAGAAAATAAACTGCTTCCGGGTTATGCCGTGTGTCAAGATTTGTTAATGCTGACGTTTCGCGAACCATGTTGCTCGCTTCTTCATTATTATCAATTTTCAGAAAATTTTATTTCCTTAAAAGGTTTCTGTATTAGCTTAAACCTAAAATGCAATCAAGATATAATTATCTGCTTGCGTATACCGGGTGTTACAAAATTAAGAAAATTACTAACGAGTAAAGTACATTTATTTTTAAAGATACGCAAAAATTTTGTTTGAAGACGGTTTTTAGAAACATTATAAGGTATCAAATACGAAATTAGAAGCGTAAGATTTTTTTTTAATCACCAACTTACATTTTTAGCACTTTTGTAAACTAAAAATATAAAAACAATACCAAAAATAACAACAGAGTTTAACATTTCATTCATTTAAACATAACTGACCAAGAGAAAAAGCAAAAACAAAAATACTAATAGTATTACAAACAGGCATTTATTATCAAAACATTTACAACACAATCTAACATTTTACTCCATGTTGCTTCTTTCATTTCCAAGGCATAATGTCAAAATCTTCTTATCTCCCTATGCACATTTCGGGGGTTGATCAAAACATAAATCCTCAAACGCTCAGAAATGTGCATAAAGAGATGAACAAACGTACAATATTATGCATTGGAATTGGAGCAGGCCACATTAGTAAAATATATATTTCTGTTTTTTTATTACTTTTAGTATTGTTCCCAATTCTTCATTCATTAAAAGAAAATGTTAGAATGTGTTATCTTTTTAATATTTCAAAAAATTTATTCCTGTTTTTGTTGCTTGTTGTCGTTTGTTTTTATTTCTATCTGTTGTCAATCATAAAAATTAAATGTTAGTTTGTGTTGTTTAGTTAGTTTTCTAATACTATTCTTTTTAGTTTATAAAATCGTGATAAAAATGTTAGCTTGTGATTAAAAAAAATCTTACGATAGTGTTTCTAATTTCGTATTTGATACCTTCTATGTTTCTAAAAACCTTTTTAAAATAATATTTTGCATTTTAGCTTTAAGACAATACCTAAACTTTTTACTGAAATCAAATTTTCTGAAAACTTGATAATAAAAATTTTTCCCATTTGTGTCCAAGTTAGTGCCGGAGACTGTATGTAGGTACATTTTGAAAGATCGTATAATGTGTCTAGTTTTGTTTATTTGTTGTCTACTGGGCAACGACCATCTTGCAATGTTTCTTTTCTACGATTTTTAAGCATGAGGCGGACTCGGTAGACAGACCGAGTCTTAATTAAAAACAATAAAATCAAAAATATCTCTCCGAGATATCCAAGAATATATCGTCGGGTTAAAGGTAAAAGTCACTAAATGACGTCTTACTACTATTGAGAGAAACAAAGTTTTATAAAGGAATTGTAATTAAAAACATATAAATTCTAGTGCACATATACTTGCTGTAGCTTCTAGTTAATTTAATACTTAAACACGATGTATTATGTGTGTAACTATTGTATTCCACATCATTTTATTTTTTATATATTTTCTTTTTAAATTTTAAGGCAAATGAGTTTAAAAAATTTTAAGTTTCTTTATGATCACTGTCATACGCTGCTGTTTCTAGAATTACATAGTTTGTCTACATCTTCTGTCTGACAATTTCAATACCAGAAATACATACTTAAATTTTTTTGTTTGGTGCCTTTTTGCCTTGTTGTGGTAAATAAGACAATGTAAGCTAAATGGTTTCTTTTTAATTTGAAATAAATTTCGTACCATTTCAATTATAGTTTACGAGTTATGACAGAGAAAAACGAGAATGTGTCTTCCCTGGAAATTTGAATTGACCATTGTTATTAAAATATTTTAAAACCAAATAAGTTCTATACAATTGAAAAGAATTATACGGATATACAGTATAACTATTATATTATTATAAGCGTTGTGTTCTTTATGTTTCAAATCAGTTGTGTCTGATTTTTTCTTTCTGTAAGGACTTAACAGTATATGCTCCGCTTTTCTGCGCCATAGCCATCGGTAGAAAATTAATATATTCTACAAATTTGTACATTTGCTCTAATGAGGTGGGAACGAGTTATACTAAAATACTTTTTAGCAGAGTTTGCATTCCAAGAAGTTGCTTGTAAAAAGAACTCCTTGACGGGGTTACCAATTTTGGATTTTTATTAGGGCTCCAAAACTACCATAATTTTCAAAAGCAAACTTTCTTGACTATTTGCAAGTTCATGCTACCTGTCGACTAGATTAAAAATCAATTAAAGAAGTACGAGATGCATTTGTTGTAATAGTGGCAAAAGTCACTTAGTTTTTCCATTAAATACACATATGTTACACCGTACTTAATGATTCTTTCCAGAAAATTATTGGAGTATGGACGCATTAAGACACTTTCTGATATTCCCATATAAGACACGTATTTATAAGTTAATGGGTAAAATTATTATTTACCTTTAACCCGACGATATTGTGTAACTCTGTATGCACTCGGGGCATTTGCTAACTCTTCTATCTTCTACTTATACTTCTATATATTTTGTCTAGCCATTTGCTTAATTTTTATTCATAGACGCAATAAGAACCTTTATTGCTACATCTCCATAACTCTTACGCATTTCTTAAGAGTTTTAGAGCTATATACCAGTGATCCTTTTCGTACTTTAGCCTCGCTATTTCATTCATACACTTCATCGAATGTATTTGCTACCAAATGACCCTAATTCTTTTTACGACCACCTTACGGCGTCGTAGACTGAAGCAATTTTCTTAATTTAGTAAGTAACAGAAACGCTCTTTTCTCCTTTACCGTGCAACCAAGAAACCCCGTATTGCAATTTGTACGCGGATTTACTGCGGACATTTTCAGCCTTGCTGCTCTCTAAATTTTCCACGTTGTTTCTTTTCCGAGGTAATCTAGAAAAATGGACCGGCCTCATCCCCACCCGTTGCCCCACCCCCTTAAGTTCAGAATTATGCCGCTCAGTTCACCTTATTTTTCGGAAGGCTGCGTACGAATTTCTTTTGCTCTTTCTATCGCACTACGTCTATTGACCTGTGCGAGTAGGAAAGCATTAGCGATGAAAAGGAGAAGAAAAAGACGAACGGTGTAGAAGCAGGGGGAAGGCTGTGACCCATTTTTCTTGAGCTTCGCCTTAGGTTTTTTAACGCCCATCTGTGTAAAGCTAATAATATCACTTTAGGATTTTAGCTGTATAAGATGAAAACAAAGTTTTACTTGTTGCTGCGGTTTAGAGCTTTATTCTGTGATATACCCAATTAGTAGTTTAGAGATTTTTATATATTGAGTTGGTGTAGTAATAACATTGATTTATACTCTCTGTTATTACATTTTTCAATATGAAAATTCTAGGTAGTTATTGTAGCTACATATTTTGGAGAATTCCAAGGACGCGTTTTGAGTAAAAATTGACTGAATTCTATTGAAACTTAACCAATAATCCGGCGCATCCGCCATTCTGAAATGATTTAGATAATACAATTTTTAGAGAGATATTGATAATTGTTTATTATCTATTTATTTATTTTTCTTTTGTGTGTTTAGTTCTGCAGAAACGTAAATACCATAAAATTGTGCAAACCAATTTAAGGAGGAATTATTATTTTTGGGTTGTATTACAATCATTTGTTACTATGTATTTGGTCGATTGTAAATAGCCCAGTAAACAAAACTTTAAGTTTAGGTTATAAGTTTCGAAACTGTCTGTAACAGCCATAATCTGTTTAACCTCACTATTGACTGTAGTGGCACCGTAGTGAGACTGCCATTTCCAGAGATTTTCTCAATGCTCTTTTTTTAAACACACACAATTATAAAATAATTCATAACGAATCGTATACATGGTACAAATAAAGTAAGAAATAATTTAATTGTTTTTTAACGAAAATGTTTAAACAAAAGCTTTTTTGGTAATTCTGCTGGAAGTTTTTTTTTTTCTAACATATTTTGTCTAAAAGTTCAAATTTTATGCACTTTTATATGAACATTTTAGAGAAAACCCGTTGAAAATCATAAAGTTTAATAACTCTGAGGAACAGGATTTACTTGAAATTCTGAAAGCTTTTTCAGTTTTTATTAAGTAGTCTACGCAGGTGTCGAAACAGAACTATAATACAATTCCATGTATTGTATACTACACATTACTGCAATGAAAATTGTTTACACAATCTACATACACAGACATCAGTTTCAGTAACAATATTGTTTCCCAGATCTTTTTTATAAGCGACAAATTAACCAAAAACCTATCCTCTAACCTAAAATATTATCAGATAGGTACATAGTTTACTATCCGTAATACTGACCCCTTATAATTGATTATAAGACTGGCGTGGAGAATATTTCTCAAGCAATCATAATTTATTTAATTCAATTAATTACCTTAATTTCCACATGTAACCGACCGTTGTAATAGTACATTGTATTTTTCGGACCATGGATTAAGGAATTATACAGTTGTGATATTGCGCAGGTTAACCCCCATTTTGCTACGTCACGCGGTAATATGACAGTTAGTAAACACCATCGAGATAGTATAAAAGCGGAGGAGTCATATGAGCTTAAAATTGGGACCACTTTATGTCAAATCATACCGTCCGTTAGTCCCACACGTCAAATTGACAAGCCGATACATTATATAGGTTTAAGTAGTTTCTAGTGCGCTATAGGTATTTTTTATAACTAATTAGCATGACAGTATGTGATGTAAGAAGTTGTAGCTGCTTAAAGGGTCCTGGCTGCAATAAATCATTGGGAATTACGTTTCATCGGTAAGTGACGTTAGATACTTAGATGTCAGTCAAATGACAATGATTCAATAAAATTTGACTGAATTTTTGGTTTATTTAACAATTAAATGAAGGTTTCCAAAGATTCCTGCCTAGCAGGAATTATGGATACAGTTTGTAGACCGATGTAACTGGAAGCCGACAAAGTCCAGTGTTGTTTGTTCGAAGCATTTTACGGATATATGTAGAGATAGAATATCACCAAATCGCATCAAATATATTTTTTAGTTTAGTAAAATATAGTAAAATATAGTTTCGAGCAAGATGTGTTGGATAGTCACAGAATATTATTAATTAAAAGTATTATAAATAGGTACACACATATTCGAATGTGTTACATCAGAAAAATAAAAATGTGTTACATAAAAAAAATAAATCCGCCAGCATTCGACATTCAAAATAATAAAATGGTTTTGTTTAATGGTCAGTAGGTTACAAAATGTATAATACTTATTTTGTTCATATTCATATTTATGTTACACTTATAAGATTTATTTTACATTAAGTTAATCAAATATAAGATTTATTTTACAATATTTGTTATAACCTTAATCCAGAGTATTTTTGTGTTTATGATATATTTTTACTTTCTTTAGTTTAACAAATATAGTTAATATGTACTATGTTGCACTGTCTGCAATATTACAGAAAAAGAATTATAATTAGTCCGGGCCTGTGCAGACCGACCGTCGTATAGTCCCATAAGCCACACCTACTGACGCCGTTTTCAGTATAACAAAAACGTCGTCATAGCTTCTCCTTTCTATACTATCTCGATGGTAAACACCAATATTATGAATGTCGGATGCTATAGGTAATACCACGAGAGCTGCAAATGAGTCATCGATTCCAGCTGTTATTTTGGTGATACGTTACAGACCATTCTCGTGCGTTAGACAGAAACAGCGTGCTTTTTCATGCGTCTGTTCTTACGATTTTTAGCGATGACTCATTTGCAGCTCTCGTGGTTTTACTTATATTGAGGCTGCACTTTTGAGATATTGTGCTCTGATTTATGTGCAGGTGTTGTTTGAGGTGTTATTATGTTAATAGTCTAAAGTGCATGAGGACAAATTAACACTTTCTAATTTAAAACGAAGATTATAGGCTACGAAAATGGGATGATAATAAAACTAATTATTTATTTCTTTTTGTTTCAGGGAAAATTATACTATTCTACATAATATTCTATGCGGCGCTGGTCGGTTTCTTCGCAGCGATGTTAACCGTATTTTATCAAACTTTAGACGCCAAAAAACCAAAATGGCAACTCAACGAATCTCTTATTGGTAGTAATCCAGGTAAGTAAGGCTGTATGGCTGTATGGCTGTTGTTTCAATTAAAATAGTGGAGTCAACAATGTTTTTTACTTCGGAACTTAGTGTAACTGCTTAGATTTTGATGAATTGCTTTTAATATGTTTGTTATATTAGATTCTTTGAAATTAGAAACATTTCGGCTGGCGGAAGTATGTATTCATTTGTTTAAACTTTTGGTGCATGTAACTGATTAAAGCAATTTTAATCAGTTAGCATCCCTGAGCAGTTGGTGTACCATGTCATCTGACAACTGCCTGCTCTTTATTCACTTTTAAGTTATGTTGTTTACTAAATTGAGACAGGTTCTACTTTTATTTGTTTTAAAACTACATCACTAAAACGTTTGGACTAAAAAATAAAAATTCAAATAAATGAAATAAATCTTGGTAAATATATTAAATGAATCAATAAGCTCTAATAAATTAGCATTGACAATTCACAAAAAAATATACAAAATAAAAAAGCTTTTATTATTTTACACACAATAAATATTTTTTCGTGTGAAGATAAAAACTTGCCACAACTTGTAGTGCAGGCAAATTACCGATTTAGAAGCCAAAACCAGTATTATAAGTAGACAGGACTTTTATCATTGGAAATGGTAAAGGGGCGTATAGTAAATGTAAACAAAAATAAATGCAGGTCATGGGGTGGTATAGTATTCATTTGAGGGGGTTGAAAGCGGGTGCAACATATATTATTGCGTTTTCTGGTTGTTCTGCGCTAGTGTGGTTGGAATACCAGTGAAAATTTATGGAGTAAATTGTAGATTGTGATAGGTTGACGATCTCGCCGAAATTTGTATAGCAGAGTTTTTTTTTTATTTTCAGGACTTGGCTTCAGGCCTATGCCTCCAGCGGCAAACGTAGAAAGTACGCTTATTTGGTATAAGGCTAGCGACAATAAGAGCGCATCATACTGGTCCGATGAACTGGACTTATTCCTGAAAAGTAAGTAAACGAATAACAAAATAATAAACAAATAATATATCTATCTTCTTTTATAGATTACAATCAGATGGGCCACGACAAGGGTGAAGATTGTTCTGATGGCAAGCCACCAGAAGAAGGCAAGGTCTGCAGGGTCAAGGTCGACTATGACCCCTGCATCCCGAACAAAAAGTACAACTATAACAGCGCGCAGGGTGGACCGTGTATCTTCTTGAAACTGAACAAGGTAATCAAACATAATTTGGTCAGAACAAGGCAATTACGACTGAAATCTAACTTGTGTCTTTTTCTAAAGATCTACGGATGGGAACCGGAATACTATGACGATCCTGACCAGCTTCCAGAGAAGATGCCAACTGACCTGAAGGACCACATTAAGAGGCACGGAACCATGCAGAGGGTAAGTTTTCCGTGGGAAGCAGAACTCAGGCGATGTCAAGAAATGATTGGTGACTATCACTTTTCAGCAGAATCACACCGTTTGGGTATCTTGCGAAGGCGAGAATCCACCAGATCAGGAGAACATTGGCTCGATACAGTACAAGCCGACCCGCGGATTCGGCGGCCACTATTTCCCGTTCAAGAATACCGCAGGGTATCTCAGCCCGTTGGTAGCTGTTTACTTTGAGAAACCAGCCCGTAAGTGCGCCAATTTGTTGTTGTATAAGTAGTGTATGTCTTATTTTTATTAGTTATGTGTCCTGTGTCTACGCCCCGCCATCTTTTCAATTTCGTGATCTTTATACCTTGTTTTCCTCAATATGCCAGTTGTCCTTTCTTGATTTTCCATACTTCCGGTTTTCCTGTTTTCCTGCTTCTATTTTTGGTTTTCTCATTTTTATGGGTTTCCACTTCAAAGCTCTCTCATTAACTCTTCCAAGCTCTTTCTCGATGCACGTTTTATTGGCCGTACCCTGCTGAATATATAACACCACCGTACGTTACTCGAACAAAGCAAAATATCTTAGCTGGGAAACAGGAATGTTTAATTAGTCTTCTCTATTTATTTCCTGTATATGTTCGTCTTGTGTGATTGTTGCATCTATTTTGTCTTAGTGCTATTCCCCCCTTTTCAGTTTCCTTAATTTCTACTGATTTATCTATTTCTTCACTAGTTCCACTATTTTGACATGACATACATTTTTCGTATTTTCCTCTTCCATCCTTGCTGTTGCCAATGCAGGATGTGTTGTACATATTTATTATTCTTGAAATATTTACGATGAATTTAAGTGTCGATTTGCCATCATAACATAGATAACCATTCATTATGCTTAGGCTGGTTTTTCCAATGCAAGTTTTAACCCTAAACCGTAAATTAGATGTATATAATCCTAGATGCCTAAATTTGGTTTATGATTTTAACTGACACATTCACAAAAAAACCGGATTGGTAATGCTCAACAAGAAACTAAACAACTCAATCTTTTTAAGTATTCTGCTTTATGTGATTCTATCTGTGCCAATGGCATCTGGGTAGTAGACGAAGTATATAACTCGAAGCATAAAGTTCATATAAGAACTTGTCCCAATCGTTACCGTTATCGAGATAAGTAATGATTATATCCATTTAGAGTTTTAGATCAATCAAATCTATAGATTGCTATGACACTTGCATGCACATATTCACGGTTCACAAATGTTTTCGTCTCTGATTGTCTCCACGTTCTCTGTGTTTCTATGTTCTGCGTATTTCAACTGGTGCATCCCAACTCTATTTTTAATAATTAAAAGAATAGAAATTGAATTGTTTCCTTTTTCTTGCAACGCAACTAGAAATTTTATGCTTAGAATTGCTTTATCTTCTGGTTGTGCACACATAAAGTGAAAGACCTTGCATTTTAGGTTACATTTAGCAACATTATTATTATTTTGGGAATGCAAAGTGATGTGTTATAATTAGGTTATAGCATCTAATTAAAATCTATTTATGTTCTCTTACAGGTGGAGTTTTGATCAACATTGAGTGTAAAGCGTGGGCCAAGAACATCCATCACGATCGCGTTGACAGACGAGGATCTGTCCACTTTGAGTTGATGATTGACAACTAGTCTCACCGTCATCAACGTTAGGGCTGAGAGCTACTGCCATCTTTAAACAAAAAAAAACAAAACATTTACAAAACAAAAAATAACAGAAACAATACCACACAACACACGTTTTGCGTATTAATAATAATAATAATAAAATAACCGTAGGTGAGACGTTCATGCGTAAGGATCTATTAGTTAGTTTTCGATTAGCCCCCACCCCGAGCTCAAAAATTAAAACCCGAAAAGAACAAAAAAAAGTTTTCCTTAGGTAAAACTCGTTTTTTCTTAGTGGCTTTCCATTCGGAACGATGTAGGGAAATTTCTCGAAAGCTCTTAGGGACTTGTGTTTCTGTTTAGTTGCAAATCGTTGTTCAGTGTCGCCAACCTTAGAAATACCAAAAAGGAAATTATCACAATAATAATTAATTATAACGTTGTTACGGGACTACTAATGTGTGCGCCTAAGCATGCAGTTTTCGTCGTGTGATAGAAAAACCTAACCTTAACATTACTATATTATACATATAATATAAATATATATTATAAAATGAACCCATGCATGAATCTTTCGAGAGCGTTCTGTAAATAAGTTCACCCTGTTGTTGTTTTCGTTATTATTGAACACTTAATATTTAAACTTAAGTAAAACTTATTGTTTTTCGTTTGTTTTGTAAGTTTTCTTCTTCAGGTCACTAACATGATACCCAGTAAAACATTATGCGGATCGCCCTGTACAACACCATTAGGATGTAGCCTAGCACAATAAGTACGAGAAAACAATGTTTTACTGCATGTTGTGTGGAGTTTAAAAAAATAAACAACAACAACATTTTACTGTTAAAGCTATAGTATAAATAAATAAAATGAGAAAGGAGAAAAAATTGTTAATAGATATATTAACTAAGTGTTATCTGTAATACATATAGTTTAGATAAGAATAATAATACCTATTGAAGAACAGAAGTGAAGATCTAGCGATTTGTAAATTAATTAATCGATATTATTCATTGATTATTATGAGACATCTGTAGCCGTTCCGCATATCATGTCGAGGGGCTTAAAGGTGCCCTAGATGCGAGATATATGTAACACACCAATAAAAAAGTAAACGTGCGAATATAGAAGCATTATGGTGTCCGCATGCCCAAAGTAACTATTTAAAACTATTTACGATAATACAGATATGGTAATAACATTATTCTCGTGTGGTGTCCTTCTGGTCATAGTTATTCATGTTCTTCATTCTATTTAACTGTGTGCAGGTCCGCATGCGCATACAAGATTATTTCATTATGCTTAAATGTAAAGGTTTTCTAAAAAATAAAAATTTCAATAAACACTATAACGGTTGTTTCATTTTCACTTCTGTCATTGTTGTAGTTATCTACGTCCTAACTCGTAAAGTTTGTATATAAGTTTTTATGACTTTACTATCTGTATTAATCGTATCTTTTAGACTTTTATAGTTAAAAATGCGCCCTATGATGTTATCATTGTCCATTAATTCCCAAAACTTACAGTAATAAAATTGAATTCTTTCAAGGTATCGCCTAATTCTAGTATTAAAAAGCATTACGGTTTTGAATTTTTCAGTCATTTCGTTAATTGCTGTAATGTGTTAAAATAAAAGCGTAAGAATGTGCCAAAATCCAGTGCTCATAAAAAAATGAGATAAGTATAAATGAGGTTGATTGTGGTTAGATACAAACGGGCCGTTTTTGATTTGCACTTTTCAAATTCTTATTGAGGGGATTTTAAAACGATCTATAAATTGTTGCTAATTGTGTTTTTGCGATACCTTTGTATATTCACTAGAATATGGCCCGAATATTACACCGATTTAAATATAATTTTAAATGATATATCGAGATATGCGTAATAATTTTACATCAATTCGAATAAATAAAATATGCAGTATTTTTAAATAATTTGTATAATTTTATAAATTTAATAAATTTAAAATATATTATCACGCATGCTTGCACAAAGGAATCCCACTCCCTTATCCCGTGTTTCTGACAATGTACAATATACGTAGATGCAGGATGTTCCGCATCTTTAACCGTAACAACACACATTAGATAGACACCAAAAACGTTAACCTAATAAATTATTGCTAAAAATACTTTTTTTAAAAACTACGCTTTATAAAAAAGTTCATTAAAATTTAGTGAAACATTTTCCGTAAATTGTCCACATTTTTTATTGATTCATGCATTGTCACCGCAAATCTGTCCACATGCAAAATTTCAACTCGATTGGACATTGGGAAGGAAGTATGTTGCATATCGATTACAAGATTAGAACGTAACAAACAAGAAGTGAAGATAAGCGTAGTAGCGTAGTAAAAAGAAGATTTCCATGTTGTCTTCAAGTTTTTGTTGCATACATGGTTTATACTAAAATAGTTTAAACATTATCCATCAAGCTATGTGTCCTGTGACAATAAAGACCTTCAATTTTAAAAATTATATTTTCAAGGAACATACATAGAAGACTCTGTACTGACAGCTTTCTGCCAAGCTGGCTGGTCGTCATCGTTGGAATACAAATACTACAATAATTGTTTTTCAGTGTGGCATACAAAACAGTTGATCAAACGCGCATGCACTAGGATTTTCGATATCATTAAATCTGCGTTTATATTAGTAAAAGGACCTTGTGATTTTACGATTGCGAGGTACATTTCCATTGTATTTTTACTAAAAGCTCATACAATGATTTAAATACAGCAGGCTTATCGTTGTAATATCAGACAGATATGTAAAAATGTTGTTTTTTACAAAAATAACATTAAAATAAAAAAATTGATGTGGTCAGGCACACGACTTTATCATACTATTTAGCAGTGGTTCCCAAAGCAAATGCAGATGTGGCCGTATTGTCAATACTATCACAATATCTGTCAAATCCTGGCTAACCATTTTATATTAACGCAGACACGACCGATCTGAGTCAAATAGAATTTGCTCATGCCGTTAAACTATTAATTTTACCAAAAAATATAGGTATAAATTATACAAAAAATTAATTTAACTTTAATTTATTATGTAACTATTTGGACGAAATTACAGAAATGGCGGCTAAATTGCATAATTGTTGAAAATAATGAAAATAATGCGATGTTCTACTAAACACATCAATGAGTCGTATGAAACAAATGAGTTCATAGATATAAGATAATCTATTGCTGTGCTTGCATTAAACGGTACCTGCGATGTTGCCGGGTCAACGGATCTCGTCAACATCTGTACCGTCCACTGTATAAAATCGAGTCACACGCCACCTGTCGGCAGCTCATGTGAACTGTAAATGTACAAAGTTTGATAAAATGTGTAGAAATGAGCTCCATCAAAAATTTTGGCTTTTGTCGTTATCGGCCCAAGCGGTCGCAATGGCGACGATAGTGTCTCTATTGTGCTCCTTGACTAAATAGTCGATGCTTCGTCCTGTCTGTGCTACATAACAAGTTCCACACTCACAAGTTATCTTGTGTACCTACCCCTTCGTTCTTCAGGGTTAGGCAAAAGATCCGTTACCTAAGCTGTAAATGTGATCTATACCTTACCGTGATACCCGATTTCTTCAGTAATCTACCGATTCTATACCCCACTTACGTATGGTAAGCCAACCTATTTGTTGGAAAAATGCTTGTCGAAAACCATCCAGCCGTGCAATACCGAGCAATGCTTTATTTATTATTAAACATTAAAAACTCCCCAAAGTATTTATTTAACAAAATATCCTTATTAGAAGAAAGTATATTGATATACATCATATACCTACATATTAAATACACATGGTAGTTATTAGTTCTCCGTAGTTCGAAGTTTTATTTATGAAAGGACGCGGACATTAGACAAAAACCTAGCAGCCGTAGCCCACCACACATCTATGAACTATGAATCCAAGTAGTCAGCCACAAAACTACGTATCCATGTAGTCAGCCGACATAGCCTAATGTGATATTTGCGGCACTCACTTTTCCTTCAAGGTAGGGAGCAAGTCAAATTAAAGAAAGGATCTGACTGCAAACATATCACACGTGGTAGCCACAAATAAGGTAGAGAAGAAAACTCGCACGTGAAACAATTCGACCTTATTCGAGAGTCCATTTCTCCACCAGAAATATACCGGTGGATGTTATGACCACATCCTTTGATGGAAAGGAGGATGAGGATGTAACGTGGACAAACGGTAGGTAATTAAAAAGACTCGTAGATGAAATTCCCTGTTGAGGCATGTGCAATGTGCATGTCAATTGTAAACTCTATTTCCTTTATGTAATAGGCCAGACTGAGCTTTTTCATACTTAGTGCTCGTGCACATTGGCGAGCGGTAAGCGGCGAGCGGTGGGCTTTGAGCGATGAGCGTTGCAACGCTCGGTGTCGTGTGCATATTGGTAAGCGGTAATTTGTGAGTTTGGGGTCGACAACCAGGATGTTCGTAGCTTCATAGAAGTATATTAAGGGAAAACCCACCATTAATTGAATTAATTTTGAAAAGAGGGTAAAAGAGAATGGTTTGACCATATTCGTTTATCACTCAACATCACTCAAACATTGTGGAATTAACGTATGGGAAAACCCGATAAATGTCGATTTTTGATACGTGGAAACAAAATATGTAATACAAAGTATACGTTTCTATTTAAAATAACAAAATAACATGATCTTCCGGTAGAAAGCTTGGCAGTCATCTTTAGAGTCTTTTGATTTACAATTTTGGATCGGATATATCCTGATTCCAAACTTTCAAATATATAGAAATAGTGGAACAGCAATAACTTCTAATAGAACCGTTCTGTGAGAACCCTGAATTACCTAATATTGTACGACAATCGGATGGTGGTGCAGATCTGGATTATTGTCAAGTGATGTTGTCAAGGGATGGCAATCCAGAATTTGAACGATCCACATGCCATTCCACAAAGGGTTGTAGATGCATATCACAAAGTGTCACAAATCAAGCAGAACAAATCCGTAAAGAACTAGCAAATTATTTTTTAAATTTCTAAACACAGGTCGCAACAGTAGGTACATTTAAATATTTAGTAAACATAACATAAATTAAATAATAGTATATTATTTGACGAGCACATAACTAAGGACATAAATCGCGAGCATGAAGTTCATACGCGAGCCGTAGGCGAGCGTGTAAACGTGCGAGCGATTTATATCCGTTGTGTGCGAGTCGAATAGGACGTTTTATCTACGACTCACAAATTCCATTTTATATTAAATATTTTAAATGTATTTTTTAATGATGGCGAGGCGAACTGTCACATAACTGTCATCCACATAGGTTTTGACAGACTTTGACACTAGCGTTGTATAATTATGACAGTGGGTTCAAATAAAGCCATTATTTGAACGAACTGTCATTATTATACAACGCTAGTGTCATTATAATCATTGGCGTGTATCATGATGGGGATTATATAGTCATAGATACGTATGCAATGAACTTATTATACGCGAGTCGTAGATAAAAGTATAAACGTATTTGATCTTATTCTAGCCTGAAATTCCTAACAAATGCCATAGATTGGCAGTAACGTCCATATTTTTATAATTTCCATTCTTATCATTCCAAAGGGAAAAGTATCGGTTGTACTTTGGAGGTTTGAAATTCCTTAATATAAGGTGACCAGACCAAACCGTGCTCCTTTTGTCTGTCGTTTTTTCTTGTTGACCTCTTAACGCCCTCATTTCCTGTTGAATGACCTCCTTATCCTACTTCTGAATTATTTCTCTCTTTGTCATACAAAATACAATTCAAATTGTAAATAATTACAATAAGATCGAGCCGATCTATTCTCATCTCTTTTGACCGTTCAACCAGACTCATCCTTATTCACTAGGCCAATAAAAGTTAATTTTCACGCAATGGATTTATTAAAAAGTTTACAATATGTGATGAACTTGCTGAGATTTGTAGAACGCACGATTCTCTTTCGGATGGTGTTCAAGGTGCTCAAAGTGTTTGAAAAAGAGTGTAATGTAATATGTACTGTAGTTACAAATTTTTAACAGTATTGACTTTCGGTAGCCCAGACGTCACTGAATTATATTATATTGTCATATGATTGCATAGTTTAACTTGCACAGGGTGTCCGGTGAAGGTGTTCCGAAAGTTAGGGAGCTGATACAGGGTGTCACTGCGATCAGAAAGTGTATATGCACTTTTGGCTTTTGACGCTTCATTAAAAAGTTATAGCATTTTTATTTATCTGTTTTATGTTCCCTTAAAAATATTTATTACTGATTACAAAATCGGCGTTGTTTATTTAACAGAAACAAAAAACCACTTACAAATAAGAAACATAAATAAAAGAGTTTTGCAAATACTGCTCAAAATGTTGCCCTTCCATGTGAATGCACATTGCAACACGACTTCCCAAATCCTGCCTTCCCTTTGAAAAATTTCAGGTGTTTCTCGAATGCGATTGCAGGCACCATTTATTCGCTGTGCTGAAACCACTGTACTTCCAAACTGGGATGCGCGGTTCCCTTAGAGCGGAGCGAAGTTATTGAGAAGGACAGCGCAAGCAGTTTGGAAAACGCTGCTGTAGCAGAAATGCACTGCTAAAACAAATAAATGGTGCCTGCAATCGCATTCGAGAAACACCTGAAATTTCAAAGTCCGGCAGGATTTGGGAAATGTGCTGAAATGAGAATTCACTTGGAAGGGCAACATTTTGAGCTGTATTTGCAAACCTCTTTTATTTATTTTTGTTATTTGTGTTTTTTTGTTTCTGTTAAATAAACAACGCCGACTTTGTAATTGGTTATATTTTTAAGGGAATATAAAGCTGAAAAATAGAAAAGCTATAACTTTTTAATGAAGCGTCGAAAGCCAAAAGTGCATATACACTTTTTGGCTGGCAGTGACGTCCTCTATCATCTCCCTAATTTTCGGAACACCTTTACCGGACACCCTGTATACAAGTCTATACCTGCCACGCTTCCTTAAGGGTGTTACAAATGTCGCGATAAAGTCAACATACCCTACCACAGCAAATGCGAGGGGTATAAAAATCGTGTGGCTGCTACGTGGTTTTATGAACATAGTTACACTAGTTTTGGTTTCGGCAAAAAAACATGGTGGGCATTAGTTGCATAAGTCATTTCTTAACCTTCTGAAGGAGTTAGGTGTAATGGGGCGGACACCATTCTCAATATTTATTATTATACTTTAATCAACTCTAAACAATCTGATCTTACGGTAGCGTGTTAATTATCTCTCTCTTACGGAGGCTTCAAATCGTGAGTTCTTTCTCTAAGACTTTGTTAGAGAAGTTTGAACTCATTCTAATTATCAATTACTATTTGCAAGGGTAAATACTTTTCTATAAAAAAGGACAGGTTTTATATTATTCTAAAATGAATATAGCCAAATGAAACCACATTAAAATCGATTAACAAAAATATATGCAACAGTGCAGAACTGCTTACATGAAAATATGAAAGTTAATTCTAAAACATTGATAATATTCTTTTGGCAGAGATGGACGAATCAGCAAGTACAGACAACGAATAAATACCTTATTATTACGGTTGAGCACTGGAAACACGAGACAGCACAGTTTCTATAACTTGGCCCCCATTGGGGCCCTACGCTTGGGCGTACGCTTGACGCACGACCGTCTACTTTCAGAATTCGATGCCAAAGAGAATGATGCTTGTCCGTTTTCTTCTTCCCCGACATTTTCGCCCTAAAACCCTTGACGCTTGCGTTCTAATATCATCCTATGATCCGTCTCATACCAACTTAAATCAGAATACACCAGCGTGCAAATTCAAATCACCATTTCAAACTTACGCGCGAAATCTGATTTATTACATAGGTATCCGGAAAATTGTCAAGTTTTGACTGCATTTATATTGTTCGTCTTATTATTAAATGTGATTCTCAATCACATTTTCAAATACTTGCGGCATGGATTACGCAGCATAATATAAATATGTTGTTACTCTTACGTGCTTTTGACTTGAAAACGATGTATACCATTCTATGTAGTAGATAATTAAAAGATCTAAAACTTTCGTAAAAACATCCATAGTCATCCTATCAATAGAAAGCAAGATAATATTTAAAAAATCCAATTCGGTCATCTTTGATCGTGAATAGCTCTCAACCCAGTCACGATATCGATGGAGACTTTTGTACGTTATTTGTAATACCCAATCAAACGTGCATTCAAAAATCCAGCTGGGTTTGAATTGTTCGACTATTCCCCTATTTTGAGTTGTCAAACTTGTCAAGCTTGTATTTAGAGCTTGTGGCGGATATTTTCAGTGTGCTGTAATGTAAATAATCATATTTTATTGTCTATAACTTCCTTTTCCACGTTCCACTACGTTTCCTTTTATATTAGTTTACAGCTGTCACAATACTTTAAAGTCATATTTCTCGCGAATGCCGATCGGAAAAGTTATTTCTTATTTTTTACTTTCTAAGAATCTGGAGTTTTTCGCTTCGAGTTATGAATTATCCTGTACTTTTTCACTTTTTATGTACTTTTTTTTACAAATAAAACACATGTAGACAGTAACAAACATACTAGGACACGTCAATTTTTAATTATCAGATCCCATACATTTATAAAAAGTCAATCAATCAAAAAATCAAAATCCTTCATTCAATTGTTTTGACTTTTGACGTTATCCACAGTTTTTAAATGGCAACCCCATATTTTTGTTATTGATTATGATCTGATTGCAATGTAGGAGTCTAGACTACATGTTTCGCCATTACGACTTCATCAGGTCTAACTGCAAAAGACTAAATAATAAATAGACAAGTTATCTACATAGTCATAGTCATAGTATTTATTGATGTTATTCGTATACAAAATACGTTACACAGGTCAAGACATAATTTACTATTCAATTTTTACGTACATGATCAAAATTAATTCATAAAATCACAAGACTGGTCCATGAATTCATCAAAGCTGTACACAGCTTTTTTAATAAGAAACCGTCTAACTGCTTTTCTAAAAGCACCCACTGGCAAGACTTTAGCGTTGGATGAAATGGTGTTGTAAAATTTTATCGAATGATAGAAAGTTCCAGTTCTGGATTTATGTAGACGCAGAAACTCATGGCGCAATTTGTCACCAAATCTTGTGGCGTATGGATGAACTGTGTTGATTCTCGTTAGTTTCTTATTATTTTCGTGTGCATACCTAGTTTTACAAAGCACCACTTACCCTCTTCAGTGTAACTTACTTATCAAGCAGCACACGAATACATCGCCTCTGCATTTTAAATATCTGCCGCATATGTGGAGAATGGCCCCAGTTTATTATTGAGTATACGTCATTATAGAATGAAATAGTCTATAGTATGTTATATACAGGGTGAGTTATTAGTATCCCGGCGGTCGATAGTCATCAAATCGTTTGAGAAAGAAACAAATGTTTTATACAAGAGTTGTTTGACTCATTAGTTTCTATAAAATTAAAGTATAAAATTATTTTCATTTATACAGGGTGTTGCATTTAGACGTGACTGAAAGTCAGTAATTTTTTTTAAATGGAATGGCCTGTATATCAGGCCATATTATGAATACTACGGAAGTTGTCTTTCCAACTGTGTAAGATGTACCTGTGTAAAGTAAATAGTTTCTGAGATATTCAATTGTTTGTCAAGAAAATGGCAATTGCAGGCCCTTCTTAAAAACTACGTTAATACTACATTTTTGCAGATATTATCCTAAAAATTTTGTCACATAATAACTAAACCCATAGCAAGATGCTGATGTCATAAAAAATTTGATGCGCTATAGAGGGTGATTGTGGCATGCATCTGTTTTTAAACATTTTTAAATCGTGTTCTCTTGAGATTTTTAAATGGAACACCCTGTATATTATTTGCTAATTGCAATGTCCCTTAAGTTCCTTGTTTTATACTCACTGTATCGTATATCAATTTTTAATAGTTTTTGTGATATTTGGAATTTAAAGGGTAGTATGCTATTTAGTATCTTAATATTGCTTTGTATACAGGTTACTGGGTAGCATGATGTAACACATTTAAAGCGTTATAGAAGAAGGCATTTAGAACCTATTTAACTAGTTTTATACATAGAAAAAGTATTACGGTTATCAAGGTTTTACACAATTTAATAAGTATGTTTTGCAATTTTTACAAACGTACAGCGAGCGAACCTGAAGACCTATATAGTAACTTCAGTTGGCCTCCGAACTAAATCAAAAACAGTGTAGTTTAAGGGGGACTATCGTGAAAAAATTGCTCACCTTTGTGAAAATTGTGCGGAGACGTTTCATTGTAATAGTATGTGCGCTCATACACAAAAACAAACAGAAACGCTAAAGCCTGTCTTGATGAGCTACGTTTGAGACCGGATTTGTATTCAGTACAAAAAACAACCAACAATATCTACATACTATTGTTAATTAGTTTAAAAAAAGGTTATTTTTCTAGAGAGACTGCTCAAACTTGGGATAATATAAATGATAGTATGAGTAATATTGATAATGTGAATGGAAAGTGGGTTATTTGGAAGTGCTTTTTTGCTATGAATAAAAATCTGAATCTAAAAATGCCCATCAGTTTGTTTTTGTTCCATGTTTGGTTTTTGAATGTGAGCACATAAATCACATCATAGAAAATCTGATTTTCAACACTCAGAAGTCAACAAATTTTGACGATAGATGACCTAAAAGTACAGGGTTTAGGGTTTACTTTAGCAGTAATTAGAAATTTTTAAATCGCGTGTTCGGTTGCCTTAAGCTAGACGGCAAAATATACTTACAAAATTTCATATAAAATTATTAATGTGTTAATAACGGTAATACTCAAGCTGGTTAAATCGTTTCTAAATTATCTCTTCTACCGCCACTTAAAGACTTTACATCAAACTACCAAATACCTTATTCACAGCATTTAAAAATTTACAATTGCATTACATTTTCGTTAAATTGCAAATATCACAAAAAATAGTAACATTTGGTGTATGTCATACTAGATGTAAATTGGAGCGAAATAAAGGGTTATTACACCCAACACATATTATACAGGGTGTTCCATTTAAAAAACTAGAGAAAAAGCCATTTGAAAAACAAAAAACATCAAAATCTACTTAGTTTAATGAACATGGTGTATCTAATATCTTTGGATACTATCATCTACCTACTGGCTTTGACTAATGTCTCACATGGTTTAAAGGCAAAATCGGCAAAAAAGTACCGCTTTTACATAGTTTTTAAAAACATCCTGCAACGGGATGATTCATCCGTCATTCGGATGAAGGCACTTAGCGCCTCCACAGGGCTGTCACTGACAACACTTGCGGTATCATTAGCAAGAGATCGTTAATATAAATAAAAAACCATACAAGACCTAGCACAGAACATATCAACGTTGCGATTATAATAAATTCTCAGTGGTCTTCATGAGGTTTAAAAAAAATACATAAAATATCATAATTGCCACTAATATAAAATACAATTAAGAATATTATGATTTCTGATCGCTGGTTTCGAGTTTATTGGTATTAAAATAAAAACAATCTTCTATTGTTTCTGAAAATGCTTTTTTGACGATAATTTTGGAATAGAAATTCAATTTTTTGTCACTGGGCAAAATCACAAAAGATCAAAATAAAATAAGCATGTGGTATCTAAACGGCACGCACAACACCTCGACACTGCAAGTTCTGGAAAACTGATAATACTCTGTATTCAAGGGCGTAGCCAGGGGGGGCAGGGGAGGTGCCCCCCCCTGGCGCTCAAAATAAAAATGGTCAAAATTGTATTAGGTACATAATAAATTTACAAAGACACATAACATGTACTTTAAAAGCCAGTTGTGATTATTTTATGAGAAAATGTAATTTAATAAATTACCGTCGAGTATGCAACTCAAATACCAGTACCTACCTCCAAATCTCAATACAGGGTGAGGTATTTATTGTTAAGTTGATTTATTGGGAATTAATAGAGGAATTGTTTTGGCAACCGACAAGTAAGTTGAAGTAAAAATTTTAGATTGCTTTATTACAAATAATCTTATATAATAATATAATGTTATTTGTAATAAAGCAATCTAAAATTATATCTTCAATTTACTTGTCGGTTTGGCAACCACTATATATCTACTTTGTATATTACTGAAGCCTGTGTGATGTGTAGTTATTGAACGCGATAATAAAGCAGTGTTTTTTTTTGCAATGGATATAAGAAACTATTTTACTAAGTATTAGTTATTATTTGGAAACCAGTGTTATATCGTCGTATGATTGGGTGATTAGGATTACTGGTCCTAAAGAGTATTACAGTTATAGGATTACGTGATTACAGTGTTATCACTGTATCCGTAACACTGTAATCACGTAATTATTGCAGTTTATGTGCATATAGCTAAATATTACTTTAGATTAGTCTAATTTTGTTGAGTTTCGAGTTTGGTCTCGTTTGGCAAATGTCAACCCGTTTACCTATAGTTTGTCTTTTAAGCAATAGATGGCGCTATGGCGGTTCTTGCATTAATTCGCTGTTCGCAAATAACTTGGAAATTATGATATATTAGTATTATTGATCTTGTACACTTATATGTACATTTTGATACATTTGATACATGTCCTCCAAGAATATTTGTTTCGGTAGCATGCTCAGCGTTCATCGCAACATTGCAAATGAAGACCAAGAGCAATTCAAAGAATCTGTCCTGCAGAAGTTTTCCGAAAACAAGCGGAAACTTAACATTACGTAATGTTTTATTAGCATATTTCATATTATGTACATACCTCATACATATATTTTTATAAACAAAAAGATATGCGATAAGAAATATTTATTTACGTAAATTTTGGTATTTTTCTGACTCCTTGCCCCCCCCCCCCCTGTAAAAACTTCTGGCTACGCCCTTGTCTGTATTGTTGAAACAATGTAAAGAAAGGAATTAATTTTACAGTGTAAAGAGGGTTAATTTCCGTATCATTGCATGTGACAGAATCATAATATAAAATCAAAGAACACTCCGTAATGTTCCTAAAATGATTTACATTCGTTCTTTTTTTGTGTAGAGGGGGCCCGGACCACAAATATGTCACACAGTCACGCGCCCGAACATTTCTGTTGGCGGCACTGGTTATTGGCATGTAGTTTGCACAGATGCAAAGTGTATTTGTACAAAATTTGAACCAGTATAATGCGTGGTATAATGTAGGATGAGTAAATCGTTCACTAGCTCTTAGTCTATAATACAAAGTTTAAGAATTTTAGCGGTGCTTCTAATAACTTAAATAATTATATATTTATCATTAGCAGCCTTGATATCACATTTGTTACACAATTAAATTGATAAATCATTTGCTGAGGGGGTCTTTCGTCTTTGGAAGGTTTAACCTTTTACGACTTTCTGGCCCCAACAAAAATGGGGGCTCTCGTTTCATGGGCCCCATTAACCTTTTATTACTTTATGGCAATCTTTTATTTGTTTCTGTTTAATTCCACTCCTATATAAATTCAGATACAAGTGTATCACCAATTAATTACATTATGAATATTTACGATGAAATGTTGTTTCACTGAAAGATGTGCTGTTACAAAATTCCATTTGCGAGCTCTCACAAGCATGTCCGTGAAGTTAGCAATGGATTTAGAGTGGATTTAGATTTAGATTCATATATCGAAATTTACAGTCGGCCAGACAAATATTGCGCATGAATGAGTTTTCTCTAAAATGCAGTAAATTTGTTACAGCAACGACAGGTTATCGTAGTACTAGTGATAATAATACGATGTATATGTAAATATTGTCATTTATAGACATTAGGGCCTGAACCAAGTTCAAATATTTCAAGTTAAATCGAGCGGCGCAGAAAGACAATATTAAAAATTATTCTTTCTCGAAAAGTAAGGATGACGTATTACCAATTCTTTTAACATAGCTTAATTGGATAACACTAATTATGAATACGCGGTGGAACCATCCAAATCCGCCGTCTGGCTAGGTCAAAAATATAATTGATTATTATCGCCGCGGACTGGCATTATAATAAATATGAAATGTCATTTTTAACTATTAGATGGAATTCCATAAAATGCTAGAATTTATTAGTGTTCGATACAACTACAACATAGGCAACCCATTATACTTCGAAAATCTGCGTAGTTCGCAACTGCGCACGCGCAATGTCTGGCAACAATGCATTGCATCTGGCAGATTCTGAACCGTACAGTCAACTGTCAGATGTGCTTGAAAAACAATAGTGCTGCATAACTAGCGAAAATACCCAGCCGCAACTACGAATCAGTGTGAAAATGTACAAAACCAGCGGCGCCGTGCTCCTAATATCCGCACTTCTAATTATAAACTCCGCATCAGGTATTTTAGGTTAGTATCTGCTCTTATACAACACAAAGAAGTTATTCGCCGTATGTAGTACCTTCGTATACACAATACACACACATACATAGAAACCAGACTCGTCTAGTTGTGCAAATCACGTGATCCTGTATTGTATAGCTTACTGATAACTGTTATCATTCAGAATGTTTTTTTTTTCATACGGTTATTGTTTGGTATTATTTAGGGGTCAATTTATTCTTCCGTCACAGTGTTTCATTCTAATTCTTGTAAAGTAAACTACATACCGAAAATAGCTGACACTCATTATTATAGTATTGGTTCTACTTTGTACCGTGACTAAAGGATTGTCTATCATAAAGCCACAAAATCTTATCATTAGTTTGCGTGAATATCACTTAATGAAAATAGCGGAAACCCAATCATAAAACGCAAATAATACATAAAGGAAGGGCAAAGTTTCACCCGCATCGTTACTTTCACACGAAAGTATTGTTTCCGGAATAAAATTACAATACCGAATACAATTACTTCTAATAAAGAATAGAGATCGACGTGAACACGCCCGAGACACGTCAAATCACACAAACATCAAACAAAAGCACGATTTATTCATCTGTTGTTGTTCGTCTAGGCCAGCTGACTAACGATAAACTAATTTTATTGCAACTACATATCTATAGGTTATATTCGTACTCGGATTACATCTTAGCAACATGCAATTGGCGTGTGAACTTTATCTAAAATCGCACGCTAAATAAATATTAAGTTTCGCTACTGATAAAGCTGTGTTGTGTTTACTAATATTTGTGGATGCATGAGTTGGTTGCGATAATTTTATTTTGTAGCAATGCGGTGGCCTAGCTTCCGAACTAAAAATATCGGTTTTATTTCATTTAAGGTTATGTTGTCGGCCTTTGATAAATCATAGTGTTGAAACTTTCCACTACGTACTTGAGTCAGATTTATTTGTTGTTTTGTTTTTCGAATAAAGGTTATGTTGCGTATGTATACAGTCATACGCAAAAGTATTCGGTCACCTCCGTCTCTTTAAAATCCAGATTTGATAACTTCTGGCTTAAGCGGTTGAATATATTTTATATACACAAACTGTTTAAAAAAACATAAGCTAAATTGCATAACCAATGCCATAAGAAATAAACAATATTGGAGAATATTAAATACGGCATACTTATGATGATAGGAAACAATGTTAATTAGACTTATTAGTGATGAAAGTACATATATCTGTACTGTTGCTAGATTAAATTTTAGCTTAGGTTTTTCTCTAATTCGACGATTGATTTGGCGCATTAGAATTGAAAATCTGATAACCAACTTAAAACTTAATTATGTTGTCAAGAAACAAAAATGCAAAACGTGAAAGGAGTTTTTTATGTTCCTCATATTGAGTTATACAGATGAGTTATAATGATTCATAAGTCGAGGCAAAACAATACATTTTTAGATTCAGCATCAAATTATAAGCAAATAATGCTAAATAACTTTTTCCGATCCGCCTTTGTTTCCGAGATATTACACTTGAGAGTCTAAAGTCTAAAGGCCTTTTTGACAGTAGAGCGCTTGATGTTTCCAGTTGGTTCGAATGTTCGAATTAGTACCATCCAAAATTTAGTTCCTACAATAAAGACTCTTGGATCATATTATTTGGTCTCCAAAACGATGAATCTATCTAGAAACTAGGGAAAACTCTGTAAAAAGACTTTAAAATTTGCAAATACCTACATATTTCTTGATATTTAGTGTAAATTTTCTAAAGAATGTGATTGGTAACGTTTGGTGGCGAGATTGGGCATCACAAAAGCAATCGAAATTATCTGTCATAAGGACTCGTAAGTCATAACTTACAATAATAACACAAAACTGTTTTCCTCTCTTATCTGACAGGATGCTGTCATTAGAACCATCTATGTACACGATTTTTGTACTTTATCATACGCCGTATGATAAAGTATTGTAATCGTGCCGAAAAAAAAATTTGAGTTTTTAGCGGAAATATGTCCTATTGGGTCCCATGAACATATTTGGCCAAGGTACAAAAAAATGTCTGTGTGTATGTGTGTGTACCCGTTTTTGTGGCGACGATTCCGGAGAAACTACTAAAGGTATCGGGACGAAAGTTCATATTTAGAAGTTTCATGACCAAACTTAGAGCTGAAAAGCTTTCTGTTGAAAAAGGTCCAAAGGAACTGGAGGTTTAGTCTTAGCATTTTTGAAAGATTTTGCAAATAAGCCGCCTTTTCTGGAATTTCGGCGAAATAGTTAATTCATAAATTAAAGATGAGGAAATTCTGAATAATTTATGAATATGAAATTTTTTGGTACAAGCAATAGTTTAGCTGCATGAGCAAATTCAATTTCATCGAGATCGGTCGTACTGCATTAAAACTAGTAGCCAAGATATGTCAGAAATTTTGGTTCTAATGACAGTAATGACACTAATGACAACGCTAATGTTTTGACAATAACGTCTGTCAATATAAGCTGCGTTCGGATATTGTATTACACTTTTTACACCCAATAACACGTAAGGGTCATTTGGATGGTGTACCCGGTGTCAACGTACAATATCCGAACGCAGCTTTAATCGACATATCTGTCTAGTTCTACTAGTTTTATTTTAATGCAGACATGGCAGATCTCGATCAAATGGAATCTCATGCAGCTAAACTATTAATTTTATATATAGT
The DNA here is from genome assembly GCA_963966075.1 of Aphodius sticticus. Classification (NCBI taxonomy): domain Eukaryota; kingdom Metazoa; phylum Arthropoda; class Insecta; order Coleoptera; family Scarabaeidae; genus Aphodius; species Aphodius sticticus. Next base: position 27,116,554 of record OZ014508.1, read on the forward strand.
ATGATAAAGTCATGTGCCTGGCCACATCAGATTTTTTATTATTTAGTAATTTAAACGCAGTCACAAGGCATTGAAGACAGATATCTCGGAAACAACCCGATTGGAAAAAATATTTCGCATTTTTTGCTTAGAATTTGTATACCTCTATAACACCCCTAAAATTATTGCACGTATTTCGGATACGCCCTATACAGGCTGTTTCTTAATAACATGCTAATATTTAAGGAGGTTATTCTTGGGTCTATTTTAAGAAAAAAAGCTCATATGAACATACAGTGTGTACCACTTAAGAGTGTTACACTCCATATCTTCATATCTTTTATATTTTTAGTCCAATTTTAGTAATTTTTTCTTTCAAATATCGAACACATACTGCTCTATTTACTGCCAAAAACCCAATTGTCTCCTTTAAATGCAAAGCACCTTGTGATGGCAAAATAAATGGAAAAAATCAAGAAATCACTTTAGGGATTTTTGTATCGAAAAATTTTACTAGTAATAATTGTTCAGAATTGCCCAAAACCCCTAAATCCAAAATTTCATGAAAATTCAAAAATATTGAAATTTTCTTAATAAATAAGTCCGTAAATATTATTTGCATAGGCAGCTGCGCTTAAAAAAGCGTGCTGTGGAAATTTTGTTTGAAATAAAACCTGAACTGTCAAAGTGCTTCAGCTGCTTCCCTTGCTGATCGCGCATTATCACCGACTAATCTTATTATTTCCACCTTTTCGCCGAGTGTAAGCATTGTTATTCATACAATAATTAAATACGACAAAGCACTTTGACAGTTCAGGTTTTATTTCAAACAAAATTTCCACAGCACACTTTTTTAAGCGCAGCTGCCTATGCAAATATTTATTTACGGACGTATTGCGGAATTATTTTTGAAGAGAATTTCAATATTTTTTAATTTTCATGAAATTTTGGATTTAGAGTTTTTGGGCAATTCTGAACTATTATTACTAGTAAAATGTTTAGATAAAAAATCCCTAAAGTGATTTCTTGATTTTTGCCATTTATTTTGCCATCACAAGGTGCTTTGCATTTAAAGAAGACAATTGTTTTTTTGGCAGTGAATGGAGCAATATGGGTTCTATATTTGAAAAAAAAAGCATTGTTAAAATTGGATTAAAAATTAAAAAGATATGAAGGTGTTACACTCTTAAGTGGGACATACTGTATGTCCTAGAGGTCTTAACTTTTGGACTACAGGGTGCTAAAGTTTTAAGAAAAAAATCTGTTTTTTATGATAACTTTGGTATGACCCTAGATATTCTTGTGAAACCAAGTACGCATCTTCTACGCATTTTTTGCTGTACAACCTTTTTTTATTCTTGTCAGTGGCGTTTGTGCTGGAATTGCACTGAATCATTTTAAAGAGAAAAGTGATTACACCCACCTCTGCTTTTTCTGAAAGTAAAATTATTTTTGAAATCCTCATTCCTTTCTGAGCAAATCTTGTCTCTTGATTTTTTTCGTTTGGCGTACGGTTTTCGCATAAACAAATAAAATTCATTCATTTGCATGTTGTTATGAAATTTGTTATAATAATAATAAACTTTATTTAAATAGGAGAGACAATAAAACTCAAATTACAAACAATACAATAACAATTGCACAGAACGCATTTAACACAGATAGGTCATCACATATACAATAAGTTAAGATAACCTTTCAACTACTCTACAATAAACATTTTTTTAGTTCTTTTTTAAACAAATTTAAGCTATTCAATTCTTTGATAGCAGATGGCAAATAATTATATTGGACAATTCCTCTATGAACCAAAGAATTCATTCCTCTCCGGGTTCTGCTTGGTAACACGTGTATATCATTTCGGCACCTAGTCATACACGAATGCATTTCACTGTTATAAGTTATAACTTATCAAGCTAGTAAGATAGTTTGGTGCCAGGCCCTTAACAATTTTAAAAACAAAAACCATCGTCAGATACTCTAACCCAGCGTTTCCCAACCGGTGCTCCGCGGGGCCCTATGAGCGGAGCGTACCTATGCGCCTGACGTGAGCGGGAGAAGGACAGCGAAAGAAGGTTGGGAAACGCTGCTCTAACCTAACCGACTTGCGACTGACTGCCAATTGAGTGTACCCAGCATAAGATCCACAGGAGTGTATCGATTGCACCGTAATATTGTACACATTTTTATCACATTTTATTCTGCATTATCTGGATGGATTGTTTTTGATTGTTGTTAAACAGAAACAATATGCTCGAACAATAGTCAAAATGAGGCTGAATTATAGCATTATATATAATCAACTAAAGAAGCGAATGATAATTAATCTAGGTGAGGATAATTTTTGGAAAAAGCACCTCCGCCTGGATTTGAACCAGGACCCCTCCAATTTCCGGTTGACTGCTCTCCCATTTGAGCTACAGAGGTAGTAGAAATTTATATATATATATATATATATATATATATATATATATATATATATATAATATAATATAATATAATATAATTCTAGTCTGCATTGATATGGACATTGAAATTCTGTAAAAAAAGAACAGTTTTTTTGATATTTTGCGTGTAACATAGGGAAAATGATGTATAAATGTTAAACTTCTATCTACAACAAATCCCAAATACTTTATTTTATCAACAAATTTATTATTATCAAGGATTAAAACGTATCTAGTAGGTAAGAAGCAGATTTTTGTTTTGTAAACAAAAGCAGTTTTGACGGTTGTATACCTAGTCTAGTTGTCACGTATTAAAGTCATCAAAACTAACAATATGTACAGATTTCTTTCTTAAATCTGTAGCACCCTGTAGTTCAAAAGTTATGATCTTTATGACATGTTGATGATTTTTTTCTCTCAAAATGGACCCAAGAATAAACTCTTTAAAGTAGTGTTTTGTTTGTATAGCAACCACCTGTTTTTTTTGTCTCTACGGAACGGTATGGTATTTGAATATTGATAGTAATGCATAACATAAATTTTGCGATGAAAAAGAAATGGCGTTTTCGATAGTCTTCCTTGTCTTCCATCCCTTTTATGAGGATTTTTCTGTTGAATACAGGAACAATGTCCTGCAGAAATAGGGAAGTCTGGCTACCCACCCTCTAGACCTTGAAACATGTCCAGCCCAACTATATATTGAAAAACTTAATATTGTTTCAGGTGAAAATGCGACCGTGTCAAAGCAGGTGGGCAATGAGAAAATTGATCCTGAGCCTCCAATAACACCTCCCACACCAGACCCATCTTCGTCTACTACCGTCCCTTCAACAACAAAACCGAGCTCAACCACGATAACACCCTCAACAACTAAACCAACTACTAAACCAACAACCACCGAAAAACCAACAACCACCGAAAAACCAACAACAACTGAAAAACCAACAACCGAAAAACCAACAACCACCGAAAAACCAAGCACCACGAGTACAACCGCGGCTCCTTCGACTACACCAAAACCACATCCGAAACCGGATGTTGGTATCTGGTCAGTCAACACCACGGGAAACCATTCTTGTATCGTCGTGCAAATGGCTGCGATCATTGATCTTGACGTAAAGATCGACAACAGCACTTACGAAGGCCAGATGTTCTTACCAAAGGATGCCTATGTATCCCAAGGCAACTGCGGGAACGATACTCAAACCATAACTTTGACCTGGTCTTACGATGTCAATATCACTAATAACAGCCTTACGCTTATGTTCAAGAAGAACAACAGCAAGTTTGATCTGGATTCGTTAAACTTGAACCTTACGTTGGATAAAGTGCATGTCATCAATGGTGAGGCTTATTTTAATTCTCAGTAAATAAAAATATTTTTAATTATAAAAATATAATATATAATATAAATAAGATTAGTCTAAGTTCAAAGGCTTTTTTTATGTTTAAAACTAAACAAAGTATAGATACTGCAGAGATATTTTTGATGTCTTAATGCCAAGTGGATACAGATCTAGGAACCAAATATGTGATGCAATCTATTAAAAAATAACATAGATCAGGATTTTTGTTTTGGTTTTTGACTGTTTATATTGTATTGATTGTGAGGAATATTAAAATTATTGCAAAAATGAGTTGATTTGAAAATACTGGGTTGTAAAAAATATATGTAGGTACAATAATTGGCATCTATATAAATGAGGTCAAAATAAAGCCAAATTCATCATTAATATGGCCACGCCCCGAAAATGAACCGGGCATACAAGGTGTGCAGTATACAGGATGTCTTGAAAAAACTTTTTTTTTGAAATTAAAAATTTCAAGTTGAAATAAAGTAGTCCCTGTGGACCCTCATATACCACAAACAAAATTGGCACAATTGAATAATATTTAGGTCTCCCGCAGGAGGCCTAAACTTTATGATTTTCTTTAAAAATTCGAATGTTTTCATATTTTTTTAAATGAAATATTAAGTGGTTTTCTTTCTTCAAACCCTACATGTCCGCACATAATAAAAAATTTAATGACAAATAAAATTTTATCAACATTTAAGCACTTTTTTAAACATTTTTTAAATTATACGAAAATGGTCATTTCTTCAAAAATTGTATCGAATCTAAATAAACTGCAGGCGATCTAAATGTTGCATTAGAGTAATATATTTTTGTATACGGTAATTTCACACCTTATTGTTAAACTTTTTATATTTGAAAAAGAAAAATCACTTAATCTTTCATTGAAAAAGAAATCTAATTCTTAAAGAAAATTATAAACTTTACGTAACTTTTTGTAGTGTATATAGCTCCATAGGGACAACTTTTTATCAACTTGAAATTTTGAAAAAAGAAAACGTTTTTTCGATACACCCTAGTGAACAATCTTAGTGTGAATGTAATGATATCTTTTTTATTTCAAGTGTTTTATCTCTTGAATGTGGTAAATGTGTACATGGTTGTCCATTTGTGTGTTTATCAATTTTATTATCTAAACCGAAATTTCATCTTTTTTAATTTTGAAGATAAAATAAAAAATTCATATATTGATTTTGCAAGGTTTTGTCAGTTTGAGAATTATCTTAATCTGATTGTGATGATGATACAAATGTTTAATTCCATTGCATATTGAGATAATAATTATAAGCAAATATTTCATTAGCCAATTTTAAGCCACATTATTAATTAATAACAAACTTTGTTATCTTGGGAATTAAAATTGATGGTTGACAGCGTTTGGTGTTCAGAATAGTTTTGGGAACATATTTCAAAAATTTATAAGATGTGTTTTAAAATTTTGCAAATGACATCACTTTTAAAAAAGGAAGAAAGTCATACCAGCCTTAAAATTATCTAATAATATTTAATTTTTGTCATCTAACCCTCCTTTAAAATCATTTTCTATATTATAAATTAGTATATTACCCCAGTATATTACTTTCATTGCAAATCATAAAATAGAGTACACAAAATAAACAAAAAATGATTTAAAAAAATTACAAACTGTTGAGCTCAAAGTCTCATATGTGGCGGAGTTTTTGAAGCTGTACTGTACTGTGCGCGTGGTGGTAAACGTCATCCATAAACTATCAAGACGAAAAGATACAGTGACCTTATATAACGTGAGCTAAGGTTCATGGAAACCAATGTAGGAACTTTTTGCATGTTGATTTATAACGTACTGATGATATAATTTTGTGTTGCCAGGGCTCAAAAACAAAGAATTGTTTGTTAGACTTTTTTAATTTATTCAATATTTTGCCAATAATTTTGGCTATGGGGACTACATCAAACAAAGATAAAATATACCAACATTGCTACAATCTAAGAGGAATCAAACTACGTACCAATTAATTGTCCTAAAACATAGACACATGTAACATAGGCAACTGCATTTTATATACACGATGGCAGTGCAATTATTGTGAATTATTGTAGGTTTTTGTCATAATACTATGTTCTTTTTTTAAGTTTAAATGGCTTTAGTCCTATGAACCACCAACCTGATGTTTTGTTTTAAAAATTTTGTAAAGGTAACATTTATGCCCGTTTGCACCGTATTTGCTAAGCCAGACTTAACTTTAGGAATGACTTAAAACCAACCGAGCTTAAGTCGGCGTTCATTTGCACCGCATATGTGTAGGACATTCCTATCTTAAGTTATGCATGATTTGGCAACAAGGTAAAATTCTAGTAATATTGAGAGATGTTGGTACCAATCTGAGTAGTATTCTGTCAATTGTGAAGTTTACAGTCATATTTTTTCGCTAGAATATTTTGGCGGCCAATTTGAATTACTTTGATAATGGCAACAAGTACTGATGTATTAGCAACACACAAAATTTTACGGTTAAATTATAATAATTTATTTTCCTTTCGTAAGAATAGACTTTAAAGCCTGGAAATTATGCTAATAAATGACCAAAATCATTTGATCAGGTTCATTGAATGACAGCGGTCATAAGTTATTTTGACAGATGTTACAATTCAAACTCCATTCAACCACTCACGAGTACGCAATCCGTTGCCTATAATTAAGCCAGCTGTAAGCCGCCGATTTTCGTCGGCCTAACTTAGGTCGTTCTTAACCTTAGTTACGTGACGGATTGGTGACTGTGCAAATGAAATCAATGACTTAAGTACGATCCCATACTTAAGTAAAGCTTAATACATACGGTGTAAACGGGCATTAATATATTACCTTGTTGCTTTAGGGTCGACAGCGTTTTTGTCGTTACTGGTTGATTTGTGGGAAAGGTTCCGATGACTAATTCCTGCAAGTTTCTACTATTTCTTTGCTTTGGCACCTCGTGTATATAAAATGCCTTTGTCTGCATTACGTGTATCTAGGTTTTAGGACTATTTATTGGTAGGTTGTTGAAGCCAAAATTATTGGGAAAATATTAGATAAATAAAACATCTAACAAACAACACGTTTGTTTTTAAGCCGCTTTTTTTAACTTGTATCTCTTTTCTTACTCTAACGCCAAATTTATTTTTCCGACATATGGTAACTTTTCCCAGATAGCATCACATATACTGTTGGATAAATAAATGCAAAGATGTTATATTATAAGATTATTGAAATGAAAGCAACTATGACCATTTCTTTAGAGAATAGCAGCCTACTCATTAATAGTTAGAGGTTATGCTACTGTTTGTTATTACTATTATTATTAATATTATACAGGGTTAGCCAAAATTACCGGAGCACCTAAAGAATTCAAATAAATGTTTTTTTACTTTAAACAATCCATCGTTAAAATATATTTTTGATATACAGGATCTTCATTTTATTATACAAATTTTGTAAACTTTTTTTTTTCAAATGGAACAGCCTGTATATTTTTACATTTTGTAATTTTAGGACTAATTCTAAATATTTTTTATTAAATCAATCTTTTTATAAAATGCATCATTTTTCAGTTTAAAGCAATTAATTAAAATTAGTCAAAATTACCAGAACACCTACATAACTCATTAACCGCAAAAATTTTCAAAAAAACATTCAAACAAACGTTTTTTGACATTAAATAACCTATCATTAAAATATATTTTTAATATACTTGTGTTCATTTTATCTTTTTCAAATGGAATACCCTGTATATTTTTACATTTTATAATTCTAAGACTTATTCTAAACATTTTTTATTATAATAAATTTTTTTTAAAATTTCATCACTTTTTAGTTATAAGCAATTAATCAAACTTACAAAAAATTTGTAGAAATTAAAAATAAAAATGTCCAAGACGTTTGATGAGAAAAAGGAAAAGTTTTCCATACTTCCATAATAAAATAAACAGCCTGTATATTAAAAATATATTTTTTAAGCGGGAGCTTGTTTTAAAAAATGTTTTTTACGGTTGGAGAATTATGTAGGTATACCGGTAATTTTGACTATTTTAATTAGTTGCTTATAACTCAAAAATGGTGCAATATATTTGAACGATAGCTTGTTTAAAGTCAAAAATCTTTTGTTTGAATGTTTTTTTTTATTTTTTATGGTTGGAGAGTTATGTAGGTATTCTGGTAATTTTGAATAATATTAATTAATTGCTTCAAAAATCATGCATTTTAAAAAAAGAAAATTTTAATAAAAAATGTTTAGAATAGTCGTAAATTTACAAAATGTAAAAATATACAGGGTATCCCATTTGAAAAAAAAAATTTACGAAGTTTCTATAATAAAATGAACACCCTGTATATTAAAAATATATTTGAACGATGGATTGTTTAAAGGAAAACAACATTTGTTTGAATTTTTTTTGAAATTTCTTACCGTTGGGGAATTATCTAGGTGTTCCGGTAATTTTGGCTAACCCTGTATAAAACACTAACAAGTGGTGTACTGTTTGTTTTTTTTTCATTTTACGGTTTTAGTAACTTTTACTAACCTCAAAAGATTTATACCAACACGAGGTAAACAATATTACTGCACAAATATTACTAGTCACGTGGAATTCAGACATTAAAATTTACTCTATAATTATTTCTATCCAATTTACATTACTCATATTATTACATAAACAGAGTTATTTTATTTTTAGGTACAAACCAAGTTGTTGCTTTGGTCCACCAGAAGAAGGACTTTGAGACACCGGTAACCATGTCGTACAAGTGCGACAAGATGCAAAAGTTGAATATGACGTTACCCGCAAGTAACGTTACCGTTGAGGGCTCTGTTACTATTAGCAACGTCCAGTTCCAAGCGTTTGGTAACATGACTGACATGAAGTTTGCCTCTGGTAAGTTACAGGATTATTTGCTTCAAGTTTTTGTCTTTTTGGAAAAATAAATAAATAAAAAGGAAATCCTAACCACAAAATTAAAAATAAAATATTAAAAATAATTTATTATTAAGTTAGTTTTGTAATATATCCTCAAAAAATATTAAACAAATAGCAAAAACTTGACCACTATTATAGTCCAGAAGGATTAGATCTTCACTTAGGACAAATTCTTGCGTAAGGAGACTTGGGGAAAGCTTTTCTTTTGGGCATTAGGAATGTTATTGCAAAAAGTCTCCCGCTGTAAATACTGTGCTAATGATGTAATATTCCTGCACTATTAAATACTAACGGTTTAGGAATTTTGTACCCTTATTAAGGCCTAATGTCCAAAATGGGAATTTAACGCCTCGATACTCATACTCATACAACTGATAATGTCATTTTAAAGAGGAGAAATGTGGGCATATTACAGGAAACAATTTCTGAAATATATTGAAAGATGTGGGTATGCGAGGTGGTTAAAAAATGGTTCCGAAAATTGAGATACCATGTGCTTTGATGGGCTCCTCGATTTTTGGTTGTGGAATTGGTTATTCTCCTCAAACTTCTTTTTGAAACTTTTACAGTGTATTCTTTAAATGTTTTGCAATTAAAATACGTAATAATTTATATTTTTTTTAATATTTAAAGGCCATTTATGTTTGAAAATTTTAGATTGTACCTTTAAAACATTAACAAAATCTGAAATGCAAATAACCTCTAAATTAACAAAAAAAAATCTGATGTGGCCAGGCACATGACTTTATCATACTATATATAAAATTAATAGTTTAGCTGCATGAGATTCTATTTGATCGAGATCGGCTGTCTGCATTAAAATAAAACTAGTAGAACTAGACAGATATGTCGAATAAAGCTGCGGTCGGATATTGTACTCCGCTGACACAGGGTACACCATAGACAACGTATACTTATAGACCTGCAACAGTCGGCTTTGGCCGTGACCCGATTTTTCTGCGTGAGAGTGATAGAAGAGAGAGAGAGGTTGTCACGCCACTCTCAAACAGAGATGGCGCTGATGCTCAACCGCCTCAAAGAATCCTACTTTAGCTACGTACAATTTATAGGTCCGGGAAATAAAAAGCGCGTTTTTCGAATTAACGTCTTGTCCAATATACATACTTAAAACAATATTTAAATGATACTGTCATGAGTAGACACGCAAAAACTATGGTATCTACGATGAATGACTCATTTAAATACAAGCTTGTTTTCGTATGCAGATTGGACAAGCCGTAGTCAATAATTAATCATTAATTAAAGGTCTTGCAGTGCAAAATTTAATTAATATGTAATTACTTCGAAAAACGCATCTTTTTATTTCACCCACATAACTATGCATTGCAAGTCCTATGCATTCAATTTATTTAGTTGATGGGCGAAATAAGAAGCAATCATTGACAATAATACATATTTATTAACAAAAACACATATAAACATTTAGACAGTCGATTTTGGGCAAAATACCTTTCAAATGCTGGTAAGGAATCGCATCATGCATTAAATTTGTCCTACAGATTCTACCAGAATTTGGAACGTTCCACTTTGTTGATAAGTGCAGGTCACACTCTGTAATTCTTCCTGAGGCGCACAAGTCCCAGGTTTCACAAATCCGCTGGATTAAGTTGATTCAACCAAAAACCAAAGAGCTGCAAGTCAAATTCAATGTTACTTAGTTTAATAGTAAAATGTGTCTTCAATAATTGCGGACAGCTCTGAGAATATAATACAAACAATAAACTACTTTATCTTTACTTACATTTGGATCCTTTGCAAAAGTATGCTTATGCATTGCTTTTCCGGTTGACGGACAAGTCCGTACGCAGCACTGACATATCATATTGACATTAATTCAAATACAAACACGACGAACCACTACGCATGTGTCACAATGACAAATAAATCCTTGCGGTTCGATAGTACGTTGCCGATATTATCGACATAGTGACAACAACGCCATCTCGGTTTGCGAGTGGCGGAAGAAAAATTGGGATATGTCAAAAGTGCCGGAGTGCCAGCCGCATGGGGTACACTGTCCAAATGACACTTACGTGTTATTGGGTGTAAAAAGTGTACGGTATACTATATCCGAACGCAGCTTATATTCACATAAAGGAAAACCGTGCTTTTATTGGGTTGTTAGAGCTTGAAATAAAAGTGCCAACTAGATAGACCTTTTCATTTATTCCAATATTTCGCCAGTAAATTCTGGCTTCTTCAGGGAACTAAAAACAAAATTGCACAATACCTGAACATGACAGCACTACAGTCTAAAAATGGATGAAACATACCAAATAACAGTCTCAACACAAAGTCACAATAATCGACGATAACGGCATTAAACAGACAAATACAATGTACCAGTGCAAACGTTCAACTAAGACTGAAGGACTCGACAAGGTGTTTTTTCCTTCCCATACATTCCAAACTGCACACAACCGGTAATATTCGAATAGTCGCAAAATATTAAAAAAGTAAAAATTAAACAACCTGAACAAACTGACAAACTTACAAACGACTACATAATATCACAATGATACAACATGACAAACCAAAACAAATTGAGGACACGAAAATGACAACTTCCACCCTCTTAAAAAATTAATTCACTGATATCAGCTACAGCTATGGTGGTACTATTTGCGTCAGTGAACTTATTGTAATCTAAATTTAGTAAAAAACTATAAATATTGCTCAAATTTTCTGTGTCCGATCGCAAGTTCATGGCATCGCTCGTCCCTTTTATTCCAATCATCTCAAAAACGAGCCTCTCACGCAGGTTACGCTTTTTAAACAGTATTTTAACGTTGTCGAAGTCGATATTGTGGCTTTTATTTATGGCATGCTGAGATAAAGCGCTAGTTAGTTTGTTATATTCACAGTAGGTTGTCAAAACATTTGCGTTTGACACTACGTACTGTCATTAGAATCATATCTGACATATTCTGGCTACTAGTTTTAAAGGAGTACGACCGATCTCAATGAAATAGAATTTGCTCATGCAGCTAAACTATTGATTGTACAAAAAAATGTCATAGTGATAAATTATTCAGAATTTCATCTTCTTTAATTTATTATTTAACTATTTCGACGAAATTCCAGAAATGGCGGCTTATTTACAAAATGTTTCAAAAATGCTAAAACTAAACCTGCAGTTCCTTTGGACCATTTTCAACAGAAAGCTTTTCAGCTCTAAGTTTGGTTGTGAAAGTTCTAAATATGAAGTTTCGTCCCGATACCTTTAGTAGTTTCTCCGGAATCGTCGCCACAAAAACTGGTACACACATCCACACATACACACACACACAGACATTTTTTTGTACCTTGGTCAAAAATGTTCAGGGGACCCAAAAAGACATATTTCCGCTAAAATTTTTTTTGGCACGATTACAATACTTTACATACTGCATATGATAAAGTAAAAAGTAATTTTAATTGACCTTATTTTTTGGCAATTACCATTATTTACCAGTCTTTAAAAGAATGTTTCTACTTTTTTCTTTATTTTCAGCGAAAGATTGTGAGCCGTACGAAACGCCTGACATAGTGCCAATTGCTGTTGGTTGTGCGTTGATTGCTCTGATCGTGTTTGTGCTGATCGGCTACTTGATAGGAAGAAGGAGGAACCAAGCACGCGGTTACTTGTCCATGTGAGTCTCCAAATCAAACAAAAAAAGAACGCAAGTTAATTTGATTAGAAGGATATGTCCGCCGTCAGATCGTTGCTTTGTTTCCGTTTGTCCGTCAGATTAATTTTTTACTAATTTAGATTGGTCTCGAATAAAAGCTGAAAAAAGTAATTGTTAAAAAAAAGCGAGCGTAGTTGTTATCGTTAGTGTAGAATTAATCTGATATGTTTTCTTTTTAGTTTTTTCATTCGTTTACGATTCTGCGTGTGCTCAGTTGTTTTAATTAGGTATTACTTCTTGGGGGCGTTAACGTTTGGTATTAGCGTTTGTTCTGTCCGCTTGTCCTAAAGGATTTGTGTTTCTGCGCTTTTTATCACTACAAGAGTATTTTTCTTTTGGTTTTCCAGGGTCGAGGAATAACCCTAATACCGAATTTTAACACCGCTACCGATTATTAGTTTTTAATCAATTCGAAAATTGCCGTTGATCATCCAAAACGATGATTAAAAGGAGGTAAACCGGAAAAAGTAGTTGGAATACAGTTACGTATCTTTGCCTCATTTTCAATATTGTTTATATTTTAGACCTTGAACAAGTATATTATCTATAGGTGCTCTTTGCAAACCGAGGTAGGAAACTAGTCTGAAAACCGTGAAAAATTACGCGTATTTTACCTCGGTTTCCCTGTTTTCCATTAATTGATATCTGCAAAGTATAAAAAAAAATATTTGTTATAGTCATTCGTATCTTCCTGCTTTATTGAAAGTAGTTTTCTTTTGTATATTCCGTCGTATATATTCTTCAGTTTTATTTGCTCTCTCTAGCTGTGTTAAAGTAGTAGCGTTTTCACAAGAAAAAAGCATAAAAAATGTAAAGGATCACCGTTATCCCCTTGATCCTTGTTTGTTAAGTTAGGTACGTTGGTTTTGCCAACGAGTAGATTAACTGTACGGCCAATGTCCAGCCTTTACGTGCGGACGCGGGACAGTGCGATTTGGCACTCTCCTTTTTTTTCTGTTGTTTTTTTGGTTTTTTAATTGGTACGAATTATGCCGTGTGCAGGCTGTGATGATGGAGTAGTTTATTGATGATCTTTATTCTTTGTTATTATAATACTGATGTAAAAGAAAATTACTTTGAATAAAACTTATTACTAAGCCAAATGGTTTTTATTTATTTTAGATTCCCACCCCTTCTATAAGTAGTTTTTATAAGTAACACTACAAACCAATTTTCAAGAAGCATAGTATACTAGGTTTGCTTATGATATAGATTAGTTTATGTAGAAATTTTATTCATTCTTCAAGGTAACATTTTGTTTACTTGAGGTTATGTAAAGCATGTTTTTTTCTTAAATGTTATACCAATTATTCTACGAGTAAGTATCAACTTTGCTGCTTACTGTATTACAAATTACAGTACAGAAATATAATTTAGTGAATTAAACACTACGTTTTAAGAGTTTATTATTAAATGTGTTTTAATGTTTCTAGATTTATGTTAGGATACATATTAAAAAGGAGAAAATTATGTTGTCGAGTGGTAAGAATAACCTTATAGCTTAATAATATGAAGACATACAGGTGGGACGTAAGTTTTAAATAAATTAAAAATTACAGCCACAACCTGGATTTGAACCCCTGGGACCTTTGCGTCGCTAGCACAATACTCTTCCATCTGTGGTAGCGACGTAAAGGTCCCTGGTTGAAATCCAGTATGGGCTGTAATTTTTAATTTATTTAAAATTTACATCCCACCTGTATGTCACCATATTATTAACCTATAATATTACTTTGACAGTATGTCGTTAAACATTTTCAGTTGGTAAGAATAACTTTCTTCAAGAGAAATATGAAATCACTGCAGAGGTTATTAGAATGAAGTACACTAGTTAGTTCCTTTGTATATTACCTACTTTTATGAATTTTCCTATCTTGATAATAACACTGCTACATTTTGCAAACTATATTTACTCAAAATGACACGTCATTATCAAATTTGGTAAGGATTATCTAAAAAAATAGTAGCTTGCAGGCTGATATGAAGTTTGAACCTTGTGCTTAATGCTATGAAAACCCATTGTGCCTGGTTTGTTTAACTTTTTTTTGTAATGTGATTGAACTCACACCCGTTATATTTAAAAAAAAAAAAATGGGAGTACAGGATTTTTTCGTACTTTGGGAGTGTTTTAACGTGACATGATTGAGCCCTTTTGCTACCAGATTTGCAATCTATAATCGCAGAACAACCAGAATGGTGTTTATCTGCTACTGTCAAAAATCATGAAACCGAAGTTTATTGCAAAAATTATCTGTGGAGAGCCTACCAAATGACACAATTTTTAATCATCATTTATTTACTCATAAAATATTGTATGACCAAAATTCCCTAGTTTTTTTTGAGAATTGTTACACATCAATTAAGTAACCTCATTTCTTTATTTTTCTATAACATAGAAAAAAATCAATGTGCGATGTTTATATCCTATATTATTGGGAAACACTATGGCATGGGAAATTGATTTTGACTAGATTTGGTTTGAGTTTTCTAATGACTAAAGAACACCGAAACATGTTATTGATAACGATTATTACTCAAAAAACATCAACAAAATGCTATCATACACATGCGCCATATGCCAATGCAAAACATAATAACTCATGATTTCCTTTCTAGGTTTATGCAAACTAAAAAAGAAGAAGACTACATTCCGATGAAAAATTTATCATGTTTTCAGTAACCGTCTCCACTACTGCATTTACACTACACGCTCCCTAGATTTACGTACCTACATAAGCAAACATAATTGTTCACTATTTTGTAATTTGTACATGTAACACCAAATAATTAGATATTGTGAACCTGTATACTCTTTGCACTCATATACGTACAAGTTTTTAATGATTCAAAAAGTACACAGGTGCTACATAACAGCTGATTTTTTTATTATGGAGGTGCTTGTAAAGCACCTTAGGCACTTTGTGAAGTTTTCTCTTTTGTGAAGTTTTACGCTGCCTGCATGACTCGACTGATTGACTGTTGTGAATGTGATCCTCATAAAATATTGTGATAATAAATTGATAAAACCTTTAAGTATTTTATAGGATCTGATGTGGGCCAGATGCGCAATTGTTTCACGTAATTACGACTTTGGATGAGCTGTTTCGCATTTGGCATTATTTTTTAATTTCGTTGTTGTTCTCGATAATCTACTTATTTCTGTTTGTGATTATTATTGTGTAAGTGTATAAAATATTAGTAGTTTACTTATATCTTATCTTAGGTTCGTTCTACTTATTGTTTAATTATATTCTCAGTATTAAATAAACCAATTATTAAATTTATAGAATTATTCATTATAAAATTATTAATTAAATCTGAGGGGCTTTTAAAAACTTTTTAATATCATCAAGGAATTAATCTGATCAGATTGATGAAATTTATAGAATTATTAATTTTAGTAGTAATTGATCGATATAGAAATGTGCAACATTTTCCAATTTCACCGCTTATGTATCTTTTCCAACAAATGCAATATCCATACATTCCCACAAAAAGCAACACATGTATAAACAAAAATTGTTGATTTATATTGGTCTATTTTTTTGTTGTTTTGTAACACCCTGAAACATAGGGGGCTCTGGTGGTAGAGCGTTGGTCTACTGACCAGGAGGTCCGAAGTACACACCCAGGACCAGCAAAACATTCGTCCACGGTTGAACACCTCTGGTTGTCGTTATGACAATACTGTCATTTGGCCCTTTGTGCTTTCTCCTCACTACTATACAGTAGTGAGGAGAAAGCACAAAGGGCCAAATTTGGCCTTGGTGCTGCATCTAGGATTGCCAACAGCACGACAATGCTGACCCGGATAGAAATAAGTATGAAGAATAGAAGTGTGTTAAATTAATAAAAAAAATCTGATGTGGCCAGGCACATGACTTTATCATACTATATATAAAATTAATAGTTTAGCTGCGTGAGATTCTAAATGATCGAGATCGGCCATGTCTGCATTAAAATAAAACTAGTAGAACTAGACAGATATGTCGATTAAAGCTGCGTTCGGATATTGTACACCGTTCACACCAGGTACACCGTCCAAATGACACGTGTTATTGGGTGTAAAAAGTGAATACAATATCTGAACGCAGCTTATATTGACAGAAGTTATTGTCAAAACATTAGCGTGTGACACTACCTGTCATTAGAATCAAAAAATCTGACAAACCCTGGCTACTAGCATTGTTTATATAGTATACTAGTTGGTCAACGTACCCCCACCACAGAGCTAAAAACCCTCTCTGCAGAGTATCGCTGCCTATTAGCCAAAAGTAGAATTATATAAACAATGCTACTAGTTTTAATGCAGTACGACCGATCTCGATGAAATAGAATTTGCTCATGCAGGTAAACTATTGGTTGTACCAAAAAATGTCATAATCATAAATTATTCAGAATTTCCTCATCTTTAATTTATTATTTAACCATTTCGACGAAATTCCAGAAATGGCGGCTTATTTGCAAAATCTTTCAAAAATGCCAAGACTAAACCTCCAGTTCCTTTGGACCCTTTTCAACAGAAAGCTGTTTAGGTCTAAGTTTGGTTATGACACTTCTAAATATGAAGTTTCGTCCCGATACCTTTAGTAGTTTCTCCGGAATCGTCGCCACAAAAAAAAACGGGTACATACACACAGACATTTTATTGTACCTTGGTCAAAAATGTTCAGGGGACACAAAAAGACATATTTCCGCTAAAATCTCTAAAAATTTTTTCGGCACGATTACAATACTTTACATCTGCGTATGATAATGTAAAAACACTACAAGGTATTAATATGTTTGATAAGTGATAATTCATAAACAAAAACGTTTTTTAGTGTTATTGCACCTTGGGTCTAATGATATATTTTTTTACTTTATCATACGCAGTATGTAAAGTATTGTAATCGTGCCAAAAAAAAATTTTGAGATTTTAGCGGAAATATGTCTTTTTGGGTTCCCTGAACATTTTTGACCAAGGTACAAAAAAATGTGTGTGTGTGTGTGTGGGTATGTGTGGATGTGTGTACCCGTTTTTGTGGCGACGAATCCGGAGAAACTACTAAAGGTATCGGGACGAAACTTCATATTAAGAAGTTTCATAACCAAACTTAGAGCTGAAAAGCTTTCTGTTGAAAATGGTCCAAAGGAACTGCAGGTTTAGTCTTAGCATTTTTGAAACATTTTGTAAATAAGCCGCCATTTCTTGAATTTCGTCGAAATAGTTAAATAATAAATTAAAGAAGATGGAATTCTGAATAATTTATCACTATGACATTTTTTGGTACAATCAATAGTTTAGCTGCATGAGCAAATTCTATTTCATCGAGATCGGTCGTACTCCTTTAAAACTAGTAGCCAGGATATGTCAGATATGATTCTAATGACAGTACGTAGTGTCAAACGCAAATGTTTTGATAACCTACTGTCAATATAAGTTGCGTTCAGATATAGTATACCGTACACTTTTTACACCCAATAACACGTAAGTGTCATTTGGACAGTGTACAATATCCGACCGCAGCTTTATTCGACATATCTGTCTAGTTCTACTAGTTTTATTTTAATGCAGACATAGCCGATCTCGATCAAATAGAATCTCATGCAGCTAAACTATTAATTTTATATATAGTATGATAAAGTCATGTGCCTGGCCACATCAGATTTTTTTAGATTGTATTTTTATAAAAAAGGTGAATATCGTTTAATAAATATTATTATTTCTTGGGTCGACTTCAGCAACAAGATATACCTAACTAGTTATCGGTTCGATAACTCCTATGCGCCAATAAAATCGATGCAATCCGTTGATCTCTGGGCAATACATAAGTTCTGATTACATATGATATATTTTCAATAATTTACATAAACGAACACTATAAATTTGAAATATTTGAATAATCAATTCCATATGTACCTAATTTCATGTTACTTTGTCCTTGGTAAGTTTACTGGTTCGGTTGGCAACGTTGAAAGTTGAAACAAAAAAAGGACGCATTGGGCAACGCTCTGAAGTTAGCACATAAGCTTGTGCTTCTAATTTCATGATCGTTTACTACGTCAAAAAAGAATCTATACACAGACCTTTGTTTAAATATTTAGTTTTTCCTATATAATATAATGAAGCCCGCTATTGTTGCTGATGAGATGTTCCCTGAAGGTGCGGGGCCCTATATGGATTTGGAAGAGGTAGTAAGTAGTCTGGCGTTGTACATAACCTCAATCCTATCTTGTCTTTTTGCTCATTGCAGGCTGGGGGCACGACAGGAATATTAATGGATCTGGCAGCAAATGAAAAAGCTGTGCATTCGGACTTTTTTAATGGTAAGAAAAGTTATTTTCCTTGACGAATGTGTAAGTTCAGGTTCCGTTTGTTTAGATTTTGAAGATCTCTACGACGACGAAGATTTACAGTAGCAGACGGAATGAATTGAAGAAAACAAGCAAAATGTGTATTTTATAATTTATTTATTGAATTGAGAACATCAGATTATAATTTATTGTTGAAATGGTTCCTGTACCAAATTTAGTTTTTTAATCCCTCAAATACAATCACAGTTCCAGTTCCGAAAAGTAATTTTTTTGTTTTAATTGTACTACTGTTTTCTCACGTTTAGCATCTGTGACCTGTCACGTTAGCCTCTTAACTTAAGAACATGGCGATAGTAAAACTTATAAACTATGCACATGAGAGAATAAAACAAATTTATTGTGCATTACTCTGTAATATAATTAATAATAACTGAGAAGAGAAAAAAAAGACCAGTAGATATATTATTCCCTATTAATAATTTGTACAATAATAAAAATTATTCTAAGTATGGCTTAAGTGTAAATCAGCAAAAAGATAGAGAAACAAAAACAATAAAATATTAAATCACTATATAAACAATCTTTAGAAATATACAAACTTAAATTTACGCTCAACAGGCTTCTTCAAAATAAAACTTACAAACTAAAAGGTTTTTATATACACTTTTTATAAACAAATGGAATTGCTTTTTTTATTATTCGTGAGAATGTTGACAAATTTTTTCTTAAAACCAATAAAAAAAAGAAACAAAATGACGAAAATGTATGACAATTAAAGGGAAAAACAAATTGGTCCTTAAGGTGCGATTATAATATGTTACAGCATTACCAAACTTTAATTTCTCAGAAATACCAGCAATAATAAATGCACCAATTTTTATTAACATTATTTGCTGAAATTTTGGAGCAGAAAATTCTTGATCTCAAAAGTACATTCACTAAAAACTGGACTGGATCCTCGCAGATCACGATTAATAATTAGTTGAAACCATGTCGGAACATACCATCGCACCTCAAACAAGAGTTAAAAAAAATTTCAAAGAAAATGTTGCTTCAATAACTAGTTTATACTTAGTACAAGCACTTATATATCACCTTATTTATAAAATTGGGCAAAAATCTCTCACATCGTTAAACAGTGTACAAAATACTCATTGCTATATCTCATATATAATTTATATATAATGTATACATAACGGTTAGAAAAAAATCAGAAATATTTACAAGTGACAACAATTAAAATGGCCGCCGGTAATTCGACGGAAATTGAGCGACGACGGTGACGGCAAACCGGGGCAAACGCCTACAGATAAAGCTCTCCCCACTTATCGGACAACTACCCTCTCGAAATATCTATCTATATAAAAGTATATATAAATATAATATATATGCTTTTCTTCCGCCGCAAGTATGTACAGATGGCCTCCTGACGTCATGACTACTAGTTGATGTCGCTCGACATGTCCGAGTCCTCCTCGTCAGAGTAGGGAGTGCTCGGGGAGAGGGGGTCGCAGCTCGACGATTGGCGGCTCTCCTCGTCCAGATGCGCCTCCACAAATTCTTCGGCGCCAAACGATGAATGGCTAGGACCGGCACCCGAGAGGTCGTCTATGCTCTCAAATGAACCCTTGTTAGCTGCCAATTCTGCAAAATTAGAAATGAAAAATTAGCTTTTTGTGTGTAAGTTTCAATGAGAGGTTGCACTTTAAGTTTACAAAAGAAATCCATAAAATTGAAATTTGCTTACGGTTAACGTAATCCTGCAGTGCCTTCGGTACAAGAGACCGGAGATACTGGAGGTCCTCCTCGGAACATTCACCCTTGTCTAAACCTAAATTAGAAGAATTTGGGTCATGTCGTTAAAGATTGGTGCACAGTCTTACCTCGGAGCATTCCGATATGTCGGAGCACTTGGCAGTCTTCGTTTATCTCAAACCGATCGTCGAAGTTGAACATGTACTCTTTCCTAAAAATAACAAAAATTAGAAAGATTTAATAATTAAACTAAAAAACTTTCTATTTCAGTTCATGTATTCTTGATACATATATTAACAACAATTATTCTGTGTACTTTAGCCAATAAGACGTCAAATTGAATTTTTCAGCAAAGTCTCTATAAAAACTGTTTCATTATGCCAAATCTGTACCCTTTAATCCCTACATTCTACGTGCAAAACACGTAAAAGTTCTGAGGGGTTTTCTCAGCTATTAGGTAACAGAATCGTTAAAGCAATACATACACAAATAAAAGGTATATAATTTTCTGTCTAGTGGTGGATTTTTGTTTGTTTTTGACAAATCTGTTACTGAATCTGACATAAAATTGACGGATTTCGAGATATTTTTACGGAGAACAGGCTAAAATTAAAAAAAGTACCACATAGAGTTCTAACGTATACCTTCCTCTATGGGTGTACAAAATTTCACATAAGAATACCAAAATCCTAGGGTCGTATTAATAGTGCAACTAAAATCAATACTTAAAATTCTACTTGCGTGATGATTACTTAAGTATCGATTCGCAACTTGAGACACGCATGTTAGTCATGGGAGATCAACGCTTTGGCTAAACAGTACTTGGCCAATCAATGAAATCTCGTATCAGACGGCACGAGATTTGAGCAGAGTGAAGTGTGCGTCAGATGGTACATATCCGAACGTATTAAAAATATCCGCCTGTCAAAAATAACCAAATAAAGCAATGCGTTAGTTTCGTGCAAGGTGTTTGTTTGTTTGTTTATCTTTGACGTCCTTTCGTGTGTCTTTTTGCCATGGAAAACAACAACGAATCAAGAAAAAACAATTTCACCCAACTTGAGAGGAGTTTATTGACTAACTGCATAAAGTCATTAAAATCATTGTATAAAAAATAAGATTTTGATAACATTGTAAGTATACATGTGTAAGTTTGTAACAAATGGAAACTGCTTTTATTATTAATTTCTCAGAAAATTATATTCTTTGAAAACGTTAGTGCAATCTTGGTAAAATTGGTACTCAAACCATCAAATTTTACAATTTATGCATCTTATATGGGGTAGTTCAGAAACTGAATTTGTATTTTAAAGCAGGACAAATTAAATTTGGAGAATAGAAAATCTATTTGTCTATCTTCATAAATAAAAACTAGTCAGAAAATTATCTTCAGCCGTGCTGAAGTTAAAATACCCCCCACCGTAAAAAAAAAACAACTGAACCGATTTTGCTAAAAGACATCATGAGCTATGGGTGTCATCAAGTCTGGTGCAAACTTTTTCATATACCTGTTTCCTACAATCAACGGAATAAAAACACACATACAAGACCTAGCCGGTAACATCACAATCGCTTTCTTCTCCACCGTACCAACAAATTCGCGCTAAGGGGGGGTGGGGGTGCGCGCCCCCTGCCCCCCCCCCCCCCCCGCCACAGGTACCTTTACACTTCGTAAAAGTTCTTTGGCGTCTTTGACTACCGTGACATGACACTGACATGAACAACGAATGCATGAATTTTGGTGACAGAAATCTGGCTAATACAGACTCAAGGCACCTAATGGACCATCATCAGCCAAGTATCGCATATTCTTTACTTGACCGCGTTTTGATCAGTGATTTTCGGACTATTAATACGGATGAACTTAAGTAAAGATTGAAGTAGGTTGATAGGCCACTATTAACACGCGCCAAATCGTTCTTTAGGCAAGTAACCACGTGCGAGACATACCGGCCAAGTCTTACCCAAGTACCACCTAATAGCCGGGGGGGGGGGTGCGCGCAGGGGCGCCCCATTAATTTCAATATTACCAAAAAATTTTATTTTGTAAATTTTTTTTGGATTAGTAGTTATATTAAAATTTGAAGTCATATATGATGAAAAATATATTTGTTCTGTTCTGTTAATTTTTACTATACCTCAATGGGGTATTCCGGTGTTTTTGAAATTGTCATTTTTTACAAAGTATGGGTGCTACTGTTTGCTACTTCACAAGTAAAATATCAAACATTCTTTTAAATTAAGAGAAATCGTTGTTTGAAGTTTGAATTAGGATTGGTCTTTGTGACGTCACAAAGACCGCTCTAAGTGAGCGACTTGACAACGTTGCTATATCTAGGCTACATGTAGTAAATTTTTGTCTTCTGTTGTGTCAACGTTTAGAATCGCTCGTTTGTTGACACCTATTTTGGTTATTGAGGTTATATCAAACACTTGTTCAAAATGTATAAACTCCAACGCCGACATTGTTCTGTGCCGGGCTATAACAGCAGTAGAACAGTAACTTCTGATAAGATTTTATTTACATTGCCGACTAGCGAGATGAGAGATGTTTGGCTTCAAGTTTCAATGATCAAATCATCTCTCAAAGAAGTTACCTTTATTCGTTGTCAAACAACAGGGTTGCCAACCGTCACCTTGGCCGATCAGCTGTTCGAGAGCTGTCCGCTGTTGCCACCGCTACTAGGGATCGGTAATCATCGTGTATTTCCGAGGGTGGTCGGTGAATTCAAACGAAATGCACTTTTAATTGCAATTATCTTATAGAAAAACTAAATCAAAAAGCTCATAGCTTAACTATATGAATCCTCATAAATTGTACAATAGCTTAAACCGAATATCTGCTTAAATTTTGACATGACCGGAATACCCTATTATTTTAAGATAGACAAATGGATTTTCTATTCTCCAAATTTAATTTGTCCTGCTTTATAACACAAATTCAGTTTCTGAACTACCCCGTATAAGATGCATAAATTGTAAAATTTAATGGTTTGAGTACCAATTTTACCAAGATTGCACTAACGTTTTCAAAGAATATAATTTTCTGAGAAATTAATAATAAAAGCATTTTCCATGTATACTTACAATGTTATCAAAATCGTATTTTTCATACAGATTTTAATGACTTTTTATGCAGACTCAATAAACTCCTCTCAAACTGCGTAAAATTGTTTTTTCTTGATTCGTTGTTGTTCTTCATGGCGAAAAGTGGCAAAAAGACACACGAAAGGACGTCAAAAATAACTAACCAAATACCTTCCACAAAACAAACTCATTGCTTTGTTTGGTTATTTTCGATAGGCGGATATTTTGAATACGTTCGGATATGCACCATCTGACGCACACTTCACTCTGCTTAAATCTCGTGCCGTCTGATACGAGATTTCATTGATTGGCCGAGTACTGTTTAGCCAAAGCGTTGATCTCCCATGACTATTAATACATGGGTGTCTCAAGTTGCGAATCGATACTTAAGTAATCATCACGCAAGTAGAATTTTAAGTATTGATTTCAGTTGGACTATTAATACGGGCCTAAGACTTTCATTCAAGCTTTACTTCTTTGAGTAAATGATTCAGACATATTCGATCACGTAGCTTGGATACAATAAGTAATACATCTTTATCGAGAATTTGATGTATAACGTGGGAAATGATACAAAATTAACCTCGCTATGGATGCTTGTTTTGTACTAGCTTTAATGATTCCTCTTAAAACAAATTTAACGGCAGGTTGACCTGTGGCAGATAAACTGTCAGTTTTGAATTTTTACCTTCAAAACTGCTGTTTTGTCTGATAAAGGAAAAAAGATGAAAGTCATTCTGACATAATTTCTTATCAAACAGAAATTTTCTGAAAAATTGCACAGCGACACCTTTGCCAAAGAAAAGCTAATAACAATAAATGTTTCTAACAAAACTGTGACCATTGCACAGTGGTGGCAAGCAATGACAAAAATCAAAAAAACCATGGTAACTTTTTCTACAATTTTCATATAGAGGACATAGTACATAGTCCATAGTGCATTGTGAATGCAAAGTAGAAAAACATTATTTTTTCTACTTTGCATTCACAATGCACACATTGTAACACATTTTTGTCTAAGATTGGTACACATTGATATCAAATGCCATATGTCAAACGTACAATACATAACCCAACATAACCACACACTGCATATTCTTAATCGCTTGCAATCGCATAAACTACGAAATATCAATATTCTATACATATTTAAACATGGGTATAGCATGCTATAGTATGGCCAAAGGATTGGGGCTTTCTTAGTTTTGCCGTGTTCATAAAAATACGCCAGCATGACGTTTTTGGTGATGTTTTACGACTCTGGTAAGTGATCGTTATCATTCTTTTCAACTAAACATCAAATCCCCTTTTCAGATATAATTCAAGGACCACATTTACTTTAATAAGGTATTATGCGAAGATCAAACCTACATCGTAGATAATGTAGATATGAACGATTTTAATTACTGCTGCGAGATTGTATATGCGCAATAAATGGTTTATCAGCATACACGTACGAAGCTATAGTACATTTAAAGTGTAGAGGATTTCTTAGTTTATGTAACGTATAAGTTTTCGGTAATATTTTGGACGCTTGGACCCTCGGTTCAATTCGTATTCGTTTCGTCCGTCGCTTTCGACTTCGTCTTAGTTCTGGTTGTGTGCAACGTATTTGTATTACCTTCATCACATGTAATTTTACTAAGTATAATTTATTCTAATAAACTACTTTGCCGAAATTAGAATTGGGTTTCAATTATAAGTGCTGGTAAATAAGTAAGCCGCAACGGCTACGTAGCGGAATTAGGTAGACACCGCTATTAAATGTTAAGCGTTATAACAATTCTTTAGTAAGTTCTTGTTCTTCGAAGTAACTAATCAGTCACCGCCAAACACTTCTATTCTGATTATTATACTTATGAAACCACTATTTTAAAGTTGTTAACTTTTTAGGTTAAGTTTCATGTATTTATCACAGTAGGGTTAAAAGTGTTGCCCCAAGCTTCATTATGATCATCGTTGCGACCTCGCTGAATATTTATTTAAACTTGTAGGCTAAAGTAGAGTAAAATTATTCACAATTAGATTTTGTCATGATTTTATCTCATCGATCTCATCCTTAACGAAGTTGACAGTTACTACAGTGCTGCCACGTGGTACCCGCAAAATACACTAGATTCTAATTTAGCGCGATATAGTAACCACAATTTCTAAATTTATATAAAATTAATGACGCAAAGTAGAAAAAATAGTATATTACACTCGTTTTATAAGACGTATTGGCGCACTCGTTCCATTTGGGCACTCCTCGCTACGCTCGTCGTGCCCAAAACAACTCGTGCGCCAATTTGACGTCTTATAAAACTTGTATAATAATATACTATTTGTATGTAGTAACTTACTTATCAGGCGAGATACTACAGTCAATGACAGTCTTCTTGTTCGTGTTCAACACGAGGAACGGCAGCTGAATGTACGAGTTAGGAGTGGGTGGTCCGTGCTGCTCCTCCATCATTTTATTCCGCTGGACGAGACTCTTGAATGCAATCTGGTTGAGCAAGAGCTCTCTCAATTGCTCCCTCTTCTCCTTGATCCTCATGATCCGCTTCTCTTTCTCCTTCTCTAGCTGCATGCACTCCTGAACTGAATTCGATGGCAGTCCGATCCATTTGATCTCTTTTTTTTCTTTTGAGATTATGTTCATTGCCATAAGGACGTTGAGGGCATCGTAGACTCGCCTCCTGATGTTTTTCTGGTCGTACTGCGATAAAGGAATGACAAAAATTACTTTTGTATACGAAAATTAATTTTCAGTTAGAAATGAGCGTTGAAATTACAATTCATACCAAATGGTCTCTAGAAATCACTATTTTTATAGACCATTTGGCAATTCAATAGAAAACCCAACCGATCTATTAGAATAGAATGTACTAGATTTTTAAAATCCTAATTAATTAAAGAAAAAAAAGCCGCATTTTGATAGTGTGCACTATTGAGTGAATTGTACCAAACGACCTAGACAATCGGTATTGTTATAAATGTCAATACTTGAGTGGCCATCTTTCAAAAACTCATCTGAAGGACAAGATCAATAGAGCCAAGCCACACTTTTATTGTTGATCAACAACAAAAATAACTTTGGAAATTTTGAAGGTATCTTTGCTACTGATGGCCTTTTACAATCACTTTTGAAGAAAATTGCTACCAGATGTCAAACTTAATTAAATGTGTTTTTAATCAAAAAATATTTTTAACTCAATTCATTTTTATAAATTTGAACAATAGGGTATTCCGGTGTTTTTGAAATTGTCATTTTTTACAAAGTATGGGTGCTACTGTTTGCTACTTCACAAGTAAAATATCAAACATTGTTTTAAATTAAGAGAAATCGTTGTTTGAAGTTTGAATTAGGATTGGTCTTTGTGATGTCACAAAGACCGCTCAAAGTGAGCGACTTGACAACGTGCTATATCTAGGGTGCACGTAGTAAATTTTTGTCTTCTGTTGTGTCAACGTTTAGAATCGCTCGTTTGTTGACACCTGCTTTGGTTATTGAGGTTACATCAAACAGTTGTTCAAAATGTATAAACTCCAACGCCGACATTGTTCTGTGTCGGGCTGTAACAACAGTAGAACAGGAACTCCTGATAAAATTTTCTTTACATTGCCGACTAGCGAGTTGAGGGATGTTTGGCTTCAAGTTTCAATGATCAAATCATCTCTCAAAAAAGTTACCTTTATTCGTTGTCAAACAACAGGGTCGCCAACCGTCAACTTGGCCGATCAGCTGTTCGAGAGCTGTCCGCTGTTGCCACCGCTACTAGGGATCGGTAATCATCGTGTATTTCCGAGGGTGGTCGGTGAATTCAAACGAAATGCACTTTTAATTGCAATTATCTCATAGAAAAACTAAATCAAAAAGCTCATAGCTTATCTTTATGAATCCTCATAAATTGTACAATAGGTTAAACCGAATATCTGCTTAAATTTTGACATGACCGGAATATCCTATTAAAAAAATCTGATGTGGCCAGACACATGACTTTATCATACTATTTATAAAATTAATAGTTTAGCTGAATGAGATTCTATTTGATCGAGATCGGTCGTGTCTGCATTAAAATAAAACTAGTTATCCAGGATTTGACAGATATTTTGATACTATTGACGGTGATGTATCAATGATCCCATATATCAACATTTCACTTCTTTGAGTACATGAGTCAGCAATATTTTATCACGTAGCATGGATACAACAATAACAATTATACATATACATTACCACAACAAGAAATACACCTTTATCTATAATTTGATGTATAACATGAGATTATTGATACAAAATTAAGCTCACTATGGATGCTTGTTCTATAGGATTGACTAAATACGCTATATGTTTTCAAAATTGTACAGAAAATATCTCAATTACCTATATTTATTTTGGATACGGCAGAGTCATTTTGTTGAGTAATGTTTGGTACACTTTTATATGCTAACTAACTCATTACTTTGATGGCTGGTGTACGGGAAATTCTGGACATTAGAATAACATTTTTAAAAATCGGGAAAACATTCGAGACGCCTTATCAGGCAGGACAAGTGCTCAAAATTCGAGACTGTTCCGCCCAAATCGGGACGGTTGGTCACCCTATTTTACATGTTTAATTATTATGCTTCAATAATGTTAGTCCGACAATAGACCACTGACTAAAAACAAATAATTTATAAGTTGAAATCACATGTTTCCTCACGTCAATGTCATAGACGAGAGTCAACTTACCAGTAAACGCAAGAGAAAATCTAGCCTTCTTACTTTATCATACGTAGTATGTAGTGTATTGTAACCGTGCCAAAAAAATTGAGATTTTAGCTGAAATGTCTTTTTGGGTCCCCTGAAAATTTTTGACCAAGGTACAAAAAAAAATGTCTGTGTGTATGTGTGTGTGTGTACCCATTTTTTGTGGCGACGATTCCGGAGAAACTACTAAAGGTATCGGGACGAAACTTCATATTTAGAAGTTTCATGACCAAACCTAGAGCTGAAAAGCTTTCTGTTGAAAAGGGTCCAAAGGAACTGGAGGTTTAGTCTTAGCATTTTTGAAAGATTTTGCAAATAAACCGCCATTTCTGGAATTTCGTCGAAATAGTTCAATAAGAAATTAAAGTAGAGGACATTCTGAATAATTTATGACTATGACATTTGTTGGTACAATTAATAGATTAGCTGCATGAGTAAATTCTATTTCATCGAGATCGGTCGTCGTGCATTAAAACTAGTTAGCCAGGATTTGTCAGATATTTTGATTCTAATGACAGTAGCTAGTGTCAAACGCTAATGTTTTGAAAATACCTACTGTCAATTTAAGCTGCATTCGGATATTGTACACCGTTACACTTTTTACGCGCAATAACACGTAAGTGTCATTGGGACGGTGTACCCGGTGTCAACGGACTACAATATCCGAACCCAGCTTTAATCGACATACCTGTCGAGTTCTACTAGTTTCATTTTAATGCAGACATGGCCGATCTCGATGAAATAGAATCTCATGGAGCTAAACTATTAATTTTATATATAGTATGATAAAGTCATGTGCCCGGCCACATCAGATTTTTTTAGACCATTGTAATAACACACCTGTTCCGCGAGGGCGCTGCTAATGTCAGAGGATGTAAATTCGGTTACAAGTTCATCAGCCACTTCGTTGTAAGAGGTGGTTCCTTTCCTGCGGACCTTCTCGCATACTTTCATTGAAAAATGCCTAAGACCCTTTCCGACTTTTTCTGTTTTTCTCCGTTTGATGCTAAAAAGAAACAAAAAATTGGAATACGAGCATTGAAACAGTGCAAACTAGCAAAACCTTTTAAAAAAATCAAATTGAAACTAAAGAATAAATTATATGGATAGAAAATTATATAGGAAGATATTTTTTCAAGGTGAGTTTTGTTGCAACTTTAGCTTTTATTTTATTGGGCACAGGCAAATAAGTCTTCTACATTTTTAAACTTTGGTCTACCAATATTGTTTCAATTAAATAATAATAAAAAAATGTATTTCCAATTCATCCTAATGATTAAAATAACTAACCTATCGTGAAGTCCTGGCAAGTCATATGGATCTATCCTCTTTCTACTAATTCCATGGTCCAAAATTGGCGGAGAACTGTGTTTGGGTGTTTGTTGAATGATCTGCTGCTTTGTGGTCGTGATTGGTATCGTCTGTACTTGGATAGGCATTGCCGATGTTTTGAAGTGTTGCTGGAATATGAGATATAGTTAGAATCCATCCTACACATAACGCAAGAAAAATTCGTACCAATTGCTGCGGTGTGATCCTGATCGTCTTCACGATCTGACCTCCTTCCTTTCCTATGGTAACGGGCTCTGAAGATGGTCAAAACTGACTTAGAAATGTTATTATTTTTTTAGGTAATTGATTGACTTACTTAAATTGAGTTGCTTTGTTGACGATAGCGGTTTAACTATTGACTGGCCGGATTGAAACACCTGCAAAAGAAAATTACCATTGTTACAAACTACAATTGACAATACGTGCGTTTTTCATATAGGTTAGGTGTCAGTGTAAGTATGGTGTAAGTTGTACATGTAAAAAATCAATCAATAACCCGAAATTTTCTGAAAAGTCGAATTAAAACGCATAATAATAATAAGAACAGAAGAATAACATATAAAAAATAGTATTGTTAATACATAATAAGTATAAGGATATTTTAAATTATGTAAATGCCCCTTTAATTTTAGGCCAATTCTAAGAAATTAATAACTAGTCTTATATGGGTAATAATCGATCTAATCTAATATAGATTTTAAGTTTTTCTTTACTTCATGTATTTTCTAAAAAATGACAGAAAAAATTAATAAACATTTCAATAGTTTTTCTATCAAATATAAAAATTGGATTAACTACAAATTAAACAAATTCAATCAACTGTAATGAAAGCCATGCTTCCGCCGGTCAGTGGCGGATACATATGCCCCCCCCCCCCCCTGGCGCGAATTTGTACCGAAGAGAAGCAAGCGCATCAGACTTGATGACACCCATAGCTCAAGAAAATGTCTTTTATCGCCCTCCCTTGAGAATTTTCTGTATCCGCTACCGCTTCCGGTGCAACATTGTGAAATGCTGCTTCACTCGGCGACAGTATTGCCAACCCTTTGATTTCAGAATACTCAGCACGCCTGTCAAAAATTCCCATTTTACCATCATTTTACTTTTTCTTTTGTAACACAAAACGTACAAAAATGCCTGTAGGTATATCACTACTGACATATGTAAAGTGTAACATGTAATGTTAATTTGGGTTAGCAGATATATATTTGCCAGATTTTCCCTAAAATGTCCTCTTTTTGATAAAATTGATAGGGAGGTTCTACTATCATACTTTATTACCTTGAAATTTGAAAAAAAAATCAATATATATTATTTATATATTTTATTTAACAAGTGCCCCAATGAGGCCCTCAAAATCAAGAATAAGTTTAGATTAAAAAAATTTATATACGATATACCAGTTATTTAACTTAATGAAAAAAAAAAACAAATAAAAACTCCTTCTGGTATAATTTTTCCGTAAAATCTGAACCTGAAGGCCGAATTGACACAAGTTGTTAAGTAAATCAGTGATAAAAACTAGACCTAATTCAAAATCTCTGATTTCAAGTTCAGATTCTACGAAAGCACACCAGAAACAGTTTTCACTTCATCGATTTTGTTCATTGTTAGCCAGTATAGTAACTTGCTTAGATTATTGTATTTTTAACAAATTAAGTTATTGGAAATATGTGAAATGCGCTGATATTTACAGTAGTGTTCGATTGCTGGCCGCGCTTAGTTCTGTTCAATCTAGTTAGCGATCAGTTGGCTAACGTGCAGTTCGATTGCTCGTTTGACGTCTGAGCCAAAATGATTCCACCAATAGGAAGCAAGTATTTCAAATTTGCGATCAAAAAGATCGTAACGCGCTCAATTGAAAAGATCGCGGCCAGCAATCGAACATACCTTATACTCAAAAGTTAAT
Organism: Aphodius sticticus; assembly: GCA_963966075.1. NCBI lineage: Eukaryota > Metazoa > Arthropoda > Insecta > Coleoptera > Scarabaeidae > Aphodius > Aphodius sticticus. The sequence continues at coordinate 27,148,074 of OZ014508.1, forward strand.
TGATTTAGGGTCGATCTTACAAGTGTACGTATAAGTAGTGGAATAGTTATTCCCAGTATAAATAGTGCTATTCCGCCTCCCATTGGCTAAAATATTTGTGTTGTCATAGTAATAACAACTTATACCGGCATTTATACCAATATTTAGGTTATTCCAGAGTATAACGTGTTTTGTAAGATCGGCCCTTATAGGTTTTTTTGTAAGTTTTATTAAGTTAATAACTGTGATATGTAAACTGTGTAGTAAAGCAAACGTTCTTCTTTATTTTTTTATATTAAATTCATTGATGGATGCCAAATTTCACGAGAATTAAGAATGGATATAAATGAACAAATTGAGAGGATCCTTCAAAAAACATCTTCAAAAATATGCACCATCTATAGTCAATATGCAAAACATTATTACTACATTAAACGTGTTTTCTAACGCCGCGACATTGATAAGACACAGCACTGAAAGAAGAATACTCACAAATTAACATAAATTTAATTTTTTTCCCTTTTTCTCAAATTCGATTCTTGTTAGTAAAGTTACTCACCAAATGAGTAATTACTCACCACTTGGCAACACTGCTCGGCTATCACCGATACGAGCGTGCATGCTCGCAAGCCACGAGTTTGAAGATAGACCACCAGGATTTTATACCGTTTAGAGCGGTCAGAACTATTTTTTGCAGCGCCATCTACATTTGCTCGTTCAGGCGACTTACAAAATATGTATTTAAAAGCGTTCGGTTACAATTAAGTTTAAAATTACGATTAAAATTAAAACAATTGCCTTTTTTCAAACAGTTTTCAAACATTATATTTAACCCTTTTTTGTCCAAGTACTAAATAAGAACTTCATTACTACACGTGTGGGAGGAGTAGATTCGCCGGCATAAATGAAGCGTAATCGCAGATATGATTATGTAATAGCAGATGGGACGAGATGAGAATCACACTTACCAACTCACCAGAGAATTACGGAAAATGTAACCGTCTATAAACGTAGGAGAGTCCCCACACTATATGTATATATATATATTAAGATGAACGTTTATGTATTTTGTGAGACACATGCCGGCTCATTTTTGCTCCTTGTGCGCCGTCCTGTGTGGGTAAGCAGCCGATAGAATATCGTTGTGAAACAGGTGTTTCCATCGTGCCTATTTCGTCTGCAGATGTCTGGTAGCAGTAGGAATAGACTAGGACTGTAGTAGCTATGTCCATAAAATATATTTATTGTCTGTATTTTGGGAAGTTGTATGGTCAAAACATAGAATTTTATTTACAAAACAAATAACCTACTAACCGAGGTTGATGATTATAGGATAAATTGTTCATACACTTTAACGTTGTACAGTTTTTCAGCGGGGTCCTTATAGCTCTTCTTCAGAAGCTGCGATCATCTTACTTCCGAAAGAACTCCTTAATTACCCTTATAATAGGGTAGACGAAAAAACGACAAAATGCGTGGGGTATATCCAGTGGCGGACTGGGTCCAAAAATATTGGTTGCCAGGAAGCCAGGAGGGGGCCCACATTTTCTTTTGTTCATGCTGCCGGTATATACATATACAGATGTCCCACTTTTTTCCCCGCAAAATTATTTTTAGAAAGCAAATGTCATTCTGAATAAATTTTTTATAAGGACTTATTTGTTTTCTCAATTCCTTGAAAAGTTTCAGCCGTTTGAACACACACACTACACCTTACAACGATAGAAAGTAAATAAATTTAAATAAAAATATTTAAAAGAAAATCGACATAAATTGAATAAAAATGAACCAAAAAATTCATATGAAGCTTTCTATTATTTTTTTTCTAGAAAACAAATGTCATTTTGAGTAAAAAGTATCATATGGACTTATTGGTTTTGCTTAAGAAGTTAGAGCCGGTTAAAATACGGTTTTGTTAATAACTCAAACGGTTGTAACTTTGTTATAAATTGAAAATATATATATATATATATATATATATATTTATCGATCTTATATATCTTTCAGTTTTCCTAAAATGTCTAACTCGGTGGTCTATCGTCAACAGCTAAAAATATATTAAGCATCTAATGTTACATTTGTAACTTATGCACAATATTCCCAAATTACTATTAAATATCCGATTGTTCGATGAAATCCAACAATCTCTCAATTATAATAATTCTTCTTTTCATGCAGCAGCTTTTAGTAATAGCATTTTGCAAGTTTGATTTATACAAACATATAATTTTTGATATTTATTTTCTTCAAAGATTAAGAATTAGTAATTTATGTATCAATCTAAAATTGTTTAAATAATACTTATCAAAGACATTAAATTGTTCATGGTGGTCCAACGCATTAAAACTAGACGCCCGATTTAATCGGGTTTGATTTGTGACTCTGAAGACATAGGTATTGAGGAAAACATTTATGGGAATATTACAACTACCTACGATAGCAAACATGAAGAATAGAAATAAGGAGGCGTCAAAATGTTTTTGTGGAAACCATGGAAAATGTAATATTTCCACCAAGGATTTCCACCGAGAATTTGATGCAAGACTGAAACGCATTGACCTGAGAGGGTTGATATGTGCACTATTGACAATCGTACTGAAATAATAATTATTTATTCAGTTAACAATTATCCATCTATTTAGTTATTTATTCTTATGAGAGTACAGAAATGTTTGGATGTCTGAAGAACACCACATTGCTACCAAAGCACTCTTTGTTTTTGTTATCAGTAGTAACTGGAACATCCCTATAAACTTATTCCTTAACATGTCCCGAAATAAATAAATTGAACAGGCGATTTAGCTGGCTAAGGCGTTAGACCACTACAACCAACCCAAGGATCCATTAAAATTCTTTAAATAATTTAGAATATTACGTAAATAAATAATAAAAATTTTAAATAAGTTTCGACTGGTACTAATAAAACTAATTCTTGGATGATCATAAATTGTTCGTTTGTGTAACTCATAGTAGCAGTTTTCAATGACTAAATGTTGCTGCAGAAGAATATTTACATTTGTGCGATTGCTGAATTTCGTCGTGGCAACTAGATATTTTATATTAATTTATGAAATATTTTGCATGCGTATAAATGTTATATTAGATGCTTAATAACTTTTAGCTGTTGACGATACACTTACCGAGTTAGACATTTTAGGAAAGTTGATTAATCGATCTTTCGATGTCAAGATATACAGGGCTGTTCCATTTAAAATTCTTAAGTTATTTGACATTTAGCAAATCTCCAGTTATTCAGGATAAGTCATATTTGAATCGCAAATGAATAATAACTGTAAAAAAATGCGATACTTTTACTATGCAAAATGAGTTCTTTTATTTCTTTATTCTTGTTAGTTACCTTAGAATGATTTTTTGAAAATGCTCATTTTTGACAAACATTTCTCAATATCTCAGAAACAGTTGAGAATAGCCTAATACAAATTAATGTCATAACAATTCGGCTAAAAATGTTCATCAAAAATTGCAATAATATACCTAGTGTTCATTTAAACAAACATAAGTTTGTTGGTACGTTATTGTGGGACACCCTGTAAGCATGCCAATATTTTCTGGCTGTAGGGCGAATGATTATCTATAACTTTTATAACACCCTGTACATCAGTTTTATGATATCTTCGAAAGTGAAAAAGATATATTACTTTTTATATCATTGATCAACACAAAAATGCGCAACTTTGTTTCTAATATTTTTTTCTATATTCATGTTTTTTTTTTATTTATTTTGTTTTAAATTACATATTGTATTTCATAAATAAATTTTATTTTATTTTTATTGCATGTATAAAAGAACATTCTGTACAAGTGATTCATTTTTATACCCAAGTAAAATTTTATTTATTTGATTTATTTTGGTCCCTTTCATATGTTCAGCCAATATTCCATAATGTTTTCCTATATCAATTATCCGATTAAGTTTTAATTTTGTTCATCATAGCATTGATTTTTCTATTTTTAATGTTTCTTGGTAAAAACTACCACATTATGCCATAATAATTCTGTACTCTGTGACGTATTGGTATTTCAATTTCGGATGAATAATATTTTTGCCAGAAACTGGTCAATAAAATTTAAAAAAAAACTTGTGTTTTTATGAAATTTAAACGTCTATTAAAAAATATCAAGTTCGATTAGTAATAGATTTTGAGTTCTCTTAACAAGGGCCTTTTGGAGAATTTTCATTGTTTCCCAAAGTGGGTTTCTTAAAACTCACCATGCAGTTTTCTTATGGGGTTCATATTTATTGCCAAACATAAATATAAATTCTTACCGAATTTATTGCAAATAGGTGGGGCCCTCTTATTGCCTGATATCTTTTCGTGCGGCGGTCCAGTGATAATTTCAGTATAAATAAATGTATTATTAATATTATCAACATATTGTCTAAGGGGGGCCCACTTAAGGGGGGGCCCACTTGCCATCGGGCAACCTGGCATTATGGCCAGTCCGCCACTGGGTATATCTCAATTTTTAGTGTACATTATTATTATTATTGTACATCATTATTATTATTAGTTTCAAAGTCGGAAACACAAACTGTCGGGTAGAAACGTATGAGCTATTACAATGTGAACATTGTCATTAATAACACAGGGTAAAAATTCAAAGAACAATATCTTTTTGTTTGCCCAAACAAACAAATGTTATTGGTTAAATAATCAAATTATGAAATTGTTGAGCAAATCCAAGGTGCAAAAGTTATTGTCCGATCGAATTGAAATTTGTATCGTTAGTTATTTATGCCAATTCACACATTTTCACACCTCTTATGTTTCCATACGACATATTGTCTTGGACTAAAAATTATTTCCATGTCTCAAGAACTACTACTTCAAAAAATAAAAATTTCGTTTAATCATTGACCGTTATTACTTTATCATACGTAGTACGTAAAGTATTGTAATCGTGCAAAAAAAAAATTGGGATTTTAGCGGAAATGTGTCTAAGCCGCCAGTTCTGGAATTTCGTCGAAATAGTTAAATAATAAATTAAAGTAGAGGAAATTCTGAATAATTTATGACTATGACATTTTTTAGTACAATTAATAGTTTAGCTGCATGGCGCAAATTCTATTTCATCGAGATCGGTCGTATACTGCATTAAAACAAGTTAGCCAGGACTTGTGAGATATTTTGATTCTAATGACAGTAGGTAGTGTCAAACGCTAATGTTTTGACAAAACCTACTGTGAATACAAGCTGCGTTCGGATATGGTACACAGTTACACGTTTTACACCCAATAACACGCAAGTGTTATTTGGACGGTGTACCCGGTGTCTTCCCTGTTAAGTATAACATTGCTAAAAAAATAGGTCAGCAAATTAAATAGCAACTATTTTATAATCCAATATTTTACACAATATACAAAGCTATATTAAGTAAAGGATCAGATTTTAAATTGGGCTTTAAACAATCTGTAAAGCGTAGAAACGCATTCAGCACACAACTGGATAGAGAAGAAACAGTAAATGCCGGGGCCTAGAAGTTGCATTTAATACCACACAGCTGCGTTGTTTGTAGTTTATAGGAAAATAGCGACAACAGAAAGCAAGTCGCAGATAACTGTTGGGAAAATAATAATAATATTATTATAAATCCTGGATTCACATTTGCAACCTTCTCCTATTAATTTCTTCTTATAAACAACGGGATTGCATGGCATTAAATACAACTTTTAGACACGCTGCCAAAACTCATGATTTAAAGAATTTGTCCATTTTCCGAATTTATCATCAGCATTTATTTTTTTTTGACAACCATGAACATGATTTTCCATAATAAAACTACTAAGTAATTAGTTCTGAAGATGCCTCTTGCAACAACGTCGACTGCTTCAGTCATCAACGCGGTTTCTAGCCGGAAATCAATTTATTATTGACTCAGACCGCGGAAGTCTACAGTTTAGATATCAGATATCATAATACTGTAGTTCAGCCCTGGTTATCTTGTGAATTTCTAGCCTCTTTTAGAGATGTGATGCGTCAGAGATCTGCATAATATGTAGTATACATAAAATAGTAGCAGAGAGCAACGCCTTTCTCCAAATCTTTACGGGAGCTTTCTGAGTTATTTCGGAAGCCGGCAGATTATCGAGAACAAAAACGTAATCCGCCAGACCAGAATTTATTTCTTTTTTTTTCATTACGTAAAACAAAAAACTCCACACCTTCCATAGAAGACTTGCTATGATATCTCATTAACAAAATAGCAGAAATGGGACAGGTGACAAAAACCAGTTTTCTAACAGTTACATTACACTATAACAAGAAAAGGGTTCCTTGGTCTCTCGATGTATGCGTATGTCACAACAAAACGGTCACCTGCAATACGACATCTGTTGCACTAATTCCGTTAAGAAAATTGTTACCGTACCTTCTGAGTTTCGCATTGTGTAAGTGATGGAAAGTATTATGTAGCAATAGCTTGTAGTACTGGGGTTAGTAGTGGTAGTACGCAGTAGGCCGGTACAAAAGCCCCTAATGACAACCCGGCACGCATATAACGGAGAGAAACGTCATAAATTAGACGAGATTACAATCTAGACGGCCGTTGCTTTTCAAATTTCAATATTCGTCCGTGGCTTATGGGAAATTGTAAAGCGGAAGCAGGTACAGGTATTTTTATTTACCAGGCATATTTAATTTTTTAACACAGCTATATTCAAATTGTGGTGGTCGTGTAAAGATTGAACTAAAAATTACGCACTTTCTATTTGGACCATTTATGTCGAAAGGGAATTATTATGTAAGAATGTTAAGAGCTATTTTTGCGTATTTTTTAGAATCATATTTCGTTTTAAACAACAATATAAAATTATGCATCGAAAAAATAAAAATAAAAACAAATGTAGTACATACCAAGAAAAAAAATCTGATGTGGTCAGGCACATGACTTTATCATACTATATATAAAATTAATGGTTTAGCTGCATGCGATTCCATTAACCATTTACACAAATATATTAATTAAAGAAAGTACACATTATGAATTAACATAATTTCAAATGATATAAAACAAACGGTGCCTTGCGCCGTGGGCGCTTATCCGAAATTGTATTTACAAATTTGAAATCTTTACAATTTACCCGCCAGTGAGTGAATAGCCTGGCGAGTATATTTTTAAAAACAAGCAACGATAAAACAATAAAAATGCTTTACTAAAATATTTAAAATAACGTAAAACGTTTTGATCGAAATATTATTGAATAAAACATGGACACACACACAGCACGCACACGCAGCTACCGCCACCGCGTTCGCCTTCTCCTTCGTTGATCGGGCTCAACGTCATCTTCATCGCTGACGTCCCGCTCAGCATCTATTTGCAGAGGTCCTGCATCCGCTTTGCCTTCGTGCTTGTCCCCAGGTTGGTCAGGTGGTTCCGGCGCAGAGCTATAAGGTTTGTTTTGGTTCGCAGTTCTGGAACTACTGCGCATGCGTATTTGCGTATTAGCGTTTTGGTTTCATAAGAACTGGTTCTGAATTATCGATCCGATGTTTTGGTTATTTACGGAACCCGTTCGGAATGATTCTGGAACCGTTCTAGCAGTTCTTGCTTGTCAGCGAGTACCGATTCCGAATTATTAGTTCGCGCTTACGCTGTTTAACTGCAGGAGTAAAAACAAAATGTCTGGGTACAGTAGTCATCATCCTGACGGTCGTGATTTTGGTTTTCTAAAAAATAATGGATTATACATAATAATTTTATAACACCTATTTCATTTTATATTATTATATACCTTTATTTTCCATGTTTCTATTATACAGTGAGCGCGTAAAGTATGGAAACATGACAAAATCTCAAGAACGGTTTGATATTTTCAAAAATCCTCGAACACGTCGATTAATAATTATCAAAATACACCTTATGATATCAAATTAATTTTTTTACCTTCAATTATTTTTAACAGATGACGTCATCGACATTTTTATTAAATGACAACCCTATATTTTTTTAATGAATTTTACAAGTCTTTTAATTGTCTTAATGGTAGCATAATATTTGTATGGCCTTACATAAGAAAATTTTCGAGAAAAAGACAATTGCAGGTTATGAAATAACAGTGACAAAATCTCCGGAACGGCTCGACCGAATTTAACGAAATTTTGGAATTAAGTATTTTGCAACCATGTGAAGTCACTGGCGCTATTATCGTTGCTGCAACGTTTACAGTTTCTGAGATATAACCTCAATCTTTTTAATTTGAAATAGAACACCCTGTATATTTTGTCATTTTCTGTTAGTCTTCATTCATAACATCTAGAAAGTAACAAAAACCTTTATTACTTAGGTCTAAAAATTAACAAATAAAAAAATGATAACAAAACAGTATTACATTTTCTACTGCAACTACTCTAGTTGGTTTATGAGAATTCTCAACCATTGACAAGAACACATTGTTTTAAGTTTGATCGGTTTATTTTTTTGTTGTTGTTCTTAAAAGATCTGTCAAATTCATTAAAAAAATATAGGGTTGTCATTTGAAAAAAATGTCGATGTCATCTGTTAAAAACAATTGAAGGTAAAAAAAATTAATTTGATATCAGAAGGTGTATTTTGATAATTATAAATCGACATGTTCGAGGATCTTTAAAAATACCAAACCGTTCTTGAGATTTTGTCGTGCTTCCATACTTTACGCGTCACTGTATATCGATTGTATTTTCTATGTAGATTCGCTGATTCGCTGCCTGGAGTGGAGTCGTAGATGTATTCTCTAGGTTTGTTGTTTTCGCAGTTCCATTTATAGGTTAGAAACAACGTTGTGTCACCTAATATCCGCTAGATGGCACTACAGTAAATTTAAAGTGTTTTGGTTTTGTTAAATTCGGAAAAGTTCTGGAATTACTGCTTTCTGCGCATAAGTTCTGCGCAGTTTAATTACTGATCCAGAATTCCGAACCAAAACAAACCTATTGTCAAAACATCACCGTATGACACTGTCTGTCATTAGTTCTGTCACAGTTCTGTCATTAGAATTAAAATCCTGGCTACTTAGTTTTAAGGCCGACACGACCGATCTCAATTTAAATCTGCTCCTGCAGCCAAACTATTAATTTTACCAAAAAATGTCATAGACATAAATGATACAAAATTTCCTCTTCTTTAATTTATTATTTAGCTGTTTTGTCGAAATTACAGAAATGGCGGCTCATTTGCAAAATCCTTGAAAAATTATTGGAGGAAACATCCAGTTCCTTTGGACCCTTTTGAGCCAAAAGCTTTTCAGCTCTAAGTTTGGTCATGAAACTTCTAAATATGAAGTTTCGTCCCGATACCTTTAGTAGTTTCTCCGGAATCGTCGCCACAAAAATCGGGTACACACACACACACACACACACACACACACACACACACACACACACACACATACACACACACACACACAGACATTTTTTTGTACCTTGGTCAAATATGTCCAGGGGACCCAAAAGGACATATTTCCGCTAAAAACTAAAAATTTTTTTTCGGCATGATTACAATACTTTATAATACTGCGTATGATAAAGTAAAAATCTGATGTGGCCAGGCACACGACTTTATCATACTATATATAAAATTAATAGTCTAGCTGCATGAGATTCCTTTTGATCGAGATCGGCTATGTCTGCATTAAAATAAAACTAGTAGAACTAGACAGATATGTCGATTAAAGCTGCGTTCGGATATTGTACTCCATTGACACCGGGTACACCGTCCAAATGACACGTGTTATTGGGCGTAAAAAGTGTGAAGGTGCTTTCCGATTGGTGGTAATGGTAGGTAATGGCGGTGGTAGCAGACGAAATTAAAGTATTTCTCACATGTCGTGATGGTGACACATATTAGTTTGCATGTACATAAACTTGAGTCACTAGAAATTTCTACTAGAAACACTATAATGGCGTCTACTACCACTGGCATTAGCACTAATGAAAACGCACCTTAACAGTGTACAATATCCGAACGCAGATTGTATTGACAGTAGTATTGCCATTAGAATCATATCTGACATATCCTGGCTACTAGTTTTAATGCAGTACGACCGATCTCGATGAAATAGCATTTGCTCATGCAGCTAAACTATTGATTGTACCAAAAAATGTCATAGTCATAAATTATTCAGAATTTCCTCTAGTAATTTATTATTTAGCGGCTTATTTGAAAAATCTTTCAAAAATGCTAAGACTAAACGTCCAGTTCCTTTGGACCGTTTTCAACCGAAAGCTTTTCAGCTCTAAGTTTGGTCATAAAACTTCTAAATATGAAGTATCGTCCCGATACCTTTAGTAGTTCATCCGGAATCGTCGCCACTAAAAACGGGTGTACACACAGACACACACACACACAGACACACACACACACACACACACACACACACACAGACACACCCACACACACACACACACACACACACACACACACACACACACACACACACACACACACACACACACACACACACACACACACACACACACACACACACACACACACACACACACACACACACACACACACACACACACACACACACACACACACACATAGAATCTTTACAAGTGTATCAACAAAACTGCCGATGACCGTCTACGATTTCCATAAAGACGCTTTGAGTAAAACGGTTGTAACGAGTTAATGAGGCGCAAAACAGTCTCGTAAGTGCGACAGGAAGAAGTGTTTGGTCTATTTATTGCTGCGAGTACCCATTATTTCTTTTTGCCCTTGGAAGGACCCACTACGTTCCCGAGAGTTGAGCTAATTTTAGCTACTCGTGGTATGCACCGACACTTTTCTAATTCATCGGCGACCCTGAGCTGAGGAGACTCTTCACCGTCGAATGCCGCACGCATAGAGAAAGAAGTCTGTTCTAGGTAATTTGTCCGAGTTCTATAATCGCCGATACTATAAAGCCTTCCTTGGTCATGGTTTGCCAAAGATAGAAATTTGCCCATAAGGAGAAGCGGGGAACAATTATTTAGGCGGTCGATGTAGGTAAACCTTTTCTTACTACATATACAGAGTGTTTCTGAATATGCTAATATTTAAGGTTATTTCTGGGTTTATTTTGAGAAAAAAAAATTCATATGAACATGTCCTAAAGGTCTTAACTTTTGAACTACACGGTGCTAAAGTTTTAAGAAGAAAAATCTTTTTTTGTGATAACTTTGGTAAGACCTAGATATTCTTGTGAAACGAAGTACATACGATGCGTCTATGCATCTAAAGGTATTGTATGCTGTAGAACCTATTTTTTATTGCCAGTTGCGTTTGTGCGGGATTTGCACTTAATCATTTTAAAGAGAAAGGTGATACCCCACTTCTTTTTCTCAAAGTAAAATTATTTTTGAAATCCTCATTCCTTTCTGAGCAAATCTGGTCTCTTGATTTTTTTTTCGTTTGACGTACGCTTTCGCATAAAGAAATAAAATTCATTCATTTGCATGTTCTTATGAAATTTTTTATTATCAAGGATTAAAACGTATCTAGTAGGTAAGAAGCAGATTTTGTTTTGTAAACAAAAACAGTTTTGTCAGTTGCCTACCTACTCTAGTTGTCACGTATTTAAGTCATAAAAAATAACAATACAGATTTTGTACCAACACCCTGTAGTTCAAAAGTTAAGACCTGTTAAGACCATGTTTATATGAATTTTATTTCTCAAAATGGACCCAAGAATAACCTCGTTAAATATTAGCATGTTATTAAGAAACATCCAGTATAGTTGGTTGGTTGGTGAATAATCAACCAATTTTAGAATAAGAAGTTGTAGTAGTGGTTTTCATGATATATTTTAAATCAATGAGGATGCGAATAATAATTAATTCAGGTGAGGATAAATATTTGGAAACATTACGTCGGTCTGGATGCGAACCAGAAACTTTAGCAAGGTCCAGGATGTGGTGGAAGTAGGTGGAAATTGATAAGCAGATTTGTCATTCCAGGAAAACGCTAAAAGTTCACATAAATGAGTTATTTTAAATGTTCATTTTTTCATATTGATGCTTTTTAATAATTTTTTGGGACACTCATTTAGGATGTTGTAGGTCTTCGTTCAACTTTTATGGCCTTACCATTCCTATGCTGTTTCTAAAGTCGGGGTAGTTTCAAAACGATTTTCGGAAAAAAAAACCTTTATAAAAGTTGACATTCTTTGGAAAATGATATTTGATTACATATTCTGTCTGTTACTTTTTCACAGTTCGGGTCTTACAAAGCTACGAAAATATCTTCGAAAGAACTGTGGATAGACAGTTCGCAGTGGTTATACAATCTTCTATCCGTCTAAATATTCTTTAAGCAGGGAGACATTGCAAAAATTCCTTTTTTTTTCCGTGAGACATATTCTGTACAATCTAGCTCTCACCCCGTTGTGCTTGCAAGGTCAGTACGATCAAATAAAAACATATACGAACTTGCAGTGTTGACAATAATATTCCCAAGGAATAAAAATATAGGTACAGTTTCGTCTAATACATAGGTTTGAATAAAGTTCGTTAGTGATCCAGTAGCTGAAAGTTTGCGGCGTATACAAATTGGCTATTTTTATACCCCCCACATTTACTGTGGTGGGAGTAGGTATATTGAGTTTGCCACAACATTTGTAACACCCTTAAGGAGGCGTGGCAGATATAGACTTATATAATGTATTTGATCAGCATTGAAAACTGAATCGATTTAGGGATGTCCGTCTAATCTTAAATTTGGTATACAAGCTCTTAAAAAGTAAGGACAAGTTCGTGAATGAACAAAATCGATTTACTTTTTTTTAAAATATTTTGTGGTGGGGGTATTTTAACTTTGTAACGAAACTCCGTTCGTTATAAATAAATGCAAGTGCATTTTGTTAGTAATAAGTTTTTATTGATTGTATAACTTTTACTTGTGTGCATTTATTTTGGAGAATCCTGTGATTCTCGTATAATGTTTTTGGGCCGCCCAGACGGACCAGTTTCGTGAATAGTGGGGGTCGTTTTGACGGTATATAAGCCCGAGCATTTCCCTCTAGAAAGCAGTCCCCCTTGTGCTGGCGGGAGAACTCAGTCTATTTTCGCTGGCCCCTTGAATGCTGGTAAAATAGCTCAGAGACCTCCCTATTGGCCCTTTGCATGCTGGTGTTAGAACTCAAGGTATTATCTGATGGCCCCTTGTATGCTGTTGACAATATATCGAACTGCTTACCTCTGCTGGCCGTAGTTGGCGAGGTAGCTTTTTCCAGATATATATTTTTTTCGAGATATGTTAATTTTTCCAGATATATGTTACTAATACTAAGTATTATCGAACTCCGCCGTCACTGAAACAGGAATATTTTCCCGTCCCGTTAGCCAATTTCCTGTACTAATTAGTTTAACTAATACCCGAACCCCGTCGCCGAAGAAATAACATACCCGTACCTCCGATATTTCCTATTTATAGTATTTTTTTCTCTATGTATGTAAACAAATAATGCTGACTAATACATTTATTACTTTATCAAATCATCGTATTTTATCCCGACGAACCCAGGACGTACGAGCTACCTACAACAGGGTTTAATATTGTTATATTTATTGTGTAACACTTCTTCACCGCACTAGAGAAGAAGGTGCGTTACTTCAACACAGCTGAAGATAATTTTCTTACTAGTTATGGTTTACTTTCAGTCACTAAAAATTGCACCTCCTATCTGTGGACGGTTCAATGGTGTACTGATTCAAAACCACATATCTTATATTAGCACAATCAAATAGCTGAACATCAAAGCGTTAACATGAGGCGAAAATTTGAATTTGTATAGGAATACAACGAGTGATCAATATCACGCCGTTTTAAGGTAGTAAAAAAAAAAACAAACTGCTCCAGATAGGCAAATGACCACTTTGAATTTCTATGCTTATCACCACATACATAATTCCACAGTGTAATGAACTTTAGTAGTACTACGTAACAGCGCGAAATAGTATATTACATTACAAGAGCTGTAACTAGCATATTACGTGCGAGTGGAAAGTTAACATACGAGCCGCGAAGCGGCGAGTTTTGTTATTTTTCACGAGCACGTTATATGCGTGTACAGCTCGAGTATTGTACATAGTTTTACCTACGACCGACAATTTCAATAAATTGTATCAAAAATGACAAATAAATAAAGGTAAGGATATTTAATGGTTAACCAATACAGTGGCTATAACAAGACAGTGTGGACAAGCGTGGTCTTAATTTTGATTGGCTGTTCGGTCACGTGGTACAAATCTGCCATTAGTGTGCCAATTTATTTGTGTTATATGGTGTTTTTCTTTAAATAACCGACTAATAATTGCGATACGAAATAAGTAATAGCGAATCATTTGTAGAGCTGTTATACTGGATATATCAAGGTATGTAATAGCGCAAAATTATTGCATAATATAAACGTAATTAAGTAAAATAAAGTGTAATAAGTTGCTCCACAAAGATTATCTAGTTTGTATTATTATGTTGTATAGCAGGATTATTTGCTAGTTAAAGTAATGACTGGTTCCCTTTTTAGGTCATAAAATAGAAACATGTCTTGTTGTGCTGCCATCAACTCAATTAACTCCAGACCAATAACAGAGATGAAAATGGTCTTTCAAACCGTTCCTCAAAGAAGAAAGGACATTGAGATTTACACAAGATTACTTGGAGAATTTATTCAGTAGAGTAAGAGTATAACAAATAATTCTAACGGCACTCCAATTTAGGAGCAATCTAAAATTAATATGTGTATCACAATATCTAGAAGCCGTACCTATCGAAATTTGTAGATTTGGTACATTCCACATATAGTAAAGAACAAACTGATGAAGATCTTGCGGAACTTAATAATGACGAGCTCCGAGCGGAGGTTAATTCTAACAACAGTGAATTAAATTCGTTTTATCGCAGTTAGGAAAAGGATGACCGATTGTTTCTATCGGAATTTTTAAATTTGGTAGATTCCACACGTAGTGAAGAACAAACCGAAGAAGAAGATCTTGCTGAACTTAATAATGAAAAGCTCCGAGCGGAAGTTAATTTTTAACACAAGTGAATTAAATTCGTTGTATCGCAGGATATTTACTAACTAGTATTTTACGAATATCCAGAACATTTATGCATGACTTCAGTAGAGTAAAAAAATTTACAATGAAAGCTATAATATGTATGCCAAATGATCTAAAATAAAACGTTTTAACGATAATTTATTATTTTTCTGTAAAATAAAGGTTTTGCGTTATTTATATGTTATAATAAGATATTTATAGTTGTTAATTTTTATCTATATTGGTGTGTAGGTTTATAGATGTATATAGTATAGATTGAATAATGGATTCCTCTTGTTTGTATACTTCCTTTATATGTATGTAACAATAAAATATATAGATTTATTTCGAAACGGAAGATTCCAAAGGTATTTTTATTTCAGCAGTGCCACTTTAATTAACCTTTATGAAGTAATCCTATTATTTAAGGTAAGTAATATAAACAAAAATGATTCCGTAACTACCAAATTTAAAGTATACAAACTATTTTAATCATATTGTTAAATATAAAGTATGTATTTAAACTTTAGAGTTTATCCTTATATACTCGTATATATAAAGATATATCTATTTTTTCATGCGACGTCTATTATGGCTACGAAGAACTTTGTGTAATGTGTCAACCGAAAATTCAATACAAATTCCACATAAATTTTGCCAAATATGGCCTCATTTATAAACTCATTTACTTATTTTGAGATTAATAACAGAATTGCATCAGGAAATAATAAACACTTTTTATAATAACAATAATTTATAATAAACATAATATATTTACAACTTGTTAACACTTAACTTTAGATTAACTTAAATATTTATAGTTGAGGGGCTATCGCCTGTGAAGTGTTGAGGAGGGTGCAATGAAAAGCTTGTCAGTCTTTGATATTTTATTCTCTGGGCTATTCACATTTGCCTACGTTTCGCCGATACTTGTCTTCGGCTTCTTCAGGGCTAGTGTGGGTGTGAGATTTCGTCAATGGTTGGGGGTGGAGGCCTTTGCGGAGGCAGTCATGTTCGAAATTTACAAACAGCGGCATCAAGCCAGTACAACTTTAGTTTAGTGTGAACTAAACTAACTAGAACTAAACTAACTAAACTAAAGTTGTACTGGCTTGATGCCGCTGTTTGTAAATTTCGAACATGACTGCCTCCGCAAAGGCCTCCACCCCCAACCATTGACAAAATCTCACACCCACACTAGCCCTGAAGAAGCCGAAGACAAGTATCGGCGAAACGTAGGCAAATGTGAATAGCCCAGAGAATAAAATATCAAAGACTGACAAGCTTTTCATTGCACCCTCCTTAAATATTTATAGTTTTACATTAAATCTTATAATAATTATTTATTGTTACAGAGCAATTATTAAAATTAAAATTTGACTGTTTCATGTGATTCGTCGTCTTAATAATGTCACTTTCCGTTCTCACAATTTTACTCGGTTGCGATTGTTCACCTATATCACTTATCGTTTGAACAAGATTGTTTGTGTGTGATGATTCATAACTTGCAGCTATATTAGTTATATCATTGAAAGGTGTTGTCGTTACCCCACTCGACGTTGATGGTTGCGAGTAGTCCTTTGGAATTTCACTGTTAATCGCTGCACAAATTTTTTCTGCAATTATTGTTTTTGATGCAATTGATGAATCAACGTAACCTTCTGCAACTGTAGACGATCGCCAACCTCCATGTTTTTTTAATTGAATTAGGTCGCCACCTGCATTCGCGAATATAGTAGCAGAAGACCGTCTAAAACTATGGCCTGTATATTGATTTGGATCTGGTAACTTTAAAAAAGTAGCTACAAGTTTTGGGATAGATCCTATTTTGTTTATACCCACTGCCTGCAAGGTGCATTTAGCACGTTGGTAGTTTAAAAAAAAAGGTAAATTTTTTGCATCGGCAGTTGGTGGTCTAAGTGCCATATATTTTTTAACGACTTGGTAGTATTGCTCCGGAACCACAAAAGTTCTATCTGTCTTTGTTTTTGTTTCTTTTAGTTTAAATATTAATCTTTTTCCGGTATCCTCAATATCCGCAGGTGTTAAATTTCTAAGTTCGATTTTTCGGCACGCACCGCTGATACCTATTATCAATATTACCTACAATTATAATAATACATATAACAAAACGTTCGATTAAAGAAAAACATTAGTCTCACCTTCGCTAAAAGAAACATATTGTCAGAAGCGTTTTGCAAAAATGTCTTAATATCTTCAGGAGTGAGTATTTTTGATTTCTTGCTTTTGTACGTATCATTTTTGCGTTTTAGAAAAGCAATTACTTTTGTGTAATTGGAAATGTCAATATTATGTTTAATGTTAATCGTAGATTTTAACATCGAAAAAATTGCCCACAGCGAGGCACCGGCATAGGTTTTGGAGAGATGATCCATATACACCATTAAAACATTTTCCGACACACTTTTAATTTTCATTTCTGTGCGCCACTGGCAAAATTTCTTGTATGTATCTTCGTAGCGGAGACGCGATTTGCTGGGCAGAAGATCAGCATTTAGTTCGATAGCTTTATCTCTCACATCTGGTGGTGTACTTGAATTAGACATACTACTAAAACAATACATATAATAAGATGTAGATTCATTTAAATTAATCACTTACTTTTAATAGAGAAGAAATACGGAGACCAACGGAGACTGAGACGTAGATGTATTTATTAGGTTAGGTTATTCGCGCGACATCTATTTCAACTGTGGGAACTGCATTTGAACTGTTGTGACGTAGTAGACGCCATTATAGTATTTCGAATAATAATTGCTAATGACTCATGTTAATGTACATGCAAACTAATATGTGTCACTATCACGTTTGGAGAGAAATACTATAATTTCGGCTGCTACCACTAACCATTACCACCAATCGGAACGCATCTTTAGTCGTGCGTAAAAAACACAAACGCACAGCCAAACGCACACGTATGTTATAAGCGATATACGAGCGAAGCAGTCCGTGACGTAAGGGACGTTTACACGTCGGTCGTAGGTAAAAGTGATTTATCTATACGCACACATACGAATAGCTATAGGACCAATTAAAATTGATCCTTCCTGCGCCTTCCTATAATGCGCACATACATACTAGGCAAATCAAGCCAAGGCGACAAAGCAAAGAGGTAAACACTCACTTACCAATCAATTGCCGTTTTCCTGGCAACGTTATGTCCAGGAGTCGAACGGTCTAAAAATAAACTCGCGACAGAATTTTAAAAGGCAATTCCATCCAACTCAATTGCACATAAAATCGCGGTGATAAGAACTTGCGCGACGGAGGAGTCGACCTGAAATCCGGTAAACATGTTTGCGCACCAGGAAGCGATCTCACCGATTCTATCCGTACACAGGGGTCGTATCTAACACAGTTGTTGTAGCATATGTCCCAGGACAAGGGTTCAAGAAAAAGGGCCGTTAAAATATGTGGACGAATAAAGTATCAAGTAAGAATAAGGTAAAGACTGCTGAGCATGACCGCGGAGAAGTTAGCACTAAAAGATAGCCATAACTTTTGTTTTTCGAATTTTGTTATGAAACATATATCAAATGATAGTGTTCTAGTACTATCCGCCAGAGTTTAGCTCCAAAAATTCATCAAACGGTATTGTCGGAAATTTGATTTATTTCGTTACCCGTCACATTATAAAAGTACTTGTCATCTCAATAAAGAATTGCACATAACTTTTTGCAACAACCCCATACAGAAACAAGTGATGCAAATGCCGAAAGCGCATAAAATGTTGCATTAAATAATTGGGAAGGTGCTACCCCTAATATCACCTACCCTACCCCATACGACTATAATAAAGGAAATTGGCGCGCCGTTCGACTAAGAAGTGCTATTAATGAACATAACTCACGTTAAAATTATTGCATAACTTCCCTAAGTACGTCAAGTTATAGGCAATTAAATGTACTATTTACCCTTGAACGCTCGGAGTTTTGCTCGACGGCGAATTAAATGCGCTTAAATGGCGATCATGTCCGTACGGAACCAGTACGACGGTCAATCACATAATATCAAGTGGCTGCTGCAGAAAAATGTTTATAACTTTTGCAAAAATTGTTGCATAACTTTGTATCGTGTATCAAATTGTAAGTAATTAAAAGGGCTTCTCATCCTTCGCCGCTCGGAGTTTTGCTCGACGGCGAGCAACCCTTAAATGATCACCAGTACGACGGGCAATCACATATCAAGCTGCAGAAAAATGTTTATAACTATTGCAAATAATATTTCGTAAGTTTCTATCATATATTAAATTATAGGAAATTAATCGAGGTAGTTCCCTAGGTCGGAGTAAAAAAAAAGGTCTAATAAAAGTAAACGATAGCTAGAGCGATAAGGATTTTACATGTCTTGTAAGCTGATCAATTAGTCAGTATAATATTTATTATGTGGAAGAGTGTCAGTCGACCAGTTGCCTTTAATACAGCAATTTCAAACTGGGTGCACTGTCGTCGTTTAAGGGTTGTTCGCCGTGGAGCAAAACTTCGAGCGGGAAAGAGTGAAAAGCCCTTTTAACTACCTACAATCTGATATATGGTAGAAAGTTATGCAATAATTTTTGCAAAAGTTAAAACATTTTCCTGCAACAACCAACCGACATAAGATTGCCGGCGGGGAAGGTTGCGTACCGACATGATCGTCATTTAAGGGTTGTTCGCCGTCGAGTAAAACTCCGAGCGGGCAAGGGTAAATAGTATACATTTAATTGCCGATAATTTGAGCGACTGAGGGAAGTTATGCAATAATTTTAGCGTGAGTTATGTTCATTACCTAATAGTACTTCTTAAGGTGCATACAAATCTGCTGCGCCGCGCCTGCGACGCTCCCGCGCCGCGCGCGTCTGGCGCGTCGTAAAAGTACAGGCGCGCGGGCAATTTAAGCGCGCGCGCCTCTGCCGAGCCCCCTGCGGGCCGGTTGAGCGATACAGGCGCGCCTGCAACGCGACGAGGGCTCGTCTATCACGGGCAGCGTTCGGCGAGACCAGGCGTCAGCAAGTCCCATATCATATTTTGTTGTTCGAGCCGTGGTATTAAGATTAAAGGTATGATCAATTTTTGGACGAATTTACGACCGCTACTGCGCAGGTGATATATAGACAACCAACATTGCATATGTCAAACTTAGGGGTTATGCCACTAACAATTTATAGAATATAACAGACAAATGTACTTGTATAAAAAGAAAACTTTCAAGCATTTGCATTATGTGCGCAGAAATAAGCATAAATAAACAAAAATTGGTTTGGTACTAGTTATGTTTACGTTATTAGGGGTTATGCCACTAACAATTTATAAAATATAACCGACAAATGTACTTGTATAAAAAGAAAACTTTCAAGCATTTGCATTATGTACGTAGAAATAAGCATAAATAAACAAAAATTGGATTGGTACTAGTTATGTTTACGTTATTATTCTTCAACCATGCAGCGCCGCCCAGCGGATATTAACGTAACGAAGATTTTCGCAGATTCTCATCCCCCTCCACATGAGTATAAGCATACCTCTAATAATAATACCACGGTTCGAGCGCAAAGGGTCTCGCAGTACAACTTGGGACGTCAACGGAGAGCCATGACGTCTGCAGGGTGAACAGATGATGCCAGTTTAAATTTAATAGATATGTACAGAGATTTTAAAATATTATGGGACCCTACCCATAAATAGTTATTTAACCAACAAGTATATTAAAAACAGCGATTAATGATCGAGACTGTTTAACGCACGAGCGATTAGCGAGTGCGTTAATTGTCAAGATCATTAATCGCCGTTTAATATTCGAGTTGGTTACAACATTCTTCCGTCGATCGTATTCTTCTGGCGACGTCTACATAGATTTTATTCGTCGATGTCGTTTGAGGTTATATGACCATTCATGTATTTTGACACTGACATTTCTAAACTGCGTGCCTGTATAACGGAATGTTTTGATTGGATGGTTTTATTTTACGTATGTTCGATTGGCTATAAGGAAGTCGTTTCATTGGCTATAACAAATCATGCATTAATAGAAATCGTGCATTAATAGAGCTCTTTAATAAACGATTTTCTATTTAGTAAAAATACTCATAAATAAACGATCGACGGAACAAGTTTCGTGTAAAACAACCAATTAATGGTTGGTTAAATCAATTTTTATTACTGGCACATGCTACCAAGGATATAGTATCACCGTTGTCAAGTTAGCCCCCCACTTTTGAATTTTAAGTAAATTTTTATGCGAATCGTTTGGGAATCGTTAGGGAGGGTTTGGGAGTACACTTTTTTCGTTTGGGAGTAGATGGTTTTTGAGAAAATAAAAATTGCTTTTTGTACCGTCAAGTTAGCCCCCCAACTTTCACATTTTGTGATTTTTTTTACTGGAATGGTTTGGAAATCGTTAGGGAGGATTAGGGAGTCTAGTTTCGACGTTTGGGAGTAATTAGTTTAACTGTTAAGTGATATAAATGTTTAGTACATAACCTCATTTTGTAGTTTACCGGCGGAAAGTTACGCTAACGGCTTTGTGTTGCTATACATTTTACCCATTTCTTCACAGACGGTTACAATATGGTTAGGGAGGATTCAAAATGCCCCTTTTTATGTAAGAGAGTTCATTATTTGACCGCAAATCAATAAAAAACTTTGAGTACGGAAGCCGACATAGCTAATGTATTTATCGGCTTTGTTTTACACAAATTGGTCGTATTTCTGCAATAAACCGTTAAAGAATCTTTAGGGAGGATTAAAAAGTCCACTTTTGATATAAGGGAGTATATTAGTTTGACCCAAATCAAAATTAAAGGTTAACGTTATGTACATACTCAACTATTGCATTTATCGGCGCTTTCTCTTCGATAAATGGCGTGTATTTTGTGATAAGACTCATAAGTCATTAGAAAATTGTTAGGGAGAATTAAAAAGTTCACTTTTGATGTAAGGGAGTAGATAATTTTACCGCAAATCAATATCTAAGGTTGAGGTTATGTACCTTCTGAATTAACTTATTTAAAGACTTATCTTGCAATATTTCTGGGGACGGTGATGGAGTTTACTTTAATGTTTGGAAGAACATACATTATGTCTTTCGTTTGTTCACAAAAGAGTCATAAAGATATGTAGGTAATAATAAGCATAAAAGTATGTTGTATACCAATTCCATCAAAATGTAAGCATTTGTTTTTGTCTGCTAAATTGGGGTCTTAAATAAAACTGCTTTTTCGCGCGTTCGAAGATAGGTTCTTTATAATGTATTTTATTAGATAGGAGTATTTAAAGCTAAACTAACCAATGGATACGTATGCAAGTATATTTGGCTGCATACCTTGCCACAATTTCGAATTGTTTGTGGTTCACAGTATGATTCTTACGAGTATTCATAGATGGCGTTTATGACAGTCGAAAATAAATGTAAATAGAAGCAATAAATAAATATATTAAATTTACAAATTTAATATTGCAAGACTATGAACATAATACGTCCCATTTATGGAAAGCAAAGTTTTTAAATGCGTTAATTCAAAAGATACTGCGACCTTAGATATTGATTTGCGATAAAATTATCTACTCCCTTACATCAAAAGTGAACTTTTTAATCCTCCCTAATGATTTTCTAATAACTTATGACGAAATACACACCATTTATCGAAGGGAAAGCCGACAAATGCAATAGTTGAGTATGTACATAACCTCAAACTTTAATTTTGATTTGGGTCAAACAAATATACTCCCTTATATCAAAAATTGACTCTTTAATCCTCCCTAACGATTCTTTAACGGTTTATCGCAGAAATACGACCAATTTGTGTAAAACAAAGCCGATAAATAAATTAGCTATCTCGGCTTCCCTACTCAAAGTTTGTTATTGATTTGCGGTTAAATAATGAACTCTCTTATATAAAATGTGGCATTTTGAATTCTCCCTAACCATATTCTAACCGTCTCTGAAGAAATGGGTAAAACGTATAGCAAAATAAAGCCGTTAGCGTAACTTTCCTGCTGGTAAACAAAAAAGGAGGTTATGTACTAAACGTTTATATTACTTTGCAGTTAAACTAATTACTCCCAAACGTCGAAACTAGACTCCCTAATCCTCCCTAACGATTTCAAAACCATTCCAATAAAAAAAATATCAAAATGTGAAAGTCGGGGGGCCAACTTGACGGTACAAAAAACAATTTTCATTTTCTCAAAAACCATGTACTCCCAAACGAAAAAAGTGTACTCCCAAACCCTCCCTAACGATTCCCAAACGGAATTTGCATAAAAATTTACTTAAAATTCAAAAGTGGGGGGGGGGGCTAACTTGACAACGGTTATAGTATCTACATTTATTTGTGAGTGTTTGTTCATTTGGCTATTCAGGATGCTTAAAGCAAATGTAAAAGTCAACATGGTTACGTGAATGAACCGTTAAAACAAAATGTCCATATTTTGTGCGAATACAAGGGGATCTCGGTCGCTGCAATCACCAACGCACTACTGCACACCATGAGCGTAGCTGCGGTTTCCTCGTCCATGGCTTCTGTGCTCTCAAAGCCTGAAAAAATACAACTACAAACCGCAATAATCGTCGTACTTCCCTCCCTTGTAGAGAGAGGATAATGCGCATGCTCGAGAGCCGTGATCTACCCGCGCGCCAACCGGGACTGGCGCGCGCGCCTGCCTCGATCTACTCACGGTAGGCGCGGCGCGTCATGTCTGTATGCAGCTTTAGTCGAACGGCGCGCCAATTTCTTGTATTATAGTTGTATGGGGGTAGGTGATATTAGGGGTAGCACATTCCCAATACCATTATTGGATGCAAAATTTTATGCGCTTTCGGAATCTGTATCACTTGTTTCTCTATGGGGGTGTTGCGAAAAGTTATGTGCAATTCTTTATTGAGATGACAAGTGCTCTTATAAGGTGACGCGTACGAAATAACTCAAATTTCCGGCAACACCGTTTGATGAATTTTTGGAGCGAAACTCTGGCGTACAGTACTTGAACACCCCTATCATTTGATATATGTTTCATAACAAAATTTGAAAAAAAAACTTATGGCTAACTCCGCGGTCTGAGCATAATATTTTGGTGTCTGGATATGGAACACGGAACAAGTATGGCCAAAGTATGGACCTTGCGGTGAATTTGACCTTTCTATTGAGAAATACGAAGAAAACAAAAAACTTAAAAGACGCGGAAAATTGACCGATACATTGATTAAAGAATTGACAACTGTCTATGGTTTAGCGATCAGAAGTCATGGGCCACGTACGATTTTTACGAATAAAATTCCTCAGCTTATGTACTGCCCAAATTCATCACAATTCGTCACCTGCAAAAAATATTGTAAAGTCGATTTAAAACGATTTGTCATCAAGAGACTTGCTAGAATGGTGTTACACTCAAAACAACAACGAAATCTTTAATTCTACTACCTGACGCCTTGTGTCTAAACAAGGCCTATGGCGTAAAACCCATTAATTCTAATCAATATTGCGGATAATTTAGCAGCAGGCATTTAATGAGGTTTTTCTGCCGTGTTTAAAACGATAACAACGATTGGAATGGTCAACAAAGATATTTGCAAATATGAATGTTTGGTCAAATAAGAACAAATATGTACTAATAGACAATGTATACCGTATCCACGAAAATATTAAATCTTCCCAAAGAGAGGGAAATCTTTAACTCAACGCGAGACAAAATGTAAAAAAGAGGGACGTCTGGTCACTCATATATACCCCATTTAGACGTGGATCAACCGCATCATAAATTTGGTTGTTGACTTGAAATCAAAAGAACTCTACCGTCATCTTGACGAGTCACTTTTTCAGATAAGCTGCCAGCGGGGCTCAACGTTATCTGTCTCTTGGTCTTCGGCGATGATGCTATGGTTGGTTGCTCTTCGTTGTCGACGATAAAAAATCTGTCAACTATCGTTATCAACGTTTTTCCCGTACACTAGAGGACAGAAAGAATTCCACGTATATTCGAAAAGTAGGACCATATTGTGGAAAATTACAGATCCATAACAAACTTGTCAAACACTCCCGAATTCTACGAGCAAGTAATACTTAAAACCAGGCATGTAAAAGCGTAATTTACCGCGTAAATTACCGAATTAATTACTGTAATTAATGGCAATTTACCGATTTTTAATTACCGTAATTTACGGCGTAAATTACCGATGGTAATTTACCGTCTATTTAAATTACCGTTGGTAATTTACCGACAATTTTAATTACCGTTGGTAATTTATCGGAATTTATAAATTAATTTCAAAGACCTTCCATCAGTAGACGCATGAATGCGCCCCACCCCTCCTAAGCAGTCGACAAGTGCACTGTTGTTTGTGTTTGCCTGGGAAGTACCCAATCCGCGTGGTGCATGGTCGGACTCGTGCGTGACAATGTTATTCAAGGTGTTATTTAGCCAATGGAAATGGGTCTATGCAGAGGCGGATTTCCCATAAGGAACGTTAGGCACGTGCCTAGGGGCGCGCAAAGGAAAAGGGCGCAATCGGAAGTATTCCCGCGCATCAAAAAAAGCCGACTTAGTGCACGGACACATAGTTGGCGACGCTGGTAGCAGTGCTGGAAGCGGCGCTGGTAGCGGGGCGTTTGAAATGTTTGAATACACAGGTGCTTATGGCAATGAGCGCGCGCTTCCAGAGGTGCTGATTCCGCGGACTGTGTGTTTATTGCCATAAGCACCTGTGTATTCAAACGCTGCGCTACCAGCACTGCTATCAGCGTCGCTAACTATGTGTCCGTGCACTTAAGCAGCGTGTGGCGGGGAAACTTAAAAGAATAATTGCGGCGAATAATAATTAATAACATTTTAATGATTTTTTTTACTGAGATTAAACCTTGGTCATTTCTTTTTATGCACACCAAGTTTTATAAGAATTCATCTAAAAATTACAAAGTTAAACAACTTTGTCCCCAAAACGTCATTTTTGTGCGGCGCGGGCGCTGACAATACGCGTATGCAAATAATAGCAAAGAAAAGAGTGAAAAGAAAAATGTGGTGCTGAACTTAAAACATTAGCGGAAGAAAAACAAGAGCGAGAATATAGATTTTTTAAACAATTCGATAAACTTGACAGCTTTTTTTTGTGAGAAATTTCTATTTGCATAAGTTAAGATCTTGGGAGGGGCGCTCGGACAAATAGTGCCTAGGGGCGCCTCGGCCCTTAAATCCGCCACTGGGTCTATGGATAAATTTAACACATCCAATGACAGTCCCATTGCCCGTAAACGTTATATTTTTAATATTCCAAATAATCCGACATTACTTGAGAAAATACAGAACTAATATTTTGTATTTAATGAATAGAGAAGTGGAAAGGAAAGCCCCTTCGCCAATGGCGACCAATCCAACAAATCCGATAATGCAGCTCTGAAATCAGAAGCCATTTATTTGCCAGAATTCAGTTTTTAATAAATAAGCCAGTGTTAGAAAAATGACAAAAAAACGCTCTGTGAACCGGAGAGTTATTTTGTGAATGTGGACAGAATTAAATTGTTTATTTTCTACTATGTTCTGTTTGATTTTCCTGTTTTTGTAGTAGTGCTATAAAATAGTATTTCTATGTAGTCTTTGTTTTGGTTTTAGTACTATCAAATCAGCCAAAGATCAGAGTTAGCTATTTATCCACAAAATAATAATTTAAGGTTACCAAACATTTTTATTAACATAAGTAGTAATCATAGCTTACAGTGATCTGTTTAATTTAACATTTTGAATTTTTAATTACCGGGTAATTTAATCAGGCGTAATTTACCATTTTGAATTTTTAATTACTCGGTAATTTAAACCAGCGTAATTTACCATTTTGAATATTTAATTACCCGGTAATTTAAACCGGCGTAATTTACCATTTTGAATTTTTAATTACCCGGTAATTTAAACCAGCGTAATTTACCATTTTGAATTTTCAATTACCCGGTAATTTACGCCATCGTAAATTACCATTTTTAATTACGCGGTAATTTAATATGTGAAATTAATAATTTTAATTTCAACGGTAATTTACGAAAAAAATTAATTACCGTAATTTAACATCCCTGCTTAAAACAATCTACCGGAACACTAGTGCCTTTTTTTCTCCAGATCAACCACAACATATATTTATCCCCAAAGATCAACCAAATGTTTTTATGTGCTGACTTTCCCGCGCCTTTAACACGGTTCATTATTTACTGGCGTCTTGATTGGAAGCTTTACGCTTTGGTCAAGGCTCAAATTCAAAGGCGCTGTTTATTTTGCCGAGTGTTAGCTTATGTCGACGATCTAATAAAGACCTGCGAGGGGCAAGGGGGGTGCGGCTTTTGAAATACCTGGGGAAAGATCAACATGGAAAAAGTCATGAAATACATGTTGATTTATAACTAGTGTGGAAAATTTAAATGAAAGATAATTAGAGACAATTAAAGAGTAATTTTTGTTCAAACTTCTCTTCGTTTAGGAGTTAGCTGAACTAAGAGTTATACTAAATGACCAGAAAACTTTTTCAATAATTAAAACTAAATTTTCTGTCATCATGTTATTGAAAACAGGTCAACCTAGTGGGTGGGTAAGGTTGCCAAACGTCCGATTTTCAGATGTATTGTCCGGTGTCTGGTTGAATGTGCCGACTGGATGTCTTATGTCCAGTTTTCATATACAGCTTCGCCAACTTAAAGTTGACTCGACGGGTGCGCAGAACAAGAACAAGGACGACATTCGGAGGAAGCGAGAGACACTGTACGCTCGGCATCAACACACTAATGACCCCCTTCACCAAAACTATCCCGTGTCCACTGCGCATCCTAATGTTTACACTTCTCCGAACGACTTCTGAGTGGCCGCGCTGTACCTACCTATCTGAGATTTACAAATTGCAAACAATGGTGCATGTGGTACTACTGTAATAATTACTGCTTCCACTGCCTCTAAACACTTCGTAATAGTAGTTAATAATTATACCGGGCGATCTATAACTAGTGTTACAAATTCCCACATACAAAATAATTTTCCAATAGGGTATTCCGGTGTTTTTTAAATTGTCATTTTTACAAAGTATGGGTGCTACTGTTTGCTACTTCACAAGTAAAATATCAAACATTGTTTTAAATTAAGAGAAATCGTTGTTTGAAGTTTGAATTAGGATTGGTCTTTGTGACGTCACAAAGACCGCTCAAAGTGAGCGACTTGACAACTTGATTTTGAAAACTAAGAAGATCATAAAATGTTGGGGGTGTGTTCGGTTGGCTTTTTTTCCGAAAGCGGAACGGTAGCTCCAGTTTCCGGTCACCCTAATTTTCGGAGTTGGCAACTCTAAACCCAACTCATGGCCGATTTTCGTTTTGCACCCCCCTGAGGACGACCAAGAGTTGCAGACCAATATTGCTGAGTGAAACAGTTCCGCCTGAATGTTGGCAAACAGTAGACATACGTACTTTGTAAATGGAGTGGAACTCCAGGGTAAGAAATATCTCGGAAGTTTCTGGCCCAGTTTTGATGTCTTTTTTTGAGTTGTCTGTGCTATATGGCATGTTGTAAAAAATATGTTTTTTTCAAAATTTTGTAGTATTTAGTTTAAGGCTATTTTTGAGTGCTAGTTTAGCCCATAAACCAAACTTATCCTAAAGAATTGCTTAGTACTTTTGTTTCACATGAACGGGTTTGAAAATATATGTATCTAGTACCGCCAACCACAGTTTTATTTACATTTTTTATGAATCTACTGCATTCGTGCATTGGTGGTTTTCGATTAAACTTTTGTTTTAAAACGCCTACCTGTAAGTGACCTTAACTAAGTAACCGTGAACATGGAGCCTAAAACATATTTTTACTTTTAGTTTCTCATGTCATTTATTTCATCTACCATCGGTTTTACGTTCCAAATTATGTGATATTTTTGCACAGCAGTACCTACTTTTTATTGAAATTGTATAAACCATTTCGGATTACAAAAGTTCCACAAGGCCACTGAATACAGTGCTGGCAATATAATACCTAGGTGACTAATATTTTATAGGCTTATTCTATGGTACGTCGACCGGAACAGTTTCATTATCCGCTTCTTCTATCAATTTATACGTAAGGTTTTTTTTATCACCGAAAATTATTCCAGTGCGGTAGCGGTTGTTATTGTTGAGCAACCCTCCTCGTCTGTTGTCGCTGCGACTTCCTTAATTTGTCTTATCTTTTGTTTGTGAGACCAAGGAGGTGTTTATTTTCCCATTCGTGCATTGGAAAAGGCTGGGGATTTGCTTATTGGAGTTGGTGTTATGTTACATCGTAATAAGATTTTACAAGCGCTCTCATGTTTATATTATGTCGACTTCTGTGTCTAACTTCTCCAATGGCGTACTTATTTGACACTTTTTCGCTCCTTTTCCGTAATTTATGCCGGAAATTCCTTAATTCAGAGTTTATTTACAATATCAGTGTTCCAATTTGATGACATTTCTAAGCGTTCATAAAAACAAAAGAATACCTTCCAACAATGAATTTTTATTAATAATGTTACTTAGCAACATATATCACAAGATGCATAAGCTATATATGTATCCAAATTTGTACTAAAGAATTTTTACTTTTTTTCACTTTGCTTCACAGAAAAATTATGTGTGACATCAATTTTAGAATCTGTAGCCTACAAATGCACGTTGTGTAATATTTACTAGATCTAATCGAAGAATCAAATGTCTAAGTTGTGTTTATGATCCATTAATATAAACGATAACATTTTTTATCTAGTTCTAATCAATAATAATAAAAAAAGGAAAATAGTTTTGTGTTTGTAGACGACTATTTATGACAGTGTTTCATAATTTAGCACATAAACTGTATTCTTTTCTTTCTACTACAGTACAAGTTTGCTATTTCGGATATACGGAATTTGGGCACCGTTGTACTGTGCCTTTCTATAATCCGGACAAACTGGGAAAACTATCGCAATGCATTCATTTCCTCTTAAATCAGATCGACAGGTTTAAAACTTGATGTAAAGTTCTGAGTTTGTACACCGTCTATACTTTTACACTCAATAACACGTAAGTGACATTAGGTCGGTGTAACCGGTGTAGAATATCCGAACGCAGCTTATGATGCTGTTCATAATATTGAATTTCTTCTATTGCAAGTGCACTAGCTTATGCTCAAATAAAAACAAAGGTGACCGAAAATACACAGATATTAGTGTCAAACAATTTATGTTTTCAGTTAAAATTTACATTTTGCATATTATATTATAAAAAAACGAGATATATGTAGAATAATTACTGTATTAATTGAAAGAATTTATGTGGACTTTTTATCTACAAGAATTTTTCGGAGGGTGCAGTAAAAAAAATCTTCACGTGTCGCTGTCTGTTAGGATTTCATACGTCCACGACCGATGGTTAATCTTTCCAGACAACCTGGGGGACTATCTCGGCCGTATTACGAGTATACAGTGTGTCCGCCGATGGACCTAACTATACCTATAATGGCCATAATTTTTAATTTCTCGAGAAAGTCATTCTTTATAAAGAGTTTTAGATGTCCTAAAAAGTCGAAAGCCATTGTTAATATTTTGATTGAACATACAGGATGGTTAGAAAACACGAAAATGTTAAATTGGCCGAAGAGTAAACTATCGGATTTTCGGAATTAGAACAAAAATGTTATAGGTAAAAGTTGTTTTATATTTAAATTTATGCCCAGATATCAAATTTCATTGTTGTATTCTAAGTTTTATATTTAATATATTTTTAACAAAGTAATTTAACAAAACATTGCTCCACATGTTCCCCTCCTACAGCTACACATTTTTCCAATCTTCTTCTAAACCCCCGATATACCAAATCAATTGCTTCTTCATTTATTTCGTCTACTGCTTCCCTAATTTTTAATTTTAGAATGTCTACATTATCATGAAAATTATTCGCATACACCTTCTGTTTTAAATAACCCCACAGAAATAAATCAAGCGGAGTTAAATCAGGTGAACGTGGTGGTCATCCTATAAGGCTGAATCGTCCAATCCACTTATTTGGAAAATGTGTGTTCAACCAATCCCTGACTTGATATGCGCTATGAGCAGGACAACCATCGTGTTGATAGTGTAGCGAACACCTGAGATGTAAGTTGATTTCGTCCAAGGTATGTAGCAAAAAATTCTCCAACATATCAAAAGAAGTGTTTTGGTTTACAGTACCGTCAAAAAAGTATGGTCCAATTATTTTCTTGTAATAAATCCCAAACCAACCATTCACTTTTTTATATTTTTGAGAATTGGTTCTAATACGGAAATTTGGATTTTCCCGAGACCAATATCTGCAATTCTGTGAACTAACAACTCCATTTGTGGTAAACGTCGCTTCGTCAGAGAAAATAATTTTTCTGTAGAAAAATCTATCGACCATAATTCGTTCTATTAATCGGCAAAATTTTAATCGACGAGCATCATCTTCTGCTAAAGTGTGTATTAGTACTGGTTTATAAGGTTGAAATCTTTGATTTAAAAAGATCCTTTGCAGGTGGCTTTTACTGATGTTCAAGTCTCGAGATCATTGCCTCAACGATATTTTTGGGCAAGTGTTCACGGAACCAATAGCGAATAAAGTTTGATATTTGAGCATAAGATTAATTGAAACTAACTTTTACCTATAACATTTTTGATCTAATTCCGAAAAACCGATAGTTAAATCAAATGGTACAGAGCACCAGCTAAGGTAACGATCTTTTGCCTAGCCCAAAGGATATCACACCACTCTTGAAGAACGATGGGTATAAAAGTTAACACGTGAGTGTGGAACATGCTACGTAGGACAAACAGGACGAAGCATAGAATGTCATGGAGCACAGTAGAGACGCCCGATTAGGCAAGATTCAACAGTCCGCTGTTGTTCAACACTGCCATGAGTCGGGACAAAAAAATGGATTTCTATGACGTTAAGATGTCGGCAAGAGTGAGTAACTATCATTGAAGGCTTATTAGAGAATCCATCGAAATTTACAAACATCCTAACAAAATTAATCGTGAGGACGGCACTGACGTTAGTAGGGTCTGAAAATCGATCCTAACGCGGCCAGATGGAAACACACATGGGAGCGGTAGCTCCAAATGTGCGCAGTGAGGTGTAAATTTAGGTATATAAGGGTGATTTTCTTGGTGGGTCTTCAGTATTCAGCTAGGTCTGAAGAAGACTAGCGTCTAGCCAGCAGGTGCAACAAACGATCTTGCTGATGTATGGCTGCAGGTATGCCACCCACCATACACTATTGGCGCGCGCATTGTAGACCTAGCCCCGGTAATATCTCGGTTCTGTTTATTCAAACGAATTTGGTGTTGTTTCGGTTAGGAAAAGCTGAATATTAACGGTAATCGGTAAGTAATCTATAATATAATAAGTATATTAACGACTTTACAGTAAACAGATTTCTAGTTTATTAATCTCATGCCTATTATTCCCTCAATATGGGTGACGACAAAAAAGAATTAAATCTGTCAAATAAATGTAATGAATGCGGTACAAAATTTAGCACTAGGAGCAATCTAAGAAGACACGTAAAAAATTCCATGAACGTAAAATAAACGTGTTGGCTCCGCGAATTTATAAAGACTGTGCCGAATTTTGGTTTTCTTGTAACAATTGCGACAAAAACTTTAATGATAAACGTAAACTGCGCTACCATATCTTAAAGGCACACAACGGAGAAAGATCGAGAAACCCAAACCTAAAAAAAATGCT
Source organism: Aphodius sticticus (assembly GCA_963966075.1). NCBI lineage: Eukaryota > Metazoa > Arthropoda > Insecta > Coleoptera > Scarabaeidae > Aphodius > Aphodius sticticus. The sequence continues at coordinate 27,180,786 of OZ014508.1, forward strand.
ATAGGTATGCATCTATAAATGTCATTCTAAGAAACCAATGATAACCAGCGGCGGGTTATGCCATCATGGGGCCCTGGGCAATTTTTAATTTGGGGGCCCCCATTTACTGTGTTGAATTAAGAATTGCTTTTTATACAAAAATAATATGTACTAATACTAAAATCATAAATAATAAGTAAGGTATTTGAATTTTTTGCAACAACATATATTATAAGTACCTACATCGTTATTTAAAGCAACAAATGAATATTCTTAAGACATACAAAATAACAAATAAATAGCTTAATAATTTGAAAATCAAAGTTCGTAACAAATATCTATGTCCTCTGGATATGTACTTATTAAATTTGTAATGCAGTTTTCATAGTCTTTTGGAGATGTTTCTTTTAATAAATTGTAATTTCTTCTTTCTTTTGCCAACATTGTCGGTTTCATAAACTTTATTATTGGTTAACGCATAAGATTCAGATTCCATATCTTCAACAAAGTTAACAAGAAGAAACGTAACGTGTCAATATCTGGTGCTAAAAGTTTAGTAGAAAGAAACCAAATACAAATTTTAGGGAATGACTTGAGCTACAAACTTTAAAGACTTTTGAATATGTTATGCAAAATGGTTAATGGTTATGCATTTGTAAGAAGCAGACCAAATTCATTTTTTAAATATAGCACCCTGTATATTTTTCCTGTCCAAAAGTCCCTGAGATCAGTCGTTTAAATGATACAAAATGATTCAATGTTAAAAGAAAGCAACTACAAAATGTTAAAACGATTTCTACCATGTCAATACCTCGGCCTCTGAGAATTTTACAAGAAAAAAAATAAATAAATGTTCTTGAAAATGATTTAAGCTATAAATACAAAATACTTTTGAATATATAGTATTATTCATTTCTAAGCATTTTAAATTTATAGCTTAAGCAATTTGCTAAAACTTTTATTGGAATCTTTTCCTTGTCAACTTTTTAGCAAGAAAAATATTGACTAGTTACATTACTTCTTATACAAACTCTGTAATGATAAAGATTCTTTAAGGTAAGCATTTTGAAGATCGAATTTTTATTTTACAGACTTTTTTGGAGAATTAGTTTTTGCAGTATAGATTTCCATAACAAAAGAAAAAGTGTCGATTGAAAATCATCAATGTATTCCTACAGTATTTTCTCTTCTTCAACTTTGTCAAGGGTTTCTCAAAATTAGATGTTTCTTTTATGGAAAAAAAAATGAGTTTAACTCAAGTTCAAATTCGATATTCTCACTACGTTGATTTATTAATTAATTTATAGTTTATACAAGATTCCACTCTTTTGAATAAACAGAACCGAGATATTACCGGCTAGGTCCACAATGCGCGCGCGCCAATAGTGTATGGTGGGTGGCATACCTGCAGCCATACATCGGGAAGATCGTTTGTTGCACCTGTTGGCTAGACGCTAGTTGAAGAAGTGAGCAACAAGGTCCGCGAAACGTCAGCATTTACGAAACTTGACACAGGGCATAACCCGGAAGCAATTTATTTTCTAAATGATTCTGGCCGTAAAAGCCTACATACTTACTTAATTGAATAGGGTATTAGACTGTATTAAAAATATGGCTTGTATTATAGTCATCCTAATAGATTACAGTTTAAGAAAACTATATATTATTACTTTTCAAAAAAAATATGCTTTATTTCTATTAAAAACCAAAATTAAAATTGAATTTTATTCACGTCCTGTCACGTGATTGAAAACGCTCTGTAATTGGCTCAGTCTCCAGTGACGTCATTCGTTAGTACGCTTAGAGCGCGTTCGGTTTGCCAGGGTAGGGTATGGGGAGAGCAATGCTCAGATAACCTGGGTCGGCTGTCTCTCTCTTATATGCAGATAAACGCCGTATCACTCTCACCGGACCCTACCCGATTATCCGAACGCGCTCTTATGCTTCTGCCGTTTGAATTTAATAGCACTAAAGTGCCATGTAAGCATAACTTTGTAGGTTAGGTTAGCCCTAACCTTAAGCTGTCAGATCAGATAATACCTGGTTCGAAATTACGATAGATAACTTATTCTAGTCAGCTTTACTTATGTCGAAGTAATCTTCACAACAAAAAACGCCGCTATTTATTTAATTTGGATTTCTACGAGCCAACCACTTTCTTCGCAGTTTCAAATCTTGCGGAACAGCTACAAATAGTTTATCCGGAGTTTTTATTGACGTATTTCTGCATTGTGGATTTATACACCATTTATAACAGATCTTTATGTAGAAATTGTGAAAACAACACATCATACAACACAATTCCCAAACGGCGACGATGCCGATGCTGACAGACCATATGGGCCGATTTGACATCTACTATCGTGTGACGTCACACAACAGAAAGTATCGTTTTGGCGGGACTTTTTGTGATTCAATTTTTAACGCTGATTTTTATGAAATATTGAGTAAATAATTACGAAAAATAATGCATTTACAATGTAGAGTGAAGAAATAAACACACTAAGATGGTTTCCAATAATAGTCAAATACCCTATTATGTTTCTAAATTATAGGAACGATTACCATGTACAAACTAATAGAACTTTTGAAATAACTCTCGTATACGATAAAAGCTTATTTTCAATTATTGTTCATAAAAAAAATCAATAGTTCACGAGAACATATAACATGTAACTGTCGCATGTAACATCATGCAACAGAAACCAGGTCTGTTACTATTTTTTTTTCTTGTTTTGTTTTTGTGTGTGGATAACAAGAACAATTTATAAAAAGTCATTAATACCGAGTATGCCACACTACAAATAAAGGATTTTGCAGAAGATCACATCGTGTTTTTTAGTTATGAAGAACTGAAACAATGTATATTATAATTATATACAGTACCAGGATGATCTGTTCTTGGCAAGCCAATATGCAAGTACAAGCCAAAATTCAAGTTTGATTTTTCTGACGTTAACCGCCTTCCGCCAAATAATGTACATATATATAATGCATTTCTTCGTCTTTCTCTATTTTGTTTGCACTTTGACTGTTGCAAAGTAAACCACACTTTTTCGTAATTGGATTTTGACTTCTTGATGTAATGGTAACAGAATGATATAGAAAGCATTAGGAGGAAATTTGACTCCCCATTATTCAAATGTCCTTTGTTCGCCGAGTGTCTACTCAGCCTTCTGTATTATGTAAACTTTGGTCCATATAAAAATAAATAATGCATTACAGATCCTATGGAAAAGGATTGCCTGCAATTTACGTCATTGGATATTTTAGTTTTATTGATTGATAAATTGTTGACTGTTTTCAATATACATACTTAGATTTGAAGGTTATGATGTATGAAGAATATAAGTACAAATATCGCAATATGTTGCTACAAGAATTTTTCGGAGGGTGCAGAAAAGCAAAATCTTCACGTGTCGCTGCCTTTTAATCTCCCCAGACGATGCGGGGACTATCTCGGCCGTATTACCAGTATTATATAGGCATTACCTTGACAATTTTGTAATATTGATCTGTCCATATGGTCACAAATACATTTATAAACACTGTAGATTACATAGTTAAGTGTCTTAAAGCATCATTGAGACTGGGCAAGTTTAATTGCGGAAAGAGCTGTCCGCCAATAAACTTGCCCTGTCTAAACTGTGCTTTAAAGATATCATCCAGTATGTATACCTCACTACAAATTTTGATAAAAGATTTCACTGCAGTTTTTGTTGATTATCGTAAAAGGTTACTATTATTAGGATAAGATGAGTAACAATATGCATAATTTGTAAACAAAACAATACTAAATATTTTTATATACAAGTGTCCCATTCCCCAGCAAAACTTTTTACCGGATAGTAAATGTCACACTGAGCAAAAAGTTTTATATAGACTTATTATGTCTTTATGAAACTTCAAAAGTGTCAGCCGTTTGAAATATAATAGCAAAACTGCATTTTAAACGGCAGATTTAGTCACTACAGATTGGCCATGTTCAACAGGCACACCGGTATGATACTAGTAAGTTACCAGTGGATCAGCGGTGACAATACTGGAAATTTTGGCCTGGATGCTTATGAATCCTATGATCACCTAGGAATCAGATGTAAGGTAAATAAAATGTTTGATATGTGCATCCAGCACAAAATCTGTTGATGATTGTTGAATCTGGCTCTCTGTTAAGTCTGCTAGACATGGCCATTATGTTAGCACTACATTTAATTTCAGAACCGTGTATATAAAAAAAAAACAGGTGATAGGAAAAACAACGCATAATTACAAATAGCGAGCTTAAAATTTTACACATCTGAATGCATGCCAACATCATTATAGTCATATTATAGTCAAGAAGAATATAACAGTCACTAAGCTCAGTATAATATGTATTTTGATTTACTGTCACATATGACAAGAACAATGTCAAAATCTTTTCACAGAAATGATCAGGTAAATGTCAAAGTTTATCACTGACATCGTTTGGAATCATCCAGCTGGTAAAGGAGATTCCTAATCCTATATGTTGTCAAAAACTAACCAATAGTTGACATCATTACGTAAACAAATTAATGATAGGACACCGATTGTTTCAATAAATAAAACAACTTTTAAAGTTGTCGTTTGTTTATAGATATAACCCTTGATTTTGGTCAAATTAAAAATGTACAGAACTTGATAGCGATATCTATAATTTTGAGGTTAAATCATATGTGAGCCCTACCTGAGAAGAATCTTGGCCACTGACGGATGCCTTCATAATTTTAATCGGTTGTCCCCCGATTGTCGAAGTCACAATGTTTATCGGCTTTCCAGTAGGCTGCAGCAACTTGATCATTTGACCTGCGACATTTTGGAAAAAAGAAAATACCGGCATTAATATTTTTGATGGCGTGTTACTCCCCACAGTGAATATTTTTTTAAGGACAGATACGTGAAATATTTAGCCAGGAATTTTACTGAATAGTGGGTTAAAAGGATCGACGTTGGCTGCGGATAGTCAAGGAAGTTGTAAAGAAACGGGAAGTGTAGGAAATAAATTCCGAAGGATATAAATGCCACCCAGGGTAGGTGGGATGTGCAAGAACTATAGGACCTGGTTCAAACGCTTACCATTCGCGTCCTGGATGAGCCAGTTCGTTGTGTTATTTTGTTGGGTCATCTTCGATGCCTTGTGGACACTTTAGAACCGATCTGAGTCCTTTGGGCGATCCCTAAACCACGTATAACCGAAAATTCCGAGAGCAACGGTCTCTACTATGCAGCACTCTGATCAAAATGGCGCCCGCAGACAGTCAACATTTCACGTGCATTTTCAGCCGATTCCTTAACAGTAAATTTTCTCTAAGCTCACTACCGACAACGTATTAATCCTCAACTTTGACCTAGCACACCTATAAGATTTTCCGGATATTATACAGAGTGGAAATGACAAATCAAAAGACGTGCTATTTTATCCACACACATCTGAGACGAGCTTGGCGGCGGGCACCTACCGGACTCTCCCATTGGTCGCCGACATTCACGTGGGCCTCTTAGTTCCCAATTTCAACACGTATCCTCTGGCACTCAAAATTTTCCCGCCGTTTGACGCGAGGTGTCGATTGTTTACAATCATCACGGCTACATTCACGATGCTTCTGCACCATATTTATACCAAAATATATTTTAATTCTAACATTATTGCTATTCAAAATAATTGTTTTCTATTCAATTAGCACGCAATTTCTCTATTTTAACACCTCACATAAATAATTATATTCAAATAACTCAATCGATTTTAGAACGTATCCTTATTATTGTGGTTGTCAAATCGGGCTGTCAAATATCCTCAGCCTCCTAGAAAAAAATGGATAAAGCTGATGATCACATTTTAGAAGTGATTTTCTCTTATTTAAACCTGTACGACTTACGGAATTGCTCCTTGGTGTGTAGAAAATGGTACCAATACTTAAACGACGAGAATACGGACGTGTGGAGGTTACATTGCATAAGGAAACTCGCCTTGGAAGTGCTAAAGACGGACTTGTTATCATCAGTTCCTACGTACAAAGCTAAACTGAGAGCGTTTTACCATGCTTGGAACCCGAATGACTGCTCCCGAAACATCTACATTAAACCACACGGGTTTACATTGCATAGGAATCCAGTAGCACAAAGTACAGATGCTGCAAGGGGGAAAATAGGCTTTCGGCATGGAAGACACGCTTGGGAGGTGATATGGGAGGGTCCATTGGGTACTGTTGCCGTTATTGGTATTTCAACGGAAGATGCCTCGCTACAGTGCACAGGCTATGTTGCTTTATTAGGGTCTGACGAGCAAAGCTGGGGATGGAATTTAGTTGATAATCACCTGCTCCATAATGGCGATGCGCAGGGTAACTATCCTCTGCTTAACAATGCTCCAAAGTATCAGGTAGGTTGTGTTATAGAAATAATGGTAGCACAATTGATTTATTTTCTTTTGTCTCTTCTTCTAGGTGGGAGAACGGATTAGGGTTATTTTAGATTGCGATGATAACACTTTATCGTTTGAGAAGAATTATGAATTTTTAGGGGTTGCTTTTAGAGGTATGGTATTAATTAAAGGTTATGTTAAAATATGAATGTAAACCAAAATTAGTTCAGTTATCATCTGCTAGATGGATGGCAGCTCAAAATATCAGGTTCTATCATTTGTGTAGCAACTATATAATTATCTAGGGGTTATACGTATCTTTGTACAGTATACAGAAATTCAGTTTTATTTCCAAAACTATAAACCTTGTTTCGGTTTTTAGAAAGAAAACTCAATCGGAATTAATGTAAAACAGGTAAAATCATTGTTTTTGAACTACGGAAACACCAGTTTTGTCGCAAATTTACTCAGTTTCTGTTTTGTTTGCTTGGTGGAATGATTAAAAAATTAGCTTTTATGCAACATACAGTGCACATTAAATCAAGTTAAAACATCCAAATAATGTAGAAATGTTTCAATTTAACATTATCAGTAAAGATAAGGTCCATGCTTTCTCAAGAATTTTTTGTGGGTAATTTTCATTTCATTTAGATTAAGAACAACATGGAATACCTACCATAACCTACACCTATATTAAATTGAAATTATGGCTAAAGTAGGATGTTGCAAAGCAGGTCAAAAACCAGGCACGGCTCCTGTGCAGAATGATCTTCACAACCTTAGGAATGTGTCTGAGGAACTGCACCTGTCAAAAACCTTGTCCCAATCACCACAACTTTACCAAATTATAAGTGGGGGAAGTTGATCGAAACCAGCACACTTTTGGCTATAAATTTTCAAAACAATAAGTAATAAGACATAAGTAAGTCTGTTAGGCTATTGATGAAAAGAACATTTCGGAAGTACATTGAAATTAATTTAGAAATATAGAGTTTAAAGAACAAAAATGTTTGAAACAATCTGAAATTCAATTTGGGTTAGATCGATCACGCAAATTAAAAATACTCTTATAAATGCTGAAGAAACAAAATTACACAACAAAACTTTCAAGGAAATGGCAACCTTCAACCGTAATTTATTGCAACATTCGGTAAAATAGCTATATATTACAACTCGCATTTCTACGGCAAACTTAATTACTGCGTTTATCCCGGACGCATACGATCGATTTGAAGTTTATTATTGTTCTTGTAAGGTTATGTTTGGTTGACCCATGCACTCATATTATAAATACAATCAGCTGTTGGTAGCCATCGCTGCCACATCCCATTAAAGCATTTAATTAAATCTAAAGATAGTCAACAAAGTACTGTACGTTTCTTTTAAGTTAAGCTGTCTAGAAGGTTGAATGAACATTAAATATTAAATCCATGGGCTGGCACATCCAGGATTCTGACACTCCTGTATAGCTTGTACGTTTGATATTGGTAAATTTATATGTTTACATTGGCTTTCAAATAATGAAAAACTTACTTCAATAGAAATTATTGCCCGTGAACCGCTACAAACAATTTAGTATATTTTTCTTGGCTTTTATAAACCGCCGTGCCGTTACTGGGTGACTTTTGAGTGACTGTTCACCATGACTACTGTTAAAACAAAATAGAATTGTTCCACTGTAGTAATCAAATGTAACATAGATGCTTGATCATTATAACTCTAATGGATTATTGGACATAAGCTATATATAGCATGCAGAAATATTTGTATCATTTTTCTAATATGGATATAAAGTACTTCCGCACCATATCAATTGTGGACTACTTTAAAGCGCCCAACTCTTCTGAAACGGTCAGTAATTCAATTCACGAAAGCTTTTACATCTTCTGATATATTGTGAAAGTTTCATATTGCAAATATGAAGATATTTGAAGAGATAAAAATATTGTGAAATTGTGGTAAATCAGTGCAAAAAGACACTTTTTGTGAAATCCATTTTTGATTCTTATGATGTGTAACACTTGATGTTTGCCGGTAGATTTTAGGCAAATTTTATTATTTTTTTTGCTAAGGGACTGGAATAATTTTATTTTCTTTTAGTTCTTTGATCCAACAGATCACAGCTGTTAATCAGGCCAATCCTGTAACGCAGTTGTTACGTAGCAAGTTCCTACGTAGCAACTGCGTTAGCAACTTTCGTTAACCACCTTGTTAAAGACATTCATAAGATTTCGCATTCTTTATTGGAAAAATTAACTACTTGTTAAGAATCATGCGGTTAACAACAATGGTTAACTGTTGATGGTCATGCGCATTCAGTACAAAATATTCAATCAGCTGATCAGTACCCTTCGATGTGCTATGTACACAAAGTTAAAAATATGCAAATTAATAATGAATAGGAGTATCTGCGAGACTAGAACTACACAAAATTCATATTTATGCTGTCATGGTTAATTTGATTCACAAAAATAAAGTTCACTTGCGAAGCATACAACTCCGTTTATGGAAGCCCGTAACATCGAAGAATTGTGGAAACAATTTACGCAAAAATTAAGTTTGTGCAAAGGTTCACACAAGATAGCTGCTCAGTAAAATCGCGTAAAATGAATTATTCTTGTTATTCTTATGCTTCTGAAACTTCGCGTCTGAGTGCATTTCTGAATAGTGAGTTTAGGTTATTCGGATATGTATAACCACAAATTTCAATTGAAGGGGTTCATTAATACGACAACTGGTTAAATTCTTGTAGTTGTGGTTAAAAGTTTGAAAGGTTTTCTCGTTTATTGGGTACTAATTTCATTCTTTAACAATGATCATTTAATTTAACTGTGGTAATCTTTTCACTGTACATTTAATAAATTTAACAAACTTGTTTTAATAGTTGACAATTACAAAATTGTTTTTGACTATAATATTATTTTTTTACTAGTAAGTAAAACCCAAAGGAAGGATTCCCTAAGTTCCTTCTGGCAATTCTTAGGTAACCTCTAAAATAGAAATATAAATTAAATCGAAATACCTATCATACTTATTAATAATAAAAACAAAATCTTTCATGTAAATCTTCTATTTCATTTACTATTTGTTTATTTACGATACATAGGTATACCATAAACAAAACAATCGTTTCTATTTTAAGGTTACAGACTTGAAGAGTGTTTAGCAGCACCTCCCTATCGGTTGCTACGTAGTTCGTAGTCACTCAGTTCGCAACCCAACTGGTGGCAAACTATTAACCACTGGATATGTTACAGAATACCATTTTGTATTTTAACAACGTTGCTAAGAAATTTAACCACTTGCTACGTAACAACTGCGTTACAGAATTGGCCTGAATATTTCATGTAAAAATGGAAAAAGTATAAAATAGGTATAAAAATTAAACTAATTTGAGCAGAACATTTTACATACACATCATCTCATTGAAGTGAACCTAAAAAAGTAAACATAATTGCTGACCGTTGTAACGTTGTTATATAATAGAAGTAGAATCCATTAGCTACCATATATTTTTTACAAGCTTATGTAAAATTTTCTTTTTCAAATAGGGCAGTATAATTTTTTCTCAAATTTTCTTATGTAAGGTTACACAATTTGAACATTGAATTCAGAAATAATTCCTGTACTAAATTTAGGAGAAAAAAATATACCGTTGAAAAACCAAAGTGACGTACGTCTCTCAAATAATAAGGTGTGCTAGGGGAATTCTAATTCCTCTATCGTACATACAATAAGCCAATATATTTAGTTTTTGGTTCACATCAATCAAACATTTGTAAAAAAATTATCTAGGTAATTTGTATAGAAAATCTTCCGATTAGTAGAAGAAAAAATCTGATGTGCCCAGGCACAAGACTTTATCATACTATATATAAAATTAATAGTTTAGCTGCATGAGATTCTATTTGATCGAGATCGGCCATGTCTGCATTAAAATAAAACTAGTAGCACTAGACAGATATGTCGATTAAAGCTGCGTTCGGATATTGTACTCCGTTGACACCGGGTACACCGTCCAAATGACACTTACGTGTTATTGGGTGTAAAAAGTGTAATACAATATCCTAACGCAGCTTATTGATAGAAGTTATTGTCAAAACATTAGCGTTTGACACTACCTACTGTCATTAGAATCAAAAATCTGACAAATCCTGGCTACTAGTTTTAATGCAGTACAACTGATCTCGATGAAATAAATTTGCTCATGCAGCTAAACTATTGATTGTACGAAGAAATTTCCTAGTCATAAATTATTCAGAATTTCTTCATCTTTAATTTATTATTTAACTATTTCGACGAAATTACAGAAATGGCGGCAAAATCTTTCAAAAATGCTAAGACTAAACCTCCAGTTCCTTTGGACCCTTTTCAACAGAAAGCTATTCAGCTCTAAGTTTGGTTATGAAACTTCTAAATATGATGTTTCGTTCCGATACCTTTGGTAGTTTCTCCGGAATCGTCGCCACAAAAAACGGGTACACATACACACACACACACAGACATTTTTTTGTACCTTGGTCAAAAATGTTCAGGGGACCCAAAAAGACATATTTCCGCTAAAATCTCAAAATTTTTTTTTGGCACGATTACAATACTTTGGCGCCTATGCATAGTTGATCTCCGGCGACTCTCCGAGCTTTTTCCGTCCGCCAGTTCTAAAATGCAACGCAGAGACAATCGCCAAGAAAATCCCGCAGGCGGACTGCGATATATTCTGGAGGTTCGCTGGAGGTGGTCAGTACCATCTCTGGAGATTCTCCAGCAATAGTCCAGTCATTATAGATTTTTGATGTACGTTGTATTCGGAAGATTAATTACAGTCGATGACATTTACTATCAAAATGATTTGGGAACCTATACGAGAAAAAGAACGGTTAATTTAGTAAGTTAATTCAATTAATTTTTGACGATTCACGTCAACCAATCGTTTGACATTAGAACGATCAGTTGTAATGTCAACCTACAATTGACCAAACAATCGTTTGATATTAGAATGGACAGCAACCCCCGGCGATTTGCCGGAGTGGAGAACGGAGGGAGATCGACTATGCATACAATTTTGTGTCCTGTCGCCACCCCAGCAGGTTTGCCGAAAAAACTACAGCAATTCGCCGGAGGTCGACTATGCATACAAGGCCCGTATGCATAGTCGACCTCCAGCGTATGATAAAGTAAAAATAACAAATAGCATAAAAATTATTTTACTACTACATAAAAATTGTCTACTTTCTTTACGGTTGTAAGAACTACTGCTTTGTATTCTAGGCTTGCCAGACAAATTGCTATACCCAACTGTATCTGCGGTGTACGGCAACACGGAAGTCTCTATGGTATACCTCGGACCGCCTCTTGACGGCTAACACGAATTCAACATCGTTAGCAACAGCACTTGTCGATTGGAGACACCCGGAGTGTGCTGTAAATTGACTCTTACGGAATGTCAGGTTTGCCATTGTGATATAATTATAGACTTGTAACGGCAACTGTGCCGTCAAACTTCCAGTTACCAGAATTCTCTTGTGTTTTGTACGAGTTACTGAGTATATACACCTGTCCCTAAAAAACTTTGATGGAAATTACTAAAAACTAAAATTTAATTTTCTCATTAAATTGTATTGTCTTTTTAGGGACGGCAAGTATATAATATGTATTATATGTATATCATAGGTTATTCAGATTGCGTTCTGCAGGTTTTACGGTTACTGACTATGCCGACCAAATGAGTGTCATATTTATAAGGTTATAATAGTAGAAAGTTAGATAAAATCTAACAGTTAAATATCGGTTGGTTTACTTCATTAACTGTAAGGTCCTGCGGGTAATATTGTCACACCTCTGTACAGGTTTATTTTTGTAAAAAGCCGAGAATTTCAACTTTCCGCTCTTTTAAGGAATTTTAGCGTTGCGCAACCTGGTGCCAGTTTGTTTCTACGTGTCGCTGCGTTTCTTGTGCACCTAGGAGATAGAATATTTTATACGATTTTAAACAACTTAATGCAATATCGTCCTTATAACTTATTCTTAAATTATTGCATGTTAGTCGACGTGATTTATTCCTATTTATTATTTTTTTTTTGTGACTAGACAATTTTAAAATTTAGCACTGCCTGGGATTTTCAATATTAATTCTAGTGTTGGTACAAATTGAAAAGAAATCAAAAGTTTTTTATAGATCTGACGCAATATTTTAAGCATTTTGTTTTATTGAATGCATTTTTTTGTTGTTGCATTTATTTTTTTGTTTGAATTACTTAGGTAAAACGATACTTATAATATTATGTAATAAACCAAAAAGTAACAAATGAATATCCTTCCAAAGAATAACTTGCCAATTGCATTATAGCAAAGATGATACCTACCTACTAAGGAAGAAGTAACTACTCTCCAACTTTCCAAATTTATTTTGTTCAGTATTTTTGAGCAACAAGGAATTCACGTAGCTGTAACTTGACACCTAATAAAATACTACAGCTTAAATTTAAACGTTTCGATGATAATCTTAAGAATTTCTGTATCAAATAATTAACATTGGTGACCTATTACAAAAATTCTTGAACATCGTTTGAGTTTTGTTATTTTTTTTAATTGTTGTTTTTACACTGAATACAAATCTGAGCTCAAAAGTTGATCCATATATTCATACTTTGAGCTACATTTGAGAATCTCACTTGCACTTGCAGGTAAGTCTTGCATATAGAATGAGGATAGGCTAGAGTAGAGCAACTCTGTGATTCAAGTTGATTTCTGTGGTTGTAGCCCACGGGATGCTAAAAATTAAGACAAAAAACTGTAATCCTCTTTACAAATAATATTTAGTTCTACTATACCTACAGTTCTTTCAGCAATTTTTTGCTTTCGCTTCGCCAATTTTTGGCCCTGTTGCCAACTCTTCAACATCAAAATACCGGCCAAAGCACCATTCAGTGGCAGTTTATTTTTTTAATGTACATTTCATGAAACAAAGTTAAAAGAATTATTTTATTGTTGAATAAGCCCCATACCGATAATTTGAGCCCCAGACTTTCTAGTCTATCCACGCAGCCAAAATCATCCAAAAATTTTAAAAACTTGAAAATAAAAACCACATCTTCAGATACCTGCAAAGGAACCTAATTCCTATGGTGTTAAAGTTTGTTGTTATAACTTTTGTCATCATTGACCGGTTTTTATTATTTTTTTGTGGGACATGTTACAAACAAATGTTCCACATGATTATACCAGGAGAACCAAAATCATGTATGTAGTAAGGAGCTAAGGAACTAAGTTGTTGTAAGGAACTGAGTTACTACGGAACTTGGGAAAGTTCTCAAGCACACAAAGCCATCAACTCTCAACTTTTTGTTTTTTTAGTTCATACCAATATCCGGCTTTATTTTCTACTATAATTATGCTGTTAGACTGACTGTCCTTTTATAAATTGCTAGTATAAATACTGTTCTTATTATAGTCCTCGTGTTCATTTTAATAATCAATTACTACTACTGAATTAGGAAAAGCATCAGGTGGTTATCTAGAAAATAATTACTTCTAAGGTTGCACCCTACATTTTGATTGTAATGTAATCTATTGTAATTTAATATTTGCAAGTAGCAATTTTAATTTATGCCATAATTTACTGTTAAAATTAATTACAGAAATTTAATATCCCTGGAGATAATTATCTACAAAATTGTCTTTTATTGGCCAAACATTTGTACAAACATAAGAGGCAATCATAAATTACAGTGATTGGTTTACCGCGGGTTTAATTTACTATTTTAAATTTTTAATTACCCGGTAATTTAAACCAGTGTAAATTACTATTTTGCATTTTTAATTACCCGGTAATTTATGCCAACGTAATTTACCATTTTTAGGTTTTAATTACGGGGTAACTGTAAGATCAACTAAAAAATGCATATAATTCAATGATGATTACGGGGTAGCTAATTTAATATTTGAAAGTAAGATTTTTAATTTCAACGGTAATTTACGAAAAAAATTAATTACCGTAATTTTATATCCCTAAGAATGTGTATAATGTGAAATAGAGCACACAATCAATTGGGTGGATACACTTTAAAATTCGATCCTGTGGGATTGCGGCATATTCAGCATGCGTTGCAGAATACAGTTTTATTAGCGTTCCACCAAAATATTGACTATTGATATGGCTCTTAACAGAGTACTTGAAAACCTGCACACAAGTTCCTTGGTTCCTCTACAGGTTGTCAAAAACTTAGACCTTTTATTTAAAAAGAAAGAGCGAGGAGATGGGAAGACCAACACTTAGACCAAAAACATAATTTTGGTTCTCCCAATATAATCGGTTGTAATTCCTTCCTCAAATTACGGAAGGTGTATTATTAATGATTTATTCTATAATTTCCCGAAAAAATAATGAAAATTGATAATGATATAAATATTGAAAAGATTGAAAAGTTATTGATCTGTGTATTGCAAGTAAATACACATTTTATTAATTATAAAAATCCCAAAGATACAAAAGATTTTGATTCAACCCTTCAAATGAGTGAATAACTTTGTCACAATTTAAAATATCCTCATTTGTTTCCTACACTGAAAAAAGTTTTAGGTAAATTTACTTCGAAACGATGGGTAATTTTGTCGCCCGAGGAATGACAGTAATTTTTACATCAACAAGTAATTTTCTCATCCATTGTAAAATTACATTGTGATTTTACTTTTTGCACTGTCATTTATTGAAAATTACTAGCGACATTTACAATGCGTTCATGGTAATATTAGAATATGAACACTACTGTTGCCTTCCATTTATAGTAATTTTCCTTAGTATATATCCAATGAGATAATGGTAATTATTAAATATAGTACTGTAAATTTACTATATGCTATAGTAAACTTTCAGTGCTATATATAAATAAAAGATTTGTTTATATTTATCAACACATTTTATTTTATTATGAATAATAAATCTATATAAATAAAAAAACAACATATGCATCCTACATATCGAAAAGAAAAAAAAATCTGTTGTACATAAAAAAGAAACATTCTAAGATACAAATTTATTCAGTTTGTTGATGAATGTAATGACCTTCCTCTTTGTAGTGGCTCCTCCACGGTCTGGGTACAGTTTTAAGAAATACCTTTGGCACAATTCCATAGTTGTTCGTACTTCTTTGGGGTACACCCTATTTAAAATAAATAAGAATGCTAATAAAAACGAAAATGCTTTGAGGAATGTATCCGCTTCTACGGCTTCTGCATTGTCAAAGTAGACACATGATAGTTCCATACTATTTTTGGTAAATTACGAATGATATGGTCAACTTATGAGCCCGGTACACATACAGTTTATAAACTATTTTATTTAAATTATTAACGAGAACTAAAATAATGACCAAAGGTATTGAACAAAACTTTTTATTTCCCCAAAATGTATATTACCTGCATTTTCCCTCATTAAATACGAGGACCAGATGAATAGTTATGACGTGGCATGTCCTTCATAAACATGTGATTTTTTAATAGGTTATAATTTTAATTTTTCAAACAAATATTCTACCATCAAACAATTTTTGATATTTATTTTTTTGATCATATTTTATTTATAATCCTTTCGTACAGAAACTTACAGAAGCTGGATTTGTCATTTGGAGACCTGGAACTTACGCAATACAGTACACTACACCAATTTTTAGGAATATCGTACCATCGATGTATAACTTATCGTATAACCTAGCTGGTAGGCTCCAATTCTTTAAAAAATACGACCATGTTGCCTTCTAGATCGGCAATCCTAGCTTATAAATAATTTCTTTACGTCACTATTTAATGCGTGTTGTTTTTCATTTCGTTTATTTTTTCTGTGATATCACTTATGTGTTCAAAATATATGTTCAAAATATGATTTTCGCCTTTGTGTTTTGATCATTTCCTAGTCATAAAAGTATCAGATCAAAACCAACCTCTATAAATATGGTGTTATAATATTTAAGTGGAAAAAACTTGAATTTTGTTTGTATTGTAGATCTGTGTGCTCTATATGCGTTTATTAAGTACATATTGTTTATAAGATCAATTGTATTTTTTTTGCGGAATCCTTGTGCGTAAGGTGTAAGGGGAAGTTGTCTTGCACATAGTCCTACTTAGGTAATAATTAACGATAAACAAATTGATTTAATTCAAGGAAAATTTGTAATATTTTGTATAGCATATGAAATTATGGCATGAAGATATTGGTTGTCGATAGTCATAATAAATTATTCGAGAACTATGCATGCGTTTAATTTAATAGTAATATTAATACCTATTTTAGAATATATTGCCTGGAAGATATGAAAACATAAGTGTGAAATTCGCACAAAACAGTGTGGCTTAAGGTAAGTATATTTTATTTTTTCTAAAACAGTCAAAATATATAAATACAAATAAATATCCAAATATTTTGACTATTTATTTGTGCTAAAAAAATATACAACCATCTTCAAAATTTACTCTGTAAACTGGGGAGACCGGGATTTTTGCAAAATATGCTTCCAAAGCTCACTTCTATCACAATTTTTAAAATGTTTAATATTGAAAATTATGTACAGAAAAAACTCATGTTATTTAATTAACTTGTTTGAAAATAAAATTGTTGCAAGTAATTATTTTCAATCAAACACATCGCTAAGGCACATGCATTTTGTGTAAGAACTTCTGTTCGACTTTCTCGACACGGTTATATTTGTTTTAGAATGTTTTCTACCTGCGAAATCAATAAATCTGGTCTAGGGGGACCTAAAAAGTTTAGCCGTGTTTGTGAATTACGCTCATCTATACTTTAAAGATCTTATATTTCAAATGAAGGGGCAGGTAAAATATTGAAGAACAAGTACATTTTGGATGTATATGTATATGTATTTATTATATTCAACAACATATATTATATTACAATATAAACATAATGATTCTGGTCGTGAAAGCCTACGGACTAACTATAATAAAACTATACAAATTATAATAAAATATAAAAATATAACTATGGAATGGAATATGGATATCTTGGAGGGTGGGACGATTCCCACAGCACCTAGGCCTCATTAGGCCCCTTTTGCTAGCCTCCGGGGGTACCTGTAGCTTAGGCTGTGTCTGCCTCGAGCCATCCTGTGGCCTTCGTGAAGGCGAGGACGTCGCTCGGCGGTACCCCTCTGATGGCGGATAAATCCAGCCATCTTTCACCCAGGAAATGTTCTCGTAATGTCGAAAGTGCCGGACATTCGCACAGAAAGTGTTCTGCCGTCTCTTCCTCGCTTTCGCATCCTCTGCACATTTGGTCCTCTAGGATTCCGATGCGGGTTAGATGCTTTTTTAGTCTGCAGTGCCCTGTATAGATTCCGGTTAGCAGTCTGAGGTTGCTTCTGGTAAGTTGAAGGTAGTACATTGTGGTCTTTGGGCAAGGGGCTCGTAGGGTTTCCCTTGCGAAAACACACTTGGTGGTTTCGTCCCATCTACTCCTGAAGAGAGTGTGGGATGTTCCTGCTAGTACGTTGAGTAATGTTTTTAGGGTCGGTGGTATCGCTGGCTCAGGTCCTATATAGGTCGTCCTCGCAGCGTGTTTTGCCAGGCGATCCGCTTCCCTGTTCCCTTTGCTTTTACCGTGCCCCTTTATCCAGTGGATGGATATCGTTTTATTCGCTTGTGCTGCTTTTGTCAGGGCTTCGGTACATTGTTGTACAAGTCTGGAGGTTATGAGAGGTCTCGACAGCGCTTGTATTGTTGCTCTGCTGTCCGTTAGGATCAGCACGTTTTTGCCACTAATACTTTTTTCAGTAATAGTTTTGGCTGCGATTGTTAAGGCAATCAGCTCTGTTTGTGTTATAGTTGTGTACCTTCCTAGTGGTAGACCGATTTTCATATTCGGTGCTCGGGAAAAGACCCCTGCACCAGATTTATGTGGGTGTTTTGACCCGTCTGTGTATATGTGGACGGATCCTGATATTTCCCCCTGAGTTGGTGGTATGAGGGATGTTGTGAAGGACCTCTGAAGTTATAGCATGGAAATACTAATGCAATCACATATATATAGCGGGGTGGAAAATCATCTACCTGAGCCTCAAGGAGAGGTGTCGGTAGGACAGCCTCGCGCCAGAGGCGGAGACGAGTTTCACCAACCCTGCCAGTTTCCCAGAAACCTGCCGTACGAAGCCGGAGGATGCCCGCCAAGGCCACTTCCTGCACATGTATGTCAAGGGGCGGCAGGCAGAGCATTGCCTCCATCGCGGCCGTCGGTGTGGTGTGTATGACTCCTGTTATGTTTAGGCATGCGGTCCTTTGTATGTGATTGAGGTCTTTGATAGCCGTCTTAAGTTTGGTTCTGGGCCACCATATTCCTGCTCCGTAAGTTAGCATTGGTCGTATGATGGCGGTGTACATGCACATTGCGATTGTAGGCGAAAACCCCCACGTTCGTCCTATCGCTCTGCGGCACTGCCAAAAAGATATCTGTGCTTTTTTTTGTTTTGCTCTCTCTTCCAGATGATCTCCCCATCTTAGTTTGCTGTCAAAGGTTATGCCCAGGTATTTCACCTTGGCAGCAAAGGAAAGCTTGGTGTTTAGGAGCGTGGGTGCTCGTAGTTGTGGTAGTTTTCTTTTCTTGGTGAAAAGTACCATCTCTGTTTTCCCAGGGCTGACTGAGAGTGAGTGGTCTTTGCACCATGTTGTGATTAAGTTGAGGGCGGATTGCATCCTGTCACATATTGTATCCTCAAATTAATTGCCTGTAAGCAGAATTGTTAGATCGTCTGCATAAGCTATTGTGTAGTACCCTTCTCAGTTTAAAACCTTTAGTAGGCTGTCGAGGACCAGGTTCCACAGCAGTGGTGAGAGAACTCCACCCTGTGGGCACCCTTTGACTACAAGACATCTTACAGATTGGGTACCTACATTGACATTTACTGCCCTTTCCTGCAGCTTATTGCCGATCCATTCGGTTATTATCGGTTCTACTTTGTGTTCCATAAGGGAGGTCTTAATCTTGTGGAACATAGTTTTGTCAAATGCCCCTTCAATGTCTATGAACACTCCAAGGGTTGATTGCTTGTTGTCCAGTGATTTTTCTATGCGTCCTGCTACCATGTGCAGTGCAGATTCAGTGGACTTTCCTTGCATGTATGCATGTTGATTTGGGGGTAGAGGTATTGTTTCGGAAAGTTTTTCCCGTAGATGTCTGTCACATAGTTTTTCCATGGTTTTCAGGAGAAAGGATGTGAGGCTAATTGGTCGATATGATTTGGTGTTGAAGTAATCTTGTTTTCCTGGTTTGGGGATGAAGATTACTTTTACTTCTCTCCATTTCCGGGGTATATAGCGCAGTGCTAGACTCGCCCGCAGAATGGTGATAATGTGGGGACTGATGGTTTCCAGACCCCATTGTAATAGGGCGGGAAATATACCATCAGGTCCCGGAGATTTGAAGGGTGAAAAAGTTGATATAGCCCAGGTAAGCTTCTCCAGGTCCACTAGGCGCTCTGTCAAATGCCAGTCATCCAGTGTGGGCCTGACCTGGGCGCTATTCGCCCATTTTTTGTCGGTTAGGGGTGTGCTTCCTGGGAAGTGTGATTGCATTAGTATTTCCATGCTTTCTTCAAGGTCATCTGCAAAGCTCCCATCTTCGCGTTTAACGATGCCTATATCTGGTAGGGGATCCTTGGAGAAAACCTTTTTCAGTCTGGCGACTACGGTAGTGCTTTGCACTTCCCCGCAAAAGGGTCTCCATGGTTCCCTTTGTTTTTGTCTACCGAGTTTTTTAAATTCTTTGTGGGTGTTTTTGAAAACTTCCCAGTCTGAATTTGATTTAGAGAATTTGGCTTTGTTATATTAAATTTTGGCCATTTTCCTTAAGTTTTCCAGTTCAGCACACCACCAAGCAGCAGTGGCACTATTGTTCTCAGGCGCTTGCATGGGGCATGCTTTGTGGTATGATTTGATTAGGGCGTTTTGGACAGTATTTACATACCGTTCGAGTTTTCTATTTGTTTGTGGTACTGTCTGGGATAGTAGTTGAAGTTTTCCGCTTAGTGCAACACTGAAGGTGTCTATATTCGTGCGTTTGGGGTTTCTGTATAGTTTTACTGAGCGTTCACACGCTCGTATTGAAAACTGTAGCCATCTGTGATCTGACATGGTCACGGAATCAGACACGTGCCAGTCACCTATGGTGTTTAAGATACTGTTTGAGGCCAGTGTGATGTCAATCATAGTCTGGCTGCGCGACGTTACGAAGGTAGGTTCGTTGCCACGGTTAAGTATATCTAGATTATTGCTAACTATAAAATCATGCAGTTGTCGAGTTGGACCGCTACTAGGTCGGAAGTCGATAAGTGCGGTTGGAAGGTGGCTTGATATTGCCTTGGGACGTATAGTGCTGCCCTAGGCTTCGTTTTTGAGGGTTTGCTAAAACAGTACCGTTAAGTTTTCCGAAGCCCTTGATACAGGCACCAACGATCCACGGTTCCTGTATCAGGGCTAGGGTATTATTCATCACATCGAGGTGACGACAGAGTGTCGCCACTGCGGATCTGCTGTGATGTAGGTTACATTGTATTACCTGTGTTGTCTTGCTAGCCATTGCGTTGGTGTTGGGGACCCTCTTCATCCGCTGGCTAGTTAGACTTATTGTTGGGGAGGCTCCTGCGGTACTCCTACGGTGGGCTGTTGTGCCCTGTCCGTTAGGATGGGTGTGGCTGGAGCACTTCCCTCTTTGGGTTGAGAGAGGAGTCGATCTGCGTCCGCTACCTGCTGTAGGGCAGGAGCGACGTCAGTCTCCATAGGAGTGGCGCTAGCGCTTTCCCCTTGTTTAGGGGGAGCGGTCGCTCCGTCCTCCTTTTCCTTCTCCGCTTGTTGTGGGTCTTCTGTTGCATCCTTGATTCTCACAGAGAGTGCCAGGAAGCGGTAGCTGACCTTACACTTTCTGTGTTTCAAGGTGTCTATGGTCTTGTCGTCCACCCCGAAGACAAAAAGTTGTCCCAGGGGGTCTTCTTTGACTTCATGGTGGAAGACACACCACTTAGATATGGTGAGTTCAGGATTCTGCCAGGCTAGGACCTTGATCGTGAGATCTCGGTCCGGTTCGCCTTTTTTCCCCTGCTCAGTACCCAAAGGGACACCTTAGTGAGCTTGGGGAGGCAGTCTACCCTCACCACGTCCAGGGTGGCTCCATCCCATGGTTTGATGCGGCTCACAGTCTCTTTCAACCATTCCACCGTGCCGTTGTCGTCACAGTTGACTCTTAGGATTTCGCCATTATAGGTCAGTGAGCTGAACCTTGAGGTACCTGCGTACACGAGCTTCTCAAACTCTACGTCCAGGGCCTCTCGGGTTTTGTCAGCCTCGTCCTGTGAGAGTTTTCCCAGGAGGTTACTGCGGTCTATGATAGCAACCCTAAGGTGTGCCTTCACAGCCTCGCTGTATGCTGATTTGGTTGAGGTGGTTGCTGACTGGCTCGGTGCAATCCGCCTCCCTGTGTCGGGTTTCTTCCGGGAAGAGCCGGCGAGGGGGTCGAGCCCGTCGAGCGTTGCCGTTTCTTCTCAAAATATAACTAATAGCACTATATAAATAATACAATACAAGTAATAATACTAAAGGATGTTTTTTAATGCAGAACTCTCTCTCCTCTCGAATTATCTATTCCAATTTAAATAATAATACTTTATAATACATATCTAACAAAAAGTTCCAACACAAAAACATTTCAAAGACTATGAGTGCAGGATGTGGTCACTATGGTACCTGGGAGGGGTTCTATATTTCCTGTATATTAATTAATTTGATTCATGTACAATATAAATAAATATATTGACGTTAGTCTTTAAAAACCTTGTATGTCAATTCATAAACACAAACAAAATTTTTTTATCTATTTTTTTTTCAAAAATGTCATTTTTGCGTCTCTATGGAGGCATGAAAGATGTTATATGTCCGCCAGGCATATAATGAGTAGTTTGTCTTTAGAAACTGGTGAATTTATTATGATAATTTTGTGTGTATCATGCCCAGAAAGTGATTTCCGGGCCTTCAGAACTTCTGTTCTCTTGTCCGGAAAAAAAATCACTTTCTCGGCTTGGTACTCATTATACTATTTCATCTATGCTAAAGAGCTCAAAATTGAAGTGATTTACAATCAACATATGTATGTGGTTTTTAAAGAGGGTGTCCCACTTTTTCCCCCGGAAAACATTTCTTTAGAAAGTAAATGTCAGTATGTGGATCAGTATGTTATGTAACTCCTTAAAAAGTTATAGCCGTTTAAAATATTAACAAAACAAATATTTAAAATAAAATAGATAGTAGAAGTAAATAAATATGAACTTGTTAAATCACCTTTTGCTGTATCATACGTAGTATGAAAACCCAAAACAAAAACAAAAATATTGCTTAAAAGGAAAGTAAGTTTTGTTTGAATCCAACTATATTTATTTGACTTAAATAAATATTGCAAATAAATTAATCTCTACAAGCAAATAAATCGTTAAAAAAAGATTTTACTTTTTGCGCTAGTTTTGTATGCCGTTGTCCAAAATGTACATACTTACTAGGTTTTGCAGTTTGACTGATGACAATTCATAGGAATAGAAATCTGACCACTGTCAATAAATTAAGCGTACATTTTTATTAATAATAAAATCTTTGAACAACTTGAATACTTTCTGACAATATCCTACAATGATAAAATCGACAGGGAGGTAGGTATACTTGCGATACACAAGTACGTTTATGGAATATTGACAGCACATCGCCTACAATTATTGTCATAGATTTATCGTCGACGTTTTAGAAAACCTCCCAATTAATTATATTCATTTAAATTATCGCAATTAATTGTACAGTGCTTTGTACAATGTACACTGTACGCTTACATTAATGTAATACCTATTGAATATGCATCTGAAATTATGTAGGCACTTACATGTTACACATTACATTTTATCAGAAAATGGTATACTTTCACACTTTGGAATTTATTCAAGAAGTAATATATCAAAGAAATAATGGGTAATATTTACATGCCTGTTATCCTTTACTTATTTTAAGTATAAGGGAACAACTCCTTGAATATGGTATCCTTCACCTTTAGCAGTTTATATCCCATTCCTCGATATTTCAATGTACTAGTGTAAACTTTTCTGATAAAGTAAAGTGTTTCAAACACGCGATATTTTGATAATGGTTGCAAAAAAAGTATTTTTGCCTATTTTCGAAAGAGCGCAAATATTGGTTGGAACACAATCCGCAGATGGGGACAAATATTATAATTACAAACTCCAGAGAACTCCAGAGAACTGTATTAGCATACTTTCTAGTGGGTTTAATTCTGTTTGCATACTCAACTTTAATGGGTAAGTTTTAAATATAATATTATTAACACAAAATAGCTGCAACAAAAAATATTCTTATTAACTGATCTCAAAACCTATTTTACGGCAGCAAGAAAATATTATGCGTAATTGCATATTATCATCACTGCGTTACAAATTAAGACACATTGTCGCTGGGTCATAATAACTATTGTTGACTAATCTCTACCTGCTGATCATGAAAAGACCTTGAAATCTTTCAACACGTTAAGTTTAGGAAGCCCATAGGTCAAAATGCCAAAACTTTCCTCACTTCAGTTAGTCAATATTTCAGTCACAAAAAAAACGATTTTGAGATTCTTATACAGAACCAATTCCATCTATTGGCTACCCAAGTAGCCAATAGAAAGAACAATCCGATTCCCCCACATTTTAAGATCGACATTTTTTGTTGGGCGATTTCTTCATTCCAGTTTTCTCAACATTGTCGCATTCTATCTGCCTTTGTAACATTCTTCAAATATTTTAATTTCTTGATGGAAACGTTTTCCTTGTTCGTCACTCATCGTTTTACGATTCCTGGGAATAAAGTCGGGAATCGAAGAAATGTATTTTCAAGAACATTTGTCAACACATTATTTTGTAACTTTTTAACAAGTTTTGTACTGAGAACCTTCCGAATTTAGCCCTTAATCACATGGTTGAAATACAGTTGCTCGTTCTTTGCTGTCATTGGTTGTCTTATTTGTGGGCATAGGCGCCGTTTGAAAATGTTCCAGGGGGGGCAAATTTTTTTTTAGTATTCAATGGTGACGTAATATTAAGGACTATGCCATTAACGGTTTTGCAGCATTTTGGTCTTGTTATCTTGCAAAATCTCTATCGCTTTAAGGTAGTGAAATGTTTTTGTTCACATTTTTGTGTTATATCCATCCATGGTCATGATCCCTGTATGCTCGACAACACTTACTTATTATATATTGATATTCATTGAATATCAAGTCATTTTGCCGTCTTTCTATCGTTTATTAATGTGGGATTAATATTTTTAATTAATAATTGTTTGTAAATATATTTTGTTTCTGAATCATTGAACTCTTATTCTAGAATTTAAGATTTTGTATGCATTTCAACCAATATTGTAGCCTTTTTATTGCTTTTTAATGCGCTAGGAGAAATTGTTGTTAATTCTCTATAATAATTTCTAGCTCGTGGTCATCGAGCATCTGATACAATATCTTAATAACAAATTGGTAAACAATAAAAGGGCAACAATATTATTTTCAAATTTACCCCGTTAGCGAGAAATAATGACTAAATGTAGAGAAAAGTGGATTAATTTGAAAATTCTGTGTCAAGCATAATCGACGACGGAATAATATTTTCTTATTTTACTATTATACTTGAACACTTGTAAGCAGTGATGTTAAATACCCGGGTATTTATTATCAAGGGTAAATACCCCGGGTAAATACCCGGGTATTTACCCAAAGTGGGTATTTATAGGGGTATTTATAAACATGATATTGTTATTAAAAATTGCAGTAAAAGGAAATATTTAATTACTAAATAAAGGTTTTTCTTTTATCACAAAATCAAAAGGTATTCTTTTATCACAAAATAAAGGTTATTCTTATAAAAATAAAAACATTTTTAAAAGAAAAAGAAAAAATATCACCTTCATCTGACAATATATCAAGAGCAGACATTTCCTTGTCATCATCTTCCATTCAATCGTGTGAATCTTCCATATTTTCTAATTCTGTTATCGAAGAAGATTTAACAGAAACTTATGATTATATGTTAAGTATGTCAACTTAGAGGCTTTTGTCGTTGTTATTCAATTTCTTAATTTGCTATAAATCCAACTAAATGTGCTGAATGTTCTTATATAACTCAAATATTTTACATTATTTGTAATCAAGAGTACACATCTACAAAGTTCCCCATTTTTCCCTGCATAACTTTTTTCCAGATAGTAAACGCCCCACTGAGTAAAAAGTTTTATATGGACTTTCTTTTCTTTTCTTTATTCCTTAAAAAGTTACAACCGTTTGAAATAATGCAAAACTGTATATTAAATGACTTAACTTCTTTAGGAACTGATAAACCCAACCAGTTGACAATTACTTGTATAGAAACAAATATCTAAAAAGTTTCATATGTACTTTGTTTTCGTTCGTTTGCTTATTTAGTTTAATTTTATTATTTTGAATTGTTTACTTAAATGTATTTACTTTTGATTTTGTTATGGGTATTGATTGTGCTCTTTCTTAGTTTTAGCATTGTTTGATATGTAGCTTATTGTTTATTTTTGTTTATTTAGTTAATATTTCAAGCGGCTGTAACTTAGCGCTGAGAAAACATTTAGGTCCATATGAAAAGTTATACTCAGATTTACTATCTAAAAATAATTCTTGCGGGAAAAAACCTGGATATCTCTGAAATTTTGTTAAATGGTGTTTTAAGGATAAAAAGGATAAATACCCAAAATTTAGGTATTTACCCTAAGTAGGGGTAAATACCCGGGTAAATACCTGTTTTATAAGTTCCCACCCACCGGGTATTTACCCGGCCCACATCACTGCTTGTAAGGCGACAATGTTAGGTCAACTACTAACTTTTGAACGAATTCATGTACGGAAATGTATTGTGCCAACGCTGGAGAGAGTCAGAAAATGGTACCAACAGCATAGAGAGTCTATTGTCATGTATAATAGGATGGCCCATTTAATACCAAATAACTTTTTTTCTGAAATTTTTTATTATTTAACGTTTTTGAAACTCTCTTTTTGAACAATTGTGAAGTGCTTCCTCAAAATTATTATTTGAATAGAATATACACTTGCGGAAAAATAAATAAAGTCAACTTCGTCATTGACAAATATCGTAATTATTTATTAAATATAAAATCATGACAACATATATTAACAAAACTGAAACTAAGCAACATAAAGTATTTGAAAGTTGATCAATCTTGAACACTTTTCATTAACCAAAGTTTTGTAATTTTGCTAACAACGTTGGCCAATAATGGGTTATCTTTAAATCTTTTTAAATTATTTGATTTTAAAATAGTTATTCTATTATACTTCATACAACCTACTTTAATAAAGCAATTTCTAAAGTTGGTACAATATTCCGGCTCTCTGCAGTTCACAAACGGCGTCTATCTGGACATGAGTTCGTTATCAAATGTTGGTCTACTATCAAAAGTCGTCTATTATACCTTATCTATATATTCTACACTTATTAGTTTAACACCCAGCGTAATTAAGATAAACTGCTCAGCAGTGCCAAAAATTGCGAAGTAATGGAATGTAATAAGTACGAGCAAATAAAAGTGCATACAACAATACTTATTTTGGACTACAGCGCAAAATTTAGCCGATAATAATCGGAATAGTCATCATTTATCTAGTAATTTTTTTTTCATCCTTCATTATACGAAAATGTCATTTTTGCATCTTTGTGGGGACATGAAAGATGCTAATTGCCTGCTAGGCGTTTAGTTACTTTCAAGCCTAACCGCGAAAATATTTTACACAGGCCGGGCGGCGACCGACCTGTCTGTCCAAAAAATACATAGCTATCAATTTGGTTTGACCATAGATCAACCTGATCTATGATCAAAAGATCCATCTGATTAAATTGTGATCAAAGAACGATCACAAATTTCTCGCCCACCCCTATCTTTTTTGTTTTTCGCGTAGCGGTAGTTGGGTTCGAAATCCAGGGGGACAAGCGCCCCCCCCCCATGCCTCTAATTTTAATAACTTAAAAGACTACCGGCAATTATACGTAAATTACCGGTATATTACTTCAATTACCGGTAATATTACATAAATTACTGGTAATATTACCATAAACTGCCTTCGGTATTATCACTTAATATCTCCTACATTGCCGGTAATATTGGATGTGTAATATTACCATAGAACAATAAAAATTTACACTAAAATTAAAAAACAACAATAAAAATGTATTCTTCGAATAAATGTTGAATTCCGTTCACAGTTTAAATTATAAGTAAAAGTTTATAAGTATAAAAATTATATCATTTTTTAAGTTAAAAAACTACAGCCACGCCTGGGATTCGAACCGAGATGTACGGATTGCCGGCCATCTTATATTAACTATTTCCAATTTTCATATGAATGTATGCAGATTTCTAAAGAATTATGTAGTATTTTTTCTTAAAAATAATAGAATCTAACATTTAAAAATATACAGTGTGTCCCAAGTGACGTAGAATTGTAAGGATACTTTTGTAATTAATGTAATAGAAAGTCGGTTATATCCGATTTAGAGTAGAAACTTGTAAACTTGACTTTCTTTTTAGATCCAAAGGCAACATTCAATGATTATGTCGAAGCAATATATCCTGTAATGTGCGTTACTATATTACTGTTCAATTTCTCCGTGACAGTCGCCACTAGACGCAAATTAAAAATTCTTTTCACCCGCGTTGGAAACTTTCAAGGCTTTGGAGCACCAAGCAATTTGGAATTTGTGAGAAAGCATTTGGATGCTTTTATCGGGTTCCTATCCATATACATAACGGTAGGATTAACCTCCCAATTAATTATATTCATTTAAATTATCGCAATTAATTGTACAGTGCTTTATACAATGTACAAAATGCATGCTTACGTTAATGTAATACCTATTTAATATGCATATCAAACTATGTAGGTACTTACATGTTACATTACATTTTCCCAGAAAATGGTATGCATTCACACATTGTAATTTAGTATCAAAGAAATAATGGGTAATATTTACATGGCTCTTATCCTTTACTTATTTTAAGTATAAGGGAAAAAACAACTCCTTGAATATGGTCTCCTTCACCTTTAGCAGTTTATATTCCATTCCTCGATATTTCAATGTACTAGTGTAAACTATTCTAATAAAGTAAAGTGTTATACGCGATATTTTGATAATGGTTGAAAAAAAAGTATTTTTGCCTATTTTCGAAAAAGCGCAAATATTCGTTGGAACACAATCCGCAGATGGGGACAAATATTATAATTACAAACTCTTCATCCAGACAACTGTATTAGCATACTTTCTAGTAGGCTTAACTTTGTTTGCAATCTCAACTTTAATGGGTAAGTTTTAAATATAATGTTATTAACACATAATAGCTGCAACAAAAAATCTTCTATTAACTCAGCTCAAAACCTATTTTACGGCAGCAAAAAATATTATGCGTAACTCTGCATATTATCACTGCGTTACAAATTAAGAGAAATTGTCGATGAGTCATAAGTAATAACTATTGTCGACTAATCTCGACTTGCTTATCAGGAAGAAATATATTTGAAATCTTCCAACACGTCAAGTTGAGGAAGCCAATAGGCCCCAAAAAGTAGGCCTAAAATGAAAACATGTCTTACTGTTTTTATGCACATTTTGCAGAATATTCTATTGTTAGAATAACTAATTAGGGATTATTTTTTTCCGTGGCAGGCAACCCTTTCAACTTTTGGCATTTCAAATACACATAAAGTCGAAAAACTTTTGAGCTTTGAACACGTTTATAGGCGGTATATCACAATGCAGTAGAGGCGATATTTGGGCGATTTGAGCGACCTACGCCATTTAGAAATACACCAATCAAAATTCTCAGCCTGACGCCAGACAGTCGCGTGTAGGTACACGGCAATGATCAAGTCTGTTCGGTTTGGTTTTGCATTTGTCACTGTCGAACAAACCCGCTAAAACCGGCTCAAAAAATCCGTAAAAAAGTGAAATAAGCACGGATATGGCAAAATAAGCACATATCTGCAAAATCCGAGAAGAAAAGCAAAATAAGCAAAATAAAACTATCCCCAAATGCTTTATTTTTTTCCGAATTCGTGGAGAACATTCAGCTTTTTTAAACTGCTTACCCTAAGGCCGCTTACAGTGTAACGCTTATGATGCCTGGTCTCCACCTGCAAGCGGAACTAGGTGAGCGGAGCGAGTAATGAGAGAAAAATGAAAATTATCTTGGTACATCTCCACCGAAACCGGTGTGTACGGACTCTTTTCAAGATTGTAACTGGTGGGGGCGGGGGTACAGACAAACCGTTCGCGCAGGTTGTAATCAGTGTTTTATAGGATGTGCATAGGTGCATTTCTCCAGCCCCACCATGGTGGATTTTGAAATATCGCTATACACCAAAGTTTTGTGTTAGTTTTGTGTCGAATTGTTCCGTAAAGAAAAAGTTTTGTTCCTTTCTCGTTCGCGAGATATAGCCATTTTTTTGAGGAGGGGCTGGGGAAATGCCAGCCCCACCACATTGGAATTTTGAATTTTTTTTTATGCCAAAGTTTTGTGTTAGTTTTGTGTCGTTTTGTTCCGTTGAGAAAAAGTTTTGTTCCGACCTATTTTGGTAGATATAAGCAATTTTCCGAGGTAGGGCCAGAACAGCTTTCTTAGAATTTTGAAATTTTTTCGATGCCAGACTCATGTATTAGTTTTGTGTCGAAATGTTCCGTAGAGAAAAAGTTTTGTTCCGCTTTATTTTTGAAGATACCAGCAATTTTCCGATGAGCGATTTCAACCTACGTTCGTGACATTTCCTATACCTAAATGTATGTTTTTATGTATGTATGCGTGTCCGTAAACTATGTACATATGTATTATTGAGAAAAAATCATCTCCAACTATTGTCATAAAATTTAAATTATTCCTTTACAATATTGCGTCGTCCCAAGCGGGTTGATTCTTGCAGCCACGCGCTAGACAGAGAGACGCGACAGCGGCCGGCGGGGCGACGGGCTCTAGACGGTGAGAGCATGTATTGCATGGTTTGTTTTCATTCTACAGGCCCCTACGTCGCGTCGATAAGTTGCTTCTATTGTATGTTAGGTAATTTTGCATTATTTTTCAGGGATGCAAGTGTCACTTTAGGTACATACATTGCAATGACAGTACAGATTTGTTCTGAATTATTTCCCCAGATACAAGTAATTTATTCATTACGTCTGGCAAATCCCACGTCATTAGTTGGAAATTGCAGTTTTTTCTTATGCCAACGTTTAATGTTAGTATCGAAATATTGCGTAGTGAAAAAGTTTTGTTCCGACCTATTTGCCGAGATATAAGCTATTTTCCGAGAAGGGGCCAGAAAAGCTTTTTGGAAATTTGAAATTTTCTCGATGCCAAAGTTTTGTATTAGCTTTGTATCGTTTTGTTCCGTTGAGAAAAAGTTTTGTTCCGACCTATTTCCCGAGATATAAGCCATTTTCGGAGGAGGGGCCAGAAAAGTTTTTTGCAAATTTAAAATTTTCTCGATGCCAAAGTTTTGTGTTAGCTTTATATCGTTTTGTTCCGTTGAGAAAAAGTTTTGTTCCGACCTATTTCCCGAGATATAAGCCATTTTCGGAGGAGGGGCCAGAAAAGTTTTTTGCAAATTTAAAATTTTCTCGATGCCAAAGTTTTGTGTTAGCTTTATATCGTTTTGTTCCGTTGAGAAAAAGTTTTGTTCCGACCTATTTCCCGAGATATAAGCCATTTTCGGAGGAGGGGCCAGAAAAGTTTTTTGTAAATTTAAAATTTTCGCGATGCCAAAGTTTTGTGTTAGCTTTATATCGTTTTGTTCCGTTGAGAAAAAGTTTTGTTCCAACCTATTTTCCGAGATATAAGCCATTTTCGGAGGAGGGGCCAGAAAAGTTTTTTGGAAATTTGAAATTTTCTCGATGCCAAAGTTTTGTGTTAGCTTTGTATCGTTTTGTTCCGATGAGAAAAAGTTTTGTTCCGTTGAGAAAAAGTTTTGTTCCGACCTATTTTCCGAGATATAAGCCATTTTCGGAGGAGGGGCCGGAAAAGCTTTTTGGAAATTTGAAACTTTCTCGATGCCAAAGTTTTGTGTTAGCTCTGTATCGTTTTGTTCCGTTGAGAAAAAGTTTTGTTCCGACCTATTTCCCGAGATATAAGCCATTTTCGGAGGAGGGGCCAGAAAAATTTTTTGGAAATTTGAAATTTTCTCGATGCCAAAGTTTTGTGTTAGCTTTGTATCGTTTTGTTCCGTTGAGACAAAGTTTTGTTCAGACCTTATTCCCGAGATATAAGCCATTTTCGGAGGAGGGCCCAGAAAAGTTTTTTGGAAATTTGAAATTCTCTCGATGCCAAAGTTTTGTGTTAGCTTTGTATCGTTTTGTTCCGTTGAGAAAAAGTTTTGTTCCAACCTATTTTTCGCGATATAAGCGATTTTCGGAGGAGGGGCCAGAAAAGCCTTTTGGAAATTTGAAATTTTCTCGATGCCAAAGTTTTGTGTTAGCTTTGTACCGTTTTGTTCCGTTGAGAAAAAGTTTTGTTCCGACCTATTTTCCGAGATCCGGTTCATCATCGACCATATCTTCAATTGGACATTTTGTTGCCTATTGCAAAAGACCAAACGAATGGCAAGTATTCGATGACCATAAAAAAACAAGTAAAATATGTAGGAGCAACAAACTTGAACTTGGGCAAATGCTGTTTTATATAATATATATATTTTCGAATGGTTGTACTATACAAGAATGCTTGCGTAATAAAAAATAATAACATAAAAAATATGAAAAAAATATAAAAAAGTATGAAAAAGAAACAATTAAAAAATGTATACGGTGTATGCGAAATTAGCACCTTAATTTTAATAGCTAAGTCGTGTTGATAATTGTTAATTAATTAATGTAAATACCGAATTTAAAGCCCACCGTTTGCAATGTCGAGGTCAGTTACCACGCGATCAGTGAAGTTTGGCAGTTCGTTTACCGAGCGGTTTGACAACTGTTTTCGCTAGATTTATGTTTAGGCTAGACTTTCAATTAAAACTACCAATTAAAATTTGTACCAAACCCCGCTTATAGTATACAGGACAAAGGTTAAACTAATTACTATTACGTACACAGCAGGTAAAAATCAGGGTAGCCGGTAGGTATATGAGGCAAGCATAAATTAGTGCAACATGTATGATTATTTTAAAATATACGTAAACAACAAAAAATAACGTCTCCTAAATAGCTTAAAACTTGTCACTCATTCCTCTATGATAGCATTTTCTACCTATAAGCTGGGATTTCCCAGCCGACCTAGGAAATATACCTATATCTTCGAAAGTAATGCGAAACAAAACTCACACAAAACTTTGACACCGAGAAAAAAAATCTTTTCTGGCCCTCCTTTTAAAAATAGCTTATATCACGGAAAATAGGTCGGAACAAAACTTTTTCTCAACGGAACAAAACGATACAAAGCTAACACAAAACTTTGGCATCGAGAAAATTTCAAATTTCCAAAAAGCTTTTCTGGCCCCTCATCAGAAAATAGCTTATATCTCGGAAAATAGGTCGGAACAAAACTTTTTATCAACGGAACAAAACGATACAGAGCTAACACAAAACTTTGGCATCGAGAAAATTTCAAATTTCCAAAAAGTTTTTCCGGCCCCTCCTCCGAAAATGGCTTATATCTCGGAAAATAGGTCGGAACAAAACTTTTTCTCGACGGAACAAAACGGTACAAAGCTAACACAAAACTTTGCATTCGAGAAAATTTCAAATTTCCAAAAAACTTTTCTGGCCCCTCCTCCGAAAATGGCTTATATCTCGGAAAATAGGTCGGAACAAAACTTTTTCTCAACGGAACAAAACTTTTTCTCAACGGAACAAAACGATAAAAAGCAAACACAAAATTTTGGCATCGAGAAAATTTCAAATTTCCAATCTCCAGTCTCTCCTCAGAAAAAATGCGCCTAAATCTCACTAACGGAAGCGGAACAAAACATTATCTGTACGGAACAATTAATTAGCATCTAAAAGAAACGGATTTCCAAACAATAAAGCGGGGTTTCCCAGCACTATCCGGAAAATTGCTTATATCTCCGAAAATCGGTGGGAACAATTTTTTTTCAACGGAAAATTTCTATACTATGCTAACATTAACCGTTGGCATGAAAAAAATTCCAATTTCCAGCTACTAAGCCGGGATATCGCAGACGTAATGGAAAAAATACTTTTATCTGCGGAAATACTTAGGAGCACATCTGTTTCTGTACTGAACATTTCGATGCATATACCTCAATAACTATTCGAAAAGTTTTGATAATGATACTTGCATCGCTGTAAGTCAACCGTAATCCGGACATATTCAGTTTATACATATGTATGGAAAAAACATAATAATCAGTTGTATAAAATGGAATATAAAATTATCTCACTCATATAGACAATGGAGTCGGTTGTGTTTACAACTTGCAATGGGTGCAACTCTCTCCGTCTAGCGCCCGGCCAGACGGGGCCGAGCTACACGTGTCGCCTATGTCTGGCTGCGAGGCGCCGCGCCGCGCCGAGGGTCGCTTAGAACGCAACCACGGAGTACGACTTACGAGACGTAAATATTACCTCAATAATGAAAAATAATTATTTTATGACTATGCTTGGACACGATTTTTTCACATTTATACATATATACATATTTTGTTGACACACAGATACATAAGTACATCAATTTTGATATAGGCAATGTCGCTAACGTAAGTAGAAGTCGCTCATCGGAAAATTGCTGGTATCTTCAAAAATAAAGCGAAACAAAACTTTTTCTCTACGGAACAATTCGACACAAAACTAATACATGAGTCTGGCATCGAAAAAATTTCAAAATTCTAAGAAAGCTGTTCTGGCCCCACCTCGGAAAATTGCTTATATCTCCGAAAATAGGTCGGAACAAAACTTTTTCTCAACGGAACAAAACGACACAAAACTAACACAAAACTTTGGCATAAAAAAAATTCACAATTCCAATGTGGTGGGGCTGGCATTTCCCCAGCCCCTCCTCAAAAAAATGGCTATATCTCGCGAACGAGAAAGGAACAAAACTTTTTCTTTACGGAACAATTCGACACAAAACTAACACAAAACTTTGGTATTTTGCGATATTTCAAAATCCGCCATGGTGGGGTTGGAGAAATGCAGCTGATGTGCATGTGTGACATCGATTCTAGTTCTGATGACGATTTTGAGGGTGCATTTCTCCAGCCCCACCATGGCGGATTTTGAAATATCGCAATATACCAAAGTTTTGTGTTAGTTTTGTGTCGAATTGTTCCGTAAAGAAAAAGTTTTGTTCCGCTTCCGTTCGCGAGATATAGCCATTTTTTTGAGGAGGGGCTGGGGAAATGCCAGCCCCACCACATTGGAATTTTGATTTTTTTTCGATGCCAAAGTTTTGTGTTAGCTTTGTATCGTTTTGTTCCGTTGAGAAAAAGTTTTGTTCCGACCTATTTTCCGAGATATAAGCCATTTTCCGAGGAGGGGCCAGAAAAGCTTTTTGGAAATTCGAGATTTTTTCGATGCCAAAGTTTTGTGTTAGCTTTGTATCGTTTTGTTCCGTTGAGAAAAAGTTTTGTTCCGACATATTTTCCGAGATATAAGCTATTTTCAGAGGAGGGGCCAGGAAAGCTTTTTGGAAATTCGAAATTTTTTCGATGCCAAAGCTTTGTGTTAGCTTTGTATCGTTTTGTTCCGTTGAGAAAAAGTTTTGTTCCGACCTATTTTCCGAGATATAAGCCATTTTCCGAGGAGGCGCCAGAAAAGCTTTTTGGAAATTCGAGATTTTTTCGATGCCAAAGTTTTGTGTTAGCTTTGTATCGTTTTGTTCCGTTGAGAAAAAGTTTTGTTCCGATCTATTTTCCGAGATATAAGCCATTTTCGGAGGAGGGGCCGGAAATGGTTTTTGGAAATTTGAAATTTTCTCGATGCCAAAGTTGTGTGTTAGCTTTGTATCGATTTGTTCCGTTGAGAAAAAGTTTTGTTCCGACCTATTTTCCGATATATAAGCTATTTTCAAAAAGAGGGCCAGAAAATATTTTTTGGAAATTTGAAATTTTCTCGGTGCCAAAGTTTTGTGTTAGTTTTGTTTCGCATTACTTTCGAAGATATAGGTATATTTCCTAGGGCGGCTAGGAAAATCCAGCTTATTGGTAGAAAATGCTATCATAGAGGAATGAGTGACAAGTTTTAAGCTATTTTGGAGACGTTATTTTTTGTTGTGTTTACGTATATTTTAAAATAATCATACATGTTGCACTAATTTATGCTGGCCTCATATACCTATCGGCTACCCTAATTCTTACCTGCTGTGTACGTAATAGTAATTAGTTTTACCTTTGTCCTGTGTACTATAAGCGGGGTTTGGTAAAAATTTTAATTGGAAGTTTTAATTGAAAGTCTAGCCTAAACATAATTCTAGCGAAAACAGTTGTCAAATAGCTCGGTAAACGAACTGCCAAACTTCACTGATCGCATGGTAACTGACCTCAAATTCGGTATTTACATTAATTAATTAACAATTATCAACACGTCTTAGCCATTAAAATTAAGGCGCTAATTTCGCATACACCGTATACATTTTTTAATTGTTTCCTTTTCATACTTTTTTATATTTTTTATATATTTTTTGTTATTATTTTTTATTACGCAAGCATTCTTGTATAGTACAACTATCCGATAATATTTAGATTGTATAAAAGAGCATTTGCCCAAGTTCAAGTTTGTTGCTCCTACATATTTTACTTGTTTTTTATGGTCATCGAATACTTGCCATTCGTTTGGTCTTTTGCAATAGGCAACAAAATGTCCAATTAAAGATATGGTCGATGATGAACCGGATCTCGGAAAATAGGTCGGAACAAAACTTTTTCTCAGCGGAACAAAACGGTACAACGCTAACATAAAACTTTGGCATCGAGAAAATTTCAAATTTCCCAAAAGCTTTTCTGGCCCCTCATCGGAAAATAGCTTATATCTCGGAAAATAGGTCGGAACAAAACTGTTTCTCAACGGAACAAAACGATGCAAAGCTAACACAAAACCTTGGCATCGAGAAAATTTCAAATTTCCAAAAAACTTTTCTGGCCCCTCCTCCGAAAATGGCTTATATCTTGGAAAATAGATCGGAACAAAACTTTTTCTCAACGGAACAAAACGATACAAAGCTAACACAAAACTTTGGCATCGAGAAAATTTCAAATTTCCAAAAAACTTTTCTGGCCCCTCCTCCGAAAATGGCTTATATCTCGGAAAATAGATCGGAACAAAACTTTTTCTCAACGGAACAAAACGATGCAAAGCTAACACAAAACCTTGGCATCGAGAAAATTTCAAATTTCCAAAAAACTTTTCTGGCCCCTCCTCCGAAAATGGCTTATATCTCGGAAAATAGATCGGAACAAAACTTTTTCACTACGAAATATTTCGATACTAGGCTAACATTAAACGTTGGCATAAGAAAAAACTGCAATTTCCAACTAATAACGTGGAATTTTCCAGACGTAATGAATAAATTACTTGTATCTGGGGAAATAATTCAGAACAAATCTGTACTGTCATTTCAATGTACCTACCTCCAAAACTATACGAAAAGTTTTGAAAGTGACACGCATCTCTGAAAAATAATGCAAAATTACCTAACATACAATAGAAGCAACAATCGGCGCGACGTAGGGGCCTGTAGAATGAAAACAAACCATGCCAATATACATGCTCTCACCGTCTAGAGCCCGTCGCCCCGCCGGCCGCTGTCGCGTCTCTCTGTCTAGCGCGTGGCTGCAAGAATCAACCCGCTTGGGACGACGCAATATTGTAAAGGAATAATTTTAATTTTATGACAATAGTTGGAGATGATTTTTTCTCAATAATACATATGTACATAGTTTATTGACACGCACACATACATAAGAACATAATTTAGGTATAGGAAATGTCACGAACGTAGGTTGAAATCGCTCATCGGAAAATTGCTGGTATCTTCAAAAATAAAGCGGAACAAAACTTTTTCTCTACGGAACAATTCGACACAAAACTAATACATGAGTCTGGCATCGAAAAAATTTCAAAATTCTAAGAAAGCTGTTCTGGCCCCACCTCGGAAAATTGCTTATATCTCCGAAAATAGGTCGGAACAAAACTTTTTCTCAACGGAACAAAACGACACAAAACTAACACAAAACTTTGGCATAAAAAAAAATTCTAAATTCCAATGTGGTGGGGCTGGCATTTCCCCAGCCCCTCCTCAAAAAAATGGCTATATCTCGCGAACGAGAAAGGAACAAAACTTTTTCTTTACGGAACAATTCGACACAAAACTAACACAAAACTTTGGTGTATAGCGATATTTCAAAATCCACCATGGTGGGGCTGGAGAAATGCACCTCGATTTTGAATCGACACATCGCAGAGAACAAGTGATTGCGATAGCGCAAGCAGTTAAAAAAAATATGGGCTTAGTCATCATATCAAGCAGAGATTATTTACTGGGGTGGTATGGTGTTTATTTGGGGGGGGGGAGGGGGCTTAAAAGTGGGTGCAACGAAAGTAATTTTTATTGAATACACATTATATTAACGTTTTATTTATACACGCATTGGATTTCCAAAGTTTTTGCATTGCTACAGTTAAATAACAGACAGAATTTTTTATGTAAAAGCTATTTACAGCAATATTTTCAAATAGTGCAGGAAAATAAAGCTGAGGGGGGGGGGTATTAACTGTACACAGGACTTTTATCATTGGAAATGGCTAAAGTGGCTCATAGTGAACGTAAAAAAATAAATGCAGGTCATGGAGTGGTATAGTGTTTATTTTGGGGGGATTGAAAGCGCGTACAAAATATATTATTGCGTTTTCCAGCGAAACTTACGTGTATCCAAAAAATGTTCTATACAAAGTTGTAGATCATAAAAAACGTACAACTATAAGGGTGACTTTTTACTATGACCTCAAAATGTCCGAGAAAAATGCGAAAAAGTAATGCAAAAACGATTGTTGCCCTTTTTATTTTTCATTATCGCAGAAATAATTTTGATAAAATTTTGTGAAAGCGTGCCTTTTTATGTCTTAAATAAGCATACATTTTTTATATACAAAATGCTTGATATGATGACTAAGCGAATATCTTTTTTTAACTGCTTACGCTATCGCAATCACTTGTTGTCTGCGATGTGTCGATTCAAAATCGTCATCAGAACTAGAATCGATGTCACTCATGCTCATCCTGTAAAACACTGATTACAATTTGCGCGAACGCTTTGTCTGTGTCCCCAGCCCCCACCACTTACAACCTTCAAATGAGTCCGTACACACCGTTTTCAGTGGAGATGTGCCAAGATAATTTTCATTTTCCGCTCATTACTCGCCAGCAGAAATGAGCCGAGCCCGTGAACGCCGTACACGAACGCACTACTGACCCGTTCACTTTGCCAGCGCTGAGTAGGTTCGACCGGTTCAGTGATTTGACCCGTTCATTTTGAACGGTTCGTTCGCGAACGACTCATCCCTAATCAACAGCGATATATGAGGGCTTGCAGTGCAACACCGACAGACAGCGCCTCCGCGGCGAGGACCATACGCTAGGTGCGTCAGCGGCGCGGATGTCTGTTCGCCGACGCGCCATTGCAATATGTGTGCCTGGATATGAAAAGGGACCAGTTGACCGAAATTGAGTTATGAGTGTTTTTAGATAGAATAAGTTATGGCAAAGATACTCCAACATTTTAAGCCGATTACCATAGAGAGTAATTGAAAACAAAAATATTTAAGTTGCTGGTGCAAAAATTAAACTTTTGCGCTATGACGCTTCAAACTTTTGCAAAGTTTAAAAGTTAATAACTTCCCGCATTTTTGGAAGTTACGCTGACTCCAACACTTTTGGAACAATTTTGATATTAGTTTCAAGATTTTTAGTAGAATTTATTATTTCATTATTCCGTTTGGGTTTTATAGGGTTTTTAATCTATAGCGTCATTGGCCTGGGTCTACAATATGTATAGTGTAAGCTAGGTATCTTTATCTCTCGAGTCTTAAGAAGACTTAAGCATTCTCGTAAGGGGTTTATGGGGTCCTCTGATTCCAAATATTATTTATTTTTAGATTTTTAGAATTCAAAATGGCGGATCTAATATGGCGACCAAACATGTAATTAAGTGATTGGTGTATTCCGCAAAAAATGTAAGTGTCGGATTTATACAAAAATTAAATTGTTATATATGAAGGTTACGGATTCCTAATCTGTTGTCAGATGTATAAAATTCAAAATGGCGGATCCAATATGGCGACTAAACATGTAATTAACTGTCGGATTCAGAAGAAAACAAATATCTGATGTTAGAAGTTTATAATTCAAAATGGCACCGAATGTAATGTGGCAACCATAATAAATTAACGTGAATTTGCAATTTTGTCATCCTATTTCCTGTTACATAATTATAAACCTGTCTGATGTCAACACTTATGTCAGTTAAAAATCCAAATTGGGAGTTCAAATAAATCAGATAGTATCAAATTATTTTAAACGTTTAATGATAAGAAATAAACATAACTAGGGACACAAACATGGAAATACAATCATAATAAATTTATATCAAAAGTGCATTTTTTTAAAACTACGCTTTATAAACAAAATTACAATTTTTTAAAATTTTCTTCAAATTTTCCATTTTTTTTGTCATTTTATTTTTTTCGAGCATTGTCGCCGGCAATCTGTCCACATACAAAATTTTAACCCGATTGGACATATTTTCCAAATTCAAAATTTTCTTCAAAATTTTTCAAAATTTTCCAAATTTTTCAAAATTTTCCAAATTTTTCGAAATTTTCCAAATTTTTCGAAATTTTCCAAATTTTTTTATTGCTTCATGTCATTGTCACCGGAAATCCGTCCACAGGCAAAATTTTAACTCAAATGTTCAAATTTTCCAAATTTTGAATTTTTTTTCAAATTTTGGAAGTTTCCATATTTTGTTTATTGCTTCTTGTATTGTCACCGGAAATCTGTCCACATGCAAAATTTTAACTTGATTGGACACTGGGAAGTAGAAATAATATCGATTACAAGACTTGTACAAATTCAAAATTTTTTTCAAAATTTTAGAAAGATTTCCAAATTTTTTTATTGCTTCATGTCATTGTCACCGAAAATCCGTCCACTGGCAAAATTTCAACTCATTTGGTCAATTTCTCCAAATTTTGACATTTTTTTCCAATTTTGGAAAAGTTTCCATATTTTTTTATTGCTTCTTGTATTGTCACCGGAAATCTGTACACATGCAAAATTTTAACTTGATTGGACACTGGGAAGTAGAAATAATATCGATTACAAGATTTGTACATAACAAACAGACAAACAATCAAATAGACAAACAAACAAACAAAAAGTGCAGTCAATATAAGCGTAGTAATTGTCCCGGAATATTATATAACTATGTAATTATATTTTATACAAACAAGTTTATAAACTGCTATCATACGGATATTTGTTTCTGCCACTGTATGCGGCAACACCGTAATGCGCTAGAGCGTAGCGTGATATAGACAACTGGTCCCTTTTTCGTTCGCAATAAAAACGCATTTTTTTCATGCTTTTCCAACCGCAGACGGGTTTCAGACGAACACATCTGATAAAAAACACAATAATGAGAGTAATTAACCAATAAAACAAAAATGTGTATTTTGCACCCGTTTAACTTTATTTGCGATTACCTGCGTAACTAGAAACGGACAACTGGTCCCTTTTCACATCCACGCACACATATATGGGGCTTTGCAGTACTACGCTGATCATCATCGCGCCGAGCAGCTTTTTTCAAAAACAAATCAATATCAGTAAATACTTGTGGGGTTCTTATTTATAATTTTTAATTGTTTTTATACAGGGTCCTCTTATTTTGTTCTTTTTAATCCATTCTTAAACTCTGTGAAATTTGTGATTGATCTGTATACAGGGTTAGTAAAAATTCCCGAAACACCTATATAATTCTCCAACCGTAAACAATTTAAAAAAAATTCAAACTAATTTTTTATTTTAAACAAGCTATCGTTTAAATAATTTTTTTTTCATTTTATTATGAAAATTTTTTCTGCTTGAAAAAGGAATGTTACCATTTCCTTTTTCAAGTAGAAACAATTTTGTAGTAAAATGTTTCCTACAAAATTCTTACGAAAGGTTCTTAGAATTAATCATAGACTTAAAAATATAAAAATATGCAGGGTGTTCAATTTGAAAAAGGAAAGGTTACCAAATTTTCTGAATAAAATGAATTAAAAATATATTTAAAAGAAATAGAAATTTATTTAGCATCCTGTACAGGGCAAAGTCAACAAAGATATCAGAGAGATCAACAATAGAAATGTATACATGTATGTATGTGTATATTTTAATCATATTTCATTTCTTTTTCACTTCTTCCCTCATCCGGTTTGAAAATTCCTCGATGCTGTATGGTGCCGTGCTCAGCAGGGGTCCTCGAGAGTGTTCCGGAAACTTCTGCCCGATTTACTTTTCCATTGTGATGGAAGGTCGTTGTACATCCGGATATTTGTAGCATAGTGGGCCGTGGTTGACAAGCGTGCGAAGTCTGGTCTCAAGTCGTTTCTGTTTCTTGTTGCATGTGTATGCTGGTCTGCCTGCTTCGGCATCTGTAGGTGTTGTCTATGTACTTCGCAGAGGCATGCTTGAATGTTTAATTATGGGAGATTTAATTATATTTATTATATAAATTTTAATTTTTCAGTATGTACAGAGCATATACCGTAAGGATTTTGTGCTCGATAAATTGGGGTTTTGCGTGGCTTCTTGGATGTTCCGCGTTCAGGCACCTCACCGCTCTTTTTTGTATTATCAGGATGGACTTAGTGTGTGGGTTATGGCCCCATATTTCGATTCTATAAGCCACTCTTGACTGGAAAAGTGCCATATAAGCGACCCTTGCGCCATTATACCCTGCTGTTTTCTCTGTTCTGCGTATCGCAAAGTTTACTCTGCTCAGCATCTTTCCCAGGTTTTCGGTGTGTTCACGCCAGGTTAGACGAGCATCGATGGTGATTCCAAGGAATCTTACTGCTTTCTCCGTTCTCTCCCATCTACCCATCTGGAAAGTTATCTGTTCAGTCTTCCCTTCATTCAGGATCAGTGAGTTATCACTGAACCATTTTTTCGCTTGCTGGATATTTTGCAGCCTCTGTGTGAAGGTCTTGGTCCGATGTGGCAGTCGTGACAAGTGTGGTGTCTTCAGCATATATAATCGCTGTGGACTCTATTTTTAGTGGTAGATCGTTGATGTAGATGATGAACAGCATGCCACCTAGAAGACTGCCTTGTGGGACGCCTATGCTCATTTAATAGAATTCACTAGGTTCTCCGTTGTTGATCTTGACCTGTTGTAGCCGTTTCGATAGGTACGATTCAAACATATCCAGTGCCACTCCCCTGACCCCGTAGCGCTCCATTTTTTCGAGTAGTGCCGAGTGAGGCACCGAGTCAAAGGCACGGCTGAGGTCACACATTTGGGCTCTACATTTGTCTCTTTCCTCCAACGCTTTGCTAATCGATTTTACTAGTTGCTTCATCGCATCTTCTGTGCTTTTCCCCGGCTGGTATGCAAACTGCTCTTTTATGAAAAGTGTATTTTTGCTGAAGTGTGTGTGTAGCCTTCTCAGTAAGATTTCTTCTAGAATTTTAGAGATTGTCGGTAGTATTGCTATGGGGCGGTAGTTGTCACAGTTCTCTTTGTCTCCTTTTTTTGTGTATGGGTGTGATTCTCGAGATTTTTAATGCGTCCGGGAAAATTCCTCGTTCAATGGATTTGTTGAATATTGCTGCCAGTGGGTTCGATATGCTGGTGCAGACCCATTTGAGTGTAGGAGTGTTGAGCCCATAAAGGTCCTTGCTCTGCTTGGATTTGATCGTCTTGATGATACCTTCGATTTCGTTACTGTCTGTTGGATTCAACAATATCGATCTATCGCAGATGTTGTTTTCCGGGATTGCTGGTGTTGACGCGGCATGGTTGTTTGATAAGGTTTTGTAGTATGTGCAAAAGTGTTTACTTGATGGAGTTTCAGGGTGGTGGGTTTCCTTCTTTTGTCCAATCTCTCGGTTGATTGCACTCCATATGGTTCGACTTTTATTCTCCGCTTGCAGAATCTTTTTGTAATTTCTTGACCTGTGCTCCTCCTCTGCAGCTTTTACGTAGAACTTTTCGTAGCGTTTTAGAATATCATAGGTGTTGCTGTCTCCTCTGTCTTCCTGCATCCGTCGCATTAGTTTTAATGTTTCCTGCATTTGAGCTAGTTGGGGTGACATTTTAGTCCTTACTGTAGCCCGGTGTTTTGTCACTATCGGGGAGGCATTGTTGTGGTGTGTCGTGAAGATGTGTATGAATTTACTCATCATTTGGTGTGGGTTGTCTTCTATATCTATTGTATCCCACCGTTCTTGTTGCATTGATTCTTGGAATTTCCTTATGTTTGCTGGTGAGAAATTTCCATTATCGTTTTGTTGAGGTGGTTGTACGTCTAGCTTGGTTACCCTCAGGATTAGGGCTTTATGATCCCCATAGTTCGGATCCACGAGTTCGGTGTTCACTTCCGCTATGTTTGTAAAAATATTGTCGATGCATGTTTTTGTTTCATTCACAATTCGCGTTGGTTTGGCAAACATTGCTTTTAGTCCATAAGATGTTGTAAGGTTTAGCAGAAGCTGTTTGTTTCTATTTTCTGTTTGGAAATGGATATTGAAGTCTCCAGCCAAGATAACTTTGGTGTTGCTGTGTTTGTTTGCGGCTTCGGCCAGTGTGGTGTCTAAAGTTTGGAAGAATTTTTCAATATTCCCTGTTGGAGATCGGTAGACGCATATGGCGAGGATGTTTTGTGTTGGCAAGAGAACGCCAACAAGTTCGCAGTCCTTTTCAATTGAATTTCTTTTGACATATTCGATTTCGCTTGCTGCTATATCATTAAAGTAAGGATGCTGACACCTCCGTGCGCGTGTTCAGATCTGCAGTAGCAGCTGGTGTTTTTTTATCCTTTCAGGTTGTATATGTCTATGTTGTTCTCTGTCAGCCAGTGTTCCGTTATGCATATGATGTCAGCCCGCTTTGAATCCGCTATTACCTGGAGTGCTCTAGTTTTGTTGGTAATGCTTTGTACATTTGTGGCCAGGATTGTTAGTGGTTTTACCTTCGTTGGATAGTAAAAGTAAAAGATAGCTTGTTTAAAACCAAAAATATTTTCTTTGAAAAACTTTTTGAAGCTGTTTACGGTTGGTGAATTATTTACATGTTCCGGTAATTTTCACTAACCCTGTCTATTAAAAAAGTATCCTCTACAAGCAGAACTAAAATAGTGGTCTGAGATT
This sequence comes from Aphodius sticticus, assembly GCA_963966075.1. Taxonomy (NCBI): domain Eukaryota; kingdom Metazoa; phylum Arthropoda; class Insecta; order Coleoptera; family Scarabaeidae; genus Aphodius; species Aphodius sticticus. The sequence goes on from OZ014508.1 coordinate 27,225,613, forward strand.
CAGACACCCCGTTAAGAACCCAATTAACTAAGCACTTGCTCAGGTTCTCAAATTTTCTGTTGCAAAATCTTATCTCTTCGAATAATTTTGATTTTTGATTAATCCCACAATGTTTTCTTTGTACAAGACACAGTTTTAAGTAAACCTCGAAACCGCCTATTTTAAATGTTAAGTGTGAATCGAGAGTCATACCTGTTTGCACGGAGGATATATATATATTTAAATATTTATGTATATATATATATACAGGGTGAGTCACTAGAGTCGCGGTGGTAGATATAGCAATTATCTTTAGATATGGCAAAAAATTATTTAATACAAAAGTTGTTTGGCATATCATTTTCTACAACGTAAAATTATTTTCATTTATACTGGGTGTTGCATTTAGGCGTAGCAGAAAATAAATTAACTTTTTTAAATGGAATGCCCTGTATATTATAACATATTATGATTGCGAAGAAAATTGTCTTACTAATTGTATCAGGCGATATTGACGTAAAGCTAATAGTTTCTGCAATATTCAATTTTTTATTAAAAAAATGGCCGTTGAAGGCCTTTTCCGAAAACTACGTAATAGCCTCATTTTTGCAGATATTTTCTTACAACTTTGTCAGAAAATAACCAATACTAATAGGGAGGTGATAGTGCCCAAAGAAATTTGATGCGCTATACAGGGTGTTCCTAGCACCTAATCAATTTTGATATTTTTCAAATGGCTTTTTCTTGAGTTTTTTAAATGGAACGCCCTGTAAATTATTTGCTGGTTGCATTTCCCATTAAGTTGCCTTTAATTTATATTAAGTGTGGCATATACATATTTGTACCAGTTTTCGTGATATTTGGAATTTAAAGAAAATGTGTAATAAAGTATACCAATACAGTGCTTTAATATTACACCCTGCATAACATGGTTCTTTTTTAATGATTTTTTTTGTAAAGAGAACATAGAAAGGAAAAAAATACTTTTGTTGAATTAAAAAACTGACAGAATTGCTCAAAATAAATTGAAAAGTACATGGAATTACCATTTAGTTACTCAATATGAAAAATTAATATAATTTGAGACAACAAATAATTAAGAGAAACCACAACTAATAACATTTATTAAACTATTTTTTAAACTTGATAAGCATTAACATAAAACTAGTAAAAACTATAACAATTAAAGATAAAACAACAAGTAGTTATTGATTTGGTAGGTGTTCAAAATGCCCTCCGTTTTGTCTTCTACAAGCATTAATCCGATGGGTAAAAGATCTCGAAGTATTTCTTAACATCTCTCTCTTATTTTCTCTGATGTCAGCAAAAACATTTCTTATTCTAATCTTCATATCGTCTTGTGTGGTAGGTGGTGTCTGGTATACTAATTCCTTAACATGACCCCACAAAAAAACTTATTTAGATCAGGAGATCTTGGCGGCCATAACGTAGGGCCTTCTCTTCCAATCTATTTGTTGGGGTATTGGTTGTTCAAAAATTGTCTTACGTTCAGACTAAAGTGGGGTGGGGCTCCGTCCTGATGGAAAATCATCTAAATATTCATGTAGATGGTTGTTAAGAAAATGTAAGTATCTTTGACCATTTACGGAACCCTCAAAAAAGTAAGGCCCTAGCAAATTGGTGCCTACTATTCCACCCCATACATTGAGTGACCATCTATGTTGATGGTCGAAAGGCCTGATAACGCGAGGATTTTCTGTTGCATAAAAATGGAAGTTATGTTGGTTAACATACGCATTTTTATGAAACGTAGCTTCATCAGTAAAAAGAACAAAGTCAAAAAAATTTGCTTGTTGTTGAATTTTAGCAGCTGCTCAATTACAAAAATTTAATCTCTTTTCTAAATCGTTTTCGCTCAATTCCTGTACATGTTGCACATGATATGGATGATACTTGTGTCGCCGTATTATTCTGGACACAGATGATTGGGTTATTCCTTGATTTCTTATTTGTCTAGTGCTTGATTATGGATTTTCTACCACACTAGCAACTACCAGAAATTCATTCTCTTCATGTGTCGCCGCTTTTGTTCTTTTTCTTTTTTTGTAAGTAATAGTACCTGTTGATTCAAAACGTTCCCGAACTCTATTAATTGTTCTTGCATCGGGATGCCGTCTTTCGGGATATCGCTGAGCGTAAATTCTTGAGGCCAGTAGAGCGTTTTTGCCGGCTTCTCCATAGATGTAAATAATATTTATCAGTTCCTCTTTAGTATAATTAAAATTCATCGTTAACAGAGATTACAAATGTTGGTTAGCTATATTAAGTCTGTTGACAGCAATAACTACACGTCTGTTATTTGTTTTTGTTTCCATGACAACGGGGTTAAGTAAATCTAAGCTAACTTAAAATATTAGCGTAACTCTGCTATTTAAATGTATCTTTATAAAAAATAGCATTTTTAACTTTACCAACAGTTATAATTTATTTATATTATAACAAAATACATGAAAAAAACTAACTCAATTATACATGGTGTAATATTAAAGCACTGTATTGGTATACTTTATTACACATTTTCTTTAAATTCCAAATATCACGAAAACGGGTACAAATATGTATATGCCACACTTAATATAAATTAAAGGCAACTTAATGGGAAATGCAACCAGCAAATAATATACAGAGCGTTCCATTTAAAAAACTCAAGAAAAAGCCATTTGAAAAATATCAAAATTGATTAGGTGCTAGGAACACCCTGTATAGCGCATCAAATTTCTTTGGGCACTATCACCTCCCTATTAGTATTGGTTATTTTCTGACAAAGTTGTAAGAAAATATCTGCAAAAATGACGCTATTACGTAGTTTTCGGAAAAGGCCTGCAACGGCAATTTTTTTAATAAAAAATTGAATATTGCAGAAACTATTAGCTTTACGTCAATATCACCTGATACAATAGTAAGACAATTTTCTTCGCAATCATAATATGTTATAATATATAGGGCATTCCATTTAAAAAAGTTAATTTATTTTCTGCTACGCCTAAATGCAACACCCAGTATAAATGAAAATAATTTTACGTTGTAGAAAATGATATGCCAAACAACTTTTGTATTAAATATTTTTTTCCATCTCTAAAGATAATTGCTATATCTACCACCGCGACTCTAGTGACTCACCCTGTATATATTTTCCTACGATATATATATATATATATATATAATAATAATAATAATTAATTTAATTTTTTAAGTTAAAAACTACAGCCCCGCCTGGGATTCGAACCCAGATGTACGGAGTCCCGCGCCGGCGCCGGCCCGACTCTGCAGCCCTGCAAATAATACTATTAGGTTTGCGCAGTACATACTATGCTTAAAAATACGAGAAGTTGTCGAATTTGATTACATACATTAATATCAACTCCAAAACGAGTAAAGTGGGTCATGCCAAAGAATTTTCGATTTAGAGTAGAAACTTATTTTAAACTTGACTTTTTTTAGATCCAAAAGCAACATTCTACGATTATGTCGAAGCAATATTTCCTCTAATGTGCGCCATTATATTACTGTTCAATTTCGCCGTGACAGTCGCCACTAGACGCAAATTAAAACTTCTTTTCACCCGCGTTGGAAATTTTCAAGGGTTTGGACCACCAAGCAAGTTGGAATTTGTGAGAAAGCATTTGGATGCTTTTATCGGGTTCCTAGCCATATACATAACGGTAGGATTAATGCTGCTAAGTACCAAGATGCTAGTGGATATGGAATCCTTTCGCCAGCTGAACCAACTTCAAGGGAGAGATGTGGTTTGCGGCTTTGTCACAGGTCTGGACTACATGCTGTATGATATCAAAACTGGTTACCTGTGGTATATCCATCTCGTCATCCAGTTCTATGGCGTGTGGGCAGCGTGCTTCGGTGGAATTATGCTCGGCTGTGGTATACTCATCACTGCTGAATTGGTCATTATCAGGATTCAACATTTGGGGGAGCTTTTGCAGGACTGTATCAACTCTGATTATGACGACAAAATTAAGAAAGGAAAATTAAACAACTGCATACGATACCACCAAGATATTATAGAGTACGTATGCATACTTATACATATTTGTACACAGCTTTTCCTGGTTTGCATCATACGAACAGTGGAAGCCCTCTCAACCGACCTAAACTTAAAAGACTCGCACCTCTTTTAGCTGACCCATTTCAACCTTCCCCTAATATGTTCCCCTAACACACGTCGTACATCTGACCGCCTAAGCCCTAAATGCATTATCCCGTTTAAATGTTAACCTTTCGATTAACAGCCCGTCGCACAGTGGCGAGAAATTCCGAAAACGTGGCTAAAACTCGTAATAAGCTTGGGCTTTTGAAACACAGGTGTTAAACATGCTCATAAGAGCTCAAAACTCAGAACGGCGGAACCTACATGGCAACCGAAAATGTAATAATATAATCTATTTGCATTAAAGTTATTTCCTGCAATATTGCTAGACTCCTGATTCCATATCTGACAAGTATTTTTGGAAATTCAAAATGGCGTAATCAATATGCTGCCAAAAATGTAAACAATTTCCTAATTGCATGAAACTTATATCCTGCAATATTACAAGACTTCTGATTCCAAATCTGACATCAGATTTTCAAAACTCAGAATGGCGCAACCAACATGGCGACCGAAAATGTAAAAATATACCCGATTTACATTAAACTTATTTCCTACAATATTTCAAGTCTCTGATTCTAAATTGTATATCAGAATTTACAAATTCAAACTGGCGGAATCAATATAGCGACCGAAAATGTTCGATTGGCATAAAACTAATTTTCTGCAATATTACAATGCTTTGCTGTTGGGACTTATATGAACCTGAGAAAGATCTTAAAATATATATTGATTGATTGATTGTTGAAAATATATTAATAAAAAAATAACCCTGTAAATTGTTACAAATTATGAATCTTGTTCACACAAGTAAGTTGTACTAATGTGCGTTTTCCAAAGTTTCTCTAAATGCTTAAAAAACTTAATTCAATTCGATTTATCAGCCTGTGAATTCTGTTGATAATTGGACATCAGATTTGAAATCGACAACTTCAAATATCAAAGGAAATAAGTTTCAGTTAATTCCGACAGTTTCTAGACTTTGGTTTGCAATATTAAATCCGCCATTCTGAATTTTGAAAATCTGGCGGATTTGGAATCAGTGATCCTAAAATGTCACAGGAAAAAAGTTTCATGTGAATCTGAATATATTTTGGTTTTGGGCCCGCCATATTCAATTCGCCATTCTCAACCCACCGACGCGTCGGCTGGTCCAGAATGGTCCCGTTCAGGGCGGTTTAGTGTGCTTCGACTGTACAGTTGTATGCAATTTAGTATTATTATTATTATTATAGACCTTAGCCTTGCGGAATTTGCACTCGTTCTAAGCGATGCATTTGCTTATCAGAGATATATTTGATTTTAAACATTTTTTCTCTACAACTAATATTGCTTTTGCATCGTTTATTAATTTTGTTATAACAATTGTTGGCTCGTACGTCAAAAGCAGTTGAAGAGCGACAACCTGAGCAGTCACTTGAGTTATTTAGAGGTAATGTTTAAAAACAAAAACACGGAGATAACATTGCAAATTCTGTCATGTTTATTGAAAGGCGACAATTGTTTGCTCTACATTTGGCCTTCTCGATGAACACGAGCTAGAAATTCTTATAAGAAATTAACAACAATTACTCCTAGCATATTAATAAGCAATAAAAAGTCTACAATGTTGGTTGAAAATCATCCAAAATATTAAATTCTTCGATAAGAGTTCAATGATTTTGAAATACAATTTAAAATATATTTACAAATAATTATTAAAAAATATATTAATTTATATATTATTAAATATATTAAACAAACGATAGAACGACGTAAAATTATTTGAAATTCATTTAATATCAATATATAATTATTAAGTGTTGTCGAGCCTACAGGTCGCGACCGTGGCTAACAACATAAAATAATGTGTTAAAAATGTCACTACAATAAAAGCGATGGACATTTTTCTTGGTGAATGCTATTTGTGTTTAACGATAATCAGGCCAATTCTGTAACGCAGTTGTTACGTAGCAAGTGGTTAAATTTCTTAGCAACGTTGCGAACTCAGTGGCTACGAACTACGTAGCACCCGATAGCGACCGGGACGTGTTGCTAAACACTCTTCAAGTCTTTAACCTTAAAATACAAAATTGTTTGGTTTATGGCTATGTATCGTAAATGGTAACAAGTGGTAAATGATATAGAAGATTTACATGAAAGGTGATTGAGTTTGTTTTTACTATTAAGTAAGTATGATAGGTATTTTGATTTAATTTATATTTTTATTTTAGAGGTTACCTAACAATTGCCAGAAGGAACTTAGGCAATACTTCCTTTGGCTTTACCTAGGATGTATATCTATACAAGTAAAAAAATAATGTTAGAGTCAAATACAATTTTGTTACAATTCGTCGACTATTACAGGTTTGCTAAATTTATTAAATGTACAGTGGAAAGATTACCACAGTTAAATTAAATGATCATTGTTAAAGAATTAAATTAGTATCCAATAAACGAGAAACCTTTAGAACTTTTAACCACAACTACTGGAATTTAACCAGTTGTCGTATTAATGAACCCCTTCAATTGAAACTTGTGGTTATAAATATCTGAATAACCTAGCCTCACAATTCAGAAATGCACTAAGACGCGAAGTCTCAGAATAATAAGAAGAATTACAAGAATAATTCATTTTACGCGATCTCACTGAGCAGCTATCTTCTGTGGACCTTTGCACATGTTTAATTTTTGCGTAAATTGTTTCCACATTTCTTCGACGTGACCGGTTTCCGTAAAGGGAGCTGAGTGCGTCGCATAAGAACTTTATTTTTGTGAATAAAATTAACCTTGACGGCATAAATATGGCTTTTGTGTAGTTCTACTTTGGAAAATACACCTATTCATTATTAATGTGCGTATTTTTAACTTCTGAGTACACAGCCCATCGAATGGCACTGATATGGTACTGATCAGCTGACTGAATGTTTTGTACTGAATGCGCATGACCATCAATAGTTATCCACTGTTGTTAAACGCATTATTCTTAACAAGTGGTTAATATCTCGATATAGAATACGAAATCTTATTAAAGTCGTTGACAAGGTGGTCAACGAAAGTCGTTAACGTAGTTGCTACGTATCAACTTGCTACGTAACAACTGCGTTACAGAATTGGCCTGAATAATACTAAAAAGACCTTGCGCCCTGGAACATTTTCTAACGGCTCTTTTAAGTTGAGCTGTCTAGAGGGTTGGATAAACAATAAATAAATAAGTTAAAAGCGAATCTTAAGGATTGTATTTGCGAGGCAAAGCGTTTGTATAATGATTCCAGAGTCCAATCATCTTCGAATAGAACAAATACGGTCTGGAGTATTATAAATATTTATTTATTTATTTGTATAAAAACATATACATATATACAATGCACATCCACAAAGCAATGCTTAATAGTGTATCCATATATATACAATATACATGCCGAGTCTCTCCTTCTGTCCTCGCCTCGGGTGGAGAATGGATTGGAAGCTCCTCCCGGGCTAACGGTATTGAAGGTAAAAGATTATTGTTTTGGTGTGTGCGTTCACAGCCGATCCATCACCATAAGCCGACGGATTCGTCTCTTAAATGCAACATTGCGTAGTTGTCTGGTGCCTTTCTGCAGCTTATTAAAGTCTCTCACAGCCTCCGTTGTTACGGCCAGTGAGTATCGTGCGGTATGAGTTCGGTCTGATCTTATGTCTGATCTTCTCCTGGTGGCATGGCTGTGTGTTTCGTTATTCTTGTGAAGGTTTATGCATGTCTTAATCTTTTTGTGGTGTTATTTTATGCAGTAGAAGAATGTTGTTTATTAGTCTTATTCTTTGCTGCATCGTAATTTCTTTTGTGCGACTGTGTACTTCTCCTGTTGGTGTTCTTATTTCCATGTTGTATAACATTTTTAAAATTTTGTTTTGTTGGGTTTGCAGCTTTTTCACATTTCCCTGTGTTGTAGCTCCCCAGATAGTCGTCAGGTAGTCCATCCGAGACGCAAAGTATGCGTTATATATAACTTTTCTTAGGTGTTCAGGAATATATTGTCGGATCTTTGCTAGTATGGCTATAGTTGCAGCATTGCATTTGACTAATTTTGCCACATGTAAATCCCATCTTGTAGTGTCCGTGATGTTTAGCCCCAGATATTGTGTTTCATTGACTTGTTTTATCCGTGTTTCGTTAATGGTGATGTTTATGTTTTCTTTCTTCATCTTGGCGAAAGCTATGTAGTTTGTTTTATTCTCATTGATTGTTAGGGAATTTACGCGACTCCATTTTTCCAGTTTCTTCATGTCTTCCGAGATGTTTTCCTGTAATGTTTGCGGGTTTTTTCCGGTGTACGTGATGCACGTATCATCAGCGTACGTGCAGAATCTCCCGTTGAGGCTCAAGTCATGAATGTAATTTGTATAGATGATATACATTATAGGAGAGATATTACCACCTTGTGGGAGTCCGTACTCTGCGTGTTTGTCTTCGCTTTCCTTGCCGTTTATTATGGTTGTTTGGGGTCTGTTGGTCAGGTATGTTCTGATCAGTTCTAAGCTAACTACCGATATTCCAACCGCTGCAAGCTTATCCACCATTCTAGCCTTATACACCGTGTCAAATGCTTTTTGCATATCTATGAATATGGTTACCACCAAGTCCTTATTGTCCAGGTGCGAGTAGATATGTGACATTAGGTCTAGTGCGGCTGACGTTGTGCCGGACTGCTTCTGAAATGCATACTGTTGGGTGTTGATAATTTTGTTGTCTTGTAAGTGGTCTTCCAGTCTTCTTTTGATTATTGTTTCCAATATTTTGTTGAAGGCTGTAAGGAGTGCGATCGGTCGGTAGTTTTCGCATTTTGTTCTGTCTCCTTTTTTGAAAATAGTTTTAATTATGGTTTTCTTTAGGTCTTGTGGATATATTCCTGTCTCGATCGCCGAGTTTGTTAGCTTAGTTATAATGGGTGTGAGTTTATTAGTGGTTCTTTTGATTATCCTATTAGTTATCATATCGTATCCGGGTGTTTGTTGCATTTAAGGTCTTTAATAATATTTTTGATTTCATTTTCGTTGGTGTTTTCGAACGCGGAATGGCTCTGCTGCTTATAGTTTGTTACATTTTGTGGTGGCTCATTTTTTCCGATTGCCAGTTGTTTGCCAATGTTAGCATAGTAGTCATTGATTTCATTGGCAATCTCTTTATCGTCCTCTGCCATGTTCCCGTCGGTTCTGGTTATTTTCGTAATGCTTTGTTTTTTCTTTTTCCTTTTTGTTATTACTTCCATGATCGTTTTCCACACTTTTGCTGGTTCATCTTTCATTCCTTGGAATTGTTTGTAATAATATTGTTGTTTAGCATCCTTTATCATTTTCTTTACCGTCCTTTTTGTGGAATAATATCTTTCCTTGATGATTTCATTCAGAGAATGTTTTCTATATTGTTTGAACATTTTGTTTCTCTCGCCGATCTTCTTTATTAATTCTTTTGTAATCCATGGGCACTTGTCTCTTTTCTTAATTTTTATTATCTGTTGGTTTTCGAGCATTATGGTACCGATTCTAGCCGACAGATGTTTGAATGAGTCGATGTTGTTTTCATCTATGTTATTAATGCAACTGGTTATTTCGTCCAGGTTTGTTTTGGTATGTTGGTGGTAAGTATATGCCTGCTTTCGTTTTCCTTCTATGGTGGTTAGTATTGGGTAGTGGTCTGAAATATTTGCTGCGATTACGTTAACGTCTGATACATCGTCGCAATTTGTGAGGATGTGGTCCAGTATCGAGTTGCGTCCAGTCTCATTGGTCCTTGTGTAGTGTTTTGAATTAATTTTGTTGGAAATTCTGTAACCATGTTCGGATATAATGCGTCTGTATTCTTTGGTAGCGGAGTTCTTATCGAGGATGTTTATGTTCATGTCACCCAGAATTATGTGCTTCTTTCTCCTAGAAAGCACTAGATTATGTAGAACTTCCTTAAAATCGGCAATAGGCACTTGAGGTGGTCTGTAGAGGACTGTTATCGCTGTTTGTTCCTTTTCTAATTTGATTGTCAGGAGCTCGACGCCTTTAGATGTTGTTTTGTTCTTTAGTGTGTAGTCGGTATCGTCGGCGATATATATCGCAACCCCGCCGCCTCTTTGTCCAGTTCCTCTGGAGTGATATTCGGAGTGGTAGCCGCCGAAGTCGTATAAGTATTCGTTATCAGGTGAGAGCCATGTTTCCGTCAGCGCAATTATTTTTGGTGTGTTATGCATCTGTGGAAGTATTTCTAGCTCGTGGTATTTATTTTTTAGGCTCCTTATGTTGTGAAGGAATATAGAGTATTCCGCCATTGCATTTTCTTTATTTATTTTTTTTTGTTATTTTTTTTGTTTTATTTTTTATTTTTATTTTTTTATTTTTTTTTGTTTTTTTTTTACAATTTGTCCATGTCGGTCTTGTTTTTGATTCTGATTCTATCGCTGTTTTTGTCCTTGCGTAGATATACCTTTCCGTCTCGAGTCCAAAGGTATTCGTATTTCCTTTCTTTCCTTATTATTATTATTATTATTATTATTCTAGCTTGGTAGAAGAGTTCATTCGTATATTGTGTCAATTGCTCGTTGATGTAGATGTGATTATTCTTTCCCTTAAGAGAGCAGTCGATGGTAGTAATTGCTCCCAAATCTCCTCGTGCCTTGATTATGTCAAAGGTGTGAGGGTGAAATCTGGGGCAAATGACTTGATCAGACTTTCCATTGATGACTACACGGTAGAGGATCCTACTCGGGTTGCCGAGCTATTCCACGAGATATTTTTTGCGGTTGATCCGCCGATAGAACGGGCGGAGGGTGCCCCCCTTCAGGCAGATGCATCAACAACTATTTACCTTCACCCACCTGATTCAAACTAACTTATGGATGTCTTAAAGTGAGTATCATGAAAGTATTCTGCTGGAATAGATAATGTCCCATCCTATATTATGAAGATAGCGGAGCCTCCCATGATTGATGTCCTGGTATACCTTAGTAACTTGATGTTTACTCATGGCGTCTGTCCGGGCAGATTGAAGGCATTGTTAACTATCGCCCAATCTCACTCTTACAGGCATTTTCGAAGATATTCGAGAAGCTTTTATGTAAAACATTGTACACGCTCTTCCATGCACACAGCCTTATCTCTACGGCTCAATTTGGATTTATGCCGGGCTACTCCTGTGAAGCGGCACTGTTTGGATCTATGAATGAAATACTGACCCATGTTGATGCTAAGCGCCATGTAGCGGCTATTTTCTTTGATTTGTCTCGAGCACTCTCCTGAATAAGCTGTCCTCGTTCGGGGTGAGAGGAATCTCCTTCGATCTGGTCAAGTCCTACCTAGAGGGCAGGCCTCAGCGGATCCGTGTGCCCGGAGCATTCTCTGATCGTTCCGCTTTGTTGACTGTGGGTGTGCTCCAGGGATCGATCCTAGGCCCCTTGCTATTTCTGATATATGTAAATGATTTGTCGTTACGTCTTCCGATGGGCGATTTATATCAGTTTGCGGATAATACGACACATCATCAAGAGCATTGGAGTTATCAACGGTGGCAAGTTGCGCGGTGCGTAGTATGGAGGACTGGTGTGGAGCGAATAACCTGATCCTGAATGGCCAGAAGATAGCGGTGCTGCATTTCTCCTTGGACTCTCCTAGGGCATCGCTGTTGGTTAGGTCAGCGAAGGGATCCATCTCTCGGAGTGCTGATATGCAATTTCTTGGAGTACATATCAAGGAATCTTTAAAATGGGAAGCCCATATTGACAATATTCACAGGAAATAAACACACTTTACTATTCGATGTGATACCCGCAGAGCTTATAAAAAATGGAGGAGACCTGCTGATGAATAGGATATGGGAACTGATAAAAGAAATATGGAAACAGGAAAAGATACCAAATGATTATAAAAAGGCCATCATATGTCCCGTCCTTAGAAAGGGCGACCCACTAGACTGCCAGAACTAGCGTGAAATATCTTTACTGAGTGCGGTATACAAAGTGCTAACGGATATTTTATGGGAAAGACTAGAAGTATATACCGAGGAGATCAGAGGATAGTGCCAGGGTGGTTTTCGTAGAGGTAGTTTAACCACTGATCAATTATTCATAACGCGTCAGATTATGGAGAAGGCCATATAATACGAGATTCCTATCTTCCAAATATTTGTGGACTTTAAGAAGGCATACGACAGCATAAACAGAGCAGCTCTTTTCCAAATCCCTAAGGAGTTTGAAATACCACAAAAGCTGATCAGTCTAATATACGCAACAATGACCGGCTCCATGAACCAGGTGAGAGTAGCGGGAAGGCTCACTGACGAATTCTCCACGAATGTAGCGCTGAGGCAGGGTGATGGCTTAGCACCAACTTTATGCAATCTAACGCTGGAGAAGGTAATACGCGGAACGAACATAGACGGCAACAAAACTATAAAAACAAAGATGACATAGGTGATTGGGTTTGCGGATGACATTAACATAGTTGGAAGAACATTAAGCGAAACTAAACAAGCTTTCTTAGATCTAAAACACCAAGCACAAACAGCTAGCAGTTAATGAAGATAAAACAAAGATACTACCAGTAGCTACAAATAGAAAATTGGACAGATTTTGCAGAATGAACGATAGCAGTGTTGAGGTCGTGGAGGAATTTCGATACCTAGGGCTCCATCTCAATAAGGAAAATGACCCGCAGAGGATGATAAGACACCGAATAGAATCAGGAAATAGAGCATACTATAGATACAGCAAGGTAATGAAGTCTAAAATGATAAAAAGAACATCAAAACTTAAAATTTATACAACAATGATTAGGCCCGTGGTGACATACGGATGCTAGACATGGACAATGACGAAACGGGAATAAGAATATTTAATGAGGTTTGAGCGAAGAATATTGAGGAGAATATTTGGTCCTGTACAAGAAGAAGAGGAATGGAGGTCACGATATAACCACGAACTAGCAGCCCTGTATGACGATGTAGTAATAGTGACCTACATAAAATTCCTGAGACTAAGATGGGCAGGACACGTGGAACGAATAGGTAATAGGAGAGATGATGTTCAGAAGATGATGTTCAGAGCTACCCTGGATGGAAAGAGAAGACAGGGTCGACCGAGGTTGACATGGGAAGACAATGACAGGAGAGACGCAAGTGAGATACTGACTGTGAACGACTGGAGAGGACTTGCCCAACGCAGAGACCAATGGAGGGAAAGACTCAAAGAGGAAGAGGCTAGAAGAAAGGGAGGGTAAGGCCTCACATCGGGCTGTTGTGCCATGGCTATATACTATTCGATGTACTAACTCCGAGAGAATGTTAATATGCACACTCTGCGACAGTATTATTCCGCCAGCATCGAGTCCGTTTTGAAGTATGGGATAAGTCCTTTCGGGATCATCAGCCCTGTCGCTCAAACTCTTTATACTGCAGAAGCGATACATTAGATGTATAAAAGGACTTAAATATAGAGATTCTTGTTACATTTCAACGATTTACGCTTATTAAGTTTGCCTACTAACTGCGTCTATATTTTTAACCTACTAACATTTTGTAGGAATAACATCAATAAGTTTGTTACAAACGGCGACTTATCCGGGTCATTTCGGACTCGAAATTCTGCGAGGCTTGCAATTCCTCATCATGCCACATCCGCATTTGAGACCCTTTATATATGATGATCAAGGTCTACAACGCCTTGCCTTCTGATCTGCTGAATGTGGAAAGTCCACCATGATTTAAGAAGGTGTTGCGTGATTATTTAGTGGACGGAGACTTTTATAGCGTTGACGATTAGATCACTGGTTCCAATTAAATGTTCTGTATGATTTT